>CM057478.1:5530000-6780000 GCA_030035585.1 Dugong dugon | reverse complement strand
TTAAGATGGGTTTTTCACTGCTACCCAAGTATATACTCTGAGATTTTTCATTACCCCAAACACCATCTCCACTGTATGTGTCACCAACCTTAAATCACTGTCTCTGTAGGGTCTTACTTAAAATTGCCTCTAGTTCATATGCCAACTGGAAGCTCAGTAAAGTCCCACGATGTAAGCAGGCTTCTTTCTGCTAGATTTTCTTCTGGAATTGAATGATGGCAAGAGGTATCTGCTGACCTCCCATAGAATTCCCGTAGCAGGCCGCGTATTGCATCCAGCCATTGATTCATGCCAACGCTGTGACTTTTTACAGACCCTCTAGGTCTATTTCTCTTTCATTGTTCATTTTCCTTTACATTAATGAACTACAGCTTATCTGATAGACAAAGAGAGATGAAATAAGATGGAAGCCAGGAAAACAGACAAGAATATCTGAACGCAAGGCAGCATTGTACAGCACTGAGTAAAGGACATCTTTAAATGAAGTGTTGCATGGAAAACTAGGGTTTGGTTTTTGGTACATTTATATTAGGTGTTAGATAAGCTGTAGTTCATGCAAAAGGTACACTCATTCTGGTTGGGTAGAAACAAGCATGATAAGCAAACAGCAGAGAGTAGAGGGTGAAATCCTTTCAGGAGAGTGGAAATGAATGAAAGCTGGCATCTACTTATTTATGGAGACAAAGGTTTTCAAGATGATGGGCAGAAAGCCTTTCTGAAAGGAGCCATTAAACTTGCAGAGTGATAGTGTAAAATCAGTAAATCAGAGCCAAAGGAACATGTTCCCACCAAAGGATTGAACATACTAGTATTTGAGTATGTAATAGCTGAAGAAAGAAAATCAAAACAAAAGATAAATAGGAAATGTCTAAAAAAAGAACAGGTGTTTTGACATCCTGTTATAGAAATATATTCCTTTAACATGAAGCATATACAATCACCACTGTTTATAAATACCTGAAATTAATCACTTGAATAAGGAGTACATTTTTTATATGTAATTGCTTCCCTGCTCCTGAAAATTGAGAGGCATTGATTTTATGACCTCCGTGTTTCCATTGAGATATGGCATTCTACAATTATAACCCAAACCTTCACTGGAATATAAATTCATTTTTGAAAATACCAGACAAGGATGCCTCCCCAACTATTTTTGTACTCCTAGAAAGGTTGGTGGTTCGAACCCACCCAAAAGGCACTTCGGAAGACAGGCCCAGCAATCTGCTTCCAAAAAGTCGCAGCCTTGAAAACCCTATGGAGCAGTTCTACTCAGTACGCGTGGGGTCGCCATGTCTTGTAATGGACTTGACAACAACATATGGCATATACAGAAATGCATACTCAAAAGCGTGGTGTACAGAAGTGTACACTAAATAACTTATTTCATAGTAAACACTGGTAGAACCACCACCAATGTCAATGAAATAGAAAGTCACCTGCACACTGGAAACTCTCACAATCAGTACACACTCCACTTTCCTCCCCCTCAAAGACAATTCTCATTCTCACCTCTATGCTAATCACTTTCTTGATAGTTTTAAGTCTTTTTACATAAACATATATCCCTAAAAATGACAACAAATGGAATTATACAACAGAGATACTTTGTGGTTGGCTTTTAGCACAATTTTATGTGTGACAGAATCACTCAGGTTCTGTACACATGCACAAGTATTGCTTTTGATTGTATACTTAGGAGTGGCGTCCTGGTCACAAGATAGAAATATTGTAAAATACAGAAAATAGAAAATCCCAAACTGCTTACCAAAATGGTCAGACTAATTTACGCACCAAGCCGAATTGTGTAGGTGGTTTCCTAGCACGTCACATTCTTTCTCTTAGCAATTCTGTGTGTGGTTTTATTGCTTTGTGGATTTAATTTTCATTTCCTTGATTATTACTGAGGTTGATCATCTCTTTTTGACTAATTAGGTTGAGCATATTATAATTTGGAAAACCTCCTTTGTGAAGAGCTTGTACAAATTTCTTGTCCATTCTCCTTTTGGATAGTGTAATTAAAATGTCTTTATAAATTCTTTCATTAATTAAAAAAAAAATCTGTTGCTGTTGAGTTGATTCCAACTCATAGTGACCCTACAGGACAGAGTAGAACTGCCACATAGGGTTTCCAAGGAGCAGTTGGTGGATCTGAACTGCCGACCTTTTGGTTGGCAGCCGAGCTCTTAACCACTGTACCACCAGGGCTATTAAGTGCCCTTTATTGATTACATGTAGTGCAAATATTATTTTTTTACTCCCTAGCTTGCTCTTTAACTTATTTAATGGTGTCTTTTGAGAAATAGAAATTCTGATTTTTAAAGTACAATTAATCATATTTTTTCTTTTATGGCTGATGACTTTTGTGTCTGACTTAAGAAACCTTTTTTTTTTCTTTACGCCAATATAGGGTCGCTATGAGTCCAAATCAACTCAACAGCAATGGGTTTGGCTTTTGGTACATAATAATGATATTCTCCTACATTGTATTTTACACACTTTCTGATGCTTTTTATATTTATATCTATCGCTACCAGGGATTGAATGAGGTAGGGATCAATTTTTTTTTTTTCTTTATTTTTTTTGTAGAGGGTTGGGAGGGCGCAGTGGTTAAGAGCTTGGCTGCTAGCCAAAAGGTAGGCAGTTCAAATCCACCTGGAGCTCCTTGGAAACCCTATAGGGCAGTTCTACTCTGTCCTGTCGGTTCCGTATGAGTGGGAATAAGCTGGTAGGCAACCGGTTTTTTAGGAGGTTTTAGGAGGAGAGGAGTATCTAGTTTTCAATGCAACATTTAATTTAAAGATGTCCTTTACTCAGTGCTGTACAATGCTGCCTGGTGCTCACATATTCTTGTCTGTTTTCCTGGCTTCCATCTTATTTCATCTTTGTCTGTCCTTAAGCCAATACCACAATGCCTAAATTATTTGTTTTAAAATAAACCTTGATATTAGTTAAAACCAATCCTCTCCTTTATTCTTCTTCTTTCAGAATGGCTTGATAATTTTCACCCCTTGTATTCCCATAGCCATTTTAGAATCAGTATGTCAATTACTACCCAACACAAACAAATAAACCTTTTAGTGTTGTTACAGGAATCGCTCTACTTGCAGAGATCAGTCCAGGGAGAGCTGACATCTTCAAATACTATTTTATTCAATAAATATGATAGTCCTCCATTTTATTTAGACCTTTTAAAATTTATCTCAGTTCTATCAGTTTTGAAATGTAATTGATTTTCGTAGAAACTTCCCAACATTAATGAATACCTTCTTTGGGATTTTGAATCTATGTTCCTAAGAGAGATTTGCCTGAAATATACTTTCTCTTTATACCCTTAAAATATTTTGATAACAAACTGTTTCTTGTTTCATAAAATTAGTTGGGAAGTGTTTCCATTTTTCCTATTCTCTGGAATGTAAATATAAAATTCGCTATATGTCTTTATTAGTTGTTTAATAGAATTTGCTGATGAAGCCACGTGAATCTGAAATCATCCTTGAGGGAAGGTTTCTAATTGTGAGATTTAATATTTTTTAACAAGTATAAAATGTTCCATTTTTCTATTTTTGTCTGTCAACTTTGATAAGGTATGTTTTTCTAGTTTTTTTTGCATTGTCTATAACTTAAAATTCACTGGCTTAAATTGTTTATACTATTATCACTTTATATTTTGGGTATCTGTAGAAACCGTAGTGATGTCCCCACGTTCATGATTGAAATTTGTTGTTTGTGCCTTTTATGTTGCTGTTGTTCAATTTCATCAGTAATTTATTGAATTTATTTAATTCCTTCTAAAAATTGACTTTATGATTTGTTTCTCCTCTTTATTTTACATTTGTTTACTATTATAATCATTTATTCTTTTATATTGTGTTTCTTTCGGTCTTCATTTTCTTTTAATTTTATTGTGCTCTAGTTGAAAGTTTACAGCTCAAGTTAATTTCTCATTCAAAAATTTATACACATATTGTTTTGTGACATTGGTTGCAATCCCCACAGTGTAACAGGGCGCTCCCCCTTTCCACTTCAGGTTCCCTGTGTCTATTCATCCAGTTCCTGTCCCTTCCTGCCTTCTTGTCTTGCTTTTGGACAGGAGTTGGTCATTTGGTCTCGTATATTTGATTGAGCTAAGAAGCACGTTCCTCACATGTGTTATTTTTTGTTTTATAGGCCTGTCTAATCTTTGTCTGAAAAGTGGGCTTTGGGAATGGTTTCAGTTTTGGGTTAGAAGAGTCTCCAGGGGCCATAGTCTTGGAGATTCCTCCAGTCTCTGTTAGACCAGTAAGTCTGGTCTTTTTTTATGAATTTGAATTCTGTTCTATATTTTTCTCCCATTCTGTCCAGGACTCTCTGTTGTGATCCCTGTCAGAGTGGTCGTTGGTGGTAGCCAGGCACCATCTAGTTCTTCTGGTCTCAGGCTGGGGGAATCGCTGGTTCGTGTGGTCCTTTAGTCCTTCGGGCTAATATTTTCCTTGTGTCTTTGGTTTTCTTCATTCTCCTTTACTATGAATGGGATGGAAACAATAGATGTATCTTAGATGGCCGCTTACAAACTTTTAAGAACCCAAACGTTACTCACCAAGGTGGGTTGTAGAACGTTTTCTTTATGAACTATATTATGCCAATTGACCTAGATGTCCCCTGAGACTATAGTCCCCAGTCCCTATCCTCAGCTGCTCGGTCTCTCAAAGTGTTTGGATGTGTCTAGAAAACTTTTAGGCGTTTGCTTTAGTCCAGTCATGCTGACTTCCCTTGTATGGTGTGTTGTCCTCTTTCTTCATTGTTAATCAATGCATTTAGCCTCCTGTAAAAGGACACATTGCAAGTCAGACTCACACATATCATGGATCTTACCCAGTATCAAACTTTACTAATCTACATTTTTGTTGAAAATAAGATAGTTTACATTCATTTGTAAAGATTATTTTTTCTGTGCTTTAAAATGTAGGTTGGAAGTTGTTTTACTGGCATCCACTGTTTATGCTGGGAAATCAGTAGTTACTAGTATTGCTCCTTATCTTAAGGTAAATGTCATATTCTTCTGTCTTCTGTTAAAATTTTCTCTTTGTCTTCAGTTTTATTGTGGTGTGCCTAGATGTGATTTTCCTTCTCTTTCCATTCCTTGGAATTAAGAGTAGTGCTTTGCTGTAATGTCTTTCCTCAGTTTAGGAAATTCTCAGATGTCATCACTTTAAATATTGTCCCTGTTTCCTTTTCTTATTGGAATCTAATTAAATGTCTGTGATACTCCCTGCCTTATGCCATGTGGGACTCATTCTCAGTTTCATACTTTGTCTTTCCATAAACTCATGTGGACATTTTCTATTGTAAAGAATTCTCCCTTTCCTTGTTGTGGTAGGAAAAATGGCCCCCAAATATGCCCATGCTTTAATCCTTGGAACCTGTGAATATATTATGCTACATGGCAAAAGGGACTTTGCAGATGTATTTAAGGTCCCAGACCTTAAAGTAGGGAGATTATCCTGGATTATCCAATGTGTCTAATCACAGGAGCCCTTAGAAGCAGAGAACTTTCTCCTGCTGAAGCAATAGAGATGAGGCAGAATAGGGATACTGTTAAAGAGGAAGTCAAGGAATTCAAGGTGTGGAAAATATTTAGTGTACTGTTGCTGGAGATCTAGGGAACACAAGGGCCAGAGAGAGGCAACCCTCAACTAACAGCCAGCAAGAAATTGAGGACCTTAGCCATATACCCACAAGGAATAAAAGCTGACAAACCACCTGAATAAGGTTTGAAGCAGATTTCTCACTAGGGCCTCCAGAAATGAATGGAGACCTGGCGAAAGCTACATTTCAGACTTGTGAGACTACAAGCAGAGAGCCAAGCTGAGCCATTCTCTACCTGGAATTCTGACCTACAGAACTCTGAGTTAATAAACATGTGTTGTTTTAAGCCACTAAATTTGTGGTAATTTGTTATGGTAGCAATAGAAAATTGATACAGTTGTATTAATCTGCTATTAAACCTGTCCACTGAGTTTCTAATCTTAAGTATTTGTTATTCCAATATCTGCTCCCCTCTGTGTTAATTTCTAATGTGTGTGGTTTCTGCCCTTTCTGTTTTGTGTTGCCTTACTCTTTATTTGCCTGATTATTTCAGTATGGTTTGCTAAACATTGTGTTTTCAAAATTATTGTATAAATAAGTTGATGTTTACAATGACTATATCTTCATCCAGAGAAGTTTTTCTTTTGCTTCTATAAGGCACCTCATAAATATGGCCTCTAGAATTATGCTTCACATATCTTATTCCTTCATCCAGTTCCAGGAATTCAGATTATTTGAAGCTAAAATGCCATCCCTGTGAATTTTTGTCTAGTTTATTGTTCTACTTAATGCCTAGGATGCAGTCCTTCTGGTACCACCAGAGCCACATATAGCCATCCAGGTCCTGGATGCCCATCCTTATCCCTTTCAACCAGTAAGACTTTGACATGTACCACTCAGCTTCTCATCCTCAAGGCCACCTACTCTGGGACCAGAATACGTGCTCAATGGAATACATGTCATAAATGCCAGACTTCCTCTCTAAGCTCTCTTACAGATCCTAGCTCAGTAATTCTTCACTGTCTTGTTAGGTCTCTAATGCCATCTGTCAAACAATTCCTATATTTTATATAGCTTTTATAGGCTATTTGAAGCAGAATAATTAGCCCAGAATAACCCTTACTTCAAATTTTGGAAAAAGTATCCTTATCTTCCCAATTACTTAATTTGAAATTCTGTGCAAAACATACCCATTGCCATAGATTGATTCCAACTCATTGTGACACCCTGTGTTACAGAGTAGAACTGCCCTCTAGAATTTTCTTAGCTGAGGTATTTACAGAATCAGAATGCCACATCTTAATTCCATGGAGCCACTGGGTAGGTTCAAACTATCAACGTTTTCAGATTAGTAGTCGAGTGCAAATCATTTGTGCCACTTAAGGGACTTATGTAAAACATAGGATTTGTAAATAAATATACCTGTATACTACTTTCAGAGCCCTGGTGGTGCAGTGGTTAAGAGCTATGGCTGCTAACCAAAAAGTCAGCAGTTTGAATCCACCAGGCACTCCTTGGAAACCATATGGGGCAGTTCTACTCTGTCCGATTGGGTCTCTATGAGTCGGAATCGATTTGATGGCAATGGGTGTTTTTTTGTATACTACTTGATATATTTCACAGTGACTACTTAAAAGTTTGGACTTTGGAGCCAAACTACTTGGGTTTAAGTCCTGGCTCTGTTACTTAGGAATGTGTGACTTTGAGCAACTTGCATAACCTCTGTGCTTTAAGTGTCTCATTTGTAAAATAGAAATAGTAATGTTTCCTCCCTCATAGGGTGGTGGTAAGGATTAAATAAATTAATACATGTATGGCAATTAGAGCATTATTTGTAAGAATTAGGGCAAGCTAGCAGAAATTTAATAAAAAAAAAATCTCTAAATTTTATTAAGGCATGTTTCTAACAAGAATAACAGTACATCTTGCAGCCACCAATTTATTTATATTTCTTATTTATGAACAACCACTTAGCCAACATGATATTTTCTAATGTCACAACTGTCTCTTCCTCCTTTCTAACAGAAAAGCAGATTTTTATTTTGCTATCACACAGCTTTCAAGGGTGGTGAATCATAGTATAAGTCAATGACAGGGGTTGAATTTTTCTTACCATTGATGGACTTAGATAAGGGCAGGCAATGCAGTTCTGACCAGTGAGAAGCAGGTTCCAGTTTGCTGGAGTCCTTCTTGGAAATGGAGGACACAAGGAGAAGTAATTCCTCTTCTTGCACATCTGACTATGACGCCTGGAAATATGGCAGCCAACTAGTGATTTTTGACTCTTTTGTTACCATTGGCATAAACAGTATGCCAGCCACTTTTTATGCCTCTGGATCTCAGAGGTAAAGTGTTATCTAGTACTAATACATTTAGCATCAAGGTGGGTCCCTTTTGAAACGTGTGAAGCTCAGCAGACTGGAGTTGGAGCCTCATTGTTGTGTAGGCTGAGCATTCTATTAGGTGATGCTTCCTGGATGTGTTAGTTTTGTAAACTTTTGCCTTTATTTCCCCCCTTTATTTCTGTGAGATAAAGCTTGCAAGCATAATTAAGGCTTTCCTGTGTGATAGTTAGGGAGCCCTGATGGGTTTGTTTTCATTTTTCTGAGTCATATTTGGAAAATCAGAGGTTCCCCATGTAACCCAATGGAAAGACACCACAATAAATTACTTGTCTAGCTCTCATCAGTACACTGACATACCAGAGATCAGTGGCCATAGTGCCACTCACCTCATTGGTAGCTGTATTACCAGATCATATTTCTCAAGATCTATATTACCAACCACAAATTTAAACACACAAAATTAGTAAGCACGTGTTCCAATACTAGAAACACATGCAATCAAAAAAATTAAGGAGAAAAAAACGTAGTAATGAGAATTAAAGAAGCTAAGCTGTCATGCCAGGAATAGCAGAACAGAGACATGGGAAGGACCTGGGTCCTTAATGATATTTCTGTGCTACTGAATTAACTCCGTAGCCACCTTGTATTTGGGTTATGTGAGGAAAAAGTATTGATATTGCTTATGCCAAGTGGATTTGAGATGTAGCCAAAGGAATTCTACATGATATAATCAATGTTCTCAGCCCTTTCCTCTCCATGTATACCCTGCGAATCTATCCATTTCAGTGACTTGAAGAGTCAACTTTACTGAGTTTCCTGCTTATAAAACATATTAAAGTTAGGGCAGGGGATAATGAAAGATCTCCCAATCTCTATATGGTACATTTTATACTAAAATAAGAAACCGCAGGCAGAGGCATTGTCAACATGGCAGACTAGTTAGATGCTTCCTATATCCCTCTTACAACAAAGACCTGGAAAAACAAGTGATGGGCTTCTATGTGAACATCTGGCAGCCCTGAACAAGGCAAGGTTAAGAAATCCACCTGAGTCATACCGGAGAGGAAGACCATTTGGAAGAGGTGAGGAGTGCTAGAGCTGCAGCGGGGACACAGCAGAGACACAGCCACGCTGGGCCGTGGTGAAGCAGGCAAACAGCTGTGCTGTGCATGCACTCGAGAAGCAGTTTCCACATCGAGAGAGACCCGGCAGCAGAGATTCTGCTTGGACACGCAGAACAATTGAAGAGCAGCTCCCAAGAGTCTAGGATGAGTATATGCGTGCACCCTTTTGCAGCGAATTAAAAAAGAAAGAAAGGCCATTTGGGAAAAACCTCTCTCCCTTTTACCTCCTACCTCTGAGCTCCACACCGGATTTGGGAAAAACCTCTCTCCCTTTTATCTCCTCCCTCTGCACTCTGCGCCGGGAGTCCACTGGGCCAGAAATAGATCCCAAAAGGTGCCCTGACCCATTCTCCTGTCCTTGGAGAGGGAACAAATAAGCTGCTGTCTCCCCTAGTCCAGGAACACAGGGTTGGCACAATTCCTTTGCTGGCCATAGAAATCAGGGGTCCAGAGACTCTGAGTGCCATACACCCCTGTATAGACTTGTGGGGACCCATCTCAACAGAGTTAGCCCTCACTATCAGAGTACAACAGGGCAAACATCTGAAGTTTAACTTCAACTGCTTCAGCTGTGAACGGGCAGATTTGTGATCCTCGAAACAGCCCTGCCCCTCAAGTAAGTACTTTTATCAATCTGCCCCAGGGTCTTGATGACTGGTGGTAGCTTCTAAAGTGCCTAGTCACTTGCTATAGGAGTTCAAGAAAAAGTGGTGCCTTCGAGTCTTTGCAGCCAACATAGTGGGGCACTCTTAGACCAGCTGCAAAACTCACCTGCCTATTCATGCTAGAGAATAGGGACATGCTTTTCTTTCAGAATCTCAGGGGCAGCCGTCAGCCCCCTGCCTGGTTCAGCACATGATCCCCTACCACAGCCAGAGTCCAGTGCCTGCACCAATCACCCATGCCTCTCTAGGACTGGGGGTGAGAGCCTGCATCACGCACTTGGTGACCGACTGCCTGCACACCCAAGCTGATCCCATATACAAAATTTTAACGGACTCCAGCCTGCACATACTTAGTTACAGAACTAACTACCTGGTGACAGGACATTAGAGATCAAAAGGTGTCAAAAATCAAACTACTGCACATGAGCAGCCTATCTGTGCATATCAAAACAAAACAAAATAAGAAGGTAGGTCTCACTAAGCAAACACAAAATAAAATTAAAATACATTATTGGTGGCTCGGCCACAACAGTCAGTATCAAGTCACATAAAGAGGCAGTCCGTGATGGCTTCAGCAAGCTCCCAAAATAAAGAATCAATAAATTCTCTGGAAGAAGAGAACTTCTTGGAATTACCAGAGACAGAATACAAAAGATTAATATACAGCACTCTTCTAGAAATAAGAAAGGAAATTTGACAGAGCACAGAAACAGCCAGACAACATACAGACACAGTACTAGCGGAACTTAAAAAAGTTATTCAAGAACCTAATGCCAGATTTAATAGGCTGCAAGAATCCATAGAGAGACAGCAATCAGAAATCCAGAAGATTAACAATAAAATTTCAGAATTAGACAACTCAATAGAAAGTCATAGGAGCAGAATGGAGGCAGTAGAAGTTAGAATTAGTGACACTGAAGATAAAGCTCTTGACGCCAACTTATCTGAGGAAAAAATCAGATAAAAGAGTTAAAAAGAATGAAGAAACTCTAAGAGTCATGGGGGACTCTGTCAAGAGAAATAACCTACGAGTGATTGGAGTACCAGAACAGGGGGGGATAACAGAAAATACAGAGAAAATTGTTGAAGATTTGTTGACAGAAAACTTCCCTGATATCATGAAAGATGAGAAGATATCTATCCAAAATGCTCATCGAACCCCACATAAGGTAGATCCCAAAAGAAAGTCACCAAGACATATTATAATCAAACTTACCAAAAACAAAGATAAAGAGAGAATTTTAAGAGCAGCCAGGGATAAAAGAAAAGTCATCTACAAAGGAGAGTCAATTAGAATAAGCTCAGACTACTCAGCAGAAACCATGCAGGCTAGAAGGCAATGGGGTGACATATTTAAAGCCTTGAAGGAAAATAACTGTCAACCAAGAGTTATATATCCAGCAAAACTGTCTCTCAAATATGATGGCAAAATTAGGGCATTTCCAGATAAACAGAAGTTCAGGGAATTTGGGAAAACCAAACCAAAATTACAAGAAATACTAAAGGGAGTCCTACAGTTAGATAATCAATAACACCAGCTAACAACACAAGAATAGAACACAGGACCGAGCAAACAGATACTGACTCAGATACAGAAATTGAAATTACATCAAAGCTAAAACATTGAAAATAGGGAAACAGATATCAATATGAAAAAAAAATACAATATTAAAGCAAAAATAGAGGGACTTAGAAAATGGAGACATTGATTTTCTATATGGAGGGGAAGTTAAGGTGATATAAAGTAATAAAAGACTGGTATAAACTTAGAAAATTAGGGATAAATATTAAGGTAACCACAAAGGAATCTAACAAATCAAAATAAAAAAGTAGAAAAACATAAAGACCCAGCAAACACAAAATCTACAACAAAGAAAAAGATGAAAAAAAAAAAAACACGTAAAGCAAAACGACTCAGCACAGAAAATTGAGGAGAACAAAGAAACTGTGAACAACATACAAAAAGAGATATCAGGATGACAGCACTAAACTCATACCTATCAATAATTACACTGAATGTAAACAGACTTAATGCACCAATAAAGAGACGGAGAGTGGCAGATTGGATAAAAAAGCATGATCCATCTACATGCTGCCTACAAGAGATGCACCTTAGACTTAAAGACACAAACAGGCTAAAACTCAAAGGATGGAAAAAAATATATCACGCAAACAACACTCAAAAAACAGCAAGAGTGGCAATATTAATCTCTGACAAAATAGACTTTAGAGTAAAATCCACCACAAAAGATAAGGAAGGGCACTATATAATGATTAAAGGGTCAGTACACCAGGAGGAGATAACTATAATAAATGTTTACGTACCCAACAACAGGGCTCCAAAATACATAAAACAAACTCTAACAGCTCTGAAGAGAGAGAGAGACAGCTCCACGATAGTAGTAGGAGACTTCAACATGCCACTTTCGGTGAAGGACAGAACATCCAGAAAGAAGCTCAACAAAGACACAGAAGAGCTAAATGCTACAATCAACCAACTTGATCTCATAGACATATACCCAACTCTGCACCCAACAGCAGCCAAGTATACTTTCTTTTCCAACGCACATAGAACATTCTCCAGAATAGACCACATATTAGGCCATAAAGCAAGCCTTAACAAAATCCAAAACATCGAAATACTACAAAGCATCTTTTCTGACCATAAAGCCATAAAAGTGGAAATCAACAACACAAAAAGCAAGGAAAAAAAATCAAACACATGGAAACTGAACAACACCTTCCTCAAAACCCACTGGGTTATAGAAGAAATTAAGGATGGAATAAAGAAATTCATAGAATCAAACAAGAACGAAAACACATCCTACCAGAACCTTTGGGACACAGCAAAAGCAGTACTCAGAGATCAGTTTATAGCAATAAATGCACACATCCAAAAACAAGAAAGGCTCATAATCAGAACACTAACCCTACAACTGGAACAAGTAGAAAGAGAGCAGCAAAAGAAGCCTACAGGTGCCAGAAGGAAGGAAATAATAAGAATTAGAGCAGAATTAAATGAAATAGAGAACAGAAAAACAATTGAAAGAGTTAGCAAGTCCAAAAGCTAGTTCTTTGAAAAGATCAACAAAATTGATAAACCATTGCCCAAACTGACAAAAGAAAAACTGGAGAGGAAGCAGATAACCCGTATAAGAAATGAGGTGGATGATATCACAACAGACCCAACTGAAATTAAAAGAATCATAACAGAATACTATGAAAAATTGTACTCTGACATATTTGAAAACCTAGAGGAAATGGACAAATTTCTAGAAACTCGCTACCTACCTAAATTAACACAAACAGAGGTAGAACAGCTAAATAAACCCATAACAAAAGAAGAGATTGAAAAGGTTATTAAAAAACTGCCAACAAAAAAAGCCCTGGCCTGGATGGCTTCACTAGAGAATTTTACCAAACTTTCAGAGAAGAGATAACACCACTTCTACTAAAGGTATTTCAGAGCATAGAAATGGATGGAATACTCCCAAACTCATTCTACGAACTCAGCATAACCTGATACCAAAACCAGGTAAAGACACCACAAAAATAGAAAATTACAGACTGATAACCCTCATGAACATTGACGCAAAAATCCTCAACAAAATTTTAGCCAATAGTATTCAGCAACATATCAAAAAAATAATTCACCATGACCAAGTGGGAATTATACCAGATATACAGGGATGGTTGACCATTAGAAAAATAATCAGTGTAATCCATCACATAAATAAAACAAAAGACAAGAACCACATGATCCTGTCAATCTATGCAGAAAAGGCATTCGACAAAGTCCAACACCCATTCATAATAAAAACTCTCAAAAAATAGGAATAGAAGGGAAATTCCTCAGTATAATTAAGGGCATTTATACAAAACCAATAGTCAACATCATCCTGAATGGTGAGACTTTGAAAGCATTCCCCATGAGAACAGGAACCAGACAAGGATGCCCTTTATCACCACTATTATTCAACACTGTGCTGGTGGTCCTAGCCAGAGCAGTTAGGCTAGAAAAAGAAATAAAGGGCATCCAAATAGGTAGGGAAGAAGTCAAAGTATCTCTATTCACAGGTGATATGATCTTATACATGGAAAACCCCAAGGAATCCACAAGAAAGCTACTGGAACTAATAGAAGATTTCAGCAAAGTTTCAGGATACAAGATAAACGTGTAAAATCAATTAGATTCCTTTACACCAACAAAGAGAACCTTGAAGAGGAAATCACCAAATCAATACCATTTACAATAGCTTCCAAAAAGATAAAATACTTAGGAATAAATCTAACCAGAGATGTAAAAGATCTTTACAGAGAAAATTACAAGACTCTACTGCAAGAAACTAAAAGGGAACTGCAGAGGTGGAAAAATATACCTTGCTCATGGATAGGTAGACTCAACATAGTGAAAATGTCAATTCTACCCAAAGCAATCTACAGATACAATGCAATCCTGATCCAAATTCCAGCAACGTTTTTTAATGAGATGGAAAAACAAATAACCAACTTCACATGGAAAGGGAAGAGGCCCCAGATATATAAAGCACCACTCAAGAAGAAGAACGAAGTGGGAAGCCTTACACTACCTGATTTTAGGACCTATTATACTGCCACGGTAGTCAAGACAGCCTGGTACTCATACAATAACAGATACATAGACCAATGGAACAGAGTTGAGAATCCAGATATAAGCTTATCCACCTATGAGCAGCTAATATTTGACAAAGGCCCAAAGTCCATTAATTGGGGAAAAGACAGTCTCTTTAACAAATGCTGCTGGCATAATTGGATATCTATATGCAAAAAACTGAAACAAGACCCATATCTCACACCATGTACAAAAACTAACTCAAAATGGATCACAGACTTAAATATAAAATGGAAAACGATAAAGATCTTGGAAGAAAAAATAGGGACAATGCTAGGAGCCCTAATACATGGCATAAACACAATACAAACCATAAGTAACAATGCACAAGCACCAGAAGAGAGACTAGATAAATGGGAGCTCCTAAAAATCAAACACTTATGCTCATCCGAAGACTTCACCAAAGAGTGAAAAGACAACCTACAGACTGGGAAAAAATTTTTGGCTATGACAAATCCGATCAGTGTTTAATCTCTAAAATCTACAAGATACTCCAAAACCTCAACAGCAAAAAGACAAATAACCCAATTAAAAAATTGGCAAAGGATATGAACAGGCACTTCACCAAAGAAGATATTCATGGAGCTAACAGACACATGAAGAAATGCTCACAGTCATTAGCCATCAGAGAAATGCAGATCAAAACTACAACGAGATGTCATCTCACCCCAACAAGGCTAGCATTAATCCATAAAACACAAAATAACAAATGTTGGAGAGGATGTGGAGAGACTGGAACACTTATACACTGTTGGTGGGAATGTAAAATGGTACAACCACTTTGGAAATCAATTTGGCACTTCCTTAAAAAGCTAGAAATAGAAGTACCATATGATCCAGCCGTCCCACTCCTTGGAATATATCCTAGAGAAACAAGAGCCGTCACACGAATAGCTATACACACACCCATGTTCATCGCAGCACTGTTCACAATAGCCAAAAGATGGAAGCAACCTAAGTGCCCATCAATGGACAAATGTATAAACAAACTATGGTATATCCACACAATGGAATATTATGCAACGATAAAGAACAATGATGAAGCTGTGGAACATCGTATAACTGGTGGAAGCTAGAACTTATTATGCTGAGTGAATTTAGTTAGGCACAGAGGGACAAATACTGTATAAGACCACTATTATAAGAACTCAAGAAAAGGTTTAAACACAGAAGAAAACATTCTTTGATGGTTACGGGGGTGGGGAGGGAGGGTGAGGGTTATTCACTAACTAGATAGTAGATAAGAATGATCTTAGGTGAAGGGAAGGACAGCACACACTACAGGGGAAGCCAGCACAACTGGACTAAACCAAAGCTAAGAAGTTTCCTGAATGCAATCAAACACTTTGAGGGAGAGAGTAGCAGGGGTAGGGGTCTGGGGACCATGGTTTCAGGGGACATCTATGTCAATTGGCATAACAAGCCTTATTAAGAAAATGTTCTACATCCTCCTTTGGTGAGTGGCGTCTGGGGTCTTAAAAGCTTGCAAGCGGCCATCTGAGATGCATCAATTGGTCCCAATCACTTGGAGTAAGGGAGAACGAAGAACACCAAAGACACAAGGAAAGTATTGGCCCAAGAGACAGAATGGGCCACATAAACCAGAGACTTCATCAGCCTGAGACCAGAAGAACTAGATGGTGGCCGGCTACCACCAGTGAACATCCTGACAGGGAACACAACAGAGGGTCCCCGATGGAGCAGTAGAATGATGGGATGCAGAACTTAGATTCTAGTTAGAAGACCAGACTTAATGGTCTGACTAAGACTGGAGGCACCCCGGAAAGCATGGCCCCTGGTCTCTCCATCACCCCAGAACTAAAACAATTTCTGAGGCCAACTCTTCAAACAGGGACTGGACTGGACTGTGGGACATAAAGTGATACTTGTGAAGAATGTGCCTCTTAGACAAGTAGATATAAGAGACCAAAGGAGCGGCTTCTGTCCAGAGGTGAGAGGGGAAGGCAGAGAGAGTTAGGAGCTGGTTGAATGTTCACAGGGAATCAGGGGCGGAGGGGAGGAGTGTGCTGTCACAGAATGGGGTGAGCGGTTGGGGTCTCATAACAATGTATGTTAAAAAAAAAAATTCTGTATGGGAGACTAACTTGAAATGTAAACCTCATTTAATTACAATAAAAAAAAGAAAAAATAATAAAACGAGAAACCACAGATCTATGTCTATTGATATCAACCTATCAATATTGACATAACTGTTCACTACCTACTTACAAACAGTTATTCACTTTCTTCTCAGTCTTCCCCTTGCTAGAATACTCCACTTTAGCTAATCTTTTTTCATAGATCACTCTTCTTTTAATCATTTTTCTGTCTTTCCACTGGACACTTTCCAATTTCTTCACATTCATCTTAAATTGTGAAAAGAAGAAAAAGTACTGAAAAACAAAGAATTCCAAAAATCCATCAATTTCAGAGTAACCTAAGCTTGTGAGAGAAAGCAAAGATACTTTGCCCATCTTCCTTACATGTTAAAAAGGAAACAGTAATCAGGATCTCTATGAATTAAAATATTTATTTTACATTTCTGTGATAGAGAGAAATTAGAGCTGAGTTGCAGTTGGCGTTTTTGGTGTTAGGTCATTGATTGATTGGCCTTTAAACTAAAGCAATGGAACTAAGTAGGGAGCCTCTTAGAGGTGAGAATGATCGGTAGTTAAATGACTTTACATCTAAATTATCCAACATCGTTTCTGCGTTTCTAGGCAGAGGGTGAACACTTGATGTCAGCATTTGTACTGATTTTATACAAATTAAGACAGTAATATGCACATTTTACCATACATGGGGAAAATAAAAGATTACAACATCATTAATTAGATATCTCAGAAAATGGCCATCTCCCAAGTTCCAGCAATACTGTCATTCTCATGTTGAATGTGTTATTTATTTTACCTCTGGTGTGAAGACTCTTTATTACTATGTGTCTTCCTTCATATTTTTACAGGGCCTAGTACACAGTGATAAATTGTGTGTATTGGGATAGAAGAAAATTGTCTGGAGAGTTTTATTCAATATCTGTTTTATCAGATGTATTTGTATTTGATCATCAGTCTCTTTTTATGTGTATGATAGCAATGAATCCGTATCTATTGATATATCTAATTTCACATTCAAATTCAAAATAAAAAATGTTCAAAATGAAGTATGATTGCTTGTAAAATTTTTTTCAATAGAAACATTTTCATTTTATTATGTAATAAACCAATTAACCAAAAATATTTAGTATAATGTAACACCTTCATAATAGTCAGGCAACATGTTAGAAAGGCAGCTTGATGAGTGGGGTTTCCAGTCATTTTATACTTGTTTCACGGATGCAGACTAGTGAAGATTATTGACTATTCTCAGAAAAATGATGAGATAATAATAATAATACCAATGAGAACATACACATATACACACAAATTAAATATATAAAATTATAAAGGCAAAAACTTTATTGAAAGAAAATTATCACAATATAACAAACTCATAATGTAGCACAAATGTTTCTTTAATCAGATACTAAATAATAAGATGTAGCCATGGTTATGATAATTTTAAGATTATGGTAAAGGTAAATGATCACTGAGATATCTGTAATAATTGTAAAGTGATAGGAAAATACCTGTGATTTTGATTGGTGACAAAGTTACATGTTCTGTAATACTATTGTAGTTTGTCACCTAAATTCATAAATGGAAAAATGTTAAACTTTAATTGGATTTAGTAAAAGTAAAGACATAATTTATTTCACACTAAAATTCCCAGATCCACTTATTTCTGTCTATGAGCATTTTGGGGAACAGTAGTTTCAATAATTATTCTCCCTTGGATGAGCCAAGGCTTTAGGTAAACCTGGACTTGAAGCCTGGCATTCTCAGCTACAACTTGTGCAATCTTGGAAAAGTCATTCCAACTTCCTAATCATAATTTTATAATTTAAACATTAGAATCCATAATACTACTTAATGTTTCAATTGCCTGCAGCTGCCCTAACAAAATACCACAAATGGGGTGTTTTTAAAGCACAGAAACATATTGTCTCACAGATCTGGAGGCTAAAAGTGTGAATCAGGGTGTCAGCCATGTTGATTCCTTCAGAGGGCTCTGAGACAGGAGCTCTTTCATGCCTTGCTGTTAGCTTCTGGTGGCTCCCAGAAGTCCTTGGTATTCCTTGACTTGTAGATGTAACTTCACATGTTGTCATCCCCTCGTGTCTATATAGCTAAGTTTGTTCTCTTTTATAAGACGTCACTCAGACAAGATTAAGACTTACCATACTCAGATATGACCTCATGTTAACCTAACTGATAACATCTTAAAGACTGTTTTCCAAACAAGATCATATTTAGAGGTACAGGGGTTAGGGCTTCAACATCTTATTTTGAATACACAATTCAATCCTATCATTTAGAGTCATTCTGTAGTTGAGTTGTCCCATGATAATACCTAATATATGCTCTAAAACATGCTAGACCCTTTTAATTATCAAAAGATATTGCAAACTTTTGTAGTTTTAAAATACACACCTCTTTTAATGAATACATTTAAAAAACTAGTGGATGTATGTTGTATGTGTCCGCGTCTAAGTGTGTGAAAGTTCTATCTTAGACAATATTGCATAGTAAGTATAATTTTATTCTGGTATATTGCAGACTCATTCCATTTCATTCTTACCATTTCAGAACAGCCGCCTTTTTTGTTGTCTCTCTCTCATGGTTCATCGTCCTAGAGTTAGTACATGAAGTAACTACCCGGAGCTCTGCTAAAAACCTTTGTGTTTGGGCCTAAGGGCAGACCACGGTTCAGGCCGTCTCCCATACTTCTATGAATGAATGTCACTGACCTACTTCTAAACCTTCATCCAGTGTTACCTAATCTTAAAACTACCCTCTCAAGGGTTGTTTCCCCCCTCCGCTTTCCCACATCTATTAATTTCTTACTGCTGCTGTAATAAATTATCACAAAGTTAATGGCTTCAAAGAATGCAGATTTACTGTCTTACAGTCCTGGAGACTGGAAGTCCAAAATGGGTCACACTGGCTTAAACTCATGACATTGGCAGAGCTGTATTCCTTTTTGGCGACTCCAGAGGGATAATCTGCTTGTTTGCCTTTTCCAGATTCTAGATTAGGACTTGGGCATCTTTGGGAAGTCATTATTCTGCCTACCATACCAGGTGATGAACAAATCCTTATTAATATGATAATAGATGCTAAGGAGGTCATATGCTTCTTCTTACAGAAATATTGTCAACGAATTCTCAAAAAATAGTGCTTTTACCCAAAAGAGTGACTCTAACAGAATAATTTCAAGCTTTACGGTAAGACAGTGGGAGAGACACTATGGAGTAGCATCAGGCATTTTCAAGTTTCTAAGTCACTCCTGATAGGTGGCCTTCTATTCTACATGCACGATGTGCTCTGCACCAATACTAATAAAAAACAGTGTTTTAAATTTAATGTAGTATGGAGAAATGTCTGTGTGTCCTTGATAAAGCACTAGATAAAGGTACACATTGGAATCTAAAATCCTGATCCAGGTGTAGAGAATAAAATGGCAGGTGCATATTGAAGTGCTTCATTAATTCTTATCATATTAATCTCTTGATTTCTACATATATTTTATATGTAAAATTTAAATATAACGATGACTCTGTGCCAAACTTCAAAACACAAAGGATATCAGCTATAGCAGAATTCATCTGCTAAAAACTGTTTTGTATTTTTATCCATCACTTCCAAGCTCTGCTGCTCTGGCCTTATGCACTTTACTGCTGTTCTCTGAAAAGACTCCATCAAGGAAGTGACCTTTTCTAATACACAAATTCTTGCAGTTTTGTATTATTTTCTTCATGGCTCAACAAGCTTATGTGCCTGTTTATAGTCCATGGTGAATTTAGAAAATTCATGCTGTAAAATTATTTCACACTGCCATACTTGCATAAGGAAAATTCTAAATTAGGTGACTATTTGGATTAGTTAGCTGTTGCTACAGTAATGCAGTAATGTTACAAAAGTAACCACCACATGACCTCCAAAACCAAAAACCAAACCCATTGCCATCAAGTCAATTAAAGCTCATGGCAACCCTGTAGGACAGAGTAGAACTGCCCCATAGGGTTTCCAAGGATTAGCCTGGTAGATTCGAACTGCTGACCTTTTGGATAGCAGCTATAGCTCTTAACCACTACACCACCAGGGTTTCCCCACCTCAGTGGCATACAATGTGCACACATGTCTGGGCCTAGTTGAGGGCTGGATAGGCAGCTGCTACATACAAGGCTGAGATAGGTGGATTATCAGCTAACCTAGGTTGACTTCAGCTGAATGATTGGGAAGGCTCAGCTCTGCTCCATACATCTCTCATTCTCCCCAGGCCTAGCCTTATGGATATGGTAGAGTCTCAAGAGTCCAAGTTTCTGTGCACATGCTTATTTCAAGCATCTGTTTGCATCATTTTTGGTTACAAACCATTGACCAAAGTAAACATCACACAAGGCTGAGGCTAGTGTCAAATGATGGAACTTTCCCCCCTGCTTACAATGGAAAGGCACTAAATAGTTACAGGGGAAAGTTGTGGATTGAAGGAGGGCTGAAGAATGCAGGCCATCCCGAAATCTATCTAGCCAGCTTGGAAAACTTATGGCTCAGCGTATTAGTTCTTCACCTAAAATTTCCGTGTCCATAATTCTATCAGTTCATCAGCTTTCTGTAAGTACTTTGCATGAGTTGCCAGGCACTTCTAACCATGTTTTAACTCATTTGATTTGGATTATCTCTTAGCTGCAACATCAGAACCAGTTTCAAAGAGAGAATATGAGAAGTAAATCCATGATTTCTGTAATCAATCATTGTCTCAGATACCTCAGAATCAGGTTATTTCAGAAAAACAACTCTTGTGGTAATATTATTAGGAAGTGACTTTGGAAGCACTAAAAAGAAAATTCAGCCAAATAAGTTTGCTCAAATTGGGAAAAACGTGTGTGTTCAAGAAGCTTTGGTGTATTTCATTGTAGGCTGACTGTAACCTGGATATATTTTTTATTTTAACAATTCATATATTTCACAGATTTTTGAGTAGATATGCTATAAAGATACTGTAATTAAACACTATAATTAACTCAAAAAGCAGTTGCTAGACTCATGCCCCAGCACAATTTTAAAATTTTCATCAGCAATATAGCCCAGCTTCATAATTTCAATAGAACGGCACTTGAATGGACCTTGAGCAAAGTAAGGAAAAACAGACTAAGGAAAATTGTGTTTTCCACAGCCCTCAAAGACTGGGGTATTAGGGTGATCATTTTGGTACTTATAGAAATTTCTCTTTTGTATACCTTACTCTATTGAGCACTTGTTATATTAAGGCACTGCTCTAAGTAAACCAACAATAACAACATCAAAACTATGAGTTAGGTATTATTATTTTTCTTATATTGATGAAGAAACTGAGGACAGGTTAACTGCTTGCCCATGATTCAATAGCTAGGTAAGGGTAAGGCAAGGCCAGGAGTCTAACCATTAGACTCAGCACTCTTTACTATCACGTGACAATGAATTCCACATATCCTTCCCTCCAGTGCCAAGAAGACTTTTATAACATGCCGAGGCTGGGTCCATGTTCCACAGAGTTCTGTCCAATATTAACCACTCCCTTCTCTGGCCCTGCTCCCTTGTGCTTCCACCAAAAACAGCAACCTGAACCCAAGTCTGAGCTGCTTGTCTGGACACAGTGAAGTCTATGTGAATTATTCTTTGATATCAGTGAAACAAGACCAGGCAGGGAAAGGCTTTAGGATTCCAAAGAATGGCCATCTAAGTACTTTTGGGAAATTTCTCCACAGATCCCATAAGGCTTTTCTCTCTTGTAGTCCAGAAGATGACGTGGTTATCAGCAACAGTGGTGTCAGGTGATTTCATGGTGTTCAATATGTACCTAACCAAGGGAATATTTGCTTTACTCATCTAAAAATAATGGGATTATAACATGAATATAAATAAATACTTATACAAAAACAATTGTAATCTGAATTTATTAGGAGTATTTCTCATAGCCCTTGCTGTAAAGTTGATTCCGACTCACAGCAACCCCATAGGAGGGAGTAGAACTCTGCCCTAGGGTTTCCAAAGAGAAGCTAGTGGATTTGAACTGCCGACCTTTTGGTTAGCAGGCAAGCCTTTAACCACTATGCCACCAATAGGGAGATAATATTGACTGGATGGCAGTGAGTTTGGTTGTTTTTCTTAGTTTGGAGTATTTCTGAAAAACAACATTCCACCAACTTCGTTTCAATCAGGCCACTGAGTTGTTCTATTTTGTTAATGTCAGAACTGTCGCTCATGCACAGCTGGTGCCTCATCACTTCGGCTTTCAGATGCATTCATGCTGCTACTGTGCTGAGTTCACCGTTCCTGAGGTTTGCTGCATCAGATTCAGACCTTATGGACTATATTTTGAGAAGAATATTTGATGAATCATAATTTTTATTTCTTATCTAATGCTATATTATATAGAGCAGCAAAAACAGCCCCACTTTCCTACTCTGTTTAACCTCTATAACCAAAGATAAGTTATAAAAGGAGACCGTTCCCTTCAATATATTTCATATTCTTATATTTAATACTCTTCAACTCTCTGTAACGTTTCTCTTTATCACGAACTTGTAATAATCTAAAAAATGCATAAACTAAGGCAAGGATTAAATGATTTTTTTAAAGTCCACTAGATTAGCTTATATTGATTTTTCTCATCCTGCTCTTTATGTTCAAGTAGAAGTACTATTCATTGCTCTTAGAGTCAAGCAGAAAACTAGGTCTGAAAAGTTGCCTCATTTATACCCATTGATATTACAGCATAAAAGACATTTCATGGTTGACATATGAATAAAATACTTATCTCTCATTTGATCATGAACAGACTTCTAAGTAAGACACACAATTATTTTTACCTTATAAATGTAGAGTAACGCTTAGAATTTATATTTTCAAAACATGGCAATCAAATCAAACCAAACTCATTGCCAGCAAGTCAATTCTGACTCATAGCGACCCTATAAACAATACCTTACTGTACCCGTTGCCTTCAAGTAGATTCCGACTGACAGCAACTCTATAGGACAGAATAGAGCTGCCCCGTAGGGTTTCCCAGGAGTAGCTGGTGGATAAGAACTGCCGACTTTTTGGTTAGCAGCTGTATCTCTTAACCACTGGACTACCAGGGCTCATATAGACACTAGATGTATGCAGTTTAAATCCAAGGAGAATTTATTCAAAAGCATAGATGAAGTTAATTATTAAAATTATAAAGTTGTCTACATCTGTCATTGCAGTATCCAGTCTCTGTCCTGTGCCCATTCTCCTCTTTGTAACACTAGTCCTATCCCACTCTTCCAGATACTTCAGACTTCCAACCTTTTCTTCCTTTTAATAGTTTGCCTTAAAATTATATGAATTTGGAAACTTCCAGCTGACAGAAGTGGTACATTTGGTAATTCAAATCACTTGCCCAACTGAAAATTACTGAAAAACAAATCAACAACCAAAAACCACAGGTAAAATAATTTTAAAAAAATCATAAAAGCATGAAAGTAATGACGAGACAGTAAGAATTTACCAAATCACGAATAAAAAGTTAAGGAAAAAGTAGAAACAAGCACAAAGGTCACTGGTTCCAGAAGCATTTTTGGATTAAAGAAAAATAAAACTTTTAGTGTAAGGACCTAGAAGAAAAAAGAAATTAAAATAAAATCCTAAAGCTTATGCAATTGAGGAGTCAAGCAGGAAACCCTCTCCGCAATAGTCCTGTGCAGCTAAAAGACTTACTCAATGTAAAAATGAATGATCAGTCAAAAAGCCCACACAATGTTATAGTCGTGTATTGATATTCTGATGTCAAGTTGAAATTCACTATAAAGTATTTTCACTGGTATTGTCCCTAGAAATTTTATAGAAGTAAGCACACAATCTCTGTGGAGGAATACATCTTAATTTTGTCTTGAGTTATTCTTGCCAGTAGTTTTTGAGACAAAATATCTGGTCACAGAGTTGAAGATAATCAGACATACTCTATGAGAAAGAGTCAGCAGAAAAAACAGACAACAGAAAGAGACCTGTGCAAATATTAGATATTGGACTTAACGTATAAGCAATACAATACCCAGACAATATTTAAAAATGTAAAGAACAAACTCGAAGATACATCCAGGGGACACAACAGATTTGAAAAAGAAACGTGAAATTTCTCATTTAAAGAATAAATCAATATTCTTAAAATTTAGTGGCTGTGTTTAACACACATCAGGCAACGGATGAGATAATTTAACTGGAAGGTAGGTCAGAAAACAGTATACCAAGTACAGCCTACAGACACGAAGTGTAAAGCACAAAAGTGAGGGCAAGAAGAATAAAAGAGATCGAAGGGTGTAAAGAGGTGAAGTTGCCTTCAGAATGTAATGATTTGCATGTCACAGGAAACATAGATATTGCTTGTGTCCAGACTAGGTTTGTCACTTATTTTAATCTTTGATTTTAACCAAATTCAAATATAGACCAACCCAAACAAAAATACCAAGTAATTAAGTGGTTTACCTTATTATTATTATGCAATATCCGAAAGCAGTTATAGACTATGAGAGGTTAGGAGTAGAGTTTCAGGAGTCGGATTTGCTTGTTACTAACTATGTGATCCTTGTTAAAGTACGTGTACTTCTCTGTAGCTTTGTTTACTCTTGTGCAGAATGTAGATAAAAATATTCCCCACCTTTTAAGTGGTACTGTGAAGGCCATATGAAATGGCATAGTGCCTAGCACAAAGGAGTTGCTCAATAAACATCAACTGTTTTTAGTAGAATTATAATAAAAGTAATGTTTGAAATTTTTTAGTAATATTTAATACATAAATACTTTACATCCAATTTTATGCCTACAATACAATTACTTTATAATTCTTATTGAAGATAAATACCTAAGAAGAAAATAATAGCTGGTTTCCAAAGAGCAGCTGGTGGATTTGAACTGCCCACCTTTGGGCTAGCAGCTGTAGCTCTTAACCACCGTGCCACCAGGGCTCCTTCAAACACCTGGTCACTGTTTAATATTTTATGCCTGATCATGATTATAACCCTTAGGGTAGCCATACTTCTCATCTTGGTGAAGCTTAATTTCATCTAAATTGGGTTGAAAAAGAATAGAACATTATAGAAGGGTATTAATTTATATGTGTAACCAAATCCTTTTTTTATTCAAAAGTGCCAATGCTAGTGGTAGATGTATAGTTTAGTCTAGCTCTTTCTGAAATTATCATCATCTTACAAACGTGTGGTTTTCTCTACTATAGTTAAAACTTGCTTACAGATAAATGATTTTTCAGATTTCCTTTGCCTATAAAAATATTTTTTGGCAGTCATTCTCAAATTCTGGTTGGTGTTTTTTCTTACTCATATTTTGAGATTAATGTCTCCTTTTAAAAATAATTTCACCCAATGCAAAGAAATATTAGTTTTGTAACCCATAGCACGGTTACGTTTGATAAATTAAATGAGTAATTTTGAGATTTTAGAATTGACTATCAGCTATAACCCTTTTACTTCAATATATTTTTGCCATATGTAGAAAGTGATATGAATAATTGATAGCATAAAATAGCAGATTGTTTAAAAAAGGGCTGGAAAAAATCTTCTCCCTGTAATAACTCATATTTACCTCCTGAAAAAATTTTTAAGCTTTTCCATCAAGAAATGAAGTCTCTTTCTTTTTGCCACTCTTTGAATGGACACTGAGTTCTTGAATTCTTTTGACAGATAGAATGCATTGGAACAGGTGTATGTCTCAGGAGCTCTTCAGTGCTTCAGCTCATTCTCTTGGAATACTGCCCACCACTAGAAGAATAAGCCCAGGCTAGCCCGCTGGATGGCAATTGGCCATGAGACTCCCAGCCTTCCAGCAGATAGCCAGTAAACCACCAGACATGTGAGTGAGGCAGTCCTACAGAAGCCAGCCCCAGCCATTTGCCAGCTGCCTACAGAGGCATGAAGGAGCCCAGCTGACATCAGCCAAGCCTGGCACAGGTCTGCAGAACTGACCAGTCAATCCATAGACTCCTGAGCAATATGCAAAATGCTTGTTGTGTAAATCGTTAAGTTTCAAGTTGATGATAACAGTCAGTTTTCTAAAGAAGTTAATTGTGCATCTTGCTATTTAAAGACATTTTAGTATGCGTTTTAGTTTTTTTTTTATCTTTTTATTATTTATATTCTATTTATTTTTAGTAAGTCCAGCTGCTAGCTTTTTCTTTCCAAGAGACATCTTAGAAGATTTAATTCCTCTTTTGTATGTAATCAAACTATTGTGCTTTCTGAGCAATGTATGTTAACACATAAAGAATCCAAGTAGATTATAGCAGTTTACACGGTCTGCCTGCGTTTCACACTCTTTCAAAAGACAATTTTGTTCTTTTCTTCCAGTTAATTTATAATGCAGACTGACCTATACACTTTAAAATCAAAACCCAATGGACTTAATTTCAAGTGTCCTCATATTGATGAAAACTTTCAACTGAATTTTCACTTGAAATTCAGCATTTCAAATATTTAATTAATGCTCATTCAATAAATAATTCATAGCAATTAAATATTAAATATAAATATTCTATGAAATAATATCACTATTTTCTAATTTTGTAAATATGTTTATTTTGCATTAGAAAGCTGTATCTACAGAGCACAAGAGATAGATTTTCAGGATCCTTAGGCAGTAGACCACTTTGCAGAAATCTGATTTCCAGTGTAAAAGCAAAAAGTACTCTTATAAATATGTATTTTGACAACTAACAAACTTTTTCATACTTTAAGTACAGAACAAAATTAACATCTTCAAAAAGCTTTGCCAGGTCCCCCAAGCAGAGTTAGTTTGCTTATTTCTGTGCTCGTAGCAAGTTTTTCTCTATATGTTTATTCAATTGACTCCCCAACTAAATATTAAATTCCTTAAGGTGACATCATTTGCACACTAAAAACCTTACACAGTTGTACATTTTAAAGGACTATCAAAATTGAATGAGTGAATTTGGTCTGCATTAAACAGTTAATAAATGTTGATAATTATTTCTATTACTTACTATGGCATTTGAGAAAATTCCTGATACTTTTCATTGTAACTGTAGAAATGAGTAAACATTTTATGTTATAATTGATTATAGAGCAGGAACGCTGATATTTTACTAGCTCAGATTATATCCTAGATCATTCTGTTTTGTTTTATTTTTCCTTTTTGCAGACACAACAAGAAAGCAAGGCAGCATGTTGATGATATTTCCCTACGTGCTAGTCTGAGGAAAAAATCATGGGTAATTTTTCACTGAAAGTTTGAAATCTGATAAAACAAATATACAAGGAGAAAATGTAGAATTGGAGAGAGAACTTTCATTTTGCTATACCTAAAATTTCCATGTTCTGAAGTACAAACAAAGGACTGGTTCTGAGATACATCCCACACATTTATTTTTAACATCTATGAAAGTGATCAAATGTGTTCTTTATTTTCTACAAAATGATCGGGTTGAATATCATTTGAATATCTGACTAGATACATAGGTATATCCTTTCTTCAACACTCATTCATATTCATTTTTTCCTATACTAAAGGATCAATAGTCATTGGAACACAGTGGTTAAGTGCATGTGAGAAGATTGGTCTCCCTTTTGGAGAAGGTCTCTTCAGAAAACCCCCTTAATGGACTTGCCAATTTCACCAGTGCTCTCCCCTCTTTTTATAACACACTCCTGAAGCTCCTGTCCTGCTCAATGAAGGCTACTCTCTACTAGAGTAGTGTACTCCTGCCTCCACCAAAATTGTATGTATTTCTTACCGTTTTTAAGTTTTGAAACAAATGGCTAAAACATTGTTTTGATGTGAGATTTCATAGAAACTAAGACAATTGAGGAGATTGACAGGAAAAAGAAATAGTCTATAAATTCTCTAAAAGCCAATGAATTATTGAGAAATACCTGTCTTTTAATCTGGTTGCCAAACTTTTAGGGCTTTGTGCCCTACTAAGAGAATAATTGGAGCCCTGGGGGCACAGCTTTTAAGAGCTCGGCTGCTAACCAAAAGGTCGGCAGTTTGAATCCACCAGCCGCTCATTGGAAACCCTATGGGCAGTTCTGCTATTTCCTATAGGGTGGCTGTGAGTCGGAATCCACTGGATGGCAACAGGTAAGAGAATAATTTAGTCTTAGTCTCTCCTGAATTATTTAGCTCGGCAATTTATGAACAGTCAATGAATGAATATTCTAATTAAATGAAAACATAGACGGAAAATTTCAAGAATTTAGCTCAATGACAAGAATTACAAGAATTGGCTTATCTTTATTATTAGAACACTGGGTACGTATCAGTATTCAAAACGAGCCTGATACCGGACACTGATCTGAATTATTACAGAATTTACCTCTCCAGTTGTGGATAAAATAGATGTTAGATGTAGGAGAGCCATCATGTTCATTTGAGAAACACACGTAGGATTTTTCGTACATTTTATGTATAAACGTCATCTTAGTAATTCAAGTAAAAATTGAGACACAGTGTTTTGGAAAAGGCTACATTTCCAGGGAGATTACTAAATCTATACAAAATATGCATTGGATGACTGGAGGAAGAATTGACCATATGTTAATGGATGAGATGATAGAATTTGTAGCATTTTCTGAAGAATGACGGCATAGGATGGAGCCTCCGTTCACTCTCTGTGATAGGCTGACAGTAATGAATGATATGGACACACAAGGTGTCAGGCGGGGTGCAGATAGACAGGGTCCTCACTAAATAAAGTAATGGTGATACTGATAGCTCCCTGCAGTGACTCATCACAGAGACAAACGTCCATACGTGGAGTCTGACAGAAGGTGAATGACAGCTATATAATTGGATAGAAAGTTGGAAGCCAACAGATAACGTTCATTTGCTTGATTTCTATTTCACCCATTTTGGGGGCCTTTGAGGATCTTACTTTCTATAATAATTGTATCAGCCTTTTTATTTTTCCTCTTCCACCAACTGCAATGATTCATTGCATTTTTTCATTTCCACCCTCTGAAAAATATTCCTGCTGATTTTTTTTTCAGAATATATCATCGTGACCTTTACAAAATGAGCCTTCTGAATTAGTTGAAGCAAAGCATTAGGCAAATGAGAATGAACAGAAAATTACTCAAAATTCTCTAAATATCATCAGGAGTTTATTTTCAGACATTTTTGTAAAGTATTTAAACAATAAATCTCATGGAGTGAGAGCAGTTCTTAATCAAGAATATATATATATATATATGAAGTGCTGCTGGTGCAGTGGTTAAGAGATAATGGCTGTTAATCAAAAGGTTGACAGTTCAAATCCAGTTCAAATCCACCAGCCCCTCCTTGGAAACTCTATGGGATAGTTCTACTCTGCCCTGTAGGGTTACTACGGGTTGGAATCAAGTCGACAGCGATGGTTTTATATATATATATATATATATATATATATATATATATATATATATATATATATATATATATATATCTGTATCTCCACCACTGGTCTAACAGTTTGTTGTGTTGTGGTGGCTTGCGTGCTGCTGTGATGCTGGATGCTATGCCACTGGTATTTCAAATATAGACAGGCTTACCCGTGGTGGATAGGTTTCAACACAGCTGCCAGACTAACACAGACTCCGAAGAAGGATCTGGTGGTCTACTTCTAAAAAAATTGGCCAGTGAAAACCTTGTGAATAGCAGCAGAACATTGTCTGATATAGTGCCTAAAGATAAGCCCTTAAGGTTGGGAGGCATTCAAAACACTACTGGGGAACAGCTGCATCCTCAAAGTAGAATCGATCTTAATGATGTGGATGGAGTCAAGCTTTCAGGACGTTCATTTGCTGATGTGGCACGACTCAAAATGAGAAGAAACTGCTGCAAACATCCATTAGTAATCAAAACATGGAATGTATGAAATATCAATCTAGGAAAATGGGAAATCATCAAAAATGAAATGGGATGCATAAAGATCAATATCATAAGCATTAGTGAGCTAAAATGGACTGGTATTGGCCATTTTGAATTGAATAATCATATGGTCTACTATGCCAGGAATGATAAATTGAAGACGAATGGTGTTACATTCATTGTCAAAAAGAACATTTCAAGATCTTTCCTGAAGTACAATGCGGTCAGTGATTAGATAATATCCGTACACCTACAAGGAAGACCAGTTAATGTGACTCCTATTCAAATTTACACACCAACCACTGATGCCAAAGATGAAGAAACTGAAGATTTTTACCTTCTACTGTCTGAAATAGATCAAATATGCAATGAAGATGCATTGATAACCACTGGTGATCGGAATGCAAAAGTTGGAAACAAAGAAGAAAGATCTGTAATTTGAAAATATGGCCTTGGAGATAGAAACAACTCTGGAGATTGCATGATAGAACATTGCAAAACCAATGACTTATTCACTGCAAATACTTTTTTCAACAACATAAACAGTTACTATACAAGTGGATCTCATCAAATGGAATACACATTTGCAATATTGGTGGATTCCATGAGCAAAATATTGAGTGACAGAGGAAGCGTCAAAAGAAGATGGAAGGAATACACAGAGTCCCTGTACCAAAAATAACTGGTCAACCTTCAACCATTTCAGGAGGTACTATATGATCAAGAACCAATGGTATTACAGGAAGAAGTCCAAGCTGCACTGAAGGCATTGGTGAAAAACAAGAATCCAGGAATTAATGGAATACCAACAGATTTCAACAAGTGGTTTCAACAAACAGATGCAATGCTGGAAGCTCTCACTCGTCTATGCCAAGAAATTTAGAAGAAAGCTACCTGGCCAACCTACTGGAAGAGATCCATATTTGTGCCCATTCCAAAGAATGGTGATCCAACAGAATGCAGAAATTATCTAACAATATCATTAATATTACATGCAAGTAAAATTTTGCTGAAGATAATTCAAAAATAGTTGCAGCAGCACATCGACAAAGAACTGCCTGAAATTCAAGTCAGATGCAGAAGAGAATATGTAAAGAGTGATATCATTGCTGTGCTTTAAAGTTAGGAAAGGTGTTCATCAGGGTTGTATCCTTTCACTATACTTATTCGATCTGTATGCTGAACAAATAATCCGAGAAACTGGACTATATGAAGTGGAACACGACATCAGGATTGTAGGAAGACTCATTAACAACCTGCGTTAGGCATGTGACACAGCCTTGCTAGCTGAAAATGACCATGAGAACTTGAAGCATTTAGTGATGAAGATCAAAGACCACAACCTTCAGTATGGATTACAATTCAAAGTAAAGAAAAAGAAAACAAACAAACAAACATCCTTACAACTGAACCAATAAGCAACATCATGATAAACGGAGAAAAGTTTGAAGTTGTCAGGGATTTCATTCTACTTGGATCCACAATCAACACCCATGGAAACTGCAATCAGGAAATCAAAAGACACATTGTGTTGGGCAAATCTTCTGCAAAACTGTTAAAAAGCAAAGATGTCACCTTGAAAACTGAGGTGCACCCGACCCAAGCCATGGTGTTTTCAATTGCCTCATATGCACGTGAAAGATGGACGATGAATAAGGAAGACCAAAGAATTGATGTCTGTGAATCGTGGTGTTGGTGAAGAATATTGAATATACCATGGACTGTTTTGGAAGAAGTAGAACCTAATGCTCCTCAGAAGCAAGCAAGAATGGTGAGACTACGTCTCACATACTTTGGACATGTTATCAGGAGGGACCAGTCCCTGGAGAAGGACATCCTGCTTGGTAAAGTAGAGGGTCAGCGAAAAAGAGGAAGATCCTCAACGAGATGGATTGACACAGTGGCTGCGACAATGGGCTCAAGCTTAACAACAATTGTGAGGATGGCGCAGGACGGGCAGTGATTCCTTCTGTTGTAGGTAGGGTCGCTATGAGTCGGAACCGACTCCATGGCATCTAACAACAACAATTGCTGACGTCATGTGAATCGTGACTGAAAACAGAGAGTACCAGAAAGATGTTTATCTGTGTTTCATTGACTACACAAAGGCATTTGACTGTATGGATTAAAACAAATTATAGATAACATTGCAAGTAATGGGAATTCTAGAACACTTAATTGTGCTCTTGAGGAACCTGTATATAGACCAAGAGGCAGTCATTCTAACAGAACAAGGGGATACTGCATGGTTTATTTTCAGGAAAGTTGTGCATCAGAGTTGTGTCCTTTCAACATACTTATTCAATATGTATGTTGAGCAAATAATCTGAGGATCTGGACTATAAGAAGAAGAATGCAGCATCAGAACTGGAGTGACATTCATTAACAACCCGCAATATGCCCATGACACAGTCTTACTCTTGTAAACCAAAGAGGACTTGAAGTATTTACTGACGAAGATCAGTATGGATTTTGCCTCAACATAAAAAACAAAAATCCCCACACTGGACCAATAAGCAACATCATGATAAATGGAGAAAATATTGAAGTTGTCATGGATTTCATTTTATTTGGATTCACAATCAACACCCATGGAAGCAACAATCAAGAAATCAAACAATGTATTATAATGTATTAGGTAAATCTGCTGCAAAATACCTCCTTCATGTGTAAAAAGCAAAGATATCACTTTGAGGACTAAGATGAGCCTGATCCAAGCCATGGTATTTTCCTTTTTAAAAAATTTTATTTATTTTATTATTGTACTTTAGGTGAAACCTCACAGCTCAGGTCAATTTCTCATACAAAAATTTATACACATATTGTTATGTGACACTAGTTGCAATTCCTATAATGTGGCTGCACACTCCTGATTTCCACCTGGGGTTTCCTGTGTCCATCCAACCGGCTCCTGTCCCTTTCTGCCTTCTCATCCTACCTCCAGACAGGAGCTGCCCATTTATTCTCGTGTATCTACATGAACTAAGAAGCACACTCTTCGCAAGTAAAATTTTATGTTTTATAGTCCAGTCTAATCTTTGTCTGAAGAATGGGCTTTGGGAATGGTTTTAGTTCGAAGCTAACAGAGCATCTGGGGGCCATGTCTTTGACGGTTCCTCCAGTCTCATTAAGTCTGGTCTTTTTAAGTGAATTTGAGTTCTGTACCACACTTTTCTCCTGCTCCATCAGGGACTCTCTATCGTGTTCCCTGTCAGGGCAGTCATTGGTGGTAGCCAGGCACCTTCTAGTTCTTCTGGTCACAGGCTGATGGAGTCTTTGGCCATGGTATTTTCAGTCACCTCATATGCATGCAAAAGCTGGAAAATGAATAAGGAAGACCAAAGAAGAATTGATGCCTTTGAATTATGATGTTGGTGAAGAATATCGAATATATCAGGGACTGCCAGAAGAACGAATAAGTATGTCTTGGAAGAAGTACAGCCAGAGTGCTCCTTGGAAGTGAGGATGGTGAGACTTCATCTCATCTACTTTGGACATGTTATCAGGAGTGACCAGTCCCTGGAGAAGGACATCATGCTTGGTAAGGTAGAGGATCTGCAAAAAAGAGGAAGACTCTTCAAGAGATGGATTGACATAGTGGTTGCAGGAATGGGCTCAAACACAGCAATGGTTTTGAGGATGGTGTAGGACAGGGCAATATTTCATTCTGTTGTACATAGGGTCACTATGTGTCTGAACCTAACAATAATTGCATAATGATATCATAAGGTACATTTCCTGGTTAACCTAGATTAGGTGTATGAGGTCAAAATATGAAATAAAAGAGGCTCTAAGTACTTTACATCTCACAAGATCTTTTCAGTAAATCATCTCTCCCAAGGTGAACAAAAGGCAGTACCCCATTACCACTCCATCCTCAAACAAGGCAAAGTCAGAAGAGGGAAGAAAAAGTCAGTGAGAGTGCAGAGCCCTTTGCTTTTAGGGGATTTTTATAGTCAAAGACAGGTTCTGCTTCACTGGTGTGTATGGTGCATCACATTTGTTTGGCTACCATTATTCCTGTCCCCTGGTCTTCACACGCTGTATAATTGCCTCCGCTTGAGAGTGTCTAGGACCTGTGATTTTTTTCTAGTTTATGGATTATGATGAAAGTGAAAAGCTTTTACAGATGTAATTAAGATCCCAAATGATTTTATTTAAATCTTCTCTTTTAGCTGGCCTCCTCCAACACCCAATGTTAAGAGAAGAGAGAGCATCCCCTTGCTGTGGCCAGGGGAGAGGAAGAAGTCCATGTTCCTCACTCAGCCTCTGTTGATACCCTAGGGCAGAGGGGAGGGTGCCTTCTTACTGTTGTGTGTTGGTGAGAGTTCAGTCTTCCCAATTGGCCTCCTCTGACACACCCTAGTGGGGGCAAAGGACCCAGAATTGCCAACACAATACTGAAGAGCAGCTTTGGAGGACTAATGCTGCCCGATCTCATGACTTACTCTAAGGCTACAGTGATTAAAACAAGGTGATATTGACAAAGGAATATACACGTAGATCAGTGGGACAGAATAAAGAGCCTAGAAGTAGAACCACATGGATGTGGTCAAATAATGTTTAAATTTTATTTGTGGATCCAATAGTAGCAAAAATGGGTACTTATAAGTAAAATTCTAAAGCAATTGATTTTTTTCCTTCCCTTAAATATGTTTTTCTACTCTTCTAAATCTTCCAGAAGCCATTCCATCTCAAGTAGCTTATGCACTTATTTATATGTGTGTAGTTAAATGTGTTAGGATCTCCAGATAAAAACTGCAAGCATGAATTTTTTTGCCTTTAGTTCTGTCCAAAAAAAAGAGGGGGTGGTTATAGAGGTTTATTTCTCTAGCAAAGTTTTATAATTTATATTTTTATAATATGCTAACATTTTTGTTTTATCATTAACACTGTTTTAACATTATTTTAAGAACAGTTGAAGAATGGAGAAAAAAGTGAATTATAATCATCAGTTCACAAGTGGATGACTGTTGGCATCAGGAGGATAAATAAAAATAGGGTGGTGTTTTAGTGTATAAATTGCATACACTCAATTGCAATGTGACTATCTCAAAGTTTATCAAAGTTATATGAACAATTTGGAGGTCTCTATCATACAAATGGCGTCCTGGTGGCACAGTGGTTAAGAGCTCAGACTGCTAACCAAAAGGTCAGCAGTTCAAATCCACCAGCCGCTCCTTGGAAACCCTATGGGGCAGTTCTACTCTGTCCTATAGGGTCACTGTGAGTCAGAATTGACTCTGCGGCAACGGGTTTTTTTATTATACAAATCGGTAGTCCTTAGGTGGCACAAGGAGTTAAGTGCTTGACTACTAGTCAGAAAGTACACACTTTGAACCCACCCAGAGGAGCCTCGGAAGACAGGCTTGGAGATCTGCTTCTGAAAGGCCACAGCCTTGAAAACCCTATGGAGCAATTCTACTCTGCACGTAAGGGGTCACCATGATTCAGAACTGACTTGATGGCAACAAACAACAGCAACATTACCCAGATACAATGACAATAACTTTTCCAGCTGTGCAGTATAATAGATTACCCCACAGTACAGTCAATTACAACAGCATCAGGAGACTGTGCCTTAGATTCTATCACAGGAGACTTCTGTTAAACTGGGTTTTTGGAATCCCATCATCAAAATCATCTATGATACACATTAATGGAATTTCTCTGGACAATAGCTCCGATCTACCAAATCAGAATTGCTGTATGTTTGGCCAGAAATGTACATTTTTTAACTAAGGCACCAAATAATTCCATGCACATTAAGGTGCTGATAACACTAATTTAGATGCAGCTCTCTAAATGGGTGCCAGAAAACCCATTATTTTTGCACTCCCTTCATGTATAAATGGAGCCCTGGTGGCACTGTGGTTAAGTGTTTGGCTGCTAACCAAAAGGCTGGCAGTTTGAATCCACCACCTGCTCCTTGGAAACCCTATGGGGCAGTTCTACTCTGTCCTATAGGGTTACCATGAGTCTGAATCAACTGAAAGGCCAACAGGTTAGGTTCCTGTACAGATTACTGTAATACATAAGCAGGACCTTAAATATAATGAACTAAATAATGTGATGTGCTTGGAAAGGCCAAATACTGACCTATAGTCGTTATTACATGACTTCTATATATTTTTTAAAAACTTTATAGCACAAAAATTTCCTGATATCTATAAGAGTGTAATCTTTATTGAAACAGATGGCCACATCTTCCTCCCTGGGGAGTAACTGGTGGGTTCTAACTGCTGAACTTTTGCTTAGCAGCTGAGTGCTTAACCACTGTACCACCAGGGCTCCTACAGCTTTACAATACAACTAAAATGTTCCTGATGTCTAAAAAATACACTTTTCAAATATATTTCAAATGTTTATCACAGGGTAGGAGTATAAACATGAGGAAAGATGAGTATTTTATCTCAATGAAACACTCACTTAACCTCAAAGTAGCAAGGCAAGAGATGCATTTTTTGCTTTCATCAGCTAAAATGACCTTGCCAATATCTGGAATTGTCATTCATCTACTTAAAATAGAAACTTGATAGTCAGAAATCTTACAAGAGGGGGAAAAACATTGAAAAGCTGATGGGTGCAAGATGGGAAATGTTCAGAATCATTAAGCTCATTCACAGAGGGGTTTATCTATATTTGTCTAATACAGATAAATGGCACCATATACTAAAATAAAAGATTACGAATTGAATTGCCATCCTGATATTATGCTTTCTAGAGAACTGAAAAATCCTTGTAACAATTTTATTTCATAAACCAATTGCTTACTAAATCATCCAAAGTTAAAGACCATTATATATATTTAGAAGAGTAGATCTCTTTAACAATTTTGTAGAACCCACTTTTATCTTTTATATGATGTTTATTTCAGACAAATGAATAAATACACTATCGCTGTTCCCCACAGCAAATATTTTATCAGGAGAGCATATGTCTTTTCTGTTTAAAAATCAGCTTGTTGACAGATACCTGAACAGAAGAAGCAATATTTAAAACATAACACATATAATATAAGCATATTTTATTATATATGACATACACATGTATCTTATATATAAATATCATATATATAATGTAAACAACATTTATAATATATATATACATATTTCCTTGCAGTTATTCAGAAGTAGTAAGTCAGAGTAAGTTTATACAAACAATAGAGTGGTGAAATTATTGATTTTACTCTTTATTTGACTTTGATAATAACGAATTTTAAGGAACCATTTATTTTCAATTTATGTTAGCACAAGCTTTAAGAATACACATAGCGTAATTCTTTCATATTCTTATCAATCTCTATCACTTGTTAATAGGTTTTCATTGTCATTGTAAAATTTTTAGTGGTAGAGTTAATGTGTATGAATACCATCACAACTTTACATTCAGTAAAGGATGGAAGTTCAAGTAATAAATAGTAACGAAGACCTTTAATAAGAGCTTGTTAGCAAATAAGAAGGAGGGTAAAATGACTTCCAAGATCAAAATAAATTTCAGAATTTTCTTTTTTTTAATTTAAAGTACCTTAACATCATTAAGAAATGTTTGATGCATACAACCTGGTGAATTAATCTCGACCTTAATTTCATGGTACTCAGCTCTGATTTCCAATGTAAGTTCTCTTCATTTCTAACAGCACTAGAAGAATATCCATTCAATTCATGGGCAAAGTTAGCACTAGATCATGCATAAACGAACAAATGATTTCAGAAGCATCCGACGTTAGAAGAATTCAACGATGTAAAAATATGATGCCCATTCTCCCTGGACATTTAAGCCACTCTTCTACTTCCTGCTTTTCCTTCCTGATAATAGCATTCCCTGAAGAGAACCCTTGCCACCAAGATGCATAGTAATTTTTGGCTTTGGTCCTGGTCAATTAGGCATTCATTTTATACTTTTCCAGGATTGGGGCTCAGCTCTCTCTTACAGTCTCTGACTTTGCCTGCTTTTCTGCACACCGCTGTCACTTGTTTTCCTGAGGTAGAAATGATGTCTCAGTCACAGCCCATGGAACCCAGTCCCTCCTCATTTCCCCATAACGTACAGTAGTGTGCTCACTCTCACCAGTCAGCATCATCTAGCTTGTGTTTGGGCAGCAAGAAATTCCCAAATCATTGTGGTTTAAAACCACACAGATCTATGCTGTAGATCTATCTATGCTGCAGGTATCTATCACCTACAGCAGTACTTATTGTGGTCACTCAGATTTCCAGAGGGGAAATACTCTTTCAAGTATTGCCAACTGAGGATAAAAAGAGAGTAAGGAAAGGCACTGTATTAACAATTAATGGTCTAGACTGAGAATGAGAAGTGTCACTTCCACTCTAAGCTCGTTGGCTAAAACTAGTCACATGACTCCTTACAAGGGACCTGGAAGATACAATTGCTGTCATGTTGCAAAAAGGAGAGAAGTGGAAATATTTGTTGACAGAACTAAAAATTGGCATAATTCCTGCCATCTTTATCCATTAAACACACTTCCAACTTTAACCCTCAGCCCCACTACACACGCTTCATAATGGAAGGGATTCTGCTATTTTCCGTAACATCTGTGAGGCCTTCTCCATAGTTCCTTATTAACAAGCTACATTTTTTATTTTTTTCTTCGTCAACACTAGAGGATTTTCTAACAAGCATTATGCCTTTAGCATTGATTTTCCAGATACGTGCTTTAACTAATTTTTTTCATGAACGTTTCTCACCATTGCATGAAGAAGCATAAAACTTCACTATACGGTTTGCTATGTCTGTTACATGTTTATTGCTGTGTAACAAATTATACCACAAATACAGAGACTTTAAGGAACATAAATGCATTAGTTCACCACTATGTAGGTCAGAAGTCTGGCATAACTCATCTGGATTCTCTGCATAGGATTTCACAAGGTCAAACTCAAGGTGATAGCCAGGCTAAGGTCTTATCTGCAGGCTCTAGGGAATAATTCACTTTGAAGTTTATCAGCTCATTCAGGTTTTTGGCCAAATTCAGTTCCTTGAGACTGTAGGAATGAGGTCCCTATTTCTTGCTGTCAGTTTGGGGCCTTTCCCAGCTCCTGAAGGCTGTCTTTACTCCTTCTCGCATAGACCCTTCCATACTCTAACCAGCAATGGAACACTGAATTCTCTAGTGCTTCAAATCTCTCTGACTTCCTTTTCTGCCACCAGATAGGGAAAACTCTCTGCTTTTAAAGGACTCAGATAGATTAGGTCTACCCAGATAATGCATCTCTGGTGGCACACTGGTTAAGAGCCTGGCTGCTATCCAAAAGGTCAGCAGTTCAAATCCAGCAGCCCCTCCTGGGAAACCCTATGGGGCAGTTCTACTCTGTCCTATAGGGTTGCTATGAGTTAGCATCAACTCAACAACAGTGAATTTGGTTTTTTGAATTTACCCAGATAATCTCCCTATCATCAGGTCAACTATGCCATATAACATAGCATGATCATGGGAGTGATAGTTCATAAATATCTGAAGTTCCACACACTAAAAGTGGAAGAGATAATACTGAGATAAGGGTCATTAGGGATCTTTCTAGAATTCTCCATATCACACTATATTTTCTTAGAGTTGGAAATCTAGGCTTCATCTTGAAGCGTCCTCAGTCCACTGCTAATGTAGAAGATTCTTGCTTATTAATAGATACTTAATAAAATCCTACCACTATGATTTTACATTTTTCTTGCAAGAACTTTTCATGCAAGTTGTTTGGTAGCACAAGAAATAACACAGTCCTCAGTCTCAGTTGGGAATATGTAATGGTTTGTATGCTTTTGTAGCAGATACTGTTGATGATATGCCCCATATCTCATCACCCAACTGAACACCAGCAGCTACAGTAGATAATTTGCAGTACACTTGGTGCCTACCACTTCAACCACTGCGTTTCTCTTCTCTATTTGAGAACTTTCTCTGGTACTATGGAAGTTTGTTCAGCCTCAAGAAAGTGCAACCTGGGAGAGGGAAAAGTTAAGTTCCTGTTGGAGAACTGTCATTCAATGGGGGCAGGAGTTACTGCAAGAAATGTCAATGTCCCTGCACTCTGGTAGCAAAGTTCCAAGGGGTGTACTATGGTTTTTCAGAAGGTCACCAGTGGGATTGAGTGCCAGTGGCCCCCAGTATTAACCTCTTCACTGACCAGCACTATATTGGTTTTTCCTCCCTTCTTGTCTCATGTTCATCATTTTCCCATGTGTGCTGTCTGAGATCATTTCCCAAATAAACTATCTGCACCCAAGTCTGAACTATTTGCACCCACACCCTTGTCTCAGGGTCTTATACTTTTGGAGTAAATCAAAGTAAGTCTGTTGATAGAAAAAGTAGCTCTAGAAAGAAGAATATCATAGTTCAAGATCAAAATTGGACTACTTGCAGTTAGATAGCCACGGGAACCATGCTGCTTGTGGCAAATGGGATTGTGATACTCTTGGCATATTGTAGTGTCACAATCAATAAGACTCTATTAATCCTATTGTAGATTAAAGTGATATACTGAGGAAAGGGAAGCCTGGTTTATGCAATAATTCTAACACACTTTAAAGATATGACGAAAATGGTAATTATAAGAATTGTAGAGTGACTGTTAATTGCCTTAAGGGAAATGACAATGTCTTGTTTGCCAACTGTCAACTTGGGCTGAAAAACCAGGCAGCCTTCTTGGAAGCAGAGTCTCATCTCCTGAAGTTGGACGTAGAAAATAAGGCCCAGAATTTTATCATAAGGGCACTAATATAAAGGAAGCTGACTTCACAGCCCTGGAAATTCTCCTAAGATGGAATCTGGAACTGAAAAAGAAGTAGCAGTCTGAGATGTGGAAGACGACATCTGTGTGTGTATACTTGAGAACTTCATGTTACCAGACTTCCCTGAACTGTCCAGACTGGCAGAAGCCAAACTCTTTGCTAAAGGAGAAATTCCCTGTCATTGCCTGAAGAACATGCAAGGTGACTCCCAAGATGAGGTTTATTTTTCTAAAGGTCTTCCACCACACTTCTTCATTGCCTATAAACCAATAACTGTCTGGTTTTTACATAGCTTAAAGAAATCACTACCACAGTATGCACTGGTTTATTTACCAAACAGTTGTAGGCTTGGATAATACTACCAGCACAGACTAGGGGAACAGCTGGGAGAACATCTTGAGGATGCTGTACAGAAGGGTGAGGGGAGACAGGATCTAGCACTGTAGAGGGATATGTTTATGGATACAGGGGTACCTCCCATGATTCAGGTTCTAATATATTGAAAATAATATCTGAAGTTGTTAATAATACCTGTCTTAATTATCTAGTGTTGCTATAACAGAAATACCACAAGTGGATGGCTTAAACAAAGAGAAATTTTTTTTTTCCCACAGTCTAGGAGGCTAAAAGTCTGAATTCCAGATACCATCTCCAGAAGAAGAGTTTCTTTCTCTGTCGTCTCTGGGGGAAGGTCCTTGTCATCAATCTTCCCCAGTCAAACAGCTTCTCAGTACAGGGACCCTGGGTCCAAAGAACACGCTCCCCTCCTGGTTCTTCATTCTTAGTAGTAGGAGGTCCCTCTGTCTCTCTGCTCATTTCTCTCATTTATATCTCAAAAGAGATTGATTCAAGATACAACCTGATCTTGTATATTGAGTCCTGCCTCATTAACATCATAGAAGTAGGATTTACAACACACAGGAAAATCACATGACCTAGCCAAGTTAACACACATTGTTGGGGTACAAAATTCAATCCATAACAATACCCTTTTGAGTTTATTTCTTAAAGCTCAGACATGATTTTGGCCTACAGCAAATGAGGCAGAGATGCTAGAACTGCTTTGCCAAAATATTGAGGGAGATGTCAAGAAGCTATAGGATTGGTCAATTTAAAATGAATTTATCACATAAGACTAGAAAACCCTCCCTATGAGTGTATTGGAGCCCTAGTGGTGCAGTGGTTAAGAGCTTGGCCGCTAACCAAAAGGTCAGCAGTTAGAATCCAACAGCTGCTCCTTGGAAACCCTATGGGGCAGTTCTACTGTGTCCTATAAGGGCACTATGAGTTGGAATCAACTCAGTGGCAATGAGTTGGTTTTTTGTTTGTTTGTTTTGGTATGACTGTATTATTCGAGAGGGCCCAGAGGGCATGCCCTTCACCAAAGCATAAATATCGCAATAGTACTTTGCAAGTTTATGGCTGTCTTCTCAGTGGTGGACGGAGCTGCCCTCTGTAGGCCATGATTGAAGGTGGGAGTTGCTTCCATGGAATTGAGCTCCTCAGTATAAACAAAGATATAATTATCAAATTGGAGAGGGTAGCTGGCAGTGCCATCAGAAACAAAGTAGACGTAATTGCCATAGTGGGTCACTAGATCAGATGGCAACCAAGGGATTTTGATCCTGGGAATCTGTGGAAATGTCTAAGATAATGTAATATCCTACAAATGAGACTGATGGAGACAATAAGGATATTGTTTGCCTTTTATAACACAATATCATGAAGATCTGGTGAATATAAAGATATTATCAGCCACTACAAAGAAAAAAATGTGATTTTTTTTCCTAGTTTTCAGAGTTGTGTCAATTTTCATGTCCAGATACTGTTGAATAAAGGATAAATCTATTCCCCTTTAGGAAGGACCCTACAGCACCACTGCAATTACATACAATAAATATCTCCCCAATCTTTCTCTAATGGACACGTAACCATTGACCTGAGTGACTATATATTAGAAAGGGGGAACACTCAGAAGTTTTAAGTGCCATTAGATGCAGGATCTGCATGGCATTGATGCTAGGAGAACCAAGATGCCATTATAGTTTAATTGTTAGCATGGGGGATAAATGGTGGCCTGGTGATAAACACAATCTTGACTCAAGTTCAACTCACAGTAGATCCAAAGTATCTGTAGGAATACGCTTATATTATTTCCCTATGGCCTAAGTATATAATTTGGATAAATATATTTAACAGCTGGCACAACCTCACATTGTTTCTCTGATCTTTGGAGTTTGATCCATAATGGAAGGAAAGAGACAAGTGAGAGGCCCTAAAACTCCACATCCCCCTGCCTTGAAAAAATCATAAATCAGAAGAAAAACAATCTCCTGGGTTGCATAGCAGAGGTTAATGCTTCCTCAAATACATAAAAGATCCACTGATATTGGACTCTATTATATTTCCATTTAATTCTCTTGTATGGTTTTTGAAAAAAGCAGATGAAGCATGGTGGATGATAGAAAGCTACAATAAAATTAAACACGTGGAAACCCATTTGCAGCTCTGTGCTGGATATGATATCATTACTAGAAGAGATCAATACAGACTCTAGGTTTTAGTAAGCTGTTATTGATCTGCAAATTGTGTTCTTTTTTAATCCCCATAAAGAAAGAATATGAAAATAATACTTCACATTCACCTGGGAAAACCATGGGCAAGATTCATTGTTCTGCCACATGCCTAGGGTAACTCTTCTACTCTCTCGATGAAGAGACCTGCTTCATCCTGTCATCCAGCAGAACAGCACTCTAGTCCCACATTTAATAACACGTGAATTGCATTTTGTGACAAATATCTGTGCCAAGAGTGGAAAATAAATCCTATAATCATTCAGTCACTTATCACACTGATTAAGATTTTAATGATTTAATGGTCTGGCCCACATCACAATATGCACTCTAAAATGAAGGTCAAGTTATTTTGCTTTGCATCTCCTACCTCTAAGAAAGAGGCACAGTGTTCTGAGGCTTTTTTGAATTTTAGAGGCAAAAATACTTCATTTAGGAATCTTTCTAGCCTATTAAGTAGATAATGTGTAAGACTGCCAATTGGAAGAGAGATTCACAGGAAGGGGCCTCAGGAATAGATCCAGGTACAAGATCCTCTGTGTTGCTAATATGGCCATCAGATCCAGTAGATTCTATGTTCCTAGAGTTGTATGTTATAAATATGGACTCTGTGTGGAGTGTGTCGTTGTGTGTTGTTGAGTCAATTGCAACTCATAGCAACCCTATAGATCAGATTAGAACTTCCCCATAGGGTTTCTTAGGCTACAGTCTTTACAGGAGCAGATCACCAGGTCTTTTCTCCCACAGATTATCTGGTGGGTTTAAACCTCTGATCTTTCAGTTAGCAGTCATAACCATTGTACCACCAGAGCTCCTAGTGTGGAATCTAGAGCTAGTCAAAATAAGAGATTCACAATGCATGCTTTTAGTGCTCTGTAGCAAGGGCATTCTTTCTGCAGCAGAGAACTGCTTAGTAATTGAAAAAGAACTTATACTGAATAGATGCCAACTCATTGTGACCCTATAGGACAGAGTAGAACTGCCCCTTAGGGTTTCCAAGGAACTGCTGATGGATTCCAACTTCTAACCTTTTGGTTAGCAGCTGTGTTCTTAACTACTGTGCCACCAGGGCTTCTATGTTATGCTACTGGGTTCTAACATAGACTAAATGTCTGATCATGGACATTATGTATATTAGATGACTCTATCTGTTCTTGTGAATTGGGAACTGTCAGAGTCACCAAAACATAAGGTCCAATGAGTGAAGCATCAATCCAACACATTGTGAAAATTACATAGGGCACAATTAAGGTACATAGATAAGTGGACCAGAAACCTATGTGAACCCTGCCTTTTGCACCGACTCTTGTCTTTTAGCTCACTTAATGACTTCATGAGCTTTATCAACAACCAACTCACAGAGGAGGGATAAAACTTGAACCTGGGTCAAATATGCATCAGCTTAATATGTTGGCAGAAGTGAATAATACTGCAGCTGCATTAAGGTTCCACTCAGGGGTAATTTTAAAGAATAAAATGAGAGAAAATATCCTCCAAGTGGGCAGCATTTTAAGTAGTTGTTAGTTGCTGGGAAGTCAGCTCCAAGTCGGCGACCTTGCGTATAACAGAATAAAACGTTTCCTGGTCTCACACCATTACACTTGGGCATCTGAGATAAGGCTATACATAACTCTTGGCCAGTGGTAAATATTTTAGCTGGTTGGTTACAGACCTATATTGGGAGATTAGAGACAGGTAGTTTTGGGGAAGAGCTATGTGGGCACAGAGTGCTAAGATATTGTACTTTATATCAATTCCCAGCAGAGAGCATTTATTAGAGGAGATGCGCATCTATCAGTGCTCAGCCACCCTCTATCCTTAGCCATCCCTGTACCCCACAATAGCTCCATGAACCTGGTAGCCACAGTGGTAGCGGGTACTCCCTCTCATCAAGTTATTTTACTAAATATTAGTAGCAACCTGTTGACCTGTTAGACACAGAGACCAAAAGAGAGCCCTGGTTATGGTTCACTCAATCAAAGGAACAAAACAGCCATTTGCTGATAACTTGATTAGACTGAATAATTGTCAAGCATAAAATCCAAGTATATCAAACATAATAGAATAAAATTATTCTATATAATACTAGAAGAAAGTTTAGATACATTTTTCTATAAATTAGAAGTGTGGGGAACATTCCTATGACTCAAAAATCTAGAAGCAATAAAGGAAGATTGATGTTTCATAAAGTTAAAATACAAAAAAAGAGAACAGAAAGAATAAGAGGTAGAAAGAAAAATAAACAAAGGAAGAGAGAAAAATGAACATAAAAGAAATAACAAAAAAAGACACAATTTTTTTCAAGGCAAAAATACTCCGTAAACAGCATAAAAAAGTAAAGAATATAATTGCAACTTATATCACAAAAGGGATATTATTTCTAATATATAAAAACTTTACAAAAACACCAAGATTAACAACCATATGGGGAAAAAATGTCAAATAATAGAACAAGAGTTCAAAGGAAAAGAAATGACATTGACAGGGGTGGGAAGGAATAGAGTGAAAGAACAAAAGTTGTACCCCAACATTTTTGAATTTCATTTTTTTAATTGGACATAGAAATAAATGGTTATATAATTATACAAGAAAATGAAACCAACGTTTAAAAAACTAATTCCTAGAAACAAAAAACAAAATAACACAAATACATTTAACTGACTATTGAATAGGTGGTTTAACCTCACCAAGAGAAATTGTTACAAGATATTTTTAAAGCACAGTAATTTGATCAAACGTACAAATCAAGATGCATTGATAATTACTGGGGATTGGAATGAAAAAGTTGGGAAAAAGAAGAATGATAAGTAGTTGGAATATATGATCTTGGTGACAGAAATGATAGAGGTTGCATTATAGAATTTGGCAAGAGCAATGACTTACTCATCAGAAATACCTTTTTTTCAACAACACCGGTGATGACAACACATGTGGATCTCACCAGATAAAATAGCAAAAAACAAAATCCATTGCTGCTAGATCAATTCTGACTCATAGACAGAATATACATAGGAATCAAATTGACCATATCTGTGGAAAGAGATAATGGAGAAGCTCAATATCAGCAGTCAAGGCTAGGTGCCAACTGCAGATCAAACCATCAATTGCTCATGTGCAAGTTCAAATTGAAGCTGAAGACAACTAAAATAAGTATACGAGAGCCAAAATATGGTCTTGAATATATCCGCCTGATTTTAGAGACCATCTCAAAAATAGATTCAACACACTGAACACTAATGACTGAAGATCAGAAGAATTGTGGGATGACATCATAAATGAAGAAAGCAGAATGTCATTAAAAAGCCAGGAAAGAAGAGAAAGACCAAAATGGATGTCATAAGAGACTCAGAAACTTGCTCTCCAGTGCAGGGTAGCTAAAGCTAACAGAAGAAATGGTAAAGTAAAAGAGCAGAACAGAATATTTCAAAGGATGGATAGAGAAGACAAAATAAAGTATTATAGTAAAATCTTTAAAGATCTGGAGTTAGAAAACCAAAAGGGAAGAATATACTTGGCATTTCTCAAGCTGAAAGAACTGAAGAAAAAATTTAAGCCCCGAGTTGCAGTATTTAAGGATTCTATGGGCAAAAAATTGAATGACAGAGGAAGCATCAAAAGAAGATGGAAAGAATACACAAAGTCACTGTACCAAAAAGAATTGGTCGACATTCAACCATTTCAGGAGGTAGCATATAATCGAGAACTAATGGTACTGAAGGAAGAAGTACAAACTGCAATGAAGGCATTGCCAAAGAATAAGCCTCCAGGAACTGATGGGTTACTAACTGATATGTTTCTACAAATGGATGCAATGCTGGAAGCACTCATTCATCTATGCCAAAAAATTTGGAAAGCAACTACCTGGCCAACCAACTAGAAGAGATTCATATTTATGCCCATTCCAAAGAAAGGTGATACAATGGAAAGCAGAAATTATTGAACAATATCATTAATAACAACACGTGAGCAACATTTTGCTGAAGATAATTCAGAAACGGCTACAGCATTACGTCGACAGGGAACATCTAGAAATTTAAGTCAGATCCAGAAGAGGACATAGAATGAAGGATATCATTGCTGATGTAACCGGGTCTTGGCTGAAAGCAGAGAAAACCAGGAAGATGTTTACCTATGTTTTATTGAATACACAAAGATATTCAACTGTGTGGATCATAACAAATTGTGGATAATATAAGAATGGGAATTCCAGAACATGTAATTGTGCTCATGAAGAGCTTATACAGAGATAAAGAGGTAGTTATTCTAACAGAGCAAGGGGATATTGCATGGTTTAAAATAGGAAAAGGTGTGTGCCAGGGCTGTATCCTTTCACCATACTTATGCAATCTGTATGCTGAGCAAATAAACCAAGATACTGGACTATATGAAGAAAAATGCAGCATCAGAATTGGAGGATGACTCGTTAACAACCAGTGATATGCAGATAACACAGCCTTGCTTGGTGAAAGTGAAGAAGACTTGAAGCACTTTCTGATGAAGGTCAAAGACTATAACCTTTGGTATGGATTACACCTTAACATGAAGAAAACAAAAACTCTCACAACTGGACTAATAAGCAACATCATGATCAATAGAGAAAATACTGAAGTTGTCAAGGATTTCATTTCATTTGGATCCACAATCAACATCCATGGAAGCTGCAGTCAAGAAATCAAATGACATATTGGATTGAGCAAATCTGCTGCAAAAGACCTCTTTGAAATGTTGAAAAGCAAAGATGTCACTTTGAGGACTAAGGTGTGCCTGAACCAAACCATGATATTTTCAATTGCCTCATTCATGCCAAAGCTGGACAATGAAAAATGAAGACCAAAGAAGAAATGAGGTATTTGAATAATTGTGTCAGGGAAGAATATTGAAAATATTGTGGACTGCTGGAAGAATGAACATATCTGTCTTGGAGGAAGTACAGCTAGAATGCTTCTTAGAAGCAAAGATGGCTAGACTTCATCTCAATTACTTTGACATGTTATCTTAAGGGACTAATACCTCAAGAAGGATATCATGCTTGGAAAAGTAGAGGATCAGCAAAAAAGAGGAAGACCCTCAACGAGATGGATTGACACAGTGGTTGCAACAATGGGCTCAAGCATAACAATGCTTATGAGAATGGCACAGGATTGGGCAACATTTCGTTTGGTTATACTCAGGGGTTGCTCTTCATCGGAAGTAACTTGACAGCACCTAACAACGACAATATGACTGCACACCCCTAATAGGATAAAACTTAAGAGTAAAATATACCGCAAAAAGGATGTCAATATTTTCTATAGTCATAGTTTGGTAATAATATTGGTAACATTTTTATTAATAATATAGATAATGTTATTGACAAGCAGCTGCTGTCAAGTCAGCTCCAACTCATGAAGACCCCATGTGCCACGAGATCACACCATTGTGATCCATAGGGTTTTCACTGGTTGATTTTTTTTCAAAAGTAGATTACCAGGTCTTCCTTCCCAGTAGAAAAACAGGCAAGGCTGCAGTGACAGACAGGTGGTGGCTGCCCGTGAGGTGAACATACCGCACCAGAATATAGACTTATGATTCATTTGCAAAATATAAATATGCATTTGTGTTATTTATTACATTTTTGCTAATCATCAGCTACCTCAAAGTATTAAAAGCTTTTTAGACAGACTGAAAGTCATTTCTATTTTCATATGTTTCTAATTCAGTCTTTGATGACATGCCAACAACTGAGAGAAGTGAGAACAAACAACAACAATGGTGACAAGAAAGATTACCAGATGGTCCTTGATGCAGTGTTACCAGGAGATTATCTAGTTATTTGCGTGATGTTGTGTGAGACATGAGAAAAATTACCAACTGTTAAGCACTTCATAGTTTCAATTTAAAAAGAAAAAAAAAATCACTTTCTGTAATTTTATGGTAACTTTTTATTCATTTAACATACATGTAATGCTTCCCATGTGTCAGATGCCGTCCTCAGTACTTGACAAATATCACTACTGTTAATCCTTAAGTACTCTTACTACAGAGCCCTGGTGGTGCAGTGGTTAAGAGCTTGGCTGCTAACCAAAATGTTGGCAGTTCCAATCCATCAGCCACTCCTTGGAAACCCTATGGGGCAGTTCTCCTCTGTCCTACAGGGTGGTTATGAGTTGAAATCGCCTCGATGGAAAAGGGTTTGACTCTTACTATTCTCATAAAAAAAATGAAGAAACTAAGGCACAGAGAGCTCAGGTGTCTTTGCCAAGATGACACAGCTAGTAAATTGCAAGGTAGCATGGACACCTAAGTAGTCTGGCTCACCCACTGCAGATTTAACCACTGCAATAGGCTGCCGATGAGCCAAAGGCACAGTTTTATAGTAACGCGATGGTTTCCATTTAGCCGTTGGGAAACCGGAAGTTTCTTCAATTGCTTCCGGGTGAAAGTAGCTGGTTGCAATCAGGGAGTAACTTACATCTTCCATATTATTCAACTCTATTATTGGTGTTCTTTTAGCAATCACAATATGGACGCCTTGAAAAATGTCCTCCAAGGAGCATTGTTATGCTGATTTTTGTTCATTTAAAGTATACTCAACTTCCATTATCTACAAAAATTAAATAAAATTTCACTGTAATTATAATTGTATTGACGCACTAAAACCTCTTTAATACCCAATGTATTAAACCATTACCAAACACATTGTATTTATGTCTTTGCTGAAAGTCCCTTTTCTTTTTTCTCATTGAGACTACTTTGCATTTTTCTCACTTTTGTTTTCAGTTGCCACAAAGATATACATATTAATGGAATATTAATACAAAACAGTAGTTTCAAGGAAGCACAAATGTAAAGCATTTTTACATTGCATGAGAGTTTGAGGGACTTGGTGATGGTGGATATTTGAAATCCTGACATTTTAGGAGTGAGGGTATCTTATAACTGTTTGAAAATATTTTATTATTGTTTTAGCTAATATTCTTGTTAGGTGCTGTTGAGTCGGCTCCAACTCACAGTAACCCCGTGTACAGCAGAACAAAAAGCTGCCCAGTGCTACCTATTCTTACAATGGTTGCTGTGTTTAAACCCATTGTCACAGTAAATGTGAATCCATCTCAGTTGATGTGGTCTTTCTCTTTTTTGCTGATCCTCTCCTCTGCCAGAAGAATGAACAAATCTGCCTTGGAAGAAGTACAGCTAGAATGCTTCTTAGAAGCAAGGATGGCAACACTTCATCTCCCATATTTTGGACATGTTATCAGGAGGGACCAGTCTCTAGAGAAGGACATCATGCTTGGTAAGGCAGAAGGTCAGAGAAAAAGAGGAAAACCCTCAGTGAGATGGATTGACACAGTGGCTGCAATGATGGGCTCAAGTATAACAAAGATTGTGAGGATGGCGCAGGACCAGGCACTGTTTCATTCAGTTTTACATAGGATCACTGAGTTGGAACTGACTGGATGGCACTTAACAACAACAACTACTTTACCAAGCATGATGTCCTTTTCCAGGGACTGGTCCCTCCTGTAAGATGTCCAAAGTACATGAAGTGAAGTCTTGCCATCATAGGTTCTAAGGAGCATTCTGGTTATACTCCTTCCAAGACAGATTTGTTCATTCCTCTGGGAGTCCATGGTATATTCTTCAACACCATAATTAGAATGCATCAATTCTTCTTCAGGTTTCCTTATTCACTGTCCAGCTTTTGCATGTCTATGAGGCGATTGAAATACTGTGCCTTGGATCAGGCTCACTTTAGTCCTCAAAGTGACATCTTTGCTTTTTAACACTTTAAAGAAGTATTTTGTAGCAGATTTGCCCAATGCAATACATCGTTTGATTTCCTGACTGATGCTTCCATAAGTGTTGATTGTGGATCCAAGTGAAATAAAGTCCTTGACAACTTCAGTATTTTCTCTGTTTATCATGATATTGCCTATTGGTCCAGTTGTGAGGATTTTTATCTTGTTGATGTTGAGGTGCAATCCATACTGAAGGCTATAGTCTTTGATCTGCATCAGAAAGTACTTCAAGTTCTCATCACTGAGCAAGCAAGGTTGTGTCATCTGCATAACACAGATTGTCCCGTTTAAAGTCTGAGGGGTATATAATTGAATACAGCTTTTATAAGACATGTTAACTTATTTCTGAAACAGTGAGCAAAATATTATTTTTAAAATTTTAGATAATGAAGTATTAGGATAATCATTGAAAACATATAAAGATGAAAAAGACACATGAGATGAAAGATAAAGAAGTGAATTTTTGTATATTAGGTGTCACGTATGGAATGAATAACGATAGGCCATAGGTGTGAGCCTGAGTTGAATTCAGAATAGAGATTTTTTCATAATGTACCAAAGTAGGAATTTGTTATCCTTTTACCTCTAAAAGTTGCAGTTTAATAGGCAATTAAATAATTACCTAAATTTTTTTTAAATCTAAAAAAATGGATACAATTTTTAAAACTACTTTCTTGAACCATCTACAGAAAGCATCCTGTATTCTTTATCATAATTTCCATATATGCAACTCCAACTTCCAGATATAATCAGCTTTTGTAGTCAAATATTCCATTTCCCTTAAATACATATTATAATTACTGAGTCAATCTTTACCAAATTAGAAATTCAAACTTTTCTCAATGTTTTTTATATCAAATGTTCACACAGAATTCCACAAATACTTCCATTTGTCCATGGATCAGTTATCTTCATCATTCTCTTGACCCTACCTCTGAAACTTGAATTCCCTGTCTGTGCAATAACAGACCGGCCAGCTGGGAGCAGAGAGGGGCTGACTTACTTTAGATCCCTGGCCATTTACTAGGAATAGGACCTAACCAGCTAATTCTTTTATATCGACTCTAATTTTTTCCTAGTTTCCAGAGAAACTCATTAGCTTAGGCCTCTGGTAGTACTAAAACTATGAAAGTGACAGCCGTTTTCCAATAGCATACATGCTCAAGGCTATCACACAGCAACTTTTCCAAGGCCCAAATGATCCAGTTCTTTTTATCCATGAATGGGGATATTTTCCCAGGCATGGCCAATATACAAGTAAGGCTGGGTATACAAGGTAAAGTTCACATCACCCACGTCCACTTTGTACAAACACACGTCTTGAGTGATCTTTGTGCCACTGTTGCGCTTAGATCACTAACTCAGACACTTCCTCCCTTGGTTTCATTTCCTCAAAATGCCCCAAGTCTCAAGTACATCAAAAATATGTAAATAATCCCAAATTTCAAAAGGGAAGTTTTCATGGTGGGCACTCAGTTTTTAATGAGTGATTTAAGAAGATTGAGTTACCCAGTGGGAAAAAACATACACAAATAGACACACATTTATAATTTTACATATTATATAATGAAAATTTGTGTATATACACATCTATATGCATCTACGTGTGTGTGTGTACATGCATATGTGTGTGTGTGTGTATCAGTAAAACCTGTGTAAGGCAGAAACCTGTCGGAGACGGAGAACTCAAGTATTTTCCACTAAAATGAGTGATAGCAAAGTGGTCAGTCTGCATCACGTCAAAGGGGAAAACTTGAGAGAGCCAGAAAAACAGGGCAAGCCTGTGGAGTTCCGGCTCTCACAAGTTTCACTGTATATATATGTCTGCTTCTTGAGCTGGCGTTGACCCAAAGGTACCTAACAACAACTATAGACGTCTATGTATACAGTCATAAAATTAGGTCTTAAAATAATCTAAAGCATTTGCACCACACAACTGAAAACCAATGTAAGATGAAATTTTGTCAATAAAGTCCTTTCGTAATAAGAAGCGTGTAAGTGCAAACTGCATTGCTCATCAGGGCTTGTCTGTTACCTATTTCTTTGTATCAGATATCCTAATTTAAAATCGGACCTCAGAATATGGTTTTTAGATTATCTGAAGGCAAGAAGGTTAGATTGTTTTTAAGTTCCTAAAAGTAAATACAAAAGGAATCACTTCATAGTATTTCTACGATTTCAGAAAATTTTTGAGAGTGCTTAGTACCCTTGAGGAGATCTGTGCTGTAGGTGGTGCAAAAGGTTTGTGCTTGTATTCTAACCTAGAGGTTGGTGGTTCAAACCCACTCAGTGGTGCTATGGAAGAAAGGCCTGGTGATCTCCTTCCATAAAAATTACAATAAAAAAAAAAAACACCCTATGGAGCAGTTCTGCTCTGTAACACATGGGGTTGCAATGAGGTGAGATCAACTCTATGGAAGCTTGTTTTCTTTATTTTGTAAGCATCCTGAAATGTAAAAATTCATAGCTTTGAGAACTGACAAAATTGGTGGTTACAATTTCAACGGCATTGCTGTTCTTAGATATAAAGTAAATCATGTTTTGATGTAAGCCAAAATTTATATATTTCTAATGCTTTAAATTATTCTAGTAAAAGTTTCTTTCATATTTATCTCATTAGTTTTCCCCAAAATTTTATTTCTAGAAATCAGGTAATTATTTTTTTTTCCTTAGGAGGGAAAAAAAAAACCTGTGAAGTTATGAAATCTGATCCTTTTTGTTGAGAGGATTTATGAGAATTTCTACTTTTAAATTTCTTATTCTGCTTTGCTTTATGGATTGGCATCTATTATGAAAAATAAAAACTAGATTTTAAATTTTCTAAGAAAGTCTTGTGCAAATACATCTTATAAAAATGTAGGAAAAACTGAATTTTAAGAAAACCAAGATAGTTCTGTACTCTGGAACCCTGATAGGCCAAACTGGTGATTCAGTCAAGTAACTTGTCTTTGTAGCTTGAAAAAATAAACTAGCAATTTTTGTTTGTGAAATTATTATTATTTTAATTTTTGTGATTTGTTCATTTGATTCTGCCTTTATATGCCTTTTAGTAAAAAATATGTATATATATATATATATATATATATATATATATATTATTATTTACAGAAATCATCTGAGCTGGACTTTTTAAGGAACAAATAACAAATAACTTTTTTTCTAAAAGTGATAATGATTAATATTCATAAACATTCAGCCACAAATGAAAATGAAGAAAATAGATTTAAAAATCTGATTTAAAAACTCATGTTTTTTGTAGATTTTAAAACTCATTCAGTGGTGTTCTGCCAGAAAGGCCTGGTAATCTCCTTCTGTAAAAAATTACAGCCAAAACAAAACTGTGTGGAGCAGTTCTACACTGTAACACATGGGATCACCATGAACTGGGATCAGTTCATGAATGCTTGTTTTCTTTATTTTGTAGCAGCCTTAAAATTTAAAAACTTATAGCTTTAAGGACTGACAAAACTTATGGTTACAATTTCAATGGCATTGCTATTCTTAAACATACATAAATCATGTTTTCATGACCCCTGTTAATAATAATCAGGTCTAATATTTGGTGGATATTATTCCAAACATTTCAATACCCATAGAGAAATACTTTTAAAACATGAGTTTATACTTTATTTGCTAGTTTAAAACAAAGTGAAATGTTTGATTCTACTTAAATTTAACTTTAAAAAAGAAACTAGTAGGAAGAAATTCTAAATTTCACGTAAATGTTTTTGTACCACAAAGATATAATTCAAAAATTCAGTCCCTATACATCTGTGTGTATTTACATGAATGTGCGTGCCTGGTGGGATCGAAAATATTAAGTCGTTGCAAGTTATGTTTCTTGTTAAATATATGTTTCATTTTGGGCATATTCATCTAACTGTTGCTTTATCAGATGGAGAAATTGTCCCACTCCATTTTTTCCACATTACTGGTGTTTGGGTAGTTACAACTTTTATAGCATTAAGCTGTATAAATGTTATATTATTTGGTATTATAAATTCCTTCTGCCTGTGAGTCTTAGTTCTATACTTAAGTGAATTTAATGCTCACCATGATTCCTTTAGCTTCTGCATTTCTGGGCCCTATAGTCTGATTCTAAACATAGTTGCCCACATTTCACCTTCAAATAGTTTTCTCCAGAAACTTTCATGTGTTCCATGTTCCCCGAGCTCTCATATGCTAGAGAATGTTAGTCTACTGCTTCACATGAAGGACCTCTTGGACAATCAGGTTGTATTTCTCACGCACATCTGTAGACATTGGTGCATGTATTTTGTTAATGTATGTGGCCGTGAAGACATCTGCATCCAACCTTTATAGATTATTGGATTTTTACATTTGAATGTTCAGAAAAGTCTTTCTTCAGCCAAAAATTTCAGCAACATCATTTGTATAAATTTTTACGTTGATTAATTTATCCGTTTTCCTAGGAAGCTTTGCATAGTATTCCTCCACAGGTTTCTTTTTTATTTGTTCCCCTTTATTTTGGGAAAACGTGACCTTATTTTCCTTAGCATAATTTACTTGCCTGCCATCTAAGTGTTTAGACCTGTGGTTTAAGAACAGTACATGTGTAAGAACGTACTCCTTTTTTCTGCCTTTCTTATCTATCGTATTTTATAAAACCATTTTTATGCAATGGTTCTTTTCTATTTAGTTTCCCAAGGTTTCTTCAAATTGGGCCGCCATGCTCCTGTTTTTAGTCATGTTTATTTAATATTTTCATTTTTTTCTAATGTGAATTTCTTTCTCTGTAATTTAAAAAAAAAAATTTACTTCATCTATCTTGGCTGAGGTAATTCCATTTTTATGTCCAACTACTTTATTATAACCTCTTCTCACCATTGCATATCACTTTTGCACGTTTCTTTTTCCTTGGCTTTAATGGAGAAGTCGTAGTGACGGCGATTTGTTTGATACTGAGATAATCTACATTCTTTCATGAAATAGTCACGCATTTCATTTATTAATTACTTTTGTGGTATGTTCTTCATTTGATTTTTGCTCATGGTTCTCCTTCTCTCTCATTTTTTTCGTCCTCTCTTAATTTTTTTAGGCCTAGATCAGATGTGGAGTCTTCTGGGATTATTATGTTTGAGTTAGACAAACTGTGTGTATATGGAGGTGTGTATTTGTGAAATGTTCTGGTGGAGAGGGAGGCAGTAGGGAAGGTCTACAGATTCTCTCCTAGGGTTTATTAGCTCCAACATCAGACAGCCAAGTTGTTTACCCTGGGAGCGCATGTCTTTTTATCAACCAAACTACACAGTAGTAGGCAGGTGTACTTTATAGTTATTGACCTGTAGTTGTGTCTGGTTTTTTTTTTTTTTTTTGGTGTTTTGAAAGGAGGTAATTTTACTTATTCATGTTTATTTTGTTTACTTTTTCCTCAGTGAAATAGAAAATAGGGATTTGGAGCAAAAATGCGTGCATTTGACTATCTGACCTGGAGTTTTTTTATCTTTATAATAACTCTTGCAAAATCTGGAATAGACATATCACAAAATCTCCTGTTAAAGAACTTCACGTGTTTGCTTCTTGTCGCCTGAGACCTGTGTGAAGGAAGTAGCTAAAGAAGATGGTGTAAAACATTGTGAAATGAATTGAGGTGGTAGACGTTCAGGAATGTTAAGATAGTCAAGACAATAAGTTAGTAAAACTACCATTTTCTTGTAAATTGTTATTTTAAGGAAACATTACTGATATAGGAAACCCTGGTGGCATAGTGGTTAAGTGGTATGGCTCATAACCAAAAGGTCAGCAGTTTGAATTCACTAGGCGCTCCTTGGAAATTCTCTGAGGCAGTTCTATTCTGTCCTATAAGGTCGCTATGAGTTGAAATCAACTCAATGGCAATGGATTTTATTATTGATATATGTGTTAAAGCTAACAAAGCACATAATATTTTGGACCTGCTCATCCAGATTTAAATCTGGGCTTTAGAAATAGCCTATATATCTTAAAACAGTGAAAGAAGCTTGACTCTCCAGACAGAATATCAACTGAAAATTTTTCAGCAATAATTATTCAAACTTTGCAATGCTATTGGTATGAAAATTACAAAAGCAGCTATTGTCCTCAAATCTACTTATAATAAGCTTTAATATATACTCCTACATACTTTAGCAGTATCATCTGCAACAAAGTTAATATATATGTGTATATATATTATATATATATATATATATATATATGTGGTCTGAATGAAATTTGGGCCATCTTAGGAAAGGTTTTGATTATATTATTAAAACTATAGTGTAAACTGTAAAGAAACTAGACTTACAGCCTCGCTTAGTAAGCATATTTTTAGGCATCTAGAAAACCCAAAACTGTGAGATTTATAATTTTAATTACAATGGATAAAAATAAACAGAGTATTGCTTATAAAACTTTGCAGAGACACTTCTGCTGAATGATTTTCTCCCTAGAATCTTAAAACTGTATCTTTATGCCACTTCCTTTTTAATTAATAAGCACAAATGCACTATTGGAGCCCTAGTGGCCCAGTGGTTAAGAGCTCAGGCTGCTAACCAAAAGGTCGGAAGTTAGAATCCACCAGCTGCTCACTAGAAACCCTGTGGGGCAGTTAGTTGTACTTTGATCTATAGAGTCCCTGTGAGTTGGAACCGACTCGATGTCAACGGTTTTTTGGTTTATTGCATGATTAAGGAGCTCTGGTGTTGCAGTGGTTAAAGCGCTTGGCTACTAACTGAAAGGTTGGCAGTTCCAACCCAGCGGTGGCTCCATGGGAGAAGGAAGTGGCAGACTGCTTCCGTAAAGATTACAGCCTTGGAAACACTTTGGGACAGTTCTACTCTGTCCTCTAGGGTTATGTGAGTCGGAAATGACTCGGCTGTAACACTTTTTTTTTCTGAATTGTTGCGCTTTTGTTTTTCTAAGGATCCCTAGTAGCACAACGGTTAATAAGCACTAAGCTGCTAACCGAAAAGTCGGTGGTTGGAGTCCACTAGCCGCTTTGCAGGAAAAAAGACCTGGCGATCTGCTTCCATAAAGATTACAGCCTAGAAAATCCTATGAGGAAGTTCTGCTCTGTCATATAGGGTCGCTATGAGTTGGAATTGACTCAACAGCGCACAACAACACAACATTGCTTTTTTGCTAGAACCAAAAGTTTTTTTTTTTTTTTTTGTGAATCAGTTTGATTTTGGTTTATATAGCATGTAAGCCATAATATAGAGAGCTGAAACATTAGTTATCATATTAATAGACTGGTAAGAATATATTCCACTTTAAAAATCTCTCTCTTGTTTTTATTTTTGTGATATGAATTTCCCTAGTCACTGTGAAAATATACTAAGACCAAGAGATTTTGCAGTGTTAATACTAGATTTTCCAATGGTATCCATTAAAGGTTATGATGACTATTGTTTCTTTTGGATTTTATAAGAATAATTGGAGTAATCCAATACACAATCCAGGTCTAAACTCTTAATTATGCGTTTACAGTAATTTTGAAAACAGATAACTCACCCCCAAAATATTTTAAGATTATAAAATTGTTAGAAACATTAGAATCATTATTTTAATTACAGCATTTTTATGCTTTACAGATATGCTCATCCAATTTTTTAGATGAGGTATTCTGGGTTAATCTTAACAATGTCTTATTATCTGAAATTACGCGTCCCTTTTACCAGTGCCAAATAGTAGTAACTGGCAAGTGAAGTTATTTCAAGATGATGATCAGCAAAAGGATGACGAGTAAACCTAATCTTATAGTGGTGTGCTAAAGCTGGGTCACCCAAATCTGTGTTCAGTAATGTCACCTTGGTAGCTTGAAATCAATCATTGTGGAAGTATTTACGTTATGGAATTCAGCAAGTGCTACACGTCATGCCTTTTAAGAAAAACGAAAACACAGAAAGCTGGGAGAGCCAGTTGTTAAACATTACCAGCACACCTTTGCCTAATCATCTCTAGGAAAAGTGAAAATTTACATTAACTCAAATTATATCTAAACCCATTGTCATAGAGTCGATTCCAACTCACAGTGACTCTATAGGACAGAGTAGAACTGCCCTGTAAGGTTTCCAAGGAGAGACAGATGGATTCCAGCTGCCCACCTTTTGGTTAGCAGCCAGGGTCTTAACCACTGTGCAACCAGGGCTCCAGGTTATACCTAGTAGGAGCTAATGGGCTGTTGAGTCTGTGGATGTGTCAGTGTTCCACCAACACATAGTCAGTTTTATGAAACAATTAAGTAATTATAAAATATCACAAAGAGACAAGCCAATGTTCATTCAGTAAGGCTGAGTTTCCTTGATCAATTGTCCTCTAGGTTATATAGCATAGAACTGGAACTGCACTGAGTTTGAAGAAGGTAGGGTAAACCCTTAGGCCATTTTAAGCTTCTTTATTTGATACAGTGTTATTTATATCTTTTTCCCCCTATAGTTACAAGATACCGGGTCTCATTTCAGATAATCTCAAGTCCTCAAGGTTGATCTTTGTATCTGCCATGTGTATTTCCACTTTTCTGAGTTTTTGTATCACTTTCTGTAGAGAAGAAATCCTGGAAGAACTTTAGCATAATCAAAGGATTTCTATAATTCGTATGGGCAAGCTGCATTTTATTAAAAAATGAATAAATGATAATATTTATTGTTTTGGGCTTATCTCATTCCCCTTTCCTATGCATTTATTATGGTATATTTGTGTTTATTCTCCTTTTTTTTTCTGGTAAAATAAGAGACAACATAAGGAAAAGGTACACATGACGTGAAAAAAATTTAATATTTTATATTTTTCAAATGCTTACTTACACTATTTAGTTTAGTTGAAACTGTTAAGATTATGAAAGATGAAACTGAAATTTCATAGTCATCAAAATCATGCGTGGATTAAAGCAGACTGAAAATAATGTGAAGGTAAAGATGGCTGCATTAAATGTGTTTCAAAAAATGTAACTCTTCATATCATTAAAATATACTTCTCTTTTACTTTGTCCATTTTGATTTATGTTTCAATAAAAAAAAAGAAACCCATTGCTGTTGAGTTGATTCCAACTTACGGTGATCCCACATGTTTCAGAGTAGAACTGTGCTCAACAGGTCTTCAATAGCTGTATCCTACAAAAGGAATCCCTGGATGGGGCAAATGGTTAAGCACTGAACTACCAGACAAAAGGTTGGCAGTTCAGACCTATCTAGAAGAAAGGCCTGACCATCTGCTTCCAAAAGGCCACAGCCTTGGAAACCCTATGGCGTGAAGTTCTTCTCTGCACATGTAGGGTTGCCATGAGTCAGAATCAATTTGACAGCAACTGGTTTGGTTTTTTGGTTTTTTTTTTTTATCAATAGGCTTTTGTCCTTGACACCACTGGATGGATTTGATCGACCAATCTTATGGTTAGTAGCTGAGAGCAAACTGTTTATGACACCCAGGGACCTCAAGTTTTCAATTTATAGCTGTATAGTCTCAGACTGCTTTATATTTGCATGTATTATTGGTCTGCTCTTCATGATTGCAGTCTCCTCTTGTTTCCCTAGGTTTTACTCTATTATTGTGTTCGACCAGGTGAGCATTATTTGATTTTGCATTTCTTTTCCTAAGAAAATGTATCTATATGTACTTTTTTATTGAGATATTTGAGATTTCCTAGGAGGGCAACAGGTGAGAAGGAAGGAGTATTTTAATACAAAGGCTCACTAACACTTGAAGCCCTTGCTATCCCATAAGAAACAGAGTCAGGAAAGTAGGTAACTTCAATTCTGCCATCTTAAATTAAAACCTACTTAAAGAAAACACCTCTTATATTGCTCAGTGCTGTGCAAATTTTCAGTATGAAGTATTGGCATATCAACTCGCATAAAATAAAGCGAAAAAAATCAAACATTCATTAATCCACAAAAGCTGTTTCAAATATAGTAAACTTCCCCGGACCTTTCAAAAATAAAGAAATGAAGCAAGAACTTCCTAGCCATCTTTACTGAAGTTCTGGAAAGAACAGATGAGACATAACAAATAGAAACAGTCCTTTCAACCCCAACATCTATAACTAAGAGCTTCAACTCTGCTGAGCAGAGTGACATTTAGTATACCTTGCTTATGCTGCATTTTCTAGTTACTGGGATTGGTTTGGAGAGGGAAGACAGGGTACAGTTGTCTGTAAAGTAATGATAGGTTCTACAGTGAACAGCCACCTAAAGGTGAGCTAAGGTTTTGGGGAGTTGCATCAACTTTTCAGGCTATTAGGCTTCAGTTTATCATATCAAAGGGTAATAACTGGTAGAAAAATGATACCTATGCACAGTAGAAATAGAGAAGACTATTTTGATCGCTTTTAAAAAAAGTAAATCAGTTTCTTTAGCAGATTATTATATGAATAATAAAAAAGTTCCTATCACATAGCTCATATATTCTACAACACAGAAGTATTCTGGTAATTAAAAATTTTTGCACTGATACTGTTTTCCTTCAAAACAAGTGAGTACAGATCTAGTCTTAAAAAGAAAAAGAAAACCTTACTGAATTTACTGTGACAGGAGTTTAAATATTTTCTGAATTATCTTTATCTGCCAGCATTCAGTATTTTGAGAATCTAAAATTTGCCTAGATTGAACCTGTTGCCGTTTTATTTTTCCAAACCTGTGTTAAGAAGAATCAAAACTCACCAAAATTTGAACATAAGGTTTATTCTGAGCAGTTCTTTTATATGCGTATATGGAAGACATTTTGATTCCAGAAAAAACCAATGGCTCAAAGAAGCTGGGTACAATGGGACTTACAAAGAGGAGAGTGAGAAACATAGAAGATCAATCATCGGCAAATTTAACATGATTGATTGAACTCTGCCCTCCTCCTTTTACTGAGGTAAAGGGATATCAGTCCAGCCACATCTTTTGAGATTCAAATTTAGTAAGCCTGGCTTTGAACTGGAGAGAAAGGATTTGCAACTTCCAGTGAAAGAAAAGCAAAGTGATTTTTGTCAGGAATTTCTTTAAAGTGAATATTTGGTTTCATGGGTAAGAAAACCTCCAAATCAAAGCATGATGCTGTCGTTGTTGTTAGGTGCCAAGTCAAGTCAGTTCCTACTCATAGTGACCCCATGTACAACAGAATGAAACACTACCCAGTCCTGCGCCTCCTCACAATCATTGCTATGCTTGAGCCCATTGTTGCAGCCACTGTGTCAATCCATCTTGTTGAGGATCTTCCTCTTTTTCCTATCAATTTCTCCCCTTGACACCTGTAATAAATTTCTGACAGTTAATGGACATTTTAGCTCTAAAATGTTGGCCCTTGCTTGGTCTTTTTGAGTGTAAGACCCCTTTTTAAAACTTCTATTAAAATTTTCAAAAGCTTGGACTTATTATCAATTAAATCTATGTTCAATATTTGTTGATTGAAGAAAATGCATATGAACAAAAAACTAGTGACTTCAAGTCCTTTGCATTATATATAGCCAATATTTTTCCACCTATGTAGAGAATTGTGTGTATGTACCTTCATGGGCCACTTTCAGTTACCTTGCAACTCCTCACAGATTTCTGGCCCAGTTATAGTAACAAATGTGTTGAAGTGAAAGTGATCTCTATGAAACAAATAACTATGAAATAGCAGGAGTATGAATATGGAAAATATAAAATATATGATAGCCGTAGTATTTCTTATTTTATCAACGGCAAACTTCTAACTGAATTTTGCACGGGTTCCATAGCTGTAGCACAACATGGAAAAACTGATTTATTTAGTTTTTGTTGTTGATATATAGCTGTTATTTCAAGCGCTTGTGAATTATAAAAAGCCTATTTATTTATAAATGGTATATAACCCATTCTTTCCATTGTTTGCTCTAATTTAATTTTCAGAGGGCTAAATTCTTCCATAGGATGTGAGGGTTTCTGCAGGTAGTTGCGGAATAACTGTATTTTGATTGATATAACACTTTTGAAATACATAGCAAAACAAACTTTGAACAAAAAAATTCCACTTATGCTTCAGTAGACCTAAAAATTGGTATTGATTTTACACTTTAGCTTACTGAAAAAGTATCCATTTACATTGCTCTGCATATAACCACAAACTCTTAAACTTAGAATTTAACTAATTTACACATTTGAGGTAAGTATAAATTCAGTAGCAGAATATGGCACTTCTATTATTATCTACACCTAAGGTAAATTTGTTATATTTTCATGCATATTTTCTCTATCCGTATACACTTATACATGTTTTAAATGTAAATTTATAAACTTGGCATTAGAATATAGAGCCCTGGTGGTGCAGTGGTGAAAGCGCTTAGCTGCTAACCGAAAAATCAGTAGTTCCAACCCACCACCTGCTCTGCGGGAGAAAGATGTGGCAGTTTGCATCTGTAAAGATTTACAGCCTTGGAATCCCTATGGGGCAGTTCTACTTTGTCCTATAAAGTCACTGTGAGTTGGAATGGACTTGAAGACAATAAGTCATTCGGTCAGCATTAGAATAGTCTTGAAAGATTCACTACTTTGAAAATGTCTGTGAATTTGTTTACTGTTTTTGTTGCTGTTATTACATACTTTTTACTTCTTTGGGTGCTCTTCTTTGTACTTCAACAGGAATATTTGAAGCTTGAGTGAAAACACGGAAACCACTCAATGAGATGGGTTGACAGGATGGCCTTACCAAGGGGCTCAAGCACGTCAGTGATCATGGAGATAAGGCAGGGCCAGATGAGGTTTGGTTCTCTTACGCACAACACACAACGGCCCTATGAGTCAGAACTACTGTAGGGCAAATAAAAACTACTCAAGTCAATTAGCTTCTCTATATTTGGCTTAATTTCTTTCTGCAGGGCAATGAATAATGACCCCTACCAACTGAATAAAAACAAACAAAAACCTTCACAACATCACAGACTCTTAAATTATTACCTGTAAAGCAGAAAAAATACTCTTTATAGAAATCTTGTAACAAAATATAATTTAAATCATTTATTTAAATTTCTATGGCATTTATTAGGTGCTATTCATTGTTTGGAGCTCTGGTGGCATAGTGGTTAAGAGCTCAGCTCCTAACCAAAAGGTTGGCAGTTCCAATCCCCGAGTCACTTTTTGGAAACCCGATAAGGCAATTCTACTCTGTCCTATAGGGTTGCCATGAGTTGGAATCAACTCGATGGCAATGCGTTCGGTTTTGTTTCAGGTATTCATCGTTTAATTCTATCTTACACGCTATCTTCCTTCTTTCTCCAATAGCTTCACATTTTCTCATATTGTTTTTGTAATAATATTATAAATTCTTTTGAAGGCATATATACTTACTTTCTGTGTTTTACAGCCGAACACCATCTACAATGATTAATAAACAGTTATTAAGTGATTGGTGACAACTGGAATATTAAATATTGCATTCTGAATTCATGTGTATAGAAAGGTCGGTCACCTTACAGCAGTAGTCATGGTAAAGCAGATCTCAATTACTTATCTGTTTTCTCATACAAGGTTCTGATAAGAGAATTTCAAGTAATTAGTTCATTTGAAAAGTACACTGGAACAAAAAGGATAGATAATTGTTTGTTTTGAGAGATATAATTGGGTCTCAGAAAGAGAAAATTATTCTAAAAAACTGCTTTTCCAAAATATTCTTTGAAGCATGCAGAAGACAGGTTTAAATTCCTGACTTCAGGAAGAGCAAGGAGGAGCAACTGTTTGTCCTTCAGCTCTCTCTAGCCTGCATGTGTGTGGATGTCTGTATGTATATGTTATGCATGTATATGTAATATTTCATTCCTCAAGATGGTATTAACCAAATAGATTATAATATTCCTTCAGAGAGCTTTATTATGATTGGTTTATAGATAAATAACCACTTACATGAATTGAATAGACCTAATATTCCCAATTTCAAAATTGGAGTCAATCCTCTCAAACCTGGCCACTGCCTTACCATCTGAGTCTATACACTATTCTAAATACTTTGTTGTCATTTCAACAGTGTTCACAGAATCTTCACCAGGAGTAGATTCCATCTCAAGAAACCACTTTCTTTGCTCTTTCACAAGCAGCAGCTCCTTATCCATTAAAGTTTTATCAAAAGATCACAGCAATTTAGTCACATCTTCAGGCTCCACTTCTAATTCTTGAGTGGTGGAATCAGCTTCTTCCAAACTCCTGTTATGTTGATGTTCATATTTTGACTTCCTCCCATGAATAACGAATGTTTTTAGTGTCATCTAGAATGGTGAATCATTTCCAGAAGGTTTCCAATTTACTTTGTCCAGATCCACGAAAGGAATCACTATCTATGACAGCTATAGCCTTATGAAATGTATTTCTTAAATAATAAGACTTGGAATTCTAAACTACTCCTTGATCCATGGGCTGCAGAACGGATATTGCATTAGCAGGCATGAATACAACATTAATCTTTTTGTACATCTCCATCAGAGCTCTTGGGTGAGCAGGAGCATTGTCAATGAGCAGTAATCTTTTGAAAGGAATTTTTTTCTCTGAGCAGTAGATCTCAACAATGGGCTTAAAATATTCAGTATTTTGTATCTTGTATGTTGTAGACAGATCTGCTATCATCCAGGCTTTATTGTTCCACTTACAGAGCACAGACAGAGTATATTTAGCATAATTTTTTATTTATTCTTTTTTTAAATTTTTATTGTACTTTAGGTGAAAGTTTACAGAACAAATATTTTCTCATTATATAGTCAGTATGCATATTGTTTTATGACATTGGTTAACAAACCCACAGCATGTCAAAATTCTCCCTTCTTGACCTTGGAGGACCTTTTTTCTCTTTTGATGAAAATATACATAGCCAAAGACACACCATTTCAAAAATTTCTACATGATATACATCAGTGATATCGATTACGTTCTTCCAGTTGTGCTGCTATTCTCACTATCCTTTTCCAAGTTATTCCAACATCATTATCTTCAACTCACTGGCTCCTAGGCTTTCCTTCAAACCTTTCTAGTTGCTGTTGTCAATTTGATCTCAAATAGATAATTCTTTTTTTTTTTTTGGTACTTTAAACGAAAGTTTACAGAACAGTTTCTCATTAAACAGTTAGTACACATACTGCCCTATGATAATGGTTAACAACCCCAAGACATGTCAACACTGTCCTTTCTCAACCTTGGGTTCCCTATCACCAGCCTTCCTGTCCCCTCCTGCCTTCTAGTCCTTGTCCCCGGACTGCTGTGCCTCATTAGTCCCGTTTTGTTTTATGGGGCTGTCCAATCTCCGGCTGAACGGCAAACCTCAGGAGCGACTTCACCACTGAGCTAAAAGGGTGTCCAGGGGCATACTCTTGGGGTTTCTCCAGTCTCTGTCAGTCCAGTAAATCTGTTTTTTTTTTTTTTTTTTTTTGGTGAGTTAGAATTTTGTTCTACATTCTCTTCCAGCTCTGTCTAGAACCCTCTGTTGTGATCCTGGTCGGAGTAGTCACTGGTGGTAGCCAGGCACCATCTAGCTGTATTGGACTCAGTCTGGTGGAGGCTTTGGTAGCTGTGGTCCATTAGTCCTTTGGACTAATCTTTTCCTTGTATCCTGTTCTCTTCATTCTCCCTTGCTCCTGAAGGGGTGAGACCAATGGAGTATCTTAGATGCCTGCTCACAGCTTTTAAGACCCCAGATGCTACTCACCAAGGTAGAATGCAGAACATTGTCTTTATAAACTCTGTTATGCCAATTGAGCTAGATGTTCCCTGACAGCATGGTCCCCACAGCCCTCCACCCAGCAATTCAGCCCCTCATGGAGTTTGGATGTGTCTATGGAGCTTCCATGACCTTTCCTTGTACAAGTTGTACTGGCTTCCCCTGTAGCATAATTCTTAAGAGGCCTAGGAGAAAACCCTGGTGGCGTAGTGCTTAAGTGCTATGGCTGCTAACCAAAAGATGGGGAGTTTGAATCCATCAGGCGGTCCTTGGAAATTCTATGGGGCAGTTCTACTCTGTCCTATAGGGTATCTATGAGTCAGAATCGACTCAACAGCAACGGGCTTGTTTGTTGTTGTTGTTGTTGTTGCTTAAATGAGCACTGGTTTCACTTTAAACTAAAGTCACCAGTTGTATTAGCCCCTAACAAGAGAGTCGCCTGTCTTTTGAAGCTCTGGAGCCAGGCATTGACTTCTCCTCTCTAGCTATGAAAGTCTTAGCATCTTCTTCCAATATAAGGCTATTTTGTCTATATTGAAAATCTATTGTGTAGTGTAGCCACCTTCATCTGTTATCTCAGCTGGATCTTCTGGATAACCTACTGCAGCTTCTACATCAGCACTTGCCGCTTCACCTTGCACTTCTGTGTGATGGAGACGGCTTCTTTCCTTAAACCGCATGAACCAACCAACCCGTGCTAGCTTCAGATTTCTCTTCTGCAGCTTCCTCGCGTCTCTCAGCCTTCACAGAATTAAAGACACTTAGGGGCTTGTCCTGGATTAGGCTTTGGCTTAAGGGAATATTGTAGCTGGTTTGATCTTCTATCCAGACCACTAAAACTTTCTCCATATCAGCAATAAGGCTGTTCACTTTTTAATTATTTGTGTGTTCACTGGAGTAGCACTTATAATTTCCTTCAAGAATTTTTCCTTTGCATTAACAACTGGGCTAACTGTTTGGCACAAGAGATCTAGCTTTCTGCCTGTCTTGGCTTTCGGCTTACCTTCCTCACTAAGCTTAATCATTTCTAGCTTCTGATTTAAACTGAGAGACATGCGACTCTTCCTTTCACTTGAACACTTAAGAGGTCATTGTAGGCTTACTAACTGGCCTAATTTCAATATTGTTGTGTCTCAGGGAATAGGGAGATCAGAGAAGAGGGAGAGAGACACAGGAATGGCCAGTCAGTGGAGCAGTCAAAAGATACACATTTATTGATTAAGTTTGCTGTTTTATATAGGCGTGATTCATGGTTCCCCAAAATAATGACAATAATAATATCAAAGATTACTGATCACTGATCACCATAACAAATATAATAATAATGAAAATGTTTGAAATATTGTGAGAATTAACAAAATGTGACACAGAGACACAAAGCGAGCACATGCTGTTGGAAACATGGTGCTGATAGACTTGCTCCATGCAGGGTTGCCACAAACCTTAAATTGGTAAAAAAAAAAAAAATGCGGTATCTGAGAAACACAATAAAGTGGAGCAAAATAAAACAAGGTATGTCTGCAATTTATGTTTATGTACTTTTTCTTTTTCTTTTTTTATATGCAACAGAGAGGCATATAATATATATATATCTGGGTCTGCAGATGAATGTGTTCATTTTTGCCACCTTGTAAGTTTTACTATAAGAGATGTTGATAAAGATTTTGTAAAAGGCTTAAATGGTTTATGAAAAGGGAATTTTCTTGTGGTCAAAGCTGGCTGAATTTGATAGGACCATTTATAAGATATTCAAAGAACTTTAGTGTCAAATTGTATATAAAGTGAAAATCTGGCTTTCTCTCTACTAAGATGGCAAAATTTCCTTTAATTACTGCACTGTTATTAGAATAGGACAGTAGAAGGTTATCTTCTGAGAAATAGGTCTGAAAGGAGGGATTGTGAGTCTTATGTTGATTTTATCATGTCCATGAATGTGTCAGAGAACCAGTCCTCCAAACTATTGAAAAAGCTGAGGCATTTACAAGTATGTTATCTTTTGCATTGACTTTAAAAAAAAAAATCTTTTATTGTCACTTTGGTTAAATAGTTATCCAAGCATTGTTTCTCAGTGACCTAGGATCCTGTTTAACCAAGGGTTAAAGCTCCTTACAGGTTTTATATTTTGCCTTTGCATAATCTAATCCTAAAAATGATATATTTTATAAGTAAAACCTTGATTTTGGAACTTCCTAGGGACCCCCAAAAATGTACAAAAAAATTGCTTCCACTGTGTAAGTGGAAAGAGGCTTGACAATAATTAGATTTATTTATTAGAAATAACTAGAAATAATTGTTATGAGTTGCAGGGGAAGTGTTGTCAAATTGGAACATGTGCTTAATTGTCTTCAGGTTAAAATGTGTATGGATTTTTTTAGGGGCTATTGAAAATGGTGTTGATTTCCTGATTTACTTTTCATCGTTCTCTTTACTGGTGTATAGGAATCCAACTGATTTTTGAATGTTTATCCTGTATCCTGCTACTCTGCTGAATCTTTCTATTAGTTTCAGTAGATTTCTCGTGGAGTATTTAGGGTTTTCTATGTATAGTATCATATCATCTGCTAACAGGGAGAGTTTAACTTCTTCATTACCAATTTGGATGCCCTTTATTTCTTTCTCTTGCCTTATTGCTCTAGCTAGAACTTCCAGAACAATGTTAAATAGGAGTGGTGATAAAGGGCATCCTTGTCTTGTTCCTGTTTTCAAGGGGAATGTTTTCAGCCTCTCTCCATTAAGAATTATGTTGGCCGTTGGTTTTGCATAGATGCCCTTTATTATGTTGAGAAATTTCCCTTCTATACCTATTTTATTGAGCGCTTTTATCAGGAATGGGTGCTGGACTTTGTCAAATGCCTTTTCTGCGTCAATTGAGATGATCATGTGATGTTTTTCTTTCCTTTTATTTATGTGGTGGATTACGTTGATGGATTTTCTAATGTTAAATCATCCTTGCATACCTGGTATGAATCCTACTTGGTCGTGGTGTATTATTTTTTTGATATGATACTGAATTCTATCGGCTAAAATTTTGTTCAGAATTTTTGCATCTATATTCATGAGAGTTATTGGTCTGTAATTTTCTTTTTTTGTGATGTCTTTGCCTGGTTTTGGTATCAGTGTTATGCTGGCTTCATAGAATGAATTTGGAAGTGTTGCTTCCTCTTCTATGCTCTGAAATAGCTTGAGTAGAACTGGTACCGGCTCTTCTGTAAATGTTTTGTAGAATTCTCCAGTGAAGCCATCTGGGCCGGGGCTTTTTTTGGTTGGGAGTTTTTTTATTATCTTTTCAATCTCTTCTCTTGTTATGGGTCTGTTCAGATTTTCAACATCACTTTGTTGTAGTTTTGGGTAGGCCGTGTGATTCTAGAAATTTATCCATTTCCTCTAGGTTTTCAAATTTGTTGGAGTATAGTTTTTCATAATATTCTGTTATAATCCTTTTTATTTCGGTTGGGTCTGTTGTAATGTCCCCCATTTCATTTCTTATTTGGGTTATTTGTGCCCTCTGCTGTTTTTCTTTTGTCAGTCTGGCCAGTGGTTTGTCGATTTTGTTGATTCTTTCAAAGAACCAACTTTTGGTTTGGTTGATTCTTTCTATTGTTTTTCTGTTCTCTATTTCATTGATTTCTGCTCTGATCTTTACTATTTCCTTTCTTCCGGTGGTTGTAGGCTTTTTTTGTTGTTCTCTTTCTATTTGTTTGAGTTCTGTAGTTAATGTTTTGATTTTGTCCCTTTCTTCTTTTTTGATATGTGCATCTATTGCTATCAATTGTCCTCTGAGGACTGCCTTTGCTGTGTCCCAAAGGTTTTGGTATGATGTGTTTTCATTTTCATTTGATTCTAGGAATTTTTTAATTCCATCTCTGATTTCTTCTATTACCCATTGATGTGTAAGCAGAGTATTATTCAGTTTCCATGTGTTTGATTTTTTTTCCTTGCTCTTTCTAGTGTTAATTTCTACCTTGATGGCATTGTGGTCAGAGAAGATACTGTGAATTATCTCAGCATTTTGGATCTTGTTGAGGATTGCTCTGTGGCCTAAGATGTGGTCTATTCTGGAGAACGTTCCATGTGCATTGGAAAAGAATGTGTACTTTGCAGCGGTTCGATGGATTGTTCTATATATGTCTATGAGGTCCAGTTGGCTGATTGTGTCCTTTAGGTCTTCTGTATCTTTGCTGAGTTTCTTTTTAGTTGTTCTGTCCTTTACTGAGAGTGGTGTGTTGAAGTCTCCTACTGTTACTGTGGAACTGTCAATTTCTCTTTTCAGTGCTGTTAGAGTTCTTTTTATGTATTTTGAAGCCCTGTCATTGGGTGCATAGATATTTATTATGGTTATGTCTTCATGATGGATCATCCCCTTAATCATTATATAGTGTCCTTCTTTGTCTTTTATGGTAGATTTTGTTTTAAAGTCTATTTTATCTGAGATTAGAATTGCCACTCCTGCTCTTTTTTGATAGTTGTTAGCTTGATATATGTTTTTCCAACATTTGACTTTTAATAAATTCACATCTTTGTTTCTAAGGTGTGTCTCTTGTAGACAGCATATTGATGGATCCTGTTTTCTTATCCATTCTGTCACTCTCCATCTCTTTATGGGTGCATTGAGTCCATTTACATTCAGTGTAATTATTGATAGATGTGAGTTTGTTGTTGTCATTTTGTAGTGCTTTTTTTTGTGGTGCTGAAGTTTTCTTTGTTCTTCTTACTCTCTTGTGCTGAGTTACTTTTGTTTGTGGATTTTGTGTTCATTTCTTTTGTTTTTGTAGGTTTTGTTTTTGTTGAGACTTTATGTTTTTCGTCTTTATTTTTATGAGTTGGTTTGTTAACTTTCTTTGTGGTTACCATGAATTTTACCCTTATCTTTATACTTTTGAAGCAGTCTACCCTTACTTGGTATCGCCTTGCCTTCCTCTCCTTTAGAAGGTTCTATACCTATGCCGTTTGTTCCCTCTTTCATTGTTTTGATGTTGTTGTCATCCTTTGATTGATTTCTCTGATTCCCTGTTGTATTTCTTTTGTTTCTGGAAAGTCCTCTGTAGTTCAGTTCCTAGGATGGTATCTGGTTCATGTGAACCTGCATCCTAGGTCCTAGGTCCTGCCTGAGGGCTGAAGCTGTTTGTCCTCAGATCGAAGAACTCCCTTTAATAATTCTTGTAAGTTTGGTTTGACTTTTGCATATTCCTTTAGTTTCTGTTTATCTGGAAATGACCTAATTTCACCATCAAATTTGAATGAGAGTTTTGCAGGATATATTGTTCTTGGCTGACAATTTTTTTCTTTCAAGATTTTATATATGTCATCCCATTGCCTTCTTGCCTGCATGGTTTCTGCTGAATAATCTGAGCTTAGTCTTATTGTTTCTCCTCTGTATGTGACTTCTTGTTTTTCACGAGCTGCTCTCAGGATTCTTTGTTTGTCTTTAGTTTTAGCGAGTGTGAATATGATATGTCTTGGTGATTTTCTTTTGGGGTCTCTTCTATATGGGATTCGTTGAGCTTCTTGGATGGCCAGCTTTTCATTTTCATGATATTGGGAAAGTTTTCTGTCAGCAGTTCGTTAATGATCCTCTCTGTATTTTCTGTTTTCTCCCCCTGTTCTGGTATGCCAATCACTCGTAAGTTTTTGCTTTTAATTGTGTCCCACATAACTCTCAGGGTCTCTTCATTTTTCTTTGTTCTTTTTTCTGAGTTTTCCTGAAACAGAGTTGTATCCAAGTGTTTGTCTTCAGTTCCACTGATCCTGTCTTCCATGGTTTCAAATCTACTTCTCAGCCCTTCTATGACACCGTCCATTTCTGAAATCTTGTTGTTTGTCTTTTGGATTTCTAATTGTTGTTTTTGTATAATTTCGAGTTGTGAATTTATTTTGGCATTTTGTTCCTGCATCATCTTCCTGAATTCTTCCAATTTTTTGTCTGTATTTTCCATATATTTGTCTATTTTTTCCTCACGTTTGTCAGCTTTTTGCCTCAGTTCTTGGAAAATTCCGAGTATTAGTGATTTGAGTTCCCTTTCAGGTACTTCTAGTGCATTTTCTTCCACAGGAGAGTTATCTGGTGTTTTAATTTGGATGCCTATTGGAGCCATCTTGTCTTGTTTTTGTAAATGTTTTGATATTGTTTGCTGTTTTCGGGGCATTCAGTAGATATTTCTCTCGTTTATTGATTGTAGATTTTTTGTTTGTTTGTTTGTTTCATCGTTGTGGTACAGCTGGGCAGATCTAGCTGAGGAGGAGCCACTGGGACGGGTTGTTCGTGGCACTCACCACAGCCACCAGGATGGTCGGTAGTCAGTGCTGGGCAGGTTCCAATAGGGCGTGCCTGCACAGCTTGGTGGTGTGATGTCTAGTGCATGGTGGAGGTAGGTAGGGTGCAGCAGGAAGATGGTTATGTGTGATGCTAAGCTGGATATGGGAGAGAGGAGAGAGGAGGAGGAGCAAAAAGCATACAAACATAAAAGAATGCTAGGGGAGCTTGTCGTTGGAATGTACAGATGAGAGACTATGGGATGGAGGAAACCAGAAGGGGGAAGAGAAAGAAAAGGAAAGAATGACCAAATAAAAATCAGAAAAGTTAAAGAACTGCAAAGTTCCCAGGGATCCCACCGATGCAGCTATGAGGTCTGGGGGAGTCGTCTCAGTTTTCACAGCACAGCCTGGCCAGAAGGTACAGAGGCATACATCGCCTGGTATTCAGGGATCAGAAAGAGAAGGAAGAGATAGAGAGACGAGAAATTAAGCAATGAAGAAAGACAAAAGGGAAAAAGAGGGAAAAGATGACAAAACTAATCAAAAAAAGAAGAAAAATAAAATTAAAAAAAAAGCAACACCAGCAGTCAGTGCCAACAAATGTGACCCAGAGAGACCCCACTCAGGGGCGCGAATTCCAAGAAGCCGGCAGTCTCGGGGTTAAGAGACCGTGGCCATGGGAAGCAGAGGGGCGAACGAACAAAGGCCCTGGGATCTCACCAGCGCGGCAGCCCAGACCTGGAAGCAGCCATACGCCTGAACGCAGTCCCACAGCCCCGCAGGAGAGAGCAAAGACGGCACCCGGAATCAGGCACCCAGGCAAAAGGAGGGGGAGGCGGCAGAAAAAGGTTCTCCAGCTGCCAGCAAATGGCTCCCAGAAAGCCGCCAGCCCGGGCGCGTGGAACCCAAGCACCGGCGCCCCCCAGCCCAGGGACCCTGGCCACGGAAAGCAGGGGAGCCCCAGCCGAGGCGGAGAGGGGTGGGGGGTGGGAAAGCGCGCACCGCAGTTTACCGGTCGTTCTGTCTCCCACCAGATGCTCTGCAAGGCTGCTCTCCCATTCGCTGGTCTCCGATAGGAATCCAAGATGGTGGATCCGCGCTGCGTTAGCTGGTAAGGAATCTCTGCATGAGTCTCTCCTCGCTCTCCATTCTCTTTTAGTATTCTCACTCCGTTTGGTGTTTGGCTGAGTTCTTTATCTCTTCATTTGGTGTTCTAGGGTTTCAGGATTGTTGATTCTCTGTTAGGCTTAGTTTTTCGGATCTTTGCTGTGGAGGGACGGCGTGGTGCTTCTGCCTAGAGCGCCATCCTGCCCCGCCTCCTGGTAGCAATTTCTTGACTTGACTTTGCAGCCTCAAGAGGCTTTTATAAGTGCAATCTGATATTTCTTATAAAAACTTCTAAGAAAGCAAATTTAAAAGGCCTATATGATAAATTACCATTTTCGCTTCTGATTTTAGGTCAAAAATAAATTTGCTTTGAGATTGTCTTTTGATTAAGAAGATGATTGTAAAGAGAAATTTCTTTCAATAGAAAATTATGGCAAAGACCTTGTGGGCTACCATTTTTGTTCTGTTCATTGTCTTTGAGCTATTTTACATGTTTTGTAAACTACAGACAACTAACGGTTTTGCTTTTACTTGCAGATTGGATTTGTTCTTGTTGCATAGCTTATGTTTTTCGCTATGTGTTTATACATAAGTAATTCTTAGGTATTCAATGTTCTAATTCTATTCACAACAATGGCTGTTATTTTTCAGACACTTAAACTTTCTGGTCAGGTTTATTTTCTTTCAAGGACTCAGTGACCTATGAATTAAGGACATTATTTCATGTGTGGACACTGAGCATGTAATGTCCTGCCACCAAACTAGATTGAAATGTGTTACTTGGCTTATGGAGTACCTCAGATTTTATTTCATTCAAAATTCCCATCAGGGAGAAGTCCTAGTATGAGAGAGAGTAAGACCAAAGGATCGTGAACGGACCATCAGACAACTTAATGAACAGCTATCAGTTCAGGGTCTATGGATTAAGGAAGCATTAATTGGCTTTTCTATAGCAGCCATGGTACCGTTACTTGGAATTGGTTCCAAAAAACCAAACCTGTTGCCATTGAGTCAATTCCAACTCACAGTGACCCTGTAGTACAGAGTGGAACTGCCCCATAGGGTTTCTAATGAGCAGCTGGTGGATTCAAACTACTGGCCCCTTGGTTAGCAGCTGAGCTCTTAACCTTTGTGCCACCAGGGCTCCTGGAATTGGTTAAACCTATGTAAAAAGAAAAAAAAATTTAAGTTGCAAATGGTGTTAGACAAGATGGCTCCAGAATTAGATAGCTCTGCTAATAATCTAGGTAATGCTATATCTTCTCTGTGTCTAAAGTAGCACAGATAAAGATAATGACATATTAAATTATTTATTTGCTGAATAAGGAGGAGTCTGTGGTAGCTAATACCACCTGTTTTATTTGGACTAACACTTCCGGGGAGGACAAGACTAAATTATGTGAAATAGAAAAATAAACCCTCTAGCTTAAACAAATAAAACCTAATTTGGGGTCATTTTTCAACCAATTTGATTTTAACTGGTTTGGGTGATGGGGACTTGGCTTCCAAGTGAACTACCAACAATGGGCATTGTTCTCCTTATAATTGTAGTCTACCTGGTGCACTGTATCTTCTTGAGAGTCTTAAATTTGTGTTCACAGCCACCAGTGCATCACCAAAGACTCTTGTTAAAATTAGAATGCAGAGGTTTGCCCTCAGGAATAGAACCTGAAATTGTTATCTGTGAATATGCTCTGCAGACACTTCGCCCAGACAACAGTGTGATGACTGAGAATAGTTCCTTATCTTAAATTTTGGCCATATCTCTCAGTAAACTGAGAGTATGCTCAAAGGGGAAAAATCATTAAACTGACTATAATAGACCCAAGATGGACTTACTTATGCTGAGGCCCACATCAGCAAACAGAAACCTAGCTAGTTTCTATTTCCTGTAAATGCCTGACCCTCCCAGGAGCTGAAAGCCGAGACAATCAGTTGCCTCTTTCAGAAATGGAAAACTAAGCTAACCAATTAGGACTTGCCTGCTCGATTTAACCTAGTTCAAACTTCCTCCTTAATCCCAAATACAGAAAGGAAATGCCCACCACCAGTCCAAAATTTGACCAGTACAGCTTCCTCTTTCCTATGTATCTGTATTTACAAAAAGCCTTCCACTTTGCACCATACTTTGGAACTCTTGTCTAACTTCCGGCCAGACATTCCTTAATTCATGAATTGCAAAATACAGTTTCTGTGTTTATAAACAAATCTAATATTGTGGAAATTTTATTTTTAACAGTAATCATGTAGTCAGTGATTATCTTTTGAAGAATGGGTTCTGATTCTTTGCTTATTCTGCTGCTGCAATCCTAATTGTGGCTTCTTTACTCAGACCTCTGACTTCTGCTCCAGAAGTTTCCTTAAATACAGCATGCTGGCTCATTACTTAATTGGAATTAATATACCCTATCTGGAAACCTTGGTGGCGTAGTGGTTAAGTGCTACAGCTGCTAACCGTAAAGGTTCGCAGTTCAAATCCACCAGGTGCTCCTTGGAAACTCTGTGGGGAAGTTGTACTCTGTCCTATAGGGTCGCTGTGAGTCGGAATCGACTGTATAGCAACGGGTTTGGGTTTTTTTTTTTTTTTTTTTTTTTGTATCTGTACATTTATATAGGTAAACTGAAGTGGAAAACTAGATTAAATATTTTAAGGAGGCTGATTATTATACTTCCATTAATGCATTTTACTCCATAGATGTATTATTGTTAAATTATTTTGAGAATTATTTTAATTCCCCTCATTATACTTGTTTATATTTTCATTCTGCAAATAAAATAAAAACAACTTCAATTTTGAATAGCAAAATTGATGTGTAATTAAAATTATTCACACAAAAATAAAAAAAATTCACACTTACAGATAGGCTAAGGTAATATTTCAAATGCACTGATTTAGTTAATGTAGTTCTAATATGAATTCACTATTTCATGTGATTTTTCAAGTTTCTTATATCCTTTGCATGAATTTGTTTTTTATAATTTTGCAAAGTAATTATATTTCATGACACTTGTTTCGCAGTAGATAACTCATCAACTTAGGATAATGATCTTGGGATAGACTTTTTCATCTTGTCAATTCAGAGAAAAGGGAAAGAGACTCAACCTATCGAGCCTCACAAAATCAGGAAGATGAACGATTTCACAGAGCCTGGGCACGCATTTCAACATTAGCAATAGACATCTTAACCACAGCTTTGATTAGTATGATGGACTAGTTAATTAGAGATTCATTATTTTAAATCTATTGATTATTCTTGGAGTAACACATTGTTCATAAAAGTTATAATCAAAATCTAGGCAATCATGTTTTCCCTGAAAAAACGATGGAAATATTCTCATCTGTTAAAACAGTATAATTGAAAGAAAGACATTGAATAGACGGATAAATTGATTCAATGATTTCTAATTAAAGATTAGATAGGATTTGCTCTCAAGAGCAGAGCATAATGCCTCTTTGTTTATTATCATCCCTCTTTTAGTCCAACATTTGCATGACTTTGTAAAGAAATTTACTGTTGATTGAAAGAAATAACAAAATCCATTGTTCTAAAAACTGGAAGCGAGTGACTGTTATTTCTTCATTAGTAAGACCAACATGTTTCAATTGTGAAATATTAACTTATTCATTCACAATTGTCTTTACTGTTCCAAAGATATCTGAACACATATTTTCTTCAATAAAATGCATAAAAGAAACGAAAAAGTTATGCTCCCTAGAGGGCATATCAGTTCAGTTATTTAAAACCCTCTTTATTTATTTATTAATTCATGTTACAAACTCACATACCAAAAATCAAACCCGTTGCTATTGAGTTGATTCCAACTTATAGCAACCCTGTAGGACAGAGTAGAACCTCCCCATTGTGTTTCCAAGGCTGTAATTGTTACAGAAGCAGACTGCCACATCATTTCTGCCATGGAGTGGCTGGTAGATTTGAATAGCCAACCCTTCAGTTAGCAAACGAGCACGCTTCATCACTGCACCACCAGAACTCTTTCATAGAGTCACATAAAAAAAAACCCATTGTTGTCAAGTTGATTCTGACTCTTAGACATAGCTAAGTATAAAGTATAAACAGATATTTGTCAGCTTTTTCCTTTTCATTCCAATATGAAAAATAATTTGAATGTCTCTCTGAATAAATCACTTACTGAGAAATTATTTATCAGAGAGTATGACATATTTAGCAAGTGAGTTTAATAACTTTCAAATCTCCTATGTTTTATAAGAATTTGTACATGTATGTACTATCATCACTATTTTACTTTTTTAACTTTAACATATTTGGATTGGAAAATAACAAAAATTAATTATTAAATACTTAAGGAGTCTCAATATTCCCTTAGTAATTTGGATTGTAGTAAAACAAACTAATAAATTATACAGTGCTTATCAACAAACTATCATTGTTACTATAAATCCATAATTAAAATTGCCGGTTGGGCCCCAGTCAATGCTAATAATAGCATAATTAGTTACATTTCATTATATTCAAAATAATCACCTTCTTTTCCTTTCTGGAGAATATCAAAGTACTTTGTAAGAAGTAATATAGAGTTGGTCATGCATTATTTTATAACAGAGAGAATACAGAATGAGGAAAAGCTCTGATGAGCTACGTGAGATATCTGCTCCATCTTTTACAAACCCATCTAACTCATACAAATATGAAATCCCTATGCTGCTCTGCGTTTTTCTTTTGACCACGGGACTTTTTATCCACTTTATCACTTATTTATTGAGTTTATTGTATATTAATTAAACATATCATCTATAATGTAGATTTTTGAGCAAAAGCACTTTTGTTAACTTGATCAATAGTGTATCCCAAAATCTTAGAACAATGCTTGTTGCACCTGTGTGTGCCTTCTCTCTCTATATATATATATATATACTTATTCATGTATTTATTTGTATTTATATTGTGATTGAATGGAACTATCCAATTGGACTTCCAATTAGACTTCTTCCAGTAACAATATGGACTTTTAGCTAGATGATAAAGTTGCAATTATGATGAGAAGAGAACTTTCAGTGATTTGATATTTAAATGTTTGTGTCCTGGAATACCAGAATCTCAATTGTCTGTGAGTTACAGAGACTGTGTCTTCCTTGGAGATCCACTAACAGAGAACTTTGCAATATGTCATTCTTATACAAACCTACAGCAACATGTAAAAAAATAATTAGCATAGCAGCACTTATATAAATACCTCACGGGAAAGGAAGTGGTTGACAAACAAATGGAGAAGGTGCAAGTTATTTGCCTAAAATATGGTAAGCGCTCCCAAAAAGGGACTTAAATTATTAGTGGTCATTTAAATGGAAGATGCATTGAAACTGCGTTGAGATTCTAAAAGTTCTCATGGAGGAAGTAAAAAGTGACATGAAAGAATCAGAGGAGAAAAGACTCTTCTTTAGAGAGGGACAGCATGAGTGAATGTGGAGAGGCATGAATTAGCCTAACAAGTCTGACAAGCTTTCAAATCATATCGCTTTATGATAGAATGTCTAAAATATAGTAAGAAGTTTATTGCTTTATCATTGTTTCCAGGTCAGGCAGCTTGTTTCTAGGCTCTCTCCAAAATCTGTCTTACATCAAGACATAAAATGGTGGAAGGTATTTCCTCAGTCCCACGCTCTTGTTTTTTCCCCACCGTTTGTGAAGAACTTAACCACACTCCCTTTCCTTGACTTCACAGAACAACTGACTCAGCAACTATATTTCCTTTCTTCCTTCCTTCCCCTTTTCCTTCCTTCATTTCTTTCTTCCTTCCTTCTTTTCTCTCCTTCCTTCCTTCCCTCCTTCCTTCCCCTTTTCCTCCCTTCTTTTTTACTCCTTTTTCCTTTCTTCCCTCCTTCTATCCTTCATTTCTTCTTTTTCACTCACTCATTCATCTACTTCTAATATAGGATTCCACAAAACTATGCCTTCACATTTCATTAGGGTATGCACTGACCACACTGTTTTGAGGAAAGGTGGATGAACATTAGTCAAATTTTTGAAATCTGATTAAATATATATTCAACACATGTTTCTGGAAAAATTGGACATCCCTATGCAAAAAATTGAATACTGATCCATACCTTGCACTGTATGGAAAAATTAATTCAAAGTGGATCCTAACCTTAAATTTAAAACCTAAAACACTTCTGGAAGAAACATAGGAGAAAAATCCCTGGGACTTTGGATTGAGAAAAACTTAGACCTGACACCAAAAATACGATCTATTAAAAAAAGACTAATTAATAAAACTCTATGAAATTAAAGAGTTATGTTTTTTGTAATACACTGTTTAAGAAAAAAAAAGGATTAGGAGAATACATTTGCAAAACAAATCTGATAATGAACTGGTATTCAGAATATATAAAGAATTCTGAAACCTAAATATTAAAAAATAAAATAAAATAAAATAAAAAATGTGCAAAAGATTTAACCCTTAACTAAAGAAGCACAGGAAAAGATATTCAACATTATTAGTCATTAGGAAAATAGAAATTAAAACCATAATGAGAATCCACCACATACTGATTCAAACCCATTGTTGTCAAGCCAATTTCATAAAGAAAATGACATACCAAGTCTCAATAAGTTTGCAGAACAACTAAAACACTAATACACTGCTTGTGTAAATACAAGTTGGTACAGCCACTTGAGAATACAATTTTTCATTTTCTTATAAAAGTAAACATGTAATTATCATATGAACCAGCAATCCCACTCCTATATCATATTTATTCAAACGAAATGAAAACTTATATACACACAGAACCTTTTCACAAGGGTTTATATTGACTTCATTCATATTCACTAAAAGTTGGAAACACTCAAATATCCTTCACCTGGTAAATGATAAACAAACTGTTGTGCATTCATACAATAAGATACTACTTAGCAGTACAAAGGAGCAAACTATTGATATACTTAGGAACATGAATAAATGTGGAATACTTGATGCTATGTTAAAGAAGCAAGATTCAAAAGGCAATATATGAATGATTCCATTCACGACCTTCCAGCAAAACACAACTACAGCGACAGAGAACAGCTCAGTGATTGTCATAAGACAGGTTGACACTGACCTTTGAGGAATAACTTACCATGATACGAACAGTCAGCAAATTGCTGAGAAGAGGCTGAGTAAGAAAAATATTTGCCATAATCATGGCTGGGTCTATTTATGCTACGTTTTGTGTTCTTATTTACAAAGACGTATGACATATATCATCATGATGCATTTTACTAGAAGTTAAAGCCAAAGGCAGGATTTATTTTTTGAGACTTTAATCTTCATGCTAGAAATACCATAGTATTTATTGTTTGTTTTAATTCTATACAGTACTGTGGAACTATTCTGTATATATGTATTTTAAGAGTATGGCTAATCTTCACTCTGGAGCAATGATTTCGGTATGTCTGATTTCACCATTTTTAATAGAGTCACATGTCACTTGATATCCCCTGTCTAAGTCAGCACAAAAGAATGATCAAAGCTAAAAGCAAAAATCCATTTGCGGATACAGAAAATGAAATTTTATAGACCGTTGCAGCATAACCTCAGTTACTCACCTCTCAGCAGTGTTCTGACGATTATTAGGTCATTATGAAGTTTCAAAAACACCTCAGGAAAAGTAGAACTGGTTGCAATTTTCCAGAATTTTTTTTTTTTAATATAGATCATAAAAGGATCCTTTATGATGCTGTAGGAGAAAATTTAACAGACACTGAAAAGCTAGAGCTCAAGAGATTTTGCTGGGTTCGGATTTTGGTTATAATAAATTTTATCATTAAACTTTTAGCCTTAGAAAAGACCTCATGTAAGATGGAAAGCTGACATTTCAAAATTAAGGGAAATGTACATTATTTATTAGAGTGGCTGTATTTGAGAAAAAACTCCATATGACAGCAAATCTGAAAAAGAATGCCTACAGGAAAATGGGAGACATATGGAACAGCAACTCCATTTTTATTTTTAATGGAGTTACTTTTAATACGTGGAAGTAGAGTCAGAGTGATACTATAATTTGTTCAACTGATTTTAAAAAATGCTATTGAAATTCATAAGTGTAAATGGAATTATGAAATGACTATCAAACTTCCTTAGAGAGCAAATATGTTTTTAAGCATTTTGCCAATATCTATTAGTATCCAAAGGGGTGATATGCTGATAGTGAACCACCTTATCTTTTCTTTTAACCTAATTCCACAACGTTCTCTGTGAGGTGATATTTTATTTTCTGTTTTATTTAGCTTAAATAATAAGTATCCAATTCAAAATTTTCACTAATGTTCACATTAGTGGGTTTTTGTTTTTTTTTAATAACATGTCTACTTCTATTAATAAATGCACTCTCCTTATGGAGAGAATGAGCCTAAAGACAGTGAGATGGAACTCTTATTTATTGCTGGTGGTGACGTAAAATGGCACAGCCATTTTGAAAGACAGTTTGGCAATTTCTTGCATAGTTAAAAATTGGCTTAACATATGATCCAGTAGTCATGCTGTTACAAATTTATCCAACTGATTTGAAAACTTCTATCCACAAAAAAACTTGCACATCAATATTTATAGTAGCTTTATTCATAATCACCAAAAACAAGAAGCAACCAAGATGTCCCTTAATAGGTGAAAGGATAAAGAAACTGTGCTGTTTCCATCCAGTGGGTTGTTACTCAGAGATAAAAATAAATGATCAAGCCCCACACACAAAAAGACATACATGAAGTTTTAGATACATATTGCTAAGTTAAACAAGCCAGTCTGAACATGCTACATACCGTAGCTTCCAATTATATAACATTCTAGAAAAGGCAGAACTACAGAGAAGACAAACAGATCAGTAGTTTCCAGGGGTGGAGGGGAGGGATAGAAGAGTTTAATAGGCAAAATGCATGTTGTTGTTGGTTTTTAGCGGGGCTGGATGGTGGGGAAGGGAAACTGTTTTCTGTTTGATACTGTAGTGGTGGATACAGGACAGTTTGCATTTGTCAAAACCCACAGAACTTTACAGCACAAAGAGTGAACCTTAGTGTATGGAATTTAAAAAGAAAATCCCTTAGGAATTTGGGAGAAACTAGTATGGAAAGCAGAATGTGACAAAACAATCTCACTGTATTACAAATGTATGAAATAGTTTCACCTAAGGGGTTGAAAGAGAAAAAAAAAAATCCTATCCTAAGTAAAGTTGGAAATGAGAAGAATCTGTAAGACTGTAGGCAAAAGAAACATACATAAGCACGATACTCCAGTTGATAAAGGCATTTTCCACAAGGGTCTAGCTTAACAATTTTGATACCATACTAGAATTAAAAAACGTAATAAACAGACAGCAATGGAGGGAGGCAGACTTCTCACTGCTGGAATAGGTGGTTACAGATAAGCAAGAAGAGGCTAGAATGATCTATGTGGTAATGGAGTAAAGTTGGAGACATGTGTATGAACTCATGTTAAAGTTAATATATACACAAAGTATTACATATAGGAAATGTATACGTATGTATAGATACATGGGTTAGTATGCAGACATATAGTTCCTTGTTCTGTCAGCTGAGAGGGCCTAGAAACAATGACAGCCTAAACACCCTAAGCAGCAACAGAGCACACCTAGTACCTATATCTTGGTTTCTAAGTCCATTCTCCAGTTAAAGGAACCAAAGCTTTTGGAGAAACAACTGATAATAGGACTGGGCAGGAAATATACAGGGTGACCCTTTAGCATCTTATTTAGCCAGAAAGTAAGAAAATGCTAAAAAAAAAAAAAAGGCAATATGTCAAAGGGACTCAGGAGCTGATTGAAGGAGCTGGAAATGGTCAAAGCTGGAACAGTTTTAGCGACATAAATAAATACATAATAATAAAATAAATAAATATAGTAATGTTAGATTATAATCCAAGCTACAAAATAAATATCTATGCATCCATACTGATATAAATTAATTATCATATAAGTTAAAAAATGGAGGAACACTGGCAAATTTCCCATGCAGAAGAATTCTAAATAATTTATGTAGATACTCCACCCTCAAGGAGGCAGAGTATAACTCCTCACTCCTTAAGTATGGGCTGTGCGCAGTGACCTCCTTCTGAAGAGCGCAGTACAGAAAAGGGAAAACATATTGTCCTTTCAGTGGAGAACCCTGACAAGCACTACCTCAGCCAGGAGACCAAGGCTAACATCATGGCGGTAAGTCATGTGGGTAGTATGCACCCTTAATATGATATGATAACAACGGCACTTGACCTCTGTTCTCTTCCTCCCAAAAACTCTTACCCTCAGTCAATCAAGAGAACAACATCAGACAAATACCAAGTGAGGGATATTCTACAAAACACCTGAGCAGTACTCCGAAAAATGGCCCAAGTTATCAAAAACAAGAATAATCTGAGGATCTGGCACAGTAAAGAGGAGTTTAAGGTTGTCATGAGTCAAAATCACACGGACAACAATGTGTTTTTGTTGTTTTGTTTGCTTTTTTTTAAGATAATATGATGACTAAATGTACAGTGGTATCCTGGAAGGGACCCTGGAACAGAGAGAGAACGTTAAGTAAAAACCAAGCATATCTGAATAAATTATGGACTTTAGTTAATGATAATGAATCAATATTGGTTCATTATTTGGGAAAACTGTAACATACTAATATAAGATATTAATAATAGAACTGGGAACTGGATGTGGAGCAGATGATATTTTGTGTTCTTGACATTTTTTCTGTGAATCTAAAACTGTTCTAAAATAAAACATTTATTTTTTAACAAGTGAGAAGAGATTAATAAAAAAAAAGGGAAAAACAGAGTAATTGTATAGCTTTTGTTATATACAGAAACTTTATATGTTTATCCTTTAGATTATGAACAAAGAAAACTTTGTAAGGAATATATAATGTCTCCTATTTTAGCTGCAAATTCCTCAAGATGACATAAAATTTTAGAAGACATCATGGGTCTTATTAAATTTCTCAAAAATATAAGCAGTATTGGGGTGAAGGACGTTAGTTCCATTTTAGGGCTATAAATAATCTTGAACATGTCTTAACACTGTAATCCTTTCCTTCTAGCTACTCCGAGATTCTACCACCTGTTGTTCCTGTTAGTTGTCTCAAATCAGTTCCCACTTATGGCGACCTCATATGTGCAGAGTAAAACCACCCCCTAGAGTTTTCAAGGCTGTGACCTTTCAGAAGCAGATCACCATGCCTATCTTCCTAGGCCCTCTAGCTGGATTCGAACTACCAATGTTTTGTCTAGTAATCAAGTGCTTAATCATTTGTACCACCCAAGGGACTCCCTTTCTACTACCAAGGATCATTCTTTTAGAGGAACCCTCTTTAACCATCTAGCACTGGTCTTAATGAAAAGTTTCTGCAAACAAGTTACTTTTCTTTTTTTTTGGTTAGACAATATATTTTACCTTAATTTTTGAAAGATATTTTCCCGGACATAGAGTTCTATGCCTCTTTATGTTATTGGCATCCTTAGATATTTTATCAAGCATCCAACAAAAAGAATTATAAACTAAAATAAGCCAGCTGTCACTACTATGATAAAACTAAATGGTTCTTGGTATTTTAAGCCTTTAAGACTGGTTATTGATACCTAGATTTTATTTTATTTTTTTTCATTCTAGACCTGCATAATTACTTTGCTATAATACACTTGTATTTAAATACCACTTTTAGCAGAACTTTGGAAATTAGATTATTATTTTATTTTACAAATTGAAGTATATTCAATCACGTTAATATAAATTTTGTTCTTGTATCATGCTTAGAGATATTGTAGTTATTTGAATTGTATTGTTGGCAAATAATATTGAATGTACTAGGAAATTCAAGAAGAATGAGCAAATCTGTCTTTGAGGAAATACAGCCAGAATGCTCCTCAGAAGCTTACTTTGGACGTGTTATCAGGAGGGACCAATTGCTAGAGAAAGATATCATGCTTGGTGTCTTAGTTATCTAGTGTTGCAACAACAGAAATACCACAAGTGGATGGCTTTAACAAACAAATTCAAGGCGCCAACCCTAGGGGAAGGTTTTTTCTCTCTCTTGGCTCTAGGAGAAGGTCCTTGTCTCTTCTGAGTTTTAGGAATGTTGACTTTATTCATGAACGCTGGCTCTCTAACAGGAGCTAGGACTATGACAGGGTTTCTCCCAGTTTACTTCTTTACAACTTCTAAACCAGAGAAGATTCTTTTCTGTAACTCGAACTAGAAAAATGTCCAGGAACATATTTCACGACTCAGTTCATTATCTCTAGATCAATCACTGTGATGGGAGTGAAGTATTGTAATTGTCTAAAATTTAGTCAGATGTCCACTTCTGAAGCCAGGGTTTGATTGGCAAGTCTCAACCACAACAATTAATAAACATGAGAGAGAACCAATTTATCAAATAAAGAAGGGAAGCCTTTATCTGAATAATCAGAGAGAAAGACGTACATACATATTAATACCAATGACAATATTTTGCATTAAGAATTATGCTATTGAAAACCCTATAGAACAGTTCTACTCTGCACACTGGGAGTCGCCATGAGCCAAAATCAATTTGATAGCAACTAACAACAACATAGTAGAATTATTATTTCCTACATTTAGAGATCAAAGCAATGATCACAAAGGTGGTGCAGGGCCAGGCAACGTATTGTTCTGTTACACATAAGGTCATCATGTACTGGAGCTGACTCAATGGTAGCTAACAACAACAACGGCATCTGCTGGTATTTTTACGAGAGATTGAACTCACTCAAAATGACTTGCTAACTAATCTAAAGTGAACTCCATAGTAGTAATAGACATAAAATCAGATTAATGCCTAAGTTCTAACATTTCATATTTTTCTTTCTTATATCCTAGTCATTCATCCTTTATCTCACAAGTATCTTTTCTTCCCCATTGACCTGAAAACTTTCAAGAGGAGTCTTGAAAATTTAATGACTGTGACTTACCATTGTCTATAGTGATCACTAAGATACTGGTTTCCTACTGAATAGAACTTTGAGAACATAGCCAGACCTTGCTAGTCTTTGGTGTTGCCTAACAAAAGACAGAATTTTATTGTTTTTTTCCCCCACTTTCTTTCTGTCTATGGGACAAAGGTTGTGAAACGTCACAGGTAGGCATTGTTCCCATCATCTCGCTTTGCCAAAGACAGAAGTGTAAAGAAGGGATAAAGAGGAGTCTTCTTAAAAAACAAACAATAGTTTAGCTTAACTAGTAAAGAATATCTGCCTTGAGCATTATGCCTTTTTAAGATCTATCTGTATAGCATCAAATTGACAGCAACTCCAAAGAAGAGATAGGAACCTTAGAGGGCAGTGAGTTTATGTTAATGGGGGAGGAACAACTCAGAAGAGGAAGGTGAGAATGGTTGTACAACTTGAAAAATGTAATCAACGTCCTTCAATCGTAAGTGTAAAAACTGTTGAATTGGTGATGTTTTACTGTGTATATTCTCAACAAGAACAACAACAACAAAATAAAGTAAGTTAGGAAAGATAATGAGAGGAGAGGCTAGTGCAAGGGAGGGAGGTAAAGAATCACTAAACACAGTGTCTAGTAACAGTATGTGGAAAACCGAGGCAAGGGTGCAGGAAAGGTCTCGTGTCACTTAACATGACCTTTCATAAAAACGTAGGCTTAGAAGTCAGCACACCTTTATTAATGACCCATTACTTGATGTACCAGTTTGGAAAGATCTTCAATGATAGAAGCCTATGGGATGAGTTAAGCTGGATTGTCATCTCTGAAGGTATTTTTTCTGCACACTTGTTTTTCGTTGTAAAGAATTGCATCAGCTTATTTCCTTGGAGTTTACATATGCTGTGGTAACTTTATAGGAGCTAGTATATAGTCTGAACCAAGGACTTTATAACAAAAACAAGACATTTTCCATATCAAAAATATCTGTAGTAAGAAAAGATGACCAGGAGTAACTCATTTAACTTTGTGGACTACCAATACTGGTAGTTTATATATAAATCTCAAAGATGGTGCTGTAATATGAGCTTATTAATTTAAAACATATAAGATTTATACTTAAAAAATAAGTTTGAAAAGTAGAATATATTTTCTCACAGGAAGCTGTTCGCTTAGTCTCACTGGCTTAAGACATTTAAAAAAATAAAAGAAATAAAGCAAAGAGTTAGAGACTCTATAAATGCAGGAACTGAACAGAATATGAATTTAATCTTACCATCTCATATTATAGTCATGGTTTATAGAACATTATTTCAGAGGACAGAGAAATTTGAATTTCCCTTGAATATTATTATAAATGCAATGCTTTTGCCACCAGTTTATAAAGCATAGTTGTTCAAAGTGTCAAGAATTGTATATATTTGTATCTGAACAAGTACATTAATAGTCTATGCATATAAGGCAATGAATGGGAATAAAGATGTAAAAATAACTAATAAAAGCCAAAGGGTACTAGTATACAAAATTATATACACATAGTAAAATCCCTAGAATTATATTCTGACCCCCTAAAATATTGTAACTAGTACTCACCTTAAAGTTTTTTTAAATAAGTTTATGACAAAAATAATGATAGACCAATGTAAAATTTGAAAGTGTTCCTAAATCCAGATTTTCCTTTTTTAATATAGTATCCCTTATTGAGTGCTTACTGCATATTAAAGGCTTTATATACATCATCTCATTTAATCCTCATTTCAAAGGAGATTTATATTTTAATCTTCAATTTTGAGAAAAGGAACGAAAAGTTTAGACAGCTTAAACAATTTCCCCCAAAAACAACAAAAACAGAACTATTTAGTGATTAGTATCTGCCTCTGAATCAAATGTTTCCTAATTCCACAGCTTATGATTTTAATCTTTCACTGTAGATATTTTTGACACTTTAATTCTCCTTTCATTTGGGTAATAGTTAGCAGGAAATACACCCATAGGATGCTAAGATTCTACAATGAGTTTGACTTTGCAAGACTCGTAGTTTATCTATCTCTCTTTCTAAAAGTGGAAACCTTAAAGTTGGGCACTAATATTTATGAATATTTTCATTCATGCATCTATTTACTAATTCAATCACTTAACAAAGTTTATTAAGCTCCAACTATGTCCCAAGAAAGGAGCCCTGGTGGCGCTGTGGTTAAGCACTGGACTGATAGCAGAAAGGTCAGTAGTTTGAAACCACCAAACTCTCTGTGGAAGAAAGGTATAGCAGTCTGCTTCCATAAAGATTACAGCCTTGGAAACCCTATGGGGCAGTTCTACTTTGTCCTACAGAGTGGCTATGATTAGCAATAAACTTGATCGTCATGGTACATCCCAAGTTCTGTTTTAGGTATAATGGATACGTTGTTGCTGTCAGATTCCGTCAAGTTGGTTCTGACTCATAGCCACCCTATGTACAACAGAACGAAACACTGCCCAGTCCTGAGCCATCCTCATAATCATTGTTATGCTTGGGCTCGTTGTTGCAGCTGCTATGTGAATCCATCTCGTTGAGGGTCTTCCTCTTTTTCGCTGACCCTCTACTTTACCAAGCATAATGTCCTTCTCCAGGGACTGATAACATGTCAAAGTATGTGAGATGAAGTCTCACCATCTTTGCTTCTAAGGAGCATTCTGGCTGTACTTCTTCCAAGACAGACTTGTTCCTTCTTCTGGTAGTCAATGGTATATTCAGTATTCTTTGCCAAAACCATAATTCAAATACCTCAGCTCTTCTTCCATCTTCCTTATTATTGTTGAGCTTTCACATGCATATGAGACAATTGAAAACACTGAGTTGGTCAGGCACACCTTATTCCTTTAAGTGACATCTTTGCTTTTTAACACTTTAAAGAGGTCTTTCGCAGCAGATTTGCCCAATGCAACGTGTCCTTTGATTTCTTGACTCCTGCTTCCCTGGGTGTGGATTGTGTATCAAAGTAAAATGAAATCCTTGACAAGTTCAGTCTTTTCTCCATTTATCATAATGTTGCTTATTGGTCCAGTTGTGAGGATTTTTGTTTTCTTTATATTGAGGTGTAATCCACACTGAAGACTGTGGTCTTAGATCTTCAGTAAGTGCTTCAAGTCCTCTTCGCTTTCAGCAAGCAAGGTTGTAATATCTGCATATTGCAGGTTTTTAACAAGTCTTCCTCCAATCCTGATGCCCCGTTCTTCTTCATATAGTCCAAGTTCTCGGATTATTTGCTCAGCGTACAAATTGAGTAAGTATGGTGAAAGGATACAACCATGATGCACACATTTCTTGACTTTAAACCATGCAGTATCCCATTATTCTATTCGAATACCTACTTCTTGGTCTATGTACAGGTTTCTCATGAGCACAATTAAGCGTTCTAGAATTACCATTCTTCACAATGTTATCCATAATTTGTTATGATCCGTGTGTGATAATCCTTGATGTCATCCCACAACTAGTGTGGTCTTCAGTCATTAGTGTTCAATGCATCAAATCTATTCTTGAGATGGTCTCTAATTTCGGGTGAGATATACTCAAGGTCGTATTTTGGCTCTCGTGGACTTGTTCTAATTTTCTTCAACTTCAACTTGAGCTTTCATTTGAGTAATTGATAGTCTGTTCCACAGTCGGTCCCAGGCCTTGTTCTGACTGATGATACTGAGCTTTTTCATTGTCTCTTTCCACAGACATAGTCTATTTGATTCCATCTGGTGAGGTCCACTTGTATAGCAGCCGTTTATTTTTTGGAAAAAAATATTTGCAGTGAATAAGTTGTTGGTCTCTTAAAATTCTGTCATGTGATCTCCGGTGTGGTTTTTATCACCAAGCTCACACATTTTCTAACTACCAATCCTGCTTTGTTTCCAACTTTCACATTCCAATCACCAGTAATTATCAATGCATCTTGGTTGAACGTTTGATCAATTTCAGACTGCAGAAGTTGGTAAAAATCTTCAATTTCTTCATCTTTGGTCTTAGTGGTTTGTGCATAAATTTGAATAACAGTCGTATTAACTGGTCTTTCTTGTAGGAGTACGGATATTATCCTATCACTGACGGCGCTGTACCTCAGGATAGATCTCAAAATGTTCTTTTTGATGATGATAATGGATATAGCAGGAAAAAACAAACTAATGAATTAACAGACAAAAATCCATGTGCTCATGGAAATCACATTCTAGAGGAAAAACATAGACAATAAATAAATAAGTAAATTGATCTTATTTTTGCATATTTTATTGTGTTTTAGATGGAAGTTTAAACAGTAAATTAGATTCCCAATCAACACTTCATACACAAATTGTTGTGTGACATCGGTTACAATCCCTGTAATGTGTTAGCACTCTCACCTTTCCCACCCCGCCTGCTTCGTTTCCATCCATCCATTTCCCTGCTCCTCCTTCCCTTCTCGTCTTTGCTTTGGTGTAAATGTTGACCTTTTGTCTTGTATAGTGGATTGCTAAAAGGACACAGGTCCTCATGGATGGGACTATATGGCATTTTAAATGGTAAAAAATTTCTTGGAGGAAAATAAAGTTAGAAAAAAGTAACAGAATATGTTAGGATTGTAATTTTAAATAGAGTAATTAGAGAATGTCTCCGTAAGAAGGCAAGCAAGGAGTCAAAGGTCAGAAGGGAGACAATCAGATAGATATCTGGAGAAAGACTATTTAGACAAAGTGAGCAGCAAGCATAAAATCTATAAGGAAAAATGTATCTGCATTGTTCAACGAACAACCAAGTGACCAGTGTAGCTGAAGTAGAGGGAGCAAGGGAGAAAGCTCTGAAAAATGAAGTCAGATGGTGTTATGGATTGAGCTGTGATCCTCTCCCGTCCCACACTCCCACAAATATATATTGAAATCCTGGCCCCTATGCTCATAAATGGAGCCCTGGTGGCACTGTGATTAAGAGCTTGGCTGCTAACCAAAAGATCAGCAGTTCAAATCCACCAGCCACTCACTGGAAACCCAGTGGAGTTCTACTCTGTCATATAGGGTCACTATGAGTTGGAATCGACTCCATTGCAATGGATTTGATTTAGGTTTTGGTTATACTTATAAATAAGATCCTGTTGGAAAATAGGGTTTTCTTTGTTAATTAGGTCACATCTGAGTAGCGTGGATTCTAAATCTAATCACTTCTGAGTTATAAAATGAGCAGAATGGATATGAACATATATACAGGGAGAACATGAAGACAGACAATGGACGCAGAAGCTGAAATAGACAAGAAAAGAGCTTTCCGTAGAGGCATTACCTGAATTGGAACTTCTAGTCTTTAGACTGTGAGAAAATAAATTTATATTCTTTAAACCAACCCACTTACTTTATGTCTGTTACAGAAGCAACAGGTGGCTAAGACAGATGGAAAATACAAACTAGGGCATCAGGCCTTATATGCTATTGCAATAATTCAGATTTGCTTTGAGCAAAATTGAAACCACTGGAAGATAATGAGCAGAAGTATGAATAATCTGATTAAAATTTTAGCTGGATGGTTTGGCTACAAGGTTGAGAATAGAAAGCAAGGGCAGAAGCAAAATGACCTGTTGGAAGTTTATGGAAATTATTCATATGAGAGGTAGTAGTGATGATTTGGACCAGAATGGTAACAGTGGATATCATGAGAGATTATAAAATTCCTTTTTTTTTTTTTTATTGTACCTCAGGTGAAGGCTTACAGAACAAATAGTTTCTCATGAAACAGTAGTACACGTATTGTTTTATGACATTGGTTAACAACCCCACAACATGTCAACCCTCTAAATTCTCAACCTTTAATTGGTGAAAATACACATAGCCAAAAATACACCATTACAAAAATTTCTACATGCACAGTTCAATGACATTGACTACGCTTTCCCAATTGTGCTACTATTCTCACTTAAGATTAAGGCTTACAGAACAAAATAGTTTCTCATTTAACAGTTACTACAAATGTTGCCCTGTAACAATGGTTAACAATCTCACAACACATCAACAGTACACTTACTCAACCTTGGGTTCCCTATCACCAGCTTCCTTGTCCCCTTCTGCCTTCTGGCCCTCGTCACTGGACTACTGTACTTTATTAGTCCCATTTGGTTTTACGGGGCTGTCCACTCCAAGAATGAACAGTGAACCTCGGAGGTAACTTCAACACTGAGGTAAAAGGGTGTCTGGGGGCCATACTCTCAGGGTTTCTCTAGTCTCCTTTAGGCCAGTAAATCAGGTCTTTTTTCTGTGAGTTAGGATTATGTTCTACATCCTTCTCCAGCTCCGTCCAGAACCCTCTGTTGTGATCCTCGTCAGAGCAGTCAGTGGTGGTAGCCGGGCACCATCTAGCTGTACTGGGCTCAGTCCGGTGGAGGATTTGGTAGCTGTGGACCATTAGTCCTTTGGACTAATCTTTTCCTTGTATCCTGTTCTCTTCATTCTCCCTCGCTCCCGAAGGGATGAGACCAGTGGAGTATCTCAGATGGCCGCTCACAGGCTTTTAAGACCCCAGACACTGCTCACCAAAGTAGAATGTAGAACATTGTCTTTATAAACTGTGTTATGCCAATTGAGCTAGATGTTCCCCGAGACCATGGTCCCCACAGCCTTCTGCCCAGCAATTCAGTCCCTCAGGGAGTTTGGATGTGTCTACAGGGCTTCCATGACCTTCCTTGTACAAGTTGTGCTAGTTTCCCCTGTATTGTGTACTATCTCATCCTTCACCCAAGATACCACTTATCTATTGCCTATTTAGTATTCCCACCCCAGCCCTCCCATCCCTGGTAACCAACAAAGATTGTTACATTTTGTGTGTGAACTTTTTCATGGGTTTTTACAAGAGAGGTCTCATACAATATTTGTCCTTTTGTGATTGACTTATTTCACTCAGCATAATGTCCTCCAGTTTCATCCATGTTATGAGCTGCTTCACAGATTCATTGTTCTTTCTCCTTGCATAGTACTCCATTGTGTGTATGTACCATAGTTTTTTTATCCATTCGTCTGTTGATGGGCATCTAGGTTGTTTCCATCATTTCGCTATTGTGAACAATGCTGCCATGAACATAGGTGTGCATATGTCTATTCAAGTGACAACTCTTTTTTCTCTAGGATATATTCCTAGGAGTGGGATTGCTGGATCAACTGGTATGTCTATTTCTAGATTTCTGAGTAGGCGCCGTATCATTTTCCAAAATGGTTGTATCATTATGCATTTCCACCAGCAGTGCATAAGAGTTCCTATCTCCCCGCAGCCCCTCCAACATTTGTACTTTCCAGTGTTTTTGATTCATGCCAGTAATGCCGGGGTGAGAAGGTATCTCACTGTGGTTTTAATTTGCATTTCTCTAATGGTTAGTGATTGCGAGCATTTCCTCATGTGTCTGTTAGCCATTTGAATGTCTTCTTTGGTGAAGTGTCTGTTCATTTCCTTTGCCCATTTTTTAATAGGATTATTTGTCTTTTTGTTGTAGAGGTGTTGGATTTTCTTATAGATTATGGAGATTAGATCTTTGCCTGACTTGTACTGTCCAAAAATTTTTTCCCAGTCTGTAGATTCTCTTTTGACTCTTTTGGTGAAGTCTTTTGAAGAGCATAGGTGTTTGATTTTTAGAAGATCCCAGTTATCTAGCTTATCTATTGGGGTTTGTGCATTGATGGTTATGGTTTGTATCCTGTTAATGCCATGTATTAACGCCTAAAGTGTTGGTCCTATTTTTTCTTCTATGAACTTTATAGTTTTACGGTTTATATTCAGGTCTTTGATCCATTTTGAAGTAGTTTTTGTATACGGTGTGAGGTACGGGTCCTGTTTCATTTTTTTGCAGTTGGATACCCAGTTTTACCAGCACCATTTGTTAAAAAGACTGTCTTTTCCCCATTTCCTGAACTTTGGGCACTTGTCGAAGATCAGGTGACCGTAGGTGGATAGATTTACATCTGGGTTCTCAATTCTGTCCCATTGGTCAATGTATCTGTTATTGTACCAGTTCCAGGCTATTTTGTCTACTATAACTGTATAGTAGGTTCTGAAGTCAGGTAGCGTGAGTCCTCCAACTTTTTTCTTCTTCAGTAGTGCTTTACTTATTCAGGGCTTCTTCCCTTTCCATATAAAGTTAATGATTAGGTTTTCCATCTATTTGAAGAATGTTGTTGGTATTTGGATCGGGATTGCATTGTATTTGTAAATTGCTTTGTATAAGAATTGTCATTTTCACAATGTTGAGTCTGCCAATCCATGAGCATGGTATGTTTTTCCCTTTATGAAGATCCCTTTGGGTTTCATGCAGTACTGTTTTGTAGTTTTCTTTGTATAGGTATTTTACATCCCTGGTCAGATTTATCCCTAAGTATTTTATATTTTTAGGGGCTATTATAAATGGTATTGTTTTCCTGATTTCCTTTCCATCGTTCTCCTTTTTGGTGTATAGGAATCCAACTGATATTGGAATGTTTATCTTGTATCCTGCTACTCTGCTCAGTCATTCTATTAGTTCCAGTAGATTTCCCGTGGAGTCTTTAGGGTTTTCTATGTATACTATCATATCATCTGCAAACAGGGACAGTTTAACTTCTTCATTACCAACTTGGATTCCCTTTATTTCTTTTTCTTGCCTTATTGCTCTAGCTAGAACTTCCAGAACAATGTTAAATAGGAGTGGTGATAAAGGGCATCCTTGTCTTGTTCCTGTTTTCAAGGGGAATGTTTTCAGCCTCTCTCCATTAAGAATGATGTTGGCCATTGGTTTTGCATAGGTGCCCTTTATTATGTTGAGAAATTTCCCTTCTATACCTATTTTATTGAGAGTTTTTATCAGGAATTGGTATTGGACTTTGTCAAATGCCTTTCCTGTGTTAATTGAGATGATCATGGGATTCTTTTCTTTCCTTTTATTTATGTGGTGGATTACGTTGATTGATTTTCTAATGTTGAACCATCCTTGCATACCTGGTATGAATCCTACTTGGTTGTGGAGTATTATTTTTTTGATATGATGCTGAATTCTATTGGCTAGAATTTTGTTGAGAATTTTTGAATCTATATTCATGAGAGATATTGGTCTGTAATTTTCTTTTTTGGGGACATCTTTGCCTGGTTTTGGTATCAGCATTATGCTGGCTTCATAGAATGAATTTGGAAGTGTTGCTTCCTCTTCTATGCTCTGAAATAGCTTGAGTAGTACTGGCACAAGCTCTTCTGTAAATGTTTTGTAGAATTCTCCAGTGAAGCCATTTGGGCCAGGGCTTTTTTTGGTTGGGAGTTTTATTTACCTTTTCAATCTCTTCTCTTATTATGGGTCTGTTCAGATTTTCAACATCACTTTGTTTCTAGAAATTTATCCATTTTGTCTAGGTTTTCAAATTTGTTGGAGTATAGTTTTTCATAATATTCTGTTATAATCCTTTTTATTTCAGTTGGATTTGTTGTAATGTCCTCCATTTCATTTCTTATTTGGGTTATTTCTGTCCTCTGCTATTTTTCTTTTGTGAGTCTGGCCAGTGGTTTGTCGATCTTGTTGATTCTTTCAAACAACCAACTTTTGGTTTTGTTGATTCTTTCTATTGTTTTACTGTTCTCTATTTCATTTATTTCTGCTCTGATCTTTATTATTTCCTTTCTACCAGTGGTTGTGCGCTTTTTTGCTGTTCTCTTTCTATTTGTTTTAGTTCTGTAGTTACTGTTTTTATTTTGTCCCTTTCTTCTTTTTTGATATGTGCATCTATTGCTATAAATTGTCCTCTGAGGACTGTTTTTGCTGTGTCCCAAAGGTTTTGGTATGATGTGTTTTCATTCTCATATGATTCTAGGAATTTTTTGATTCCATCTCTGATTTCTTCTATTACCCAGTGATGTGTAAGCAGGGTATTATTCAGTCTCCATGTTATTGACTTTTTTCCTTGCTCTTTCTGTTGTTAATTTCTTCCTTGATGGCATTGTGGTCAGAGAAGATACTGTGAATTATCTCAGCATTTTGGATCTTGTTGAGGATTATTCTGTGCCCTAAGATGTGGTCTATTCTGGACAACGTTCCATGTGTATTGGAAAAGAATGTGTACTTTGCAGCTGTTGGATGGAGTGTTCTATATATGTCTATGAGGTCAAGTTGGCTGATTGTGCCCGTTAGGTCTTCTGTATCTTTGCTGAGTTTCTTCTTAGTTGTTCTGTCCTTTACTGAGAGTGGTGTTTTGAAGTCTCCTATTATTATTGTGGAACTGTCAATTTCTATTTTCAGTGCTGTTAGAGTTTGTTTTATGTATTTTGGAGCCCTGTCATTGGGTGCGTAGATGTTTATTATGGCTATGTCTTATGATGGATTGTCCCCTTAATCATTATATAGTGTCCTTCTTTGTCTTTTATGGTAGATTTTGTTTTAAAGTCTATTTTATCTGAGATTAGAATTGCCACTCCTGCTCTTTTATGGTAGTTGTTAGCTTGATATATTTTTTTCCAATCTTTGACTTTTGATAAATTCACATCTTTGTATCTAAGGTGTGTCTCTTGTAGACAGCATATTAGTGGATCCTGTTTTCTTATCCATTCTGTCACTCTCCGTCTCTTTATGGGTGCATTTAGTCCATTTAAATTCAGTGTAATTATTGATAGATGTGAGTTTGTTGCTGTCATTTTGTAGTGATTTTTTTTGTGGTGCTGAAATTTTCTTTGTTCTTACTCTCTTGTGCTGAGTTACTTTTGTTTGTGGATTTTTTTTTTTCATTTCTTTTGTTTTTGTAGGTTTTGTTTTTGCTGAGACTTTATGTTTTTCCTCTTTTTTTTTTTTTTATGAGTATGCTTGTTAACTTTCTCTGTGGTTACCATGAATTTTACCCTTAGCTTTCTAAGTTTAAAGCAGTCTACCATTACTTTGTATCACCTTGCCTTCCTCTCCATTAGAAGGTTCTATACGTATGCTGTTTATTCCCTCTTTTATTGTTTTGATGTTGTTGTCATTTACTGATTAACTTCTCTGATTCCCTGTTGTATTTCTTCTGGTTTTGGATAGTCCTCAAGAGGTAATTTCCTAGATTGGTATCTGGATGGTATGATCTCGCATCCTAGATTCCGCCCATGAGCTGAAGTTGTTTGTCCTCAGATCGAAGAACTCCCTTTATTAATTCTTGTAAGTTTGGTTTGACTTTTACATATTCCCTTAATGTCTGTTTATCTGGAAATGACCTACTTTCACCATCAAATTTGAATGAGAGTTTTGCAGGGTATATTATTCTTGGCTGGCAATATTTTTCTTTCAAGATTTTATATATGTCATCCCATTGCCTTCTTGCCTGCATGGTTTCTGCTGAATAATCTGAGCTTAGTCTTATTGTTTCTCCTCTGTATGTGACTTCTTGTTTTTCATGAGCTGCTCTCAGGATTCTTTGTTTGTCTTAGGTTTTGGCGAGTGTGATTATGATATACCTTGGTGATTTTCTTTCGGGGTCTATCCTATATGGGGTTTGTTGAGCTTCTTGGATGGCCAGCTTTTCATCTTTCATGATATTGGGGAAGTTTTCTGTCAGCAGTTCTTCAATGATCTACTCTGTGTTTTCTGTTTTCTCTCCCTGTTCTGGAATTCCAAACACTCTAAAATTTTTCCTTTTGATTGTATCCCACGTAACTCTCAGCGTCTCTCCATTTTTCTTTGTTCTTTTTTATGAGTTTTCCTGAAACAGCATTGTATCAAAGTGTTTGTCTTCAATTCTACTGATCTTGTCTTCAACCGTTTCAATTCTGCTTCTCAGCCCTTCTATGACACCGTCCATTTCTGAAATCTTGTTGTTTATCTTTTGGATTTCTAATTGTTGTCTTTGTATAATTTCTAGTTGTGAATTTATTTTGGCATTTTGTTCCTGCATTATTTTCCTGAATTCTTCCAATTTTTTGTCTGTATTTTCCATGAATTTGTCTATTTTTTCCTCATGTTTGTCAGCTTTTTGCCTCAGTTCTTGGAGAATTCTGAGTATTAGAGATTTTCATTCCCTAACACATAGTTCTAGTGCATTTTCCTCCGCTTGAAAGTCATCTGGTGTTTTATTTTGGATGCCTACTGGAACCATCCTGTCCTGTTTTTGTAAATGTTTTGATATTGTCTGCTGTCTTTGGGGCATTCAGTAGTTATTTTTCTCATTTATTGATTGTAGATTTGTTTGTTTCGTCAGTTGTTTTTTTTTTTTTTAAATTTGACTATGTCTGAGCAGGCGGACTGCATGTTCTTTGTTGTTTGCTCTTCTGTGGGGACATACTTTTTGCCTTCTTCTCCAATTGGCAGGGTCAGTCACTCAGATATGGTATGGCAGGGTAGGTCTAGCTGAAGAGGAATTACTGGGACAGGTTGTTTGTGGCACTTACTACAGCCACAAGGGTGCGTCAGTAATCAGTGCAGGGCAGGTTCCAGTAGGCTGTGCCTGTGCTGCTTGTTGGTGTGATGTTAAGTGCACAGTGCCAGTAGGCAGGATGTAGTGGTGAGATTGTTATTTGCCGAGTTAAAATGGTAATGGGAGAGAGGAGAGAGGAACAAGAGCCAAAAAAGTACAAACAAACAAAAAAGAATGCTAGAGGAGCTTGCCGTTGGAGTGGAGAGATGAGAGACTATGAAATGGAGAAAAACAGAAAGGGGAATAGGAAAAAAAGAAAATAAAAGAATGAATAAATAAAAATCAGAAAGGTTAAAGAAACACAAAGTTCCCAGGGATCCCTCTGGTGCAGCTATGAGGTCTGGGGAAGTCACTCTCAGGTGTTGCAGCACAGCCTGGCTAGAAGACGTAGAGGTATACCATGCCAGGTATTCAGGGAACAGAAAGCGAAGGAAGATATAGAGAGATGAGGAACTGAGTAATGAAAAAAGAGAAAGAGGGAAAAAAAAACAAAACAAATTTAAAAAAAAAAGAACAAGAAAATCCCCCCAAAAAACAGAAAGGAAAAAAAAAATGATGAAAAAAGAAATGTCCTCAGGGATCCCTCTGCACGTCTGTGCAAGCCGAGGGGGTAGTCTCCTTGCTGCGCATCTCTGCCTGGCCAGAAAGGGTTCCCAACTCAAGAAAAGGAAAAGAAAACAAACAAACAAACAAAAGCCCCAGGATCCCACCAGCACGGCAGCCCAGAGCGGGAAGTAGCTCCACACTCGAACGGAGCACCACAGCCCCTCAGGAAGAAGCAAAGTTGGTGCACGGAGCCAGGTATTTGAGTGAAAGGAGGGTGAGGTGGTGAGAGGTAAGGAAGAAATCAAAAGAAGGAGAAAAAAGCAACACCAGCAGCCAACAAATGGCACTCAGAGAGCCGGCCCGTTTGGGTGTGTGGAATCCAAGTAGCCGGTGTTTCCCGGACAAGAGATTGTGGCTGCGGGAAGCAGAGGAGGCCGAGTGGGGGTGAAGAAGGGTGGGGGTGGGAAAGCGTATTTTGCAAATTACCGGTTGTTTTGTCTCCCACTGGAAGCTCCGTGAAGCTGCCTCTCATACCCCCTGTTTGCTGGTCTCTGATAGGATTCCAAGATGGCGGATCCACGCTGCGTTAGCTGGTAGGGGACCTCTGCATGAATCTTTCCTCACTCTCCGTTCTCTGTCAGTTTTCTTACTCCATTTGGTGCTTGGCTGAGTTCTTTATCTCTTCATTTGATGTTTTAGGGTATCAGGATTGTTGTTTCCTCTGTTCGGCTTAGTTTTTCAGATCTTTGCTGTGGAGGAACGGCGTGGTGCTTCTGCCTAGAGTGCCATTTTGCTGGAAGTCTCGAGATTATCAAATTCTTTATACATTTTGAGGGAAAAATTGACAAAAATTGTAAATGTGGAGCAGAGTAGAGACCAGAGTAAGAACAACACTGACTTCTTTTGGCCAGAACTATTGGGAAATAAAGGACTTGTCATTAGCTGAGTCAGATAAGATAGTCAGGACAGGTGGTTGGTGGAGGAAGTTAATAACCGGAGCTTAGTTTCGTACATTCCAAATTTAAGATGCCTACTAGAATGAAGGTAGAGATATTAGATAGGCAATTGGATATACAAGTCTGGAGTTTGGAGGAGATATCTGGGCAGGACATATACATTTTGGAAACATGAGTTATGGATGGAATTTAAAATCCTGAGATCAAATGAGATCCCCTAGGATGAGTGTCAACACAGCAGTGTAGCTCATCATCGAGCCCTCTGACATTAGGAGGTCAGCTGTGGAGATGAGTAGAAATTATCAAAGGAAACTAAGGAGAAATGGTCATTAGGGCAGGATTAAAAGAAGTAATGAATGGGGTACTGAAAGCCAAAAAAGGAAGTGTTTCAAGGAGCAGTTAGTGATAGACTGTGTCAAATACTTCTGGTGTGTGGAGAAAGATAAAGACTGGGAACTAAATAATAGATTTAGTGACGTGAAACTCATTGTTGGCTTTGGCAAGTAAAGTTTTGGTGGAATGGTGGGAAAGAAGTCTGACCAGAGCACGTTCAAGAGAAATGAGAAGGAGTATTGGGGACTGCAAGTATAAACACATTTTTTCAAGGAATTTGTCTGGAAAAGGGAACTCAAAGGGAAAATGAGGTCAAGAAAATTGTCGTTGTTGTTCTTTTTGCTTGTCTTAAGGAGAAAAATAATTACGCTTTTTATTTATTTATTTTTTTCTTCTGGAGTTAGCAAAACTAAAGATGCAGGAGAGACGAAGGGAATTCAATAAAGGAGCTCTTTCAGTAAGTTGGGCCACATGGCAACTGGTCTACAAATGATAGTATTTGCCTTTGCTAGGAGCAGTTCATCTTTTAAAACTCTGAGACAGGGTGAAGTATGTGGGTGTAGTAGGCAGGTAGATGTGACTGTGGAAACTTATAAAATACCCCCTCTAAAGATTGCAATGTTCTTAGAGCATAGGAAATAAAGTCATCAGTTGAAAGGTTAAAGGAAGCGATGTTGGGGGTTTTATGAAATGAGTCTGTGTGAAATCATCATATAAGATAAAAAAGAGAACAGACAGAGATGAGATAATATGACTGCTCCATAGCACTAAGGGCCCCCTTGAGAGTGAGTGGCATGAATTAAAAGTCATCAATAGCAAGGCAGCCCATCTTTCTCTGGTCGCATTCAGCTGTGAGCAGTGCAGGTAGAAAGTAGTCTGAGAGACTTCAACAGTGTTGTGCTGTTTTATGAACGTTGACTCCTAAAAATTGCACTACTCCTGATTTGCTTGGCATAAAAGGTTTATGTAAGAAAGAAAAAAAAGTAACAGAAAGGGATTCCACAGAGTCGATGCATTCTAAATAATTCCCAAAACATCATATCTGAAAAATCTCATGTTATGATGTTTCTTTTATGTTCTACATTTTATCTGTAAGTAATAGAGAGAGAAGTCTATTCAATTGCTCTGTCAGAGCCACTTGTTTTCACCAAAGAAAATCACTACTTCCACTTAGGTTATAACTTAATCACAGCTTGAGTTTAAAGGCAAAGTCTAGGATCATTGAGTGGGCCTGTTGCTGTACCTTCTGAAGATATATGGAAGGAGAGTAATTGTAACTCTTGTTTTCAGATCTATGGAACATGAAGAGAAATGAAGGAAAATAAATGTTTCATTGAAAAAATGGCAGGCTCAACTGAAAGTTTTCGAATTTCATTTAATTGGGTTAAATATGTTGTAAATAGTATTTCTTTCTCTATGTCATTTTACGTTCCTATTTAGTAACTCTGAGTGTTGTTGTTTAGATTTTTCCCGAGTAATCACAGTATTTGAGGTTCTCCTACAGTTCAAACTCTAGTGATATAGTACAAATAATGATTTCCCAGAAGTCAAAGAGTAGAAGGTGACAGGAATGAAAAGTGCAGCAATCTAAAGTCCTCATAAAATGGGAACGAACCCTATGATTTGTAAGTAACATGGATTTCTTTTCTATACATCTATTTAAAACTCAGGATTTTCAGTCAATGTCGCCATAACCATTACTAGAGACAAAATAAACAGCTTGCCAAATCCATCTCTTAAAACCTGCATTTTGACAGAACAGGGCAAGTCAAAGCTCTTAAGGAAATAACTTCAGGGAGATAAAACATTGTCTTTTGGGGGCTGAGATTTTCAGCAAAAAAAGAAAAAGAAAAAAACCAATTCATTGTCATTCAGTCGATTCCGACTCATAGCGACCCTATAGGATAGAGTAGAACTGCCCCATGGGGTTTCCAGGGAGTGGCTGGTGAATTCCAATTGCCAGCCTTTTGGTTAACAGCCATAGCTTTTAAGAACGCACCACCAGGGCTCCAGTGTTGTTGTTAAGTGCCATGGAGCCAGTTCCGACTCAAAGCAACCCCATGTACAACAGAAGGAAACGCTGCCGGGTCCTACGCCATCCACACAATCGTTGTCCTGCTTGAACCCACTGTTGCAGCCACCATATCAATCCATCTCGTTGAGGGTCTTCCTCTTTTTTGCTGACATTCTACTCTACCAAGCATGGTGTACTTCTCCAGGGAATAGTCCCTCCTCATAACATGTCCAAGTAATGTGAGACGAAGTCTCACCATCCTTGCTTCTAATGAGCCTTCTGGCTGTACTTTTTCCAAGACAGATTTGTTGGTTCTTCTGGCAGTCCATGGGATATTCAATATTCTTCACCAACACTGTAATTCAAAGGCACCGATTCTTCTCTGGTCTTCCTTTTTCATTGTCCGGCTTTCACATACATATGAGGTGACTTGGTCAGGTGCATCTTAGCTCTTCAAGTGACATCATTGCTTTTTAATATCTTAAAGCGGTCTTCCGCAGCAGATTCACCCGATGCAATGTGTCATTTGATTTTTTGACTGCTGTTTCCATGGCCATTGATTGTGAATCCAAATAAAATGAAATCCTCGACAACGTCAATCTTTTCGCTTCTCAAATTATTTGCTCAGCATACAGATTGAGTAAATATGGCTCCAGTAGGGGGCCATAAAATAGATATAATATTATATTGTGAAGACCCTAAATTACATTAATAACTGTTTTAACATAAATAAGAAATTATAGTATTTTACCTCCTCAAGATTTTACTTTTAATGGAAACGGTATTTGGGGACTGTGGCTGTCAAAGTGGCCTCTGGCAGGAAAGTTGCTAGTTAAATAAGATTGTTGACAACTGGACATCTGGTTTTTTTTTTTCCTGTAAGAATTGGCTTTGTGAAGATACTTATAGTTGTTTCCCCCCATCTGCAGAGCAAATTCTAAAGGGTGCACTTCTCTCTTTTTATCTATGTTAAGCTTGCCTTCTTCACTTTCAGTCATGGAATCCTAAAGGCTCTTTCTGTTCATCCACACTAAGTCTATAGTCACGTGCATAGCCTGCCGAGTGCAATAATGTTCCTTGAACTCACTCACGGAACCTGGACTACAAGTTTTCACTTCTTTTTCTCCTTGCTTTCCAGATACTGAGTGTCTTGACCACATGATGTAGCCTCTGGGTCACTTCAACTGTCCTTTCAGCCTAAGGAAGGCTTACAGTTATATTATGATTCAGGCAAGTAGTGACTTGGTCTTTCTGTATTTTCCTTGTTCAGTTATTCATAGAACACACAAATTGGCACGTACCTCATTAGAAAGAAAGAAAAGAAAAAGTCCATGAAATGCTGACACAACATTATGATACTTAAAATCATCAGACTGTAAGGAAATTAAGTCTGTAATAATAATAGTTTTGAATTTAAAATGTTCCATAATTTATGAATGCCTATTATAGACTTAGTCTCACACAATCTCATGCACATTTCAGGAAACTTAGATAAAGTTACAAAAATGAAAAGCATACATAATGTTTCAACTCCTACTTGATTTTGAAGGCAGGGTTTTATATAGTTAGATTTAATTGTTAACTTTCCAAGTAAAATTTGTTCTGATGTATATGAATCCCAAAATAATTTTCATAATAAGTACATTTAAATGAAATTGCATTATCAAATATTTTATAATACTATAGCATCACTTATTTTGACATATTTGTTATGCTAGAGTCAACAAAATAATTACATGTTAATGTTTATAACTAATATCATACCAAGCCATATTAAACGTCAGCTTTTAAGTTTGAATTTCATTTACTAAATGAAAAATTTCAGGAAAACCTAGAGATTATTTGAACGTGTGATAGTTTATAGAATTCTTAATAGAACCACACAATGATTATACCTTTTTTTTTCCCTAGAGTGATAGCCATCACTATATATAGCAACGTATTTTTTCCAGTTTTTTCATGGATAAATTACATTTACCATGAATGGCAATAGTTTTATGAAAACCCTGGGTATACATATGTAAAAAGAAAAAGTATAAAATTTAGACTTCTAGATTCAGCCGGGCAAACTTTTTCTCTTTCTCTCTCCTGTCCATTCTTTCTGTCTCCCCCTTCTCTCTTTCTCTCCCTGACCTTCCTCCTACTTGCCTTCTTCCTTCCTTCCTTTCTGTTTTAAATTCAGAAATGTCAATGTCTCTATAGCCATCACTAGAGAGAAAATAAAGAGATTATTTTTTCCTTTTTGTAACAAAACTGTTGACTTTCTCTGGCTCCCATTGAATTAACACTAAGGGAAAAGCACAACTTGGTCTTACCACTATATGATAACTGTGAACCTTCCAGTTTAAAACTTTGTGTCTTTAGGGTTACCTTTCCCCCTCTTCTTCTTTTTCCTTTCTTCCTGGTGAGATCTTGAAGAAGGGGGAGATTATATCATATCATGAATTCTAACTGATAATGGAATCGGATGCATGGAACTTTCTGATGTGTGTTGACATCCACCACTTCTGTTTGCGTTCCCTGCCATGTCTTCTGGTTATGAAGTCTTGTGTGTTTGTTTTCACTATACATCCCACTTCTCTTCCAGTTCATGGGTTCCATGAACAATTTCTTGAACTCAAGGACACATGTGGGAAAATGACGGTCTTGACCATTTTAGTGTTGGGTGGGAGTGAGTGGGCTCTTTTCTGCCTCTCTCCTCACCTGGACATGCCATGCCACTGAGTCTAACCTACGACTGCAATCCCGTTTTCATATGGGAACCCTACATGTAAGCCTCCCACTGAAGCTCCAGAGAGAAAGTGGGACCATACGTCCCTGTTTTCAGATTCTCAGTGCTCCAGCCCTGAGGCATCACAGAGGTTCTGAAAGACTCAGGTCTCATCTATCCCCAGTTTTGTACCTTCTACGTAGTTTTAGGCTCCCTTCCAATGGAAGAAAGGATTTCAGCTCCTTTTTGCTTGATGGGAAATTGACATACGTTACCTCTTCCACCTTGTCTTACACTATGGTAAATTTTTATAATATCACTGTGCTAGACTTCCAGATGTTGGTTATTTGAGATCTACAAATTATTCTCCATTTAAGAAAGCCAGGTTCTTGGTAATGAAAACCTTAGTTTCAGAACTGTTTCCTTGGAACTGGAATCGAACACTGCTTTCTGTTTTATCTGACCCTGGCTAGACCTGGCTGTCCTCTTGAGGCGTGACTGATCTTCAAATTTTTTGGCAGGAAAAACAACCAGAGGAGGAAATTAAACCAGAAAATAAAGTATAATCCAAATATATTTGTAAAAGACATACATAGTAGCTTACCTATAGTAGCTTACCTAGATATTGAATGGTGATATATTTGCTCTTTTTAAAAATTATCATTATCAATTTGCTATTTAAAGTTTAGACAAAAAAATTTCATAACTACAAATCTTCTTTTTTTTTTTTTTTTAAGAATTACTCCCAAATCAAGTATAGATGCTTGTTTTGTTGCTGTTGTTTATTTGCTTTGTTTGGTTTTGATCAAAGAAAACTCCACTTTAACCACTCATGAAGTTACAAGTGTCCTTTTTGGTTAGTTATTTCAAACAAAACTTTTCTAGATAGCTGTATTTGGAAGAACCATGAACATTATAACCTGCTCTGTGCTGCTGTCTTGTCTCCAGCTGTGAAAGATAAACTTTTTTGACCGCACATTGTAGCTTTCATTGTACAGTCAGATGCCATACGCTAGTCAATAGCGTTCCCTCTGTTTCCAGTCCTAAATTCAGACTTTGTAAATATTTAATTTGTTTAAATTAGAGCTAGGCGGGCAGTAGGTAAATCTAGTAACAGTTGACATTCACATTTTGAAAGCAAGCAAGAGGCTCTATGTTATGCTAAAAATAGAAAAGGAAATGAAGCATCAGTCACCAGATGAGGTCATCTCTCTTCACAGCCGGTGGTCCCTCAAACCTTGCCAAGCAAGCCTAAATGTTCTCCACGTAATAGCTCTGTGTCTTACACGACACGTCTTTCTGAGAAAATTTTAGAGACTTTAATTCCAATAGCTCTTCCAATTTATTTTAAGTGACGCTTGAACTAGTTAAGGCCGTCATTTAAAACAGCAACAAAACAAAACATGACAAAACAAGAAAACCACAAGACTTTTTCGAGGTGTTAGTTGCTTCTCAGTGTCGTATAAATATAAAGCTGATTTAGGTTTAGAGAGAAATTATTTGAATTGCGGAAGCATTTTAACAAATGTTTTTATTTAAACTTTGTTGTTTAAACTCCTTCTCTATCTTAGCTTTTGACTATGGGAGACATAGAACAGAGAAAAATACAGATAGCCTGCATCACTTGCTTTGCAAAAGTAGTGAATTAATAATCTCTATTAGGAGACAGAAGAAGCCCTGGTGGCGCAGCGTTTAAAGTGTTCGGCTGCCACCTGAAAAGTCAGTGGTTTGAACCCACCAGTTGCTCCCAGGGAGAAAGATGGGCTTCTGTAAAGATTACAGCCTTGGAAGCCCTATGGGGCAGTTGTACTCTGTCCTGTAGGGTCTCTGTGAGTAGGAATCAACTTGATGGCAACGGATTTGGTTTTGGTTTTTTGTAATCTACTCAGCATGCCCTTGAATTTAAATAGTAATGCAAGCAATTTGAGGTTTCTGCTGCGCATAACGTTAAAATTGGAACACTTTATTCTAAAGGTGCTAAAGTTATCTGTGTCAGAAACTTCCTGAAATTTGAGGTAATGCAGCATATTTCTTCTTCTAGTGTAACAAACTATCAATAAACAAACAAGTACCTAAATGCATAATACACAAATACATAAACACATATCTCAGATTATGTTGGAGAAAACAAAGATCTCTGGCCTCGAATACCTGCTTCACCTGCCCTCCCTCCAGAACTAGGTTATCTGCCTGGGAACTTCCGTTCATTCTCTATACCTAAATGTTACCTCATCCGAAAGAATGGGGGCTTCCTCCTATTTGCTTACTTAGCACTTATCTACATCTTATAACAGTTAACACATTTCTGCATTCATTTCTTCTCTCTCTGCCTATCTCTCTATATTTCCTAATGAATTATATGCCTATCATATATGCCTATCAGTAAGGCATTGATGGTCCCGTGGTAGAATTCCCGCCTTCTATTCTTGACTCCCCACCAATGCCCCTCATGCACAGCTACCATCCATGGGTCAGTGAAGTCTTGTAAGTTAGAACGATGCTGAACAGGTATCAGGGGAGCTTCCAGACTAAGACAGACTAGAAGGAAAGGTCTGGTGATCTACTCCCCAAATCAGCCAATGAAAATTCTGTGGATCACAAGGTCTGGTCTGCAACTGATCATAGGGATGGTATAAGATCAGGCAGCATCTCTTTCCTTTGTGCGTGGGGTCGCCGTGAGTAGAGGGGCTGACTTGACAACAGCTAGCAACAACATAAGTCTTATGCCTCTAAAGTGCAGGGGTCATTAATCTGACATAATAAATATCACTGTGTGAATGGGATTCTAGTGTTTAACTATTTTATCATGTCCTTTTACCTTCTGTATTAAATTCAGATTTTACATACCAAATTTCTGTCACTTTTCTTTATACTATGCTCTTTTGTGTCCCATTACCATCTCATCTTTTCTCTGATTTTCCACCAAAATAAACATATTTTTCCTGTGGTCACCCCCATTATTGACATGTCATTACACCTTAAGCAAAAGTAAGAGGAAGTTACAACAGAGGCTGAGGTACCTTGACCTGGAGAAAATGAAATTGGTCTAATTAGAACTTAGAATCTAATGTTTAGAAATATTGCCTTAAAATATTGCCCATAAATGCTAGTTAACAAACAAATCCATTCTTATTACAAAGAAGGCCAGGTAGTGAGATTCAAGAATGGATTAGAGACACATTACACAGAGATTCAGATAACATGGCAGACCCCATGCCGTGGAGTCGATTCCGACTCATAGCAACCTATAAGACATAGTAGAACTGCCCCATATAGTTGACCCCATGTTAGTAAAATGAAAATAAATTAACTATTGGACTTAACAGTGACTGTATTCCTACTAGTTTGAAGCTATTTACATCAGCATATTCTTATTGATAGAACTAATAACTTTAATTTTATGCTACAGCAATAGACCTCCTGAGTGTTGATGTAGTTTATCTTTCAGATTAAGCATTCCAAATTAAGAATAAAGAGAATCTTTAACAATCTGCTAAATGTAAAGAAGTATATCCATTCCTTCCCTGTGTTGTTTCTCTTAATAATCTTTGAATATGCACATGGACATGTGTGTGTTGTGTGAGAAAGAGGTCGTCATAAAATTAACTCCTTCCTATTAATGTATCAGAGGTCCTAGAACTAATATTCCAGAATGTCATTTTCATTTATAACTACACATCTGACTATAGATATTTATAACTTTTTTTTTTTTTAATTTCACTAAGGTAAATACCTAGGAGTGGGATTTTTCATCTTTTTTCCCCCAATAGCTTGATTCTGATCCAGTTATTTGAATATGACATTTCTTGATGTAGATTTCTATGGATTTATTCTGTCTGAGGTTCACAGAGCTTTTTACATCTAAATATTTACATATTTCACCAAACCTATGAAGTTCTCGGCCATTATGTCTTCAATATTTTTTTCAAACTCATTTTCTTTTTTTTTTTCTGGGACTTCACTTACATGATTGTTAGAGCTTTTAATAATGTTCCACAGGCCCCTGAAACTGTTCATTTTTTTTTTTTTTAATTTACTTTTTTCAATTTTTTGTTGATGTCGGTTAATTTTTATCTTCAAGCTCATGGAATCTTTCCACTGTCTCATACATTCTACTATTGAGCCCATCTATGAGTTACATATTTTTGTTGTATTTTTCAGTTATAAAATTTCTATCTGGTTCTTTATATCTTCTGTTTCCTTGCTTATCCCTTATATTGTTCCATCTACTTCAAAAAATTTAACAATTACTGGTTGGAGTACTTGTAAAACAGCCTATTTAAATTGTTTCAAATAAATCCAACATCTGTGTTTTCTCAGGGTTGATATTTGTTGATTATCATTTCCTGACAAATTGAGATTTTCCTTGTTCTTATGCCAAGTGATTTGGATTGTATCCTGGACATGTTTCATATCATGTGATAAGATTTGGTGTCTCATTTAAATCCTATGAAGCATGTTGGGTTTTTTTTTTTTTTTTGTATTTTTTTGTTTTTTAAGAAGATAATTGGTTCAGGCCACAAGGGCCAACCCATCTGTTGGCTCTGTTCCCAAGGTAAATTTAGCCTCAAAACCTTGACAGTGCTATTTGAATGTATCTGTCATGTCCACCATTTGGTGTCCAGTCTGGCACCTGGGCACTGGTCTATTGGTTCAATTATCTAAGTCTTTAACATGTTGATTGGGAGCAAACCCATACTTGGAGGTGAGCCCCTGAATTTCCTCGATTTTTATGAGGTTGCCCTTCTGAGCTCCTCCCTGTCTCTGACCTCCCTGGTACTTCTATTTCTCCTGGTTGCCTTTTCTCCACCCAGAAAGCTGGCACGTTAGTTGTTTCATTCTACTACATTTCTGCGACTGTGCCCCTTCTGGGACCATGCAGCAGGAGGACAGAAAGAGAAAAAAATCAGCATTTCATTTACCACAGAAGATTCCTTGCCCTTAGAGTTTGGTTCCGGTGGGTTCCTGCCAGGGATTTCTTGGAGGCTAGGATGCATAGAAAGAAGAAGAAAACAAAGCAGGAAATTTCTGCAGTCTGTCTGCACCCTGGAGCCCACTTCCAGGGTCCATGTTGCATGGCCTTCAGGCCAAGAATAAGACAAGAAACAAATGACAAACTCAGCTCGGGTTCATTGGTACTTTGAATTTGGTCTTCACCCGTTCACCTGCTACTGTTCGTATTCAGAGTTCGGAAATAGCTGCCCCAACATTCTGTTCGAATTTTGTAGGTTAGTTCAGTGGAAGACATAGCATATGCTTAGATCTTAACCAGAAAGGGAACTAATTTTTCGATACATTATTTCTCATTATAAGATTAAAATAGATAGCTATTAATAAAATGAATACCTCCAGAGCATAAGTTGCTAGGCAATAATAAAAACATGATTATGGGAATGGCTATCACAATTTTTCTTCACGATGATTGTGGTTTTTAAACAAGTAGGGTCTTGATGTGGAAGAATGTTTTGGGTGTTCACATATTAAATATATACATATATATATATGTATATCCCTTTTACAGGGACAAATGAAATTTTACTATGTCTTACTTGCTACACTGTTGAATATAACTTTTGCCTCTATATGAAACAAATAAAATACTGAAAATAAACATATTTCGTAATGTCATAAGTACTAAAAATTCTCCACATGATTATCTGCTCTCATTGTGGTCACAGTGAGAATGTTTAGAAAATATATCCAATTTTCAATACATAAGAGGTGCCGGAAAAATACTGACAGTTGTTACTCTTTTGATATGGTTTCAGATGTGGCATAACTAATTATCTGTCTTTAATTTTTTTTTAAGGATGGACAACTGACAGTCATTTAGGTAGTGCAGTCAGATTTGGGGCATTCATTTCTATTGTTACATACTATTTATACAGAAAAATGAAGGCTATCATATAGAAGTGTTTCTCTAAATAAAGAATTTTCTATTGTAATTAAATAATAAAATATAATTTTAAAAGTTTTTTTTTCTTCAAGTAATCATTTTTTTCCCACTATTCTTTCTCTCCATTTTAATTTGGGATATATTACCATCAGAACTTAGACACTAATCACACAGATCATGACTAGAATAATCTAGTTATTTCTTAAAGTAAAAAGTAGAGCTTAGATTTTCAAAATTAGTGGCAGACGTATCTTTTTAAAGAAGTGTCTAAAACCATAATAAATAATGGAAGGCAGCTTTCCACTCTCATTCTTTTTATGGATTCTTAAAATCAGCTTACTAAAAATACCGTGAAAAGATAACAGAAGAACGAGTAAAAGAATTGCAATCTCTTTTATTTCTGTCTAGAAGACCATAGCGAACTTCACATAATACAGTTGTAAATCCCTCTACAAAAATATTAATCCTCGTAAGAAGATGTCAGATTTTTTCCGGCTTTATCACTGTCGTGCATGTCACATGTCATATAAATGCATTATTTTTGAGATTTCTTTTAGAAAAACGCTTAGACATTCGGATGGTGCATGCTTTTGTCGAATCAAAGCTCGGTTACAACCCCTTCATCACCCTTTTTTTTTTTTTTAATTTTTTTGATGGCATGTGTTTTCAGTACTGGAATGCATGCTTATTAATTGTGTCTAAATTTTTGGTTGGTAATATGGATTTTGAGAAATATGATCTGGCAATAGAATCTGCTAATGAGGCAAGTGGCACTTTGGCGCCACAGATCTGTGGTATGACAGTAGGCCACTGAGAAGTAGGTAGATAATTTATTGTGGTGGCTTTCCATAAGGTGACATGGGGAACTTCTGGTTTTCCAAATATGACACAGAAAAACCAAAACAAACCCATCAGGGCTCCCTAACTATCACACAGGAAAGCCATAATTACACTTGTAAGCTTTATCCCTCAAAAATAAAGGAAAAAAAGCCAAAAGTTTATAAAACTAGCACATCCAAAAAGTTGACAAAACTAACACATCCAGGAAGCATCACCTAACAGAATGCTCAGCCATGAATGCTCAACAATGAAGCTTCAACTCTGGTAGGCTGAGCTTCGCGCATTTCAAAAGGGACCCACTTTGATGCATTAGAACCTAATAATGCCTTACCTCTGAGGTCCAGAGGCATAAAAAGTGGCTGGCATACTGTTTAGACCAATAGTAATGAAAGGGTTTACCGTACTCTTCCATTTCGAGCTTTCTACAATCCAAATCCTGTGACATCTGTAGGATTCACACTTCTCCAGATGTTTCGGGAGCTATGCAATTTTTAAAAAGCTTTTGCGTTTATGATTTCACTCCGCCTATCAGTCAAAGCTTCAGGACAGGAAATAGAAACCTTCTTAGGCTTGTTAAATAGCAAGGTATTTAATGCAGGAAATCAAGTGCTTAGAAAATTGTTTGAAATGCCGGAGGAGTAGAAGCCAAAGTCTGCTGCTGAGTGCTTGAAATGAAAGACACGCAAAATCCCCATGATCCGGAGGTAGGAAGATGCGGTTGTTGCTGATGTTGTCGACACACTTTCCACGGCCACCGTCCCTGTGCACACCGGAAGGAGTGTGAATGGCAGAGAAATCTGATCTGCTGCTAAGAGATAACACTCATGCTTCATGATGTCACTTGCTAGTCAAAAGTGCAACAGGAAAACAGTCTGGTTCCAAAACTCGTACTGTTTCATCTTTGGAACCTAACTCACATTCTAGAACTCTAGCTACAAGGAAATCTAGAAAGCGTAGTTTTTAGCTTTCTATTCTAGTTTTTACAGCAGGGGACATAAAGGTTGGAAATTATGGAGAGTATTAAGCAACATATCCAGCACATACAGTATATGTATTTTTCTGCAGATACCTATTCAGTTAACTCTGTTACCTTTACAAATTAATTTAACAATGTTTGTTTGTTTAGTGATGCTGTTATGCAGTGGTACCACTGGGGGAAGGGGGAATGCAGACTTGACCAGGTGACACCTTCAGAGGGGTTGACATCAAAATGACTGTCTATAAAATTTTCCTGCAGTGTTTCAGCAGAAATTTCTTATTTTTTTAATAAAATTATCTCTGTAGTTAGTTATAACAATAAAAACATTTTTTTGTAAGCCCAGCTTGATGTATCAATATACCCACAAGGTTAAAACTGTATGCTAAATTACTTTTTGAACCTTTTAATACACTCCAGTCAGAGCTGTCATTATTACCCAATTATAATTGTGCCTCAAATCACGTGGTTTTTCTGCACCCGCTGTAAGCAGGTGGTACAAGCACTCCCTGTTGTTTTCCTTGTTGCTGCTGTTTCTATAGTTGCTGATTTTGTCTAATTTTCTGGCTTTTTAGCTGCAATATTGTGGTAATTAGTATCTGTGAACCTATATCAATAGCTTTTTGAGAATGAAGTAATAATTAAAGCAAAAGAAGAGCAATATACAGGAATTATGATTTATGAGTGACATTAGTACAAAAAACATTCCTAAGGATTCTGTATGGTCTGGTATGAGAGGAGGTCCGTGGGTGTGAGACACCATGAGTTACCACACTGGGTGACACCAACCCTAGTGACCTCGCTGCCTTTATGTACCATTGTTCTGAACACGGCCTTTACACTGAATGTGGGAACTCACATTTTCTTACCTAAAGTCAAGTATTTTATGTTTTGACTAGATGGAAAGGAATATCCTACTCCTTAAGCAGGAAAATTCTTATAGGGCTTAAATAATTCAAAAATAATTAAAGTTATTTAGTAACAAAGTTATTGGAATAACCGAAGTGAGAATTTCGTTTGGCTCGCAACTTGAGTTTAAAAGTATGCATTTTTGAAACTAATGAGAATTTATGAGCAAACGAAAAAGAAAAAAGTGAAGGAAATTGAAAGGAATAATATGTACAGTCTTTTCATCAGCCTTATTGAGTTATTTTAATTTTTTGTTGATATTTCATAATGAGTTGGAGTCAGTGATTAAGTTTCGTGTTTTCTTTCACTTTTTTAATACATGTCAGAGGAAAGATTGACCACATGCAGTTCACTAGGATAAATATGACTGAAATTATACAACTTAGTCTAATGAGTATGAGATACTTTAAATATTGTACAGATCTTTTACAGTATACTTAAATACAACAAAATATAATTTTTTCTAATTTATAAATAATATAGTAATATTTTAACTTGTAACTTAACTGTAGCTGAATTGCTTAGAAATCTTTTTCACATTTCTGAGATCTTACTGCAAAAGGCAGGTATGTTATTAATAGGGTTATCAATAATCCATATTTCATATAAAATGAAATTATGCAAAACATTTTGAGAGACATTTTCTAATTTGACACTCAAACTACTCTGTGAAATAGAAAAACAGTAATTTTTGGATGGGTTTGATACAGAACTCAGAGAAGTTTTAAGACTTGTGTAAGTTCACACAAGAATACGTAATGAATTTGGATTTAAAATTCAGGACTGCTGACTCGTAGCCCATTGTAATTTTCATAACACTCTATCATAAATTCAATAAGATAGTCTTTCTGAATGTATTCTTAATCAGTATTATTTAATTTTAAACACTAAATGTATTTGTTGAATTCCATTGGTTCTAAGTTAAAGTGCAAAAAATCCTAATAGATTCTTCATTATAAACCAAGCATCTGGGTTAGACACTTGGCATTGATTTGATTAAATAACAAGTTCACTAAACATTGTTTATGTATCTCTATTATCAAAGTACTTTGTTTATATATATATATATATATATATATATATATATATATACACACCCCCCACTTGTCTGTCAGTTTGTCATACTGTGGGGGCTTGCATGTTGCTGTGATGCTGGAAGCTATGCCATCATTATTTAAAAACCAGCGGGGTCACCCATGGCCGACAGGTTTCAACTGAGCTTCCAGACTAAGACAGACTAGGAAGAAGGACCCAGAGGTCTACTTCTGAAAAGAATTAGCAAGTGAAAACCTTATGAATAGCAATGGAACATTGATATAGTGATGGAAGACGAGCCCCTCAGGTTGAAGGCACTCAGAATATGATTGGGGAAGAGCTGCCTCCTCAAAGTAGAGTTGACCTTAATGAGGTGGATGGAGTCAAGCTTTCGGGACCTTCATTTGCTGATGTGACATGACTCAAAATGAGAAGAAACAGCTGAAAACACCCATTAATAACTGGAATGTGAAATGTATGAAGTATGAATCTAGGAAAATTGGAAATCATCAAAAATGAAATGTAATGCATAAACATCAATATCCTAAGCATGAGTGAGCTGAAATGGACTGGTACCAGCCATTTTGAATTGGACAATCATATGGTCTACTGTGCTGGGAATGACGGCTTAAAGAGGAATGGCATTGCATTCATCATCAAAAAGAACATTTCAAGATTTATCCTGAAGTACAACGCTGTGAGTGATAGGATAATATCCACACACTTACAAGGAAGACCAGTTAATATGACTATTACTCAAATTTACCCAACAACCACTAAGGCCACAGAAGAAGAAATTGAAGATTTTTTACCAGCTTCTGCAGTCTGAAATTGATTGAACATACAATAAGGATTCACTGATAATTACTGGTGATTAGAATGTGAAGGTTGGAAACAAAGAAGAAGAATATGTAGTTGGAAAATCTGGCCTTGGTGATAGAAATGATGCCAGGGATCACATGATAGAATTTTGCAAGAACAATGATTTCTTCATTACAAATACCTTTTTTCTTTTTATTTTCTCCCATACAAAAATTTATACATACATTTTTATGTGACTCTAATTGCTCTCCGCATACTGTGACAGCACGTTCCTCCTTTCCATCCCTGATTCCCTACGTTGATTCAACCAGCTCCTAACTCTCTCGGCCTTCCCATCTCACCTCTGGACAGAAGCTGCCCATTTACTTTTCTTGTATCTACTTGAGCTAAGAGGCACACTCTTCACAAGTATCACTTTATGTCCCACAGTCCAGTCTAATCCCTGTCTGAAGGGTTGGCCTCGGAAATTGTTTTAGTTCTGGGCTGATAGAGAATCCAGGCACCACACTTTCTGAGGTTCCTCTAGTCTTAGTCAGACCATAAATCTGGTCTTCTTACTAGAATTTGAGTTCTGCACCCCACCTTTCTCCTGCTCCATCCGGGACTCTCTGTTGTGTTCCCTGTCAGGGCTGTCATTGGTGGTAGCTGGACACCATCTAGTTCTTCTGGTCTCAGGCTGATGAAGTCTCTGGTTTATGTAGCCCTTTCTGTCTCTTGGGCTACTACTTTTCTTGTCTTTGGTGTTCTTCATTCTCCTTTACTCCAGGTGGTTGGGACCAATTGATGCATCTTAGATGGCTGCTTGCAAGGTTTTAAGGCCCCAGACGCCACTCACTAGGATGGATTACACCTCAACATAAAGAAAACAAATGTCCTCACAACTAGACCAATAAGCAACATCATGATAAATGGAGAAAAGATTGAAGTTGTCGAGGATTTCATTTTATCTGATCCACAATCAACACTCATGGAAGCAGCAGCCAGGAAATCAAAAGACGCATTGCATTGGGCAAATCTGCTGCAAAAGACCTCCTGAAAGTGTTGAAAAGCAAAGACGTCACCTTGAAGACTAAGATGAGCCTGACCCAAGCCATGGTGTCTTCAGTCATTTCATATGCATCTGAAATCTGGATGATGAATAAGGAAGACAGAATAAGAACTGGTGCCTGTGAATTGTGGTTTTAATGAAAAATTTTGAGTATACTATGGACTGTCAAAAGAACAAACAAATCTGTCTTGGAAGAAATGCAACCAGAATGCTCCTTGGAAGCAAAGATGGCTAGACTACATCTCATATACTTTGGACATGTTATTAGGAGGCATCAGTCCCTGGAGAAGGACATCATGCTTGGTATAGTAGAGGGTCAGTGAAAAAGAGGAAGTCCCTCAACGTGATGGACTGACACAGTGGTCGCAATAATGGGCTCAAGCATAAAAAGGATTGTGAAAATGGAGCAGGACCAGACAGCGTTTAGTTCTGTTGTACATAGGGTTGCTAAGAGTCGGAATGGACTGGATGACACCTAACAACAATATACACACACACACACACACACACACACACACACACACACACAAGAGCCCTAATGGCGCAGTGGTTAAGGGATTGGCTGCTAACCAAAAGGTCAGCAGTTCAAATCCACCTGCTGCTCCTTGGAAACCCTATGGGGCAGTTCTACTTTGTCCTATAGGATTGCTATAAGTCAGAATCATCTTGACAGCAATAAGTTTGGTTTTGTTTTTTGGCACACGCACGCACACACACAGAGAGAGAATAGAACTGTGCTCCATAGAGTTTTCAATACCTGTGATCTTTTTTATGTAGATTGCCAGATCTTTCTTCTTAGGTGCATCTGGGTGAATTCAAACTGCTAAACTTCAGGTTAGCAGCGGAACACTTAACCATTTGTGCCACCCAAGGACTCCACATACATATGGGGTCACCATGAGCTGTAATCAACTCAAGAGCAACTGGTACTGGCGTTATATATAATCAGAGAGACTACAAAAATTATTTCCCTCAGAAAAAGATGTTCAAATTGATAACTGAAGAAAGAGTAGGAGTTAAATAGGAAAAGGGTGGGTTTGAGGAAAGATATCCATTTAACACACTTGCCTGACAGCACAAACAGGTGAGAACAGAAGTGAGAAAAATTAAATTAAATTTTAAAAAAAGGAAACGACACTTGTTAGGTAGTAACCTATAGGTCTCCTGTATATTCTTTTGTGTGTTTAAGATGGTATGTGATGAGAAAGCTGTTGAATAAGTTAGACCAAGATGAGATTTGGAAGAGAGTGAAAGAATTGAGAAACGACAGAAAGAGATGAGATCAGGAAAACAATTTGAAAGTAAAGAGGTGAGGTGAAGATCACAATGTTGTCTCATGACATTGGGTGAAAGGAGAGGAGAGGAGCTTCTAAATTTTCCCCTAATTCTTCTTATAATATCCAAAAGTAAGAAGTGATTTAAGTTCTGATTTTTTTTAAACTAGATTCCTTTCAAAAATATCAGATATTGTAAATTGATCTTCTGAGAGCATGTGCCATTATCATCCATGATCTTTTTTCTTCTCTTTACTCGTTTCATTTGAAGGACAGAACCACTAATTACCCTTACATTTGGCCTGCAACAATGTCATCCATTTCTGAACCCAGTGGAGTCTGAATTACCAAAATAAGATGTGTGAATAGTATATTATTATTCTCTATTCTTAAACAGCAAATTATTTTAATGAAATTGGTTAGTCATATATTATTTTGGAGTGATCATATGGGAATACGTCTTAGAGTCTCTGCAGCTACAAAACCCCACAGTCTTCCCAGAGTGTGCACATTTAATCATTCTTTAAACACACTGCTCACTTTAAACACATGTATCTTGTGTATATCAGCCAGTGAAGGCTTGTGCGTTGCTGTGATGCTGAGCAGATTTCAGCAGAGCTTGTAGACTAAGAAGGACTATGAAGAAAGGCCTGGTGATCTACTTCTGAAAATCAACTACTGAAAATCCTATGGATCACAACAGTGCAATCTGCAACTAATCATGGAGACAGCACAGGACTGGGTAGTGTTTCCTTTTGTTGTACATGGGGACTCCGTGTTTCAGAATAATTTTGACAGCAATCAACAACAGCAAATTCTGTGTATGTTACTCTTCTATTAATTGTCTTCTATAAGAACAGAATATTATTTAATATGCCACTGTGAATTGCCTTAATTTATAATTTCAGTCTTCTGTTGATGGACTTTGGGAAGTGTAGTTACTATGCATTTCATACACTTAATACATTTTGACACGCACTAATTTGAAAGTGAATATTATAATGCTCTCAATTACATAAGCACTGTTAACTTTCTCCAAAATAGCCTATGATGATCACTCCTGGCCTATATGCATGTGTGTAAGTGCATAAAAGCAGCTGTCAACCAACAGAATATTTATTATAAGAATGAAGTTATAGTAAAAAAAGTATGATTGTCATGGGTTGGATTATATCCCCCAAAAATATCTGTCAACTTGACTAGGTCATGATTCTCGGTACTGTATAATTGTCCACCATTTTGTCATCTGATGTGATTTCCCTATGTGTTGTAAATACTGTCACTAGGATGTTAATGAGATGGATTAGCGGCAGTTATGTTGATGAGATCTACAAGATTAGATTGTGTCTTAAGCCAATCTCTTTTGAGATATAAAAGAGATAAGTGAGCAGAGAGCTATGGGAACCTCATACCGCCAAGAAAGCAGCACTGGGAGCAAAGTGCATCCTTTGGACTCAGGGTTCCTGCGTGGCGAAGCTCCAAGTCCGGGGAAAGATTGACGAGAAGGACCTTCCTCCAGAGCTGACAGAGAGAGAAAGCCTTCCCCTGGAGCTGCTGCCCTGAATTTGGGTTTCTAGCCTACTAGACTGTGAGCAAATAAATTACTATTTGTTAAAGCCATCCACGTGCAGTATTTCTGTTACAGCAGCATTGGATGACCAAGACAGTGATATAGGCACAGGGCTAGATAAGTCCAGAAAAAGATCTTCACTTATATGCTCATCTGATTTATGACAAAGGAATCACGCAATAAAGTGAACTTGCATCAGTTGCATATATGGGAAAAATAGAAATTGAGCCCTACCTCACACCACGCACAAAGATGAGTAGCAGATGGACCGCGACTGTTACATGAATGTAAATATTGAAACAAAGCAAAACAACAACAAAAGAATTAAAAAGAAAACGCAGGAGAACATCTTTATTTTGGAGAAGCAATGATGGTTTTTTAAAGGGTCACTGAAATCACTAGCCTCAAAGAAAAACAAAAGTTAAATGAGGCTATTTAAACAAACAAATGAGACTATATCATTAAAAGAGTACAATTGTAGAGAGTGAAAATGCAAGTAAAATATTATAAATCCATATATACAACAAGATATTTGCTTCCAGAATATATACAGAATGCCTAAAAATAAATTTAAAAAAAAGCAGAATAGTAAACCTAGAAATTGATTTTCCAAAAGGATATAAAAATAGCCAATAAATATTTGAAAAAGTGCTTTGTTAGTCTTCAAGGATATGGGAATCGGTTCTCCTAGGTATCACACTAGGCAACTACTGGAGTAAAAAAAAAAAAAAAGTTCTATAGGATAGACACATAAAAAAATTTTTTGTATATTTACCCATTAAAATATTTCATAAAAATGAGAATGAACAGACAATAATTAAGTTATAGGTAACTCAGCTATAGATAGAAAGAAGCTAGGAACAAATTGTACAAGGGTGAGATTTCATTTGTATAAAGTTCATTAACATTCAAAGGTAAAATGCGGTGTTGGAGGTCAGACTAGGGGTTACATTTAGTTGTGCAAGGGATGAGGGAGATGAGTGACTGGAGAAGGCACTGGATGTACTCTGGGGTTTGGTTAGTTTCTGTCTTTTAATTCCAATGCTGGTTGCATGGGTGTTATGGACTGCACTGTGTCTGCCCCATGATACCTTGAAGTCCTAACCCCTGTTTCTGTAAATGTGATCTTGTTTGGAAATAGGTTTTTCTTTTGTTATTAGTTAAGGTAACAAGGTCATACTGGAGTAGGAAAGGTCCTAATCATAAATCCTTCTGAATGTCACCTTATGAAAAAGAAGAACATATACGGAAATAGTGACACAATGAGAAGACAACAGTGGGGTTCTGTCTACAGGCCAATGAACACCAAGAAACACCTGGCACTGCCTGAAGTGGAATCAGACAAGGAAGGATCTTCCCCTAGATCTGACACAGAGAGAGCAGAGCTCCACCAAAGCCCCCAATTCTAACTTCTTGCCTCCAGAACTGTAAGAAAATATATTTCTGTTTTTGAAGCCATCCTCCTTGTGGTATTTTGTTATGGAACTCCTAGGAAACCAAGACAATGGGTCTATTCAATTTGTAACAAGTAAAACTGTGAACTTACATTTTGTTTGATTTTTCTGAATTTACAAGATACACCAATAATTTTTTTTATTGTACTTTAGATGAAGGTTTACAAAACAAAGTTTCTCATTAAGCAGTTAGTACACATATTGTTTTATGACAATGGTTAACAACCCCATGACATGTCAATACTGTCCCTTTTCAACCTTGGGTTCCCTATTACCAACTTTCCTGTCCCCTCCTGCCTTCTAGTCCTTGTCCCTGGACTGTTGTGCCCCATTAGTCTCATTTTGTTTTATGGGGCTGTCTGATCTTTGGCTGAATGGTGAACCTCAGGAGTGACTTCATTACTGAGCTAAAAGGGTGTCCGGGGGCCATACTCTCAGGGTTTCTCCAGTCTCTGTCAATCCAGTAAGTCTGGTCTTTTTTTGTGAGTTAGAATTTTGTTCTACATTTTTATCCAGCTCTGTCCAGGACCCTCTGTTGTGATCCCAGTCAGAGCAGTCAGTGGTGGTAGCCGGGCACCATCTAGTTGTACTGGACTCAGTCTGGTAGAGGCCGTGGTAGTTGTGATCCATTAGTCCTCGGGACTAATCTTTTCCTTGTATCCTGTTCTCTTCATTCTCCCTTGCTCCCGAAGGGGTGAGACCATTGGAGTATCTTAGATGGCCGCTTACATGCTTTTAAGACCCCAGACACTACTCACCAAGGTAGAATGCACCAATAAAATTTTTTAAAAAAGTAAACTTAAGGACTTTTAATGGAAATTCATTCTCCAGTTAACTGCAGCCCTTTATTCTCTTTGTTGCCTCATTTCCACAGCTTCACAAATATATAATGGTAGCTAGATTCCTAATGTCATCAAATCATTGGCCTGTACTAGAATCTAGAATGTATATCAACTGCTTTGATTACACAAAATAATTCCCAATGAGTTTATTACTGGATTTTTTTTTTTATTTTTATGAGTGCACGTTGGTGGGATAGATTTGTTTTCTGATCCACCTTTTTCCATGTTTGTAAAAAAAAAAGTATTTAGTATAATTATTGTTTGTCAAAGCAATTATTTGGTATTTATAAAATGCTCCATAAGATCACAAAGTATAAATGAGTTGTTACAGAGAGCAATAGATTTTTGTGACCTTGAATCGTAGACATGTTTCCGTCTACTTTTATATGTTCATATGCTATGTATGTATATGTGCATGATTTGTGACTGCTCTTATCTTAATTTAGCATGAAGCACTATGAGGCTGACATATTATTTTATGTAATATTCTTTGCTAATACATCTCTAAGACTTGCCCATTCATATTTTTTGCAAATTTTGATGGTTTAAAATCATAACTTTCAACTAAATCAAAAAAAAAAAGTGCCTTCAGGCTCTCCTTTAATAAGCAACTGCTTCTTTTATTTTATGCTGAATATCTGTGGTTTAATGGGGGTAGAACCTATATTTTATTCCTCTCTAAGATGGTAAATATTATAAATATTCTTCATATTCTTTAGGTTGCCTTTAAATCACATGGCCCTTAAAGTCAGCAGACATGTAAGTGAATAAAAGAGGTTGACATCCAATTAACACAGGCTTTTACACGTTTAACGAGCAGTGATAAATTTAAATCCCTTCTTTGATGCTTTTGAAGAAAGTGTAATAGCAAGCAGAATGAGCTAGAGAGAATGGCACTTCATTGATTCATAATAAATTCTTCCTAAATTGTTTTCAGAGAGGAGGAATTTGCTTTGTAACAAAAGCCACAGGTTATTTAAACATTTCTATCTGCTGTAAAGCCAAGTAATAAAATACAAATCTGCACGCTATATGAGAAAATCACAGGGTCTAAGCTTAGGCTTGTTATTTTATTTTATTTTAAGACATTCAATTTGCAACCGTTTCTTAATTCCCCATTATTATTTTATGCCACTATGCAGAATACTGCATGTTGTCAAGGTAACACATCAGAGATTTTTTTTTAAAAAAACATAACATTAGAAGTGTTAGTTAGCAAGTAAAACTTCTGCATACAAATTTACTGTCTCAAATTCTATTCCTATTAAAAAATATGTCTGAGGATGATAACATAAATTTTTTTTTTTTTTTTTTTGCTGCTATGGATTGGTATACATTATTTAAAGTAATCCCAATATAGCAGTAATTAATTCAGCTTTTATGTGAATAACACAACATTATAAAATAATGACAGTCAATCACACTCATGCCATAGACAAGCAACTCTGAAAGTCATCTACTACATATCCAATCGGATCATGGCTGAAGATTTCGTAATAGATTTATTATTTGCTATAGGATGTTTCTTGGAGAGATGGTTCTCTGAGAATTGAGTTTTCATCATTTTATTATCTACCCCATTTTTTAGGGTCCCCGGGTGGTGCAAATGGTTAAGTGCTTGACTACTAGTCCAAAGGTTGGTGGTTCGAACCCACCCAGAGGCAGGTGTCTTGGCAGACAGGCCTTGACAATCTGCTTCTGAAACATTACAGCCTTGAAAACCATATGGAGCAGTTCTACTCTGTACAAACAGATCTTCATGAATCGGAATCGATTCTATGATCTATCACCAACAACAACAACATCCAATTTAAAAAAATGCAGCTTGCATGTGTACTGCAAGAAAGAAACATTTTCAGAACATGTGGAGAAGATTCAAGAACTTCTGACATTTTTCAGAAAGCCATATTTTTCTCACTTTTAAGAAGATGGAGAGTTATGCCACAAGATGGCGGGAAATTTACTTCCCAAAGTTTCTCTCTCTCTCTTTCTCCTGACAGAAGATAGGAAAATAGACAGAGAGTAGATGGTTAGATGGATAGATAAATCAAGAATTCATAACTCATATTCAAAACACGTAAAGACTGCCTACAAATCATTTAGCAAAAGGCAAACAATCCAATTTAAAATTGACGAATTACTTAATAAATAAAAAGCAGCCAAGACAACTTGAGAACTGTCAGTTGGTGGCTGTCCCGGCACTATTAGCTTGGATCTAGAGTTTTTCTGCTGAGCAAAAACGATTTCACATACAAAAACACTAGATTAGGTCACTCATGACAGCAATGAAGCAAGAAAAAATAAGACCCTTTTGTAATCATGTTTAAGTATAGATAGAAACAATAAAACAGTGCAAACCACACAAAATGAACAAATACGCTCTTCTCCCAGCTACCGTGACTGATTTTTTACCAATAATATTTATCCCTATTTCATTTTTCCCACCTCCTGGATAATTTTTTTGATGTGTCGTATCACTAAATAGCCCCTGTTTAAGTCATAGCAAGTCCCGTTTTCTTGAACCTAACTCAGACCAAACTCCATTTTCTTGAACACACAAAAACTCAGATATAAACCCTATAATGAACCTTCTAATACTATTTTACAGAGAAAGCCCCACTATTTTCCATGGTGTATGATCCTCCTTATTAGAGCAAGTAAAAAATCCAAGTACAATTGACTATAGGTGTATTCGTGGTGGTCTCTCGCTGGTAGGCATTGACCATAAACAAGATATTTAAAAAAGAATAAGCATATGATAATGCATGCTCAAAATTTTTATCTTTCAGGGAAGTAAAAATTAAACCAAGAATGAGATATTCACCAGAACACCTACAATTGAAAAGTCTAACAATGTCAAGTGTTGAAGAGGATGTGAAGTAACTGGGACTCTTGTTCATTGGTAGAGGAAGAGAGACATGGTTTTTAAAAATTACAGCTTTTTTTGAGGTGCAATTGACACACAATAAAGTTCACGTACATAAAATGAACAACTTTCTAAGTTTTCAGACACGCACACACCTGAGAATTTATCACCAAAAATCAAGGTAATGAATATATCCATAACCCTCAAAGTTTCATCATGCAATTTTTAATCACTTCTTCTCTCTACCTTGCCCCTCTGATCCCAGTAACCACTAATCTACTTTATAATATTATATGTTCATTTACATTCCCTAAAACTTTCTATAAATCTAATCACTGATGAACAAAAATCAGAGGAGTTCTGAGATGACATCAAGGACATCATATGTGAAAAAAGCAAAAGGTCACTAAAAGACAAGAAAGAAAGAAAACACCAAAATGGATGTCAGAAAAGACTCTGAAACCTGCTTTTGAAGGTAGAGTAGGTAAAGCAAATGGAAGAAAAGTAAAAAAAAAAAGTAAAGTAAAAGCGCTGAACAGAAGATTTCAAAAGGCAGGTCCAGAAGACAAAGTAAAGCATTTTAAGGAAATGTGCAAAGACCTGGAGTTAGAAAACCAAAAGGGAAGAACACACTCAACATTTCTCAAGCTGAAACAACTGAAGAAAAAATCAAGCGTGGAGTTGCAATATTGAAGGATTCTATGGGCAAAATATGAACACCACAGGAAATATCAAAAGAAAGTGGAAGGTATACCCAGAGTCACTGGACCAAAAAGAATTGGTCGATGTTCAACCATTTCAGGAGGTAGCGTACGATCAAGAACCGATGGTACTGAAGGAAGAAATCCAAGCTGCACTGAAGGCATTGTCAAAAAACAAGGCTCCAGGAATTGATGGAATACCAACTGAGATGTTTCAACAAACAGATGCAATGCTGGAAGCACTCACTTGTCATGTCAAGAAATTTGGAAGACAACTACCTGGCCAATCAGCTGGAAGAGATCCATATTTGTGTCCATTCCAAAGAAAGGTGACCCAACAGAATGCAGAAATTATCAAACAATATCATTAGTATCACATGCAAGTAAAATTTTGCTGAAGATAATTCAAAAACTGTTGCAGCAGTACTTCGACAGAGAATTGCTAGAAATTCCAGCTGGATTCAGAAGAGGATGTGGAATGAGGGATATCATTGCTGATGTCAGATGGATCTTGCCTGAAAGAAGAGAATACCAGAAAGATGTTTATCTGTGTTTTATTGACTATGCAAAGCACTCGACTGTGTGTATCAGAACAAATTATGGGGAATATTGTGAAGAATTGGCATTCCACAACACTTAAATATGCTCAAGAGGAAGCTGTATATAGACCAAGAGGCAGTTGTTTGAGCAGTACAAGAGGATACACATGGATACTGAGTGGTTTAAAATCAGGAAAGGTGTGTATCAGGGTTGTATCTTTTCACCACGGTTTTTCAATCTGTATGCTGAGCAAATAATCTGAGGAGCTGGATTATGAAGAAGAACGTGGCATCAGGATTGGAACTCATTAACAACCTGAGATATGCAAATGACACAACCTTGCTTGCTGAAAGTGGAGAGGACTTGAAGCACTTACTGATGAAGATCAAATGCCACAGCCTTCAAAATTATCACACCTCAACATAAAGAAAACAAAAATCCTCACAACTGGACTGATAAGCAACATCATGATAAAAGGAGAAAAGATTGAAGTTGTCAAGGATCTCATTTTACTTGGACCCACAATCAACACCCATGAAAGCAGTAGTCAAGAAATCAAATAACATATTGAATAAGTAAATCTGCTGCAAAAGACTTTAAAGTGTTGAAAAGCAAAGATGCCACTTTGAGGACTAAGGCATTCCTGACTCAAGCCATGGTATTTTCAATTGTCTTTTATGCATGTGAAAGCTGAACAATGAATAAGGAAACAAAAGAAGAATTGATGCCTTTCAATTATAGTGTTAGTGAAGAATATTAAATATACCATGCAGTGCCAGAAGAATGAACAAATTTGTCTTGGAAGAAGTTCAGCCAGAATGCTCCTTAGAAGTAAGGATGGTAAACGTCGCCTTTCATAAACATGTTATTAGGAGGGACCAGTCCCTGGAGAAGGATATCATGGTTGGTAAAGCAGAGGATCGATGAAAGAGAGGAAGTCCCTGAACGAGATGGATTGACACAGTGACTGCAACAATGGACTGAAACATAGCAATGATTGTGGGGATGGCGCCTGACTGGGCAGTGTTTAGTTCTGGTTCACATAGGGCTGCTATGAGCTGGCACCAATCTGAAGGCACCTAACAACAAAAATCATGTAGTGTATATTTTTGTGCTCTTCCAGCTTCTTTCAGTCAGCATAATTACTTTGAGTTACATTGATTTGTTCTGTGTGTCACTGGCTTATCTCTTTTTATCATATTTCATTTAATTGATACACAACAAGTTTTTTTTTAACCATTTGCCTGCTGATTGTTTTTTGCGTTATTTCCAGTTTTTTGGTTATTTCAAATAAAGCTCCTATGAACATTTAGGAAAAAGTCTTTTTTATGACATCTGCTTCCATTTATCTTTGGTAAATACCCAGTAAGTGTACATTTAACTTTTTAAGAATCTTGATAACTCTTTCCAAATTTGTTGTGCCATTTTCAATTCCAACTAGCAGTACATAAGAGTTTTAGTTGCTTCACATCCTTGAAAATACTTGGTATAGCCAGTCTTTTTAAAATTATTTTAATTTCAGGCTTTCTGATAAGTGTATAGTGGTATCATTCTAAGACCCCTGGTGGTTCAGTGATCAAATGCTCAGCTGCTAACCAACAGCTTGATGATTCTAACCCACCAGCCACTCCTTGGTAGAAAGATGTAACAGTTTGCTTCCATAAAGATTTATAGGCTTGAAAACCCTACAGGGCAGTTCTACTCTGTCCTACAGGTTCACTGTGAGTTGGAATCAACTTGACGGCAGTGTAGTTTTTTTTTTTTTTTTTGAGGAGGGGTATCATTGTGGATTTCATTTACATTTCCCTAATGCCCAATGATGTTGAACATCTTTTTATGAGGTTATTTTTCATCCATTTACCTTTGTCAAACTGCCTGTTCAAAACTAGAAGCAACCCAAAGATCCATTAATGAAAAAATAAAAAAGAATTAGCAGCATGTTCATTCAATAGAAAAATACACAACAAAAATAAATAATGAGCCTTTGATACACACAACAACACGGACATATCTCACAGACATTATGTTGAACAACAACAGTAGCAACAGAGTCAAACACAGAGGAGGCATACTGACTGATCCCATTTACGTGAAGTTCAATAATAAAACCAAGACCGAAACTAAACGCATTACTGTCCAGTCAATTCTGACTGATGGTGACCCTACTGGACAGAGTAGAACTGTCCCATAGGGTTTCCAAGGCTGTGATGTTTACGGAAGCAGACTGCCACATCTTTCTTCTGCGGAGCTGCTGGTGGGTTTGAACCTCTGACCTTCCCATTAGTAGCCAAGAGCTTAACCATTGCTCCACCAAGGCTTGTTAGTTAAAGAATAGATAAAGTAAATACAGAGATAGAAGTCAAAATAATGATTACCTCTTATTAGGTATTTGAGACAGACCACACGTGAATCTTCTGGGGTTATAAAATATTGTATATCCTTATTTAGGTAGCTTATGTGTATAAATAAGTGATACTCCTTCAAGCTACATTTTTAATATTGTTGAACTCTGCTGTATGTAACTATAATGCCATTTAAAAAAAAAGAACCATTTAAGAAACATATGTCTTTGATCGAAGACAAAATAGGGTTTTGATTGGCCAATTATTGACAGATTATAAGGATTAAAGTTATGTAATCTTCATACTTTATCTGATATCAAAATTTCCATAATATGTAGGCATTTTCCAATAGGTTAGAAGATACGGTTTGTAGAATTATCATAAATGGCTTTTTATATTTTATATTACCATAAATCACTCTTTTATATTTTTGTATTACTACTGTATAAATAAAACACATCAAAATAAAAGCTGTCAACTTAGTATGACCATTGAATCATTTTTTTTTTCTTGTTCATAGTTTGTACTTGTCTGACAGCTGTTACCAGGATAACCCATTAAACTCGTTGCCACTGAGTTCATTCAGACTCATAGCGACTCTATAGGACAAGCTAGAACCGCCCTATAGGTTTTCCAAGGAGCTGCTGGTGGGTTCAAGCCGCCAACCAATCGGTTAGCAGCCAAGCGCTTAACCAGCTCTGCCACTGGTATGAGTTGGAATTGATTCGATGGCAGTGGGTTACCCAGGATCCTTGTCAACTTCTAGAATAGTATATAGTATAGTGCACTGCCTGTGTGCAACACTCTTACAAGAGGCAAGGAAATAAACACCCAAAGACTTGAAAAATCATCAGTCAATTGCAGTGGGGAACATGAAGTTAAATTCAGTAGGTACACAGCATCAATATGGTTGTTGTGTTTCATATTTATACCTGCACTTGATTAATGTGATACCTATACACAGAGAACAGAAATAAATACATTACGTTATGAGTAAAGATGTAGTCATTCCGAATAGAATAAAAGCTTTATTTTCTATACTCAGATATTTAGGAATTCTTGTTTATTGATTTCCCTCCACATGTCTCAAAAGTTCAGAAATGAATTATTTATTATTGTGGTCTGAAATCTGTGTGTAACAATTCACATCTATCATTTTTCACAGTTGTCTTAGAATAGATGCAAAATATCTATCTCTCTTTTATCCCCTCCCTGCCTTTGACCTCAATTGCAAATTCATTTATAAGTTTCTAGGTTTAAAAATTCAGTTTTACTTGCCTTTCCCCTTATATTTTTTTAACAATTTAAAAAGTTTTCTCATAGATTTTGCCACTTTTATGACAGAGAAGAACAGATTGTTTTCCCGCTGTAATGTGTCAGTACTCCTTATTCCCTACCCAGTGGGAATGACTCCATTGTAGAAAGCTCTGTTACCTTAACGGTTTAGTTATATTTCATGTATGAACTACCTGTAGTTATTAAAACAATACCTGTTATAAATAGAAATAAGGCTTTTTAAATCAATGAAACTGTTTATAACCTTTTCTGGTAATCTTAACCCATTTCTAAAATGCATCCTACATGCATGCATGCAAGATTTGATCGAGGGGCAAAGCTCTGATCTTAAATTCTTCTCATTACATATCTCTTTACTTGCTTCTTGATGTTCTGATTTTGGCAAAACACATTTATGTATGCATTTTTATAATTACCTATGTAGGTACTGGAAAATGCTTCTATAGTTCTTTTCTTAGGGGAGTTTAGTTTTTAAATTGTATGTTTAAATATAAATAATTATTTCTCCCTCATATTAAAAAGGGAGATAAATTTTCATTCGAGTGGTATGATGTTATCACTACATTAACCCATAATGGAAAAGGTTCCATTTGGACCCGAAATGCATGATGTCAGCCTGTAATAAAATGAGGTGACTAATGTACTCTTGGAGTCCCTGGATGGTACAGTTAACTCACTCAGCTGCTAACTGAGTGGTTGGAGGTTCAAGCCCACCCAGAGCTGCCTTGGAAAAAATGCCTGGCGATCTGCTTCTGAAAAATCTGCCATTTGGAAATGTTGTGAAGTACAGTTCTACCTTGACACACATGAGGTCATCATGAATCAGAGATGCCAACTGGTTTTAAATGTAAATCATTTTCTTCTTCTTTTTCATATGTTTTATTTGTTATGAATGAGACAAGGAACATGTGTTTAGTTGATTTAGCAAAAACAAAGAAAATTAGACTGAAGTCTTTCGAAGAGGGTTCAATAGCTTTCATATGCTTTTTTTTATTATTATTTCTTAACTTTTCATTCACATTTAACTCTTTTGACCCTTCCTTCTTGTTGAAGCAACATTAACTGTAGTAGGTTAAAGATGGTTTAAAATTCCTTATCATTCCCCTACAAAGAAGTTGAGTTTATTTTCCCACCTTCTTAAATCTGGACTGCCCTGTGATTAACTTGTAGAATACGGCAGAATCACTACTATGCCCTTTTCATCCCATCCTGTAAGAGAATTGGCAGTTTCTACTCATTCTTATGGAATACCCACTCTTGGGATATTCCCTTTCATGATTTTGTTATCATTCTGTGAGAAACCCAGTCATCTTGAGAGGCCAATACAGAAACTACTGTTACAGTCATAGCTGAGCTCCAAGCCAACAACCAGCCTTCAACTGCCAACCAAGTGAGTGAATCTTCTTAAAGCTATCAAATCTTTGAATGACCACAGAATCAGCTGTCATCTGGCTCCAACTACTTACTCCAAACAGGAACTTCCTAGTTCACCTCAGTCAATCTACAAAACCATGAGAACTAAAAATCAATCTTATTTTAGGGCATGTCTTAGTTACCTCGTGCTGCTATAACAGATACACCACAAGTGGATGGCTTTAACAAAGAGAAATTTATTCTCTCACAGTCTAGGAGCCTAGAAGTTGAAATTCAGGGCATCAGCTCTAGGGGAAGGCTATCTCTCTCTGTCACCTCTGAAGGAAGGTCCCTCTCATCAATCTTCCCCCGAACTAAAGATTTCTCTGTGCAGGAACCCCAGGTCTGAAGGATGTGCTTTGCTCCTGGTGCCGCTTTCTTGGTGGTATGAGGTCCCCAGTCTCTCTGCTCACTTCTCTCTTTTATATCTCAAAAGAGATTGGCTCAAGACAAAATCCAATCTTGTAGATTGAGTTCTGCCTTAACAACATAACCGCTACCTATCCCACCTCAGTAACATCATAGAGGTAGAATTTATAACACACAGGAAAATCACATCAGATGACAAAATGTTGGACAATCACACAATATTGGGAATCATGGCCTAGCCAAATTGATACACATATTTCTGGGGGACACAGTTTAATCCATGACAGGACACTAAATTTTTTGTTGGTTCTTGTTTTGTGTTGTTTTACACAGCCCAAAAATCTGAATAACATTTTTTACGGTGATGTTAAAACTCTATGATTTATCTTCCCGTATCATTGTCTGTCCCTCATTAATACCTTTTATAAGCTTATTCACTGTTGTTCAGATGATAAATGCTGGAAGTCTCCAACAGTCAAATGTAGTCTCACTTCTTTTTTTAAATAAATGATCTATCTTTCAGCAGCCTCATCCTTATTTGTGGTTTAACAATTATCTTTACGGTGATAACAGATCTAACTTCTCCTGCCTGCCCCACTTCCAGAATTAAGAATCAAAACTCCTACTTGATATTGTAATTATAATACTTAAAACACCTACCTAATCAGTATTGCCATCAAAACTAAAATGTTTTTCACTCCTCAAACTGGGTTTTAGTCCAGTGTTTCACAAATTAGTCAGTATTTCCACCATTCATCCAATGAGGCAAGTCAGAAAACCAGAAGTCATGCTGGAGTTCTCCCAGTCTATCATGTTCTACCAGCTATATAACATCCAGTCTTGTCAATGCTTTGTCCTATATAGTTCCTGAACAAGTCTCAACACTATGACCACCATCCCTAGTGCAAGTAGCCATTATCTTTCATGTAAACTAGTGCAATGGTCTCCAAAAAGTCTTTCTACATCCATTCTTGCATCATTCAAAATTGTTCTCCCTACTGAACTCAGAGTGATCCTTCCAAAGTACAGATCATTCCAAGATCAGACTATGCCTAAAACCTTTTAATATATATCAGTTTCTGGATATACATTATTATATCTCTGTTTTCTATTGCATTCATAGGTCTTAGTCCAGTGCCTGCTATGCAGTAAATATTTGCTGAAAGAATGAATCAAGAGAATTTTTAAGAAATTAATCAAAATAACTATTTTCTGTATCTTTTTGTAGCTGTGTTGCTTTCAATTTTCTTTTGCTTAGTGATGTAAGTAATATATGTTATGAAAATACAGCACAAATGAAATCAAACCATATGTTCTGCTTTAGAGCTTACTTTTCCATTTACCAGTTGTATTTTGGGTGTCTGGACACATGACTGCTCATAGGTTAACCATTTTTTAAACAATTCTTTAATATTTTGCTGAATTGACAAATTATGACCATTTAACTTGTTTCTAATTGATTAACATTTCTGTGTTTTTCTGATTTTCCTATTATATTTCTTCATCTTATATTGTACTTGTCCTTCTACGTACCCTGTATCAATTTATTTCAGATTCTGTTCTAATAAAAATTCTTAGGCAATGCCATTGTCTATGCCTGCAAAACTCATTTTCTCTTCCTACCCACTGTAAACTGAGAATACAAATTGCTCATTCTAAAACAAGAAATATTTCTATAGAATTTACAGAAGATCAAATGGAAAAGCACCCAAGTCCATGAAGTTTTCAATTGTGACCAACTGAGTTTTAAGGAGGCTTCATGTGTAGGATTATGATCTGAGAGCCATTTATCTCCACAGAGGTCTGCTTCTCAAATTTAAATACAAAAAGTCTTAAAAGAAACTTTAAATTTCCAAGACAAAGCTTTTCCTTGATGAAGCAGCAGGATATGTAATTTTATTGTTTTTATGTGAATATATCACATAATAAAACACATTTCAAATACATCTGTAAAGCTCATACTCTGAACAATGTCACATGCATCAGATCCTCCGAGGACTCTCTTGCTCCTTGAAGTGGGTCTGCTTTGATGGAACAGTTTCCTGTTAGATGTTGTAGAGCTGTTTCTGACTCATAGTAACTTTCTGTATAATAGAATGAAACACCACCTGGTCCTGCACCATCCTCACGATAGTTGCTATGTTTGAGCCCACTGTTGCAGCCACTGTATCAATCAATCAGTTGAGAGTCTTCCACTTTTTCATTGACCCTCTACCTTACCAATCGTGATGTCCTTCTCCAGGGACTGATCCCTTCTAATAACATGTCTAAAGTGCGTGAGACCAAATCTCGCCATCCTCGCTTCCAAGGAGCATTCTTCCGAAACAGACTTGTTTGATTTTCTGGCAGTCCATGGTATATTCAATCTTCTTCTCCAACACCGTAATCCAAAGGCATTAATTCTTCTCTTGCCTTCCTTATTCATTGTCCAGCTATCACATGGATACGAGGCGTTGAAAATGTCATGGTTTGTGTCTTGTGCCCCTTAGTCTTCAAAGAGACATCTTTGCCTTTCAAGATTAAAAAGGTCATTAGCAGCTAATTTGCCCAATGCAAAAGAAAAAGTTTGATTTGTTCACTGCTGCTTCCACGGGCATTGATTGTGGATCCAAGTAAAATATAATCCTTTGCAATGTCAATCTTTTCTGTTTATCATGATGTTGCTTATTGGTCCAGTTGTGATGATTTTTTGTTTTCTTTATGTTCAAGTGTAATAAATACTGAAGGCCTTAGTCTTTGATCCCCATCAGTAAGTGCTTCAAGTTCTCTTTGCTTTCAGCAAGCAAGATTGTGTCATCTGCATATCACAGGTTGTTAATGAGGCTTCCTCCAATCCTGATGCCCCATTCTTCATATAATCCAACTTCTCTGATTATCTGTTCAGCATACAGATGGAATAAATACGGTGAAAAGGACACAACCCTGATGCACACCTTTCCTGACTTTAAACCACTCAGTATCCTCTTGCTCTGTTTAAATGACTGCCTCTTGGTCTACGTACAGGTTCTGCATAAGCACAATTAAGTGTTCTGGAATTCCCATTCTTTGCAATGTTATTCACAATTTGTTATGATACACACATTCGAATGCCTTTGCATAGTCAATAAAACATGGGTAAACATCTTTCTGGTATTCTCTGCTTTCAGCTTAGATCCATCTGACATCAGCAGTGATATCCCTCATTCCACATCCTCTTGTGAATCCAGCTTGAATTTCTGGCAGTTCCCTGTCAAAGTACTGCCTCAACTGTTTTTGAAATATCTGCAGAAAAATTTTACGTGCATGTGATAGTAATGATATTGTTCAATAATTCTCACATACTATTTGATCACCTTTCTTTGGAATGGGCACAGAAATGGATCTTTTCCAACTGATTGGCTGCTGGGTAGCTGTCTTCCAAATTTCTTAGCATAGACAAGTGAGCACCTCTAGCACTGCATTCTTTTACCGAAACATCTCAATTGGTATTTCGTCAGTTCCTGGAGCCTTGTTTTTCACCAATACCTTCAGTGCAGCTTGCACTTCTACCTCCAATACCATTGGTTCTGGATCCTATGCTACCTCCTGAAATGGTTGAACTTCGACCATGTTCTTCCCTTTGGTTTTCTAACTCCAGCTTTTTACACATTTCATTACAGTACTTTCCTTTGTTTTCTCGAGTCACCGTTTGAAATCTTCTGTTCAGCTCTTTGATGTCATCATTTTTTCCATTCATTTTAGCTAGCCTATGTTCAAAAGGAAGTTTAAGAATCTCTTCTGACATACATTTTGGTCTTTTCTTTCTTTCCTGTCTTTTTAATGACCTTTTTCTTTCTTCATGTATCATATACATGATGTCATTCCACAACTCATCTGGCCTTGGGTCATTAGTGTTCAATGTGTCAAATCTGTTCTTCAGATGATCTCCAAATTCAGATGGGATATACTCAAGGTCATATTTTGGCTTTCACTGGCTTGTTTTAATTTGCTTCAGCTTCAACATGAACTTGCATGTAAGCAATTGATAATCTGTTCCATCGTCATCCCATGGCCTTGTTCTGACTGATGATACTAAGTTTTTCAATTTTCTCTTTCCAAAGATGTAGTTGATTTGATTCCTGTCTTTCCATCTGGTGAGATCCATGTGTATAGGTGCCGTTTATGTGGTTGAAAGAAGATATTTCCAGTGCATAAGTCGTTGGTCTTGCAAAATTCTATCACGCGATCTCCAGAGTCGTTTCTATCACCAAGGCCATGTTTTCCAGCTACTGAGCCTTCTTCTTTGTTTCCAACTTTTGCACTCCAATCACCAGTAATTATCAATGCATCTTGATTGAAAGTTTGATCAATTTCTGACAGCAGAAACTGTATTTGGGTTTGGTGTGCAAATTTGAATAGTAGTCGTATTAACTGGTCTTCTTTGAAGGCTTGTGGATATTATCCTATAACTGACAGCATTGCACTTCAGAATAGATCTTGAGATGTTCGTTTTGACGATGAATGTGATGCTGTTTCTCTTCAATCTGTCATTCCTGGCCAAGTAGACCATGTGATTATCTGATTCAAATGACCAATACCAGTCCATTTCATTTTACTAATGCCTTCAACTGTTCCATTTCAGTTTTGACTACTTCCAATTTTCCTAGATTCATACTTCCTACATTCAGCTTTCTGATTATTAACGGATGTTTGCAGCTATTTCTTCTCATTTGGAGTCTTGCCGCAACAGCAAATGAAGGTTCTGAGACCTCACTCCAGCCACGTCATTAAGGTCGACTCTTCTTTGAGGAAGCAATTCTTCCTTGGTTGTATTTTGAGTGCCTTCCTACCTGAGAGGCTTATCTTCTAGCACTTTATCCGACGATGTTCTGTTGCTCTTCATAAGGTTTTCACTGATCAATTTTCTTTAGAAGTGGATTGCCAGCTCCTTCTTCCTAGTCTGTCTTAGTCTGGAAGCTCCGCTGAAACCTGTCCACCATGGATGACCCTGCTGGTATTTTAAATACCAGTGGCATAGTTTCTAACGTCACAGCAACATGCAAGCCACCACAGTATGACAAACTGACAGACGTGTGGTGGAAACATTTTGAGAAGCACTAAAGTGTTATATTTTTCCTACCTCTTCACTAAGTGATTACACTTTCCTCTAACAAGATAAACCGTATTTAACTCATTTCCAAATCCTTGAGAAGTGTCTCTAAATTCCTCTTATGTGATGTTTGCTGGCATTTGAACTCATATTCTAATAATTAGTTGATTGATTTTCAGGTTGTTTAATTTCTAAAGCGAGGAAAACTACTCAATTCCTTCTGTCTCTATCATTTATTTCCTTTTGTAATGAAAGACACATGCATGTACTTGCAAAAAAAAAGTGAAGTCTTGTTCAAGAAACCATCCACAGTAGTGTATGTAATTACATTTAAAATATGAGAATATACACCGTTCATGTGTGGGCTGTGTATATAATTGGTTTCCTTTGCTTTAATTGTCTGTAGTTCTGCCTGATCATGTTTGATCATAGTGTCAATTTCACCCCATTTCATCTTTGCTTTCTTTGCTTCTGAAACTAAGCCTTTTCTTAAGCTATTGCTACTGTCTACCAGTGAATTCACTTTTACTTCCACTACCTTAAAATATTCCTTTTATTTCTGCTATTGTCTTTTATATCGCTGTTGCTGTGGTGAAACCTTTGTAGGTACAGTTAAACTTGCTTACTACAGATTCTGAATTACTGTTGATTAATTTAACATTCCAAGAGATATAAGGTAACATTAAAAAAAAAGGACAGGTTGAGCTACTATAATCAACAAATCCTCTTTCTCTACTTTTAATTGAAATTTTTTAAGGTAATTTGTAGATTAATTTGCAGTTGCAAAAATAATAGAGAGAGATCCTGTGTACACTTTTTCCTGTTCCCCACAATAGCAACATTTTGCAAAGCTATAATATAATATCACAAGTAGGATATTGACAATGATATAACCCATTGATCTTATTCAAATATCTCCAGTTTTGCTTGTATTCACTGTGAGAATACGTGTATGCCTGTGTTTTGTGTGTTTGTACTAAGTTCTGTACAATTTTATTGACTGTGTGAGTTTGTGTATCTACGACCAGAGTCAAGACTGAATAGCACCAACACCACAAGGATCCCTGGCATCGCATTTTTATAACCATGCCTACCTCTCTCCTGCACCCACCCACTCCACGTAGCAAACCCTGCAAACTACTAATCCTCCCTCCATTTCTATTTTCTTTTTTTCATTTTAAAACCACCTTATAAATGGAATAGTTTGGTATGTAACCTTTTGGAATTGGCTTTTTCATTCAACTCAGCTTGCACTTGAGATTCAGGCAAGTTGTATATATCAATAGTTTGTTCCTTTACATTGCTAAGTAGTATTCCACGGTACGTATATACCTTAATTTGTTTAACCATTCACTTGCTGAAAGCCATATGGACTGTTTCCAGCATTTGGTTATTATGAATACATCTGCTATAATATTCATGTACAGGCTTTTGCATGAACGTACACTTTTCTCTGGAGTAAATGCTCAAGAGTGCAACTGCTGAGTCATATGGCAATTTCATATTCAGTCTTATAATAAACTTCCAAAATGTTCTCCAGAATGGCTGTACCATTTTACATTCTCACCAGCAATATATGAATCATCTAGTTTCACAACACCCTTCCCAGCATTTGGTGTTGTGACTATTTTTTATTTTTGTCATTCTGACAGGTGTGTAGAGATATCTCATTATTGTTTAAATTTATATTTCCCCTCATGACAAACGATGTTGAACACCTTTTCACATGATTACTTGCCAGCTGGGTATTCTCTCCAGGGAAATGTATATTCAAGTCTTTTGCCTATGTTCTAACTGGATATAATATTTTAAATGCTCACGTTTGAGAGTTCTCTGTGTATCCTAGATTCTAGTCCATTGTGAAATATGTGGCTTGCAAATATTTTCTCCCAGTTTGTAGCTTATCTTTCATCCTCTTAACACAGCCCAAGCTAAGGAAGTTATTATTGCCGATGTAGGGCAGTCCATGGGAAAGCTCGATGCACTTGAAGTACTAAAATGCATTTGGTAGACCAAAAAAAAATCAGTTGCCATGGAGTTGATTCCTACTCATAGTGTCCCTATAGGAACTGCCCCATAGAGTTTCCAAGGAGCGGCTAGTGGATTCGAAATGCCAACCTTTTGGTTAGCAGTTGAGTTCTTAACCACTGTGCCACCAGGGTTTCCAAGTGCACAGCCAAGTGTCGAGAGCAAGGGAGGCATTCTGCCAATTAAAGGTGAGCAGATTTTAGGGACCAGGTCATGAAGAGTCAGTGAGATATTTTGAGAAGGAAAGTAATATGAGCACCTTAGTAGTATAATGCTGCTGAGTACTTTTTGATTTATGAATGCACGTTCATTGTTCTCTTTCTGTCCCTGTACCTTATTCATCACATAATCCTGGCCGTCTCAACTTGTGCAATGCTAGTATTTTAAGATAAACAATCTTTGTGTGTGGCGGGGAGGGAATCTTGATCACTAAAAAATTAATTACATACTTTGACCTTCACAAAAAATGACAGCATTTCATCTCAGTTACTGGGACTATTCAAAAGCCCCCACATATTGCCAGATGTCCACTAGGGAGACAAATGAGTTGAGAATGATGATTTAGGATAAGTTATGGAACTGGGATCAGAAAGAATCAGGAAAATCCCTACATAACAAAATACAGAGACAAAATAATAATAATGATCCATCATTGAAGACCAAGGAAATGGAAGAGAGAATTGGAAGGATTTAGAAGGTTAATGATGAGTATAAGTATTCCATCTTCTCGCTTCAAGCCCATGTCCTGGAGAAGATGTGAGAGAAATTGAAAGGGAGAGCAGATTTTGGCCCTCTTTTATGTTTTGGATTCTGGAAGGAACCTCCCCAGAGGCTTTTATTAAACCAATATGTTTTGTGAAAGGCGTGACGACAGTCCGTACTTAGTTCTCCTGGGTTGTCTACAGTTTCCACGTAGGAATGAGCTCAGGATTCCCATCGTATCCAAGACGAGGGATTAAAACGTTAATTGAGACTCTAGCCAGGAGGCTTATCAGAGGAGAGTGTTTTACTTTCAGTCTTACCAGGTTTTATTTGGTTTAACTCTATTAAGTTAAAGTTCTAAACACTCTGTGTTGCAGTGTATGTAATGCATATTAGCTGTTATTAACTCTTGAATATTACTTTGTGTCATTAAAAATATTCTTTTTTAGAAAACTGTATCTAAATTGAATCCATCTAGTTTAAAGTGCTATAAGGAAGAAACATCTTCCTTTCAATTATATAAGTAATTATACATATATATCAGGCTAGGCTTTGCCTTTTTTGTTTTTCAATTAAAGTCCCAGAGGCAGTGTAGGGCAATGGGTTTTTCTTTATATCTGGCCTTTCTGACCCTGGGTTTGTAGTTCTGCTCTGATTTACTAGAACACAGTCTTGCAAAGGGATTGGTCAGCCTATTATGCAAATAAGGTGTGTGAAACCCCTGCAAAGATTGGTCAATTACTTTGCAAACTAGATGGCTGTGGATTGGTGAATTTTGCCATCCTGCTAGGCTTAAAACAGCCAATCCCACAGAGGATGAGGGGTCCACACTACCATCAAGTAGAGCTAGGAGCTGAGCATGTCCTCTGGACCCAGGTTCCCTGTTCTGAGAATCTCCTAGACCCAGCAGACAGAGAGCTGTAACACTAGAGACAGATGGCAGGAACCAGGAGACCAATGAGAGACAGCTGTGATGAGGTTTATAGACCTACAGAGCGGGAGAGCTGAGTGCCTCCAGCAGGAGACTTGCTGGCAGAGTAGGGTAACTCCACGCACATGTCAGTAGAGCTAAAGAGCTTTAATACTTGCTAGAGCAGGGCAGAGGCCAGGGGAGAGGCCTGGCCCAATGGGAGTTTTCAGCAGAGGCGGGAGTGAAGGGCGTACTTTTGGGCACAGCTGAGAAGGAGCTGACAGCTGGCTTGATTGGAAGCTGTCCTGATTGACAAACTGTATCCTGTCTCCTGAGTTGTATCCTGTTACCTCCAAGTTGATCCCAATCCTGAATGGTAACCTGTTACTTCCCTAACAAACCCCATAATCGTGAATATGGTCTGTGAGTTCTGTGTGACCATTGCAATGGAGTATGGAACCTAGCAGAGAAGTAGAGAGTGCCGTGGAAGGGACAGCTGGTGTCAGAATTGGTAAAAGGTCAAAGAGTGGCGATATGTCTGACCAACTCATTGGAATCAGCTTTGCGCTAATCTTGATTCTCCTCTGTCTCCCTGAAGTTAGACACGTCTGCCGTCACCACATTAAAGGCAGCTTGACAGTTAGTTAAAGATATATTCAACATATTAGATAACCTAGTTAATAAGTAATAATCATAAATTCTGTCATATTAAGAGCAAAGCCATCACTAATAATTCTCGTTCGGTTTATTTTTACTGCATTAGTTAGGATTAGGTTATGCTCTGCCTGAGATGAACCCTAAAACAACAATGATTATGCAACATAGAATGACCCGTGTGGAAGTATGGGGATAGGCATCCTGGAGGTTGAATGGGTCTCAAGAATCTCAGAAATCCAGGCTTCTTTCAGCTTTACTTGGTTACTTTTCGTGGTGTGCTTCTCATCCTCATTGTCCAATATGGCAGCATCCACACTCCAGCCGGCAGAACAGAAGGAAGAAAAGACAAAGGGACAAGGACTTGCACCAAATACATCTTATGGAAGTTTCCAGATGGAGGCCACACAGACTCCTATTGACCAGAATTTAGTTACGTGGGCATACTAAGCTGCAAAAGATGCTGTGAAGTGTAGTTTTTATGCTAAGTGGCCATATGCCCAGATAAAAATGTTATCCTAGTAGAAAAAAAGAAATATAGAGAGACAATGCCCAATCTCTACACACTTACCATAGTTTTTATAGAAACAAATAAAACATGTGAAGAATAAACCCCTACTGTAGCACGCTTTATGTATTTCAAAATTGTTAAACACAAATTAAAAATATTATCCTCAAACTTATATATGTGTATCGTCCCCAAATTTTCGCAAATGACCTCTAATTTGAGTCTCAGAAACTCAATACTCAGAAAATATTTCAAAACAAGTTTAAGATCCAAATTGCTCCTTGGATAGTCTAATCATGGTGATTCATTATCCTTCACCAATTACAGTGCATGGATAAAATGAAAATTGAGCCTCTTAGGAATAATTTTTTATAAATAGCCAACGCTTATGTAGAAGTTCACTCGACTAAGAGGGGAAACTTTCCAGGTCTTCTTATGTATTGAATTGTGTCCCCCAATATGTGTGTTAGAATCCCAACCTCCATGATTCCAAATTGACTCCACAGAACTAATAACAACAGCATACCTGTAGACGCAATCCTGTTTGGAAATAGGGTTTTCTTTGTTAACAAGGCAGTATCAGTACGGGGTGTGTCCTAAACCTGATCACTTCTGAGTTATGAGGAGCAGGAGAATGACAGAGACAAGCAAGCACAAACAGAGGGGGAGACAGATGCCAAGTATTTCCAAGGAACTGAGGAACACCAGGACTCGAGAAGCTGAAAGAGACAAGGGTCTTCTCCCAAAGCCAACAGAGAGAGCCTTCCCCTAGAGACAGTGGCCTGAATGTGGACTTCCAGCGTTCTGAAGTATGAGAAAACAATTTGTGTTTTTGAAAACCACCCACTTGTCTTATTTCTGTTACAGCAGCACTATAAAATTAAGACAGGTCCGATTTGATTTGTATAAAGGTATGAAATAAAAGTAAATAAAATAAGATTGTCATTAAATGTAACACATCGGAATTAGTCAGTGTCTGCTCTTAGCAAAATCATGCACTGGAAATCTTTAATAAAAGAAATGCTTTTTAATGCACATGTATACTTTAACTTAATTGTCTTACAGGTACTGATGGGAAATTACTTCTTTCATCTATGGCAAAAAATCTGTGCCTTGAAAGATAATAATTCCCATGAAACACTTTCTAAGAGAAATTATGAGCTATTAAATTTTTTAAAAAGCAATTTTCTTGGCTTTATATTGGGTTTGGATACTGTCACATTTATTTGTTAACATTCCACATGGGTAAACCAAGGATTTTATGTAAAATATAAAGACATTGATACTGTAAAATGTTATCCATAAGAGCTGTGGCCATTTTGCAGTAGTTACAGTACCCTTACATAATCACTGGCTACAAAGTTCTAGGAAGACTCCCTCTGGAATTCTGAGTCCATGGAAACAATTGACTGACAAACAGTTTTTTGGTGAGATTATAGCTGTTAAGTCAAATATACATTATGTACAATGGGGATATTATGGCAGGTAATATAACATACAAATTGGTCACTCAGAACATAAATGGAATTAACTGCCCAGTAAAGGAATTTCTCAACCATCTGAGAGACCATAATCACCTAGATGCAGACAGATCATAGCTATAAACAGTGCATTTACTGAAAGATGAACATTTTGAGTGACTATATAATTTGATATAAAAAAGCTTTACTTTGATGCATGAAAATAATAAAGAGGTCTCCTGCCCAGTTCGTTTGTTTCTTTACTTTGTTGATAGTTGCATCTAAAAGAGAGGTACTTAGAAAGCTGAACATTTGGTTGTCCAACATAAACTTCAGCAGAAATAATACTTTCACTTTGATATGTCTGTACATAAAAAGGCAAAAGAAGGATTCAGTCTGGGAAGAGGACAGTCATTACACCATTAATAGACGGAGGAATTAAAGTCTTCTTTATTCCCCTTCCACTCTCCACTTTAAAAATCCAAGCTGTGAAGGGGAAAGTGAGTATATTTTATGGCCAAACTGAATTTTGAAATTTAATCATTCATCAACTATACGGAGACTATCATTAGCTACCACTGAGTCTCCCAGGACCCGTGACAAGCCCTGACTTATGGTGAGTCACCCAGTCCTGCACCATCCCCATGACAAAATGCAGATCAGACAGATGTGATTGATAGGGTTTTCATTGGATGATCTTTGGAAGTAAATCGCCAGGCCTTTCTTCCTAGTCTATCTTAGCCTGTTCAGCATCATAGCAATATGCAGCCTCCACTGACAGATGGGTGGCGGTGCCCATGAGGTGCATTGGCCAGAAATCCAATCCGGCTCTCCCACTGAACCACCACATAGTTTCCCATTGTGGGAGCTAACGAGTGTATTAATTAGCATTCAGTCAAGAAGTAGAACTACTGTGAGTGACGTGGAATAAGAAATTTATTAGATTTGATTTTGCACACTTAGGGAAGCTGATGAGCTTCCATAGACGTCATAAGGATGTCTAGGAAAGGTGTTGCCTCTGGGTCTACAGTGGGACTGAAGTCAATGTAGGTCTGCCGGGCGGCAGTCAGGAAGAAAGGCTGCACCTGAATCAAGGAAGCACGAAGACAACCCGGAGCCCAGGAGACACAGAAACCCGCAGGGACAGCCTGGGATCTGTATCTGTTTCACAGTCTCCAGCCTGGATGACATGGACGACCTGCAGAAGAAGGTGCTGACCTTCCCCACGGACCTGCACACAACCTGTCCCAGGATTTGGAGAAGCTGAAGCAAGAGATTCGGCTCCAGGAGCTACAGTTACGGGGGGCCTGGACTCATTCCTGCAAAGTGCACCACACAGCAGCAGCCACCTGGCGCACTGCAGCAGCCGTTGGCACTCTGCACTGCATTTCAGAAAGGAGTGGCTGCCCCTTCAGTCTGACCTTCCAACTATTCCGTTCTTCGGTGAACACACCTTCAGGAGCCTTGGTGGCAGAGTGGTTAAAGCGATGGACTGCTAACTGAAAGGTCGGTGGTTCGAAACCACCAGTGGCTCTGAGGGAGAAATATGTGGCGGTCTCCTTCCTCAGAGATTTACAGCCTCGGAAACCCTATGGTGTCGGTATGAGTCAGAAACGACTCGATGGCAGTTGAGTTTAGCTTGGTGACTAACCCTAATCCAGAATCACTCAGGGAAAGGATTGCGGAAAAATGTAGGACTAGCTTAGCAAAGCTCACCCAGTGCAAAACCACCACCACAAGTTACCTAAATCTTGTGAGCCCCACTTTATCCCTACTAAAATGGAGGGAAAAGTATTTCCCAGAAGTAATGTGAGTTTAAAAATGTATTTTCTGAAAACCGTGGTAACGCCATTCACCCACCACCAGGGACCATAATATGTCATTCTTCCCCTTCAGAGCTTTCTTACCCATGAGAAGCTCTTTGCCACAAGAGGTATAGCTACAAAGACCAGGAGAAACACCACGTCCTCAAATCCTCGTCCTGCTTCTCTCAGAGCGAGATTAATTTGCAGCTGTCTTGGAGAGACAGACACATGGACGCACGTTTTTAATCTTCTAGGCTCTGTATTCAAAATCATGTTCCCAGAGAAACAGCAACATAAAAGATGGGTAGAGTACAGATCTTTGAGTTAGAAATATTTGAAAAGAGAATCTGCTGCTTATTTAAAATGTGACCTTGATATATGTATGAAAAGAAAATGGCATACAAAATAAATATATACGATAAATATATAATTTATGTGTATATAAATACACACGTATATATGCGTGTGTGTAGAAGTACTACAGAGAGAAACATTTCCCAGTCCTGCACCATCTTATTGGACCATATTCTGTTGTGCTCCATAGGGTTTTCACTAGCTAATTTTTGGAAGTAGATTGCCAGGCCTTTCTTCTAAGTCTGTCTTAGTTTAGAAGCACCACTGAAACCTGTCCACCGCAGGTGACCCTGCTGGTATTTGAAATACCGGTGGCATAGCTTCCAGCATCACAGCAACATGCAGACCACCACAGTATGACAAATTGACAGGGGGGTGGTGGATATATATATGGTAGATAGATGACAGACAGACAGACAGATGGCTAGATAGACAATTATTGCCCTTGCAGGGCGTTCCTGCTTTGTGCACATAGCACATGTCGCCATGTATAACATGTCATGCACTTAAGATACTCTTAACTCTTTCCCCTTTTCCTCTCCTTTCCTACGGATCAAGCAGGTTTGGAGAGACCTGCATATAAAGCCCTGCCATTTATTTTGTTGCTTTTGTAGAATAAACGTTGACTGAGTTGACTTCAGAATAGCCTGCTGTCATATAAACTTTCAGGGGTAAAAGTAAAGTAACTGTCTGCTTATATTTAAAGGTTACAGAATGCATAAGAGGAAAGAGAACAGAAGAACAAATAGGCTAATTAGAAAATGAGAAAGGAGACATTTGTAGGTCAAATAATTCATTTTTGTGATTGTCAAGAAATGGTCTCCTTCTCGGAGATAATTTATCTCCTTATCAAGCCTCCATTTGTAAGGTTATAATTAGAATTTGAATCCCTCATTGTTTATCTAAAAATGGGGAACATGTAAATGACTTCACAATACACTACCAGGTATTAGGGGTAAGTACTAAAAGCAAAATAGCAGATAAGGCCTCAAGGAATATTACAAAAATCATTTCTGAACAGAAAACTAATTATTTTAGCTAGTACTCATAAAGCTTTAGACAAGAACAGATAGTACATCTTTTAAATTAAGTACAAGAAGAGAAATTTTATGCTAATAGCCAGTTAGCTGAAGCTAGCCTAGAATACTTGCATGTAAAGAAATTAATTTAGGAGCGGATAAACGTTGTAGAAAATTTCTTTTAAAAACATAATTTATATCCCATGAAAGATAAATGAAAACTTATAAAGTAAGGTTGGCATAATCAGATAATAGTTTCTCTTAGCTTAAAGGGATTGAAAATTATTGTTAAAAATAATTTCTATAATCAGAGCTGGTAAGTTTAGGTCAAAGGGAAATTAATTTTATACTCTTTTCTTAAATCAGCTTATCTTCATGTCTCCCATCATAAGCATTTGAGATTTTTTTTTCACATCAGGGGCTCAGTTTATCTCTTGTGCCATAATCTGCTTTCAAGCTCCAACCTAGGATCAGTTATTTACACCACATTGTGTTTTTAATTTAAAGATTTAAGCTTTCGCCTACTGTTATTGATACCGTATGCCTTACTTCATTTGCCTTATTTCAACTGTTATAAATTGGAGGCTTATGTTTTTGTGGGGTTTTTTTGATACAGAAATTTGTTTTCCAAGGTTAGGTAGAAGTAATAACAGTTAAGAGTTTGGTGTTTGGAAAGTGCTCTGCCACTTTCAAGTTGTAAGCCCAGAGGTCTACTTTCTCAGCCTCAGTCTCCTCAACCATAAAATGGGGATAATGATGCTTAAGTTATAAAATTGTTGTAAATATTAAACAACATAATAATCGTAAGAACATGTAACACAGTGCCTGGTGTATCTTGAATTGTGAGAAATATCATTACAGTTCTTTCTAGATCCCATAAAACGCCAACAACCTGAAGACTGTCTATCATTCTAATTTGTAAAATCACCTTCATTTAAAGTACCTTTTTTCAAAATTAAGAGTTAACCCACATCTTCTTTTTTGGGGAACCGTGGTAATGCACTGGGTTTCGCATATTCTTCAAACATTTCCCCCTTATGTCTATTTACCTACTGATAAGGCCACCTTAAATGTGCCTTTCTTTTATGTTAAATATGCCTTTATTTTCCAAATTACTGATGGAAATTGGTGTTCTATTCCCTCTTTTAGTCATGTCGTATATTCTGGTCCACGATAACAATAACTATACACCCCTACATACCACCGAGGAAATTCACTAACCCTTTCGATTGCACATATCTCAAAGTTGATTAAATTCATATTCTTCTTAGGTAAACAATCATGTAACAAATTATTTTATAAAGGAGAAGAGTGATTATGAATAGCGGAGATGGGTTAGAGGGAAAAATTACAAAGGGACTTGAGGCAAGTTTTGGGGTGCTGGATAAGTTCATTATCTTGGTTTTGGTGATAATTTTCATGGCTGTATACATATGTCAAAACCTTACACACTGTATACTTAAAATGTGTGCACTACATTTTATCTTAATTACACCTCAATCAATAAAACTATCAAAAAATACTATTGAATAAAAAAAACTTCTAGAAAAATAAAAATTAAATGACAATTTGTTGAAAATAAGTGCAACATTTTCACAAACAAAAGGCTAATTACTAACATATGGAGATAATTCCAAAACATAGAGAAGACGCAGGCTAAGGACACAATAAGATATAGACAGATAATTGTAAAAGAAGTACAAACGCTCCTTAAATTATTAAGAGACTGCAGCATCACCAATAAAAAGATGCAGATCAGTAATCCACTAAGGTACCATTTCTTCTCTATGAGACTGACAATAATCCAAAAGCCTGACAAATATTTTGTTATCGGGCCTATGAGATGATTTCTGTAACGAATTGCTAGTTGGAGTAGAAAAATGGTACAACTTCTATAAAGGGAAATATGGAAATGTCCAGCAAAATTACATAGGCTTATATCTTTTGACCAAGCACTACCATTTCTAGGTTTCTATACCAAAGATTCACTGGCTAAAACAAGGAATCTGTGCCCACAAAGGTGTTAATTGAAACTACTGTTTATAACAGCAATGGACTGGGAACAACCCAAAGACCTATCATTAGAGGTTTCTCAAATAAACTTCAATACATCTACAAAAAGGGGTATTAACCGTCTGCAAAAATAATGAGATATAATTCTACACATATGTATGAATTGTTTTACAGGATATATTGTTAAGCTAAAAAACCTAAGTGTGGGAATGTATGTATATGCATCTAAATTTGTGTAAGGAGGGAGACAATATGTAAATTTTTTTTTTATGTAATAAAATAGAAGAAAAAATGAAGAATAATTGCTAAAGGTTACATTCGGGGAGGGGGGAGAGACCAAGTAGAGAAAATAAGGATAAAAAATAGGTATTTCCTAATATATCTTGTTTTGCAAATATGACTTCAGAAAATGAAAATATTTCACCTAATTATGAAAAAAGTCAAAATGGGAGAAAACAAAGCCTAAACACAGAAAACAATTGGAAATAAAATGATCCTAAGCATATATTAAGTTTATCCCATAAGTACACAGAGATTATTATGTATGTCTTTTCAACAAATAATTTAACTGTAATTCCATAATGGCATATCCCTTAAGTATAAAAATAACTGCACTGTTTTCAGTACATATATTAGTATTATTTTATGATGATTTTGAAACTATATATATATGCATTTATGTGTATATATGTGATATGCCATAATTTTATGCAAATAACCCACGCCTGCTATGCTTGTTTGCCAACCTCACCCCCGGTAAGGTATTTTCATAAGTGTCACTATGCCAATTTTTTTAAATTAGCATTATATGCTTACAAAAATACCTTGAGGGAGGGGGAGCAGTTGGCAAACGAATATAGCAGGCATGAGTTATTTGCGTAAAAATACAGTATACGTGTGTACGGTTTTCGCTGGCTGATTTTCAGAAGTAGATCTCCAGGCCTTTCTTTCTAGTCTGTCTTAGTCTGGAAGCTTTGCTGCAGCCTGTTCAACGTCACAGCAACACACAAGTCTTCGGTGATAGGTGGATGATAGCTACAATTGAGGTCTATTGGCTAGGAATTGAGCCTGGGTCTCCTGCGTGGAAAATGAGAATTCTACCACTGAGCCAAAAGAAACAATTTGCAATTTGGTTTATTCTTCATCTATTACAAGTGTATAAAAGATCCTCCCTTAAAAGTGGCCAAAGCAGGCAATAAGAACAACGATACATTAATGTTTAGAAAAATAACAAGCATTGCAACATAAAAAGTTAAAAAAAATTGCTCCACTCCTAGGTACATAACCAAAAAAACTGAAAACTTATGTTCAGATAAAAACTTGTACGCATACGTTCATAGCAGCATTATTCACGATAGCCAAAGAGTGGAAACAATCCAAATGTCCAACAACAGATGCATGAATAAACACAATGTGGAATATCCATACAATGGTATATTATTTAGCTAGAAAAAAGAATGACGTACTGATACATGTTACAACACGGATAAACCTCGAAAGCATTATGCTAAGTGAAAGAGCCATACACGTGTTGTATGATTCCACTTGTACGAAATGTCCAGAAAAGGCAAATCTACAGAGACGTAAAGAAGATCTGGGGTTGCCAGGGGCCAGAAGGAGAAGGGAACGTGGAGTGACTGCTAATGAGTACCGGGTTTCTTTTTGGGTTGATGAAAGTGTTCTGAAATCAGATAGTGGTAGCTGCACAACCTCATGAATACACTAAAAACCACCAAACTGTCCACTTTAAAATAGTGAATTTTATGGCCTGTGAATTATGTCTCAATAAAAAATGCAAAAGAGAAAAAAAATTGGTGCAACAAAAGTTTGTTGCCATGCTTCCATGACAACTTACAAAGCTCAGTAATTGGTGGATATATTTGGGGGAGTCTCTACACACACGTGAAAATGTAAAAGCTTTATGATCTTGGTAATATTGCATGTAGATTGTAAATCTACACAAACTAGGATTCAGATAATTCATTGCATCTGAATTAACACGATCAGTTCAGTTCATCTGCCAAGGTCAGCAAGGACACTGAGCACACTGACTGTTTCTGATTTGCATAAAAAAGGAAAAAGTAATTTTCATCCCCAACTTTTTAGTTCAGAACTAGCATTCATAGGTAATGACTTCCTTCCATAGTCAACATTCCTGGAGTGACATACCACGGGGTCCATTTGGGTTAAAATTTACATCGGCACTCATAAAAAAAATAGTCTCCAAGGTTCAAAGACTACATGACTTTAGAAGTGGTTCTGAAAAACAAAAGGTCCCTTTTTGGAAGACAAAGAGCCCTGGTTGTGCAGTGGTTAAGAGCTCTCGGCTGCTAACTGAAAGGTCAGCGGTTCAAACCCACCAGAGGCTCTGGAAGAAAGATGTGGCAGTCTGCTTCCATAAAGATTGGGAATCCTATGGGGGCCGTTCTGCCCTGTCTTACAGAGTCGTTATGAGTCAGAATCAACTCCAGGGCAAAGGATTTTGGTTTTCTTGGGAAACTAGGGCAGAACAGCCACCCCCACTTATAAGAAACCCTATCAGAACTGCATAGGCCCTTGTGAATTTTACTTCAATAACAATAAAAATAACTGCAACAAGTAGTCTCAACAGGAAAAAGCAGCTATTAAAAGAGAAAAAAAGGAACATTTAACTTAAAGTATCAGGAAAACACACATGAATCTAGGTTCAAAACGTAGTTAAGGGAGAAACATTTTCCGAAGACAACCTAGGTTTGGGCTTATGATGTATTCTAGTATTACAATTTTATCACTAGTTACTAAGCATTAATTTACAAGTAACATGTTAACGTTTCTTTAGCAAAAGAGAAAATTCTAGCTTCAATTCTATCCAGTAGGAGGCGAGGTGTAGGAAGGGCTGAGAAAATAAAAAGATGCAAATACCTTCATGCAAATATCACATTTTTCAATTAGAAGAACTCCCAACTGAAAGAGAAGTTCAAATTACTAATATATTTTTCATTCATATAATTTTTAATAAGTATAAATACATGACATTAAAGATTAGTACCTAACAGAGGCCTGACCACCAAGTCCTTGTTTACTGAAGAAAGATCTCAAGTGCCACTGAATTTAGAGTAACAACGTTTTTACAGATCAATTTAATAAGGGATTTTAATTTCATATATATATATATATATATATATATATATATATATATATATATATACATATATATATAGGTATTCTAGTCTAAAATTTAAATCATAGTTAGTCAATTTCTTCAGTCTCCCCTAGAAGGCTTTATTTTATTTTTTTTTTATGCATTGTGAAAGAATCCACAACATTTTCCCCAAAATGTGATTTCCAAACTTCAGTCTATTCTTAAGATGAATCTTATTATATATACCGCAAAATGTAACTTAAGTAAAATGTACCCATGAACGTTAAAATAATTGTTAGAAACTAAACGTTAATTTTTAGAAACACTCTGTATTCCCTTTCCTATTCTATAAGCAAAATTATTTCTGGTGAGAGTCAGGGAGAAGAATGTAGCCAGGATATGTTTGTTATCTTACACACCCTCGTTTCCTCAAAGTATCTTGCCGACTCTTACTGTTAAATCCTGGATCCTGGTAACAGCAGGAGTCAAAAATCTCTATTTCAAGGCGTACCAATCATGTTTCAACATTCAGCTAGAAGAGCAGGAGAAACTTTTAGTTCATGTTTGTTAACATTGCATTACTTCAGGAAATATTTAAAGTGGTATTCTCAAGTATCTTTTTTCTGAGTGTGTTGATCAAAGCTAGAAATGAGCACGTGAAATTTTCTATTGAGAAGGGAGAGATTTAAATAAAATAAGCAAGTAAGAATACATAGTTTAAAACATTTTAGGCATTAATATTTATCTCAGTAAGTACCTCAATTTGTTTGGATTTTAACATTTAATTATTACATGAAGGAATGTTTTTAAAATGTAAAGATCATCTAATATGGTTATAATGTAAAAATATCACAGAACCACTCGCAACATTATCCAACTTCCTCACTGTGGGTTTTTTTTTTTTTTTTTTTTAACGTACTTCTGGAATTGGTATATTTTTGCACCTATGTTCATGAGTGGAGTAGTTCGAACAGAAAAAGAGGATACTGTGTGGTCCAGAATTGGAAAAGGTGTGCAGTAGGGTTGTATCCTTTTACTTTGCTTTTTCAACCTGTGTGAGAAACAAATAATTCAAGAAGCTGGACTATATAAAGAAGATTATAGCATCAGGATTGGACGGAGACTCATTAACAACCTCAGTATGTAGACGACACAACATTGTTTGCCAAAAGTGAAGACATCTTGAAGCTGCTACTGATGAAGGTCAAAGACTACAGCTTTCAGTACAGAATACACCTGAATTTGAGGAAAATTAAAATCCTCACAGCTGGACCACTAAACAGCATCATGATAAACAGAGAAGAAACTGAAGTTGTCAATGACTTTCTTCTTCTTGGATCAATAATCAATGGTCATGGAATCAGTAGTCAAGAAATCAAACAACATATTGTACTGGGAAAATCTGCTACAAAAGACTTTTTTAAAGTTCTAGTAAAAGCAAAGATGGCACTTTGATGATAAGATGCACATGACCCAAGCCATGATTTTTCACTAACCTCGCATACATGTGAAAACTGGACAGTGAAGAAGGAAGACAGAAGAATTGATGTGTTCTAACTGTGGTGTTTGCAAAGAATATTGAATATACTGTGGACTTCCAGAAGAATGAACAAATAAGTTTTAGAAGAAATACAACTGAATGCTCCTTAAAAGTAAGCATGGGGAGACTTCTGCTAGCTTCCTGTGGACAGATCATCAGGAAAGACCCACTGTGAGAAAAGGACATCATGTTTGGTAAAGTAGAGGGTCAGTAAAAACAAGGAAAATCTTCAATTAGATGGATTGACATAGCAGCCAAAACAATTAACTCAAATATACCAAATATCAGGAAGATAGCATAGGACCACGAAATATTTTTACTGTTGTATTTAAGGGTCCAATAACTTGGAAGCAACTTGATGACACCTAACAACAACAATTACTGCAAATTAATTGTTGCATATCACACATGTATACATACTAGTAAAAGAGAAAATGTCAGTCAAATAAATTGGCTAAGGCGATTGGAGGGGCAAGATGGCGCTCTAGGCAGAAACACCACGCCGTCCCTCCACAGCAAAGATCCGAAAAACTAAGCCTAACAGAGAATCAACAATCCTGAAACCCTAGAACACCAAATGAAGAGATAAAGAACTCAGCCAAACACCAAACGGAGTGAGAATACTAAAAGAGAACGGAGAGCGAGGAGAGACTCAGGCAGAGATTCCTTACCAGCTAACGCAGCGCGGATCCACCATCTTGGATTCCTATCGGAGACCAGCAAACGGGAGAGCAGCCTTGCAGAGCATCTGGTCAGAGACAGAACGACCGGTAAACTGCGCTTAGCTTCCCACATAACCATCTTCCCGCTGCACCCTACCTACCTGCACCGTGCACTAGACATCACATCACCAAGCGGTGCAGGCACGCCCTATTAGAACCTGCCCAGCACTGACTACCGACCGTCCTGGTGGCTGCGGTGAGTGCCACAAGCAACACATCCCAGTGGCTCCTCCTCAACTAGATCTGCCCAGCTGTACCACAAGAACGAAAAAAAAAAAAAAAAAACTACAATCAATAAACGAGAGAAAAATCTACTGAATGCCCCGAAAACAGCAAACAATATCAAAACATTTACAAAAACAAGACAAGATGGCTCCAATAGGCGTCCAAATTAAAACACCAGATAACTCTTCTGTGGAAGAAAATGCACTAGAAGTACCTGATACGGAACTCAAATCACTAATACTCGGAATTTTCCAAGAACTGAGGCAAAAAGCTGACAAACATGAGGAAAAAATAGACAAATTTATGGAAAATACAGACAAAAAATTGGAAGAATTCAGGAAGATGATGCAAGAACAAAATGCCAAAATAAATTCACAACTCGAAATTATACAAAAACAACAATTAGAAATCCAAAAGATAAACAACAAGATTTCAGAAATGGACGATGTCATAGAAGGGCTGAGAAGTAGATTTGAAACCATGGAAGACAGGATCAGTGGAACTGAAGACAAACACTTGGATACAACTCTGTTTCAGGAAAACTCAGAAAAAAGAACAAAGAAAAATGAAGAGACCCTGAGAGTTATGTGGGACAAAATTAAAAGCAAAAACTTACGAGTGATTGGCAAACCAGAACAGGGGGAGAAAACAGAAAACACAGAGAGGATCATTGACGAACTGCTGACAGAAAACTTTCCCAATATCATGAAAGATGAAAAGCTGGTCATCCAAGAAGCTCAACGAACCCCACATAAAAGAGACCCCAAAAGAAAATCACCAAGACATATCATATTCACACTCGCTAAAACTAAAGACAAACAAAGAATCCTGAGAGCAGCTCGTGAAAAACAAGAAGTCACATACAGAGGAGAAACAATAAGACTAAGCTCAGATTATTCAGCAGAAACCATGCAGGCAAGAAGGCAATGGGATGACATATATAAAATCTTGAAAGAAAAAAATTGTCAGCCAAGAATAATATATCCTGCAAAACTCTCATTCAGATTTGATGGTGAAATTAGGTCATTTCCAGATAAACAGAAACTAAAGGAATATGCAAAAGTCAAACCAAACTTACAAGAATTATTAAAGGGAGTTCTTCGATCTGAGGACAAACATCTTCAGCCCTCAGGCAGGACCTAGGACCTAGGACGCAGGTTCACATGAACCAGATACCATTCTAGGAACTGAACTACAGAGGACTTTCCAAAAACAAAAGATATACAACAGGGAATCAGAGAAATCAATCAAAGGATGACAACAACATCAAAACAATGAAAGAGGGAACAAACGGCATAGGTATAGAACCTTCTAAAGGAGAAGAAGGCAAGGCGATACCAAGTAACGGTAGACTGCTTCAAAATTATAAAGATAAGGGTAAAATTCATGGTAACCACAAAAAAAGTTAACAAACCAACTCATAAAATTAAAGACGAAAAACATAAAGTCTCAACAAAAACAAAACCTACAAAAACAAAAGAAATGAACACAAAATCCACAAACAAAAGGAACTCAGCACAAGAGAGTAAGAAGAACAAAGAAAACTTCAGCATCACAAAAAAAAGCACTACAAAATGAAAGCAACAAATTCACATCTATCAATAATTACACTGAACGTAAATGGACTCAATGCACCCATAAAGCGACGGAGAGTGGCAGAATGGATAAGAAAACAGGATCCATCTATTTGCTGTCTACAAGAGACACATCTTAGAAACAAAGATGTCAATTTATTAAAAATCAAAGGTTGGAAAAAAATATATCAAGCTAACAACTATCAAAAAAGAGCAGGAGTGGCAATTCTAATCTCAGATAAAATAGACTTTAAAACAAAATCTACCATAAAAGACAAATAAGGACACTATATAATGATTAAGGGGATGATCCATCATGAAGACATAACCATAATAAATATCTATGCACCCAATGACAGGGCTCCAAAATACATAAAAAAAACTCTAACAGCACTGAAAAGAGAAATTGACAGTTCCACAATAATAGTAGGAGACTTCAACACACCACTCTCAGTAAAGGACAGAACAACTAAAAAGAAACTCAGCAAAGATACAGAAGACCTAAAGGACACAATCAGCCAACTGGACCTCATAGACATCTATAGAACAATCCATCCAACCGCTGCAAAGTACACATTCTTTTCCAATGCACATGGAACGTTCTCCAGAATAGACCACATCTTAGGCCACAGAGCAATCCTCAACAAGATCCAAAATGCTGAGATAATTCACAGTATCTTCTCTGACCACAATGCCATCAAGGTAGAAATTAACACTAGAAAGAGCAAGGAAAAAAAATCAAACACATGGAAACTGAATAATAATCTGCTTACACATCAATGGGTAATAGAAGAAATCAGAGATGGAATTAAAAAATTCCTAGAATCAAATGAAAATGAAAACACATCATACCAAAACCTTTGGGACACAGCAAAGGCAGTCCTCAGAGGACAATTTATAGCAATAGAGGCACATATCAAAAAAGAAGAAAGGGACAAAATCAAAACATTAACTACAGAACTCAAACAAATAGAAAGAGAACAACAAAAAAAGCTTACAACCACCGGAAGAAAGGAAATAGTAAAGATCAGAGCAGAAATCAATGAAATAGAGAACAGAAAAACAATAGAAAGAATCAACCAAACCAAAAGTTGGTTCTTTGAAAGAATCAACAAAATCGACAAACCACTGGCCAGACTGACAAAAGAAAAACAGCAGAGGGCACAAATAACCCAAATAAGAAATGAAATGGGGGACATTACAACAGACCCAACTGAAATAAAAAGGATTATAACAGAATATTATGAAAAACTATATTCCAACAAATTTGAAAACCTAGAGGAAATGGATAAATTTCTAGAAACATACGGCCTACCCAAACTACAACAAAGTGATATTGAAAATCTGAACAGACCCATAAGAAGAGAAGAGATTGAAAAGGTAATAAAAAAACTCCCAACCAAAAAAAGCCCTGGCCCAGATGGCTTCACTGGAGAATTCTACAAAACATTTACAGAAGAGCTCGTACCAGTTCTACTCAAGTTATTTCAGAGCATAGAAGAGGAAGCAACACTTCCAAATTCATTCTATGAAGCCAGCATAACGCTGATACCAAAACCAGGCAAAGACATCACAAAAAAAGAAAATTACAGACCAATATCTCTCATGAATATAGATGCAAAAATTCTGAACAAAATTCTAGCCAATAGAATTCAGTATCATATCAAAAAAATAATACACCACGACCAAGTAGGATTCATACCAGGTATGCAAGGATGGTTTAACATTAGAAAATCCATCAACGTAATCCACCACATAAATAAAAGGAAAGAAAAAAATCACATGATTATCTCAATTGATGCAGAAAAGGCATTTGACAAAGTCCAACACCCATTCCTGATAAAAGCTCTCAATAAAATAGGTATAGAAGGGAAATTTCTCAACATAATAAAGGGCATCTATGCAAAACCAACAGCCAACATCATTCTTAATGGAGAAAGGCTGAAAACATTCCCCCTGAAAACAGGAACAAGACAAGGATGCCCTTTATCACCACTCCTATTTAACATTGTGCTGGAAGTTCTAGCTAGAGCAATAAGGCAAGAAAAAGAAATAAAGGGCATCCAAATTGGTAATGAAGAAGTTAAACTCTCCCTGTTTGCAGATGATATGATACTATACATAGAAAACCCTAAAGACTCCACGAGAAATTTACTGGAACTAATAGAAAGATTCAGCAGAGTAGCAGGATACAAGATAAAGATTCAAAAATCAGTTGGATTCCTATACACCAGTAAAGAGAACGATGAAAAGGAGATCAGGAAATCAATACCATTTTCAATAGCCCCTAAAAAGATAAAATACTTAGGAATAAATCTGACCAGGAATATAAAAGACCTATACAAAGAAAACTACAAAACACTGCTGCATGAAACCCAAAGGGATCTACATAAATGGAAAAACATACCATGCTCATGGATAGGCAGACTCAACATTGTGAAAATGGCAATTCTACCTAAAGCAATCTACAAATACAATGCAATTCCGATACAAATACCAACAACATTCTTCAAAGAGATGGAAAAACTAATTATTAACTTTATATGGAAAGGGAAGAAACCTCGAATAAGTAAAGCACTACTGAAGAAGAAGAATAAAGTTGGAGGACTCACACTACCTGACTTGAGAACCTACTATACAGCTACAGTACTCAAAACAGCCTGGTACTGGTACAACAACAGAGACATTGACCAATGGAACAGAATTGAGAACTCAGATGTAAATCCATCCACCTACGGTCACCTGATTTTTGACAAGGGCCCAAAATACATCAAATGGGGAAAAGACAGTCTTTTTAACAAATGGTGCTGGCAAACCTGGATATCCATTTGTAGAAAAATGAAACAGGACCCATACCTCACACCATATACAAAAACTACTTCAAAATGGATCAAAGACCTGAATATAAAGCCTCAAACTATAAAATTCATAGAAGAAAAAATAGGACCAACACTTCAGACCTTAATACATGGCATTAACAGGATACAAACCATAAACATCAACACAAAAAACCCAACAGATAAACTAGATAATTGGGATCTTCTAAAAATCAAACATCTATGCTCTTCAAAAGATTTCACCAAAAGAGTTAAAAGAGAACCTACAGATTGGGAAAAAATTTTTGGACAGTACAAGTCAGACAAAGGTCTAATCTCCATAATCTACAAGAAAATCCAACACCTCTACAACAAAAAGACAACCAATCCTATCAAAAAATGGGCAAAGGAAATGAACAGACACTTCACCAAGGAAGACATTCAAATGGCCAACAGACACATGAGGAAATGCTCGCGATCACTAGCCATTAGAGAAATGCAAATTAAAACCACAATGAGATACCATCTCACCCCGGCATTACTGGCACGAATCAAAAACACTGGAAATAACAAATGTTGGAGGGGCTGCAGGGAGACGGGAACTCTTATACACTGCTGGTGGGAATGCAAAATGATACAGCCATTTTGGAAAATGATATGGCGTTTCCTCAGAAAGCTAGAAATAGACGTACCATTCGATCCAGCAATCCCACTCCTAGGAATATATCCTAGAGAAATAAGAGTCATCACTCGAATAGACATATGCACACCTATGTTCATGGCAGCATTATTCACAATAGCAAAACGATGGAAACAACCTCGATGTCCATCAACAGACGAATGGATACACAAACTATGGTACATACACACAATGGAGTACTATGCAACGAGAAAGAACAATGAATCGGTGAACCATCTCATAACATGGATGAAACTGGAGGACATCATGCTGAGTGAAATAAGTCAATCACAAAAGGACAAATATTGTATAAGACCTCTATTGTAAAAACCCATGAAAAAATTCACATGCAAAATGTAACAATCCTTGTTGGTTACCAGGGATGGGGGGGGGGGGTATACTAAATAGGTAATAGGTAAGTGGTAACTTGGGTGAGAGATGAGATAGTACATAGTACAGGGGAAACTAACACAACCTGCACAAGGAAAGGTCATGGAGGCCCTATAGACACATCCAAACCCCCCGAGGGACTGAGTTGTTGGACGGAGGGCTCTGGGGACCATGATCTCGGGGAACATCTAGCTCAATTGGCATGACACTACTTATAAAGATAATGCTCTACATTCTACCTTGGTGAGTAGTGTCTGGGGTCTTAAAAGCCTATGAGCGGCCATCTAAGATACTCCACTGATCTCATCCCTTTGGGAACAAGGGAGAACAAAGAGAACAGGATACAAGGAAAAGATCAGTCCGAAGGACTAATGGTCCACAGCTACCAAGGTCTCCACGGGACTGAGCCCAGTACAGCTGGATGGTGCCCGGCTACCACCAATGACTCCTCTGACCAGGATCACAACAGAGGGTTCTGGGCAGAGCTGGAGTAGGATGTAGAGCATAATTTTAACTCCCAAAAAAAAAAAAAAAATAAGAAGACCAGATATACTGGCCTAAAGAATACTAGAGAAACCTCGAGAGTGTGGCCCCCAGACACCCTTTCAGCTCAGAGGGGAAGTTACCTTCAAGGTTTGATGTTAAGCCTGGGAATGGACACCCCAGTAAAACTAAATGGGACTAACGATGTACAGGAGTCCAGTGACAAGGGCCAGAAGGCAGAGGGAGAGTAGGAAACTGATGATAAGGAACACAAATTGAATAAGGACACTGTCGATGTATTGTGAGATTGTTGACCGCTGCTATAGGGCAACATTTGTAGTAACTATTAAATGGGAGGCTGTTTTGTCCTGTAAGCCTTCATCTTGGGCGAGAATGGCAGCACAATTGGAAGAGCATAGTCAATATCACTTAAATGTGTAAGTAAAAAGTTTTGAAATGGTGTTTAAATAAAATAAAAATAAATAAATAAATAAATAAACAAATGAGACTAAAGAGGTACAATAGTCCACTGACAAGGTCCAGAAGACAGAAGGGGACAAGGAAGCCCCCTGGTGATAGGGAACACAAGGTGGAGTAAGGATATTCTTGATGTGCTGTGAGATTGTTAACCATTGTCATAGGGCAACATGTGTAGTAACTGTTAAATGAAAAACTATTTTGTTCTGTAAGCCTTCATCTTAAGTGAGAATAACAGCACAGTTGGAAGAGCGTAGTCAATGTCACTGAACTGTGAATGTAGAAAATTTTGAAACGGTGTATCTTTGGCCATCTGTAATTTTCATCAAAAAAAAAGGTTGAGAATTTAGAGGCTTAATACGTTGTGGGGTTGTTAACCAATGTCAAAAAAAACAACATGTGTACTACTATTTCATGAGAAACTATTTGCTCTGTAAGCTTTCACCTGAAGTACAATAAAATATATATAATAAATAAATAAATAAATAAATAAATAAATAAATAAATAAATAAATAAATAAATAAATTGGCTAAGTTTAACTATTTTTTATGTCTGAAACCTCATTGTTTTGAACCATTTTTCAGAATCATTGATGTTTATTGTTCCATGTCATACCATCTCTGTGTGGTATTTCAAAGCATTGTGAAATATGATAATGGAATACTTCTTCGAAGAGTGCGGCATTAACGTCTGTAAGAACTTTTCCTACTCACGGGCACTCATTCTGCAAGTTTGGATAAACAGAATTTCTTTGTCTCATTTGAAGGTGACAACAGAAAATTTTCAAACAAAAACTACTTCCTTCCTTAAAGGACTTCTAATCTGGAATATGAAAGGGGTCTCAAGTTGTCCATTCATGCCAGCAGGGATAAGGATTAAGATTACACACAAGCTAACAATGACAACTTTGTAATGATCACTGCCTGGTCAACAGAAATTGTAAAATTCCCTAAATATTGAGACCATTTTTTTTTCCAGAGATGTTAAAACATGTAAAAGTGTGCATCTTTTGAATTATAGAAATATAGTACGTAAAAACAAAACAAAACCCTTTACCTTCGAGTGGATTCCAACTCGTAGCAACCCTATAAGACAGAGTAGAACTGCCCCACAGGGTTCCCAACAGCATCTGGTAGATTTGAACTGCTGACCTTTTGGTTAGCAGCTGTAACTCTTAACCACTGCACCACCAGGGCTCCACTATTTTATTAAGTACATTCAAGTATATAGATCTATCTTACTGGCTGATTGAAATTTTTATGACTATAAAATGATCCTTTAAATCCCTAACCCAGACTTTTTTTTTTTTTTTGTTAATATTGGCTTGGTTTAATTTTCTGTCCATTTGAACATTTTTTACTGTATCTTAGGTTAGGAGACTGCAGGCCAAATTCAGTCTACCACTTGTTTTAGCGATTAAAGTTTTATTGGAACACTGCCACGCTCATTCATTTACATATGGTCTATGTCAGCTTTTAAACACAGATGACAAAAGTTGAGTTGTTCCTACTGAGACAATATGGCCCATGAAGTCAAAAACTTTTACTATTTCATCATTTACAGTATAAGGTTCTCATTCCCTCTCTTTGGAAGGTCTTTGTATCTTAGACATATGTAGCATTTTTCAAGATTTAATTTTTGTATGCAGTCATAGAAACTTGACTTTGTTTTTTGTCTATTTCTTTTTATGAGGATACGTTAGAACCCATGTTCACCATCTTATTCTTCGGTTCCCCTCGTCTCACTTTTTTCCTATTTCTTGTCCTTCTTTGTTTGCCTATTTAGAAATTTTTCTGTTTGCTAGTTTTTACCTTCATAAATATGTCCACATTGCAGTTTTGGAGTGCTATTTCTGTTCTCTTCGTGGCTACTCTTGAAAATGTATCTGCGCACTTAAGTTATTAAATGCTGCTGTTGTCAGTTACCACCAAATCTGCTCCAACTCGTAAGGGTTCTGTACAACAAAACAAAATGTTTCAAAGTCCTGTGCATCCTCACAATCGTTGCTATGTTTGAGCCCATTGTTGCAGCCACTGTGTCAACCTATCTCATTGAGAGTCTTCCTCTTTTCTGATGACGTTCAATTTTAGATATATATACACACACATATGTGTGTGTCTGTGAATTAAAAAGACAAGACAATAAATCAAAATATGGAACGCAGCTTACATCTTGCTTTTTGTAGTTGTTAGGTGACATCAAGTTGATTTTGACTTATGGCAGCTCCATGTGACAGAGTAGAACGGCCCCATAGGGTTTTGTAGGCTGTAATCTTTACAGGAGAAGATTGACAAAACTTTCTCCTGAGCAGCTACTGGGTGGGTTCAACTGGCAACCTTTCAGTTGACAGCCGATCGCTTAACAATTGAAACACCAGGGCTCTTTATATCATACTTAGAGGGAAATTTATAACTCTAAATGTCTATATTATATAAAAAGAATGTTCCGAAATCAGTAACTAAATTTTCACCTTAAGAAACTGGAAGAAAAGAAGTGCAAATTAAACCCAAAACAAGCAGAGGAAAGAAAAGATAAAAATAGAGTGGAAATCAATGAAATAGAAAATAGTAAAACAATAGACATAATGATTAAAATCGGTTCTTTGCAAAGATCAATAAAATGGATGCCCCTCACATCCACTCACTTCTTACATTAACTTCATACAAAACTGTCATGTCTTCTTCAAGATTGTTATGTTGATGACAATTTATTTTGAAAAAATGCCCGCAGGAGGGTTAGTGGGATGAGTTACTGCCCAGGTTTCTGCAGTTTGTCCTAAGATCATAATTGATATTCAGTATCTTCCTTCTCTGCAAAACTTTCTAGAATAGCTTCACACTCAGGTAGTTCATCTTTTGGTCTAGGTAACTTGTTTGGGGAAAGAGACCTGTAAACTAGGCATTTGTCCCTGGTTATCGTGACTGTATCAGGTCATTGTTTTTGCAATTATCTCTTCATAGTTAAAACTTGGCATGGAAACACCATGAGACGTATTATTGCATCCCTTGGGTTTCAGAAATGGTCCTCACTGCTCCCAGTATCTAGCAGTAACCCTACATCCTCATCAGGATCAGCTCCTGGAGTATAGTGACTCCTTTCTATAGGAACAAAGAACTCGTATGACCAGGTAGTAGCCATAGAGTTATGTTTAGTGAGACTTGCACTGTGTCGCTTAATGGAAGTGCCTTCTCCCCTCTGGGAAACAGAACTTCTAGACACAAGGAACCTAAAGTTGTGATATTGGGAAGCCCTAGGTGGTTCTCTGATAGTAAGTAGGACCACTCTTATTTCTGGACTTGGTTCCTGGACCCATATATTCTACCATATAATGGCCATGAGTTTAAGGAATACACCACATGCAGCTGGATGATCATACCGATAAGGCGGATCAACATTACAGTCTTTGGAATATAAAGAACATCAATTTCCACTCAAATTGTATTGTGACAGAGAGGATAACTGTCACAATATAACATAACATATAAAAAAACCTTTGTTGTCGAGTAAATTCTGACTCATAGCTACTCTACAGCCCCTGGGAAATGCTTTTGAATGTACTTTGTTGTTCAGGTGAATGTGAATTATTCCTATATTCCCTCATGGCTAATACTGAAAACAACAAATCTACCAGATCATCAGTTGCATATAAACCATGAGAGGTATTTTTGAAATGTTCTAATAAAAATACCACATTCAGTGTAACAGCTGATACTGAGGCTACCATGATAGATCAGTGGTACTCCATTGATATTCACTATGATCCATCTGTTTTGTTCAAGGTCTATACTGTTGAATTTATTGGGAAAATAATAGAGTCTACCATCTCTGCATCCTTGAAATCATTAAAATCAAACCAATTATGTTCCACTTGAAATATTATTTTTTAATTTATTTATTAACTTGACCCAGAGGGAGAGTTTTCTACCTGAATTTTTCTGCTATATTAGTTCTTACTCTACGTGTCAGTGAAGCACTGTGACAGTTGTTCCAGCTTCTAAGTATTTCTAGTTGGATTATGTATTCTGGAACTCAAGAAATGACCTATTGGTCTGCTGATGGACTTATCGGACCTACTGTAAAATAGATTGATGCCAGCATTCCATTTATTACCTTCCTCCAGTAACTCCTCTGACAGGGGCCACATGTTGCTTTGTGTCTCCAGGAATCAGTGTCAACTCACACTTTGTATCCAATAGCCCTTAAAAATATGAATAAATGCAGCAAAGTGTCTTCAAAAAGGACACGGTTGACCACCATTTGATCAGATGCTATTTCTCTTTCAATTAGTGTATTCTGGGCCTGAGAACTGTTGTAAGTCTGGAAATTGAATAAGGAATCTATTCATGGTGGAAACTGACATCAGTTTTCTGCTCGTCTCTTATTGATATATACTATTTAAATTTTATGTATCAACTGTCCATTTACCTCAACACTAAGAACACCGTCCTCTGTTAACCATTGCTATAGATCTCTGTGGTTCAGGATACCTTAGTCGCTATTCTGACCTTTCTGCTGATTAAGGTAAGCACATCCATCTAGTGCCAGACCAAGGCCTTTGGGTAGAACATAAGACTGGATTAGGGAGATTTTATTAATATGGACGCACTGACAAGTGACTTGGAATTTAACATCCGGCAAAGGGCCCCTGATCTTAGAAAAAACAATGGCACGTTAAATAAGATAGAGATACCAGCTCTGCTTTGGCAGTGTTGAGAAATAAATAGTACAGAGAAGTAAACATGATAAAATAGACCTATTATCTGACTCAAGAACCCGTCAGATGACCATGTGCATGGGAGGTTGGGGAGGAGTGTACAGAGATTCGCCTATCACTGAGATAATAAGGTATAAAAGGGTAATCCAGAAGGAATGTCACCTTAGAGTTATCCTACTCCAAAGCAGGGGAACTGGGTTTTTCTGCTCTTGACTCATCAGCCACTAGCTAAGAGTGACCCTGAAGGGGTGTAAAATTCTAGGCACCTCTGTAAACATGGACAAAGCTTGGGAGCACTTCTATGAAGCAAGGTTGCAATCAATACATCAGAAGCTCACTTAAAATCTGAGGGGAAGCATCAGAAATTTATGAAAGGACTTTGAGGCATTCTGGGCCAAGCTTTGAGAGTTTACTACTGGGTGTAAAATGTTAACGAAAAAAAATATAAACGCCCATCATGTGACTTCTATTACATCTTTCTGTAACCCTTCCCGAATTTAATTCTGCATTAAAACTTGGGAAATACTACAATGTAAACAAAATACCTTGTAATTCATAAAAACTAGTCTTTAAATACTGGGTTTGCTACCTTATAGCTATGTGACCTTGGGTAAGACATTTAATATTTCTAATTCTCAGTTTTATTATTGATTAAATAGAAATATTAATATCAACTTATTAAATTATTTACCAAAATTAAATGACATTTCTAAGTGGTCTCCACATTCACTGACCCAAAACAGAATATAAATTGATTTCTTTTCTTCTATTGCTTTTCTTCACGTCTTTTTATTAATAGAGTGAGGATGATCAAGTAGATAGTTACCTGCCTCGAAAAAAATACTGGAGAATTATTGTGATGTGTTAAAAATTTGTAATGATCTAATGAGATATTATGATAAAGTATTCCAGGTCAGTGATCTTATCTTTGGCTGTAATATACAGACCTTGAAAAAGTACATTGTAAGCATCTACTAAACACTTTTTAATTAACATAACAATAAATTTTCTTGGAGCCCTGGTGGCACAGTGGTTAAGAGCTCAGCTGCTAACCAAAAGGTCAGCAGTTCGAATCCACCAGCCACTCCTTGGAAACCCTATGGGAATCTACTCAATGGTAACGAGTACAGGTACAGTAACTTTCTTAGGCCAGGGTGAATGAACTCAGATGTCTTCTAATGAAGATACTCTGATTCATGCTTTTCTTTAAGTTTCCTTGCATACAACCTATGGCCAGTGAGCAACCCCAGTGAGAGGCTAACATATTAGTGAATAATTGCTGAGTGACCAAAATGAGCAAAAGAATATTTGTGGATTAAATAAATTTATAGTACCAAAAAGAATTGGTCGACATTCAATCATTTCAGGAGGTAGCATATGACCAAGAACTGATGGTACTGAAGAAGTCCGAGCTTCACTGAAAGGAATGGCAAAAACAGGGCTCCAGGAATTGACAGAATACCAACTGAGAAGTTTTACCAAGTGGATGTAGCTCTGGAGGTGCTCACTTGTCTATGCCAAGAAATTTGGAAGACAGCTACATGGTCAACCAACTGGAAGAGTTTCATATTTGTGCCAATTCCAAAGAAAAGTGATCCAACAGAACGGAGAAATTATCAAACAGTATCATTAATGTCACATGCAAATAAAATTCTGCTGAAGATAATTCAAAAGCAGTTGCAGCAATATATGGACAGGGAACTGCCAGAAATTCAAGTTGGATTCAGAAGAGGTCATGGAATAAGGGACATCATTGCTAATATCAGTTGGATCTTGGCTGGAAACAGAGAATACCAGAAAGATCTCTACGTGTGTTTTAGCCTGACTACGCAAAGGTATTCAACTGCGTGGATAAAAAAAAATACGGATAACACTGCTAAGAATGGAAATTCCAGAACATTTAGTTGTGCTCATGAGGAACCTGTATATAGATCAGGAGACTGTTGTTCAAACAGAACAAGGGGATACTGTTGTATTGTTGTTAGGTGCCAAGCAGTCGGTTTTGACTCATAGATAACCTATGTACAACAGAAGTAAACACCTCTGCATCCCGTGCTATCTTCAAATCCTTGTCATACTTGAGCCCATTGTTGCAGCCACTGTGTATACCCATCTCATTGAGAGTCTTCCTCTTTTTCACTGACCCTCTACCAAGCATGATTCCTTCTCCAGGGACTGGTCCCTCCTGATAACATGTCCAAAGTATGTAAGACAAAGTCTTGCCATCCTTGCTTCAAGGGAGCATTCTGGCTGTACTTCTTCCAAGATAGATTTGTTCATTCTTCTGGCAGTCCATGATATATTCAATATTCTTCATCAACACCATATTTGAAAGGCAGCAATTATTCTTCGGTTTTCCTTATTCATTGTCCAGCTCAGCAGTGGCCCCTCAAAATTGCCTGAAATAAATTGCTGTGTTGGTTGACTGCTTGGAATAAATCACCTATCAAGTTCTTTCCATCTCTACAAGTTGCATTAATCAATTTAATTAGTTATGATTTTCACGCTTTATGTTACTCTAGAGTCTCTTTCTTATAATTAACCATTTATAAAAGTACTTTGCCCTCTTCTGCTCTTTTCTAAGATGTGTCTGTCTTCTCTTCTACCTTTCTCTCTTCTTCGGGGCTTTCAGAGGGAACTTGAAAGCAAAATCTTCATTTTGCTCTATTCAGTTCTGTCAACGGCTTACCTACTATTTTCAGTAACATGTTGACTTCAGGCAACTGAAAGTCCTGACATAAGTTTTATTTATCTGATGAATCTTACTTTGAGTGAATAGTAATTAAATATATTTTGATGTGAATGCATAGATAACACACTCTCTTTATAAATCTTATGTGGATTTCTTTGGGAGAAGGGAGTTATATTTGTATTTTATCTCTAGGTAGACAGCATCTGACAATAATATTAATAATAACAGCTAACATATTAAGCACTTAGGATCTTGCTTTGACTCATTTATCCTCACAATTCTATAAGGTATATGTTATTATTATCCATATTTTACAGGTAGGAAGACTGAATGAACATTCAATAAATGTTCGTTTAAATCATTATGTAATCTTATGCCAGTAAGGAAGGCTGGTCTATATGCATCAGTATAATAAACAAATGTTTTTATGACTTAGTTTGGAAGCAGCTGGGAAAGTATTTCTCGGTTGTCTGTAACTGCCGCCATTTGCAATATTTTCCTTCCGGCACTCAGCAAGATTCATCTTTAGAAGGAAAATACTCATTGGTTTCGATACTCATGGGTCATAACTTACTAATGATACTCAGTTATGGCTGATGAAGTTATAAGAGTATTTGTGCATAAAAAAGAAAAGAAAGTGCATTCGATAGGAGGAAAGTTGACACATTTTTTTCAGGTAGACATCTTTTTATTATGCAGAGAAGTAGCTGGACTTTCTACCTATAGAAAAGGCTATATATATATATATATATATATATATGTATATATATGGAACAGCAATGACCTACTCTTTCTGGGAATTTCCATTTGGATGACGGATTTTCACAGGAACATGTCTGTCTCTTGCTGTAAGTGTTATAGCAATTACGCATTCTCCTGTGATTCCAGCTGGAAAGGGGATTGACAGTTTTCACAGAGGTTTAATCAGAGGTCTCAGACATTCAGTCATTCATTTCAAACACCTGCATTTTTAAGGTATTCACCCGCATCCTCATCAGTAACACAGAAGTTTATTTTGATTTAATTATTAGTAAGTAAAGTTGATAGGCCATCTAGGAACAGGCAGATTGAGCAAGTGTATTTATATGAATGTATAAATAAAACAAATATATTTGAAAAGTAAAAAGAACGTATGTATGATTTTGCTACTTTCCTTTGCTGTTTTGTTTTCACACTGTTTCAATCTTCATGTAGTGTATTTTGTTCATAATAATTGTCAAACTTAATTGACTGATAGTGTCATTGTCTAAATATTCTTTATTATTGGGAATTGAAGAATTTTGTTTCTAAATTGTAAATGAAATTTTTGGGGGTATATTCAATATTGACAATGAAAGTTCCTCTTTTTTCTTTTGTTAAAGTTATATTACATATTCTTTTAATTGTTCATAATTTTTAATATTTAAAACTGTCAATGCATCTCATTCTTCAGATATTCTTTTTTAATTAATCATTTGTGAGAAAACTGCCAACTTGATGTATTACTTCCAGACACCCAGTGTGAATCTGCCGAAGACAAGAACACTGGCCTAAATAATCACTATGCAATTCTTCAAAACTAAAAATCAACGTGGACATCACACTATCATCCAATCAACAAACCCGTCTCAAATCTAACCAATCCTCCCAACAATGTCTCTTTTTCCTTTCTGGTCCAGGGTCTTATCCAGGAGTATGTGTTACATTCACTTGCTATGTCTTTCTGGGGTTTTTCAGTTTGCAATAGGTTTTTAGTTCTTCCCTAACCCTCCTGCTGTTACAGTTTTAAAAGGAATAGTCCTTTCATTCTACAATGTAGCCATCAGCCTGTGTCCTACTGATGTTTCCTTAAGACCAGACTCAGATCATGCTTTCTTGTTATGTTGGTGCCTGCCAGACATTTTCACCACAAAGTCACCATTTTTCCATTACAGTTGACCATTGCAATTTGAGGAGATATTCAGAGACAGCATACTCTGCCCCTCATCAAACATCCAGCTTTAGCATTCATTGATGACTCCCACTTGAATCACCCAACACTGTGATGTTTGCCATTGGTGATTTTCTATTTCTGTCATTCCTTCTAAATGTATTCATTGGTAGTTTACTGAAAGTAAGAGCTTTTCCTTATTCACCATTTATAATTATTCATCTACACCCACTCCTCACTTATCAACATGGCTAAGTTCCAAAGACCAGGTCATGATGTGAAAATTGGTTTTTGCGAAAGTGGAGGATGACTATATCATATAACAAAATGGAGGATGAAAACATCATTACATAACTGCCAAATGACATCTTTACATAACTGCCAAACCACTGAGAATCATGGCCAAGCCAGGCTGATGCATAACCTTAACCATCACGGCCAGCATTACTCTTGCCTCAAACCTCGACATTCATTACTGCCAGACATACGTCAGATAGTAGATTTTTTACTATTGTCTTAAATGTGAAATGTTGGATAAGGAAATAGTTGATAAGTGAGGAGTAGGTGTATTTATTCATTTCCATATGAACCAGTAAATTCCTATTTTATACAACATATTCCTTGATGCTCAAAGAGTCAAAATACTGTCATCGGTACTTTCTTCTAGATGACGTCTGTATTTTTAGACATAAGCTTATCATTTTTTTGAGAATTCTTTACTTTTAACACAAAAAGATATTTCTGATTCAACTTACCATTTCTTGCCCCAGCCCTGGAATTGTCTATTTCTCCAAAATAATGTAAAATATAGTAATTAACTATCCTTACAATTCTAGGTATGTGTGTGAGCATGCATGCATGCATGGTTATATGTATTTGCATATGTATATATATATTATATCTATATACATATGAGTTCATACTTATATTTCAAATTCCCATCTAACACCTAAGGGTTCTTTCTATCTCCTTCACCCATGTTTGGTAATCCCTTTTTTCAACAGTAAAAAACCTGCTTACAGTTATCCTCAAAATGTTTACTTATTTGTACTAATGGTGCACTTACTTGTTCAATATAACCAATATCCCAACAGTGCCACCATGGCAGCCCTATCTTCCACCAGCCCCAGCTGTACCCTACCACTGCCCTAACTACCTCCCAATGCCTTTGCAGCCTTCCACACTCCTTCCCCAACTCCACCACATTTCCTTGTTCATGAAGCATGATGCTGATGTCTCTGCTCCAGAAAAGGAAGAGTCAACTATATTTTTACAACAAATAGAAGCAGAAAAGATCATACAAGTGCTTGAAGGTACTCATATTCTCTATGTATTTAAGAGTGATTAATAGAATTTGTTGATAAATGTGTGTTGAAAGAGAATAGCTGTGGATGACTCAGAGGTTTTGGTTTGAGTAAGTGGGTGATTAAATTACCATTGATTGATAGGAGGCATAACATGGGAGAAAAATATTGGGGTAGATTGGAAAATAAAAGCTCCACTTTGAACATACCGACATTAAGATGTCTATTAAGTATTCAAGTAGAATAATACAGCAGGCAGTTAAATAAGTATACTTGGACTTTAGCGAATAGGCCAGGCAAAAAGATATAAATTGAAACTCAACAGCATATTGATACTTAATGCATGGAACAGATGATTTCACCAAGGGAATAATGGAATGCCGACGGAAAATACATAAGTAAATAAATAAACACAGTCAAATACTAGCAAGGGGACAGGTAAAATGAGAATTGGCAACCGTATTTTGGATTAGGTCTCAAATCTACTTTTATTGTGGTTAGGATGAAAGCTTGGTTGAAGCCATGATGAAACAGAATAGAATATAAAGAATTTGAGACGATTATAAACAAGTTTTATGAGGTATTTTCCTGTCCTGAAGACCAGGGAAGGAGTGTGAGCTGCAGGGAATATGTTGCTCTTGTTGTTGTTTTAAGAATGAATATTACACTAGCATGCTTGTACGCTTATGGTAGTGAGCCAATAGTTGCACTCAAAGGTGGAAAATCAATGAAACTGGAAAAGAAAATGTAGAATGAAGTCCTTTCGTAGGAAGGAGGGGATGAACACGGGGCTGTACGTTTATGTTGGAATATAGACGGGGCATCCATTGTAAAAGGCAACCAGACTGTATCTACACCTATGTAAGTTATTAGATTTAATGGTACAATGAGGAAATTCTCCTCTTATTTTTTCAATTTTCTTAGAAGCTAAGATCAGCACAGAGTGGGAAAGGGAAAATATGTTTGATATTAATAGGGAGATAAGAAATTTAACATAATTTTTCTTAGAAAACATAATAGTATTTTAGGATAAAAATGAGGGCACATTTGAAGTTGTGGGGATGGATTTAAATAAGCAAAGCATTCTATATTTGTTCAAGTTCAGAGGCCGGGAAGGCAGAGAATTGAATAAAGTAGGTTTGGGGTTTTTGTCACGTAAGCTCACTAGAAAGAAAAGATTGGAGACTGAGATGGTGTGCAAGGCTCTTGTTTTAATTACAAACTCTAAGCCAGTAAAAAGGGATACTGGATATCTGTGGCATGTATTGGATGGCAAAAGGTGTAACGTTCAGTAGAGTAGAGTAACAAATTGGATTAAAAATTGTGAAAATATGGATTCTAGGAAAACTGCACTGGAAAGAAAGCAAGACCTAGTGAGAAAAATTATTTGAAATTTGGATTTTTTTTGGTGGTGCCGTTATTGGTAATATCCAGGTATGGGATAGACTACAAGCTTGTGGCTGAGGTATCATGGAGAACAAGATCATTGGACATGATGATGTCAAATAACTTCACAAATCTAGGTCAAGTTCTGAAGACTGACAAGAATGATACCTCGGACCAAGTTCAAAGTTTATTTTATTTCTTTTTAATATAGACTCTGCAGCCAGTACATGCAAACAATATAAAAACGTCAAGGAGTAGACACAGCTCCCTGATGATTCCTTAATTCTTCAAGACGATGACATGAAATTTGGTGCACATTAGATCAGGTAGTTTGAGTCCAGAGCCGCTGCCTTTTATCATTAAAATAAGGACGGCTCTTATCAGCAACCATGGTCTTCCACCATCACAGAAACGAATTTATTTACATGTTCTGCATACATATATGCACACTTTGTGAACTTTTTTGATTACCTTGTTTAGAGGATATGTGTGCATGCCTAACACAGAGGGTCTATGTGAATTCTGAAATCACCAGGGATTGTGATGTTAATAAACATGGAGATGAATCTGGAAACTAAATTCATAACTGACTAAAAGGGAATGACAATGAAAACAGATAACCGCACTAAGAAGTTGTAGAATGTTGTATAATTTGATTACCTGTGTTTTGAAGTTCTGAGTAATGGTGGTGGCGATGAAGATCAAGAAGGGCATCTGTCCCACCTCCAGTCTTGATAGTAAATAGAGAACTAGAAGAGAAAGCAGCAAGAAGGTCAAAGCCTTCAAGATAAAAAAAAAAAAAAAATTCATTCAGATTTAATTGGGAGAAGAGTTTCAGAGAAGTAGACATTTTGCAGATGACAGACGGTAAATTTCCATCAAAAATTTTGGGTGATCAGGGAGGAATGGAAGGCTGGATAAAACTAAAGGATTTACAGAGCCTTATGGAGATGAGCCACCACCCATCTTTCAGTTTGTCATACCGTGGTGGCTTGTATGTTGCTGTGTTACTGGAAGCTGTGCCACCAGTATTTCAAATACAAGCAGGGTCACCCATGGTGGACAGATTTCAGCAGAGCTTCCAGACGAAGACAGACTAGGAAGAAAGGCCTGGTGATATACTTCCAAAAATTAGCCAATAAAAATCCCATGGATCACAACAGAATATTGTCTTATATAATGCTGCAAGAGGAGCCCCTATATTGTAAGGCACTCGAAATATGCAGTGGCCACAACTCAACTCAAGCATATCAATGATCATGAAGATGATGCAAGACCAAGCAGCATTTTGTTCTGTTCTACATGGGGTCACCATGGGTTGGAGAAGACTAATCATCAACTAACAACAAAAGCAACATGGAGGGTGAGGAAGCAGATGTTGAAATAAGCTTTATGATGACCCAAATCATGATGGAGCTAGACTTGATGGCCTCTTAGATGGAGGTGAAAAGGTGATCCACTTATGTTTTCCTACTTAGGAATCTTCTCTTTGGCAGTGGTTCCGGTGAGGTGAGGAATGTTGAGATCGGGTAGAGTCTCATCAAGAGCAACAAGAGGCGTATGGGCCTCCTTTTCATTCCTTCCAAAAGCGTTGGGGATAATGATTTGTCTTGTCAGGAACACTATATCAGTACTACAATTATACTTTATTTAATCATCATAATATCCCCAGACTTTCTTTCTCTATTCTTCATCATCCTGAGTGGCTACTATAATGCTATGCTTCACCGTCAGAGGGAATACTATTTAACTGTGTAGTCTTTGTAGTACTCTTCCAGTGGCTTGAGTAACAATTTCATGGATATTAAGGTGTGGTTGATACTGCTACCCCAGGCAGATTGTCTCCTAACACAGAAGACTGACGCAATTATTCAAAAATTATGGACTCAATAACCATAATATTATTAAGAAACTAGAGAAGGGGAAAAAATTAGTTTTACACTATCTATACCTACTGTCTAGAATCCATTATATAACGTAAGACTTTCTGTGTTTAGCTCTTACGAGGAGATCCTTCAAGGAATCATATTCTATGTATGAGGTGATATATTGGAAAATAACAAAACAACTTTTTAACTGTAACATAGTGTTGGGCAAAGCAAAACATAGCTAGAAACATTGAGTTCCTTCTCAGTTTGTCGAGGTTGTGTTAATTATGAAAGGTTTAAATGGTATTTATTTCGTGTATAACTTTGCATTTGGAAGAATGCATCTTCCCATCTTTATTGCTGAATAATGCACTTTAAAATATATACAAACACATCGAACATCGACAATAAAAATACTCCATTAGTTATATACTTGTCTTATACACACCAAGTTTATAATCCAAAAGCATGGCTATTTCTTCTGAGGAGTCAGGAAAAAGGCAGATAGAAATTCTCATTTCCTTACGGAAGTGAATGTGCCACAGAATCACATTATTTTATCTTATTATATAAATGCACTTCATAACCATATCCAATTTTCTGGCATCCTTCATCATATCTTTGCTCCCAAATGTTTTTCTATTTTCAGAACTTAAATTTTTAATTTACTATGTTCATTATTTTCTGCCAACTTTTCTAATCTTTCTAAACCCTGTTTCAGTCAGTCTGTTCCCCCCCCCCCCCTTGATCTAAATAACAGGGTATGCGTTCACTGGGGTAAGATTTATAAAACTGGGTAGGAAAGTTCTTTCAATTCTATCGATTTTTTTTACAAAATTGGTTGATCTTATTTCTTGCAGTGATTGCAAGGGGTACGTGGTATGCTTTTTGAGGCTGAGATGTTTCTCTATACATTAATCCCTCCTTATTGAACATTAGCAGGGAACAATTTGGGGTACTTCAAAAACAATTCTGACTCTAGATGTGAAATGTATATGAATGTGTGTGTGGGCGTGGGTGTGGGTGTGGGTGTGGGTGTGGGTGCGTGGGTGGGTGGGTGTGTGGGTGTGTATGGAGATGGGGTAAGACAGTTCTCAAATAAGTATTCAAAAAGGCAGACAAAATTATGGACCGCAAGAGAGTAACAGAGTGTCATGGCGTTTATCACAAACATTTGAAACCTCATTAAATGGTGTTTAACGAGACTGTTTTTTTCTGTGGTGCGTGGAGTCGCTACGAGTCGGAAGCGACTCGACAGCACCTAGGCACAACAGCAAACGTTGTTATCTTCAGTTCTACTCTCATTTTACTATTAGTAAATATAGATTCGGCTTTTTGAACTACTTTCTTCACAACAGTGATGTTCTCTCCGTTGTCAAAGAAATTCTTCCAACTCAGGAGACGGAGAATTCCAAGATTAAATGAGTTAAGGAAATGATAGATTAGATAGTGCTAAATAAGCTGCTTTCAGCTAAATGGCGATAACCCACCTTCTCCCCAACAATTTTGTTTCTTAGAATCATCCAGAACAGTGGACTGGGAAAGAGGGTCAAATAAGTTATAGGATGGTGTTATTATTGAGATGAGACTTAGTCTGAAAAGAAGAGCATGATATAGTTGAAAAAAATAGAAGATACCAGATTTAAGGGCACTGTCGATATTTATTAGGCTGTATTTGAAGTATTACTTGAAAACTTCCCCTTGATGTTCTGGAACAAAGTTGTTTTTATAGTGTTATAACAAGTCTCTGCAACATTAATGAACCTTTAGTTACTTCCCCTGACAAGGTTTTGCATATAAAAAAATTGGCTATTGTGAAGAGTCTTCACAGTATTGAGAATATCCTTTTAGGGCACACACGTAGCAACATGTATCTTTAGGATAAAGAGAAGGTAGATATTATTCTTTGTCTTAACATAGTATATACCAGGTAACATGGATAGCATAGTAAAGGAGGTAATATGGAAAGGAAATATTGATGCTTTCATTCATTTATGCATTCAGAAAAAGGGAGATGAGGGCTTCCAGCTTCAGCTTAGAACGTACAAAAGCTAAAAAGAGGATTGCTCCTGTTCTAACAAATAGAAAAGACTGGCTAAGATACAAAATTGTAACTTGGTCTGATCTTATCACAGCAGTGGGACGCAATCTAGAGGAAAATGCTGGACCACGTGGGGCATGGAATGAGATCCAGCTCAGCATAACTTAATCTCAGGGAACATGGAGACCCCAGACATCTGAGGTATGGTTATTTTTTCTGAATATTTTGTTTAACGCCTCTCTCTTCAAATTTGTGCATGAAGGCAGAAACTATGTCTGATTTTTTCACATTAGTACATTCAGTGCCTTTTACCGTTTCTGGCAAGTGACAGGTGCTTACAACGGTTGAAGCTCAGTGGGTGGAAAAGACCAAGGGAGGCGATTTCTAGCAATTGCAGCTGCTCTGAGATGACAGGCAGTGAGCCCCTCGTTGCTAGGATTTCCAAGAGAAATCTGTATGAATCTTTGACAGTGATATTATAGAAGAAATTAAAAAATTGAGGGGATAAGGCTAGATTCTTAAATTTTCCCATGTAAATATGTAATAAACCAGAAACTTTTTGTCTACATTGTCAAGCCTTGTTCTTGTTGTTAGGTGCCCTCGAATCGGTTCTGACTCACAGCGACCCTATGTACAACAGAATGAAACACTGCCCAGTCCTGTGCCATCCTCACAATCATTGTTATGTTCGAGCCCATTGTTGTACCCACTATGTCAATCTATCTCTTTCACCGACTCTGCTTTACCAAGCATGATGTCCTTCTCCAGGGACTGGTCCCTCCTGCTAACACGTTCAAAGTACATGAGACAAAGTGTTGCCATCCTTGTTTCTAAGAAGAATTCAGGCTGTGCTTCTTCCAAGACAGATTCATTCATTCTTCTGGCAATCCATGGTATATTCCATATTCTTTACCAGCGTCATAATTCAAAGGTGTCAATTCTTCTTCGGTCTCAAAAAGGGAGAGGAAACAGCAGGTGAATTGCAATTACCTGTAATAAAAGGAGAGAGGTAATTAGTGGGAAAAATAAATATGTAAATATATTAGTAAGTAAACAAATAAGACAAAAAAAAAACAGAGAGAAAGGAAAAGATTATAAAAAGCATAGTTCTTGGTGTGGTATGTCACACACAAAAAAAACTACTAGAGGATCTCTAAAGTCCCACCTCAAAACAACAACAACAAAAATCCAGTTGCCTTTAAGTCAGTTCTGACTCATAGTGACCCGATAGGACAGAGTAGAACTGCCCCCATCAGATTTCCAAGGAGGGGCTGGTGGATTTAAACCACCAACCTTTTGGTTAGCAGCCGTATCTCTTAACCACTGTGTCACCAGAGCTCCTAAAGTCTCCACCAACTACAAAATTCTGACTGTGACGAATGGTCATTTATTAACCATAAGAAAAGAATAATGGCACCGGAAACTTCTTTTTCTCAATCATCATCCTGTTTTCCCAGTTTATCCTACCTGGAAAAAAAAAAAACAGCTTTGTCAGAAATGTGAGGAACTTGACTAAACATTAATGGAAATGGTTCCAATTGGTCATTTTTGCATTACTCAATAGTGACCTCTATTCTAAAAGTCACCAAAGATTTACATGGGATCTTATTTTTAGAAGTGCTGTTAGTCAAGACAATTAGGTTTTAGAGGTGAAAGGTAAATATTGCTTCTGTAAGTTAGTTCTATTTCCTCTCTGATTTTCACATGCTGTCTAGTTCTGCCTTTCCTCGACCAATTTCTTCATCTCTTGGGACTTCATTATGTGAGCTGTGGTGATGACCCTTTTCCCAGCCTTGCACTGAGGCCACTCGAGGCGTTTCTAGATATGCCCCTTTATATTATCTCCTTCTGAAATTGCCAAGGTCACATCTTTGACACAATCGTCTCAAACTTCTGTGCTTTGCTTTTTCTGACAGTGTTATCAGCATTTGCTCCTTCATCACATTTGACCTCGTTCTCTCAAGCTAGTTATCTCTTTTTCTTCTGTTTTCCGTCTTTGACTTATTCTGCTTCTTGACATTTCAGAATGTGCACTTTTGCTTTCCAAACTATAAATAGTGTTGACATATGATGCAAATATAGAGCTTCTTTTCATCACATATAAGAGCATGCCTTTTTTTCTGGTTTCTGACTTTCCCCAATCCATTTCAATGTAACAGTTCTGTATGCTGGAAAGACTCCCTCTATTTTCCAATAAAAATAAAACTGAAATTGTTTAAAAGTAACATTTTACAAATAATATGGAACTACTTTTTCTTTAGATTTCCATAAAAGATATTGAAATGTCATCTGTTGCTACACAATATTCCTTAGGAAAATTGTACTTCTCTACAGTAATATTTAATGAAATGGTAGTAAAAATATGTGTAGTCAATAAGTATTACTATATGTTTCTAATTATACATATATGTATGTATATGCATGCATACACATAAGAAAACTTGGTAGATAATTCTATAATACATACTTTTAGAAATATTAAAATATGGACACTCAATTAGAGAAGTAGTTTTGTGACATTTGAATCGAACTTTCTAAAAGAGAATTACAACTGAGGTTTATGATTTTACCATGGTTCAAGATACAGAGATTTGTACATTAAAGATCATAAAGTTTGCCAACTTTTATGAATTGAAATGTGACAAAAAATGAGTTAAAATTAAGGGATATTACCACTAAACATAGCATTTGTTATTTTAAAAAATTCATTTAAAATTGTGATACTTTATGGAAATAAAAAGGATATATAATTTGGAATTTTTTATAACTGTTGCAGAGTATACTTAACTTTTATTCAATGTATTCTTAATGGCATTCAAGGCAGTGGATAAAATTGATTATATTCATAATTTGCTATATGTAACTAGCAATTCATTTAGGTAAAAATGACAGTTAACATTTATAATTGTGAAAACTCAAAGCACAGAATGATTACTATATGTTAACTCTTTTTATATTATGAATATACTAATATACATGTAGGTAGTATGCATGTAAAAGGTCTGCCCAGCACCTGAATTTCAATACCTGAAATTCAATCATTGATATTTTCATAATGTAAATAATACTCAGTGTCTTCAAGAATATCTTATGTCTGAGTACCGCTTGTGCGTTTCTGTATCTATTAATGCTATAAAAGTAGTATACTGTTGCTGTGAAAAAAGAGTAAGTATACTAAAAGCAAATTAATTAAGTTGATTGTAAATTGTACGAAATTGAGATTAGGGCATTTTATGCAGTTCGCACTGATTCTACCCTATATAGTATAATAGAACAAGCTATCACTGTAAATACAAGTTTTCTTCAATGTAAACAGGAAAACCTATGACTATTTAATTTTAACCATTTATTAATTCTCATTTATTTTGAAAACTGGAAAATTTAATATAAGTTAAGAATAATGTAGCAGCTCTTGTACTGTAAACTAATATATATGTGCTTTAAATGATGTCCTGAAAACTCATAAAAAGTTGAATCCCACGTAAGTAGTTTCACTTCAAAGCCAAGGACAGAAAGGGCACATAATTCTTAGTAGCGAACTCTGTACACCCTAGTAGCAATCTGTTATTGTCAATATGAAGTTGAGTAAATATCAGGCAATGTTAGTACAAACTCCAACTTTCATTTCTAAAGCTCTCCTTCTGTTGCTTTGAGCTACATCAAAGATTACAATAGAAACTGAAGCACTTATAAGTAATTCCCCTTTAGACAAGAATATGCGAACTGCCCTTCTGGGAATATTTAATTCAATACAATGTTTCTCCCATGTGGTTTGTCTGGGACTAAACCTATACCGCTGAGAGGACTGATGGTTAGCTATTATGCCTGCTTCGTTGCAGCTCATTCATTCATTCATTCAGGGAGGGGAGAAAACAAGAAGCTATGAGAATGAAAGTGATAAATTTAAAATTTCTTCTGGCAGTAAAATTCAGTTGAAGATCCAAAGTTTTATTTTAAAAAGAGTTTGTGACCTCATTGCTAGAGGATGAGAGAGCCAAGTGGCAAGATGAACCCAGCTGGCAGTCTTAAAGAAAGAATATGTTCACGTAATTGCCAAATCATTAGCAAAACAGGAAAAAGAAGAAAAGATTTTGAGAAATCAGTAATTGCCCCAGACAATAAGAGATCTCTGAAACAAAGGGATTATACCTTCTGCTCAGCAAGGGTATATTAGCTCCTAGAACACTGTGTTCCTGGCACTAACCCAGATCTCATAAGAATGACTTAAAAAGTGACAGACACCAAGAGTTATTCATGATTGAGCCTAGGGGAAAAATAGAAAATAAGATGCTCATCCAACCCCACATAAGGTAGATCCCAAACAGCAGGAGACAAAACAACAGGTAATTTGCAATATACACTTTCCCACCACCCACCCTTCTTCACCCCCACTCCACCTCCTCTGCCTCTTGAGGCCACAATCTCTTGACTGGGAAACACTGGCTGCTTGGATTCCACATACCTGAACGGGCCGGCTCTCTGAGTGCCATTTGTTGGCTGCTGGTGTTGCTTTTTTCCTCTTCTTTTGATTTCTTCCTTACCTCTCACCACGTGCCCCTCCTTTCGCTCAAATACCTGGCTCCATGTGCCATCTTTACTTCTTCCTGAGGGGCTGCAGAGCTCCGGTAATTTGTGCTATACCCTTTCCCACTCCCTACCCTTCTTCACCCACACTCGGCCCCCTCTTCTTCCCATGGACACAGTCTTTTGTCCAAGAAATACCGGCCCGCACTAGCTGACTCTCTGAGTGCCATTTGTTGGCTGCTAGTGTTGCTTTTTTTTTCTGCTTCTTTTGATTTCTTCCTTACCTCTCACCACCTCCCCCTCCTTTCACTCAAATACCTGGTTTTGTGTGCCATCTTTGCTACTTCCTGAGAGGCTGTGGAGTTCCATTCGAGTGGGGAGTTGCTTCCTGGTCTGGGCAGACGCGCTGGTGGGATCCCGGGGCTTTTGTTCGTTCACTTGTTTTGAATTGTTTGTTTGTTTTCTTTTCCTTTTCTTGAGTTGGGAGCCCTTTCTGCCCAGGCAGTGCTGCGTGGCAAGGAGACATCCCCTTCGGCTTACACAAACATGCAGAGGGATCCCTGACAGCATTTCTCTTTTCGTTGTTTTTTTTTTTTTCTGTTTTCTTGGAGGCCTTTCTTGTTCTATCTTTTTTGTTAATTTGTTTTCTTTTCTTTTCCCAGTTTTTCCCTTTTTGTCTTTTTTCATTACTCAGTTTCTCGTCTCTCTATATCTTCCTTCTTCTTCCGTTCCCTGAATACCTGGCGTTGTGTACTTCTATGCCTTCAAGACAGGCAGTATTGCAATACCTGAGACTGACTTCCTAAGACCTCATAGCTGCACCGGTGGGATCCCTGGGAACTTTGTGTTTCTTTAAACTTTAGGAATTTTATTTAGTCATTCTTTTATTTTCTTTTCTTCCACTTCCCCTTTCTGTTTTTCTCCATTTCATATGCTCTCATTTCTCCACTCCAACGGCAAGCTCCCCTAGTATTCTTTTGGTTTGTTTGTATGTTTTTGGCTCCTGTTCCTCTCTCCTCTCTCCCATATCCATCTTAGCTCCACAGACAACAATCTCCCCACTGCATCCTGCCTACCTGCACCATGTGCTTGACATCACAGCACCAAGCAGCACAGGCATGGCTGACTGGAACCTACCCTGCACTAATAACCGCCCCGCTCTGGTGGCTGTAGTAAGTGCCACAAACAAACCATCCCAGTAACTCCTCTTCAGCTAAACCTTACCTGCCATTCTATATCTGAGTGACTGACCCTGCCAACTGGATAAGGAGGTGAAAGTATTGTGTCCACAGACAAGCAAACAACAAAGAACACACAGTCGGCCTGCTCAGACATAGTCAACTTTTTTTTAAAAGGGATGAAACAAACAAATCTACAAACAATTAATGAGAAAAATAACTACTGAATGCCCCGAAGACAGCAGAAAACATAAAAACATTTACAAAAGCACGACAGGATGGTTCCAGTAGGGATCTAAAATAAGACACCAAATGACATTCCAGTGGAAGAAAAGGCACTAGAACTACCTGATAGGGAATTCAAATCTCTAATACTCAGAATTCTCCAAGAGCTGAGGCAAAAAGCTGAAAAAAATGAGAAAAAAAAGACAAATTCATGGAAAATACAGACAAAAAATTGGAAGAATTCAGGAAAATAATACAAGAACAAAATGCCAAAACAAATTCACAACTAGCAATTATACAAAGACAACAATTAGAAATCCAAAGATAAACAAAAAGATTTCAGAAAAGGACGGTGTCATAGAAGGGCTGAGAAGCAGATTTGAAACGGTGGAAGACAGGATCAGTGGAACTGAAGACAAATACTTGGATACAACTCTGATTGAGGAAAACTTAGAAAAAAGAACAAAGAAAAATGAAGAGACACTGAGAGTTACTTGAGATACAATCAAAAGGAAAAATTTTCGAGTGATTGGAATTCCAGAACACGGGGAGAAAACAGAAAACACAGAGAGGATCACTGAGGAACTGCTGACAGAAAACTTCCCCAATATCATGAAAGATGAAAAGCTGGCCATCCAAGAATCTCAACGAACCCCATATAGGAGAGACCCCAAAAGAAAATCACCAAGGCATATCATAATCACAAGCGCCAAAACCAAAGACAAACAAAGAATCCTGAGAGCAGCTCATGAAAAACAAGAAGTCACATACAGAGGAGAAACAATAAGACTAAGCTCAGGTTATTCGGCAGAAACCATGCAGGCAAGAAGGCAATGGGATGACATATATAAAATCTTGAAAGAAAAAAAGTGTCAGCCAAGAATAATATATCCTGCAAAACTCTCATTCAAATAAGATGGTAAATTAGGTCATTTCCTGACAAACAGAAATTAAAGGAATACGTAAAAGTCAAACCAAACTTACAAGAATTATTAAAGCAAATTCTTCGATCTGAGGACAAACAGCTTCAGCTCCCAGGCAGAACCTAGGACGCAGGATCAGATGAGCATAGACCAATCGAGGAAATGAACTCTAGAGGACCATCCAAAACCAAAAGAAATACAACAGGGAATCAGAGCAGTTAATCAATAAATGACAACATCAAAACAATAAAAGAGGGAATAAACGGCATACGTATAGAACCTTCTAATGGAGAGGAAGGCAAGGCAATACCAAGTAATGGTAGACTACTTCAAACTTAGAAACATAAGGGTAAAATCCATGGTAACCACGGAGAAAGTTAACGAACCAACTCATAAAAATAAAGACGAAAAACATAAAGTCTCAGCAATAACAAAACCAACAAAAACAAAAGAAATGAAAAAAAATCCACAAACAAAAGTAACTCAGCACAAGAGAGTAAGAAGAACAAAGAAAACTTAAGCACCACAAAAAAAAAGCACTACAAAATCACAACAACAAACTCACATCTATCAATAACTACACTGAATGTAAATGGACTCAATGCACCCATAAAGAGATGGAGAGTGACAGAATGGATAAGAAAACAGGATCCATCAATATGCTGTCTACAGGAGACACACCTTAGAAACAAAGATGTGAATTTATTAAAAGTCAAATGTTGGAAAAACATATATCAAGCTAACAACTACCAAAAAAGAGCAGGAGTGGCAATTCTAATCTCAGATAAAATAGACTTTAAAAGAAAATCCACCATAAAAGACAAAGAAGGACACTATATAATGATTAAGGGGATGATCCATCATAAGACATAACCATAATAAACATCTATGCACCCAATGACAGGGCTCCAAAATACATAAAACAAACTCTAACAACACTGAAAAGAGAAATTGAAAGTTCCACAATAATAGTAGGAGACTTCAACACACCACTCTCAGTGAAGGACAGAACAACTAAGAAGAAACTCAGCAAAGATACAGAAGACCTAAAGGGCACAATCAGCCAACTTAACCTCATAGACATATATAGAACACTCCATCCAACCACTGCAAAGTACACATTCTTTTCCAATGCACTTGGAAAGTTCTCCAGAATAGACCACATCTTAGGCCACAGAGCAATCCTCAACAAGATCCAAAACGTTGAGCTAATTCAAAGTATCTTTTCTGACCACAATTCCATCATGGTAGAAATTAACAATGGAAAGAGCAAGGAAAAAAAATCAACTACATGGAAACTGAATAATGCCCTGCTTATACATCACTGGGTGATAGAAGAAATCAGAGATGGAAGCAAAAAACTCCTAGAATCAAATGAGAATGGAAACAAATCATAACAAAACCTTTGGGAACAGAAAAGGCAGTCCTCAGAGGACAATTTCTAACAATAGATACACATATCAAAAATGAAGAAAGGGACAAAATAAAAACATTAACTATAAAACTCAAACAAATAGAAAGAGAACAGCAAAAAAAGCCCACAATCAACAGAAGAAAGGAAATAGTAAAGATCAGAGCAGAAATAAATGAAATAGAGAACAGAAAAACAATAGAAAGAATCAACAAAACCAAAAGTTGGTTCTTTGAAAGAATCCACAAAATCGACAAACCACTAGCCAGACTGACAAAAGAAAAACAGGAGAGGACACAAATAACCCAGATAAGAAATGAAATGGGGGACATTACAAGAGCCCCAACTGAAATAAAAAGGATTATAACAGAATATTGTGAAAAACTATACTCCAACAAATTTGAAAACCTAGAGGAAATGGATAAATTTCTAGAAACACACAGTCTAAGCAAACTACAACAAAGTGATGTTGAAAATCTGAACAGACCCATAACAAGAGAAGAGATTGAAAAGATAATAAAAAAACTCCCAACCAAAAAAATCCCAGGCCCAAATGGCTTCACTGGAGAATTCTACAAAACATTTACAGAAGAGATTGTACCAGTACTACTAAAGCTATTTCAGAGCATAGAAGAGGAAGCAACATTTCCAAATTCATTCTATGAAGCCAGCATAATGCTGATACCAAAACCAGGCAAAGATGTCCCAAAAAAAGAAAATTACAAACCAATATCTCTCATGAATATTGATGCAAAAATTTTGAACAAAATTCTAGCCAACAGAATTCAGCATCATATCAAAAAAATAATAAACAATGACCAACTAGGATTCATACCAGGTATGCAAGGATGGTTCAACATTAGAAAATCAATCAGCATAATCCAGCACACAAATAAAAGGAAAGAAAAGAATCACACGATCATCTCAATTGACACAGAAAAGGTATTTGACAAAGTCCAACACCCATTCCTGATAAAAACTCTCAATAAAATAGGTATAGAAGGGAAATTTCTCAACATGAGAAAGGACATCTATGCAAAACCAATGGCCAACATCATTCTTAATGGAGAGAGGCTAAAAACATTCCCCTTGAGAACAGGAACAAGACAAGGATGCCTTTTATCACCACTCCTATTTAACATTGTGGTGGAAGTTCTAGCTAGAGCAATAAGGCAAGAAAAAGAAATAAAGGGCATCCAAATTGGTAATGAAGAAGTTAAACTGTCCCTGTTTGCAGATGATATGATACTATACATAGAAAACCCTAAAGACTCCATGAGAATTCTACTGGAACTAATAGAAAGAATCAGCAGAGTAACAGGATACAAGATAAACATTCAAAAATCAGTTGGATTCCTATATACCAATAAAGAGAAGGAAGAAAAGGATATCAGGAAAACAATACCATTTTCAATAACCCCTAAAAAGAAAAAATACATAGGAATAAATCTGACCAGGGACGTAAAAGACCTATAGAAAGAAAACTACCAAACACTACTGCATGAAACCCAAAGGGAGCTACATAAATGGAAAAACATACGATGCTCATGGATAGGCAGACTCAACATTGTGAAAATGACAAATCTACCCAAAGCAATTTACAAATACAACACAATCCCGATCCAAATACCAACAACATTGTTCAAAGAGATGGAAGAACTAATCATTAACTTTATATAGAAAGGGAAGAAGCTCCAAATAAGTAAAGCACTACTGAAGAAGAAGAATAAAGTTGGAGGACTCACACTACCTGACTTCAGAGCCTACTATACAGCTACAGTAGTCAAAACATCCTGGTACTAGAACGATGACAGATACATTGACCAATGAAACAGAATTGAGAACCCAGATGTAAAGCCATCCACCTACAGTCACCTGATCCTCGACAAGAGCCCAAAGTCCATCAGATATTGAAAAGACGGTCTTTTTAACAAATGGTGCTGGCAAAACTGGATATCCATCTGCAAAAAAATGAAACAGGACCCATACCTCACACTGTATACAACAACTACTTCAAAATGGATCAAAGACCTGAATATAAAGCCTAAAACTATAAAGTTCATAGAAGAAAAAATTGGGCCAAACCTTCAGGGCTTAATACATGGCATTAACAAGATACAAACCATAACCATCAACACACAAACCCCAGTAGATAAGCTAGATAACTGGGATCTTCTAAAAATCAAACACCTATGCTCTTCAAAAGACTTCACCGAAAGAGTCAAAAGAGAACCTACAGACTGGGAAAAAAATTTTGGACAGTACAAGTCAGACAAAGGTCTAATCTCCATAATCTACAAGAAAACCAAACACTTCTACAACAAAAAGTGAAATAATCCTATTAAAAAATGGGCAAAGGAAATGAACAGACACTTCACCAAAGACATTCAAATGGCCAACAGACACATGAGGAAATGCTCGCAATCACTAGCCATTAGAGAAATGCAAATTAAAACCACAATGAGATATAATCTCACCCCAGCATTACTGGCACGAATCAAAAACACTGGAAAGAACAAATGTTGGAGGGGCTGTGGGGAGATCGGAACTCTCATGCACTGCTGGTGGGAATGCAAAATGATACAACCATTTTGGAAAATGATATGGCACTTCCTTAGAAAGCTAGAAATAGACATACCATTCAATCCAGCAATCCCACTCCTAGGAATATATCCTAGAGAAATAAGAGTCGTCACTTGAATATACATATGCACACCTATGTTCATGGCAGCATTGTTCACAATAGCAAAAAGATGGAAACAACCTCGATGTCCATCAACAGATGAATGGATACACAAACTATGGTACATACACACAATGGAGTACTATGCAACGAGAAAGAACAACAATGAATCTGTGAAGCATCTCATAACATAGATGGAACTGGAGGACATTATGCTGAGTGAAATAAGGCAATCACAAAAGGACAAATATTGTATGAGACCTCTATTGTAAAAACCCATGAAAAAGTTCACACATAAAATGTAACAATCCTTGTTGGTTACCAGGGATGGGAGGGGTCGGGGGGAAATAGTAAATAGGTAATAGATAAGTGGTATCTTGGGTGAAGGGTGAGACAGTACACAATACAGGGGACCAGCACAACTGATACAAGGAAAGCTCATGGAAGCCCTATAGACACATCCAAACTCCCTGAGGGACTGAATTGCCAGGCGGAGAGCTGTGGGGACCATGGCCTTGGGGAACATCTAGCTCAATTGGCATAACACAGCTTATAAAGACAATGCTTAACATTCTATCTTGGTGACTAGTGTCTGGGGTCTTAAAAGCCTGTGAGTGGCCAGATCTAAGATACTCCACTAGTCTCATCCCTTCAGGAGCTAGGGAGAAGGAAGAGAACAGGATACAAGGAAAAGATTAGTCCAAAGGACTAACTGTCCACAGCTACCAAGGCCTCCACCGGACTGAGTCTAGTACAGCTACATAGTGCCCAGCTACCACCACTGACTGCTCTGACCAGGATCACAACAGAGGGTCCTGGACAGAGCTGGAGAAGCATGTAGAGCATAATTCTAACTCACAAAAAAAAGACCAGATTTACTGGCCTAAAGGAGACTGGAGAAACCCTGAGAGTATGGCCCCCAGACACCCTTTTTGCTCAGTAGTGAAGTTATCTCCGAGGTTTATCATTCAGTCTGGGAGTGGACAGCCCTGTAAAACCAAACGAGACTAATGAGGTACAGGAGTCCGGTGACAAGGGCCAGAAGGCAGAAGGGGACAAGGAAGCTGGTGATAGAGAACCCAAGGTTGAGTAAAGATATTGTTGATGTGTTGTGAGATTGTTAACCATTGTCATAGGGCAACATTTGTAGTAACTGTTAAATGAGAAACTATTTTGTTCTGTGAGCCTTCATCTTAAGTGAGAGTGGCAGCAGAATTGGAAGAGCGTAGTCAATGTCACTGAACTGTGCATGTAGAAATTTTTGAAATGGTGTATGTTTGGCTATGTATATTTTCACCAAAAAAAAGGTTTAGAAGTTAGAGGGTTGACAGGTTGTGGGGGTGTTAACCAACGTCATAAAACAATATGCATACTGCTGTTTCATAAGAAACTATTTGTTCTGTAAGCCTTCACCTGAAGTGCAATAAAAAAATTTTAAAAAAAAATCCTCAACAAAATTTCTAGCCAATAAAATTCAGCAACATATCAAAAAAATAATTCACTATGATCAAGTGGGATTTATACCTGGTATGCAGGGATGGTTCAACATTCAAAAAACAATCAGTGTTTAACATCACATAAATAAAAAACAATCAATGTTTAACATCACATAAATAAAAGACAAGAACCATATATATTATCATTTGATGCAGAAAAGGCATTTGACCAAGTCCAACACCCATTCATGGTAAAAACTCTCAATACAATAGGAATAAAAAGGAAATTCCTCAGTATAATTGAGGGCATTATACAAAGCCAACGGCCAACATCACCCTAAGTGGAGAGATTTTGAAAGCATTCCCCTTGAGAACAGGAAGCAGACAAGGGTGCCCTTTATCACCACTCTTATTCAACATTGTGCTGGAGGTCCTAGCCAGAACAATTCAGCTACAAAAAGAAATAAAGGGCATCCAAATTGGTAGAGAAGAAGACAAAGTATCTCTATTTTACAGATGAGATGATCCAATACACAGAAAACCCCAAAGAATCTACAAGAAAACTACTGGAATTAATAGAAGATTTCAGCAAAGTTTCAGGATGCAAGATAAACATAAACAAATCAGGTGGATTCCTTTACACCAAGAAAGAGAACCTCGAAGAGGAAATTACCAGATCAATACCATTTACAATAGCTCCCAAGAAGATAAAATACTTAGGAATAAATCTAACCAGGGACGTTAAAGACCTATACAACGAAAACTACAAGACACTACTGCAAGAAACCAAAAGAGACCTGCGTAAGTGGAAAAACATACCTTGCTCTTGGATAGGTAAAATCAACATTGTGAAAATGTCAATTCTACCCAAAGCAATCTACAGATACAGTGAGATCCCAATCCAAATTCCAGTGTCATTTTTTTAATGAGTTGGAGAAACAAATCACTAACTTCCTATGGAAAGGGAAGAGGTCCTGAATAAGTAAAGAATTACTCAAGAAGAAGAACAAAGTGAGAGGCCTCGCACTACCTGATTTTAGAACCTATTATACTGCCACAGTAGTCAAAAAGCCTGGTACTGGTACAACAACAGATACATAGAAAAATGGAACAGAATTGAGAATCCAGGCATAAATTCATCCACCAATGAGCAGGTGATATTTGACAACGGCCCAAAGTCCATTAACTGGGGAAAAGACAGTCTCTTTAACAAATGGTGCTGGCATAACTGGATATCCACCTGCAAAAAACTGAAACAAGACCCATACTTCACACCATGCACAAAAACTAACTCAAAATGGATCAAAGACTTAAATATAAAATTGAAAACGATAACGATCATGGAAGAAAAAACAGGGACAATGCTAGGAGCCCTAATACATGGCATAAACACAATATGAACCATAAGTAACAATGCACAAGCACCAGAAGAGAGACTAGATAACTGGGAGCTCATAAAAATCAAACACTTATGCTCATCAAAAGATTTCACCAAAAGAGTAAAAGAGAACCTACAGACTAGGAAAAAATTTTCGACTACGACAAATCCAGTCAGCATCTAATCTCTAAAGTCTACAAGATACTGCAAAACCTCAACAACAAAAAGACAAATAACCCAATTAAAAAATGGGCAAAGATATGAACAGCCATTACGTTAAAGAAGATATTCAGGTGGCTAACAAACACATGAAGAAATGCTCACAAACATTAGCCATTGGAGAAATGCAGATCAAAACTACTGTGAAATATCATCCCACCCAACAAGGCTAGCATTAATCCAAAAAACACAAAATAATAAATGCTGGAGAGGTTGTGGAGAGACTGGAACACTTATACACTGTTGGTGAGAATGTAAAATGGTACAACCACTTTGGAAATCGAGTTGGTGCTTCCTTAAAAAGTTAGAAATAGCAGTACCGTACGATCCAGCTATCCAGCTCCTTGGAATATATCCTAGAGAAATAAGAGCTATCACATGAGTAGATATATGTACACCCATGTTCATTGCAGTCCTGTTCACGACAGCAAAAAGATGGAAACAACCTAGGTGCCCATCAACGGATGAATGGATAAACAAATTATGGCATATCTGCACAATGGAATATTATGCAATGATAAAGAACTACGATAAATCCGTGAAACATAACATGGAGGAATCTGGAGGTCATTATGCTGAGTGAATTTAGTCAGTCACAGAAGAAGAAATATTGTATAAGATCACTAAGACCTCAAGAAAAGCTTTAAACACAGAAGAAAACATTCTTTGATGGTTACGGGGGTGGGGAGGGAGGGTGAGGGTTATTTCGTAACTAGATAGTAGATAACAATTATCTTGAGTGAAGGGAAGGACAGCACACACTTCAGTGGAAGCACAAGTGGACTAAACCAAAGCTAAGAAGTTTCCTGAATACAATCAAACACTTTGAGGGACAGAGTATCAGGGGTAGGGGGTCTGGGGACCATGCTTTCAGGGGACATCTAAGTCAATTGACATAACAAAACTTATTAAGAAAATGTTCTGCATCCTACTTTGGTTAGTGGCGTCTGGGGTCTTAAAGGCTTGCAAGCAGCCATCTAAGATGCATCAATTGGTCCAGAGCAGCTGGAGTAAAGGAGAATGAAGATCACCAAAGACATAAGGAAAGTATTAGCCCAAGAGACAGAAAAGGCCACATAAACCAGACAATTCATCAGCCTGAGACCAGAAGAACTAGATGATGCCTAGCTACCACCAATGACTGCCCTGACAAGGAACACAACAGACAGTCCCTGATGGAGCAGGAGAAATGTAGGATGCAGAACTCAAATTCTAGTAAGAAGACCAGACTTAATGGTCTGACTGAGACTGGAGGAACCCTAGAAAGCATGGCACCTGGATTCTCTATCAGCCCAGAACTAAAACTATTTCCGAGGCCAACTCTTCAGACAGGGAATGGGCTTGACTCTGGGACATAAAGTGATACTCATGAGGAGTGTGCCTCTTAGCTCAAGTAGATAAAAGAGACTAAACGGGCAGCTTCTGTCTGGAGATGAGATGGGAAGGCAGAGAAGGTTAGGAGCTAGTTGAATGGAAATGGTGAATCAGGGGTGGAAAGGAGGAGTGTGCTGTCACAGTATGGGGAGAGCAGTTAGAGTCATATAACAATGTACGTATAAATTTTTGTATGGGAAAAAATAAAAAAATAATTAAAAAAATAATAAAATGTGGGCATAAACCTTTCTTCAGAGTTTCTCCCAATTTCCCTTTCAGATTCATTTTCCTCTTTCTCCACCCTGCTCTTTGAGCCAGGAAGTTGACCTGTGCAGACGATAAACGAGTTAACTATAAATCTTTTTTTAGTTTCCATTTGACAATAAGAAACCAAGAAGTTCAGAGAGAATGAAGAAAATGGTGTCAATACATTTATGTCCTTAAATTCCTCTCTATGCAATTGCTTCTGGTTGGTGCTGTGTCATGGCTGAAAGTCACTGTTCTCCCTGCTCTCTCCATACATCTCTCTCTTTTCGCATTTCAAAAACTGGCCCCTTCCCTCATTCTGTCAGGCCTAGGGATAGTAGCAATTGTGCTGTACAAGCCCTGGGATGTTAGACTTTAGCTTGTGCTTTACCAATGTCCTTTGCCAACTTTTGTTAAAATTCCTTTAATAAAGCCCCTTATAATTATCTTAATTTGAGAGTACCGTCTGTTCCTACTGGGACCCTCACTGACACTTCAATTGGTATCAAAGTGTTCCCAGAAAACAGACCATCAAAATAGAGTTATGTAATTGGATTGCTTACATATTACAGGAGCACAAGGATAACCCATTTTCTGGGGGAGTCTGGCTAATCCCTACCATCAGTAGGCATCATGTCTTCTGTAATTATCACAGGTCTTAGCATGGGGTGAACTGCTATCCCATGGTTGCTTTGAAGGCAATAATGGCGATAAAAACTATGTAGCCATCCTACTTTTTATTACAGGCCTAGAGATAATCCATAGAAAAAAACTAGAAAAAAAAGTCTATAAACATACAGTTAAGAATATACCTTGATAAATGCCTGGTTTTCTGCCTGCCAGTGGGCCTGTTAGAGGCCCAAGACATGACGTGCATAAGCATAATTTTCTATCAACCATTGCTAGTTTTCATGAGATTTTCTAAGTCTAAATGCTCAACTGTTTCAGGAAAATCTCCTGCTTCTTTATGTACTCTCGCTATAATTCTAAACCTTGTGCCTATCCCCGTAAATGGAGTCCTGGTGGCACGGTGGTTAATAGCTCGGCTGCTAACCAAAAGGTTGGCAGTTTGAACTCACCAGTTGCTCCTTGGAAACCCTATAGGGCAGTTCTACTCTGTCCTATAGGGTCACTAGGAGTCAGAATCAACTTGATGGCAATGGATTTAGTTTTTGGGTTATCCCCCTAAATGACATAACTTCACCAAGGATAATCTGGGCCTTCAGTGGCCACTCTGGGGAACATTTGACTTGAACAAAATTGTTCATTTGAGAATTTCCTTTAAAAAAAAAAGAGAATCAGATTTCCCAAGTCTAATGGGCAACACTTTTTGTTTGGTATGCAGAAGACTCTAAATGAAATTCTGATTCAAATACTGCTTCAGTAAAAGTTTTTTTTGGCTAAAGATAATGAGCAATTTGACAAATTTAAGCAACAACCACCTTGACTTGTGTGCCTAGTAAATGCTCCTGCTCTTTGTCCTACGGTTTCCTCCCTATATCTACCTGTCCCTCTTCCCCCATATCATTCTGTCTCTCTCCTTCTGTACCTCTGTTAACTTCCCTCTCCTTTTCCCTTTGTTTAGATTCTCTACTTTTTCCAATGACATCCCCAAGATTCCAAAATGCCAGTTGCTTCCAAAGATCCATCCCTCCCATAAACTAGGTATACAATTTAAACTGTAGACTCAACCTGAATTAAGAGCTATAATTAAGGATTTTGTGGAACTCAGATAAGACTAGCAACTATTTACAGAAGAATTTAGAACTATTTTGGATGCATACGACCCAAAGTTACCCGATCTATATCAACTTGTACGCTTTTTGGTCAACTTCAGATGCTAAATCCTGGATAGCAAAATTTGACTGAACTGACCTAGAAAGTGAACTTGCCACAATAAAGTTGAGGACCAAAGAAAAAAAGTCCCCCAAAGTAGGGCAAAGTCTCCTAAAAGCCATACCTGAAACATTTTCAGTAGAAATGAATTTACTGTAATTAAATCACACAGAGAAAAAATGAACTCGTAGAAGATTTTTAAGGTAGACTAGAAAATACTGTCCAAAAATTTGGAAGCATTAAAGAATGCACTGAAGCAGTAATGGCTCTTTCATATCATTTGTCAGTGTACTTAAAATTAAAATTGGAAAACTACTCCAGACATAGAAATTAGAATGAGAAATACCCTCTTACCTGAACTACAATACCTGGCAGAAGATTCTGACAAAAAAAAAGAAACCAATAAAAAGGACGTTTATCACCTGAAGTTGACCAAGGAGTGTTAAGAGTTGATATAGATCAGGTAACCTTCAGCCATATGCACCCCAAATAATTCCAAATTCTTCTGTGAATAGCTACTGGTCTTATTTGAGTTCAGCAAAATCCTTAATTATAGCTTGTCCAATTATAATATATAATTGATATATAATCTCATGACCATCAATAAAATGGTTTCACTCAGTTATTTATTACCTCCCAGTAATACCTAATTCAAATGCCATCCTGTCGAGAATTCTGCCTGAAGCAATTCGCTTTAATGTAGTGAATCTTTGTTCTATCTTTTTCAGTGTGGGTCTAGACCGAGACAATCAATACATTTTTGCCTTCACCTGGGGAGAATACAATACACCTGGACAATCATGCTCCAGGGGTTCACTAAAAACTCCTATTTTGTTCCGGCTCCTCAATCAAAACTTAAAAAAAAACTAAGTGTTTGTTGTTGTTGTTGATGTTTTTATGATTCACTTATGGTACAGAATATAAGCTATTTCCTACTTTGTTCAGAGAGTAACAAAGCCTGTAAAAAGAATTCCATTTACTTGCTCTCAACCTTAGAAGAAAAGAGACATAGAATTTTAAAATATAAATGACAATTTTGACAAAACATAGTCCACAATATAGGGCATGATCTATCAGAGGAGCAAGCACTGTATCATGATAGCCTAAAAACTATCCAAATTTATCCTAGACTACTCACAAAATGTATGTATGTGAAAGCTAGACAACGAATAAGGAAGACCAAAGAAGAATTGATGCCTTTGAACTATGGTGTTGGCAAAGAATATTGAATATACAATGGGCTATCAGAAGAATGAACAAATCTGTCTTAAAAAACAGATAGCCAGAATGCTCTATAGAAGAGAAGATGGGGAGACTTAGTCTCATGTACTTTGGACATGTTATCAGGAGAGACCATTCCCTGGAGAAAGACAGCATGCTTGGTAAAGTAGAGGGTCAGTGAAAAAGAGGAAGACCCTCAATGAGATGGACTGACACAGTGGTTGCAACAATGGGCTCAAACAGCAATGATCGTGATGATGGCGTAGGACCAAGCAGTGTTTCCTTCTGTTGTACACAGAGTCACTATGAGTCGGAACCAACTCAATGGCACCTAGTAACAACAACTCACAAAATGACAATTGAGAGGATTTCTATATTTAACTGAAATATTTCAGGCAATATATATTAAATTTTTTTGAGATTGTGACATCTTTTATCAACTAAGTCCTAGCAAGAGATCCTCTGGGAGCCCAAACAGGAACAGAACTGTAACTTAAAAGGCTCTTCAACAGTCTACTTCCCTAGGCATCAGCAATTACAAAAACCTGTTTATCTATTTGTGCATGAGTAATAGAATTAAGCCCGGGGTTTTAGCTCAGCTACTTTAGAAAACCATGAGAGACCCATCCCTTACTGTAACTTCACCTTTGACTCAGTTGCAAAGGCTTATCCCCCTTATCTTACAGGAATAGCTGTCACTGCAAAACTTGTTGATGTTTCTGCTGAACTAGGTCTAGAATTGTGCTTCATCTCATGCAGTAGGAGAACGAGATGGAGATGGAAAGATCAGAACATGCTCGTTGCAATGCTGTTCTTAGATTATCCCAAACAGTAGTCCTTGCCTTCAATCCTACTGATGGCTGGATTATGATATTCATCATTTAACTCCCATAATGAATGTTGTTGTTCTTAGGTACAGTCCAGTCAGTCCCAACTCCTAGTGACCATATGTACAACAGAAAGAAACACTGCCTGATCCCGTGCCATCCTCACAATCATTGCTATGTTTGAGCTCATTGTTGCAGCCACTATGTCAATCCATCTCTTTTAGGATCTTCCTCTTTTTTTTATGAGCATGTACTTTACCAAGCATGATGTCCTTCTCCGGGAGTGGTCCCTCCTGTAAGATGTCCAAAGTACATGATGTGAAGTCTTGCCATCATAGGTTCTAAGGAGCATTCTGGTTATACTCCTTCCAAGACAGATTTTGTTCTTTCTTCTAGTAGACCACAGTATATTCAATATTCTTGATCAACATCATAATTCAAAGGCATCAATTCTTCTCTAGTCTTCGTTATTTATTGTCCAGCATTCTCATACATATGAGGAGATTGAAAATACCATGACTTGGGTCACCATTCCTTAGTTCTTAAAGTGACATCTTAGCTTTTTAACACTTTAAGAAGTCTTTTGCAGCAAATTTGCCCAATGCAATACGTCATCTGAGTTCTTGACTGCTGCTTCCATGGGTATTGTCATGGATTGAATTGTGACCCCAAAAAATATCTGTCAACTTAGCTAGGTCATTATTCCCAGTATTGTATGATTGTCTACCATTTTATCATCAGATATGATTTCCCTATGTGTCGTAAATGCTATCACTATGATGTAATAAGATGGATGAGTAGCAGTTATATTGATGAGGTCTACAAGATTAGGTAGTGTCTTAAGCCAATCTCTTTTGAGATATAAAAGAGAGAAGCAAGCAGAGAGACATGGGAACCTCATACCACCAAGAAAGCAGTGCCAGGAGCAGAGCTAGTCCTATGGACCTGAGGTTCCTGTGCAGAGACGCTCTCAGTTCTTGGGAAGATTGATGACACGGCCCTTCCTCCAGAGCAGACAGAGAATGTGTTCCCCTGGAGCTGATGCCCTGAATTTGGACTTGTAGCCTACTGGACTGTAAGAGGATAAACTTCTCTTTGGTACGCCATCCACTTGTAGAAACTCCGTTACAGCAGCACTGGATGACTAAGACAGGTATTGATTGCGGATCCAGGTAAAATGAAATCCTTGACAACTTCATTATTTCCTCTGTCTATCATAATGTTGCTTATTTGTCCCATTGTGAGGATTTTTGTTTTCTTTATTTTGAAGTGTAATCTGTACTGAAAGCTGTAATCTCTGCTTTTCATCAGTAAGTGCCTCAAGTCCTCTTTGCTTTCGGCAGCAAGGTTGTGTCATCTGCATAACGCAGGTTGTTAATGAGTCTTCCTCTAATCCCGATTCAGCATTCTTCTTTGTATAGTCCAGTTTCTCAGATTGTTTGCTCAGCAAACAGATTGAATAAGAATGGCGAAAGGATACAACCCTGATGCGCACCTTTCCTGATTTAAACCACACTGTATCCCCTTGTTCTCTTCAAACAACTACATCTTGGTCTATGTACAGGTTCCTCAAGCCCAGTTAAGTGTTCTGGAATTCCCATTCTTTGCAATGTTATCCATAATTTATTATGACCCACAGTGTCAAATGCCTTTGCATAGTCAATAAAGCACGAGTAATTAACTTGCTGGTATTCTCTGACTTCATCCAAGATCCATCTGATGTCAGCAATGATATCCTTTGTTCCACATCCTCTTCTGCACCCGCCTTCAATATCTGGCAGTTCCCTATCAATGGACTGCTGCAACTGCTTTTGAATCATCTTCAGCAACATTTTATTTGTCTGTCATGTTAATGATATTGTTCAATAATTTCCATATTCTGCTGGATCACCATTCTTTGGAATGGGCATAAATATGGATCTCTTCCAGTTCACTGGCCACGTAGCTCTCTTCCAAATTAGATGGCATAGACCAGTGAGCACTTCAGTGCTATATCCATTTATTAAAACATATCCGTTGGTATTCCCTGAACTCCTGGAGCCTTATTTTTCACCAATACTTTCAGTGCAGCTTGGGCTTCTTCCTTCAATACCATTGGATCTTCACCATATGCTACCTCTTGAAATGGTAAACATCAACCAATTATTTTTGATATAGCGACTCTGTGTATTCCTTCCATCTTCTTTTGATGCTTCTTGTGTCTTTCAGTATTTTGCCCAAAGAATCCTTCAGTATTGCAGCTTGGAGCTTGAAATCTTTTTCTTCAGTTCTTTCAGCTTGAGAAATGTAGAGCGCGTTCTTCACTTACAGTTTTCTAACTCCAGATCTTCGCACATTTCATTATCACACTCCAATTTGTTTTCTTTTGCCACCCTTTGAAATCTTCTGTTCAGCCCTTTTACTTTATCATTTCTCCCATTTGCTGTAGCTGCTCTACACGCAAGAGCAAGTTTAAGAGTCTCTTCTGACATACATTTTAGTCTTTCTTTTCTTTCCTGTCTTTTTAATGACCTTTTTCTTTCTTCATATATGATGCCCTTGATGTCATCCCACACTCCTCTGGTCTTTGGTCATTAGTGTTCAATGAACCAAATCTAACGTTTCATTCACTTTGGCTCTTGCGGACTTGTTTTAATTTTCTTCAGCTTCACCTTGAACTTGCATATGAGCAATTGATTATCTGTTCCACAGTTAGCCCCTGGCCTTCTTCTTACTAATGATATTGAGCCTCTCCATCCTCTCTTTTCATAGATGTAGTCAATGTGATTTCTGTGTAGTCCGTTTGGCAAGGTTCACATGTATAGTTGCCATTTATGTTGTTGAAAAAAGGTGTTTCCAATAAATAGGTCATTGTTCTCACAAAATTCTATCCTGCTATCTCTGGCATCATTTCTGTCACAGAGGCTGTATTTTCCAACTACTGATCCTTCTTCTTTGTTTCCGGCTTTCACATCCTGGTCACTAGCAATTATCAATGCATCTTGATTGTATGTTTGATCAATTTCAGACTGCAGAAGTTGGTAAACATCTTCAATTTCTTCTTCATTGGCCTTAGTGGTTGGTGCATAAATTTGAATAATAGTTGTATTAACTGGTCTTCCTTGTAGACCTGTGGATATTATCCTATCGCTGACAGCATTGCACTTCAAGCTAGATCTTGAAATGTTCTTTTTGATAATGGATGTGAAGCCGTTCCACCTCAATTTTTCATCCCTGGCATAGTAGACCATATGACTGTCTGATTCATAGTGACCAACATCAGTCAATTTCAGCTCACTAATGCCTAAGATATTGATCTTCAAATGTTCCATTTCATTTTTGAAAACTTCTATTTTCTTAGATTCATACTTCCTACATTCCACATTCCAATTCCTAAGGGATGTTTGCAGCTGTTGCTTGTCATTTTGAGTCACTTGACAAACTGACAGACCAGTGGTGGCCCATCATGAAGATCTTTGGGTAATTCCAGTATCATCAAATCAGTCCAAAGGAAATTATGTTGTCATTGTTGTTTGCCATCAAGTTGATTCTGACTCATAGCGACCCTATAGGACAGAGTAGAACTGCCCCTTATGTTTTCCTAAGCTGTAGCCTTTACGGGAGCATAACACCAGGTTTATTCTCACTCTGATGATATTTCCATATGCACCTACATGGACAAATGACCTTAAAGGAATCAGACTGTGATTTTGTAGTGTCTCTCTCTCCCAGAAAATAACAAATTATTATAATCTATTGATTAGACCCTACCTGCTGCCATAAGTAACTCTAAATTTAAATTCAACAACCTTCATAGGATGATGGGCCAACTCTACCTGCCACCTAGAAAAGAATAATAGAGATTCAAATATATAAGCCAGCTAATGTAATGCTGTGGTTCTGACCTGGTGTTGTGAAATGCTCTTTTTATTTTTTCCTGCATAAGGCTACCACCTCATGCACTTTAAGAGTAATATTCCAAGACTTGCCTGTATTCAACAATGCTAATTCTATTTATTACCAAGTTTGGAAATTCCAACTCAGACATAAGCTCCAAAATGAGACTACTCTTGATAATTCAGGCACTCTACCTGTGGGAATTACTGACTCACTCTTTATGCAAACAGTCAGGGCAGTGTTCCCAACTGTGGGACTCATACCACCAGAAAAGATTGTAAAAAATTTTATTACTAACTCTGGCAGAAGTTATTAATAATACCATGTCTGCCTTGGATGAAATATAGATCGTTCTCAACTTGTTGGCACAGATAATAATGGACAGTTGTGTTGTTCTAGATTTCTTCCCAGCTACTTTGGTGGCACCTGCGCTGTTGTTTATACTTCTTGCTGTACTGGAATCAATGAAACAGGCAAAGTAGAACAGGTTATACATTGCCTTTAAAAAAAAAAAAAAAGCTACTTGGCTCTTTGAGGTTAATATTTATTGCTTATAAGATTTGTTCTCTTTGCCTGGGTTGGTCAGTTGGAGTTCCTGATTCTGAAGCATCTTTCAGGAACTGTTAACTCTTCTTGTTTTTTTCATTATGGTCATGATTCTGGTTCATTATATCCTATCCAAAGACTTACAAGCTTCTACATTTCCATTCTTGAATCATATAGTCTCCATGATGAAAGCAAAAAGGTCAATGATGCAGCAAAAAGGTCAAGAAGATCTCACGTTACAATTGACTATAGAGACACTGAATGATTCCCAGGTAATGAAGATCCAAATATCTAGTCGTCGCAGACTTGATCCACTTTTCACAAGGGAAAGAATGATGACAAGAGGGAACTGTCAGATTAAATATATGAACAGGCAGTGTTCTCTATGACACTAGAACTATGACCCACAACCTCTGATGAAACCAATCCAGGAAGCCAAACCACGTTGCAGTAATTGGCAACATCAGAAAAATCAGAACTTGGTCAGTGACTGTCCGTTTCCCTATTTTTGCCCCCTATTTCCAACTCATGACCAACCAAAGAAAGCTAAACACAGTCCACTAAGCAATCACACAAGATCCTTTGCTTCTAGTTAACCCACCTCCAGCTTCCCAGTGCCAACGACTTCAATGAGAGATACCTGATGAGCTGCTTTTTCTAACTTATAAAGCTCTGCCACTCCCATGTCTGCCTTTGAATCTGCCAAATGCAATTGATGGTGGCTAACTCCCTTGCTATAGCAAGCTCTGAAAGCCTCTCTTTGTTCCTGTTTGGTCTTTCATTTATTTCCACACTTGTAAAACTAAAGTCCTAAAATCAGCCTCAAAACAAAATCAGCCTCAAAAAAATCCAGGAGATTTTGTTAATTGGGCTCTAATTAATCAAGTTCTTACTGCATTTTAAAGCATCCCTTACTAATTTAAAAGGAGCTATTTAACACGACTGACATACTAATTACCAGTCATTCTAATGTGTCCAATAAATCACACCCCCTAAAGAACCCTACTATATAACAATAGTTAGACCACTTCCTGTTTATTTTGTATATTCTTGGGAATAACATTAAACACATATGAGTTAGAGCCAGTAGGCTTATAAATGCCTCATAGATGTGACCTGTGAACCTCATATATCTACGAATGACCAAATGTTGTAATCTTTGCATTTATAACCTTGAACTTCACTAGAGACAATTAATCTTGATGATTTCATTATATTTTTGTCATTTCAGTCATTGGCTGCATATAAAAAAGAAAACAGCTTGCTGTCAAGTCAAATCCAACTCATGGTGGCCCACACGTGGCAGAGAAGAACTGTTCTCCAGAGTTTTAAAGTGTCTGATTATTTGCCAAAGCCCTGGTGGGTGCAGTGGTTAAGCGTTTGGCTGCTAAGCAAAAGGTCAGCAGTTCGAATCCACCAGCTACTCCTTGGAAACACTATGGGAATTAGATCACCAGGCCTCTCTTCTGAAGAGCCACTGGGTGGACTCGAACTACCAATCTTTCAGTTAGCAGCCAAGAGCTTAACTGTTTGCAACACCCAAGAGCCCATGGATATATATATGTATATGTATACATGTATCTATTTTTCTTTCTAACATCTTTTCTCCTTTTGACGTCTTGGGTAAGACTTCTCCTTGCATGATGTGTGAACTTAATAAGCGCTGGTGTTATCCCCTGCTGTGTTCTTAGAAGGGGCCTGAGACTTCTTCTGACTGGTCCAATACAGCCCAGGAGCAGACTCATCACCGAAGTTCAGCCTGTCGGTTGCTTTCTTTCAGGGCTTAGATACATGAAGAGTCTGACACTAGTGGACAAAAGAGATGGTTGGGATCCACTTACCTCAGATGCCAAGTCCTGAAATAGAGTGTTCTGAAGCCCTAAGCTGCCTCTGTGGCTACACATTTCAGAGCCTCATTTTCCAGGCTCCCCTCACTTCCATCAGCCCTTAATGCTACCTTCCTGCTCTTGCTTATATTAGCCAGAGTTTGTTCCTGTTGCTTGTAACTCCAAGGCCTGAACTAAACTCTTCATTGCTTTTTGTCTTTTGTACAGAATGCCTAATGTGGTATTATTAACCTTGAATTAAAAAAATAAAATAAAAAACAGAGCAAAACAAACTAATATAAAAAATACAAACAAAAATTCTCGAAAAATATGCAGAAAAGAAGGCATAAATGTCTGAATTGCTCTACCTCATGCCTCTGGTCTGCAATGGAATTTTGAAGCTTTGATGGATCGTGGAAAATCTAAGTTTATCTGGCACATGCAATTAAAGTGACTTAAGTTTTTTTAAGAATTTGTTGATATAATAATAGATTTTAAAAAGGAGTTTGGATGCTGTGTGTATAACAGTGAAGACAAAGATACTTTAAATGCTAGAGAATAGTTCTAAATGCAGTTGCTATAATAAAACCCTCTTGATTCCCCACAGATTTCTGTGATGTTGATGCAGTCTCAAAAGTCCTTTAAAAGTGGACATTTCCTGAAGGGAGAGAACTTAAATTAGAGTCATTTGGGAAAAGAAAACTGTGATGATCCATAAACTGAAATAATTGATTGCAAGTAGGACCTCAGAGCCAAGTGACCATATAAATGTGAGTTTCTCATAATTTTCCAGAATTTGGGGAACACACCGGATTTTTCAAGAAGCAGAATAAGATTTGAGGCAGTTTGTTTAAACTGGAAGTGCATTGAAACCTGAGTCATTGTCTAGGCTACATTTCTCTCATCTTATATATCAACCATCATCAAGCTAGACAAAGTGACCTTTGTTTCTTAACTAGAGACTTCATTAGATTTGGAAATGTTTCCTTGTGCTTAAATCTTCATCTGGAAGGTCCCTGGCTGCACAAACAATTTGTTCTTGGCTACGAATTGAAAGGTTGGCAGTTTGATCCCACCCAGTTGCATCTTGGAAGAAAGGTTTGGCAATCTGCTTTCATAAAAAGTGCAGCCAAGAAAACCCTATGGAGCTCAGTTCTACTCTGTGACACGAGGTCTCTATGAGCCATCCTACAGAAGAAAGGCCTGGCAATCTGCTACAGCTGAGATTACAGCCAAGAAAACCCTATGGAACGCTTCTACTCTGTAACATACGGGGTCACCAAGAAATCGACTCCATGGCAATTGATTTTTTTCTTTTTTTCTTTGGTTTTGGTATCTTCCTCTAATCCAGACTTGAGCAAACCACAGCCTGCACAACAAATCCCACTGGACCAGTTTTCGCAAATAAAGTTCTATTGCAACACAGTCGTGCTCATTCACTTCAATGTTGTCTATGACTGTGTTCCTACTACAAAAGCAGAGCTGAGTGCTTGTGACAGAGGCCTTGTGGCCGTAAAGCCTGAAATATTTATTACCTGGCCCTTTGCAGAGTAAGTTTGAAGATCACTGTTCTAATTCATTATTCTTCTGTAGCAAAAGTGATACATTGATATGTAAATGCGATGTATCACTTACTTGCTCATGCTTGTTAGTGATTTTCCACTGCTCTTTGGAAAAACAACGAAATGCTCAATATGGCCTACAGGGCTCTGCAGGACGTCAGCTCTCTGGGCTTCTCCGGATCAAAACTAAACCACTCTCCATAAACAGGCTAGTCATAGTCATGCTGACCTTCTGTAAAGGCCTCAGGTGTGCATGTCTACAGCTGCCTCAGCACTTATCACTGTGCTCAGACATTTTCTTTCTTGAAGAGACGGTTGATTCGCCTTCATCCTTCCGCAGTCAGCTATATTTTCCTTCCTTTAACAAATCCTCCCCTGATTCACCAAGTGAGAACTAGCCTCCTGGTACGGTACTGCATAAAACTGGATGCTTATAATACTTATAATAAGATACTTTCAATATTATACTAATATTATACTTGTTGTAATCACAAAGGTCACTGGCTGGTACAAACTATTGACATTCAACTGCTAACCTAACAGTTGGCAATCCAAACCCACCTATCAGTCCTACAGAAAAAAGGCCTGGCGATCTGCTTCAGTTAAGATTACAGCTAAGAATACCCTAAGGAGCGCTTCTACTCTTGACAACGAGTTGTTGTTTTTAATAATCATAAACATTTTTGGTTATGATTGATCTCCCTCAAGATAAATGCAATTTTTTTAGAGAAGGGATTATCAGAGCAGGGTATTTTGTTTGTTCAGTGACTAGATTAATGCCTGGTGAACACAGGATTGATCTTTTTTAGTTGCTCATCACTCCTATTCCCACTATTGAACACAGTTCTTTGGATATAGTATGTGCTCAGGAGATATTTACTGAATGAAAGAATGAATTTTTAAATAAAAGTTTTATTAAAGTACAAAAGAGAAAGGTATTCACATTAGAAGTGTTTAGCCTGATCAGTTATTAAAAAGTGAACACAGTGGTGTAAACACAGCCCAGACCAGGACGTAGAACATGATCAGTGACCGTGATGCACTTTTCATGTTCCTTTTCAGTCACGAGAAAGTACCTAAAATAAACAGTCTGCTAACTTTTAACAATATAGGCCCATATTGCTGGTTTTTCACTTTATGTAAATGGAAGCTTGCAATATGTATTCTTTGGTATCTGGTATCTTTCATTCAATGTAAGGTTTGTTAGATTCATCCATGTTATAACTATAAACCAACTGGTTGCCACTGAGTTGATTCAGATTCATAGCAACCCTATAGGACCAAGTGGAACTACCCCATGGGATTTTCAAGGCTGTAATCTTTATGGAAGCTGACTGCCACATCTTTCTCTCTTGGAACAGCTGGTGAGCTGGAACTGCCAACATTTTAGTTAGTATCCCAGCACTTAACCACGAGCCACCAGGACTCCTGATACATCTATAAGCCAAAAATCAAACCCGTTGCCATCAAGTCAGTTCCAACTCACAGCGACACTGTAGGACAGAGTAGAACTGCCCCATAGGGTTTCCAAGGAGAAGCTGGTGGATTTGAACTGCTCACCTTTTGGTTAGCAGCCAGACTCTTAACCAATGTGCCACCAGGGCTATAGATGTAGTCTATTCACTTTAGTTACTATGTATTATTCAGCTGTGGTCTATACCAACACTTATCTATTCCTTCAACTGTTGATGAAGATTTGGATGTTCCCAGTTTGTTGCTCTCAAAAACTGCTTCTACTTCCCGCAAAATGGGACTCTAGGCAGAAGCACCACATCGTCCCTCCACAGCAAAGATCCAAAAAAACTAAGCAGAACAGAGAAAACAACAATCCTGAAACCCAAAAACATCAAATGAAGAGATAAAGAACTCAGCCAAGCACCAAATGGAGTGAGAAAACTGACAGAGAATGGAGAACGAGGAGAGATTCATGAAGTGGTCCCCTATCAGCTAATGTAGCACAGATCTACCATCGTGGACTTCTATCGGAGACCAGCAAACGGGGTACGAGACATCAGCTTCATGGAGCTTCCAGCGGGAGACAAAACAACCAGTAATTTGCGATATACACTTTCCCACCCACCACCCTTCTTCACTCCCACTCGACCTCCTCTGCTTCCCGCAGCCACAATCTCTTGTCCAGAAAGCACCAGCCGCTTGGATTCCACCCACCCAAATGGGCCAGCTCTCTGAATGCCGTTTATTGGCTGCTAGTGTTGCTTTTTTCCACTTCTTTGGATTTCTTCCTTACCTCTCACCACCTCCCCAACCTTTCGCTCAAATACCTGGCTCCGTGCGCCATCTTTGCATCTTCCTGAGGGGCTGCGGAGCTCTGTTGGAGTGTGGAGCTGCTTCCCGGTCTGCGCTGCCATGCTGGTTGGATCCTGTGGCTTTGGTTTGTTTGCTTGTTTTGAATTATTTGTTTGTATTCTTTTCCTTTTCTTGAGTTGGGAGCCCGTTCTGGCCAGGCGGTGCTGCATGGCTTAGAACTGACTGCTCGGCTTGCACAGATGTGCAGAGGGATCACTGAGGGCATTACTTTTTTTGTTGTTTTTCTTTTTTTTTTTTTTCCTGTTTTTTTGGGGTTTTTCTTTTTTTTTTTTTTTTTTAATTTGTTTTGTTTTCTTTTCCCTCTTTTTCCCTTTTTGTCTTTCCTCATTACCCAATTCCACATCTCTCTATGTCTTCCTTCTCTATCTGTTCCCTGAATACCTGGCATTGTATACCTCAACACCTTCAAGCCAGGCTGTACTGTAACTCCTGAGAACAACTTCCCCAGACCTCATAGCTACACCGGTGGGATCCCTGGGAACCTTGCGTTTCTTTTCCCTTTCTACTTTTATTTATTCATTCTTTTCTTTTCTTTTCTTCCTATTCCCCTTTTTGTTTTTCTCTATTTCATGGTCTCTCATCTCTCCACTCCAACGGCAAGCTTCCCTAGCAATCTTTTTTGTTTGTTTGTATGTATTTGGCTCCTGTTCCTATCTCCTCTCTCCCATATCCATCTTAGTTCCAAACATAATAATCTCCCTGCTACATCCTGCCTACGTGCATAATGCACTTAACATCACACCACCAAGCAGCACAGGCACAGCCTACCGGAACCTGCCCTGCACTGATTACCGACCTTCTCTGGTGACTGTAGTAAGTGCCACAAACAAACCATCCCAGTAACTCCTCTTCGGCTAGACCTGCCCTGCCGCACCATATCTGAGTGACTGACCCTGCCAATTGGAGAAGGAGGCAAAAAGTGTTGAGCCCACAGACAACCAAAACAATAAAGAACACACAGCCTGCCTGCTCAGACATACCAAATCAAAAAAAAAAAAAAAAAAGGACAAAACAAACAAATCTACAATCAATAAATGAGAAAAACAACTACTGAATGTCCCGAAGACAGCAGAAAACATAAAAACATTTACAAAAACACGACAGGATGGTTCCAGTAGGGATCTAAAATAAGACACCAAATGACATTCCAGTGGAAGAAAAGGCACTAGAACTACCTGATGGGGAATTCAAATCTCTAATACTCAGAATTCTCCAAGAGCTGAGGCAAAAAGCTGAAAAAAATGAGAAAAAAAAGACAAATTCATGGAAAATACAGACAAAAAATTGGAAGAATTCAGGAAAATAATGCAAGAACAAAATGCCAAAACAAATTCACAACTAGCAATTATACAAAGACAACAATTAGAAATCCAAAGATAAACAAAAAGATTTCAGAAAAGGACGGTGTCATAGAAGGGCTGAGAAGCAGATTTGAAACGGTGGAAGACAGGATCAGTGGAACTGAAGACAAATACTTGGATACAACTCTGATTGAGGAAAACTTAGAAAAAAGAACAAAGAAAAATGAAGAGACACTGAGAGTTACTTGAGATACAATCAAAAGGAAAAATTTTCGAGTGATTGGAATTCCAGAACACGGGGAGAAAACAGAAAACACAGAGAGGATCACTGAAGAACTGCTGACAGAAAACTTCCCCAATATCATGAAAGATGAAAAGCTGGCCATCCAAGAATCTCAACGAACCCCATATAGGAGAGACCCCAAAAGAAAATCACCAAGACATATCATAATCACAAGCTCCAAAACCAAACAAAGAATCCTGAGAGCAGCTCATGAAAAACAAGAAGTCACATACAGAGGAGAAACAATAAGACTAAGCTCAGGTTATTCGGCAGAAACCATGCAGGCAAGAAGGCAATGGGATGACATATATAAAATCTTGAAAGAAAAAAAGTGTCAGCCAAGAATAATATATCCTGCAAAACTCTCATTCAAATAAGATGGTAAATTAGGTCATTTCCTGACAAACAGAAATTAAAGGAATACGTAAAAGTCAAACCAAACTTACAAGAATTATTAAAGCGAATTCTTCGATCTGAGGACAAACAGCTTCAGCTCCCAGGCAGAACCTAGGATGCAGGATCAGATGAGCCATACACCAATCTAGGAAATGAACTCTCGAGGACTATACAAAAACAAAAGAAATACAACAGGGAATCAGAGCAGTTAATCAATAAATGATAACAACATCAAAACAATAAAAGAGGGAATAAATGGCATAGGTATAGAACCTTTTAGTGGAGAGGAAGGCAAGGTGATACCAAGTAATGGTAGACAGCTTCAAACTTAGAAAGATAAGGGTAAAATTCATGGTAAACACAAAGAAAGTTAACAAACATACTCATAAAAATAAAGACAAAAAACATAAAGTCTCAGCAAAAACAAAACTTTGAGAAACAAAAGAAATGAAAAAAAAAATCCACAAACAAAAGTAACTCAGCACAAGAGAGTAAGAAGAACAAACAAAATGTCAGCACCACAAAAAAAAGCACTACAAAATGACAGCAAAAAACTCACATCTATCAATAATTACACTGAATGTAAATGGACTCAATGCACCCATAAAGAGACAGAGAGAGACAGAATGGATAACAAAACAGGATCCATCAATATGCTGTCTACAAGAGACACACCTTAGAAACAACGATGTGAATTTATTAAAAGTCAAAGATCGGAAAAAAATTTATCAAGCTAACAACTACCAAAAAAGAGCAGGAGTGGCAATTCTAATCTCAGATAAAATAGACTTTAAAACAAAATCCACCATAAAAGACAAAGAAGGACACTATATAATGATTAAGGGGACGATCCATCATAAGACATAACCATAATAAACATCTATGCACCCAATGACAGGGCTCCAAAATACATAAAACAAACTCTAACAACACTGAAAAGAGAAATTGAAAGTTCCACAATAATAGTAGGAGACTTCAACACACCACTCTCAGTAAAGGACAAAACAACTAAGAAGAAACTCGGCAAAGATACAGAAGACCTAAAGGGCACAATCAGCCAACTTGACCTCATAGGCATATGTAGAACATTCCATCCAACTGCTGCAAAGTACACATTCTTTTCCAATGCACGTGGAATGTTCTCCAGAATAGACCACATCTTAGGCCACAGAGCAATACTCAAGGAGTTCCAAAACGCTGAGATAATTCAAAGTATCTTCTCTGACCACAATGCCATCAAGGTAGAAATTAACAACAGAAGGAGCAAGGAAAAAATATCAATTACACGGAAACTGAATAATACCCTCCTTACACATCACTGGGTAAGAGAATAAATCAGTGATGGAATCAAAAATTTCCTAGAATCAAATAAGAATGAAAACACATCACACCAAAACCTTTGGGACAGAGCAGTGGCAGTCCACAGTGGACAATTTATAACTATAGGTGCACACATCAAAAAAGAAGAAAGGGACAAAATCAAAAGATTAACTACAGAACTCAAACAAATAGAGAGAGAACAGAAAAAAAAAAAAAAAAAACCCACCGCCCCCAGAAGAAAGGAAATAGTAAAGCTCAAAGCAGAAATAAATGAAACAGAGAACAGAAAAACAATACAAAGAATCAACAAAACCAAAAGTTGGTTCTTTGAAAGAATCTACAAAATCGACAAACCACTGGCCAGACTGACAAAAGAAAAACAGGAGAGGACACAAATAACCCAAATAAGAAATGAAATGGGGGACATTACAAGAGCCTCAATTGAAATAAAAAGGATTATAACAGAATATTATGAAAAACTGTACTCCAACAAATTTGAAAACCTAGAGGAAATGGATAAATTTCTAGAAACACACTACCTACACAAACTACAACAAAGTGATATTGAAAATCTGAACAGACCCATAACAAGAGAAGAGATTGAAAAGGCAATTAAAAAAACTCCCAACCAAAAAAAGCCCTGGCCCAGATGGCTTCACTGGATAATTCTACAAAACATTTACAGAAGAGCTTGTACAAGTACTACTCAAGCTATTTCAGAGCATAGACAAGGAAGCAACACTTCCAAACTCATTCTTTGAAGCCAACATAATGCTGATAGCAAAACCAAGCAAAGACGTCACAAAAAAGAAAATTACAGACCAATATCTCTCATGAATACAGATGCAAAAATTCTCAATAAAATTCTATCCAATAGAATTCAGCATCATATCAAAAAAATAATACACCAGGACCAAGTAGGTTTCATACCAGGTATGCAAGGATGGTTCAACATTAGGAAATCAACCAACATAATCCACCACATAAATAAAAGGAAAGAAAAGCATCACATGATCATATCAATTGATACAGAAAAGGCATTTGACAAAGTCCAACACCCATTCCTGATAAAAACTCTCAATAAAATAGGTATAGAAGGGAAATTTCTCAACATGAGAAAGGGCACCTATGCAAAACCAACGGCCAACATCATTCTTAATGGAGAGAGGCTGAAAACATTCCCCTTGAGAACAGGAACAAGACAAGGATACCCTTTATCACCACTCCTATTCAACATTGTGCTGGAAGTTCTAGCTAGAGTGATATGGCAATAAAAAGAAATAAAGGGCATCCAAATTGGTAATGAAGAAGTTAAACTCCCCCTGTTTGCAGATGATATGATACTATACATAGAAAACCCTAAAGACTTCACGAGAAATCTACTGGAACTAATAGAAAGATTCAGCAGAGTAGCAGGATACAAGATAAACATTCAAAAATCAGTTGGATACCTATACACCAATAAGTAGAAGGATGAAAATGATATCAGGAAAACAATACCATTTTCAGTAGCTCCTAAAAAGAAAAAATACTTAGGAATAAATCTGACCAGGGATGTAAAAGACCTATAAAAATAAAAATACCAAGAACTATTGCATGAAACCCAAAGGGATCTACCTAAATGGAAAAACATACCATGCTCATGAATAGGTAGATTCAACATTGTGAAAATGATAATTCTACCCAAAGCAATTTGCAAATACAATGCAATCCCGATCCAAATACCAACAGCATTCTTTAAAGAGATGGAAAAACTAATCATTAACCTTATATGGAAAGGGAAGAAGCCCCGAATAAGTAAAGCACTACTGAAGAAGAAGAATAAAGTTGGAGGACTCACACTACCTGACTTCAGAACGTACTATACAGCTACTGTAGTCAGAACAGCCTGGTACTGGTACAACGACAGATACATTGACCAATGGAACAGAATTGAGAACCCAGATGTAAATCCATCCACCTACAGTCACCTGATCTTCAACAAGGGCCCAAAGCCCATCAAATGGGGAAAAGACAGTCTTTTTAACAAATGGTGCTGGCAAAACTGGATATCCATCTGCAAAAAAATGAAACAGGACCCATACTTCACACCGTATACAACAACTACTTCAAAATGGATCAAAGACCTGAATATAAAGCCTAAAACTATAAAGTTCATAGAAGAAAAAATAGGACCAACACTACAGGACTTAATATACAGCATTAACAGGATACAAACCATAACCATCAACGCACAAACCCCAACAGATAAGCTAGATAACTGGGATCTTCTAAAAATCAGTCACCTATGCTCTTCAAAAGAATTCACCAAAAGAGAACCTACAGACTGGGAAAAAATTTTTGGACAGTACAAGTCAGACAAAGCTCTCATCTCCATAATCTACAAGAAAATCCAACACCTCTACAACAAAAACACAAATAATCCTATTAAAAAATGGGCAAAGGAAATGAACAGACACTTCACCAAAGAAGACATTCAAATGACCAACAGACACATGAGGAAATGCTCGCGATCACTAGCCATTAGAGAAATGCAAATTAAAACCACAATGAGATACCATCTCACCCCGGCATTACTGGCACAAATCAAAGACACTGGAAAGAACAAATGTTGGAGGGGCTGTGGGGAGATCGGAACTCTTATGCACTGCTGGTGGGAATGCAAAACGATACACCATATTGGAAAATGATATGGCACTTCCTTAGAAAGCTAGAAATAGACATACCACTCGATCCAGCAATCCCACTCCTAGGAATATATGCTAGAGAAATAAGAGTCATCACTCGAATAGACATATGCACACCAATGTTCATGGCAGCATTGTTCACAACAGCAAAACGACAGAAACAACCTAGATGCCCGTCAACAGATGAATGGATAAAAAAACTATGGTACATACACCCAACGGAGTACTATGCAACGAGAAAGAACAACAATGAATCTGTGAAGCATCTCATAACATGGATGAAACTGGAGGACATTATGCTGAATGAAATAAGTCAGTCACAAAAGGACAAATATCGTATGAGATGTCTGTTGTAGAAACCCATGAAAAAGTTCACACACGAAGTGTAACAATCTTTGTTGGTTACCAGGGATGCGACGGGTGGCGGGGGGGAATACTAAATAGGGAATAGACAAATGGTATCTTGGGTGAAGGGTGAGACAGTACACAATACAGGGGAAACCAGCACAACTTGTACAAGGAAAGGTCATGGAATCCCTATAGACACATCCAAACTCCCTGAGGGACTGAATTACTAGGTATAGGCCTGTGGGGACCATGGCCTCGGGGAACATCTAGCTCAATTGGCATAACACAGTTTAGAAAGACAGTGTTCTACTTTCTACCTTGGTGAGTAGCGGCTGGGGTCTTAAAAGCCTGTGAGAAGCCATCTAAGATACTCCACTGGTCTCATCCATTCGGGAGCAAGGGAGAATGAAGAGAACAGGATACAAGGAAAAGATTAGTCCAAAGGACTAATTGTCCACAGCTACCAAGGCCTCCACCGGACTGAGTCCAGTACAGCTACATGGTGCCCGGCTACCACCATTGACTGCTCTGACCAGGATCACAACAGAGGTTCTGGACAGAGCTGGAGAAGGATGTAGAACAAAATTCTAACTCACAAGAAAAAGACCAGATTTACTGGCCTAAAGGAGACTGGAGAAACCCTGAGCGTATGGCCCCCAGACACCCTTTCAGCTCAGTGGTTAAGTCATTTCCGAGATTCACCGTTCATTCTGGGAGTGGACAGCCCCATAAAACCAAATGGGACTAATGAGGCACAGCAGTCCAGGGACAAGGGCCAGAAGGCAGAAGGGGACAGGCAAGCTGGTGATAGGGAACCCAAGGTTGAGTGAGGATAGTGTTGGTGTGTTGTGAGGTTGTTAACCATTGTCATAGGGCTACATTTGTAATAACTGTTATGTGAGAAACTATTTTGTTCTGTAAGCCTTCATCTTAAGTGAGAATAACAGCACAATTGAAAGAGTGTAGTCAATGTCACTGAACTGTGCATGTAGAAATTTTTGAAATGGTGTATTTTTGGCTATGTATATTTTCACCAAAAAAAAAAAAAAGGTCAAGAAGGGAGAGGGTTGACATGTTGTGGGGTTGTTAACCAATGACATAAAACAATATGTGTACTACTGTTTCATGAGAAACTATTTGTTCTGTAAGCCTTTACCTGAAGTCGAATAAAAAAAAAACTGCTTCTAGGAACATTCTTAAAGTAAATTCTAAAGCAAGTATACATGAGTTTTAGTTGAGCATATTCTTAGATTTTGAATTGTTTTATGACATGATACATATATATATATATTCAGATTTGGTAGATATACCAAGCAGTTTTCCAAACAAATGGTACTAATCTGTACTCCCACCAACATTATATGAGAGTTCCAATATCTCTACTTTTTTACCAAAACATGGAATCTTCAAGATTTAAAATTTTAGTTATTCTTGTGGGTAGAAGTAGTATCACACTGTGGATTTAATTTGTGTTTCCTGATTATTAATGAGGTTGAACACATATTGCATGTCTAATTGCAAGCACAAAAAATCTTGGATGTAAAACTAAGTGTGAAAATTGCACACACAGGCACACACACACACATAGACACGCTCACACATACTTTATGTAGTTCAACTATTTGGACTTATAGAAAGTCCTGTAAGCTAGAGCTTCCCACTTTCCGAGAATAAAGAATTTGGAATTCCACTTCTTATCTGAAAAAAATCCCTTATTTTATAAGGATATGATTTTATAGCTTTTACAAATCAACAAAAGATTTTTATTGAAGGATATATGAGAAATTTTAAATTATTTCCTCAACTTGCATATCCACTGTTACCTTGATATTGTAGTCCTATATAAATGGGAGTGATTGTCAATGTTATAATCTGTTTCTGATCTAGAGTAAAGGACTCTCATGCATTTGCTCTATGAAGTAGAAAATAAAGATGGTAGTTAGATGGATAAATGGTAGTTGTTGAAAGCGTGTAGTTATTTTGAGTAAAAAAAAACTTTGGACTTCTAAATATGATACTAAGAACATTTTTTAAAACACATTTCAGATATGTGTGTGTGTGTGTGTGCGTGTGTGTGTGTGTGTGTGTTGTTGGAAACCCTGGTAGTGTAGTGGTTAAGTGCTACGGCTGCTAACCAAAAGGTTGGCAGTTCGAATCCACCAGGTGCTCCTTGGAAACTCTATGGGGCAGTTCTACTCTGTCCTATAGGGTCACCATGAGTCAGAATGGACTCGACGGCAACCAGTTTGATTTTTGGTTTATATATATATTGTTGTTGTTAGGTGCTGTTGAGTCCATTCTGACTCATAGCAAGCATAGGCACAACAGAATGAAACACTGCCCAGCCCTGTGCCATCTTCACAATCGTTGTTATACTTGAGCCCATTGTTGCCGCCACTGTTTCAATCTATCTCATTGAAGGGCTTCCTCTTTTTATCTGAACTTCTACTTTACCAAGCAACATGCCCTTCTCCAGAGACTGGTCCCTCCTGTTAACAGTTTGTCCAAAGTGTCTGAGATGTAGTCTCGCCATCCTTGCTTCTAACATACATTCTGGCTGTACTTCTCCTAAGACAAATCTGTTCATTCTTCTTGCGGTCCATAGTATATTCAATATTCTTTTCCAACACCATAATTGAAAGGAATCAATTCTTCTTCAGTCTTCGGTCTTCCTTATTCATTGTCCATACATATATATATATATATATATATATATATTATATATATATATATATATATATATAAAAGGCTTAAGTAATAATAATTTTAAGAATGTATACTCTATTTGGAAATAAAATCTGTAGAATAGTACATTTCAAATTTTCCTTGCTCTATCCCCCGAGTCACATAACCTTGCTGACTATTCTGCCTAGTGAAAGGTCTTTCATAGTCTTACAGATATGTCAGTATTACTCATATTGCTGAGCTTTAGCCTATCATCCATAAAATATCATTAAGAGAGAGTGTAAATATTGTCTTCTATCCACCTTACCTTTAAATAAATTTTTTTCTTTAATTTCATTGACCTTGAAGAAATGTGTTGTCTACTCATTACCTTTCTCAGAATTTTCAAAGCCTCTAGAGCAATTTCAGTTATGTTTGCTCGGTGTTCTTGCTTGAGATGATGTTATAAAATATATTTTAAAATAATTTTTTCCAATATGAGGGGTATATAGTCTAGAATTTATAATAAGAAGCTGAAAATTCGTATCTGAATCCTCCTCAATCAATACAGTTCACTAACAGGCACTCAAGAAGCATGTGATGTTTTAATGAACCAAAGAGAGGAAAAAAATGAACAGCTGTAATTGTATTCTATTCACTAAAAAGCATAGATAAGCCAGCTGTCATATTTGTACTTCGGGTGGCTACAAGAAAGATGACAATTGCTGAGAAAGGATTCAGGTTTTTAATTTATTCTTTATTCATTCAGTATTTGTATTCTTTATAGGAGTTACTGTTGTTGTTAAGTGCCATGGAATTGGTTCTGACTCATTGCAACCCTTTTTACAGCAGAATGGAATGCTTCCCAGTCCTGTGCCATCCTCATAATCATTGCTATGTTTGACCATACTCGTTTCTAAGGAGTAGTCTGGCTGAACGTCTTCCAAGACAGATTTGTTCGTTCTTCTGACAGTCCATGGTACATTCAATACTCTTCGCCAACACCATAATTTAAAGGCATCGATTCTTCTTCAGTCTTCCTTATTCATTGCTCAGCTTTTGCATGCGTATGAGGTAATTGAAAATACCATGACTTGGGTCAGGCACGTTTTAGTTTTCAAAGTGACATCTTTGCTTTTTAAGACTTTAAAGAGATCTTTTGCAGCAGATTTGCCCAATGCAATACGTCATTAGATTTCTTGACTGCTGCTTCCGTGGGCGTTGATTGTGGATCCAAGTATAAGAATGCAATACTGGAACTTTTACTTCTCTTCATCCATCCCTCTCCCTCAGCTCTCCTCTTATGTCAGCCACAATGCAGTGGACAGTTCCAAGAAGATTAGAATCCTGCTTTCTTTGCCTCATCACAAGCCTACCCAGCACATATTTCCACTTTCGACTTCAGGATTGTCTCTAAACCACTGGAGTATACTAAGCTTTCCTACAACTGAGATCTTAATTATCCTTGGGAAAATTATTCATCAGGGGACCGTTGGCGGACAGGAATCTCAGTCTCCCACGCATTGAAGGATAATTTTTGGAGACATTGTCTGTACTTCTCCAAAGGTTTTGGTGTAATTGAGCCCCTGTTGTCAATTGCAGTGACCTCAATAGCATCTTTGGTTATTGACCTTTCCTTCTTCACTGTCTCATCTTTCATTCACCAGTCTCTCACTCCTATTTCTTGGAAAACGTAGCTACATTCATTCATAACCTTGTCTTCAACTATGCTATTTTTAGAACCCAACTTAAAACGTTTGATACTGGATGTTAAAGCAGAGCCTCAAGATGGGATTATGGAATTGGATCACTCTCCTGCCCGTTGTTAGTCATCAATGGAGTACTCTTAACTCCCAACATGCTCCTCCGTCACACTTCTTAAGATACTCATCTGAAGTGATTTGAGACGGAAAGTACTGGTGAAAGCAAAAACATTGGTCCTGTAGTCCTGGAAATTGAATAATATTTTCTTATCATTGAAATTGTAAAGATTATGAAGATAAATGACTCATCTTAAATGCCCGGAGGCCTTACAGTAAGTGAATGACAGACTCAGGCCAAGCAACTATTAAATCAGAGCTTGCTGTAAAAGTCACAACACCTCCATGAAAGCAAAATAATCATCATCTTCTGTACCTGGAGAGCAGACTGCACAGAAAACTAGGCCCAGGTTTTGTGAGTAGAGTAGATCAGCAATGAAAATGGAATTCATAGTCTCCTATGTCAATTTCAGAGCTCTAAAGGAAGGAGGGATCCCTGGTGATGCAGTGGTTAACAGCTGCTAACCATAAGGTCAGCCATTCAAATCCACCATCCACTCCTTGGAAACCTTCTGGGGCAGTTCTACTCTGTCCTATAGGGTTGCTTTGAGTCGGAATTTGCTCGATGGCAACGAGTTTTAAAGAAAGAAGTGTGATACTGGGAGATGTGATGAGAATATGCGGGTGGATGTGCTTCATGACCTTGAACACTTAGATTACCTTGAATGATTTGGGCCACCAGATTTAAGTCGAGGTTGATTTTTTTTGCCTATGCCTGTCCAATGCCTCCAGCAGTTTTTGTTAAAAATACTATCCTTCCCCACTGAATTGGATTTACTCTTTTGTCTAAAATAAATTGTTCATATTTGTATGGATCTATTTTTGGATTCTGTTCTATTAATGTAGGCATCTATCTCTCTACGAATATCACATAGTCTTGATTACTGCAGCTATATAACAAGTCCTGAAATTAGGTAGAATAAATTTCTCCCATTTTATTCTTCCTTTTCAAAACTGTTTTGGCTATTCTATTTCTTTTTTCCTTTCCATATAGATAGAATTCTAGAATAATTTTGGAGTTTGATAGGAATTGCAGATAAATTGGAGGAGAATTGCCATCTTCACTATGTTGAGTCTTTTTTATTTGGGTTACCTTTGATGAATCTTTCAGAAACATGCTGTAATTATCAGCCAATACCTCTGTTTGGTTAAACATAAACCTAAGTATTTAATTTTCTTTGGAGGGATTTTGAAATGATATTTTAATTTAGGTTTCCACATGTTCCACATGTTAATATAAAAAACCGGATCAATGTTTGCGTGATGATCTTGAGTGATTCTGCAACCTTGCTGAATTCACTTATTAGTTTTAGGAAGCTTGGTAGATTCCTTGGGAATCTACACAGTGTTTACAAATAAATGAAACCAAACCCGTTGCTGTTGAGTCGATTCCGATTCCTAGCAACCTTATAGGACAGAGTAGAACTGTACCATAAGGTTTCCTGGGGCAGCTGGAGGACTCAAACTGCCAACCTTTCTGGTTAACAGCTGAGCTCTTAACCACTGTGCCACCAGAGCTCTAGGAACAGTTTTATTCCCTCCTTTCCAGTTTAAGTGCTTTTCATCGGATTCTTGGGAAAAATTGCACTTGATCAGAGTTGAATCTTTTATATATATATATATATATATATATATATGCTGCTGAATTTCCTTTACTAGTTTTGTTTACTTCTGTCTGCTTGCTCTCAGTTTTATATTCTTATTCTTGTTTCTCTTTGAACATTGATTTGAAACCTTTTGTGTTTTTGCATATAAGCATTTATGCCCTGAATTTCCCTGTCTTCAGTCTTCAAGTTGCATCTCACATATCTTGACATGCTTTATTTTCATTTTCATTCAGTTTTATGTGGTTTTTAAATTTGCTTTGTAACTTACTTTTATTTTACCCAAGGATTATACAGAAATATATTTTTTTTAATTTCCAGATATTTAGAGAGTTACTTATTATCTTTCTGCTTTAGATTTTTATTTTCTTTTTATTATAGTCAGAGAACATACTACTGGGATTTATTTTATGACCTAGTTTATCATCTATCTTGGTGAATATCCCATGGATGTTTGAAACAAATACATGTTCCAACTTTGTCTAGATGAAGTGCTTTATATAATTAGAAACTCTTGGCTGCTTGTATTATTCAGATCTTCTACGTTTGTGCTTATATTCTGTGTGTTAATCCTGTAAGTTGCTCAAAGGAGGGTGTTGAAATCCCCAAATGTCATTGAAGATTTGTCTATTCTCCTTTCAGTTGTAGCAATTTTTACTTATGAATTTTGAGGCTCTGCTGTTTGGTTTTACATGTTTAGAATATTAGGTGCTCCTTCTGCATAAATCTTTTTATCATTATGAAATTTTTTTATGGTTGATATTTGGATTCATGGGTAAGAAAAACCTTAAAATCAAAGTAAGATGTTATAAATATATATATTAGACCATACATGACTAAAAAAAAACCCATTGCCATCCAATTGATTCTGACTCATAGCGACCCTATAGCACAAAGTAGAACAGCCCCATAGAGTTTCCAAGGAGTGATTGGTGGATTCGAACTGTCGACCTTTTTGTTAGCAGCTGTAACTCTTAATCATTGCTCCACCACGATTCCGGTCATATTAAGTAATGCACTGCACCAAAGAGACACAGTGTCCTATTTAAATCTTATTTTAGGTGGCAGTCTGTTTAGGTTTAGAAGGAAGGTCTGGTCTCCTTTTATGGTCTGTGGTTCCAATGACAATTTAATTTTCAGAGCCTATGCGGTATTGGCACCTCTTTCTCCCAAGTAGAGTCTAGAAGGTTTGAACTGTCGACCTTTCGGATAGCAGCCTAGTGCTTAACCACTGCTCCACCACGGCTCCACCAGGAAACTGCAGGAAATTCCAGCTGGATTCAGAAGAGAACATGAAATGAGAGATATCATTGATGATGTCAGATGGATCTTGGCTGAAAGTAAGAATATCAGAAAGATGTTTAGCTATGTTTTATTGTTTAACCAAAGGCATTCGACTACGTGGATCATAAGAAATTACAGATAACTTTGCAAAGAATGGGAATTCAAGAATATTTAATTATGCTCGTGCAGAACCTTTAAATAGACCAAGAAGCAGTCATTTCACAAGAACAAGGAGAAATCAGGAAAGGTTTGTGTCATGGTTGTATACTTTCACCATACTTATTCAATCTGTATGCTGAAGAAATAATCCAAGAAACTGGACTATATGAAGAAGAACATGGCAACCGGATTGGCGGAAGACTCATTAACAGACTGCGACATGCAGATGACACAACCTTGCTTGAGGAAAATGAAGACAACTTGAAACAATTACTGATGAAGATCAAAGAACACAGCCTTCAGTATGGATTGCTCCTCAATATAAAGAAAACCAGTATCTTCACAAATGGACTAGTAAGCAACATCATGATCAATGGAGTAAAGATTGAAGTTGTAAAGAATTTCATTTTACTTGGATCCACAATCAATGCCCATGGAAGCAGCAGTCAAGAAATCTAGCTAAGTATTGCATTGGGCTAGTCTGCTGCAAAAGACCTCTTTAAAGTATTAAAAAGCAAAGATATCAGTTTGGGGACTAATGTGCATCTGGCCCAAGCCATGGTATTTTCAATAGCCTCATGTGCATATGAAAGCTTGGCAATGAATAAGGGAAACTGGAGAAGAATCGATGCCGTTGAATTATAGTGTTGGTAAAGAATATTGAATATACCATGGACTGCCAGAAGAATGAACAATTTTCTCTTGAAAGAAGTACAGACAGAATGCTCTTTAGAAAAGAGGATGGCAAGACTTCGTCTCACCTACATTGTACATGTTATCAGAAGGGACCAGTCCCCAGAGAAGGGCATCGTGCTTGGTAAAGTAGAAGGTCAGCAAAAAGAAGAAGACCCTTATAAGATGGATTGACACAGTGGCTGCAACAATGGGCTCAAGATAGTAATGATTGTGAGGATGGCACAGGACCAGGCAGTGTTTCTTTTTATTGCACATAGGGTTGCTATGAATCTGAACCAATTCAACAACACCTAACAGCAACAACATGCAGTACTATTTTGGAATTCTTGGTTTATCTGGTGCATCTGGAACTTCCATGGGTCCCTGCTTTTGCTGTCTGAGGGGGCAAAAGAAGTTTTCCTATCCCTGGATACCTCGTGCCTTTAGGCAAGGGAAGAAAGTCTAAGACCTGGCAGGAACAGGAAAGCTTTCTGGTTTAAGTGCTCATTGTAGTGAGTTTCCCCCTGGATGTAAGTGACAGAAAGAACTTCTTAGGCCAGATGTTGTTTGTGTTTTGATTCCTGTTGCCTTTGCTCTCTGACTTCCCAGTGTCTCTGGCTGAGAGGGAGAATCTCAGGCACATGGGGACAGAGATTTTCTGGGCCAAAGAAATTTCACTGTACCAGGGTTTACCATGCTGGTGTCACTCATCCTCTCTTGTCTATGGTTCGGAAAGGGGGATCTCAGGCCTGGCGGTGAAGGAGAGACTTTTCCGGGCCACTTATTGGCAACAAGATCTATATTAATCCCTCTTGCAAGTGCTGCTGGGCTTGCCTGGTGTTGTTAACAATACTCCTATTTGATCCAACAAGAAGTGAACATTTTTTGGTCACCTTCTGTTGCTAATTTGGGATTCAGGAAATGCTGGTTCTGGGCCATCTTCTTAACTTGAGTGGGGAATCATAAGACACCTAAACACTATGTGGTTCCACCAGTGTTAGGGTCCTTAACCAGCTCACTTTCCTCTTTCCACATTTGAGATTTCTATTTTTTTTCCTCTTGCACTGTTCCTAGGGTTTTTAGTTGTACTTAGCAGGGAAATTCAGGAGAAGCGAATCTACACCATCTTGTCAGGATTGGAAGTCCTTTCTTCTGGTAATAAACTTTCTTTTGTCAAATACAAAAGAGAGTTATTTAAGTTAAATGATATATTTTAAAACTTTAGGAGAAAAACATGGGGGTCAGTTACATGTAATGCATTGATTTTTTATATCTACCTTGATGACATCAAGCTGGTCATAGAATGGACATTTTTGACAACAAAAGAAAAGCCCCTCCCTTCTATAATTTTTTTTTTCTCTAGACTGCCAGATTTGGCAAGAAAAGAACAGGTCTGGTACATCACATTGTTTCATCCTGTTACACATAAAAACATAGATATTTATGCAACTCATGTTGTCTCATATTTTTAGTTTGATTAATGAGGATTACCTAAGAAAACATTGACATTGACCATGGTGTTAGAAAGCTTCTCTAAGAGTATGCTTAGGTGATACTTGGTGTAGAGGTCTCTGCCAAGTCTTACTTTACTTACGCAGTTTTATAGACTAGAAAAAACAATTTTGAGAACTCCTTCATCAGATGCCCAGAGGTTGAAGAGAGAATGTAGGGAAAACTAAGATAAAGCTCAGTAGCAACAAAAACTAACCCAAAATGGATCAAAGATCTAAACATAAAACCTAAAATCATAAAGATCATGGAAGAAAAAAATAGGGACAACACTAAGGGTCCTAATACATGGCATAAAGAGAATACAAACCATAGCTAACAGTGCACAAACACCAGGAAATAAACTGAATAACTAGGAACTCCTAAAAATTAAACACTTATCCTCATCAAAAGACTTCTCCAAAAGAGTAAAAAGAGAACCTACATAGTAGTAACAAATTTTTGGCTACAATACATTAGGCAAGGGTCTAATCTTTAAAATCTATAGAATATTTCGATGCTTCAATTACAACAGGCATATAATCTAATTAAAATATGGGAAAGGATATGAACAGACTCACCAAAGAAGACATTCAGGCAACTAACAGACACATGAGGAAATGCTCGTGATCACTAGCCATTAGAGAAATGCAAATCAAAACTACAATGAGATACCATCTCACCCCACCATTACTTGCACTAATAGAAAAACAGAAAGTAATAAATGTTGGAGAGGTTGCAGGGAGATTGAAGCTCTTATGCACTGTTGGTGGGAATGTAAAATGGTACAACCACTATGGAAAAAGATATGGCATCTCCTTAAAAAGCTAGCAATAGAAATACCATGTGATTCAGTTATCTCCCTCCTAGGAATATAGCCTAGAGAAATAAGAGCTGTCACATGAATAGACATATGCACACCCATATTTTTTTGCAGCATTATTCACAATAGGAAAAAGATGGAAACAACCTAAGCTCCCATCAACAGAGGAATGAATAAACAAATTATGGTACATACACACAATGGAACACTAAGGAACGATAAAGAACAATGATGAATCCACAGAACGTCTCACCACATGGATGAATCTGGAGGGCACTATGCTGAGTGAAATAAGTCAAAAGTCAAATAAGACAAAAGGACAAATACTGTATGAGATCAATATTTTAAAAACCCAAGAAAAGGTTTACACACAGGAAAAAAAATGTTTGATGGTTATCAGGGAGGAGAGGGGTGGGGAGAGGAAATCACAAACTAGATAGTAGACAAGTGTTAAATTTTGTGAAGGGAAAGACAACACACAATATAGGGGAAATCAGCAAAACTTGACCCAGGAAAAGTCATAGAAGTTTTCTAGACACGTCCAAACACCTTGAGGGACCAAGTTACTGGGGCTGAGGGCTTGAGACCATTGTCTCTGGGGACATGTAGTTCAATTGGTATAACAGAGCTCACAAAGAAAATGCTCTAGGTCCTACTTTGATTAGTAGCATCTGGGGGATTAAAAGGTTGCAAACAACCATATAATATACATCTATTGGTGCCACCACGTTTGAAGCAAAGCAGAATGAAGTCAACCAAAGACACAAGGAAAATGTTAGTCCAAACGACTAAGGGACCATAAAAACCACAGCCTCTTCCAGCCTGAGCCCAGAAGAACTAGATGGTGCCTGGCTACCAGCACAGAGCACTCTGACAGGGATCACAATAGAAAGTCCCAGACAGAGCAGGAGAAAAATGTAGAACAAAGTTCAAATTCACGAAAAAAGGCCAGACTTGCTGGTCTGACAGAGACTGGAGGAACTCCCGAGACCATGGCCCCAGGACACCCTGATAACTCAAAAGTGATGCCACTCCTGAAGTCCACCTTTCAGCTAAAGATTAGACAGGACTATAAAACAAATAATAACACATGTGAGGAACATGCTTCTTTGTTCAATCATGCATACAAGAACAAATAGGCAACACCTGCCCAAAAGCAAAGATGAGAAGACAGGAAGGGACAGGAAAACTGGACAAATGGACGTGGAGAACCCAGGGTGGAAAGGGAAAAGGGGGGTGTGCTAACACGTTGTGGGGATTGCAATCAATGTCACAAACAATATATGTATTAATTTCTCAATGAGAAACTAATTTGAGCTGTAAATGTTCAGCTAAAACACAATAAAGAAATAAAGCTCAGTTGCAGATTTTTAGAATGCTATCTATCTAATATGCCTCCAAGCATCAATGTATCTAGCATGCCTGTAAGTATCAACAGAGTAAACAATGTCAAATCTATCACATTTAATTAAAATTACATGTATATATATATATATATATATATATATATATTTATATATAAACAAACATATAAAAACCCACTGCCCTCAAGTCAATTTTGACTCACAACGACCCCATAGGGTTTCTAAGGCTGTAAATCTTTTTTTTTTTAAATTGTGCTTTAGACGAAAGTTTACAGAGTAAATTAGTTTTTCATTAGACAGTTAATACACAAATTGTTTTGTGACTTTGGTTGCCAACCCCACGACATGTCAACGCTCTCCCTTTCTCGACCTGGGGTTCACCATTTCCATTCGTTCAGTTTTTCGGTCCCTTCCGACCTTCTCCTCTTTGCTTTTGGGCTGGTGTGCCCACTTAGTCTCTTATACATGGCTGAACTATGCATATTATTGTTTGTTTTATAGGCCTGTCTCATCTTTGGCTGAAGGGTGAACTTCAGGGATGACTTCAGTACTGAGTGAAAAGCGTGTCTGGGAGCCATGCTCTTGGGGTTTCTCCAGTCTCTGTCAGACCACTAAGCCTGGTCTTTTTTTTTTTTTTTTTTTTGTGAGTCTGAATTTTGTTCTCCATTTTTCTCCCACTTTGTCTAGGACCTTCTATTGTGATCTCTGTCGGAGCAGTCAGTTGTGTTGCTGGGCACCATCTAGATGTGCTGGACTCAGTCTGGTGGAGGCTGTGGGTAGTTGTGATCCATTAGTCCTTTGGACTATTCTCTCCCTTGTGTCTTTGGTTTTCTTCATTCTCCTTTACTCCGGATAGTGTGGGACCAGTAGATGTATCCTAGATGGCCATTCACAGCCTGGGCTGTAAATCTTTATGGAAACAGACTGTCACATCTTTTTTACACCGAGTGGTGGTGGGTTCAAACTGTTGACCTTTCAGTTAGCAGCTGAGAACTTTAACCACTGCACCACCAGGGCTTCTACATATACAGATATACATATATATATATATATATATATATATATATTCAAAAATTAATGCTTTTTAGCAATTCATTGAGTTGGGCAACAATTACAATTTAGTTTTCCAAGTATTTCTATCATCCTAAGAAATTTCCTGTGCTCATTTGCAGACAATCCCCACTCCCACCCCAGCCCCAGGGAATCATTTATTTGATTTCTGATTGTATAGATGTAACTCTGGTTATTTCATATCAATGGAATCATACAGTGAAAACTCTTTTACGCCTGACTTCCTTTCCTTACCATAACGTTCTTAGGGGGTTCATCCATTGATAGTATGTATTAGTTGTTGGTTTGTTTTCATTTCTTTATTGCTAAATAGTATTCCATTGTATTAATAGAGCATATTTTGTTTATCAGTCCACATCAGTTTTTGCCTACTACGGAAATAGTGATGTTAGGAACATTTGTGCACAAATCTTTGAGTAGACATACGTTTTCATTTCTCTTGGTAGATACCCTGGAGTGTAATTGCCAAGTTGTATGATAGGTTTATACATAACGTTTTAAGAAACTGCCACACTGATTTCCAAAGTGGCTGTTTCATTTTATATTTCCTTCAGGAATGTATGAGGGTTTAAGTTACTCCACATCCTTTCAAAGAGTTAGTATCACTTGTCTTTTTATTATGTTGATGATTATTGTGATTATTATAGTAATTCTAAGTGGGTGTTAGTGGCATCTCATTGTCATTTTAATTTTCACTTCTCTAATTGCTCAGCATCTTTTCATGTGCTTATTAGCCATTCATACATTAGTGAAATGTCTATTTACATCTTTTACCATTTTTTAAGTTTTGTTGTCTTCTTAATATTGAATTGTTGGGGTTTTTTACATGTGGATTCAAGACCTTTTCATTAATTTTTATACTCAAATTGTATTCATGGGAAAGCAACTAATTTTCATCAGAACTAAATAATGGAAATCTACTCCTATCCTATTTATTCTTTACCAATAATCTTTGAAGACTAGGTAAAAAAAAAACTTTGTAAATAATTATTATTAATATACCTTAGAGGGTATGCCAGTCACAACCTGTGATGTCTTCTTAAGAGTTATGACTAACATTGCAAATATATTTTTTATTTCATTATTATTTTTATTATACTTTATTGCTAAAATTAATAATAAATTCATTTCTGGATACTGTAGATTTTTAAAAGGTTGACCTCTAGCTCCAAAGCTCTCAAAAATTTTCATGTCTATTTTCCTAATTCCCTAGACCAAGCTCAGTATGCCTTGCTAGGAACTGCCAAATTCCATGTTTCTTAAGTTTTAAAGATAACACTACCATGTTTATAGTAAGTTTCTCTGTGATGCTGGTTCAGGGTGATAGCTTCACAGTGGACTAAACTCTGGCCTGAATTATTCACTCCCAGAACTTTAAAGAAGTAAATGTAAGTAAGCTTTTGTTTTCCTTCCAAAATTGTGCTGCCTCGGTCTCTTTCTTTAGTACATGTATCTTGTCTTCTCAACTACTTCCACAAGATTCTAAATGTCACAGTGAATACTAATTATAACTGTAACATTAAGATACTGGAAGTACTTGAAACATACATTCGGATGAAAGTCACTAAATATAAAGAGATCTCAGGAGGTCAAAATATATCTCACCATATAAGAAGTATGGAGCCCTGGTGGCATGTATGGCTTTGCTTAATACCAAGAGTTGTCGGTTCTGTCTAGCTCAATTGGCATAACACAGTTTATAAGAACAATATTCTACATTCTACCTTGGTGAGTAGCATCTGGAGTCTTAAAAGCCTCTGAGCAGCCATCTGAGATACTCCACTGGTTGGACAGAGCTGGAAAAGAATGCAGAACAAAATTCTAACTCACAAAAAAAGACCAGACTTACTGGCCTGACAGACTGGGGAAACCCTGAGAGTATGGTCCTCGGACACCCTTTTAGCTCAGTGGTGAAGTCACTCCCGAGGTTCACCATTCAGCAGAGGATTGGACAGCCTCATAAACAAAATGGGACTAATGAGGTACAGCAGTCCAGGGACAAGAACTAGTAGGCAGGAGAGGACAGGAAAGCTGGTGATAGGGAACCCAAGGTTGAGAAGGGACAGTATTGACATGTCTTTGTGTTGTTAACCATTGTCATAAGGCAATATGCATACTGTTTAATGAGAAACTATTTGTTCTGTAAACTTTCATCTAAGGTACAAAAGAAAAAAAGAATTATCTATGTGAGATCAAATTAGTAACAGCAACTCAAAAGGTTTGATGGGAAGCCTAGGGGCAGTGAGTTTAAGATAATGACGATGGTATAACTTGGAAAAGAATAGTGAGAATAGCAGCACAACTGGAAGACCATAATCAGTGTCAATGAATTTTACATGTAGAAACTTTTGAAATGGTGTAACTTTAGCTATGCATATTTTCACCAAAAATAAAAGTTCCTCCAAGGTCAAGAAGGGAGAGTATTGACACGTCATGGGGTTGTTAACCAATGTCATAAAACAATACGGGTACTGACTGTTTAATGAGAAACTGTTTCTTTTGTAAACCTTCATCTAAAGTACAATAAAAAAAAATTTAAAAAAAAAAGAGTTGTCAGTTCACTTACCACAGGCACTCACCAATTCCTGAACTCCAATTCCTCTTGGCTCAAATGTGTCATTTTCTTACTTCTAATGTCCCATTCATTATCCTTTTCATGACTCATGGGACATATGGTATCCCACCCACTTTTTATGTCTCTAGGGATTTTTGGGAGTATAGTTTTCCTGCTGCAAGTATTTGCTTCCCTCCAGTGGGGACTTGTGTAATGGTGAAAGGTGAAAGAAACATTTGTTGAAACAAAATAGCTGGGTTATTAGGCAAAATCAGAGGGGCCCCATGTACCCAAAAGGAAGGCACCCCACAATAAAGCCTGTTACCCAAGATCAGTGGTCGAGACTGGCTCCCACAAATCATATATTTTTATGTATTTTCACAAGATATTTCTCAAAATCTATGTTACCAACCAAATATTTAAACACACTCAATGACTCAGCATGCTTTCCACTATTGAAAATACATGGTATCAACAAAAAATTCAAAGCATAAAATAATCAGGTCTTGAAAGGGTTAATCATGCACTACTTCTTACAATTCCATTTCTCAGATTATGCCCATTAAAATCAGTGACGTTCTAATGTCTTTCTTCTCAAAAACACTCAGAATTTTTAAAGAAATGTATGATATTTCACCTACTCTATTGGAATACTCTATAAATCTCTCATTCAACTATTCATTTAATTCCAGACACTAAGAAAGGGACTTAGATTTTCTATTGCAGTTTGATGTGTGCCTTTTGTTAATCATCTTTATTATTATTACATTAGTAGTATTATTTTACAAGCTAATCAATACTGTAGTTTGCTTTTCATCTATTTTTTTCCTAGAACTATGCCCTCTTTATCATCTCCAGAGCTCCCTAAAGCTCAAGGCAACCTAATTTATTTTACGGTGCTGTAGCCTCTGAAGTTTAAGTACTGTCTCCTGACCTATACCATTCCAGATTACTATTATCCCAAGTGAAACTAGGAGGTCCCATTCCATGAGGCATCTAAGATCATACATCCCAGTCCTCTGAGGATGACTGTCACTGAGCTTCCCAGAGATTCCCCTGTACCCTCACCAGTGAAGAGAGTACCTCAGTGCCGTCTATGGAGCCCAGTCAGGTGGCTTTCAGTAGTAAAGTTATTGTTATATATTGTTGTTGTTGTTAGGGCCATCGAGTCAGTTCTGACTTATAGCAACCGTATGTACAACAGAAGAAAACCCTGCTCAACCCTGTGCAATCCTGGCAATCATTGCTATGTTCGAGCCCACTGTTGCAGCCACTGTGTCACTTCTTCTCACCCAGGGTCTTCCTCTTTTTCACTGACCCTCTACTTTACCAAGCTTGATGTCCTTCTCCAGGGAATGGTCCCTCCTGATAACATGTCCAAAGTAAGTGAGATGAAGTCTCTCTATCCTTGCTTCCAAGGAGCACTCTGACTGTACTTCCTCCAAGACAGATTTGTTCTTTCTTCTGTCAGTCTACGGTATATTCAATATTCTTCGCCAACACCATAATTCAAAGGCATCAATTCTTCTTCAGTCTTCCTTATTCATTGTCCAGATTTTACATGCATATGAGGTGACTGAAAATACCGTGGATTGGATCAGGTGCACCTTAGTCTTCAGGGTGACATCTTTGCTTCTTAACACTTTAAAGAGGTTGTTTGCAGCAGATTTTCCCAGTGCAATGAATCATTTGATTTCTTGACTGCTGCTTCTATGGGTGTTGATTGTGGATCCAAGTAAAAATGAAATCCTTGACAACTTCAATATTTATTCCTTTTATCATGATGTTGGTTACTGGCCCAGTTGTGAGAATTTTTGTTTTCTTTATGTTGAGATGTAATCCATACTGAAGGCTGTTATCTTTGATCTTCATCAGTAAGTACATCAAGTCCTCTTCACTTTCAGCAGGCAAGGTTGTGTCATCTGCATACTGCCGGTTTGTAATGAGTCTTCCATCAAACTTGATGCCACGTTCTTCTTCATATAGTCCAGCTTCTCGGACTATTTGTTCAGCATACAGATTGAATAAGTATGGTGAAAGGATACAACCCTGATGCACACCTTTCCTGATTTTAAACAACTCAAAATCCCCTTGTTCTGTTCGAATGACTGCCTCTTGGTCTGTGTACAGGTTCCTCATGAGCACAATTAAGTGTTCTGAAATTCCCATTCTTCGCAAATGTTATCCATAGTTTGTTATGATCCATACAGTCAAATGACTTTGCATAGTCAATAAAACACAGGTAACATCTTTCTGGTATTCTCTGCTTTCAGCCAAGATCCATCTGACATCAGCGATGATATCCTTCATTCTATGTCCTCTTCTGAATCCAGCTCAAATTTCTGGCAGTTCCCTGTTGATGTACTGCTGTGGTGGATTGTTATATATACATATACATATGTATTTATATATATATAGATATACATATATCTTTATGTATATAAACATATATATTATACAAAATATATAAACAACATGTATTATATATATAAAAATATATATTTCTTGCTTTTTTTTGAAAGTTAAAATAAGTCATAAGTAGTCTCTGGCACTACATTTTAATCTCTCAGCACTGACATTAAGTACACTAACAATTAAGTTCTGGTGTATTCTATATGGATTCCAGCGATAAGTCAATTGCTTATTATTTTTGTTGGTACACTTATTTACTACGTTTTTTATTGTTCCACGTTATCATTTTTATTAAACAATTAAGACTAGAAACATCAGAAATCATTCAAATGTGAAAGCCTTTGAAACCAAGTTAATATAAGTCATTGAAAAATTTTTTATGATTGAATACAATATATTTAAAATCATGTAATCCAGTTTATGTCCTAAATTCTTCTAAATGAAAATTTTTGTTCAAAGCTTTTTTTTTCTGATTATGCATTGTTTAAAAGCTGTTAATAATAATTTCCTTTTGAAGAGCATTCATGGAAAATCTTCACAAGAGCCACAAAATGTCTCATTACGTTAGAGTTATATGGCACTTTTTAAAGTCTAATAATACTGTCTCTCTCCCTTCTCCTTATTTTATCTCCTCATCTCCCGAATTCATTGTCTAATATGACTGATTACAGATGAATTCTGGAATTATAAAGGCTGGGACTCTCTACGATAAAACCAGCTTATTTTAATAAGACGTGAAGGAGAATCATCTTGGAAGTAAGGTGAACATTTATCAGAGGGGAAAAAAATGGAAACGTGAACGTGTGTGAAGTGTTCTTTTTGATTCTCTATTATAACATGGATGCATGGCTGATAAAGTGTTCAGAGGATTAGCAATGTCCACGGAGATCTGTGCTACGAAACTGTTACGGATTTACAGTAGAAAGATCGCTATGTCAAACAACGTTAAAATTGTGCTTTTCAGAAATGATAATGTTGTACTCCTAATTAGAATTTTATCTTTTTTTTTTTAAAGCTGAATGGAGAAAATAACTGGAAATAGTTCATAAAATAATGTTAATAGTAGAAAACTTTTCGAGAATAATCACATGCAGATTAAGTGGTTTGGGATTCACAGTGACTAAGCTGTGTGAGTTTTTGTACACGATAATAGTATGGTGGAGGACTTTAACTTCACATTTATTCACTCTGTGTTAGGCAGCTGGCTATCATGATTACATCCCTAATATATGCTTCTTATTTTTTTCAGTGCCTAATGTGTGTCACACTTTGTGTTACACTCTTTAAAACCAAAAAAATATGTTGCCATGGAGTCAATTTGGACTCATAGCGACCCTGTAGGACAGAGTAGAGCTACCTCCATGGGGTTCCAAGGAGCAGCTGGTGGATTTGAACAGCTGGCCTTTTGATTAGTAGCCAAGCTCTTAACCCCTACACTTTAGGGGACACAAAATAACAACATAAAATTATGCTTTTTAACTTGCTATTTCTTGAAGGAGATAAGGAAAGTACATGAGTAAATCCAGTGTCTGCTATTCAAAAATTACTATCCTCTTTGTAAAATTTTATAAAATTCAGTTTGATAAACAGATTGCCAGAAAAGTAAGAAATTAGTAGTTATGGGAATATTGGTTTGCTTTATAACATAATGTTTATCAATAACATCCCATTTTAACAAGGGCCTCTCACATAACAAAAACTATAGTAACTCTTTAAGTATATTTCTACTTCTCTCAATTTTAAGAAGAAAGTATCATTTTGATCTTCATTCAATAAACAAGAATATACTTTCAGAAATATTAAGTATACACCTGTGACAAACTGAACTGTGACCGGCCCAAACTGATGTTGAAGTCCTAACCCCTGGAGCTGTGAACATATCATGTTTGGAAATAGGGTCTTTGAAGATGTTACTAGTTAAAAGTTGGCATGTGGTCATACTGGAGTAAAGCGAATGCTAGTCCAATGAGATCAGTGTCCTATAGAAGAGGAGAAACAGAGACAGAGGAAGATGAGCATGTGATGGTGGAGCTCTACTTTAGCTGCAAGCCAAGGCATGCCTGGGGCTATCAGAAACAGGGAGAGATAAGAAAGGATCTTCCCCTGAAGACTTTGGAGAGAACATGTCTCTGTAGACACCCTGAATTCAGAGTGTTAGCCTCCAGAACTGTGAAACAATAGATTTCTGTTCTTAAGCCACCCAATTTGTGGCACTTGTTGAGGCAGCCCTAGGAAACTAATACAATGTCCGAATAAGATAAGCAATTGTTGAGTGAAACCGGTCAGACTTCGGCTTAGTAAGGATATCACCCCAAATGTCAGTGGTTTGATACAATATAAGTATTTCTCTTTCACTTGAGGTCCCATGTGGATTTACATTGGGAGTTAGCTTTAGTGCACTTTTTCATTCAGGAAACTGGCTCTCTGTTTTATGATTCTTCCATCCCCCAAGAGCCTTAGAATTTTCTCCATCCAGTAACAACAAGAAAAATACATATACATGTCAAACCCACTTTCTCAAATTTTCCAGCCAGAAAATGAACAAGATTCTTCTAATTTTATTATAATAACAACACTGAACTCATGGCCACACCTGGTTCCATTGAGAAGAGTCTGGGCAGCCACCTCCAGAAATAACCCGACACTAAAGAAGTCAGAGGAGTAACTTTTTCGTAGACAGTTATTTATCTCCATCAGACTCCTAAATGCTGTGTTCTTTCCACTTTGCTGTACTGTCTCCAATAAATGATATGCAAATGCTATTTATGTTGGTGTTTAAACATTTTACTTAGTAAGAAAAATTTACCCTACATTTGTTTAATTGCAATTCATTAATTGCACACTGTGATATTATAATCTGTGGAGTAATATTTGATACACTAGGTCTATTTAACTTCATTATACTCAATAACGTTTACATGAACATTCATAACTCCTTCCACTATGATATCATATCCTAATAGTTTTATTGAACCATATCAATTTTTCAGTTTCTAGAATTAAAAAAAAAAAAACTTCCTCATCCTTAGAATTTGTCTTAGTAGATAAAAATTCTGTTTGTTTTTGCAACCAGATAGATTCTCTTTTAATCTTTCTAAAATCAATAAAAATTCTAAAATGTACTGCCAGCGATGTTAATGGCTTAAATGTTCTTATGTTTTCTTTTGTTTGTCATTTTGTATCAGTGAGTTAAATGAACCATAATTTTATTATTTTCTGCCAGTGTTCGCGAAGTACAGTCTATTTATTTGTTTTAACAAAAACATTTTTCAAAAAAACTGAGTCATATTTTAAATTTAATTAAGTATAAGGGTTTTCTTTAATGTAATTAAACAGAGAAAATATAAGAATGTACTAGAAGATTATACTCTGAAATCATATTTGATAAAACTTTATTTCCTTTATCTATCACGTAATCAGGAGCCCTGGTGGCGCAGTGGTTAAGAGCTTGCCTGCTAACCAAAAAACTGGTAGTTCGGATCCACCAGCTTCTCCTTGGAAGCCCTATGGGCAGTTCTACTCTATCCCACAGAGTCTCTATGAATCGGAATCAACTCGACAGCAACTGGTTTGGTTTGGGTTTTATCACATGATCAATGGCTATTTCTCCACATACCTAATTTAGAAGACATTAACTTGTAATTTCTTTAGCCACATAGAATTTTTTAATATACTTAGTAAATTATTATGGGACAAACACCCTTGCAATCACCACTTGGGTCAAGAAATAGATTTTACCAAATACTCTAGAAACTTCTCTATTGCCCTATCTTAATTAGACACATTTTCTTCCTGAAAAATGAACCATTATCCTCATTTTTTATAAATTGCTCCTGTGTTTATTTATGGTCTTATCACTCAAATGTGTATCCCTACATAATATAATTTAATCTTGCTCATTTAAAAGAAAGCCATATAATTTAAGTCTCTTTTTTATGTTTGCTTGAAATACATACATTGAAGAACTGAGGCTGTCTAATCTGTAGATTTTACCTGAGATTGGGTTTTTTGATTGCCTACTCATGATGCAGTTCAAAATGTTCTTCTGCCCTATGTGTTTCCGTCCATTTGTTACTGGATTTACAGGCATAAATGAATGCAGATGTGATGCCTTTGACAAAGAATAGATGAAGTTGAATTCTTCCATCAGGAGGCACATGCTAGTAACAGTTGATATTCAGTGCTTAACCCATTGCTGTCGCGTTGATTCCAACTCACAGCGACCCTGTAAGACAGAGTACAACTGCGCCATAGGGCTTCCAAACCATACAATTCTAACTCTCATTGAAGGTCTAATTTCCCTGTTGCTGGCAAGTGAGGGAATCATGAAGTAGGTGCCTGATTCTTTTTGAAATTGTCCTTGTAGTGTTTGATAGCTTTCTAGCTTCTGGTGTGACAAATTCCAGGATGAGTTTGTACCTTTCCTACCTCAAACATGGAATGGCTATTTCTCCAAGAGATCTTGGCTTCTTTTAGTGGGAAATAGTTCAAGACTCCAACGTGGGCCTGGGATGCTCGTCGCAATTGAGTTGTTTATTGTTTCTAGGCTTTTTCAGTGGACAGAGTTAGAAAATACAGATTTTTAAAGATAAAGTGCTACATGAGTTCCCAAAGATTTTTCCAATTCAAATTCAAAACGACAAAGGTTTTCTTTTAAACTTGCAGTTATATAATACATTACAGATGCTTTCTTTCACAACGTGAACCCTCAAGGACAGAGGGAATGGAAGAATTAGAATAACTCATAATTGCTCATTTGCTCTAATCCACATGACATACACTTCAGTTTCAGAAAAACAAAATTAAGACAAGCACCACCAACTATGATTACTGAAAGCAGGTAAAATTTGGGTACAGTCAATCCCCATTCTCACTCCATGTTTTAATGGTGGTACTATACCTACAGAAGTCCCTGGGTGGTGCAAAATGTTAAGTGCTCAGCTACTAGCAGGAAGATTGGTGGTTTGAGCCCACCCAGAGGCACCTGGGAAGAGTGGCTTGACAATCTGTTTCCAGAAGGTCACAGCATTGGAAACCCTATGGAGTAGTTGTACTCTGCACACGTAGATTCACCATGAGTTGGAATTGACTCAATGGCAGCTAACAACAACAACTATATCTATGTTGTCAGAGAGTATAACCACTACACGCTTTGCACTCTGCCTTTTAACTCCCAATTTACCTTATTCTACTAGTAGCTATACATTTACTGCTCACTATCAGCCTTTGTGTTGATGTTGCTTTAGTATTTTGTTTATATGAAGCTCATTGTCAAGGAGATTCCTCAGAAAGAGTTCATGGAAACTATTGTCGCCGAGTACTGGCATGTTGAGAACAATTTTTATGCCCTCTTTATGTTGTCAGTTGCCATTGAGAAATTCCAACATATGGGAAACTCATGGGTACGGGGAATTACCCCATATGGTCTTCAACCATGCGACCTTTCAGTAGCAGATCGCTAGGTCTATCTTTCAAGGTGCTTCTGGTTAGGTTCAAACCATCAACCTTTTGACTAGTAGTCCTGATTGATCGGAGGTCTACCTGGAAGATTATGATTATACAAAAAGTATATATCATTTATTTATCTTTTACCCCATAACATATATGTGTAATAAGTATTTATCACATTATGGGATTATTTGTAATTATGATTTATAATTAAAAAGAAATATTTATATTATACATAGTATTTATAACACAAGATTTTTAGAAAATATGATTTAAGGGTATTAATATAAAAAGCTTCACCTTTAATTTCTATAATGTAAATTTGCAGTGGATTTTCTTAATTTTATTGTTAACTATAAGAATCCTTTCATCATACTTATTCAATCTGTATGTTGAGCAGAGTCTCAGAAACTGGACTATACAGAGAAGAATGTGGCATCAAGATTGAAGGGAGACTACCCCTAGAGTACGGTTTTAACTATTAATGCAATACTGAAGTCACTCCTGAGGTTCACCCTTCAGCCAAAGATTAGACAGATCAATAAAATAAGCAATAATACACATATTTCAACCATGTATATGAGACTGAATGGGCACACCAACGCAAAAGCAAAAATGAGAAGGCAGGAGGGGAGAGGAAAACTGGACAAATTGAAATGGGGAACCCAAGGTCTAGAAGGGGAGAGTGTTGACATGTTGTGGGGTTGGCAAACAATATCTCACAAAACAATACATGTATTAGTTGTTTAATGAGAAACTAATTTGCTTTGCAAATCTTCACCTAAAGCACAATTTAAAAAAACAAAAGAATAAAAGAAAAAAAAAAGATTGAGGAGAGACTAACAACCTGTGATATGCAGATGATACAACCTCACCTGCTAAAAATGGAGAGGACTTGAAATACTTACTGAAGAAGATCAATGACTACAGCCTGCAATATGCATTGTACCTCAACATAAAGAAAACAAACATTCCCATGACCAGGCCAATAAGCAACATCATGATAAACAGCATAAAAGTTAAAGTTATCAAGGATTTCATTTTACTTGGATCCACATTCATGCCCATGGAAGCAGCAGTCAAGGAATCAAAAGACACATTGCACTGGGCAAATTTGCTGCAAAAGACCTCTTTCAAGAGTTAAAAAGCAAAGATGTCAGTTTGAGGACTAAGGTGCGACTGACCCAAGTCGTGGTATTTTCAATCGCCTCATATGTGCATGTGAAAGCTAGACAATGGATAAAGAAGACAGAAAACTTGATGCCTTTGTATTATGGTGTTGGAGCAGAATACTGAATATACCATGGACTTCCAGAAGAATCAACAAATCTGTCTTGGAATAAGTACATCCAGAGTGTTCCTTAGAAGGGAGGATGATGTGACTTTGTCTCACTTACTCTGGACATGTTACAGGAGGGACCAGTCCCTGGAGAAGGACATCATGCTTGGTCAACGAAAAAGAGGAAGACCCTCAATGAGATGGATTGACACAGCGGCTTCAACAGTAGGCTCAAACACAGCAACGATTGTGAGAGTGGCACAGGACCAGGCAGTGTTTCCCTTCTGTTGTGCATAGAGTCACTATGAGTAGGAACAGACTCAATGGCAGCTAACAATAACAACAATATGAAACATGAAGAAAACAGAAGAAAATACAGGTCATAACTATTGACAGAAAACTTGAGCTAATAGTCTTCTGACAAAAAATATTTTGCTATGCAGAAATTTTAATCCTGGAGACAAATCATCATTGAGAATTCTCTTCACAATATATCCCAGCCCACTTCTGTGTTAGCTTTAGTGTACTATGTAAGCTCAATTTTTATTACAGTCAATTTGTAAGAAATGGTGATTTTATTAATTTCAATACATATTTGGAAAAATTAACAATATAAGTGTCAAGCTTTTTTACATTATACATTTTATGCTTATGAAAAAACAGACATGTCATTATTAGATACCTAAATAGTTTTAAATTGTTTTTGTTATTTTATTTCAAGAAAACTAGTCTTGTATATATTACATCCTGAAAGATAGTTACTGAAGATCTTGATTTGACCAAATTTACAACTGATCAAATTTTCAAACACCTGTGTGATTCCACACTGACACTCACACCTCACAATATAAATAATGACAAACACGGCATGTTCAACAAATCTTATTTACTGTCATGGACTTTATTTCCCTAAACTTACCCTTGAAAGAATTTCACTTTTATTCTAAATGAATTTTTAGTACTGTTTCTGATTTATGATTCAACTGTTCAGTTACGTTTCTTATTCAATTTATTTAATGTTATCATGAAAACAGTTGTTAAAAGGAAAAATATATTCCTAATAAAAAGTATGCACCAGTAGATTTTCTTGTTTTGTTTCTTATCACATAGAAAATGGAGGTAATTGCTTAAAATTCTGGCTAGACATAAATATAATATGAACCAGTGAAGAAAATCTGAGTTCTGAAAAGCAAAATCCTAAGCAAAGGAGTGAATGGTGGTTTCTGTATCAGTCAGGCTCAGTCAGGGAAGCAGACACTGTGAATATTATAGATTAAGAGATTTACTCTAGGGAGTAATGGTGGGAGGAGACTGAGCAGAGAAGGTTTTAAAGGGAGACTTGCAGAAGAAAAGGAGTCACTCAACCTGTCCTCCTGAAGCACTGCAGGTGAACAAGTTAGAGGAAAGCTCCTCAACTGGCAGAGATGAGAAGGGGGAGGAGGAGCTCATGGAGAGGCTATGGCGTCTGTTGACTCTGTGGAACCACCCCTCTGAGGGTACCCAGCCAAACTGGTTAGGGATGTGTTTGCTGTTGGTCAGCAGGGCTAACAGTTGGGAAGAAAGCTGGATGCAGAGAGCAGAGAAGGACCAAGCTGGGACTCGCTGATCATTTCTGTGACTGCCTGGCACTGTATCTGATGATGAAGACCTTGAGGGAGTACAGACTGCTGCTCATTACGACCCTGAACATCTCACACAAGTCCGCCTTCCAGTCAACTCGACCTCAGCGGCTGATGAATCTGAACCGTCGATCTTTTAGTTAGCAACCATCTTTTAGTTAGCTCTTAACCACTCTGCCACCAAGGCTCCCAGAAATATATAGGAAAGGAGAATCTAGGAAAAGTAGCCCACTGCTTAAATAAGGTGACAAAACAATTCAGTCCAGTGTTGTATTTAAGTGAAAGAACGAAATCTATTAATGACTCTACTTAAAATATTTGACCAATTAGATACGCTTTTTTTTTTTGGCTGTCAGGGAAATTTAGAAATCACTGATTTGAATTTTACAAATAAACCTCAGACAAGGACAATTTTTGAAACCTCAAGGTTGAATTATCTACTACAGACTCATCCATTTTCTCTGTCATGCACTTTTTTTCTTCCTAAAATGTAGAAAACTGGAAAAATACTTAGCTTATGGAGAGTTCGAAAGCTTACCAAACTAAAATTTTAAATAATCTTATTTTTTCAGATTGTTAGTACTTAAAAGTATAAACTTAATATGACCTCATTAGATGAACTTCAGAAAAACAGCCAAATCTCAGCACAGTCCAAATGTTCAAAGTTTATATCTTTCTGTTTCATTCTTTTACTTTTTAATATTCCTTTTCCATAGTTACATATTAATAATTATGTGCCAATAAATATGGGTTTAATCAGTTATATTAATAATAGTGCTCTAAAATGCGTATTTTGTGGGTCTTTTTTTAACTTTAATGTGTATACAGAATTCTCAAAAAATAATTTAATAGCTTCTCTATACTCACCCTCAAAATGATCTCATCTGATCTGATGTGGTTAACCATCAAGGAGGTTACAAGGAGGCCTTGGCTACGTCTTCCTAGCGTCCCCGGGTGCGGGCAAGTCCAGCAGAGGCTGAAGCAGGGACCTCTCCAGCTTCTCCTCGCCCACCTCACCAAGACCCTGCCCATTTTAACTGGATTTTCCGCACTCATTCTTTGCCTTCCAATGCCTGAGGCCAGGGATTTGAAGCCAAATGGTCCTGCAGCCCCTTGACGCCTTCCTGGCAGGGCTCCACCTACCCCTGTGACCTGGGAGGCACTGTTTCATGTTTATATGCTTTTGTAGAGGAGGAGGGGGCTGGGATGGGAACAGCTGTCAGTCAAGGGCCCTTAAACAAAGCAGTGGGTGCCAGAAAAATAAATCAATAAAATGCTATGCACAGAATTTCATTTGTTTGTTTGTTGTTTTTTCTTATAGATAATGAGATTAAGTAGGGACCAGAAAAGAGGTAGGTTATGAAGGAAAATTTAAGCGGAAGTCAGAATATAGACATTTTAGAGTGACCGCAAATACTGATAAATTCATGGTGCTGTGTTCTACATATCCTGAAGTTGATGGGTTATTTAGGTATTGTTTGAAAGAATAAAAAGAATTGAAAGTATTATTTTGGTATCATCTGTTATAATAATAGTTTCACAGTTAGTTAAAAGTTGGAAATATTTTAATATTTCATGAAAACTTCTAAAACTCAGTGCATTGAGTTATATATACCTGGTTTGGAACTTTCTAGGAGGAAAACTAAAACTTAAGCATCCAAGTAGCACGGTAAAAATTTAAGTATTGTGTCAAAGACCATCAAATGGGGAAAAGACAGTCTTTTTAACAAATAGTGCTGGCAAAACTGGATATCCATCTGCAAAAAAATGAAACAGGACCCATACCTCACACCGTGTGCAAAAACTACTTCAAAATGGATCAAAGACCTGAATATAAAGCCTAAAACTATAAAGTTCATAGAAGAAAAAATAGGACCAACACTTCAGGCCCTAATACAAGGCATTAACAGGATAGAAACCATAACCATCAACGCACAAACCCCAATAGATAAGCTAGATAACTGGGATCTTCTAAAAATCAAACACCTATGCTCTTCAAAAGACTTCACCAAAAGAGTAAAAAGAGAACCTACAGATTGGGAAAAAATCTTTGGACAGTACAAGTCAGACAAAGGTCTAATCTCCATAATCTAAAAGAAAATCTAACACCTCTACAACAAAAAGACAAATAATCCTATTAAAAAATGGGCAAAGGAAATGAACAGACACTTCACCAAAGAAGACATTCAAGCAGCCAACAGACACATGAGGAAATGCTCGCGATCACTAGCCATTAGAGAAATGCAAATTAAAACCACAATGAGATACCATCTCACCCCGGCATTACTGGCACGAATCAAAAACACTGGAAAGAACAAATGTTGGAGGGGCTGCGGGGAGATCGGAACTCTTATGCACCGCTGGTGGGAGTGCATACTGATACAACCATTTTGGAAAATGATATGGCGCCTCCTCAGAAAGCTAGAAATAGACATACCATTCAATCCAGCAATCCCACTCCTAGGAATATATCCTAGAGAAATAAGAGTCGTCACTCGAATAGACATATGCACACCTATGTTCATGCCAGCATTGTTCACAATAGCAAAAAGATGGAAACAACCTAGATGCCCATCAACAGATGAATGGATAAACAAACTATGGTACATACACACAATGGAGTACTATGCAACAAGAAAGAACAAGAAATCTATGAACCATCTCATAACATGGATGAAACTGGAGGACATTATACTGAGTGAAATAAGTCAATCACAAAAGGACAAATATTGCATGAGACCTCTATTGTAAAAACCCATGAAAAAGTTCACACACAAAATGTAACAATCTTTGTTGGTTACCAGGGATGGGGGGGGTGGGGAGGAAATACTAAATAGGCAATAGATAAGTGGTATCTTGGGTGAAGTGTGAGACAGTACACAATACAGGGGAAACTAGCACAACTTTACAAGGAAAGGTCATGGAAGCCCCATAGACACATCCAAACTCCCTGAGGGACTGAATTGCTGGGTGGAGGGCTGTGGGGACCATGACCTTGGGGAACATCTAGCTCAATTGGCATAGCACAGCTTATAAAGACAGTGCTCTACGTTCTACCTTGGTGAGTAGTGTCTGGGATCTTAAAAGCTTGTGAGCGGCCATCTAAGATACTCCACTGGTCTATCCCTTCGGGAGCAAGGGAGAATGAAGAGAACAAGATACAAGGAAAAGATTAGTCTGAAGGACTAATTGTCCACAGCTACCAAGGCCTCCACCGGACTGAGTCCAGTACAGCTAGATGGTGCCCGGCTACCACCACTGACTGCTCTGACCAGGATCACAACAGAGGGTTCTAGACAGAGCTGGAGAAGGATGTAGAACATAATTCTAACTCACAAGAAAAAGACCAGATTTACTGGCCTAAAGGAGACTGGAAAAACCCCGAGACTATGGCCCCCAAACACCATTTAGCTCAGTGGCGAAGTTATCTCCGAGGTTCACCGTTCAGCCTTGGAGTGGACAGCCCCATAAAACCAAATGAGACTAACGAGGTACAGTAGTCCAGTGACAAGGGTCAGAAGGCAGAAGGGGACAAGGAAACTGGTGATAGGGAACCCAAGGTTGAGTAAGGATATTGCTGATATGTTGTGAGATTGTTAACCATTGTCATAGGGCAACACTTGTAGTAATTGTTAAATGAGAAACTATTCTGTAAGCCTTCATCTTAAGTGAGAATAACAGCACAATTGGAAGAGCATAGTCAATGTCACTGAACCGTGCATGTAGAAATTTTTGAAATGGTGTGTCTTTGGCTACGTGTATTTTCAGCAAAAAGAAAAAAGGTTGAGAAGTTAGAGGGTTGACGTGTTGTGGGGTTGTTAACCAATGTCATAAAACAATACGTGTACTACTGGTCCATGAGAAACTATTTGTTCTGTAAGCCTTCACCTGAAGTACAATAAAAAAAAAAAATTTAAGTATAGTGCCTCAGTTTTATAATTTAGAACAAAAATATAGCAGTATAGTTCAGCCAAAAACTGTTGTTGTTAGATGCCCTTGAGGCAGTTCTGACTCATAGTGACTATATGTCCAACAGAACGAAACACTGCCTGGTCCTGCGCCACCCTCACAATTGTTGTTATGCTTGAGCCCATTGTTGCAGCCACTGTGTCAGTCCATCTCGTTGAGGGTCTTCCTCTTTTTTGATGACCCTTTACCAAGCATCATGTCCTTCCCCAGGGACTGGTACCTCCTGATAACGTGTTCAAAGTATGTGACAACTTCAAAGTATATTGACAACTTCAGTCTTTTCTCCATTTATCATGATGTTGCTTAGTGGTCCAGTTATGAGGATTTTTGTTTTCTTTATGTTGATTTGTAATCCATATTGAAGGCTGTTCAGAAAATTAGTACACTATTACTTTAAACAGGGGAAGACAGGAATAATAATGTATGACTTCATGCACCATTTAGGTCAGGATAATTTCGATCCATTTCTCTTTCTCATTTTGATGCATAATTGGTAACTGAATAGATGTAGAGCTTTGTTTTCTTAAGTTTTGTTTTTAGTACCATTCAAAAAATATAACTGTATGTCTGTAGTCATTTAAGTCATTTTAGAGAAAAAATGTGTACTTGTTTTTTGACATTGAAATTGGTTTGTGGGTATATTTACAAGAATTCTTAAAAGTATCTTATTATTACCTCTTTTATTACATAGCTGCAATCCTTATATAAAATATAAAACCACTTTTTGCCACATGCCTTTGCTTCTTCATACTTTCTGTGCAATATCTCTATTAATCAATTTAACTATTATGCTACTGATCAGACCATTAAATAAAGTAAATCTAGGTTATATTCATTTTCTACCACAAATTACCACAAACTCAATGTCTTAAAACACCATCCATTTACTATCTCACAGCCCTGCGCGTCAGAGCCTTGGGCATGGCTTGAGTGAATGCTCAGGTCCTCACAAGGGTAAAATCAAGGAATCAACTGGGCAGTTCGAACATAAAGGTCGGGGTCCTCTTCCTAGTTGATGTAGTTGTGGCGGGATATAGTTCCTCACGGCGGTAGAACTGCTGTTCTTGTTCTGCTGTCAGCCAGCAGCCATTCTCAACTTCTGGAGTCGGCCCGCCTTGTTTGCCAAGCAGTCCCACAGGCAGTTCACAGCTTGGTGTTTGCTTTCTTCCGAGATACTTGGAATGTGTCTCCTCGAATTCTTTCTGTACAGCCAGTCAGTGTAGACTCTGTTTTAAAAGGACTAACCTGATTAGATCAGGCTCACCACAGATAAATCTCCCCTTCTTAAAGTCAACTGTGCCATACGATAAAATTAATCACAGCAGTGGAATTCCTCATAGACCCAGTCCCAAGGATTGTGCCATGCATGTACACCAGGGTATAGAGATTTTGGGGTCAACTTAGAATTCTTCCTATCACGCTGATCCCCCCCTGTTTTTGTTCTGTTAATGCGCTCCAAACTATTTTTTTCTACTGCCTCCCTCCTCCTTGTTCTTCTTCTTCTCAATTCCTTTCCCTTTCCAGGTGAGCTTCTGCTTCTGTTTTTGTTCTTTCTTCTTCATCTACTTTGTATTATGTAGAAAAGTATTTGCTCTCTTTTCATAGTGACTAGATACACTCACATTTATACAAAATGCCTGTTACCTTGTGTAGTGAACATCACATTACAGTTTTTCAACTACATGAATTGCATTCTGGGGTTTATATCTTCTCCTCCAGATCTCTCTGCCTTGCATTTCCATCATAGCAACTACCACAGAACCCTCAAGCTCCATATTCAGAATGGAATAGCGGCTGAGTGAATGTTGTTGTAGTGGTTGTGAGGTGCTGTCAAGTTGGTTCCAACTCATAGCGACCCTACGGACCACCGAACGAAACACTGCCCAGTCCTGCACCATTCTCAGAATTGTCGCTATGCTTGAGTCCATTGCTGCAGCCACTGTGTCAATCCATCTCATGAGGGTCTTCCTCTGTTTCGCTGACCCTCTACCTTACCAAGCATGACGTCCTTCTCTAGGGACTGGTCCCTTCTGATAGCATGTCCAAAGTACATGAGACGAAGTCTTGCCATCCTTGTTTCTAAGGAGTCTGTTAAATGAATAGAACATTCAGTGTAAACAAAAGTGGTTTTATGACTTAAAATTGAATAAAGGAATACGTATTGGAGGAACTATCTGACAATGAATTTTTCAGTGCCCAAACTGAGTGATGCTTTTAGAATAAAAATACTTCAGCTTGGCAAATGACTTACTTATTTTGTAGAAAAAAAGCATATCTTATATACTTAAAAGTCAAATTTGTATCTATAAGTTTTAAACCATCATGCAAGTTACAATTTAAAAATGAACAAAACAAATATCTTACAAAAATATGACAATGCAAAATTCACTAAATATTCCTGAGTATATACTCTTTAGAAAAAAACTGTACTTAGTTATTCCCAAAATGAAAAAATCATGCCATAAACAAAGACTGAGAAAATGTATGTGATGGTATAGACTCATTTGCCATTTTTCTGGATTTTACTGACGTTGCGGATATGACAGCAGAAATTGATGTTGTTCTGGGTCAGGTTTAAAAGATTGAAAAGAGGGAAGGTTTTTATTGAGCCACTACTGGTTTGGTTTAACCAATACCACTACCTGTTGCTGTGTCAAGTTTACATATTTCAAAATAAAGTGCATTATGACATATAGAGATTAATAATTAATAAATAGCGTTCAAAATCAACTTGAATCTCTTTGTTAATTGGTGGTGGATATTGAGGAGTGGTGGGCCTCCAGACGTTTAGAAAGGAAATTAAATCATTTCTCCCGAATTTAGGAATCTCTGTAGCAAGATTTCTCTCTGAACTCACAGTTCGTGAGAGATTAGCTACTTGCGTTTTGAAAATGTACGTTAAATTCCAAAGAAACTTGAGAAAGTCAAACACCTAAGAGAAAAGAAGCTTACTGTGGTAGCTGTGATACTGTGGCTCATAGCTACACCACTGGGCATGATAGTCACCAGCGCAAGCTCTAGAGTCAGCTTTAATTGAAACTAGCATTTCCAATACTTTATCACTGATGAAAACCATGAGTTTTAAGTAGATTTCCTTTGTTCAGTCTGTAAAATACTGTGTTCTTTAGGATAACTATCTCAACATTTTGTACTATTGTCCACTTTGCATGATTTGCTACTGGCTTCCTGTCTCACTTCCTTTGTACTAGGTGTCCCGAACAGAGAATGATCTCCCCACCAATATCTACGTGTTTTACTCCTTCACTTCTTCAAGACTTTGCTCAAATTTACCAATGCTACATATATTGGTGGTTCAGTGGTAGAATCCTTCCCTCTCATGCAGGAGACCTAGGGTCTGATTCCCAGCCATTGCACCTCATGTGCGGCCACCACTCATCTGTCAGCGAAGGCTTGCAGGTTGCTATGATGCTGAACTTCCAGACTAAGACAGAGTAAGAAGACAGGCCTGGAAATCTCCTTCCAAAAATCAGCTCATGAAAATTCTATGGATCATAACGGCCCAATCTGTAACTGATTGTGGGGATGGTATAAGACCAGGCGGCATTTTGTTTTGTGGTGCATGGGGTCACTGTGACTTGGAAGCCAACTTGATGGTAGGTAACAACAACATACATTTATTTGTATGCAATTATATTCATTCTACAGTGTAAGGGAACATATAGGGCATAAGCTTTGATGAGGTAACCATGAAATAATTAATATTACTTAAGCTCTTGGTTATGTTCATAAAGGATAAGGTAGGCAGTATGGTTACTCAAGATTATACAAGAAGCATAAGTAAACTCTAAATTCTACATTATTTGCATATGCAAGATGTTCAGACTACGGCATAACTATCAATAATAGTTTGACATGCAATTAATCCTCATAGGAGAAATAATAGTCTTGAAGGGATGGTTAGATGTATTAGGCTATTTCATCAGCTTTCCTTATTAAAATTAGTTGGGTCATTTTAAAGAGTTCATTGTGATTCTTTTCTTTTTCCAGGGTTCATTCAAGAAACACTGACCTGGAAAATGATCTCTTTAAAACTTTGTTCTTAGGGTGCCAGAATTTAACCATGAAATGTCTTTGCAGTGTTCAAACTTCATATGATTTTATCAGAACTAATTATTTTACAGTAAAACCTATGAAAGCCAGAACCTGTGTAAGGTGGAAACCTGTCAGAGAAGAAAAACTCATATATTTTCCACTAATAGAGAACAACAGAAAAGTGGTAAGATTGCACCCTGTTATAGGCGGAAAACTCGCAATATGTGGAAAAACAAGTCAATCCCCGAGTTCCGGCTTTCACGAGTTTCGCTGTAATATATTCCTTACCCAAACCCAAACCAAACCCTTTGCTGTGGAGTGGATTCGGACTCATAGTGAGCCTATAGGACAGAGTAGAACTGCCCCATAGAATTTCCAAGGAGTGGCTGGTGGATTCCAACTGCTGACCTTTTGGTTAGCAGCGGTGGCTCTTAACCACTGCATCACCAAGGCTCCAGTATATTTCTTAGAAGATATTAAATATTATAGTCTATGAAACAAAATTTAAAAGAATTGAGCTTTGTAATTAAAACATTAAAAAGATTTGTTTTCACCCTTTCATATAAAATATTTTAAACATATATAAAATTTAGAAAATGGTATGACTTAACCCCTCTGTGCCATCACCTGCTTCAACAATTATCAACTCATAGTCAATCTCGTCCCTTGAATATTTTGAAATAAATCCTAGATATCATAACATTTCATTGGCAAAAATTTAAAAGAAAGTAATAGCATAAAAGCACCCTAAGAACAAGGTTTTATACAGATCATTTTCCAGATCCATGTTTCTTGAATGAACTCTGGAAAGAGAAAAGAATCATAATGAACTCTACAAAGTGACCTAACAAATTTTAATAAGAAAAAGCTGATGGAATAGCCTAATTACATCTAACCATCCGTTCATCTAACCGCCCCTGCCTGGTGCAAATGGTTAATGTGCTCACCTGCTAACCGAAAGACTGGAGGTTCAAGTACACCCAGAGTATCCTTGGAAGAAAGATCTCACGATCTACTTCTGCAAAATCAGCTCCTGAAAACCCTGTGCAGCACAGTTCTAGTCTGACACACATGGAGTCACCATGAATTGGGATTGATTCAAGGGCAACTGGTTTAATAACATAAAAACAGTAAACAGTGCAGAAAAATTGTACATGATGCTTTATATTTTTACATGTAAGCAGGGATTGTATAGATGTCTTAGCTTTTAATGTATTTTGAATAACACATAAATAAATACAAAAAACATTAAATAAGTTCAAAGTAACTTGAACTCCAAGAAAAAAGTAACTCATTCTATTTCAGTCCCATCCTCAGCAGCAATCACTATTAAAATTTTTGTACATCATTAGATAAATTTTCTTTGCAAATACAAACTTATCAGTACTGTATCTACGTCTACATCTGTACCTATGTCTCCTGATTTTTAAACTAATAACAATATACAGGGTGCTATGGTTTTTATCATGCTTTTTTTTTTATTAAGTATTTATGTTATCTATTACCCATTACTGTCAAGTCAATTCTGACTCATACAGATCCTATAGGACAGAGTAGAATTGTTTCATAGGGTTTCCAAGGAGCAATGGTGGATTTGAACTGCTGACGTTTTGATTAGCAGCCAAACTCTTAGTCACTGCACCATCAGAGCTCAAAGTTATCTGTTATTATACAACAGATAATACCAATACTTTGTGCTTTTAAAATGCAATGATTTATTATTTCTTATTATTCTGTAAATTGATGGTTTTCTGCTGGTCTTGTTTGAGCTCATTCATGCAGCTGCATCCAGCTGCCCAGGGAGAACTAGAGTTGGCTGATGTTTTCTGTTAAAGGGCCAGAAAGTCAATACGCTTGGCTTGGCAGAACATATGGTCTCTGTCACTACTCAACTCTGCTGTTTTAACATGAAAGAAACTATAGACAAAACAAAGCATAGGTAAATGAATGAGTTTTGTTGTGTTCTAATAAAACTTTATTTACAAAAAGATGTGGTAGATCAGATTTGGTCTAGCCACTGTATTTTGCAGGCACCTGCTTCTAGAGTACTATTTATTTATTCATTTAAAACAACAGATACAAACTTAGACTACGTACTAGTCAGTATAGTAGGCTGGAGACACTTTTCTAGCAACTTTCAGGTATCAGGATTGTTATTCTATTTATGCCTTTTCTTATATATTTTTAAAATATGACTTAAAGCTGACCTGAAAACTAATCTATATTATAGGCAACCTGAAGGCGTGGGTCATGTCAAACTTATAATTGAATTTTCTATAACACCTGGTAGAACAGAGCCGCCTTTTACATAAGGCTGTAATAATGCCTTGCTTATTTTTTTCATGAGTTGAATTTATAAAGAACTGGCAACGTAATTGAATCAAATATTTTTTTGTCTTTTTTGGCCGAACAAATAATTATGCATTTGTTAATGAAAATTTAATATTTTAACATATTTTATAGCAAAAATTCTAAAATACTATGTTCAAAGTTATTAGGTTAGTTTTTGCATAAATGTTAGTGGCTGTATATACAGATAGTCCCTGACTTACTATAGGGTTCTGCTCCAATATGTCAGTTGTAAGTTATTATTGCATTGTATTATCAATATCTTTATAAATACAATATTTATTTGTCTTTGCAGGTTGGAGATATTACACATAAACTTAAGGATATATTTTAATACATACATACAAACGTACAAAAATACATAAATCATTAAAAAAAACAATGGTCGCAAGTGCGGTTGATCGTATCTCAAAAACATCGTAAATTGGGGACTACCCTCATACACTATGGAATAAACTATTTATCAATATAAATTAACTGATTTGGGACCTTTAATTATATCAACCCAAGATGTGAATGGTGAGTGGGGAGAAAGATTTAACAGAGCATATTTGAAGGCATGACTTAGAAGGAGGAGAAAAAACAAATGAACAACAGCAAACAAACAAAAATGTCTTCCGTTTTTAACCTAAAACTTTCAGTCTTTAAGAAATTACATTCTATATTAACGTATAGAGAGAATTTATAGATAAAATTACACAAAAAATTGATCATGGTTTCCCCTGTACACATTGTAGGTAACTTTTTACTTTATTAGTCACTTTTGTCTATTTGTTTTTTATTTCTTTTTTACTTTAAACAAGTTACAATGAGCTTTCCTTATTTAATGATTACAAAAATAGCTTTAAAATATTGTTCAAGCTAAATAAACAGCTATAGCCCAAGAGACTAATATGCTTATTTCAATGTCGATGATGTATTTGTCCAATTTGTACTAGTCGTGCATTTCCAGGTGTGTAATAAGAATAATGCTTTTAAAACATTAGAGTAACAAATTGGCTACAGTGATAGAAATGTCTTGGGCTTCTTCGCATGCACTGAAATATGAGATGAGAGCAACGGAGTTTTATGATTCATCTACTGAGTTGTTAAATATATTTTAAGAAGAAAGTCTGAATTTCTGTAGAGATTCAGAAGCAAAAATTAAAAAATGACTTATTAACAAAATTTAAGTATACAATTGTCTTATATATAATATAAAAAACCAAAAACCAAACCTGTTGCCGTCAAGTCAATTCCGACTCATAATGACCCTATAGAACAGAGTAGGACTTGCCCCATAGAGTTTCCAAGGAGCACCTGGTGGATTCAAACTTCCAACTTTTTGATTAGCAGCCATGGCACTTAACCACTAGGCCATCAGGGTTTCCAGTACACACTAAGGCCTGTATATATACCTACATGCATTTGTAAATTTGGTAAATGTGGAAGATGTGAATTAGTTACCACTGGTGTGACTTGACACATGGGATTGGACTTAGTGGCAATGAGTGTGTTTGCTTGTTTTGTTTTTACTTTTTTTTGGTGCTAGTAACATGTGTAATGAATAATAACACTTATATGTAGAATTATAAAGCCTACATGATATAGCATGTGAATAAAAGAGTGGGGCTGCCTAGTATGTTGTAAATACATCATAAAAAGAAAAAATGTCATAGATTATTCACTGTAATTGTAGACAATTATTTAAAATCTATATTAACATAAGTAATCTCTCTGAAAGGCTATGGTTTGAATATATTCCTTTTGATAAAAAAGAAAACCTGTAAATTGCATGATAAGACTTCGGTATTAATCAATTCCTCATGTGAATGATCTAACAGTTGTCTTAATCAATGAAGATTAAATTAGCTTAAGTTTTTTAATAAAGACCACAGATATGTAACAGTTATAGAAATAGACACTAACTGGTAAACCGAAGGGGTGCTTAAATTACTACCAAAAGTAACCCCAAACACCTCATGTTCGAAGAGTCATCTAATAATATAGCATAGTAGGTGGTAAATGAGCTAATAAAGTAAGTAATAGAATTCTATGTTGGAGTCCAAACTCAAGTGGTAAAACAATATTTAACACTGAGATTGCAGTAATTTATATAAGATGTTTGACATGAAGAAAGTGTATGGTCTTAGGACAGAAATTATTGCAGGAATAATCTATTTGTCATTTTGGTAGCCCAAAATTCTAGATGTGGCATTTAGAAAATGTTAAATATATTTCTGAGAAAAATTTTTTATTATAAAACAAGACTAGAAAGACGAAGTATATATTGAGGTAGTTCACATATCATCTGGATGCTTTCCACAATGTTATATTTCAGTGAAAAGAATAAAGGCTAAAATTGAACATGTTTTCATTTAAATATTATTTATTCAGAAACTAATATTTTTAAGGGCACTTAATAAATAATATCGTATTTGTTTTACATTACCCTTTTATTTCTCTCTTCTCAGTCTTTAAACAGCTCTTCCTAGTCATTTCTGTTGACTCATTCTACTCTACGTCCAACTGTGGCCATTCTGCACAGTTTGGTCACAGCCTTTGTGCCTCTGTCACTGCAATTCTGTGCATAGTTCTATGCACATGAACTCAGTGTTCAACTCTTCAGGAAATGCTTCCCAATTTTCTCAACAGGTCAGATCTCCCCTGTCACATGCTTCCTAGCACCGTGAACCACTAGTGCCTTTGTAAGTTTAATTGTTGTCTTAACCTCTCTGTGGGTTATTTAATTAGTGCTCATTTCATCCACCAAATTTAAATTCCATTAAGGCAGTAAATACGCTTGCTTTTCTTTGGCATTTTGTCCCCACCAGATAGGACAATTCTTTTTGCATGGGAGACCATCAATAATTACCCATAGAATGAATGACTAAGTGAAGGAATGAATCTTTTTCCTTAAGACCATCACTTTTATTAGAGATGCCTCCATTTTTCCATTCTCCTTTATTGGAAAACGTAAAGTTGTCTGTTGGTTTACCCTATTTTAATTCCTATATTGAAATTCTTACTCATGCTTTCAATCATGCTCTGTTTCAAAAAAATCCTAACATATAATCATCTTGCTATATATATAGATTTTTTTTTCTCCCCCTTAATTTACTCTAGGAAATGCTTCCCAACACTGGATCACTGCAGTGAGCTCCTAAGTGGTCCTTTTTCTCTTCTTTCTTTGCTTAATTGTTTAAATCTGCAAAACTCATTTTAGCTCTGCTTCCATCAAATCAATGTTAATTCTGTTACTGACTAAACCATGGGCCAAGAACTTGACTTCTAAGTCACGTAATAAAGTGTCTGCAGAATGTAACTGTCCTTATTTAGCATTTACACATCAACTCAGAAGGAGTCAGCAGTGGGGGAGACTCAGTTGCTTCACATCCCTGAAAATATGTGGTATAGTCGGATTTGTTTTTGTTTTGTTTTGTTTTAAACATCAGCCTTTTTAATAAGTGTGTTCCATACACTCACAACTGGACCAATAAGCAACATCATGATAAACAGAGAAAAAAGACTGCAGTTGCCAAGGATTTTATTTTATGTGGATCCCCAATCAATGCCCATGGAAGCAGCAGGCAAGAAATCAAATGACTTATTGCATTGGGCAAATCTGCTGCAAACGACCTCTTTCGAGTGTTAAAGAAGCAAATATGTTACTTTGGGGACTAAAGTGCGCCTCATCCAAGCCATGGTATTTTCAATCATATCATATGCATGTGAAAGCTGAATAATGAATAAGGAAGCCCAAAGAAGAATGGATGCCTTTGAATTACGGTGTTGGAGAAGAATATTGAATATACCATGGACTGCCAGAAGAAAGAACAAATCTGTCTTGGAAGGAGTACAACCAGAATGCTCCTTAGAAGTGAAGGTGGCAAGACTTCCTCTCATGTGCTTTGGGCATGTTATCAGGGGAAACTAGTCCCTGAAGACGGACATTAAGCTTGGAAAAGTAGAAGGTCATAGAAAAAGAGAAAGACCCTCAACGAGATAAATTGACACAGTGGCTATAACCATTGGCTCAAGCATAACGAAGATTGTGAGGATGGCGTAGGACCGGGCAGTGTTTCGTTCTGTTGTACATAGGGTTGCCTACTTAGGGCACCTAACAACATAACAACAGTAAGTGTGTGGTGGTATCGTCGTAGGAGCCTTGGTGATGCAGTGGTTAATTGCTCAGCTACTAATCAAAAGGTCAGTTCAAACCCACCAGCGCTTCTGCAGGAGAAAGGCGTGGCAGTCAGCTTCCGTAAAGATTACAGCCTAGGAAACCCTACGGGGTAGTTCTACTCTGTTCTGTGCGGTTGCTATGAGTCGGAATTAACTCAGGTTCCTACCTCAGTCAATTATGCTGCCTCCTTAAAAGCTATTTCCTCTTACCTTTATTTACTCTGTCTAGCCAGCTCAGAATCATGTCTTCTCTGTCACATATCCTTTCCCCAAACCATGGAATTTATAAACTATTACAATGTGTTTAAAAACAAAAGATTCTTTCAAAGGTGCTGGGGAGGAAAAGTCTGAAGTTTAATAAATCAGCTAAATGTAATTAGGAAGAGAAATATATAGATGCCATTTTAATAAATATTTTTATCCATCATCATGAAACGAGAGGAATTTTAAGTGTTAGCAACCATTTCCTATTTAGTCAAACAGTTTATAAATAGTAATGAAGTGAGGTTAGTAGATTTCATCTTAAGATGGATATTTGGAACATGTTGCTGATGTTAATACTTCTTATTCAATCATGAGATGTCTATTAATCATAGAAATCCTTTATTTGAAGATTGAGAAGGGTGCAAACTTTTTTTTTGAGCTCCCACATTCAGAAATGAGTAATTTTTACTGAAGTAGCAAGGAAATCCCTTCTTCCTTGAAATTCAGATTTTCCTCTCACCTCCACCCTACTAAACGGTATATGATTACCGAGAGAAGCTTCAATGTGCTAGGAGAAACCTGTTTTCACATTAATTATATTTAAACAAAAGAAATACTATATAATGTAAATTAATAGATTAGAATTATATGAATTTTTATTACAGGGATACCTGTGAGAGCCGGAACTCAATGGGAACTGCCTTGTTTTTCCAGGTCTCGCAAGTTTTCCACCTTGACAGGGTGCAGTCTTAACACTTCTCTATTGTTGATGTTAGTGGAAAATATTCTCCTTCTCTGATAGATTTCTGCCTTACACAGGTTCCAACTTCCGCAAGTTTTACTGTAGATGCAACCAGACGCTTGCCATTTCAACAGACTTCACATGCATAATCCGGTGATATTAATGATATTTATCATGTTGTTCACCCATCGCCATTACAAATTTCCAAAGTTTTCATCACTCCTGACAGAAATTCAGTGTCCTCCTAAACAATAATGTAGTTTTAAAGTGAATCACACCTGCCATTTATTAAAAGGGTGCGCTGATTAAGCACTTTGGTGAACTTTGTCAAGTTCTCCACTTTACTGCAACGCCAATAAAGACCAGAAGTTATGTCTGTTGATTACTTAACTTTTATGTTTTCAACATATTTTTTATGCTCACTCAAACTAAATTAACGTGAAGTTTTTAAAATTACTGTACAAAACACTTAAAGAACTACACTCCATTAATTATTCTTAATGAGGATTAATGTTCCTTAGAAGGAAGGACGGCAAAAGTTCAGCTCCCTTACTTTGGACAGGTCACCAGAAAAGGATAGTCGCAACAAAAGGATATCATGTTTGCAAAAGAAGGTCAGCAAAAATGAGGGGAACCTTCAATGAGATGGATTGCCACAATAGTTACAAGGAACTGAACCGTATCAAAAATCATGAAGACTACCGCAGGACTGGGCAATGTTTCATTCCGTTATTTGTAAGGTTACCGTAAGCTGGAGCCCACTCAATGGAAATAATGGTGACAATCTTTTTACTTAATCAGTTTTTTAAGTTTCTGATTAATTCATTATAGGTTCCTAAGTAGCATAAATGGTTTGTGTTTGACTACTACCCTAAAGGTTTTACATGTTCATCAATGAAGCATTAGGGGGAGACAAAAAAAAAAGAGGAAATCATGTCTAAAAGATATTTCTCCACAATATAATTTAAAGCCTTGAGCTATGTTTTAACTGACTTCTCTCATTTTCTCATCTGTGTTGGGAGAGAAAGAAAGAATGAAAGCTAGCAGAGTAGCTATCATTTTACACACAGAGCAATTTTTGCTTATCTTCATTTAGTTTGGTTTTGTTGTTTTGCTGTTTTAGTTCTTCATTACTTCTTGTAACACACTTTGCACTGGAATCATTCCTGGCACGGGAAATAAATCTCTTAGGGTTTCCTTTAGTGTGAGTCTCCTTGGAGCCAACTTGCTCAGTTTTTCTTTATTTTCCAGTCATTCAGCCTTCATACCCAGTGCCATGGAGTCAATTCCAACTCATAGCGACACTGTAGAACCAAGTAGAACTGCCCATAGTGTTTCCAAGGCTGTAATCTTTACCGAAGCAGACTGCTGTGTCTTTTTCCCAGAGCCACTGAGTGGGTTTGAACCACCGATCTTTTGGTTAGCAGTGGAGCTCTTAACCACTGAGCCCCCAGGGCGCCTTTAGGTCTTCATACTTGAAAGATATTGGCACGGATTATAGAATTCTAAGTGGACAATTTTTTTTTTCAGCATACTGAAGATATTATTCCATTGTCATCCAACTGTCTGTTAGGTGTCGGTCATTTTAAAGTAATCTTTTTTGTCTGTTTTTCTGTTTATCTTTCATTTTCTGTGATTTCAATAGATTTATCTAGGTGTTAAATTCTTGCCATTCTTTTGGTGTGTGTGTGTGTGTGTGTTTATGTTTTACTCCTGTTCATTTTTCTGCTTGATTATGTTTAAATTTATATTGGATTAATTCATTCCAATAGCCTGACCTGCCTCTACTAGGTAACCCAACGCACTGATGTCTAGTTGATTCCAACTCATGGGGACCCCATAGGGTTTCCAAGGCTCTAAATCTCTACAAAAGCAGACTGCCACATCTTTCTCCTGAGGAGTTGCTGGTGGTTTCGAACCGCCGACCTTCAAGTTAGCGGTTGATTGCTCTAACCACTGCACAACCAGGGCTCCTTCTACTAGGTAAAGGAAGCCCCATATAATTTTTGCTGACTTTTTTGTATGATTTTTAAGTAGTGTTTTAGCTTTTTTATAAGAGTGTAGATCTATTCAGGTGTATGTTTTTATAAGCATAAAAATAATAATTGTTCTTGTTTATTTTCTTCCAAAAGAATCAAGATTTCAAAGATCCCTGGGGAAAAAAAAGAAGGTTTATTCTCAATTATATGTTGAAATGTGAAGGAACTACATTTACAATTCAAAATGGGAAGGTATTTTCACCATATATAATGAGTCCACTCAGCCTTATCGGACTTCTTTTTGTGCTTGTTATTCTTGTTCTTCAAAATTTAATTTTAAAATATTTGTGTACTTTATATGAAGATTTTATATTCTTCTTGCAATGCAAACATAGCTGACTGTCTTTCTAGACAATCAACAAGTGGAACATTATTAGCATTCTGTCAATTACTGAATCAAAGAAAGTAGGTGTCTTTAGGTATTTGGATTGCGTCCTCCAGAGGAAAAGGGCAAACTGTCCAGAGTATAAAAATTGTGTATTTCAGCTGTGAATTCACCTTTAATTTTAATTCATTTCATATATTTTGCTAAAGTCATGAATAAATAATAAGTAACAAAATATAATTACCATTTTACTATGAACTAATAACATTTTATTTAAGTTACATTTGACATGAATGCAGAATATATTTTAAGGAGAAAGCAATCACACAAGTTTTAAAATTACCCTTGTGCCTAGTTGTATACAGAATATAAGTTTTCTTTGAAAATCATAGTATATACTGAATTAAATATATCTCCAACACTAACCAGTTGCTATCAAGTCCATTCTGACTCATGGAAAGACCCCACGTGTGTCAGAGTAGAACTGTGCTCCACAAGGTTTTCAAGGCTGATTTTTCAGAAGTAGATCACTAGACCTTTCTTCTAAGGCCCTCTGGGTGGACTTGAACCTCCAGCCGTCTGGTTAGTAGCCAAGCTCATTAACTATTTGCATCACCCAGGAACTCTTAAATATATCCCAAGTCACCATTAAAATCACTGAGACTTCTGGATAAGGAATTTAAAAGTTTGGCCAATAAACACTCATTTGCCCCCTGCACAAAGTAATATTTAGTGTTTGTTGAGGAATTAAGAAATCTTTATCTATGTCTCCAAGATTTACATCTATATATGTCTTATATAATCCTTAAATTTTGTTAAGGTTAAGTCTTGGGAAGCATTAATGATAATTCTTTTGTATAATGTGAAACTAAATAAAGCATTCCATTGTTTCAGACCCTCCTTACCATTCTCACATTTCTGTAAGGCATTGCTTTAAATATTCTAGACAAATAAGAGTACTTTGTTTATAGAAAACTGAATATTCCAGTCTAGATACTAATGAGTCCCATGGTACCTGCCAAGGGACATTTTCCTTGTTTAAACTTCCCGCCAATCCTCTTTCAGTTGTCTACCTTTTCAGCTGCTAACCGAAAGATAAGCATTCAAATTCACCAGCTACTCCTTGGAAACACTGTGGACCAGTTCTACTCTGTCCTATAGGGTAGTTATGAGTCAGAATCCACTTGATGGCAATGAGTTTGTTTGTTTTTTTGCTTAACATATAAGTAGATAATAATTTGTTTCACAAAACTCATGTGCAAGTAACATAACCATATTTTAAAATTTCTAAATAAAATTAAATCTGATGTGAGCCCCTGACTTACGCACCAAAGACACTAAAACATCTGGTTTAAGACAATTGTGGTGGTCCTGGCCCATCTCCTTTGGACATACTGTCCTTGGAGAAATAGGCATGGTGACAGGCATTTCTCTCTTTGCTTCTTCTGCTACCAGAAGTCATATAAAGGCCTTTCCAGCTGCTCTCTGCCAAGTGCTGGCACATTTTAGGACATAGATCTGTCCTTCTCAGTGTCCACTCTGAAGCATAGACTTAGGAACATTTCTTGCCACTTTTAATCTTGCTGAGCTTACTCATCTGTTGGCTAAAAGTTTTCTTCAACTAACTCCTGGAAATTTCAAAAAGGGTAATTCCTCTTTAAAAAGTCTTTCTTTCTTCCGGCAACATGGCGCTCTAGGCAGAAACACCATACTGTCCTCCTACAGCAAAGATCCGAAAATCTAAGCCAGAGAAAACAGCAATTCTGAAACCCTAAACATCAAATGAAGAGATAAAGAACTCAGGGAAGCACCAAATGAAATAAGAAACTGACAGAGAACAGAGAGGGAGCAGACATACATGGAGAGATCCCCTATCAGCTAACACAGCCAAGATCCACCATCTTCGACTCCTATCAGAGACCAGAAAATAGGGGATATGAGAAAGCAGCCTCACGGAGCTTCCAGCAGGAGACAGAACAACCGGTAACTGGCAATATACACTTTCCCAACCCCCACCCTTCTTCACCCCTGCTCGGCCTCCTCTGGTTCCCGTGACCACAGTCTCTTGGCCAGGAAGCACCAGCTGCTTGGATTTCACCTGCCCTAACTGGCCAACTCACTGAGTGCCATTTGTTGGCTGCTGGTGTTTCTTTTTCCGCTTCTTTTGATTTCTTCCTTACCTCTCACCACCTCCCACTCCTTTCACTCAAATACCTGGCTCTATGTGCCATCTTTGCTTCTTCCTGAGGGACTGTGGAGCTCTGCTTGAGTGTGGAACTGCTTCCCAGTCCATGCTGCCACGCTGGTGGGATCCTGGGGCATTTTCTTTGTTTGTTTGCTTTGAATCGTTTGTTTGTTTTCTTTTTCCTTTCTCAAGTCGGGAGCCCATTCTGGCTGGGCAGGGCTGCACAGCTTGGGACCTACCCCCTCAGCTTGTGCAGACCCACACAGGGATCCCTGAGAGTATTTCTTTTCTCGTGGTTTTATTTTTTTCCGTTTTTGGGGGGGATTTCTTGTTCTTTTTTTTATAAACTTCTGTTTGCTTTTCCCTCTTTTTTCCTTTTTGTCTTTCTGCATTAGTCAGTTTCTCGTCTCCCTATACCTTCCTTCTTCTTCTGTCCCCTGAATACCTGGCGCTGAATACCTCTATGCCTCCTAGCCAGGCTATACTTCAAAACCTGGGAATAACTTCCCCAGACCTTGTAGCTGCACCGGTGGGATCCCTGGGAGCTTTGCTGTTCTTTTTTCTAATTTTTATTTATTCATTCTTTTCTTTTCTTCCTCTTACCCTTGTTGCTTTTCTCCATTTCATAGTCTCTCATCACTCCACTCCAATGGCAAGCTCCCCTAGTGTTCTTTTTGTTTATTTGTATGTTTTTGACTCCTGTTCCTCTCTCTTCTCTCCCATATCCCTCTTAGCTCCACACATAACAATCTCCCCCCTCCATCTTGTCTACCTGCACCATGCGCTTAACATCACACCACCAAGCAGCACAGGCATTGTCTACCGGAACCTGCCCTGCGCTGATTACCAACCCACCCTGGATGCTGTAGTAAGTGCCACAAAAAACCCATCCCAGCAACTCCTCTTCAGCTAGACCTGCCCTGTTGCACCATATCTGAGTGACTGACCCTGTCAACTGGAGAAGGAGGCAAAAAGTATCCTGCCCACAGATGAGCAAACAACAAAGAACACACAGCCTGCCTACACAGACATAGCCAAATTAAAAAAAAAAAAAAGGATGAAACAAACAAATATACAATCAATAAATGAGAAAAATAACTACTGAATGCCCCGAAGACAGCAGACAATATCAAAAAATTTACAAAAATATGACAGGTTCCAGTAGGTGTCCAAAATAAAAGACAAGATGACTTTCCAGTAGAAGAAAAGGCACAAGAACTACCTGATAGGGAATTCAAATCTCTAATACTAAGAATTATCCAAGAGTTGAAGCAAAAAGGAGACAAAAATGAGGAAAAAATAGACAAATTCATGGAAAATACAGACCAAAAAATGGAAGAATTCAGGAAAATAATGCAGGAACAAAATGCCAAAATAAATTCACAACTAGAAATTATACAAAAACAACTATTAGAAATCCAAAAGATAAACAACAAGATTTCAGAAATGGACAGTGTCATAGAAGGGCTGAGGAACAGATTTGAAATGGTGGAAGACAGTATCAGCAGAATTGAAGACAAACACTTGGATACAACTCTGTTTGAGGAAAACTCAGAAAAAAGAACAAAGAAAAATGAAGAGACCCTGAGAATTACGTGGGATACAATCAAAAGCAAAAAGTTTCGAGTTCCAGAACAGGGAGAGAAAACAGAAAACACAGAGAGGATCATTGAAGAACTGCTGACAGAAAACTTTCCCGATATCATGAAAGATAAGAAGCTGGCCATCCAAGAAGCTCAATGAACCCCATATAGGATAGACCCCAAAAGAAAATCACCAAGGCATATCATAATCACACTCGCCAAAACCAAAGACAAACAAAGAATCCCGAGAGCAGCTCGTGAAAAACAAAAAGTCACATCTAGAGGAGAAACAATAAGACTAAGCTCAGATTATTCAGCAGAAACCATGCAGGCAAGAAGGCAATGGGATGATATATATAAAACCTTGAAAGAAAGAAATTGCCAGCCAAGAATAATATATCCCACAAAACTCGTTCAAATACAATAGTGAAATTAGGACATTTCCAGATAAACAGAAATTAAGGGAATAAGTAAAAACCAAATCAAGTTTACAAGAATATTAAAGAGAATCCTTCAATTTGAGAACAAACTACTTCAGCTCACAGGCTGAATCTAGGACGCAGGATCCTACCAGCTAGATACCAATCTATGAAATGAATTTTCAAGGACTATCCAAAACTAAAAGAAATAGGACAGGGAATCAGAACAGTTAATCTGTAAATGACAACAACATCAGAACAATAAAAGAGGGAATAAATGGTGTAGGTATAGAACCTTCTAATGGAGAGGGAGGCAAGGTGATACTAAGTAATAATAGACTGCTTCAAACTTAGAAAGATATGGGTAAATTTCATGGTGACTGCAAAGAAAGTTAACAAACATACTCATAAAAATAAAAAGGAAAAACATAAAGTCTCAGTAAAAACAAAACCTACAAAAACAAAAGTAGTGAAAAAAGTCCACATACTAAAGGCATTCACCACAGGAGAGTAAGAGGAACAAAGAAAATGTCAGCACCACCAAACAAAGCACTACAAAAAGACAGCTAAATAAATTCACATCTATCAATAATTACACTGAATATAATGGCCTCAATGCACCCATAAAGACATGGAGAGTGACAGAATGGATTAAAAAAAACAGGATCCATCACTATGCTGTCTAAAAGAGACACACCTTAGAAACAAAGACGTGAATTTATTAAAAATCAAAGGTTGGAAAAAAATATATCAAGGTAACGACTACCAAAAAAAAGCAGAAGTAGCAATACTAATCTCAGATAAAACAGACTTTAAAACAAAATCTACCATAAAAGACAAAGAAGGACACTATATAATGATTAAGGAGTTGATCCATCATGAAGACATAACCATAATAAACATCTACGCACCTAATGACAGGGTTCCAAAATACATACAACAAACTCTAACAACACTGAAAAGAGAGATTGAAAGTTCCACAATAATAGTAGGAGACTTCAACACACCACTCTCAGTGAAGGACAGAACAACTAAGAAGAAACTCAGCAAAGATACAGAACACCTAAAGGGCACAATCAGCCAACATGACCTCATAAACATATATAGAACACGCCATCCAACTACTGCAAAGTACACATTCTTTTCCAAGGCACGTGGAACGTTCTCCAGAATAGACCACATCTTAGGCCACAGAGCAATCCACAACAAGATCCAAAATGTTGAGATAATTCAAAGTGTCTTCTCTGACCACAATGCCATCAAGGTAGAAATTAACAACAGAAAGAGCAAGAAGAAAAAAATCATTTACATGGAAACTGATAACAACCTGCTTACAAACCACTGGGTAATAGAAGAAATCAGAGATGGAATCAAAAAATTCCTAGAATCAAACGAGAATGAAAACACACCATACCAAAACCTTTGGGACACAGAAAAGGCAGTCCTCAGAGGACAATTTATAGCAATAGATGCACGCATCAAAAAAGAAGAAAGGGACAAAATCATAACATTAACTACAGAATTCAAACAAATAGAAAGAGAACAACAAAAAAAGCCTACAACCACCGGAAGAAAGGAAATAGTAAAGATCAGAGCAGAAATAAATGAAATAGAGAACATAAAAACAATAGAAAGAATCAACAAAACCAAAAGTTGGTTCTTTGAAAGAATCAACAAAATCGACAAACCACTGGCCAGACTGACAAAACAAAAACAGGAGAGGACACAAATAACCCAAATAAGAAATGAAATGGGGGACATTACGACAGACCCAACTGAAATAAAAGGATCATAACAGAATATTATGAAAAACTATATACTCCACTGGTCTCATCCCTTCAGGCACAAGGGAGAATGAAGAGAACAGGATACAAGGAAAAGATTAGTCCAAAGGACTAATGGACCACTGCTACCAAGGCCTCCACCAGACTGAGTCCAGTACATCTAGATGGTGTCCAGCTACCACCAATGACTGCTCTGACGGGGATCACAACAGAGGGTTCTGGACAGAGCTGGAGAAGGATATAGAACAAAATTCTAACACACACAAAAAGAGCAGAATTACTGGCCTGAAAGAGTCTGGAGAAACCCTGAGAGTATGGCCCCCCAGACACCCTTTTAGCTCAGTGGTGAAGTCACTTCCCAGGTTCACCATTCAGCTGGGGATGGAACAGCCCCATAAAACCAAATGGGACTAATGAGGCACAGCAGTCCGGGGACAAGGACTAGAAGGCAGAAGGGGACAGGAAAGCTGGTGGTAGGAAACCCAAGGTTGAGTAAGGACAGTGTTGACAGGTAGTGAGGTTGTTAACCATTGTCATAGGGCAACATGTGTACTAACTGTTTAATGAGAAACTAATTTGTTCTGTAAACCTTCATCTAAAGTGAGAATAGCAGCACGATTGGAAGAACGTAATTGATGTCACTGAACTGTGCATGTAGAAATTTTTGAAATGGTGTATCTTTGGCTATGGATATTTTCACCAAAAAAAAAAAAGGTCGAGAAGGGAAAGGGTTGACATGTTGTGGGGTTGTTAACCAATGTCATAAAACAATATGTGTACTACTGTTTCATGAGAAACTATTTGTTCTGTAAACCTTCACCTAAAGTACAATTAAAAAAAATAAAAGGTGGGGTGAGGAAGTCTTTCTTAGAAAACCTGGGCCTGGCTAGAATGCCTTTACTGGATGAGAGAGATGTGAGGAAAGGGAACAGTAGAAAATATCCTTTTCATTTTTTTCTATTTTCCACGTATGAAGACACAGAAATCAATCTCTTCATACATGACACTGCCACGTATATAAACCATGTTCCAGGGGCCAAAGGCTATATGCGGACGTGTCCCGCGAGTAAGTAATTTTCTCAATGGTTAATTGAGAGAACACCAATGTTTTTAGCAGCCTACAAGTGGTAGTATCAGAAAAAAAATTAGCAACAATATATAAATTTGTTGACGTATATTTCACACATTTGAATATAAGATAAAATGTATTTTTCATTATTACTATTGCTGCATTGTCTGACCAATTTATAAAAACCTGTTTACTCTTAGTATGTACTTATTATAACTAAGAATACCTTTCTATGTTAAAAAACAGGTACAATAATAGGCTTAATGTGAATCTGTATGTGCCAGGGTAACTGAAAGCAAGAGAACTATATTTTTTAAAGAGCCAGACAGAAGAGAAGTGTGTATATCTGAAAACTGATTTTATTCACTGGCCATCTCCAGCGCATTGACTATTAAGAAGCTTTATCCAATAGTAGAAGAAAGGTTCAACGCTTTGTGCAATTTTCAATAAAAAACACAGTGAACTTCCTGGTAAACCATTGGATTTTTTTTCCTGAGATAGTTCAAAAGAGTGCATTCTGGGATAGTTTTTTAAAAAATTATAAAAGTGGAGTCCAAAACAACATAGACGTCATTCAGAATCGCATTCGTCTGGCAAAAAAAAAAAAAAAAAAAAACAGACAAAATAACACTGTTGCTGAAAAGTTTGCAAAAGGAAGCACCAAGTTACATTTGTTCAGAAAGAAAGTGAATTTCCAAATCCATTTTTCAGAAGATGCTCTTGCAAAACACTAATGTTAGTTATTCAATGGGACAGAATACATCTCGTCCATGTATTGATCTCAACCCAGATAAACGTCTGTAGCCCAAGGTCTCGGGATGCTCTAACCACTGTTCCTAGAAATGAAATGTAAAACCAATATCCCAGATAAAATGAAGAGAAGAGTTCTGAATTAACTGAGTAAATTTCTGACAACCACAGGAACGAGGCCTCATAAAATAAAATAAATTCAGATACAGAAAAATTAAAAGAATTACAATAATCTAAACATAATATACATATATATAATAATATGTATATATGTACACACATAATATACATGTATATATTATGTATATATACACACACATATATACATTTAATTTTCAAAACCAGACTGAGGAAAAAGACTGTATTAGTTTTCTATTTCTGCGTCACAAATTTAGTGCCTTAAATGAATACACATTTATTTCCTCACAGTCTCTGTAGATGATAGGTTCCACTCAGTCTACATGGTTCTTCTGCTTCAGTGTCTTATACCAGGCTGCAATCCAAATGTTAGCCGGCACTGCAATAACATCAGAGACCTGAATGGGTAAAGATCCACTTCCAGGTTCCTTCAAGTTGTTGGCAGAATTAATTTCCCGGTGGCTATAGGTTACAGTTTCTTGCTGGTTTCTCCCTCAGCTCCTAGAAACCCAAACCAAACCCTCTGCCACCGAGTCGATTCCGACTCACAGCCACCTTGTAGGACAGAGTAGAAGTTTCCGAAGAGCAGCTGGTGGATTCTAACTGCTGACTTTTTGGCTAGCAGCCAAACTCTTCAGTTAGCAGTCACTGCTCCACCAGGGCTCCCAGCTCCTAGAAGCCACCCACAATCTCTTGCCACATGGGCTACTCCAACACAGGCACATGCTTCTTCAAATCCAGCAGTAGAAGGAGAGAGTCCTACAGGGAGAGGGAGACAGAGTCTTACATAACATAGCATAATCATGGGAGTGACATCCCATTACCCTTGCCATATAACATAACATAATCACGGAAGTGACACCCAATCGCCTTTGTCATGTTCGATTGGTTGAAGCAAATTACAGTCCTGTTCCACATTCAAGGAGAAGGAATCACACAAAGGTATGAAGACTAGGACGTGGAAATCATGAGACCACCTTGAGTCTGTCTGCCACAAAGAGCTTAAGAGCATGCAGCTTGTAAATAGAAAAATAAATTCAAGCTAGAGTCAGGTAGAACCATAGCGCACACTCTTACTGCCAAATCTGTAATTTTTTTACGCAGTGTTATGCTTATCAGTGCCTGATGAAATTGGCCACATGGGCCAGGCCTAGAGTATACGAGTGTGTGTATTCCTCATTCATTCTTTCCACTTCCTGATCTTACATCCTAATCATTCTGTATCAGCATCTCTTGGAAAGTTAGGCTCTGCTTGCCTACCAATGTTTGCCTCCTTCTCTGAAAATTACTTTATTTGAAGGATATACTACTGTGACAGTATCTGAGTATGTGAATCTAGCTTTTGATATAACTAAGATCTTTCTGTTTGGTTTAGAATTTTATTGTTATTAAATATGTCAAAATTATAAAAATGTTTATATATGATATATATATAATTTATATAATAATAAAATACCTCTGTATCCATCACAGCCTTTGAAATAGAACATTTATAATATATTTAAAGGTCCTTCTAAGCACCAATTCAATTCCATCTCCCTCCTTACCCCTAAATGACACCTCTACCCTAATTTTTGGTTTTGCTTTAAATCATCTTGCATATCTATCAAAAATTACCAAATATGCATAAAATATATTGTTTATCTTGCATGGTATAATATCTTGATGTAATTATCTGTAGATATTACTTGACAAAAACCTTATGATTTATGAGATTTACCCAGACTGATAAATATCAGTATTTCGTTCTAGTTCATTCATTTTTATTTCATTTTACAACTATAAGATACGTATTTATCTGTTTTCTTATTATTATATAAGAGAAAATTCCAGTATTTTTATGATTATGAATAATACTGTTGTAAAATTATTTTACATGTTTCCTTGTAAAAGATTTTTTTTTGGGGGGGGGGGTTGCTTTTGTTTTTTTAGTATGTAACCAAAATTGATACTGCTGGATCAAATTGCATGAATCTTCAACTTTTCTTGCCAAAAAATACACGCTCCTATTTTAATGTATCAATCAACTGGTTAAAAATGATATAAATTTCAATATTAAGTTGTCTCTTACCAAACATATATTCAAGTAATTATTGGCTTTTTAAATTTCCTTTTCCTTAAAATACCTATGCATATGTTTTTGTTGATTTTCTATTTGACTTTTTTCTTATCTTTTATAAACTCTTTTGTATACTGTGTACTCATCTTTCCATAGATTAAGTATGTTTTCCCACATTAAAGTCTATAATTCTGACATTTTATGGCATCAGTTGATGAATGATAGTTTTTTTTTTTTAAATGTGAAATTTGTTGGTCTTCTATTTTATGATTTTTTTCTTTTCCTCTTTCTTAAGAAATTATTTCCTAACCAGAAATCACAAACACACACACGAAAGTTTTTTTCAACTAAATGTTTTAAGTAGTGAGTTTCATTTTTGTTTCTTGGGGTTTTTTAAGGTCTAATTCACAAAGTACCGTTCTCTAAGTTTTGGTAAACACAACCTGCCTAGTAACCACAACCATGATGAAGATATTGTTGCTGTTGTCAGCTGTCATCCAGTAGGTTCTATACACAACAAAAATCTACACAGTCCTGTGCCATCTCCATGAAAAGCTGAGGCTTGAATCACTGTGATTTGCAAAGTTTTCACTGGCTGATTTTCAGAAGTCAATTGCCAGGTCTTTCTTCCTAGTCCATCATAATCTGGATCAAGATGCAAAACATTCTAATGTGTGTTTCTTAATGTTATGTTTTGAGAATGCTTCAAATATTCTGGATACAAATCCTTTTTAGAAGTTTGATGAGATTTGAACATCATTTACAGTCAAAAGATTTTTTTTAATTTCAATAAATTCCAAGTTATCTTTTGCTTTTTTTAAAAATATGGACTGTGCTTTTGATATTATATCTAAAATCTCTTTGCCTAAGCCAAGGTCACACAGATATTCACACACGTTTTTCTCAAGAAGTTTGATACTTTGGGTTTTGCATTTAGTCTGAGATCCATTTTGAATTATTTTTTGTTTAAGATATGAGGTATTTGTCGAGGTTCCTTTCAATTATTCTAGAACCATTTGTTGAAAAGACTATTCTTTTCCGTTGATTTGTCCTTGCTCTTTAGTGAAAAAAAAAATCAGTTGATTATATTTGTGTGGGTCTATTTCTGGACTCCCCGTCCTGTTCTGCTGGTCTAGGTGCCCATCTTTTTGCCGGTACCATATTGCTTTGATTACTGCGCCTTTAAAACAAGTCTGGAACTCCAATAGACTGAGCCTTCCAATTCGTTCTCTATTTCAAAACTTTCTTGCCTATTCTTGTTCTTTTGCCTTTTGATATCAATAAATTGTAGAATCTGCTTGTTGTTACCTATCTAATAGTTTGTTGGGATTTTGATTGGGATTGCATTGAAGCGATAGATCAAATAGGGGAGAATTGACACGTTCCAATATTTTTCTTCCAATCCACTAACACAATATATCTGTCCTTTAATTTAGGTCTTTGATTTTTCTTATTTGATTTGTGTAGTTTTATCATACAGGCCCTGCAGGTATTTTATTAGATTCATGCCATAGTGTTTATTTTAGAATTTTTTGGTGTAAATGGTATTTTTTTTAATTATTATTTTGAATTTCAATTGTTCATTACTGTTACTTAGGAATGCAACTGACTTTTTCTAGATTCTTTGGAATGTTATGGACTCTTTGGAAGTGATCTCGACATAGAAACAATTTAATCTCTTCATTTTCAATCTGTATACATTTATTCAATCTATATGCTAAGATTTGATTTTCTAACATGCTGTTGAAAATTTTAGTCTAGCATTCTTTTCTTGTAATATCATTGTCTGGTCTTTGTACTTATTGTAGCCCTGCCTCATAAATGACTTGGCAAAGGTTCCCTCCCTTTCTATTTTCTGAAAGAGACTGAAGAATTATATCTTTATTCCTTAAGCATTTGTTATATTTCAACAATGAAACCACCTGGACTTGAGTTTTCTTTGACTGGAGGTTTAGAATCGCAGATTAAAACCTTTAATAGACACATGATTATTCAGGGTATCAATTTCTTCTTGAGTGAGTTTTGTAGTTTGTGTCTTTCAAGCAATTGCTTAATTTCATTGATGTTGTCAAAGTTATGGGCACAGAATTTTAGGTAGTATTTGTTATACATTTAATGTCTGTAGAGTCGGTTGTATGTCCCTTAATTCGTTCCTGATACTGTTCATTTGCATCTTCTCTCATTTTTTCTTAGTCTGGTTAGAGATTTATCAATTTTATTAATCGACCAAAAAAACACTTTGTGGTTTCATTGAATATTCTATTATGTTTAGCCTTTCAATTTCATTGATTCTGCTCTTACCTATATTATTTCATTCTGTTTGTTTTGGCTTTAACTTTCTCTAGTTTCTTAAGATAGAAGCATAAATCATGGACTTGAGACTGTTCTTTTTAAATGTAAACACTTAATATTATACATTTTCCTCATAACACTGCTTTAGCTGCATTCCCAAAATGTTTATAGGTTGCATTTTTATTTTGTTTAATTCAAACTAAAATTTCAGTTTCTATTGAGATTTCCACTATAACCTTATGCTTTTGCATTGAGGTTTCCTTTTCCTGGAATGTATTCCTGCTAATATCATTATAGTTCTCTTCCTATTGTTTTCAATTTATTTCTCAAATGTTATTTTCCCAGTGAGGTTGACTATATCATTTAAAATTGCAACCCTCTGGACACACTCTTTTTCTTCCCTTTAAATTTTTTTTTCTTCACGTAATCTATCATGTTCCAATACTCTGTATACTGTTCATTATCTGTCCCCTCTCACCAAAATGTAAGTTCTATGATCGCGGAGATTTTCTCTCTTTCCTGCTAAATCCTCTATACCTAGTATAATGCCTGGCACATAGTAACATAGTAGATGCTGAATAATTGTAGAATGAATTTTGTTTTCCTGAAATTATTCATAAATTATTCTAATAATTAGTTCTAGAACTTTTGTCAGTATCAATTATATACGTATATATGATTGTACATTGACCTCGCACAATATATAGAATATGTATGTATGTGTATGTGTGTGTGTATGAATTTAAAATCTGCAGTCTTTCAGGACCTTCCCTAATTTCAAAAGCACATTAAAGATAAAATTTAAATTTTAGCCTTATAACAACAGTTTAAATATATAGGAAACTATCTTTCATCTCATTTTACAGATAAGGAAATGAAGTCTCTAAGAATAAAGTGGTTTACATAAATTTTATAAATGTAGTAGGAGATAACCTGTAACCCATTGCCATTTTGTCAATTTCGACTCATAGCGATCCTATAAGAGATAGTAGAACTGACCACAGGGTTTCCAAGTAGTGACTGGTGGATTTCAACTGCCGTCCTATTGATTAGCAGTCAAACTCTTAATAGGAGGTAGTTCCTTAAAATTTTGTATATTTACAATCTTAGTACCTTTTTCAGTATACTCATGTACATATAGGTAGAAGTGTACATGAGAAGTGTAAATATAAACCTCAAAAATTATGTGTCTATGTCTATCCCTAGACACATCCAAACACTCTGAGGGACTGAATTGCTGGGTGGAAGGCTGTGGGGACCATGCTCTCGGGAAACATCAAGCTCAGTTGGCATAACACAGTTTATAAAGACAGTATTTTGCATTCTACCTTGGTGAGTAGCATCTGGGGTCTTAAAAGCCTGTGAGCAGCCATCTGAGATACTCCACTGGTCTCACCCTTTCAGGAGCAAGGGAGAATGAAGAGAACAAGATAAAAGAAAAAGATTAGTCCAAAGGACTAATGGACCACAGCTACCATGGCCTCCACCAGACTGAGTCCAGTACAGCTAGATGGTGCCCGGCTACCACCACTGACTGCTCTGACCGGCCGGGATCACAACAGAGGGTCCTGGACAGAGCTGGAGAAGGATGTAGAACTAAATTCTAACTCATAAAAAACACCAGATCTATTGGCCTGACAGACTGGAGAAACCTCAAGAGTATGGACCCCAGACACCCTTTCAGCTCAGGGGTGAAGTCACTCTCGAGGTACACCGTTCAGCTGGGGATTGGACAGCCTCATAAAACAAGACGGGACTAATGAGGCACAGCAGTCCAGGGACAAGAACCAGAAGGCAGGAGGGGACAAGAAAGCTGGTGATAGGGAACCCAAGGTTGAGAAGGGACAGTGTTGACAAGTTGTGGGGTTGTTAACCATTGTCATAGGTTGTTAACCATGTGTACTAACTGTTTAATGAGAAACTATTTGTTCTGTAAACCTTCATCTAAAGTACAATACAAAATTTTTTAAAAAATAAAATAAAATAAAAATAAAAAATAATAAAAAATCATGCATTATATACCTATACACAATATATAAATGTATATGTGCACACATAAATATGTAATCAATCATTATGAAGTGATATATGAATATGATTAGATTATTTTTAAATTCTGAATAACATTTAAAAATTTAATACCTTGTTAATAAAACAACCATAAGGGTCTAAACTGAAATTGGTTATTTTATAAACCGTCACATCTATGGGTTAGAGGGATATGCTGATATTCTTTTCTAAAATAAAATTTTATCTGAAATTTAATCATAGTTCACATTTCTCCAAGAAAGAGTATTTTAGAATAAGAGTGTATTATTCCAGTAACCAAACACCATTATGGCCTGGAGATATCCTAGTTCTCAAAACATAGCCAAGGGCTTCTTGGTTCCTCTGAGACATTATTATTTCTAATAACCATATTTCCAGAGTTACACTAGCATTATACATTGACATTAATATGTGGATTTATTTAGCTCTCAGAAGATTTTACTAAAGTGTGTCAGATGTTCCCTAGTGAGTTTGGAAGAATAATGAGCAAGTCAGAGTATTTCTTCCAAAATGAGCTTCAATCTCTGTTAAATTAGCCCCAATTTAATTAGCCCCAAGAAAGTAAAACAAAGAAGAGCCATAGATAAAGATGCAAAAGCACAAGAATGGGTTTCTTTATTATATCAGATACAGTATTTCCAAGCGTAATGGAGCTTTTGAAATTTTTAATAGCATTTCAAAACTATGTGCTCAATCTCAGCTGTTTTATATTTTTGGTCTATTGTGAAATGTTATTTTTCTCTTCTAAAAATACTGGAAGTTCTCCTTTGTAAATGCAAACTACTATCGATCATTCAAAAATTATGCCATAATATCATCTTAAATTTATCCTTCTAAGGCGTGCTCTCCCATTCCAAGTCTCTCTCACATGCAAAGTTAATCACATTGATTAAGACTACAGTCAGTACTTTGAAAGGCCATGTCAGAATACGGATAAATAACTGTAAAGGGCTGAATCTTTGGACTTTCTCAACACACACTAGAGAAGTGCTTAAAGAGAGGTCTTAAACACAAACTGTATTAAACGAGACAATTATTACCAGGATCTCAATAACTCCTTATAAGTGTTATTTTCAGGAAACATTGGAGATCTTAGTGATAAACAAAGCACTCTACAATTAGTGTGACTATTTATAATATGTCTCAAATAAAAAGATAAAATAAATTTTAAAAAACGATATAAACAGAAAGAGAAATCAAAACAAATTTTTTAATCATGTAACTTAGATCTTATTTTATCTATCTGTCTATGGAGAAACAGAGAAGCAATCTTCAAGCAAGACTGAGCCTACCTAAGGTACATGTGACCAGCTGGTGTGTGCTACTGTGGGACCTGCTGTGCTTGTTAAATTAAGGTGGAACTTTCAAAAATTATTCTGTTGTATTTTTTGACAATGTGATGCAGGTTCTGTGTGTGTGTGTATTTGTGTGTTTATGAGTGTGTATAGGCATAATTTTTTTCATATGATCAGTAAAAAATCTACAACCTACCTTTACGGTTTTATCAAAAGTAGCACATTTTCCTATTTCATTGACAGAAGGTTATATTCTTTTTCATCTATCGCCCCGGGAACAACCCAAAATTTTATGGAATGAAATAAAGTATGTGATTCTTCCTTCCTTCCCTAATTTCAACAGCACTTTAAAGATAAAATTCCAATTTTAGCCTTATAACAGCAAATTAAATATATAGAAAACTCTTTCATTCCATTTTACAGGTAAGGAAATGGAGTCTCTAAGAATAAAGTGATTCACATAAATTTTGAAAATGTAGTAATTCCTACAGCAATTGCTTGCTTTCTTCCTTTCTCATCTTGTACATATCTATTTATTTTCTATATCAGTCTGTCATTTCACTGTCCTTTACGTAATTTCCCAAGGTTATGATAAGAGTATTTGCAAGCAGTTATAGAAATTGATGTTTCTACCTCACATAGAAACCAAATGGTAGGGTCTAACTAAAGCGCTCTAGCTACTTGGTCTATCTATAGACATGTGTCTTTGAGAAAAAGCATTACTGCCTGCAAGTAGTGTGATATAGGAGCTAAGAGCAGCTTATTGGATTCTGGCAGGCCAGCGTCCAAATCCACGGCCTATTAAGTGCATGATGCCAAGCTTTCATGTTCTCATCTTTAAAGTTAAAGCCTGTACTACACGGTTGTGTGCAAATTGAACAAGACAAAGCAAATAAACCTGTTAACAAATAACAAGAACATAGTAGGTAATCCATAAATTGTAGTTGATTGCCACATAATCTGCCCATTGAATATAACCGTCAGTGACTCCTCACATAATATCAATAATATGATTCATTTTGTAAACACAGACAAGCAAAAACCAGCCAGAAGCGGAGCTTTGTCTAGTGATCATGATCAGATCTGAAATTAAGCCTTGATGACTCACTTTGACAAAGAATAGCCTGGAAAAGCTTGTCGATCATTGTCAGAGGAATATCCAGGCTGAATCACTGTGTTCTCGTTTTTGTTTTGTTTTATTTATTCTTTATAGTTACTTAATTTAGCATAGTAAATACTATGAGTTTTATCGAGTGCTGTCTTTCTGAACAAAAATGAAGATTTAAACTATATTTGAGGAATAGCCCAATGTAGTGCTACAGAAAACTCATAAATGAAATTATGCTGTAAACATCTTCGCTTTGGTTGTTTACCTGATCAATTTTTGTTTAATGCTGCTCACAATTTAATCAGGTCCAAAACAATTTACCTTCTGTGATCTGTAACTCCAGGAATAAATAATGATGTAATTGCCCTATCCTGCTTTCAAAATTTAGAACTTGTAAATGACAAAATATATTTGTCCAGGCTAGGTTTTATAATAAAGAAAATGAGTTTCAGTCTCTCAGCTATAGAAAAAAATGCCTTTGCACTTGTAAAACCCTTTAAACTGCTTAAGTTTATTGGTTAAGCTTAGCAGATTATAAGCTTCAGACACTGAAACCAGTTTGTCATCCATGGAGTAGAATAAGCTTCCCTTCATACCCTGCAAAAATATTATGCCTCTCCCATTTAAATCACCAACATTCTTTCAGTTTTTCTAATATGACATCTGACTAAGAAATCTGCTCAAATTTCTCACTAGGAGAATAACATTCTCCAGCACATCATTCTGCCCTTTTCATTTTGTGATGGGTGTTGGGTTTTGATTTCCCCTAAGAAATTTCTTTAAAAATGTGTTCCACCCCATGAATACAATGATTTTCAAATTTCTCCCCAGCATTAAGAAAAAACTAAATCACAAATTAAGGAAAATATTAATAAAGATAAGTTGATATGGAGCTATCTGAAATTTTTTATGTCATCTTTATACCTTCAAATAATATCTATTTATTCAAATGCTTGAGTTAGTAGTATATTTGACCCACTTGTATGTACTTATTTTTCATATATTGCTTTGTATTCTTTATTTGTGTTTATCTTATCTCCTCTTTCAAACTGTAAATAACTTAAGGGCTGTTACTACATATATATTCTGGTTTCTCCCACGTAGTCTTAATAACATTTATGACAAAGGTATATGGCAAATGTCTCTTAAATGCATAAATGAATCCCTTCTGTGGCTACTGAAAATATTTTATAGCTTTATTAACAGAGTCAACAATTCTCAGTCTTTGTGGAAAAATTTTATAAACGGAGAGAAAGAAGACATTACACATTTGGGTATCTATCTAATGGCATTTAATGGTTCCAATGCCAAATTTACAGATTGATAATGTGAGAGTTACTAGGAAAACAAAAAATTGACATTGTATCTTCCACAGTAATGCAGACCTGCTTTTTTAGTTTATAGAGTTGACAGCACTGTTATAATTATAGTTTTTTGAATATACATAAAACAGATAGAAGTGATACCTTCTCCAGTGAAGCAAAACCAAACTAAGCCTACTCTTGTCAAGTCAATTCCGACCCATAGCGACCCTACAGAACACAGTGGAATAGCCCCGTAGGTTTCCAAGGAGCGACTGGTGGATTCAAACTATCGACCTTTGGGTTAGTTGCTGAGCTCTTACCCACTGTGCCACCAGGGCCCCAGTGAGAGCTGGATTAAATCTCAACTCAGGCGCTTACCTGAAGGAAAAAAATGGTCTTTGAAATGAGGTTTCAAGTTGCAACTAGAAACACATTTTTTTTTTTTTTTAATGTGGCTGTTTTGTTTAAAGTATGTTCAAAATACAAAGAGAAGGTTAAAAATTCTGTCTGTAGGGGCGAATTGCCTGTTTCTGAAACTTGGAGCCGTCACGTTTTACGTGGGGCCTTGGAGAGGTGATTCACCATCTCTACACTTCACTTTTCTCACCTTTAAAATCAACATAATACCAATGTCTTGCGGATACAGTTGTTTGGATGGTCAAATGAGTTAATGCGCATCCAATGCAAAGAAAAATTTCCCATAATTCTAAGTCACTATTCGTATTAATATAATAACAACAAGCATCATAACCTTTCAAATGTTTTGTGGCTGAAAAACTTGCGCATTTATCTATCGAGCCTTCCGTTCATCCATCTGTTAATTATTGTTCTACCTCAGTCTGTTCTATTACATATAAATATATGTGTTTTATTAACCCGTTTTTATTCACTAAATATTTTTTGACCATGTTCCTATGTTAGTAGCTATTCTTCTATATTTTAAAATATTTAAATGGACATATGTTATTGAATTGTATAATTGTTTTACATTTTTTGATAACAATTGTATAATTGTATTACATTTGTATTACAAGTGGATATTCATTATTGAATCATAATTGTAATAATTTTGTATCAATTTTCTAATTTTTTACTAATTTTGGTGTATACAACAGGTCAAAATATTCTTACAGTCAAATATTTAGATTTATTTATCATAGGTTTACTATGAGTCGGAATGAACTCTACAGCGATGGGCTTTATTAGTTTGGGATCAAATTCTAACAATTCTAGTTGGTCGAAAAATTTAGGCTATTGCCAAATTGCCCTCCATGAAGCATCTTCCAGTTTACACTCAATAAGCAAGAGTGTATTTTCCTAAATATTTGCTTGTTTAATGAATGAAATGATGTACCTAATTGTTTTTGTGTGAATGTGTGTACTGTTATTACTTAGTTTCCCTTATAGAGCCCATATTAAAAGCTTTGAGTTTTTCCTTCAATCAAGATCTATCTATAATATCATCCCATTATTTATAGTTTATCCCTTTGTCATTCATAGACAATATTTGCATGACGGTGGTCAAGTAAATAGTCATATAAAAATTCTGCTTTGGAGAATGTATTAAGGTTTCCATTCTGACCTTTGAAAATATTTATAACTTTCTATATAAATGATGCCTTAGAGTCTAAAATAAATGTGCATTCTATCTTAGGATATCGATATAACATGCCACAATTAACAATATTTGGAAAATCTACTATAATCATATCCATTTTTGTTCTTTTGATATTTTTAGTGTTATTGATTCACTTTAAAGTTTTCAAAAATTAATCAATGTAGGAAAGTATAACAAAGAAAATTCAAAAGCCCCTTAAATCCCACATCATCTTAATTAAGTAGCCATCATTTCGTTTCTGGTAGCTATCATATAAATCTTCATAAATGTTCACATACAAGGACACTTATATCCTTGAACTTTTATTATAAAATAATTCTATTGATAACTTCACATAAATCGAATTGCCTCATATATTTTGGTTTTAGTATTTGCATATTTTGTTTTCATATCGTTTTTGCTTTCTACCCAAAGGTAAGGCAATTCTCACCTGTCATAGAAAACCCTTTGTAAGGAGAAAGCACATGAATATAATGAATGTGGAAAGCCTACAACCTGACTCCTCACCTTATTTTACATGACAGATTCTATAAATATGAAAAAAAATTCAAATCAGAATGGTGTTTTGTGTACCAGAGAATTCACCCTGAAAAAAAATACAATTTGGTATTTTGTAACCATACAAATACTGACAGGCTGTGAGCTTTCCTTCCTACAGAAATAATGGATCTGGGCAGTGTTCTTGACTGGGAGCATCGAGACCTGATTTTGATAACAAATCATTAAATGGGCAAGTTGCCCTGAGGAGTGACCTGTTAGAGAATCCTATTCTGAAAAGATGAGTAAATGAGATTGCAGAGGTAGAAGTGTCACTGTAGCGTCAAATACCATTGCATCAATGTGCCGTTATTTACTATTTAAAGATGTGCACCATTCTCCACTCGAAATCTCAGTTTGCTCTATTTTCTTTCACAGTACCTACCACTGTCTAATGTGAACCAGGAAGCTAAGGATTTTTTTTTTTTCTTCTTTATCTCAGAAGGTGCGATAGTACTTGGCACACAGAAGGTTCTTAATATATATTTGTTAAGTGAAAAAAAAAAAATAAATGAAAGACTATATATGCATATATACATACCTGCATACACATACATATGTTATAAACACAAAGGGAACAATATGGGGAATTGTTATCAATAGTGACAAAAAATAAGATTAGGCTAGCATCAGTCATCATGGACCCACTCCTTGTGTTTCTCATTTACAATCCATAGAGGAAATTTCTCCAAGCTGCCGGCTACACGTCTGCCTTTGTTGATTGCGGTGTCTATTTCTTTGTTGGCTGTAAGACATCCCATGGCATGGCCATAACACACTATTCTAAAAAACTTATTTTATGACTAGTTAGAAACCTTATTTAAAATTATTTTCTGCCATCACAAACAATATTAAACAACTGTGTACACATATTGTTATTGAGTGGCACTCTTATATTTATGAAATAGAATTCAAATATTTGGCTTGCTTGTTAAATTGTAGGTGTTACTTTAATTTTAACTGATAATGAAAGATTGATTATGCCAAAGGCTGTGATGAATCACAATTCCACCAGAAATGTAAGTAATATTTCCCTCATATTCTCATCAGGACTGGGTATTATAACTCATTTTAAAAATATTTACCAGTCTACCCAAACTTGGGTGAGGCCAACATGCCGGAGTAGTCAGACACTTCCTGTGGTCCCTCTTACAACAAAGACCCAAATAAAACAAGAGAATCGATTATATACGACGATCTAGGAGACGTGAACATCAAAGACAAAGTTGAAGAGCTGGATCGAGCAGCAGGGGAGAGAGAGGCGTTCAGAAGTAATGAAGATTTGCCAAACCTGACCTGGCCAGCACCCTGCAGGCAGGATAAGCCGGTGCGCATGGGCTGAGGCAAGCAGTAGCCATTGAGATGCATTTTCTACGCCAGGAGATACTGAAAGAGCTTCTGAAACCAGCCAGGGAGAAGCAATGCTGAATCTACAAAAGTTAAGTGCAAGCATCTAATTTACCTTGCAGGATCAAAAAACCCCTTCCTCCATCTGGGACGTAAGTCTCTACTGTTTATCTACTTCCTCCCTGCTCTACCAGTCCTGCTTCAGCTATTGCAATGTCCCCTGGGCTGGAAGTGGGACCCGTCAAGTGCCCCAAGCCATTCTCCCGGCTTTGGAGATGGAACAAATCAACAAACAGGAAAAAATAATCTGCCAAGTCCCCTAAACCAGAAACTCAGGGCAGGCACAGCCCCTTTGCCTAGACACAGGCATAAGGGGTCCACAGACTTTGAATGCCTTACACCCCTGCATAGACCTCCTGGGCCCATTTCGACAGCATATGCCCTCATTAGCTCAGCACAAAGGGTATATACCTGAAGCCTATTCTCAACTGCAACAGCTGGAGTGGCAGATTCATGACATTTGACAACTTCCTGCCCATTAAGTAGGGTCCTCACCTACCCACATCACCATGATCAAGTGGGATGTGTACCAGGTATGCAGGGATGGTTCAACATTAGAAAACAATCAATGTAATCCATCACATAAATAAAACAGAAGAACCTCATGATGTTATCAGTCAACTCAGAAAAGGCATTTGACAAAGTCCAACACCTATTCCTGATAAAAACGCTCAGCAAAATAGGAATGGAAAGGAAATTCTTCAACATAATATAGGGCATTTATACAAAGTCAACAACAACATCATGGTAAATGGAGAGAGTCTACAAGCATTCCCCTTGAAAACCAGAACCAGGTAAGGATACCCTTTATCACCACTTTTATTCAACATTGTGCTGGAGGCCCTAGCCAGAGCATAAGGCAAGAAAAAGAAATACAGGGCATCCGGATTGGTAAGGAAGAAGTAAAAGTATCCCTATTTGCAGATCATATGATCTTATACACAGAAAACCTCAAAAAATCCACAAGAAAACTACTGGAACTAATAGATTTCAGCGAAGTATCAGAATACAAGGTAAACATACAAAAATCAGCTGGATTCCTCTACACCAACAAAGAGAGCTTCGAAGAAAATCATCAAATCAATACCATTTAAAATAGCTCCCAAGAAGATAAAATACTTAGAAATAAATCTAACCAGAGACGTAAAAGACCTATACAATGAAAACTACAAGACGCTACTGCAAGAAACCAAGAGACCTACATAAGTGGAAAAACATACCTTGCTCATGGATAGGTAGACTCAACATTGTGAAAATGTCAGTTCTACCCAAAGTGATCTACAGATTCAATGCAATCCCGATCCAAATTCCACCGGCATTTTTTAATGAGATGGAGAAACAAATCATCAACTTCATATGGAAAGGGAAGAGGCCCCAGATAAGTAAAGCATTACTCAAGAAGAAGAACAAAGTGGGAGGCCTCACACTACCTGATTTTAGAACCTATTATACCACCACGGTAGTCAAAACAGCCTGGTATTGGTACAACAGATACACAGACCAATGGAACTGAATTGAGATTTCAGGCATAAATTCATCCACCTATGAGCTGCTGATATTTGACAAAGATCCAAAGTCCCTTAATTGGGGAAAAGACAGTCTCCTTAACAAATGGTGCTGGCATAACTGGATATCCATCTGCAAAAAAATGAAACAAGACCCATACCACACACCATGTACAAAAACTACCTCAAAACAGATTAAAGACCTAAATGTAAAATCTAAAATGATAAAGATCCACTGTTATCAGCACTCAAGAAAAGGTTTAAATACAGAAGAAAACATTATTTGATGGTTATGAGGATGGGGAGGGAGAGAGAGGGGAATTTACTAACTAAATAGTAGACAAGAATTATCTTAGGGGAAGGAAAGGACAACACACAATACAGGGGAAGTCAGCACAACTGACTAAACCAAAAGTTAAGAAGTTTCCTGAACACAACCAAACACATTGTGGACAGAGTAACAAGGGTAGGGTCTGGATACCATGGTTTCGGGGGACATCTAGGTCAACTGGCATAACAAAGTTTATCAAGAAAATAGTCTGCATCCCATTTTGATGAGTGGTGTCTGGGGTCGTAAAAGCTAGCGAGCGTCCATCTAAGATGCATCAATTGGTCCCAATCCACCTGGAGCAAAGGAGAATGAAGGACAGCAAAGACACAAGGAAAATATCAGCCCAAGAGGCAAAATGGCCACATAAACCAGAGACTTCATCAGCCTGAGACCAGAAGAACTAGATGGTGCCCAGCTACCACCAATGACCACCCTGACAGGGAACACAACAGAGTCCCTGACAGAGCAGGAGAAAAGTGTGGTTTAGAGCTCCAGTACACATAAAAAGACCAGACTTAATGGTCTGACCGAGACTAGAGGAATCCCCGAAGACATGGCCCCCGGGCCCTCTGTGAACCCAGAATGAAAACCATTCCTGAAGCCAACTCTTCAGACAAAGATTAGACTGGAGTATAAAACATAAAATAATACTTGTGAAGAGTGTGCTTCTTAGTTCAAGTAGATACATAAGACTAAATGGGCAGCTCCTGTCCAGAGGCGAGATAAGAAGACAGAAAGAGATAGGAGCTGGTTGAATGAACACGGGAAACCCTGAGTGGAAAGGGGGAATGTGCTCTCACATTATAGGGATTACAACTAGGGTCACGTAACAATATGTGTATAAAATTTTGTATGTGAAATTAACTTGAACTGTAAACTTTCACTTAAAGCATAATGAAAAAAAAAAACTTACCAGTCTGTGAATTGGAAACAAAAGCAAATTGCTTCTTAATTGTGATGTCTTTGTCTAAAATTGAGGTTGAGTACTTCGTTAAAATTTTATTTTAGAAATTAAGATTTCTACTCCTATAAATTATCTATTCATAAATGTGTCCATTTTTCTTTTGGGTTTTTAGCAAGAAAAGAAACTATTATAAATAATCAATTTTTCAAATTCATGTCAAATATTTTTCAATTTCTTAAAATTTTAATTTAAATTTTTAAGAATTTTGTACAGTCTATGTAGTCAAATATATCTGAATATATGACATGAAGTAGTAACCTAACCCTACTTTTTAGCTTTATACAGACAAATAGTTGTATCATCACATGACATATTAACTAAAAAAAAATTTACATGTTTGAAATACCACTTTTTTCAAATATTAAATTCTTATTAAACTGGGATATATTTATGACCCATATATTAAATTTTACTGATCCAAGTGATCTACTCCAATATAGTATTTTATTACAATACATGCATAATATAATATCATATCTTTTCATCGATTACTTTTTCTATTCTTCTTTCTTATAATATTTTTAGCTAAGCTCAGAAATTTAGGTTTCCATTTGCAGCTCATGACATTTTATCCAATTCTCCCAAGCCCCCAAGTATTACCACTGAAATTTTCATTAGAATCACATTTTAATTTATAAATTATTTTCATGAGATTTGACAGGAAATTAAAGAATCTCTATCTTATTCCTGATTTTCATAAAAATAACTTTACAGTTGCAATACTTTGTAATTTATATTTGTTATTGGATGTTTTACTTAAGCCAATTCCTTCTATTTCTGTTTTAGTCAGCTTTCTGTATAACTGATTTTTTTTCCTGTTGGCTGATTTTTATCAAATGCTATCTCAAAATTCTTTAATAGAATGGTTTTCTTCTTGCTTAACTTGCTAATGTAAGAATTGTGTCGATAGGATATGTGGACAGAATTCTTGAGTTAGAACTATCACTGTCTTCCTAGAACAAGTTCTGATTTTTGTACATATAACATTTTACATGGCAGTTGATTCTGTTGTTGTTGTTAGGTGCTGTCGAGTTGGTTCCGACTCATAGCAATCCCATGCACAATAGAAAAAAACACTGTCCGGTCCTGCACCATCCTCACAATCATTGTTATGTTTGAGTCCATTGTTGCAGCCACTGTGTCAATCCATCTCGTACAGGGTCTTCCTCTTTTTCGCTGACCCTCTACCTTACCAAGCATGATGTCTTTCTCCAGGGACTGATTCCTCCTGACAACATGTCCAAAGTATGTGAGACGTAGTCTCACCATCCTTGCTTCTAATGAGCATTTGGTCTGTACTTCTTCCAAGACAGATTTGTTCATCCTTCTGGTAGTCCAGGGTATAATCAATATTCTTCACCAACACCATCATTCTTTAGTCTTCCTTATTCATTGTCCTGCTTTTGCATGCATATTATGCTATTGAAAACACCATGACTTGGATGAAGAGTACTTTAGTCCTCCAAGTGACATCTTTGCTTTCCAACACTGTAAAGAGGTCTTTTGCAGCAGATTTGCCCAATGCAATGCTTTTTTTAATCTCTTGACTGCTGCTTCCAAGGGTGTTGATTGTGGATCCAAGTAAAATGAAATCCTTGACAACTTCAATCTTTTCTTTGTTATCACGATGTTGCTCATTGGTCCAATTATGAGGATTTTTGTTTTCTTTATGTTGAGGTGTAATCCATACTGACGGCTGTGGTCACTGATCTTCATCAGTAAGTGTTTCAATCCTATTCTCTTTCAGCAAGCAAGGTTTTGTCATCAGCATATCGCAGGTTGTTAAGTCTTCCTCCAATCCTGACGCCACATTCTTCATATAGCCCTGCTCCTCGGATTATCTGCACAGCATACAGATTGTGTAAGTATGGTGGAAGAATACAATGCCGAGGCACACCTATCCTGACTTTAAACCATGCATTATCCCCTTGTTCTTTCGAACAACTGCCTCTTGGTCTATGTATAGGTTCCTCTTGAGCACAATTAAGTGTTCTGGAATTTCCATTCTTTACAATGTTATCCATAATTTGCTGTTATCCACACAGTTGAATGCCTTTGCATAGTTAATAAAAGACAAGTGAACATCGGTCTGGTATATGCTGCTTTCAGCCAGGATCCATCTGACATCAGCAATGATATTCTGGTTCCACCTCCTCTTCTGAATCCAGCTTGAATTTCCGGCAGTTCTCTGTCAATGTTTGCTGCCGCTGCTTTTAAAAGATCATCAGCAAAATTTTACTAGTGTGTGATATTAATGACATTGTTCGAGAATTCCTGCATTCTGTTGATCACCTTTCTTTGGAATATGGACCTCTTCCAGTCACTTAGCCAAGTATCTGTCTTCCAAATTTCTTGGCATAGACGAGTAAGCACTTTCAGCGCTGCATTCAATTCTATTGTCTTTAAAATCATACATATAAAGAAATAAGTGAAATTTGACTCTTATTTGATTACTTCTATCTTCATGTGTTTTAAGAATTAAGCTTCTGTGACATAGAATATATTGAACCATATTGGAATGCTATCTTTCTTCAAGAAAGGGTTGCACTAAGTCACAAAATCATCATATCCTGGTGTTCCATGATAAAATTTTAATAGGAATAAAATTAATGACAGCAAAATGTACCACTTTCTTGCTCTTTCTAAGTCTTTAGAGCTCAATATATTGTCTGTAGCAAGCATTCAATACATACTTGTTGAATGGAGGAAGCATTTCTTATATGTTAAGTACTTTATCTCATTTATTCTGTACAGCTTTTCTATGACATAAGTATTATCATTTCAGATATGGAAGATAAAGATGTTAAGAAACTCACTTTTGGTCATAAGATTCTCCAAAGGAAAGAACTGTAATTTCAACCCAAGAATCTGACTTCTGAGTTCTGGTGGTACAGGGGTTAAACGTTCAGCTGCTAACCAAAGGTTGCTGGTTTGAACCCACCAGCCACTCCACAGGAGAAAGATGTGGTCATCTGCTCTCCCGTAAAGATTACAGCCTTGAAACCCTGTGGGACGGGTCTACCCTGTCTTATAGGGTAGCTATGAGTCAGAGCGACTGGATGGCAAGGAGTACGTCTGACTCCAGGTGGCAGTGATGGTCCAGTGATAAAATTCTCACCTTCCCTGCAGGGAGATGTGGTTTTGATTTCCAGCCAATACACCGCATGCACAGACACCACACATCTGTCAGTGGAGGCTTGCCTCAGGACCTGGCAGTATTTTATTCCATTGTGCGTGGTGTCCTCATGAGTCAAGGGCCGACTCAGTGTCAGCTAACAACCACCACAACATGTCTCACTCCAACATCTATGATTTTAACCTTCTGGCCCTTTTTTTTTAGAAAAACTTTCTGCCACATGCATTAATACTGGTTGCTTTACTTATCAATCTCCCTATGCTTTCTGAAGACACAATTTCTCTGAACCTCCACCTTTATTCACAGTGCTTTCCCCAGGACAATCCTGTAATTGGGACTTAGCTCGTGTCCCCATTCTAATGTCTCCTGGACTTTAAAGAGAAAATAAAAGAATAAGCATAAGCAATTCTGTAATCCAGCTATACTTTTTAATTTTACATCAACCAGAGATTCATCCCCGTATGGCATTTGGGGCAAGGAGGTTTAGAACACTGAGAATCACATTTCATGCTCATTCTACAAATTTTTGAAAGAGCTCAAGTTGATTAAAGAATACAGAAGAGCTAAAGATAATTAGATGAGATTGAGCTAGGGAAATTATAAATTGAATACAGAGCAAACTTCTTTATCCATCTTAACTATTATTCTGATAAAGGATTTCTGAAAATTAGATGCCCAAGAAACAGTGGGAAAGAAAAAAATACAGAAGAGAATAAAGTAACGTGTGTGACATGTATTTTGGCTTCTTACTTGGATGACAATTTCTTCTATAGATTTTATCTAACCAGCTGTTCATATTAGTTCACAGTTGTGCAGAAAGTTCCCGAATTTGCCAGCTGTCCAGTACGGGAAAGTGCTTAACATTTTAGGCTTTCGTATTTTCCCCTCTTTGGAAATAGCTCCTATTTTCTATAAAATGGTGAGCAGAGTTATTTTGATGAATTTGAAGAAAATTAATCACTAGGAAAGGATATCATGTTTAGTAAAGCAGAGGGTCAGCAGAAATGAGGCAGTTCCTCAAGGGACTGACACAATAGTCACCACAATGGACTCAAACATATCAGTAATCATAAGATGGCACAGGACCAGGCAAGGTTTAATTCCATTATACATGAAGTGGCTGTGAGTCGGAGCCGAACTGATAGCAACTAGTAATAACAACAAAGAAAATCAAACCAGTATGTCCAATTTAAGGTTGAAAAGTTCTAGTGTTTTTTGAAAAGGATTATTATCAACTTATTTCTATGTAAATAGAAGCTGCAGGTATAATTCTGTAATTGCTGAGATGAAAACATGCCACATAATTACTTGGTTTGTAAAGAAATTACTAAGACCTTTAAAGGTATTGCAATAAATTACAACTCTATTAAAACCACCACAAGAAATAAAATTTTAGCTCTATAATTACTTCCTAATAAAAGCAAAATATATATATTTATACAAGGAAAGTAAATTTATATGATTTACAGTAGTTGTAAATGTTCATCAGAATGCAAGTTGCTACGTTATTAGAGAATAATCCAAAAAACAAATAGTTGAACAATGTATTTTGTTCCAGACATACTATTAAAAAAAATTCCTAAAGATTGTCCTTTTTTTCTGAAATAAGGCAATGATTGTTACCATTGTTGGAATGATAACACTATGTTTTTTATAATCTTCCTTCTCCTTATCAGTGAAAAATAAAAATAAAAGTCATGCAACTTAAAGTTATGTGCTAATAGTACTTGTTTAATAGCTCTATGATTCCTGGAAAAATTTTAAACTTATTGGTTATAAGAAATATTCCAAGTGTCATAGAATAATATACACATTTTTCAATAGATCAAATTTGAGGTTTCGAGTTTTAAATTTCTCATATTTTGTTTATATGTTTTATTTACTTTCTAATATGAATATAGTACAATATGTAGTAAGAAAAGAAAGATCTTTTAACTTTAAAGATAATGAAAATCATAAGTTGTCATTTCACCAAAACAATGATGGATAATAAAAGATGCTAAATTAACACTTGGAAAAATTCATGATCTGTGGTCATTCACAGAAGTGATGTTCAGCATTTTATATCTTATTTTCCACCAGTCATTCTACTTTTAAGAAAACAGGAATATGACCATTTAATTATTTATTTGTATCAACATGGACTCTTGGATATTTATTTTATCCTATGAAATCAATCCATTAAAATCATTAATTATAAAACTTTTATTAAGAAATTATAGTTATTTTCTATAATTATTTACTTGGATTGGTAAATTTTCCCAAATTTGGCCAGCAGTATCTCTGTCAAGCTGACTCTTTGGTACTTTTTTCATGTAACCACTATTCTTTGAGCAACCCCACGATTTTGGCCAAAAACATGTTGAAGGTTTATCACATACGTTACTCACCTCAGCCCTGGAGTCCAATGGATCTTACGCCCTTCCATTGAAGAATGAAATTTAGAAACCAAGATCTGAGGACTTGGTGTGTTCATTGCTACTGTGATGCTACTGTGATACTATTGCTTTTTCAGTGGACAGAGCTAGGAAGCATGTGTTTGTACATATGTGTGTGTGTGTGTGTGTGTGTGTGTATATGTATAGTTTGTGTGTGTATATATGTATATATATATATATATATATATATATATATATATATTCACATTTACACATGCATCTATCTGCATATATATTTAAAAACCATGAGTTCACATTGATACATCTGATTTCATTCCAGCAACACTGGGGTTTTTCTAGTCTTTTATCTTATTTATAACTCCTATCTCTGACAGTGATAATAGATTCCCATTATCCACAATATATTTACTAATTTTCTCAAACCTAGAATACAAAGAGAATACTTTAAGAATTGCTAAAACATACTCAACAAATGGCTGTGATTCTGGAAATGCTTACTCATCTGTGTTAAGAAATTTGGAAGACAGTTACTTGGCCAACCGACTGGAAGATATTCATATTCATGCCATTCCAAAGAAAGATGATCAAGTGGAAAATATCAAACAATGTCATTAATAACACATGCTAGCAAATTCTGCTGAAGATAATTAAAAAATAACTGCAGCCATACAAAAAAAGTGAGTTGTCAGAACTTCAGATTCAGCTGAGAACATGGAACAAGGTCTAACATTCTTCTTGTCAGATGAATCTTGACCAAAAGCAGAGAATAGCAGAAAGATGTTTACCTGTGTTTTATTAACAAGAAGACATTCAACTGTGTGGATCATAACAAATTATGGATAATACTATGAAGAACAGAAATTCCAGAACACTTGATTGTGCTCATACAGAATCTGCATATGAATCAAGAAGTAGTCATTTGAACAGAACAAGAGGATACTACATGGTCTGAAATTGGAAAATGAGTGCAGCAGAGTTCTGTCCTTTAACATTACTTATCAAATCTGTGTGCTGAACAAATAATCAGAGAAACTGGACTATATGAAGAAGAACATGGCATCAGGATTGGAGGAAGACTCATTAACAACTTGCAGTATGCAGGTGACAGAAGTTTGCTTGCAGAAAGTGAAAACAATCTAAAGCACTTACAGATGAAGGTCAAAGACTATAACTTTCAGTATAGATGAGACCTGAAGATGAAGAAAACAAAAATTCTCACAACTGGTTAGATAAATGGTGATAAATGTTGACGAAATTGAAGTTGTCTATGATTTCATTCTATGGATCAACAATGTTTACAGAAGCAGCAGCCAGAATGTCAAATGATGTACTGCGTTGGGCAAATTTGCCGCAAAAGACCTTTTCAAAGTTTTTAAAAGCAAAGATGATATTTTCAGTTGCATCACGTGCATGAGAAAGCTGGCCAATGAAAAAAGAAGACAAAAAATAATTGACATATTCAGCTGTGATTTTGGCAAAGAATATTGACTCTATCATGAATTGCCTAAGAATTTGTCTCAGAAGAAATACAAGATTGCTCCTTAGACATGAGGATAGCATGTTAGTCATCTTATGCTGCTAAAACAGAAACACCACAAGTGAATGGCTTTAACAAAGAGAAATTTATGTTCTCACAGTCTAGGAGGCTAGCAGTCTGAATTCAGGGTGTCAGCTCCAGGGGAGGGCTTTCTGTCAGCTCTGGAAGAAGGTCCTTGTCATCAATCTTCCCCTGGACAGGAGCTTCTCAGCACAGGAAGCCCATGTCCAAAGGATGCCCTTTTCTCCTGGCATTGCTTTCTTGGTGGTATGAGGTCCCCCATGCCTCTCTGCTTGCTTCTCTCTATCATATCTTAAAAGAGTTTGGCTTAAAACACAACTTAATCTTGTAGCTTGAGTCCTGCCTCATTAACATGATTGCTGCTAATCTTACCTCATTAATATCGTAGAGGTTGGATTTACCACATATAGGAAAATCACATCAGATGACAGAATGGTAGACAGTCACACAAGGTTGGGAATCATGGACTAGCCAAGTTGATACATATTTTTAGGGGACACAATTCAAACCATAACAGATGGCAAGGCTTTAGCTCACTTTTCTGGACACGTTATCAGGAAAGACCAATGGCTAGAAAAGGACATTGTGATCAGTAGAGAGTCATCGAAAAGGAAGAAAATCCTCGATGAGACGATTGACACAATAGTCAAAACAATAGCCAAAAAAACTCCTACAAATGATCACAAAGATGGCACAGGACTAGGCAACGTTTTGTTCTGCTATACGTAAGGTTTTCGTGAGTCTAGGCCATCACCATGGTACCTAATAACAACAGCAACACATACTCATGCAAACAACAAATTAATTAACTGAAGTACAATATTTATATGCATTTTTTATTTGGCCCTATAGTATATAATCAAAATATTATTTTCCAGTTACTTAGTCTAGTTATTTTCTTCCCCATCCACTTCAATGTGATTATGTTATTTATATTACTACATTTAGGTTCATTTGTTGCTATTTGTAATCCATATGGTGTTCCCTTACATCCTGGCTGATTGTAATTTTCAACTTTTTTGTGAATACGTGAATGTGAATATTGTTCTGAGCGTCAGAATTATACAAAAAGGTGTTCTCAGAGAAGTGTAACTCCCCCATCATCCCTTCCCCTTGCTCTCATTGCCCCATATATCTACTCTATTCATATACCCCCTGTGAATTACCAACTTATTTGTTTCAGTTCATCTTTTCCATTTATCCTTTGCACAAATGAGAAAATACACATTTATTGTCATATAGATTTATGTCCTTTCCTTTATTACATAAAATGTAATATACTGTAGATAATTTTTATTTTTATTAATTTAACAATATTTTCTGGAAATCACCCCATATCAGTTCATAGAGATCTTTTTCATTCATTTTTATATCTGCACAGTACTTCATTGTGCAGTTGTTGTACCATAATTTACTCAACCATTGGCATTTTTTTGTTGTTTCTAATGATTTTCAATTATAAGCAATGTTGCAATGAATAACCTCATACATATGAATTTTTATGTTGTTGGAAAAGTATCTTCAAGGCATACTACTAGAAGTGGCATCTCTAAGTCCAAAGATATATGCTTATGATGTTTTGTTAGCTATTGCAAAAGTTCACTGAAGAGAAAAAACATCTTACACAAGTATTCCTTCACACAAGCAACATATGGGACTATTTTCCCAAAGTCTTGTTGAAAGAATATGCACAACTATTGATTTAATGTCATTTAAAAGTATATGACTCTTAAATTTATAACTCTTGTCCTTAATTCAGCCTTATGTAAATATGACAATAAAAAGGATGATGATAATGATAAAATTGTTTAGTATTCTGTAACAAAATATATGAGGAGAAATATGGTGACTGCATCATGTCCATTATCACAATTAAAGATCACAGAAACTCTATAAATCAGTGCTAAGAGCAATATATAACAACAACAAAAACTGAGGCTATCTCTTGTTGTTGTTAGCTGCTGTCAAGTCAGTTCTGACTCATAGCGACCCAATGTACAACGGAACGAAACTCTGCCTGGTCCTGCACGAGGCTCACAATCATTGTTATGCTTGAGCCCATAGTTGCAGTCACTGTATCAGTTCATTTCGTAGAGGATCTTACTCTTTTTCACTGACCCTCCACTTTACCAAACGTTATGTCCTTCTCCAGGGACTGGTCTCTCCTGATAACATGTCCAAAGTACATTAGACGTAGTCTTGCCATCCTCACTTCTAAGGAACATTCTGGCTGTACTTCTTCAAAAACAGATTTGCTCATTCTTCTAGCCAAAACCAAAACCCACTGCCGTCGAGTTGATCCTGACTCATAACGACCCTATAGGACAGAGTAGAACAGCCCCACAGAGTTTCCAAGGAATGCCTGGTGGATTTGAACACGCCAATCTTTTGGTTACCAGCCATAGCACTTAACCACTACACCACCAGGATTTCCATTCTTCTGGCAGTCCATGGTATATTCAGTATTCTTCACCAACACCATAATTCAATGGCGTCAATTCTTCTTGGGTCTTCCTTATTTATTGTCCAGCTTTAGTATCCATATGAGGCGATTGAAACAATACCATGGATTAAGTCAGGCGACCTTAGTCCTCAAAGTGACATCTTTGTTTTCAATGCTTTCAAGAGGTCTTTTGCAGCAGATTTGCCCAATGCACTATGCCGTTAGATTTCTTGACTGCTGCTTCCGTGGGTGTTGATTGTGGATCCAAGTAAAATGAAATCCTTGATAACGTCAATATTTTCTATTGTTCTAGTTGTGAAGATTTTCTCTTTTTTATGTTGAGCTGTAATCTATACTGAAGTCTTTGATCTTCATCAGTAAGTGCTTTAAGACCTCTTTGCTTCCAGCAAGCAAGGTTGTGTCATCTGCAGATAGCAGATTGTTGACTAGTCTTCCTCCAATCCTGATGCCGCATTCTTCTTCATGTAGTCCAGCTTCTCAGATTATTTGCACAGCACACAGACTAAGTACGGTGAGAGAATACAACCTTGACACACACTTTTCTTGATTTTAAACCAGGCTGCCAAGACAATACACTGTGAAAAGAATAATTTTTTCAATTATTGGTGCTAGGACAATTTGATATCTAGATGCAATAGAATATAATTGACCTAGTTTCTTAGACGATACAGAAAATAATAATACATACATTGAACACCTAAATGTAATATGTAAAACTCTTAGAAGAAAAACCAAAAAACCAAACCATTGACAACTTTATTTTTTTTTCCTACCACTTGTCACCTTGTTTATTGGTCCAGTTGCAAGGTTTTTTGTTTTCTTCAAGTTCAGGTGTAATTGGTACCGAAGGCTGCAGTCTTTGATCTTCATCAGTGAGCACTTCCAGTCCTCCTCATTTTCAGCAAGCAAAGCTGTCATCTGCATATCACAGGTAGTTAATGAGTCTTCCTCCAATCCTGATGCCACATTATTCTTCATATACTTCAGCTTCTGGGATTAATTGTTTAGTATACCGTTTGAATAAGTAAGTGTAAGGATACAACTCTGCTGCATTCCCTTTCCAATTTTAAACCATGCGGTATCCCTTTGTTCTGTTCCAACGACTGCCTCTTAATCTATGTACAGATTCTGCAGGGGTACAATGAAGAGTTCTGGAATTCCCATTCTCCCAAATGTTATCCATAATTTGTTATGGTCCATACAGTTGTATGCCTTTGCATGGTCCATAAACACAGGTCAACATTTTCCTGGTTTTCTCTGCATTTGTTCAAGATCCATCTGACATAAGCAATTATAGACCTAGTTCTATGTCCTCTTCTGAATCTGTCTTGAACTTCTGGCAGTTCCCTGTCAATATAAAGCTACAGTCACTTTTGAACTATCTTCAGCAAAATTGAATAAATAGGTATATATTAATCTATGCCTTATTTTAAAAAAGCAAGGAAAAGTTTCAATAAATTATATTGATATCTTATATTTGATCAACTTTTAAATACTAGAATTTTTTGTAAATGGATAATAATATACATAATTATGGCAGTCCAATTTATAATACGGATGCTATATATAGCATTTAAAAATATTATTAACTATTTTAACTTCATGATTTTTTTTAATGATGCCAATTAAAGTTCAAACTTCCAACAAGTTCTAGTTGCCCCTAAATAAATGTTGAAGATTAAAATGCCAGTAAGTTTTTAAAAATGGATGAGACATTAGGTACTGTTTTCAATGCTTCAAGGATTATTGTTTCAATGAGAAACATAGCTAATAGGTCTATAATTGTTTATGGGAAATCACATCTTATGGGGTTGTTGTTTTTCATGCCAGTACAAATATAGAACACTCACTTAAATTCATATATTGATGCAAACCATCTTCTATTGATCAAAAATATCTATAGAATACGCTTAAGCCATTGATTTGTAAAGGCCTTAATTTACAACCCAGGTGATATTTCATGTAATAATACTATCAATATTTGACCTGACCTGGAAAATAGGCTCCGTCTTTCCTGAGGATTTGCACAGTAAGTGATATATAGTGTTCGTTACTCTTTCCAGTACCAATAAATTAAAATATGTAATTTACTATGATTTTATTAACCATATGCTTTTATGTATGGCTTTAGAAGTAAAGCCAAACTTTGAGAGAGAGTAACAGAGGTTTAACATCCACATTTAGGAGGTTTAGTGGGAACGGGAAATGAGAAACCATCAGGCAGGTAACAGAGTTCTTTGGTACTAAGGACATCTGGAATTGATATCATTAAACGCTAACAAACTAGTGTTGTGAAGCTCTCACTCAACTCCACCTTCAGCAGAAAAAATGGTGCGTCAGCCATCCGATGCTTGTGGAGCAGCAGTCCAATTTGACAAAGGCAGGTCTGGCATATGCACTATCATCGTTGCACAATGCATTATTGTAGTTATTTATTTTCAAAACAAATATATTTATTCCAGGGAATTAAACATAGGTTTTGTTTTGTGTTCTTCCTCAAAGTAATCCTGTACTACAAAGTTGTATGGGCAAATCACTTACCGGAAACTCTAGATGAGAAAATGTCTATTTCAAATACTTGGGGGCATTTTCAGCATTTAAACACTCTCACATTCACTGTTTGATTAAACTCACATGATTTATTTTCAAGGAATTGCTTTAAAAAAAAAAAAAAAAGAAAGAAATCTAATCCATGTATTACAAGTCTCCTTAAGTATCTAAAGAATGCTTAAGGAAAAAAATTAAATCCAAGAAGTAACTGAAGTTCTAAAGTTGCTTATCATTTTTTAAAAAGCCACAGCTTTCCAACAATAATAAAGAATGTATTTTAACAAATTTAGAAAATTCGAACTTTTAAACTCTGAGTCAATCTGGAAAAAAGATAATGCATCAATTTTAGCAACCCTACAATCTACTCAGAGATTATTCACAACAATTCATGTAACAAAATACTTTACCTGGTATGTTTTCTGAAAATTAAAGTTAAAATGTGCGTTGACCCCAAGATAATATCAATCCGCTATGGGGCACTAGCAGCAAGGTGTACAGCACTCAAGGCTGATGGTTGGTGCCCCTGCGCCCCCTACAGACCATTTATCAAAGAGAAGTGGAGACACAGCGCCGGACGCTTCATCTTATCAATCTGCTTACTGGAGTATTAGGGCTGTAATACATAGCAATCCAAATAAGTATTGTCGAATACCGATGTTCCTTATCAGTCTCGTTATTGAATATCAGAACTAGATAAGGGGAAAGAAACCCTCAGGCTACCTGTTTATCTGAAATTTGAATAAAATGAGAAACAGTTAAGCAGAGATTGCTCAAGGATTAGAAAAGAAGTTGGTGACAGGCATAGGTGCACAAAGTAGGTTTTCTTACTAGTTCAGTACTTTTACTACTTGTCCACATTGCCTAGTAGCGTAGAATATGGAAAACTGGCTGGGTAGAAAAGATTTCTGTATTTTAAAAAATCTAGTATTCTTTCTTCATATTAATGAGTCCCAGAAAATAAAGCATTGAATAACTTTGTCTTTGTTTAAATTACTTACTTTCATTATGTTTATCATAAAAGAAAAATACAGAACAAAATATTTTAAATACTCAAATTGTCCTCCTCTTTCCTCTTGGCCCCTAAGTGCCACCCCTCAAAAGTAGCCACAGTTAACAATTCTTTCTGAATCCTTCAAGACAGAGTCCATCCAGGATATCCAAGCAGTTTCCACAACTTATGCAAGCTCTTAATTCACTTAATACCTTGAATTCATTCAATTCATTGTGGGCATTTCTCTATGTCCATATCTATAGTTTCATATTGTTTTTGTATTACTTGTATTTCGTTGTATGAATACATCATAGTTTATTAAACAGGCCTTAATTGGTGGACAAGGAGCCCTGGTGGCTCAGCATTTAAAGTGCTTGGCTGCTAACCGAAAGGTTGATGATTCCAACCTACCAGCTGCTCAGCAAAAGAAAGATGTGGCAGCCTGCTCTACCAAAGATTACAACCTTGGAAACCCTATGGGGTTGTACTCTGTCATATACGGTAGCTACGAGTCGGAATGATTCCATGGCGAAAGGATTGGTTTTTAGTTTACCTAGTGGGCGTTTACATTGTATATCAACTCGCAATGTCTTCAGCAGCAAAAAATGGATCCCAACTATAGTATTAGAAACAAAAAAGATTTGTTTCCTGTAACAAGAAGTCTCTAGGTGAACATTTGTTAGTCGTGGCTTAGTAGCTTCTTAATGTCACTGCTGGTGACTGTGATTCTCCTATGCTCCCACTCAGCACGTCTGCATTCAGAGAAAGAACGCATCCGAATTGTCTGTCCCTTCTATCAGAAAAGGAAGAGATTTTCCCAAAGCTTCTGCTTACGTCTCATTGCAAGAAAATCATCAAATGGCCACTCACAGTGACAAACATGGTTTGTTTAGGAAGTAATGAACTCAATTAAATGAGTAAAGCATTGGCAGTTGCTCTTGAGTTGGCCAAATAATAGTGCTTTCCATGAGTTGCTTCCATTGTTTCAAATGTTTTTGTATTGAAAGTCTTTGTAAGTATAACTCTGTGTCCTAATGTGAAGACTGCTTCGTAGCAGATTCCTTAAAACATGAATGGTTAGTCATCGAGTATATGCATTGTAAATTTTAATTGTTGTTTTGCAGACTTCCCTTCCCAAAAGTAATATTAATTATATTTCTAACAACATCATCTGAGGTTTCTCATTTTCCCACGACTTTGCCAAGAATGGATAATAACAGAGCGTGAAAATCTTTGTTGAGCTAATAGGTAAAAATCATATGTTGTTTCCTGCTTTTACTTGCATTTTTTTTATTATAAATGACACAGTTTCATACATTTCTCTGGCATTTTTAACTTTTTCCCACTTGCGTCTTTTCTATGGATTATTTTTTGCATTTTCGTATTCTATGATTGGAGATCAACAATTTCAAAATATTTATTTTCCTTTAAACAAAAACAATATATACTTATTGTGAAAAAATAACATATATTTGAAGTAAAATAGGAAAAGCTCCCCTGTATCCTGATCAACCCAATTCTACTCTCTTCATTATAAGTTGTTATTAGTTTTGCTTTTATCTTTCCAGACTACGGCCCCGTTTGCCAGCCCTGTGGTTTCTGTTTATTTTTTCATTTGTTTTAGCTTTAAAATCTGAATGTCTATGGTGGGGCTTTCACTTTGCAGTTCTTTGCCGACCCTGAGTTCTACTGTCTTCCACAAAACAACTACACGTGTAATGAATTGAATTGTGTCCCCCTGAAAAATAACGTTGATGTCCTAATCCCTGTACCTATGAATATGACCGTATTGGGAAACAGGGTCTTTGAAGATGTCATTAGTTAATATGAAATCGTCCTGGAGTAGGGTGAGTCCTAATCTTATCTGAGTGGTGTTTTATAAAAGAGGAGGTAAGACGTGAAGACAGAGACAGACAGAAGAAAAATGACCACATGACAATGGAAGCGGATGCACCTGCAAGCCAAGGAATGCCAGGGGTTGTGGGAACCACCAGAATTTAGGAGAGAGAGATGAAACAGTTTCTTTCTCAGAGCCTGCTATGGATTGAATTGCATCCCCCAAAAAGATATGTTGAAGTCTTAACCCGTTTGCCAGTGAATGTGACCTTGTTTGGGGAAATAGGGTATGTCTTTGCAGATGTTGTCAGTTAAGTTAACCAAGTCATACTGGAGTATGATAGGGCCTAACCCTAATCCTTTCTGAGTAGCATTTTATGAGAGAGAAGGAGAGACGTGGAAAAGACACACACTCAGGGGGAAGAGAACATGTGAACACGTATCTACACATCAAAGAAGGACAAGAAAAACCCCAGTCTACCAGTGAAAGAGACAGGGGAGGATCTTCCCCTACAGCCCACTGAGAGAGAGCATAGCCCTGCCAATGCCTTGAATTCAGACTTCTGGCCTCTAGAACTGTGAGAAAATCAACTTCTGTTCTTTAAAGCCATTCACTTTGAGGTATTTTGTTACCGCAGCCCTCGAAATTGATACAACACGTTTGCCATAACTGCTTTTCCCTTGAAGCCACAGTGGTGGTCCCACTGGTTAAAAAATACTTTACTAAGCATGAGAGACAAAAAAGAGGAGGTGGCAATGAGATAGTGTGAAGCAGAGAGAAGGGAAAGGAATGGGGAAGAGAGGAGAAAAGGTGAGAGGAGAGAAGACCAGAGGAAAGGAGAGAGTTCAAGAGACTGGAGGGAAAGAATTGGGATGGTCATAAAATAAAGGTCGTATAACCTGTCCAGTTATTTCAGCCCAGGTGAAGCTTACGATCTTTTGAGGAGACAAGCTACTCTGCCACATAGTCTCTGTCTGTCAAACAGTACTTTCCTGATAATATCTCAGGATCTACCCCTTTGTAGGAGCAATGTATGCTAGTGGGATAAATGCAAATTAATACAACAAAGAGCTATCACTTTACACCCATCGGGGTGCCAAAAACTTAAAAAAAAATAGAACTATCATTTATGAGTGGTAGATAAATGACAAAAAGGATACACTCTTACCTTTGGTCGAAATGAGAAGTGTCATAGCCTTCTTGGAAAGCACTCTGGCAATATATTTTAAATAAAATATTTACACACACATATTCTGTGAATCTAATCCCTTAAAAAAGCATTATATGAAATAATACATAAAAAGGAAGTTTATTAAATCATTGTTAATAATGTCAAAAATGGAGTATCTACTTAGAAGAGAATGAATATGGCACATCCATACCATGGAATATTATGCACCCATTAAAACTAGAGAAGCAGAGTCAGAGGGATCTCCACGAGATAATTTTGAAGAAAAAATTAGGTGAGCTAAGATAGATGTGTAATATCGCTCATTTTATTTTTAAAATGAAATAAAATACTGAATGTGAGTATGTGTGTGTAACATATACACAATTTTATGGTCATGAAGTATGGCTAAAAATAAGGAGGGACATACATGACATTGGTAGTATGGGTTACATACGCACTGTACGAAAGGAAAAATAACAAATGGAAAATTTTTGCAAGACCAACAACTTTTTCATTGCAAATACATTTTTTCACCAACGTAAACAGTGACTACACACGTGGACCTCACCAGATGGAAAACACAGGAAGTGAATCAACTACATTTGTGGAAAGAGATGATGGAAAAGCTCAATATCATCAGTCAGAACAAGGCTACCAGCTCACTATGGAGCAGACCATCAACTAAACCATCAAGTTCAGTTTGAAGCTGAAGAAAATTAGAAAGTTAACAAGAGCCAAAATACAACCCCGAATATATCCTACCTATATTTAGAGATCAGAAACCCTGGTGGCGTAGTGGTTACGAGTTATGCCTGCTAACCAGAAGGTTGGCAGTTCGAATGCACCAGCTGCTCCTTGGAAACCCTGTGTGGCAGTTCTACTCTGTCCTATCGGATCGCTATGAATTGGAATCGACTCAAAGGCAACAGGTTTAGTTTTTGGTTTTATTTAGAGATCATCTCAAGAATGGATTTGATGCATTGAACACTAATGACAAAGACCAGACACATTGTGGATTGACATCAAGGACATCATATATGATGAAAGAAAAAGGTCATTAAAAAGACAGGAAAGAAAGAAAAGACCAAAATGGATGTCAGAAGAGACTCTGGAACTTGCTCTTGAACGTCAAGTAGCTAAAGCAAAAGGAAGATATAGTGAAGTAAAAGAGCTGAGCAGAAGATTTCAAAGGGCGGCCCAAGAAGACATTGTAAAGTATTATAATGAAATGTGCCAAGACCTAGAGTTAAAAAACCAAAAGGGAAGAATAGGCTCGGCATTTCTCAAGCTGAAAGAACTGAAGAAAAAATTCAAGCCTTGAGTTGCAATATTGAAGGTTTCTATGGGGAAAATATTGAATGATGCAGGAAGCATCAAAAGAAGTTGGAAAGAATACACAGAATCCCTGTACCAAAAAGAATCAGTCGATGTTCAACCATTTCAGGAGGCAGGATATGATCAAGAACCAATGGTACTAAAGGAAGAAGGCCAAGCCGCACTGAAGGAAATAGCAAAAAACAAGGTTCCAGGAATTGACACAATACCAATTGAGATGTTTCACCAAAGGATGCAGCGCTGGAGTTGCTCACTCATCTATGTCAAGAAATTTGAAAGACAGCTTCCTGGCCAACCAAGTGTAAGGGATTCACATTTGTGTGCATTCCAAAGAATGGTGATCCAACAGAATGTGGAAATTATTGAACAATATCATTAATATCACATGCAAGTAAAGTTTTGCTGAAAATCATTCAAAAGTCGTTGTAGCAGTATATCAACAGGAATTTCCAGAAGTTCAAGCAGGATTCAGAAGAGGACCTGGAATGAGGGATACCATTGTTGATGTCAGATTGATCTTGGCTGAAAGCAGAGAATGCCAGAAAGATGTTTACCTGTGTTTTATTGACTATGTAAAGTATTCAACTGTGTGGATCATAACAAATTATAGGTAACATTGCGAAGAATGGAAATTCCAGAACATTTAATTGTGCACGTGAGGAACCTGTACACAGACCAAGAAGCAGTTTTTCAGACAGAACAAGGGGATATTGCATGGTTTAAAGTCTGGAAAGGTGTGTGTATCAGGGAAGTATCCTTCACCATATTTTATTCAATCTGTATGCTGAGCAAATAATCCAAGAAGCCGGACTATACGAAGAGGAACATGGCATCAGGATAGGATTGGAGGAATAATGCATCAGGATGCATTAACAACCTGCGATATGCAGATGACAAAACTTTGCTTGCTGAAAGTGAAGAGGACTTGAAGCACTTACTGATGAAGATCAAAGACTACAGCCTAAAGTATGGATTGCACCTCAAAATAAAGAAAACAAAAATTCTCACAGCTGGTCCAATGGGCAACATCACGATAAATGTAGAAAATACTGAAGTTGTCGAGGATTTCATTTTACTTGAATCCACAATCAACCCCCGTGGAAATAGCAGTCAAGAAATCAAACGATGTATTGCATTGCACAAATCTGCTGCAAAAGACCTCTTTAAAGTGTTCAAAAGCAAAGACGTCACTTTGAGGACTAAGGTGCACCTAACCCAAGCCATGGTATTATCAATCACCTCATACGCCTGCAAAATCTGGACAATGAATAAGAAAGACCAAAGAAGAATTGACGCCTTTGAATTATGGTGTTATTGAAGAATATTAAATATAACATGGACTGCCAGAAGAATGAACAAATCTGTCTTAGAGCATGTATAGCCAGAATGTTCTTTAGAAGGGAGGATGGCGAGACTTCATCTCATGTACTTTGACCATGTTACAGGGAGGGACCAGTCCCTACAGGACATCTTGCTTGTTAAAGTAGAGAGTCAGAGGAAAAGAGGAAGACCCTTGACAAGATGGATTGACACAGTGGCTGCAAAAATGGGCTTAACCAGCAACAATTGTGAGGACAGTGCAGGACCGAGTAGTGTTTCATTCCATTGTACATAGTGTCGCTATGAGTGGGAACTGACTTGATGGCACCTAACAACAACAACAATGGGAACAATAGTAACTAAAGATAAAACATATTGGTAACTGTGGTAGCTAGTTTCCAAAGTTGTTCTCCTAGTGAACCGTGCCTCCCAGTACTCACATACGTGTATAGTCACCTGGGTTACACTTAGTGACTTGCTTGACAAATAGAATAATATTCTGGAACATCCAAGGCCAAGTCATAAGAAGCCATGCAGTTCCCTGCTCGGGCTCTGGGTCATTCATAGCCAGGAAGGTACTTCTCAAAGCACAGCCAGTATGCTCTAAGAGGAGTCCTTGGGTAGTGAAAATGGTTAACGCGTTCGGCTGCTAACCAGAAGGTTGGAAATTGTAGTCTTCCCACAGGTGCCTCAGAGGAAAGCCCTGGTGATCTACTTCCAAAAAATCAGCCATCGAAAGACCTATTGAGCACAGTTCTACTCTGACACACATGAGATCACCATGACTTGGAGTTGACTCCATGGCAACTAGTTTTTGGTTATGCCATAAGAAGCCATGTATAGACATTCTGGTCAACAGCACTGGTTGAGCTCTGAACCAACCTGCAACATCAACCACTATTCACATGAGTGAGCAATCTTGGACATCCAGCCCAGTCATCCCTTCAGATGAATCTTGTCCCAGCTACCACTGAACCACCACATGAGCGATTTCAAGCAAGAACCGACCAGCTGGGCCTAGTCAACCCACATAAAGGCAAGAAGTAATTAGAAATTTTTTGTTACGCAGCAAATGACAAGTAATTGTATTGATACATTAATGTAAAATAAGTGCAGTGTGAAAAAAAATTTAAATATCAATTAGGAAGTTATTTTAAAAGTAGAGAGAAGACTTGGTCCTGATCCATTTTAAAATAAAAACCATAAAAAAAGAGAGAGAGAGAGAGAACCTGGAGAATATTATTTATTGAGAGTAGCATTGATTTTGGAATTAGGCAGATATAACTTGGACCTGAATCCCTGCTCTACCTCTTCTAAATTGTTGAAGTCCTTAAACCTTAGTTACCCCATCAGTAAATAAGGAGAATATTACCATTTGGCATATTTCTTGCTAGCAATATCAAGGTTACTTATTGTTAATTCTCCACAAAACTCCTCTTTCCAATTCCTGTCTCATCATAATGAATTGTTGTGGAATACTGGGACTAAGATAGATGACTCATGTAGTGTGCATTACCATCTTGTCTGAAGTACACTTAACAACTGATACATGTGTACATTTCTACACCAACTGGGTGCCCTGGTAGCACAGTGGTTAAAAACTCAGCTGCTAACCAAAAGGTTGGCAGTTCGAATCTACCAGTCGCTCATTGGAAACCCTATGGGGCAGTTCTACTCTGTCCTATAAGGTCGCTATGAGTCGGAATTGACTTGACAGCAATGAGTTTGGTTTGGTTTTTTTATGCCAACCCCACAATGCCTTGATTATAATAGGCTTATAGCATGTTTTTGTACAGTATAGCAAAATACAAGTTACTAATATTTCTTTTTAAGATTCTTGATGATTTTCACACATTTATCCTTGCATAAAATCATTATTTTCCATTTTGACGGTTAAAAAATAAATAACTCAGAACACCATTAATAGACTGCTATACAGGTTTAACAGACAATTTGCAACTGGGCAACACATCATTTACCGAGTACTTGAGTGCTCTGATTAATCAGGATTCTTAAAAGGCTTACATACAAAGTTATCCAGAACCCTTGAACAAAATTTCTGACTGGTTGACATTTACATAACTAACAAGACAATCACAAGATTAGTGAGTCTTGGTTACAAGACCCCTGAAGTTTTGAAAACAGAAAATATTCATCAATCTTGAAAACAGAATACGTTCATTAGTTTTGAAAACTGTTTTCTGAGTTTTAAGTGAAAATTAATAAATAATGAAAACAGCCTTTCTGGTTGCAGTGAGCCTAGTTACTTTTAAAGATTAGTCAATAGCATAATCAAAAGCTTATTTGTTTGTTAGAGTGCATAAATTTTTAACAATATTTAACACGATGATCTTTAATGTTATGGATAAGAGAAGTCCGTGTTCTCATAATGCAAAACTTGTAATTCGTGACACCACTCAGCCCAACACATCAACAGTTATACAGAGGCAATATATTTTTTATTTGTGTTGAATTACATTTAGAGATAATTTTAATTGACATTTTCATGATATAAAGGCATGTTAACCAATAAAAGAATTCTTATCAGAGATAGTTGGATTAAATGATATAAGTAGTATCTGAGCATGAATTTTGATCAATGAGTATCCTTCTATTTAAGAATAGATGAAGTAGGGCATTGCAGGAAAAACGAATACAAAAGCAAATTTATAGGCATGACATTACAAGTCACATGGGTATAATTCACCGCAAGAGCTACACAACCGTTTCAAAATGAGTAAGACATTCATTTTCCAAAATAAACTTGCAGTGTGTTTGTCCATATATTTATACGACTGCTCTCATTCCTAGAAGGAGTTGAAGTTGAAAGAACTTAGCATATTATTATTTAAAGTCATTTTACTATCGGGTATCACCAGATCAACATAACAACAACAAAAAAGCGATTTTGGTTTTGTCTTGGTTTGCTTTGTTCCCATCCAGTGCAACAGATTCATTGAACAGTGCACAGCCTGGGAATATGTTTTCAACACAGATTTGTATTCTGTAGTTTGCTATTTTATGGAAGAATTATTTTCTTCAAAATATTTTATACAATAAAGTGGATTAAGATCATTTTTATAGATGACTGCATAAAAGAATGTCTATCATTAATTCCAAACCAATACAGCATGAAAAAAAGCCCAGTAGTTATTGCTGTATTTTTTTTTAACGTCTTCAGAGTGTTGGGAAGTTCCAAAATTTGATTGTAAGAGGGGAAAGATTAATTTGACAAAACACAACTAAGGGTAACCCTATTTCTCACATATTTTTATGACAAGAGTTTGTAAGGTTTTCCTGTGCCTCCTTTAAATCTTTCTCAAATAGAGTACCTTCTTGAGTTTGGCAAACACTTGTTTTCACTCACTATCTGTTAATATCAACCCAACAGAACACTGATCTCATTACAATGAGACTGGGGATGCTAACGGTGTAATCACTCACCCCATGCGTGCAGAGGTTGGAACTATTAAAAGCCAATGAGCTCGCCAATTTTTATAAAGGGATGATCTCTACTGCTTTAGTGAACCGCTACTAACTTGACTATTTGTTTTCCACTACCCATTGCCATGGAGTCAATACTGACTCATAGCGACCCTATAGGACAGAGTAGAACTGCCCCATAAGGTTTCCAAGGAGAGGCTGGTGGATTTGAACTACCAACCTTTTGGTTAGTAGCCGTTAAGTCTTAATCACTGTCCCCAGAAGGACCAGAACAGAACAGGTTAACAAGACCAAAGACTTTTTATAGAGCTATTTTGGTAGTCCAGTGGCCAAGTGGATTCGATGGTAAGAATTAATCCTAACTCAGTTATTAATTTTCAAAATAGAGGAAATTTTTCCACTAAGACACTCTGTTTACATGCATAGTTGTTGCTTTTTTTTTTTTCTCTCCTAAATTTTAAAAGCGTGAATTGACTATAGACTGAATAGGATACTATGAGATGAGGACAACATTTAGAAAACTGACTTCTCATCCTCTTCCTAATACAACACAATTTTCTCTGCCAGCTCAGTCCCTGGGCATCTGTAGCACAGACCTCGGCAATAGGCAGAGAACAACAGAAATAAACTAGAGATTTGCTTTAGAATAGCCCAGATTTCCTCTAGCAGTTCTGGGAAAGAACTTAAGCCAAACAAAGGAGAGAGAAAGAAAGGATAGAGCCCAAATGCCTGGAATTTTAGGGGATGATGAGGGAGAAAGAAAGAGAAGCGTGAGGGATCATGTGCCATTCACGTGAAGGTTACCTACAGTGACACAGAAAGGACAGAGATTTAAAATATACTTTAATATAAATAAAGAATGCATGGCCTAGTCTTAGAAAACATGTGATGGCTGTCAATAAAATCTCAAATAGGCATTTTATTTACCATCACTTGCTGGACTATGTCCCATTAAATATGCCATTGCACAGACTTAGATCACAATAGTTCAGCTGGGTATTTGTGGGAATCTTTCTTGTGTGTTCACGTGTGTGTATTGGACTGACAATTATGAAATAGCAGCTTTCGCAAATATTTATAAAAGGTGAAAGAGAGAGAAAAAAGCATAGTGCAACTACCTTATAATGCAAAATAAATATAAGCTATCAAAAAGGAAATATACTTACATGCGAAAGTAAGATATTTGGAAATACAGGTTTGATACACTATTGACTTTAAATGTCTTGAGCTTCATGCCATTCATTTTTCAACTTCGTTTACAAATCAAGATCTGTATCTCTTTAAAAGGAACAAGCCGTCAAAACGCGAACAACCTCTCTACATACTATAGATACGAAATGGAAAGGGCTCCTTGTCACCTTGAGACACCAGAATAGACGTGAAGGGGATGAAGTTGGGATGAAGGAACATAGCCTAGAGTCTTTTTTGTTGTTGTTGTTCATTTTTGTCTACGCATGCAGGAATCGGGAAAAAAAAATATTTTAGAGCTTATAGTAGTCTGTTATTTTTTTCTAGTTTCCAGGAAAAGGGAAGATATGCATAGCTAATGATTTCCTTTAAGCGGCTTTAGGAGATCCCAAAGTCAAAGTTCTTCAGTACCGGCAACCTTTGACGCAGAGGAGAATGTAATTTTTGTTTTGCATGATCTCTTATTTTTGTCCCTCTAATAGAGTGGGTAGGGTCGCTATGAGTCGGAATTGACTTGACAGCAACGAGTTTTGTTTTTGTTTTGTTTTTTTTTAAATAGAGTGGGAAGAGCCCTGGTGGTGCAGTGGTTAAGAGCTCAACTACTAACCAAAATGTCAGCAGTTCAAATCCACCAGCCACTCCTTGGAAACCTTATGGGGCAGTTCTACTCTGTCCCATAGGGTCGCAATGAGTTGGAATCCACTTGACAGCAACGGGTTTGGCTTTTTGGTTTTTTAATAGAGTGGGTAGAAGTGCAGTCACTTTGATAAAATGGACATAGATTCAAATTCCAGCACTAACACTTATTGGGGACCTAGTGGTGTAGTGGTTAAGAGCTCGGCTGCTAACCAAAGGATTGGCAGTCCAAGTCCACCAGCCACTCCTTGGAAACTCTGTGGGGCATGTCTACTCTATCCTATAGAGTTGCTATGAGTCAGAATTGACTCCACGGCAATGGATTTTATTAGCTAGATGATAATGGGCAAGTTGTTTAATCTCTTTAAGCCTGAGCTGTAGGAAGAATCAAGCTAAGGAAGTTAAATGTGCTACCAAGGAAGATAGAGCTGATGTGAAGTCCTGGAAGAATGGACACTAACAGCAAGCAAATCTGGGTTTGAATCCTAGTTCCAATACAATTTATAAGCCTCACTTTCCTACCTATAAAATGTTGATAAAAATACTTACCTTGAGTATTATTGTAAATAACATTTAACACAGTGCCTGGCTCAGGTTGTTGTTAGCAGCTGGCCAGTCAGCTCCGAATCATGGCAACCTTGTGTAAAACATTGGTATGTTTGAGCCTGATATGTTTCCAAGGAGTGGCTGGTAGATTTGAACTGCTGACCTTTTGGGCAGCTGTTGGTGAGGCTATTGGAACAATTCTTCTCATTGATGGCTTCCTTCATTTTAGTTAACCTTCTTCTTTACCAAACATGATGTCCTACCCTAGAGATTAGGCTTTCCTGATGACCTATCGAAAGTAAATGAGCCGAAGTCATGCCACCCTTGCTTCTAAGAAACATTCTGACTGTATTTCCTCTAAAACCAATATGCCCCTTCTTTTGGCAGTTCACGGTAGTTAATATTCTTCCCCAATACCACAGTCCAAAGGCATCACTACTTCTGCCTTCTGTTTTCATTGGCCAGCTTTTGCATGCATATGAAGTGATTAAAAAAAAAGAAGACCGTGACGTGAGTCAGAAGTCCCTTAGATATCAAAGTAACGTCTTTGCTTTTTAAAAGTTTAACAAGGTCTTTTGCAGCAGATTTTCCCAACGCAGTATGTCATTCGATTTCTTAACTGCTGCTTCCATGGACGTTGATCGTTTATTCAAGTAGAATGAAATCCTTGACAACTTCAACTTCTTCTCCATTTATCATGACGTCCTTTATTGATCTACTTGTGAGGGCTTTCTTTTTTTTCACTTTAAGATGTAATCTATACTGGAGACTGTAGTCTTCGACCTCCATCAGTAAATGCTTCAAGTCCTCTTCATTTCCAGCATATTTCAGGTTGCCACCACTAGGCAGTTTGTCATATTGTGACAGCTTGCAAGTTTCTGTGATACAGGAAGCTATGTCACCAGCATTTCACGTACGATCAGGGTCACCTATGATGGACAGGTTTCAGCAGAGTTTATAGACGAAAACAGAATAGGAAGAAAGGTGTGGTGATCTACTTCTGAAAATTAGCCAATAAAAACTTTGACTCATAGGCAACTTATTAAAAAAGAAAGAAAAAAACCTCACAGGGACCCTATAGGACAGAGTAGAACCGCCCCATAGAGTTTCCAATGAGTGGCTGGTGGATTCGAACTGCCGACCTTTTGGTTAGCAGCTAAGCTCTTAAACACTGCACCACCAGGGCTCCAGGTAACTGATTACACAACACATATGATTAGTGTTCTCATGAATAGAAGGGTGCCTGCACGGTGCAAATGGTCTGCACTCAACTACTAACTTGAACGTTGGTAGGTCAAACCGACCCAGTGGTGCTGCAGAAAAAAGGCCTGGCAATCTGCTTCTGTAAAGATTACAGCAAAGTAAACCCTATGGAGCAGTTCTATTCTGTAACATATGAGGTCGCTGTGAATGAAAACTGACTCCACAGCAACTGCTTTCTTATGAACAGAGCAAAGAGAATCAGATATGTAAGTAGGTAACTTCCCGGGACAGCTCCAATATTGTAATTGGATGATGTTTTCAAATTTTGAGTTCTTTACATTTTCTTTTGAATTTCCCTACTAAAAGTTAATTACAGTTTGCAAAAAAAATGCACTACTATTATTTTATATTATCCAGTGTGGGAAGATTTAGCTTCAAAATTCTGAAGAAAACTTTTAAATGCTCAGGATAACCTGACTTAAATTCCAAATTCGGTAGAGTTGTTTGAATGTTTCCAAAAGAAGTTGAACCATGAGAAATTTACATGAATTCTATTTTCATTTCCACAATAATAAACACTTATGACACGGTTCTAACAGGCAGCGCTATTGGTCAAATTAAACCTTTAAATGTGGTAACGCACATAAGTCCATGCAGAAAAAAGAAGCTAAGTGATTCCATTGCACAGGACAAAGCAATCCTGCCACTTCTCCTGTAGAAACAACACATGGAAGACAATGTTCCAGAGCAGAACTAAATCAAATCTCCCTTTCTACACATACCCCCTCCTGCTATGACACCAGAATAGAAAATTTTTTAGCAATTAATGCTTCCAGTATTCAGTAAAAAATAAAAGTCCCTATGACTACAAAATACACCATTTTATTCTGAAACCATCTGCTGCCTTAAAAAAAAAAAAGTATTAATTAAACGATAATGATTTCAACTAAACCACTGGTCTTGAATAAATAACTTTAAAGAGTAAAAATGTTGAAGGCCATTAACCTCACTCTCATTAATACCCAGGAAATGACCCAAAACACAGTCATTACAACTGTTTCACATCAATTTTTAAGAATCATTTGGAATAACAAGTGATATGACAGTGACAACTCCAAGCATATATATTTTGTCAGGTGTTGTTGTTGTTAGGTGCCCTTGAGGCAGCTCCGAAACATAGCGTCCCTATGTACAAGAGAACAGTTCTGTGCCATCCTGACAATCATTGTTATGCTTGAGCCCATTGTTGCAGCCACTGTGTCAATCCATCTCATTGAGGGCCTTCCTCTTCTTTGCTGACCCTGCACTTTACCTAGCATGATATCCTTCTCCAGGGACTGATTCCTCCTGATAACATGTCCAAAGAATATGAGACGTAATCTCACCATCCTCGCTTCTAAGGAGCTTTTTGGTTGTACTTCTTCCAAGACAGATTTGTTCATTCTTTTGGCAGTCCATGGTATAGTCAATATTCTTCACCAACACCACAGTTCAAAGGCGTCAATTCTTCAGTCCTCCTTATTCATTCTCCAGCTTTCGTATGCATATGAGGCAACTGAAAACACCATGGCTTGGGACCTTAGTCTTCAAGGTGACATCTTAACTTTTTAGCACTTGAAAGAGGTCTTTTGCAGCAGATTTGCCCAATGCAATGCATCTTTTGATTTCTTGATTGCTGCTTCCATGGGAGTTGATTGTGGATCCAAGTAAAATGAAATCCTTGACAACTTCAATCTTTTCTCCATTTATCATGATGTTGCTTATTGTTCCAGTTGCGAGGATTTTTACTTTCTTTATGTTGAGGTGTAATCCATACTGAAGGCTGTGGTCTTTGATCTGCATCAGTAAATGCCTCAAGTCCTTTTAGCTTTTAGCAAACAAGGTTGTGTCATCCGCATAACGCAGGTTGTTAATGAATCTTCCTCCAATCCTGATGCCCCATTCTTCTTCACATAGTCCAATTTCTTGGATTATTTGCTCAGCATACAGATTGAATAAGTATGGTGAAATGATACAACAATGAAGCACATTTTTCCTGACTTTAACCACACAGTATCTCCTTCTTCTGTTCATACAACTACCTCTTGATCCATGTACAGGTTCCTCATGAGCACAATTAAGTGTGCTGGAATTCCCATTCTTCACAATATTATCCATAATTTGTTATGATCTACACAGTCAAGTGCCTTTGCATAGTCAATAAAACACAGCTAAACATCTTTCCGGTATTCTGTGCTTTCAGCCAGCATTCCTCAGACATCAGCAATGATGTCCCTCCTTCCACGTCCTCTTTTGAATCCTGGTTGAATTTCTGGCTGTTCCCTGTACATGTACTACTACAACTGCTTTTGAATGATCTTCAGCAAAATTTTACTTGCTTGTGATATTAATGATATTGTTCGATAATTTCCACATTCTGTTAGATCACCTTTCTTTGGAATGGGTACAAATGTGATTCTCTTCCAGTCAGTTGGCCAGGTAGCTGTCTTCCAAATTTCATGGCATAGACAAGTGAGCACTTCCAGTTCTGCATCCATTTGTTGGAACATCTCAACTGGCATTCTGTCATTTCCTGGAGCCTTGTTTTTCGCCAATGCCTCCAATGCAGCTTGGACTTCTTCCTTCACTACCATGGGTTCCTGATCATATGCTACCTCTTGAAATGGTTGAAAGTGGACCAATTCTTTTTGGTAAAGTGACTCAGTGTATTCCTTCCATCTTTTTTTGATGCTTCCTGCATTGTTTAATATTTTCCCTGTAGAATTCTTCAATATTGCAACTCGAGGCTTGATTATTTTCTTCAGTTCTTGCAGCTTGAGAAATGCTAAGCGTGTTCTTCTCTTTTGGTTTTCTGTCACCAGGCCTTTGCACATGTCATCATAAAACTTTCCTTTGTCTTCTCGAGCCACCCTTTTAAATCATCTGTTCAGCTCTTATACTTCATGATTTCTTCTTTTCACTTAGCTACTTGATGTTCAAGAGCAAATTTCAGTCTCTTCTGACATCCATTTGGTCTTTTTTTTGTCTTCTTAATGATTTTTTGCTTTCTTCATGTATGATAACCTTGATATCATTCCACAACTCATCTGGTCTTTGGTCATTAGCAATCATTGTGTCAAATCTATTCTTCAGATAGTCTCTAAATTCAGGTGGGATATACGCAAGTTGTACATTGACTTCTGTGGACTTGTCCTAATTTTCCTCAGTTTCAACTTGAACGTGCATATGAGCAAATGATGGTCTGTTCTGCAGTTAGCCCCTGGCCTTGTTCAGACTGATAAAATTGAGCTTTTCCATTGTCTTTTTCCACAGATGTAGTCTATTTGATTCCTGCGTATTCCATTAGGCGAGGTCTACGTGTATAGTCATCATTTATGTTGGTGAAAAAGGATATTTACAATTAAGAAGACATTGGTCTTCCAAAATTTTATCATGTGATCTCCAGCATCATTTCTATCACCAAGGCCATATTTTCCAACTACTGATCCTTCTTCTTTCTTTTCAATTATCAATGCATCCTGATTGCATGTTGGATCAATTTCTGATTGCAGAAGTTGGTAAAAATCTTTGATTTCTTCATCTTTGGCCTTAGTGGTTGGTGCTAAATTTGAATAATAGCCTTATTAACTAGTCTTCCTTGTAGGCATATGGATATTATCCTATCACTGACGCATCGTACTTCAGGATAGATCTTAAAATGTTCTTTTTGACGATGAATGCATTGCCATTCCTCTTCAAGTTGTCATTCCCAGCATAGTAGACCATATAATTGTCCAATTCAAAGTGGCCAATGCCAGTCCATTTCAGCTCACTAATGCCTAGGATATCAATCTTTATGTGTTTCATTTCATTTCTGATGATTTCCAATTTTCCTAGATTCATACTTCGTACATTCCATGTTCCAATTATTAATGGATGTTTGCAGCTGTTTCTTCTCATTTTGAGTGGTGTCACATCAGCAAATGAAGGTCTCGAAAGCTTGCCTCCATCCAGGTCATTAAGGTTGACTCCACTTTGAGAAGGCAGCTCCTTCCCAGTCATATTTTGATGCCTTCCAACCTGAAGAAGAAGGAACTGGCTGTGTACTTCTGAAAAGAATTAGCCAGTTAATTATGTCAGGTACATGTATCAAAATACAATTTTCAAAGAATCAGAATTATTGATTCAAAACAGTAGAAAATGTTTTCTACTTTGTTTTATATACAGAAACATTTTTAAAACTGTGTAAGTTTACTTACCTTATTTAGTATACATAGGTGTTACCTGACACACAATCCTTGTTCTTAGATATATCTGAGTGAACTTTCCTAAGAACAAGAGGCCTGAGCTACTAGAGCCTTGATAACAGGAAATATTACCACCTGGAACAGAATAACTCTATGATCTCCAACAGGCTGATGATAAATCACTCCCTGTTCTTTGTTGTATATTGGAGTTGATCATGATTGCCTTTAACTATATATGAATTCTGGGGTGATAGAAAGTGAACTGCACATTCTTGAAGAATTTCCTCTGTGTTCCGAAGGACAGGAAAACACAAACTGCTGTGGAGTAAATGGGATGCTAATACTCAAAAAAGTTGTAAGTAAAATTGTTCTCTTGGCCTTCACCATGTGGTAAGTCCTCAGGGAAACCAACTCCGTCTCTGTTCACAGGATGCCAGAGCCTCAGAAATTCTAAATCAGAATGATAAAAGCATTTTCCATAGGGAATATGACTATGCTAGAATATTGTGTGGGACCTTATCAGAAATTTCACAACATTCAGAGTTTTTGGTGAATGACAATGAATTTTAAAATATAATATAATATCTATATAAACTGACAAAATATACTTAAAATTGCTTACAAAAAGGCACCTGAACATAGCAAAGAATTATCTATTTGTATTAGAAACAGCAATCTGAGAAAAAGAAAAACAAATAAATTACATATTACATCTTTATCAATCAGAAATTTGGCTTAAAAAATTAATGTCTAGCCTTCATCACAATATATCTTCATATCTAAATTATCTTTCAAAATTCATGGCCAGACCATAGTCTCAGGGGACATCTAGGTCAACTGCCATAACATAGTTTATAAAGAAAATGTTCTACCTTCCACTTTGGTGAATAGCATCTGGAGTCTTAAAAGCTTGTGAGCAGCAATTTAAGGTACATCTATTGGTCCCATCCCATCCAGACCAAAGGAGAATGAAGAAAACCAAATATACAAGGAAAATACTCACATGAACCAGAGACTCCACCAGCCTGAGACCAGAAGAACTAGGTGGTGCCTGGCTACCACCAACGACCACCCTGACAGAGATCACTACAGAGAGTCCCAGACAGAGCAAGAGAAAAATGTACAACAGAATTCAAATTCATGTAAAAAGACCCAACTTAAACGTCTGACTAAGACTTGAAGAAGCTTGGAAACTATGGCCCCTGGATGTTCTGCTAACCTAGAACTGAAACCATTCCCAAATCCCACTTTTTAGACAAAGATAAGACAGGCCTATAAGACAAAAAATTGATACACTTGAAGAATGTGCCTCTTGGTTCAATAAAATATACAAGACCAAATAGGCACCTCTTGTCGGAAGGCAGGATGAGCGGGCAGGAAGGGACAGGAACTGGATGAATGGACACAGGGAACCCAGGGGCAGAAAGGGGGAGTGTGCTGTCAAACTGCGGCAATTGCAACCATGTCACAAAAAAAGTGTGTATAAACTTTTGAATGAGAAATCAACTTGAGCTGTAAATTTTCACCTAAAGCACAATAAAAAAGAAAAAAATGTGGTCAGCAGAGTTACTGAAAGACTAGACTAAACACCACCCAATAATCTATATAAGTAACAAATAATTTAAAAATTGTCATATAAACTCCCACAATAGCTGCTTTGGAGGTGCTTGTGAAAGACTGCTTGCTTTGAGATTGCTCCAAAGGCTTAAGAAGAGGGTCAAGGTTTAGCTGCTGTTAATATTTTACCTGTCATTGTGTTTCTCCCCACATCACACTGTGATCCCGCCATTGTGAGTAGCTATTAATTCTCCTATTTCCCTCATGCTCCTGTACATTCTTTCTCTGATGATGTTCTCACTGCCTGAAATAGCATTCTCTTCCCACTCCAACTGTGTAACATCTGTTCATATTGAAACCTCAGTCCAAAGCCCATTTCCTCCAGAAAGCCTAGCCTGCTAATAGCTGTTCTTTGGGGACCTCCCTGTGTGCTGCCATCATATGTTCTGTGAGACATGGTGTGTAACTATTCAACACCTGAATAATCTGTGAGCTCAGCAAGGTCAAATACTACTTTCCTCATCTCTGTATCTGTATCTGCTGATAGCTTTTGACTTTAAGGGAAAGTACAAGAAATACAGGCAGCCCTTAACCTCCAGATGCTTCAAGATTTTTATACAATGTAAGAACTCAGAAACTAAATTTCTACAGAAAAAAAAAATTAAATGTAGCCTTTGTACCTGTACCTTAGATCTTGAGTAGCTTGTATCTCTTATCAGGCTCTTCACCAAATATGTCACAGAGTCTTCTTATTTCAAAATATCAAAAAGTTCCTATACCTGAGTACTACAGATAAATAATAAAGGGTTCTAAAATAAAATGTAATATTAATTGTCCAGATCAATAGTATTTAATTTTGTTTATTTAAAATTATTCAAAAAATAAATCTAATATTTTAGAAGGGTTTATTCATTTTATATAGCAATTCATAATATGCTGAAAAACCTGTCAAATCCTCCCTCTCAACAATGTCACCTCAACAAATATCTAGCAAATAACACTCAGAAATGTGTAATGGACATAGCCTGAGACATGAATAACAACAAATATTGAGCACTAGGTGATAAAACTTTTCTCGTTTTATTCACATCAACCTCATAACATATTATTAATATCACCGCGGCTAAGTAATGTTATGTAATTTGCTCAAGGTCATACAATTCTTAAGCATAAGAACACAGTCCTACATCTGTCTCCAGCTGTGCTGTTTGGCTTCACCTTTGTGTCTGCAGAAGACCTGGGCTCTGGTCAGTAGCTCTACCAAGAAATAAGTGATATATTGGGAAGGTTATATAACAACCAGGGGCCTCAGGTTCCTGATCAGCAAAATGAGAATCATTGCCCTCTAAGGTATCGTCCATCTCAAATAGTCAAAAATAAAACCATTTTAGATGACCTCTTCCTGACGTTAGATTCTTCCATACATTCTTTACATTTTATTATTTCCCAAATCATTTGTTTAAGTACACACTAATCACCTCCCAAGTAATCTGGACAACAATAAAATGAAAGGATGTCCAAAAGAATCTAGCTTTGTGATGAGGTCACCGTCTAAAATGGAATTATTTATGATATACCACTGCTAAAATGAGCAATTAGAATATCTCATAGAATTTTGTACCAACATGACATTTTTTAAAGTGCTTTAAAATATGTCACTGTCTTTTTGTCAGTGATTAGAATTCATTCATTCCTTCCACAAATAGTTCTTAAGTACTTCTGATGAACCAGACACCATTCTAGATACTGAAAATAAAACAATAAACAAAGAAGACAAAATTTGGTGCTACCATGTGACTTATATTCAAGTGGAAGAATTCAGTAATTTTAAAAAAACGCAAAAAACGTACAATATGTCAGATCATGATAAGAGCTGCAGAATAAAGTGAGAGGGGATAAGAAGCATTAAAGAAAATTAAATGTCCTGTGTTTTGTTTTTTTCCCCTCAGTTATCAGCTGATGCCACAAAGGTAAGCTTACTTTAAGAGATATAAACATCATCAACATGAAGGTAAGTCATTGACAGAAAAATACACAAACACAAAACTAGAAGAGTTAGAAATATGCAACTGTATATGAGGATGCTTAAAACATCACTGGATATTTTATTTTTTATACACGGCAGAAGCAGCACACATGACAAAAAAGCAGTTACAGGAAAGTAGTAAAAACTCCTATACGCACACATGCATACATCAAAGTACAATGCTAAATGATTAATTGTAGAAGCCTAGATGGTGGGGCCAAAATGGCTTAGCCAAAATGGTGGAGTAGTTAAACCCTTCCTGTGGTCCCTCTTATAACAAAGACCCATAAAAACAAGTGAATCGATTATATAGGACAGTCTAGAGCCCTGAACATCAGAGATGAAGTTGAGGAATCGGATTGAGTGGCAGGGGGAGGGACAGAGCTGAAGCATTGAGGAGTTGCCAGACCTGAACCAGTGGGAACCGGCACCCTGCAGGCAAGGATCAGCCAGCGTGCTCAGTGAGGCAAGCAGTGGCGCTGGGGATGTGTTTTCCACGTCGGAAGAGACCAAGCAGTGGAAAGTCTACTCAAGCCTCCAGAACTGGTGAAAAGCAGCACTCAATCAGCAAGAGATAAGTACACGCATCTAACCTACCACACAGATCAAAAACACCTCCTTTGGGAAAAACCTCTCCCCCATTTACCTTCCCCCTCCTCACTCTGCACCAGGTCCCAGGACAGTTTCCGTGATTGCTGAGTCCCCTGGGCCTGAATAGGACCTGCCAAGAGCCCTGAGCCATTCTCCCGGCATTTGAGAGGGAACAAATTAATGAACAGGAAAAAAATAATCTGCCAGATCTCTAAGCCAGGAACTCAGGGTAGACACAGCTCCTTCGCCTAGGCACAAGTTTAAGGGATCCATGGACTTTGAATGCCTTTAACCCCTGCATAGATCTGTATCAGTCCATTTCAACAGTGTAGGCCCTCATTAGCACTGTACAACAGGGTATTTACCGGAAACCTAACTTCAACTGTATCAGCTAAAAGGTGGAGTGGCAGGTTTGCAAAAATTGAAACTGCTCTGCCCAGTAAGCAGGGTCCTCACCTACCCACATTAGGGGACTGAGGACTGGTGGCTCCACCTACACCACCTGGCCACCTGTGACAGGGGTCCAAGAATAAGTGGTACCTCCAGTTTCTGAGAGACAACAGCATTGGGTGCCCATCGTCTAGCTGCAAAACCCACCCACCTCTGCACTCTAGGGAACAGAGACATGCTTTTCTCCCAGACACTCAGGTGCAGCTGTTAGCCCCATGCCTTGCTCAGTGCATGACCTCCTACTGCAGCCAGATACCTGATCTTACACCAATCACCCCTGCCTGTCTAGGACTGTAGGTAAGAGCCTGCACTACACAATTTGTAACCAACTACCTGGACAATTGACCTGAATTCATACAAAAAAAGTAAACTGATTCCTGGGCTCACATACTGAGTAACAGATCTAACCAACTGGTGACAGGACTTTAGAGCTTCAAAGGCACCAATAATCAAGCTAGTTCACACGAGCAGCCTATTTGGGCATATCAAAACAAAACAAAAAGCTAGGACATAGTAAACAAACATAATAAATATAATAACTTATTGAGGTCTCAGAGACAACGGTCAATATCAAATCACATAAAGAGGCAGACCATGATGGTTTCAGCAAGCTCCCAAAACAAAGAATCAAGAAATCTTCTGGAGGAAGAGAATTTCTTGGAATTACTAGAGGTAGAATACAAAAGATTAATATAGAGAACTCTTCAAGATATCAGGAAGGAAATCATTCAAAATGTAGACCAAGCCAAAGAACACACAGACAAAGCAATAGAGGAACTTAAGAATATTAGAGAAGACCATAATGACAAATTTAACAAGCTGCAAGAATCCATAGAGAGACAGCAAACAGAAAATCAGAAGATTAATGACAAAATTTCAGAATTAGACAACTCAAGGGGAAGTCATAGGAGCAGAACTGAGGCAACAGAAGTCAGAATTAGTGAGATTGAAGGTAAAGCATTTGACATCAACCTATTTGAGGAAAAAATCAGATAAAAGAATTTTTTTTAAAAAATGAAGAAACCCTAATAATTATGTGGGACTTTATCAAGAGGAATAAACTACAAGTGATTGGAGTACCAGAACATGGTGGGGGGTGGGGGCAGAGGATAACAGAAAATACAGAGAGAATTGCTGAAGATTTATTGGCTGAAAGCTTCCTTGATATCATGAAAGATGAGAAGATATCTATCCAAGATGCTCATGAACATAAGGTAGATCCCAAAAGAAAGTCACCAAGACATATTATACTCAAACATGTCAAAACCAAAGATAAAGAGAGAATTTTAAGAAAGGCTAGGGATAAATAAAAAGTCATCTACAAAGGAGAGTCAATAAGACTAAGCTCGGACTACTCAGCAGAAACTATGCAGGCAAGAAGGCAATGGGATGACATACATAAAGCCTTGAAGGAAAAATTAGCCAGCCAAGAATTATATATCCAGCAAAACTGTCTCTCAAATATGATGGTGAAATTAGGGAATTTCCAGATAAACAGAAGTTTAGGGAATTTGCAAAAAACAAACCAAAATTATAAGAAATAGTAAAGGGAGTCCTCTGGTTAGAAAATCAGTTACATAAGTAACATCCCAAGACTAGAACACAGGACAGAGCAACCAGATAGCAACCCAGATAGGGAAGTCACAAAAATAAATCAAATCTAAAACGCTAAAAACAGGGAAACAGAGACATCAACATTACAACAAAAGGACTAAAAAATGTAGTCATAGATCATTCATACAGAGAGGAAGTCAAGGTGATACAAAGAGAGAAAAGACTGGCTTAAACTTAGATAAACAGGGGTAAATATTAAGGTAACCACAAAGGAAACTAACAATCCTACACATTAAAATGAAAAACAAGAAATACATAAAGATTCGGCAAACACAAAATCAACAACAATGAAAAAGATGAAAAAAAATGCATAACGAAAAACGACTCCACACAGAAAATTAAGTGGAATAAAGAAACTTTCAACAACACACACAAAAAAGACATCAAAATGACAGCACTAAACACATACCTATCAATAATTACACTAAATGTAAATGACTTAATGCGCCAATAAAGAGACGGAAAGTAGCAGAATGGATAAAAAAACACAATCCGTCTATATGCTGCCCACAAGAGAAACAACTTAAACTTACAGACACAAACAAAGTAAAACTCAAAGGATGGAAAAAATATATATCAAGCAAACAACAATCAAAAAAAGACCAGGTGTGGCGATATTAATCTCCGACAAAAGAGACTTTAAAGCAAAATCCACCCCAAAGGATAAGGAAGGACATTATATAATGATTAAAGGGTCAATACACCAGGAAGACATAACCATAATAAATACTTACACACCCAAGGACAGGGCTCCAAAATACATGTAACAAACGCTAACAGCATTGAAAAGAGAGATAGCTCCACAATAATAGTAGGAGACTTCAACACACCACTTTTGGTAAAGAACAGAACATCCAGAAAGCAGTTCAATAAAGACACAGATGATCTAAATGCCATGAGGCTAAATGGGCAGCTCCTGTCCAGAGGCAAGTTGAGAAGGCAGAGAGGGTCAGGAGCCGGCTGAATGGACACGGAAGATCCGGGGTGGAAAGGGGGAGTGTGCTGTCAAAGTATAGGGAGAGCAACTAGGGTCACGTAACAATGTGTGCATAAATTTTTGTATGAGAAACTAACTTGAATTGTAAACTTTCACTTAAAGCACAATAAAAAAAATAGTAGAAATCTAAAATACAGTTCTATTTTGTTACTCCAACTCTATTTCAAGTGAGAAAGTACATTATGATTCGTGAACATACCTAATTAAGAGCAAAGCTAAGATCTAAATCCTGTCTATTAAGTTTTAGTTTCTTAAGTCACCTTGGAAAAAGATATTGCAGGTTTTTAATTTCACAATAAAATATTTCTGAAAAAATAGAACTTGACAAATTTCCATAACACATCTGTAGAAAAAGAACTTCTCTTTTCTTCTCGTCTCTCTCTGTCTTACACACACACGTACACACACTCAGTTGTCCTACAGCATAAGTGACTTGGCAAACAATCAATCAATATTATAATACTTTTTTTTTTTTTTGCATCTTCGTTTGAGAAAAACAATGAACTCGTTTCTATTCTCTAAATAAATGTCAGAACTGTCATATAAATACATTCAGTTTTCATTTATCGCCTCTTCTGACCAAACTTTTTTGTTTCCCTGAATTTAACTAAGTATCTCTCTGTGTCAAAATATATTATCTCAGATTTAAGTTTGGCTGCTAAAAAGAGGAAACCCCAAAATATCAGTGGCTTACACTTACTTAAATGAAAGAAGTCACAGAAGTTGATTGCCAGTCTTGAGTAGACATGGTACCTATAAATTCATTCAGGACCTTGGCTCCTTCCACATCTCTCCTTCATAATCTCTGCATGTGGTTTCCACTCATATACTGAAACACGGTTTCACAATGGCTACTGAAACCCCAGTATCATATCCCCACTGGAGGAACTAAGAGGAACAAGGTCAAAAGGGGTACATTTCCTGATTATCATCTCACTTTCTAATACAGCACACCATATTAATTAAATCAGATTATCTTTTATTGATTAAAAGTCAGAGGTCCACACTTAGCTGCAAGAATGGCTGAAATGGAAACACTCCTTAGGACTCCTTAACTAATGAAGAAGTGAAGAGTAGATATCAGTTAGATAACCAGCTGTGTTCCTCACATTTGGCTTTTTAAATTCACTTACGCTGAGCCCGATTAACCAGCTTGGAAGAAAATACCCCATTGTAAAGCTATGTAAAAACCATGGAGTTGACGTTTTTATTTGCTCAGTATCCTTCCATATGCTTCTTAGAAGCGAGGATGAAGACTTCTTCTTGCTTAGCTTAGACTTGTCATCAGGGAAAGGCCAACTGCTTGAAAAGGACACTATGTTTGGTAAAGTAGAGGGTCAGCAAGAACAAAGGAAACCCTCAATGAGATGGACTGAGCCAATAGCCACAACAAAGAACTGAAACATATTAATGCTCAAGAAGATGCCACAGACTGGGCAACGATTCATTCTGTTACAGATAAGGTCACCATGAGGTGAAGCCTACTCGAGGTAAACTAACACCGGAAGCCTTCAGTACACGTTTATGAGTACAGACGTTTGGTCCACAGAGATGGCATAACTGCTTACATCCACACACCATGCACACACATGTGCACACACAGAATCACTACTGTGCAAAGCTGGTATAAAGGAGGTTTGTAGGCAAAAGTTCTTAAATTTCAACCTACTTCCATTCCCTCACATTTTGATCATCCTTTAGAGTTGTGTGACATTGTTACTGCCCTTAGGCTCTTTCTCACCTTGTTCTCACGTACAAGAGGACAGACTGTCTTTTCACCAGTGTTTTGTTGGACTGACAAGGTGTTCAAAGTCTGCTTCCCTGTGTAGTGGCTGCATCAGTAGTAATCTCCATGGCCTCCCTCTGATGGATGCTGGATCACCATTTCTTTGAGTCAAATTACAGTTGATAAAACTAGAGGCATATGAAATGGACAATGGAGACACACCATATCTCTACAGCTTTTTTGGCTGCCAAGTACAGCAAAGCGCGCTAATATACAGATGCCGCTTTGAGGGGAGTACAATGCCTTTTGCGCATCATGAGTGTAGCCATCTCAGGTTCTTTTCATGGGGTTTGTCAGATGAAAGCTTACTCATCTTAATCAATGGAATCAGAGGATAGAGAAATCCCAGGGATTATTTTAATTTCACCTACTTTCAAGAGTACTCAAATTACCTGTGATAAAAGTGCTTCATGTACGAAAAGTTTCTTTTCAACTCGGCTAACAAAAATGAAGAATTTAAAATAGTCATCAGGATAATCGATGTACTCAATATACCTTAAAAAAAAGGAAAATTTATCTAGGTAATTGAAGGAGAAGTGGTGGTTTTACCTGATTTTCAGAATTAAGAGTAGCTACAGACTTTTAATGGAGTTCTCACACGTAAGTGATAATTCTGGGCACCAATCCCAAGCCTACTGTAAAACTATCTGACTTTATAGTCTCTTCACTCACTTGCCACTAATAAGTAAATTGGCTCTTGGGTTTGGCTATAATACAGAAACGTCATAGGGATCCCAGAATGGTGGCAATTTCTAGACTAATAACTAGAATGAGAATAAGAACAGGACTCTTTTGGATAATTCAAAAAATATGCTTTAGCATATAAGATAAGACTTCAGAGATGGTCTAATATCTCAGGAAATTAAAGAAGTACATCTGCCATAGCAATAAAAGAATTTTATTTCATTTAATGCCTCTCCCAAATGATCAATTTTCTATGAGGATGAAAGATATAAGAAGTTCCAGAACTGTGAACATGTTTAAAAATACTCATATCCCCAAAGTCTTCCAACGTCTCATGTCTAAAATGAAATTTTGCTGAGCCAATGACCACAGATTGCCTTTCTGATTAACTTTTGTGAAGGTGAGACAGATTCCCTTTATGTCTTTTTCTCCCTAGAATCCGTTTTAAAGACAACAACCAAATATTTATTTAATTTTTTTACATGGTTATCCAGTGGTAAGGAGTCTGTGGGTGCTGCAAATCGTTAAATGCTCAGCTGCTAACTGAAAAGTTGGAAGTTTGAGTCCACCTAGAGGCCCATCCAAAGAAAGACCTGGTGATCTACCTCAGAAACTCAGCCATCAAAAACCCTATGGAGCACAGTCCTACTCTGAGACGCATGGCGTCACCATGAATCAGAATCAACTTGACAGCAACTGGTTTAGCTTTAGCCAGTTGTGAATGGAGGACTCTTGTCTCAGGGTATCTTTCACTGTATATATAGATACATACATGTGTATGTATATATCACTTTTATACATGCACAGAGAAATTTATTCCAACATTCCCACAAAATTTAGTGATCTGCTCATGTATTCTCTTAGTTGCTGTGGATACGTTGTGCCTGTGGACACGTCTGTGAGCTGGATAAATAAGCTGGAGTTGGAGGGAGGGAGTAGAATGGAGGAGGTTTAGAGAGGCTTGTGCTTTAAAGTAAGAGAAGAAATGCTTCAACCTTGAGGGAAGTGGAACTGGAGTCCTTGAGACTTGAAGGATGGAAGGATGGCAAGTTGTTCATGTTGTGGAAACCCTTCCGCCAGCTTCCAAAAGGGTGACGGAACCTCTACCCGGGGCAATAGTTGTTCTTTGGGACCAACCTTTAAAACATTTTACCTCTGAGAGCAGAACTGAGAACTCCTGTATGCAAAGCATGATGATGCTGCCTACCTAGTATGATCCTGTGTGAGAGATGTGGAAGAACAAGCATCCAAAGCAGCACTGCGTCACAGAATGAATGATAAATCCTCCCCAATATCCCTGGCATAATGTAAGCCCTAAGATTCTCACTAAACCCAGTGGTGAAGGGAGGAGAATGGAAGTTTAAAACAGTGGTTAGGGAAGCCTTCTCTAATGTTATGGATTGAGCTGTGTCCCTTCAAAAACATGTGTTGGAAATACCAACCTCAAACCCTGGTGGCTGCTAATCAAAAGGTCTGTAGCTCGAATCCACTAGACACTTCTTGGAAACTCTATGGGGCAGTTCTACTCTCTCCTATGGGGTCACTGTAAGTCAGAATAGACTCAATGGCAGTTGGTTTGGTTTGGTTTTTATACCTGTGGATGTAATCCCATTTGGGAATAAGGTTTTCTTGTTTATGTTAATGAGGTCATATCACCATGAGTATGTCTTTAGCCAATCACTTTGGAGAGATAAAAAGAGCAGATCTGGCACAGGAGCTTCCAGATGGGGGAAGACAGATACCACACCACATGAAGATCACCAAGGAACTGACAACAGAAGCTGTAAAGAGACCTTCCCGCAGAGCCCACAGAGAGAGACCTTCCCGCAGAGCCAGTGCCGTGAATTTGGACTTCTAGCCTTCTATGAGAAAGTAAATATCTGTTCATTAAAACCACCTACTTGTGGTATTTTTGTTCTAGCAGCACTAAGAAACTGAGACATCTAAAAAGGTGATATTTGATCACCTGAAGTAGAGGAGCGAATGAGCCGTGTGGACACCTACAGGAGGAGAGTCTCAGATCAAAGCATAGCAAGAATAAAATCATCCTGGCAGTTGTACGACTGAGAATTTGAGCACAGTGAGGACCAGAGGAGTGAGCAATATAACCTTGCTTACCATGTAAAGGGATTACTCATGATGCTGTGTGGAGGATGAAATGCAAGAAGGCAAGAAAGAAGCTCAAAAACCACTAAATAACCCATTTTAATAATCCAAGTGAGAAATGATGGTGGTTTGGACTAGGGTTGGTCGAAGTGGTGACATGATTATTAACACTTTGTCACATTTGCTTTATCATTATCTAATCCAATCTAATCTATCTATCTACCTACTAACCTTCCATCTATCTATCATCTATCTAATCTATCCACATGCACATCTAGTATCTATCTAATTTGTCTATCCACACACATACATGTGTAGGTAGACAGATTAGATAGATACATAAAATGTTACCTAAATACATATATTTAGTTTTTATGAACCGTTTAAGAATAGATCACATGCATATATCCCTTTACTCTATAATATTTAAGTCTGTGCTTCCTAAAACCAAGAGTATACTCTTGTATATCCACAGTGCACTTCACAAGTTCAAAACAGCACTGATACACTATTTCATCTAATCTATACTACTGGAGTCCGTAAACTATGGCCTACAGGCCAAATACAGAACTACAGCTAAGAATGACTTTTACATTATTAATGGTTGGAAGAAAAATCAAAAGAAGAACAATATTGCATGGCATGCTAAAATTATATACGATTCAAATACCAGTGTCCATGATGGAGAAAGTGTAGAAGAAGAAACTTTTATTGGAACACAACCATGTTTATTCATTTACAAATTATCAACGGCTACTTTCTCACCAAAACAGGACAGCTGAGTACTTGGGACCGAGACTCAAGTATTTATCTTGTCCAGTATTCCAGGTGATCCAATAATGCCATTATAGCAGTTTTTCCCAGTAAAGAACCCAGTCCACACTCATGTATTGTGTCAGTTTTCATGACTCTTTGTTCTTCTTTAATCTACAATGATTTTCTCGGCCTTTCTTTGTTTTTCATGTTGTTGCAAAACAGAAGGAAAGCATTTTCTAAAATGTCTCTCAGTTCTGGAATTCTTGAAGCTTCCTGACAAGTAGATTCAAGTTATACATTTTTAGAGAAATATTATCTAACTTATTTTGTGTTCTTCTCAAGGCATCACATTTGGTGGTACATAATACTCATTTGGAGCCCTGCTGGTGCAGTGGTTAAGAGCTCGGCTGCGAACCAAAAAGGTTGGCCATTTTAAATCCACCAACGACTCAACGACAATGAGTTTGGTTTCAAATTTTAATGTCCATTTGTCCCTTTTATTGCTGATGCTATTTTTGAGCATTTGGTTACAATGTCATTCTCTTTCTCTATTGTACACCAAAACAAAAAACAAACCCGTTTCCTTCCAGTCAATTCTGGCTCATAGCCAACTTATAGGACAGAGTAGAACTGCCCCCTAGGGTTTCCAAGGAGTGGCTGGTGGATTCAAACTGCTGACCTTTTGTTTAGCAGGCGTAATCTTTAACCACTGTGCCACCAGGATTCCTCTGTATTGTATAGTTACTGTTTTTCCTTTTGGAAATTAGCAAATAACTTAAAGGGGGATATTTTGCTATATAAATATCTTCTTTTTTCATCAAGCTTCCTCTTTTATATGTAGTGTTAATTCATGGTTTTTGTCTGAATTAATTTTACTATAATGGTTCCAAATAATGATTTTCTAATGCCGCTATTTCTATTGTATGCAATAGTCTGGACTCTCCTGAATAGGAAAGTGTTTCCTTTTCCTTTTATTTATATAGTCATTCTTTTTTTTTTTATTATTTGTTATAGTACTCAGGGATTACATGAATCAATGATTTATAATCCATTACTCTTTTTTTTTTAATCTAAAACTGTCCCAGATGTAGCCAATTGGAGACTCTGCAAGCAGGCTTCTGTGTCTTTTTTTATATAACCCTATTATTTTTTAAGACTTTTTTTTTTTTAACTTTTTGGCACAGGATGGTTCAGGCTTATCTTGTATCCTGGCCTAGCCTGGGATCAACGATTTCTCCAAGGAGCCAGGTTTCTTTGGTGGCATATGGTATTTAGAAGCCAAGATATGGGCCTAGATGTGCTCATTGCTATAGGGCTGTTGGTACATCTAGGTTCTTGTAGGGAGGATCCAGAAAAAATACGCAGGAATGCATCTATAGATGTCGTTGTTGTGCCACTGAGTCTGTTCCAACTCCAAGTGACCCTATGTAACCCAGTCCTGCATCATCATCAAAATTGTTATTGCTGTGTTTGAGCCCATTGTTGCAGCCACTGTGTCAATCCATCTCATTGAGGGTCTTCTTCTTTTTCACTGATCCTCTACTTTACCAAACGTAATGTCCTTCTCCAGAGACTTGTTCCTCCTGATAACATATCCAAAGTATGTGAGACAAAGTCTTGACATCCTCACTTCTAAGGAGCATTCTGGTTGTACTTCTTCCAAGATAAATTTGTTCATTCTTCTGGCAGTCCGTGGCATATTTGGTATTCTTCACCAACACCATAATTCAAATGCATCAATTCTTCTCTGGTCTTCCTGATTCATTTTCCAGCTTTGCCATTCATATGAGGCAGTTGAAAATAGTGTGACTTTGGTCAAGCACATCTTAGTCCTCAAAGTGATATCTTTGCTTTTTTAATACTTTAAAGAGGTCTTTTGCAGCAGATTTGCCTAATGAAATAGTGTTTTCTTGACTACTGCTTTCATGAGCATTGATTGTAGATTCAAGTAAAACGAAATCCTTGACAACTTCAATATTTTCTTTGTTTATCATAATGTTGCTTATTGGTCCAGCTGTGAGAGGTTTTTGTTTTTGTTTTGTTTTTAATGTTGTGGTGTAATTCATATTGAAGGCTGTAGTCTTTGCTCTTCATCAGTAACTGCTTCAAGTCCTCTTCACTTTCAGCAAGCAAGGTTGTGTCATCCGCATATCACAGGTTGTCAGTCTTCCTCCAATCCTGATATCATGTTCTTTTTCATATAGTCCTGCTTCTTGGATTATTTGCTCAGCACACAGATTAAATAAGTATGGTGAAAGGATACAACCCTGCCCACACCTTTTCTGATTGTAAGCCATGCAGTATTCCCTTGTTCTATTCAAATGACTGCCTCTAGGTCTATGTAAAATTCTGCTGGATATTCTGGCAGTTCCCTGTTACATCTATAGATAGGGATATAAATATTATAATTTTATGAATTTATGCTGATATCACCATTCCAATTACCCCCTTAGGACTCTTCTCAGCCATCACCCTTTCTATACATGTAGGTCACTGTTTATGCAAAAAGAACTCTAGGATGTGTGTGTCTTCATTTTCTCAACCTTAAGCAAAGTCAAGGAGCCCTCATGGCACCATGATTATGCAGTCAGCTGCTAACCAAAATGTTGGTGGTTTAAAGCCATCCAGTGGCTCTGTAGGAGAAAGGCCTCGTTATCTGCTTTCATAAAGATTGCAGCCAAGAAACCCTATGGGGCAGTTCTACTCTGTCACATGGGGTCACTATGTGTTGGATTTGACTTGACAGCACCCAAAGACAACTGGCAAAGTCAAAAGAAAAATGACAAACTGAAGGAAGATATTTGCAATATACATCACAGATGGGGGCAAAATGTCAGACCATATAAAGAACCTTGAAATAATTGATAGAAAAACAAACTAAACATCTGATAGGAAAAATGAGCAAAAAACACCACCAAACAATTCACAAAGTATTGGCTCTTAAATATATGAAAAATGTTCAAATTCACTCAGGATAAGGGAAATGCAAATTAACCTACACCGAGATACCATTTTTCACCCAGCAAACTGAGAAATATTTAAAGCTTCATGATACATTCTGTTCACAAAACTGTGAGGAACATTCAATCTTGTACATTACTGAAGGGAGTGCAAAATTGTACAAACCGTATGGAGAGAAATTTGGCCACATCTAACAAAACTACATATGCATTTACCCTTTGACCTAGAAATTCCATCTCCAGAATTTGCGCTACAGGTACACCTCTCTCCACATGAAAATAAATATACACAAGGATATTAGCTGAAACATCATTTGAAATAGCAAAATATTGGAAACTATCTAAATGTTCAAACATACAAGATTGGCTGATCAAAATCTGGTGCATACATACAGTGGAATACAATGGCACTGAGAGAAAATAAGAAAGAGCTCTATGAAATACTATCACATGATTTCCAGAACATATGGTTAAGTGAAAAATGCAAAGTGCAAAAGAATGTATATATGTTATGCATGTGATTTTAACTATTTTAAGGTCACTTCATTCATTCTCAGTTTTCATGGATTGTTATAAATACAACGCAAGGCCATATTTAATCATATTTGACTAAGGAAAATTTAAAAGTTGGCTATAGAAATGCTAAATCACTTCCTTACCAGAACAAAAAGTGAAACAATGCATTTTTACTTCTAAAAGGTACTGAAGCTTTGCGACTTCTAAAGTTCTTTATACTTTGCTGAATCAACTTATTCTATTTGCTAACTTTTTAGAACTTTTGTTTAAAAATGTGCTTGTTACAATTTTTTTTTTTAAAAAATGAAAAGACTCACTATTATTTTTGTGTTTGTGTATTTTTCCCCTAAAGTCTATGTATGTTAGTTTTATATATATATATATATATAGAGAGAGAGAGAGAGAGAGAGGTAAACAAAGGGAAATACCTGCAGGGGAGGCAGGACAGAGAGATCGTGAAAGAAGAAAACATGAGAGCAAGGGGACTTGAAAGCTATATCTTAGTAGTAGAAGACATGACAGGGAATGTGAGAGCCAGCAGCCTGAGAGAGGATGTGTGCACCAAGGAGACATCAAGAAGGGGCGTAAGATAGGAGGAACAGCCCAGATCAGGAAATAAGAAGAAACCGGGGAATTGTCAGTGAAATGGTAGCACTCAGTATGTTGGGTGGCCTGGGGTGTTGCCATGGCAGCCGAGAGTGGAAAAACAGTGGCAGGAAATGGGGAGAGGCCCTTTGAGAAATAGCAAGAAACAAATGTACCCTAAAAGGCAAGCTCAAATCATGTCCAAGGAATTGTTGATATCAGTACCCAGTACCAGTGGCTTACTATGTAACATCAGATCTGACAGAGAATGGAGCCAATAAACAAGAAATAAAACGAGCGTCCCAGTACTGGGAAGGTCAGAAATAGACTGGGAAATAAAGTGCGAGGTAGATAACCTGAAATGTCTCTAAGACCCAAGGCGCGTGCAAAAGCGGGGATGTCAGGTACTTACATGTATTATATGTTGGGCCTGGAGTTACAAGGGTGGCACAACCTCTCTAAAGATTTAGGGTCCAGAAACTAAGAAGACAGTAAGTATAGTATTTATTGAGCTGCAAGATGTTTGAAAACTGGCCTATATGCTATGGGGAATAGAATAAATATTGGATATGATCCCTTCTCTAAAACTGACTTGAAAAAGAGAAAGACTGAAAGAAAGGGAGAAAGTAACAAGTACGTGCTTTTTTCTGGATGGTTGTAAGCTACGTGCAAACTATAACCTTCTCTGTGATGGGTTTCTCTCAAGTAATCTAACAAATTATGCATATACATAAAACAAACAAGTTTTTGAGTGCATACCATGTGCCCACAGGTCGCTGTGTGGATATAGATATAGATATGAGGCACTGTATGGTGGTATGATTCTTAGGAGCCATACCACTTTGGTTCAAAACCTGGCTCCATACCTTACTAGCCATGTGATGTTGGGCAAGTTCCTTAAATCTTTCGTCTTAGATTTCATGAAGATTAAATAGGTTGGTGATTGCTAGGTTCCCGTCATGTATATCAGGCACTTGGTAAGTGCTCAACAAATGTTTGCTCTTATTCTTACTATCATAATATTAACTAAAGGCTAGAAAAATCACCTCTTTAATTAAGTAAACCAAAATAATTTATTTGGCTTCAACAATGATGCTTAATAAAAATAGCTGGTTTACTAGTGCTAGCAAATGTTTTTGCAAAGGAACTGAAACATGAGCTAATTAAAATAAATGTTTATACCAAGAGTAAAATGCAAATGACTGAAAGGCTGGTCAGTTTGAGTCATCCGATTTTATCATTTTGGTGCTACAAGCTCACTGAGGTTGCTAAATTAGGAGAATTTCTGATTCTCTAAGAATTTGAACTTTGGAAAAAATTTGAGAATTACAGTGAAAGTTGTCTAATTTCACTGGGAGTAGTTGACCCTGGGGTAAACCACTGGAGCAGCATTAACTGAACTGCAGCCGTGTGGGTGTTCTGCCAGGACTCGTCTTCAAGACTGGAAGATGATGACAAAATTCCATCAGAAATTAGTTGTCTCTCAAATTTTCACATTGCATGTCCACTGGAAGATTTTCTTAGGAGTTTTTTAATTACTGGAATGCCTCTGATGACTCTTAGTGCTAAAATCTGTTCTACAGGTAGAACTTTGTTTTAATGAACTAAGTCTGTTAGCATCTATGACATCTTCCTTCTCTACCTAATTAAGAGGGACATCGCTATTTAGCCTTGCCCTTGATTTATTTATATATAAAATAAGTGTGTTTTACATTATGTTTGTCAAAGAGTTGGTTCTTTTTGTTTTGTTTTGTTTTGTTTTGTTCTGACATCATTCTTACAATTTTATACACGTTCACGGAAACTTTCCTAAGATATTTTAAAGACATATTCAGCCTAATCTTAGAAAATCTCTATAAATAAGACAATCTTGTTGTCTGAGGTTACTCTTCTCATTTTTGTTGGGTATCTTTAATATTTATTATCAGATAGAAAATTTTCAGGAAATGTTTGCAGTACGTTAAAACCAAACACACACACACAAAAGCACTGATAAATATAAATACATATACATAAATATATATACACACATGAAGCCCTGGTAGAACAGTGGTTAAGAGCTATGACTGCTAACCAAAAGGTTGGCAGTTCAAATCCACCAGCCCCTCCTTAGAAACCCTATAGGGCAGTTCACTCAGTCCTATAGAGCTGCCGTGAGTCGGAATCAACTCGACTGCAACAGATTTAGTTTTTTATTTTTTATCGACACACATCTAAATGCATATATACATGTGTATATATACATACAGAGAGAGGGAAGAGAGAATTAAAAGTGTTTAAATGATTAAAATTTGTCATGTAACATGATAAAAATAGAAGTCAGAAACTGGGCTTTATAATTACAATCCATCATTTTTTAGATAAAAGAAACACACGTCTGTCTTGTTAAAACAGAATTTGACTTTAATTAACAAAGAACTTATGGAGTTATTGGGAGGTTCAGAAACAATGGTGGTATTTATAATCAAGATCAGACAGCTATTGAACATAAACAAGCCAACAAATAACATTCATACATGAACGTATCTTAGGACTCCGGCTTGTATACCAGCTAGCCTTGCACATTTTCTTTAAACTCATCCATTTAAATAGCTTACCAACTGCTTTTCCCATCTTTCACTGGGTTTTGCAAATACCTAAAAATTGATTTGACATGTATTTTGACTTTTTAAAACCGAGACACTCTGAATGATTTTTTGAGAACATTAGAAATTAGTTTAGCTAGTAAAAATAATATTTCAAGTCCCTCCATATTTCTATCAGAAAGTTGCCTCTTTGAGTCAGTTGCCAATAAAAAGGAGCCCTGGTGGCACAGTGGTTAAGAGCTCAGCTGCTAACCAAAAGGTCGGTAGTTTGAATCCATCAGCCACTCCTTGGAAACCCTATGGGGCAGTTCTACTCTGTCCTGTAGGGTCGCTATGAGTCGGAATTGACTCGAAGGCAACAGGTTACCAATAAAAGAGGAAAATTTTCTAACATTCCAGCTGTCATAAGTTTTTCTACTAAATTTTAAAGATTAAACAATTCCACAGATGAACCATATTGAGAAGATATTACTTCATCTTTATGAACCTCTACAAAATTTGTGTGAAAATATCTAAGACCACAATTTAGTGAATTGAGCCTAGACTCAGAGTTGAGTAGTCTTGGGGTTGTCACTGAACAAAACCAACGCTGTTCTCCCTGTTATTTAGGTATAAAATTGGATTGCAACAAACCTAATACCAGAATATTAGCTGTGCCTCCCTTTTGCTCAAGCAGGATCTAAAGTTTTACTCATCTCCAAACATTCCTGGTGATTTCAGAGGGTATGATACCTGCTCTCACCAAGTCCTTGACTTCTTTTGTTCCAGCATCCACTCAGGCCACTGATGTCCTGGAGGCCCCATTCTGACAATTGCTCAGCCACTGGTGCTTGCAAAACTCAGAGTGACAAGAGAGCTCAGTCAAGTGAGAAGGAGAAATTTCCCTTTGCTCCATGAGTTGCTGAGTTAAGGGGAGATGCCACAATAGGGTTGCTTGGGCCCTAAAGTACGGAAACGTTTAATGGTATATCCTGGAATTATTCTAAATTTTTTTGGAACAACACACCACAGTTGTACCTCTCCAAGCTAGTTCATACTTCTTAGAGTACTACATTGAAGGGATTAAGCAACAGTCACTACACCAAACTTATAAACACAATTCCCCCAACACGATTAAATCCTACTGATAAAATCAGCTCATCACACTGAATTGCTGCTTCTCTTTGCTTTGGTTGCCCTTGTACACTGGTTTTTCTTGCTTGCCTGACCACTATGCCCTACTCCCCAATCCCTGTAAACCTGTTATGTCTAAAATGTGATTGTGGACAGAACACAGGATTTTTTTTGAAGAAGCTCCTGGACGGCAGTATAAATCAACAGATGCAAATAGATACCAGCAAAGAGATGTATCAACTATCCCTAGAAGAATGGAAAGTTCAGCACCCATCAACCATTTGAACAATTTTATTATAAAAAACGTCACCATATTCCATCCTGCCTTCTAAAAATCTCTTTACAAGTTAATAAATAAATAAAACTGAGCAGTTTGAAAATTAATGCTAAACTGGAATCCTTGCTGTATTTTGGAAAACTTCATTGTAGGGCATGTAAATAATTGATCAAAAGTTTCTGAAATGCTATGAAAATACAGAAAACTAAGGCTCATGTAGCAGGTGATCGCATGAATTTATTAGAGTTAATGATTTTTTTCCCCACTTTCATAATAATCCACCTCCACAAAACAAAGCAGTTACATACTATTTATGTTCTAGCAAGTGACCTGGAAAATTAACAATCCAATCACCTGTAGAGACAGGCCCTAAAATTTACTGCATTTTTATGTGACATTTCTATTTCACTAATGGAACACCTAACTATCCTGACATAACTCCACCTAATTATCCAATGGTACTGGTGGGATTATCAACAGTAAAATGTTAATAACATTTTGCTTGCATCAAAATTAAAAGCCAACAAATCATTGAAATAAGTAAGGAAAGATGAAAATATTAATTTGTATAGTGGTTGGCAAACTTCCATGCCCATATGGTGGTTAAATGAGTAATAGGATAAGGAACATGCTTCTGATGAGGAAGATAATAATGATGTGACCTGCACAAAATCAAATGTAAAGGATAAGAACAAAATCTGTCTACACTCTAAATCATTGAGATTTGGAGGATCTTTTCTTGTATAGGGTCATTATGAGTCAGAATCGACTCGATGCTAATGAGTTTGTTTTGGTTTGGTTTCTGGTATCTTACAGCTTATAACCACAGGTGTGCATATATGCATTAATTTTATCCAATCTCATGTAATACCACCAAGATCAAAGTGAAATCAAAAGATTTGGTGACGCATTATGTATTTTTCCTGCATATCATAAAATATCAAAAAGGAAAACAGGATGTTAAAACCTTTCAAAAAACTTTGCATAATTAAGTAGCAGGAAGCAGATTCAATAGTATAAAATTCCTAGCAATTGTTATTTTCTACAGCTGAAAATAGGCTAAGAAATGGAAGATTTGACCAGACACAGAGCATGCCCTGACTCATTTTTAAGAAGACTGGATCTCACACACTTATGGGGCTTCCTCGGAGCCTTGCCTGTCAAAGGAGCTCAGCAGGTATTAACTTCCAGCCGGGGATTTGATCATTTCTCCCCCCATCCGTCTTTTCATAAACAGGGAAGAAAAGTCTCCACTAGATAAAAAAGGATTTAAAGAAAATGTCTTTTCACATAATGGATATATTTTAAAGTTTTACATGTATATATATGTGTGTGTGTGTGTGTGTGTATACACACATATAAAGCAATTCCGTATGTAAAAACAGTATCTAAAATAATATGAAAAATAAATTTAGAGGAAATTAAATGTTTCAGTATGTATCTGTGTCCTTGAATACTAACATTACCGCATGTACTTGTACAACTTAAGCACAGCTCTCAAAAAAATAAGACAATTTCCCAGTCTTCTAAATTAGCAATTATATTTTGTTTCCGGTAGTGAACATTTTTTCTTTTCTTTTTTTTTTTTTTTTAGTAATACCAATACTACTACACTGGTTTCTGAAAACAAATGGGTTCAATTCCCTCACTGGAGTTAGAAGTTACAGGGTGATAAATCTACAATTCAACAAAAATATTGAGTGTCTCCTTTGTGCTCAGCAGGTCCCAAGATGGCGGGAAAGCTTTCCTATAATCCACTTTTGATGATCTGACATAGCCACAGAGATGGACAGCACACTACCTAAGTCAGACACAACCTGAGACAATGTTCCTTCCTGACCAAGTCTGCTCTTCCTTGGACAGATAAGCCAGACCCTACATGATACACTCTGAGGAAACGAGAAGATCCCTATATGCAGCAGTATCTCCTTTCTTGGCCTAACAGAAGTTTCCTATCACAAATAAAGTACCTATGATTGGTTAAGGCACTGAGGTCCCCGTTAAAACCCATACATTTGTTAAATCTTCTTATGACTAAGGTCTCTAAGAAACAAACAAAATTAGGCCATTTCCAGACTGGGGTTGACATGCAAGCTGCTCCCGAAATGTTGTACTGTTCGAACTAATATACTATTGTAGAAGGCTGTTAAGGTCGAGGTAGGCATTTTTTTCTGTAAATGACCTGATAGTAAATATTTTCAGCTTTGTGGGCCATGTGGTATGTTGAAACTATTCAACTGTGTTTCTGTAACAAGCTAGCAACCATAGACAAAACGCAAACCAATGAGTGTGGCTGTGTTGCAATAAAACTTTATTTATGAATATTGAAATTTTAATTTCTTATAAATGCCACATGTCACAAAATAGTATTTAGGTTTTGGTGTTTTTTAAGCATTTTAAAATGTAAAAAACTATTCTTAGCATGCAGGCCCTACAAAGACAATCAGCAGATGAGATTTGGCTCATAGACAGTAGTTTGAAGACCCCTAATCAACATGACTAGGACCTCAAACTTACGTCTAAAACATAACTCTTGAGACCCCTACATTCCCACCCCAACAGAAAAGCTCTCCCTACTCCCTTATATCCAATGCCCCGCAACTCAGTAAATGTTATTTGTTCAATTGGTCACACCAAAGAATGGTATATGGGGAACATCTAGCTCAATTGTCATAACACAGTTTATAAAGACATTGCTCTACATTCTACCTTGGTGAGTAGGGTCTGGGGTCTCAAAAGCCTGTGAGCAACCATCTAAGATACTCCACTGGCCTCACGCCTTCAGGAGCAAGGGAGAATGAAGGAAACAAGACACAAGGGAAAGATTAGTCCAAAGGACTAATGGACCACAACTACCATGGCCTCCACCAGACTGAGTCCAGTACAGCTAGATGGTGCCCAGCTACCACCACAGACTGCTCTGACAGGGATCACAACAGAGGATCCCGGACAGAGCTGGAGAAAAATGTAGAACAAAATTCTAGCTTACAAAAAAAAAGACCATACTTACTGGCCTAACAGAGACTGGAGAAACCCCAAGAGTATGGCCCCCGGAATCTCTTTTAGCTCAGTAATGAAGTCACTCTCGAGGTTCACTGCTCAGTCAAAGATTAGATAGCCCCATAAAACAAAACGAGACTAATGGGGCATAGCAGTCCAGGGACAGGGACTAGAAGGCAGGAGGGAACAGGAAAGCTGGTAATAGGGAACCCAAGGTTGAGAAGGGAGAGTGTTGACATGTTGTGGAGTTGTTAACCATTGTCATAAAACAATATGTGTACTAACTGTTTAATGAGAAACTATTTGTTCTGTAAACCTTCATTTAAAGTACAATAAAAAAAGGTATAATTTTTTTTTAATTTATGTCTTTTTCTCTTATATCTAAATCTAATCCTGCCAGCTAAACCTCCAAAATATATTCAGAATCCTCCCACTTTTCACCAGATGAACCCCCACCTTGCTGTTCAAACCACTATCACTCCTCATCTGGTCTATTGCATTAGCTGTAACTATTTCCAGCCTTGCCAAACTCAATCGAATCGCCGCACAATTCAGACTGACCTTTCTTAAGCATAAGTAAGACTACATTCCACTCATGTATTTAAAAGCCTCTTACAGTTTCCCGTCTCACACAGAATCAAAACCGGAATGTTGTTTCTGGAACACTCAAACACAGTTCTTCTGCAAGTCTTTACATGTGCTGTTCCCTCTAAATGGAGCTGTCTTCCCTCATAGGTCTGCACGGCTCACTCCATCATCAATAAAAGAGTTTCCCTGACCACCCTATGTAAGATGGCACCTCCAACCATCATCTTATTTTTTCTTAATTACCTTCTTTTTCTTTTCTTTATAATATTCAACACTTCTTGACTTAGGACAGTTATTTCTTTCTCTTTTTTTTTTTTTAATTTTTCTGTATATTTTCTCTAGAATGTAGACTCCACAGAGGCAGATATTTTATTTTTCTTGATTGTTGCATCCCCAGCCCACAAAACACTACTTGAATGAATGAACAAATGAATGGATGATATATGGATGAAATGACATAGGAATTGCCAAATGGAGTAGGTGGAAACGGGTAATATCAGACAACTCAGTCACCTTATTTGGGGCTAGCCTCTTCATTTATCCGTCATGGAAAACAACAGAGGTAGTGTTGCATAGTGGCTGAGAGCACAAGCTTTGTGTTAAGCCACAATTTCTATGGTAGTCTCTACTTCCTCTTCAGCTACCTGGATGTTTTTGGAAGTTACTCAGCAGCTTTGAACCTGAATATGTACAATTATAAATTGGGGTATCTATTATTCTGAGAATCAATTGAGCATTTTATGTAAACTCCTAGACACAATACGTAGCAATTTGATCAAAGCAAATGATAATTATTAATATTTTTGAAAGGAGACCTATATTCACCTGTATTACTTTTATTCAAATGTAGTGAAACATATGTAATGAAAAATAGGTAACTGCAAACGTTCAAAACAGGGAAGGTCTATTAGACTAGAATTTTTAACATCAGCTCAAGTGCTTCTAATGCTTAATTACCTACTTTGAGAAACACTGGTCTAATAATGTAAAGTAGGTATCTAAAGAAAAGACTACAGATTCACAACATTATTTCTAAATTAAAACTTTTAAAGACCAGCCATTTTTAGCATTTCAGTTGCACACTCTGACTAACGTAGCTAAGTTTGTCCACCATGGTTAACCAATAATGCAATACAGAGTTTAAGGCCACACTAGAGCCATGCTCTCTACAATGTGTAGAATTTCTCTCCAATACTTATTCTGTGAACTCTACTACATTTTTTTTTATTATTAAAGAAACTAAGGTACGGTGGTTTCGTTGATAGCAATAACATACCACAATTATGTTTATAGAATCTAGAAAACTATAAATTGTGTTTTAGTTTTGCTTATTGTTACCAAGTCTAATTTTAAAAGTTTATTTTTGCTGCATATTTTTAAGGTATTACATATTTTATTATTATTATTATTGTTTTGTTATTGTACTTTAGATGAAGATTTATAGAACAAACTAGTTTCTCATAAAACAATTAGTACACAGATTGTTTTGTGACGTTGGTTACCAACCCCATGACATGTCAACACTCTCCCTTCTCCACCTGAGGTTCCCAGTCACCAGCTTTCCTGTCCCCTCTTGCTTTCTAGTCCTTGCCCCTAGGCTGTTGTGTCCCTTTAGTCTCGTTTTTACGGGCCTGTCTAATCTTTGGCTGAAGGGTGAACCTCAGGACTGACTTCATCGCTTAGCTAAAAGGGTATCAGGGGGCCATTCTCTCAGGGTTTCTCCAGTCTCTGTCAGGCCAGTAAGTCTGGTCTTTTTATTTTTTTTTTGAGTTAGAATTTTGCTCTACATTTTTCTTCAGCTCTGTCCGGGACCCTCTATTGTGATCCCTGTCAGAGCTGTCAGTGGTGTTAGCCGGGCACCATCTGGTTGTGCTGGACTCCACTGGTGGAGGCTGTGGTAGTTGTGGTCCATTAGTTCTTTGGACTAATCTTTCCCTTATCTTTGGTTTTCTTCATTCTCCTTTGCTCCTGATGGGGTGAGACACGGGGAGTATCTTAGATGGCCACTCACAAGCTTTTAAGACCCTTGACTCAACTCTCCAAAGTAGAATGTAGAACATTGTCTTTATAAACTGTTATGCCAGTTGAACTAGATGTTCCCTTAGACCATGGTCCCCACAGCCCTCAGCCCAGTAGTTCAGTCCCTCAGGGAGTATCTATATGTCTATGTAGCTTCCATGACCTTGCCTTGGACAAGTTGTGCTGGCTTCCCCAGTATTGTGTACTCTCTTACCCTTCACCAAAGTTACCACTTATCTATTGTCTATTTGGTGTTTTTCCATCCCCACCTCTCCCCTCCCTTGTTACCATCAAAGATTGTTTCTTTTTGTGTGTAAACCTTTTCATGAGTTTTTATAGTAGTCGTCTCATACAATATTTGTCCTTTTATGATTGACTTATTTCACTCAGCATAATGCCCTCCAGATTCATCCATGTTGTGAGATGCTTCCCAGATTCATCATTGTTCTTTAACATTGCGTTGTACTCCATTGTGTACACGTACCATAGTTTATTTATCCATTCATCTGTTGATGGGCATCTAGGTTGTTTCCATCTTTTTGCTGTTGTGAACAATGCTGCAATGAACATGGGTGTGCAAATGTCTATTCGAGTGATGACTCTTATTTCTCTAGGATATATTCCTAGGACTGGGGTTAATGGATCATATGGTATTTCTATTTCTAGCTTTCTAAGGAAGCACCAAATCATTTTCCAGAATGGTTGTACCATTTTGCATTCCCACCAGCAGTATACAAGAGTTCCAATCTCCCCACAGCCTTTCCGACATTTGCTATTTTCTGTTTTTTTGATGCCTGCCAGTAATGCTGGGGTGGTCTCTCATTATAGTTTTGATTTGCATTTCTCTAGTGACTAGTGATCGTGAGCATTTCCTCATGTGTCTGTTAGCCACTTGAATGTCTTCTCTGGTGAAGAGTCTGCTCATTTCCTTTGCCCATTTTTTAATTGGATTATTTGCCTTTTTTTGTAGAGGTGTTGTATTTTCCTGTAGATTTTAGAGATTAGACCTTTGTTGGATTTGTCATAGCCAAAACTTTTTTCCCAGTCTGCAGGTTCACTTTTTACTCTTTTGGTGAAGTGTTTTGATGAGCATAAGTGTTTAATTTTTAGAAGATCCTGGTTATTTAGTTTATCTTTTGGAGTTTGTGTGTTGTTAGTTATGGTTTGTATCCTGTTAATGCTGTGTATTAGGGCCTCTAGACCTGATCCTAATTTTTTCTTCTATGATCTTTATAGTTTTGTTTTATATTTAAGCCTTTGATCCATTTTAAATTAGTTTTTGTTGTATGGTATGAGGTATGGTTCCTGTTTCATTTTTTTTGCAGATGGATATCCAGTTTTGCCATCTCTGTTTGTTAAAAAGACCGTCTTTTTCCCATTTGATGGACTTTGGGCCCTTGTCAAAGATCAGATGACTGTTGGTCGATAGATTTACATCTGGGTTCTCAATTCTGTCAGTGTATCTATAGTTGTATTTGTACCAGCTGTTTTGACTATCGTAGCTGTATAGTAGGTTCTGAAGTAAGGTAGTGTGAGTCCTCCTACTTTATTTTTCTTCTTCAATAATACTTTACTTATCCAGGGCCTCTTCCCTTTCCATATTAAGTTAATGGTTAGTTTTTCCATCTCTTTAAAGAATGCTATTGATATTCGGATCGGGATTGCATTGTATTTGTAGATTGCTTTTGGTAGAATTGACATTTTTGCGATGATAAGCATGAGCATGTTATGTTTTTCCACTTATGTAAATCTCTTTTAGTTTCTTACAGTAGTGTTTTGTAGTTTTCTTTGTGTAGGTCTATTACATCCCTAGTTAGATTTATTTCAAAGTATTTAATTTTTCAGAGGCTATTATAGATAGTATTGTTTTCCTGATTTCCTTTTCAGAGTTCTCTTTGTTGGTGTATAGGAATCCAACTGATGTTTTTATATTTATCTTCTATCCTGCTACTCTGCTGAATCTTTACATAAGTTCCAGTAGTTTTCTTGTGGAGTCTTTTGGATTTTCTATGTTTAGTATCATATCATCCACAAATAGGGACAGTTTTACTTCTTCATTATCAATTTGGATGCCCTTTATTTCTTTTTCTTGCTTTATTGCTCTAGTTAGGACTTCCAGCATAATGTTAGATAGAAGTGGTGATTAATGGCATCCTTGTCTAATTCCTGTTCTCAAGGGAAATGATTTCAGCCTGTCTCCATTAAGAATGATGTTGGCTGTTGGTTTTGCATAGATGCCCTTCATTATGTTGAAAAATTTCCCTTCTATACCAATTTTATTGAGAGTTTTTATCAGGAATTGGTGTTGGACTTCATCGAATGCCTTTTCTGAATTTATTGAGATGATCAAGTGATTCTTTTCTTTCCTTTTATTTATGTGGTGGATTACGTTGATTGATTTTCTAATGTTGAACCATCCTTGCATACCTGGTATGAATCCTACTTGGTCATGGCGTGTTATTTTTTTGACACGATGCTGAATTCTATTGGCTAGAATTTTGTTCAGAATTTTTGCATCTATATTCATGAGAGATGTTGGGCTGTAATTTTCTTTTTTTGTGGTGTCTTTGCCTGGTTTTGGTATCAGGGCTATGCTGGCTTCATAGAATGAATTTGGAAGCACCCCTTCCTTTTCTATGTTCTGAAATGTTTGAGTAGTACTGGTGTAAGCTCTTCACTGAATGTTTAATAGAATTCTGCAGTGAAGCCATCTGGTCCAGGGCTTTTTATGTTGGGAGTTTTTTAAATTACCTTTTCAATCTCTTTTCTTGTGATGGGTGTGTTCAGATTTTCAACATTAGTTTGTGTTAATTTTGGTAGGTAGTGTGTTTCTAGAAATTTGTCCATTTCCTCTAGGTTTTCATATTTGTTGGAGTATAGTTTTTCATAGTACTCTGTTATGATCCTTTTTCTTTCTGTTGGGTCTGTTGTAATGTCCCCCATTTCATTTCTTATTTGGGTTATTTGAGTTCTCTCCTGTTTTTCTTTTGTCAGTTTGGCCAGTGGTTTGTCGATTTTGTTGATCCTTTCAAAGAACAAACTTTTGGTTTTGTTGATTCTTTCTATTGTTTTTCTATTCTCTATTTCATTCATTTCTGCTCTGATCTTTATTATTTTCTTTCTTCTGGTGGCTGTGGGCTTCTTTTGCTGTTCTCTATTTGTTTGAGTTGTGTAGCTAATGTTTCCCTTTCTTCTTTTTTGATACGTGCTAGCTATAAATTAACCTCTGAGCAATGCCTTTGCTGTGTCTCAAAGGTTTTGGCATGATGTGTTTTCATTCTCATTTGAGTCTCGGAATGTTTTTATTGCATTTTAATTCATCTCTTATCCAGTGGTTTATAAGCAGGGTGTTATTCAGTTTCCATGAAATTGATTTGTTTTCCTTGATCTTCCTGTTATTAATTTCTACTTTGATGGTGTTGTGATCAGAGAAGATACCTTGTGTTATCTCAGTATTTTGGATTTTGTTGATAGTTGCTTTGTGGCCTAAGATGTGGTCTATTCTGGATAATGTTTCATGTGTGTTGGAAAAGAATGTGTACTTTGCAGCTGTTGGGTGGAGTGTTCTATATATGTCTGTGAGTTCAAGCTGGCTGACCGAGGCCTTTAGATCTTCTGTATCTTTGTTGAGTTTCTTTCTAGATGTTCTGTCCTTTACCAAGAGTGGATGTGTTGAAGTATCCTACTATTATTGTGGAACTGTCAATTTCTCTTCTCGGTGCTGTTAGAGTTTGATTTATGTATTTTGGAGCCCTGTCATTGGGTGCATAGATGTTTATTATGGTTATGTTTTCATGATGGATCAGTCCCTTAATCATTATATATGTCCTTCCTTGTCTTTTATGTTGGATTTTGTTTTAAAGTTTATTTTATCTGGGATTAGTATTGCCCCTCCTGCTCTTTTCTGGCAACTGTTTTCTTGATATATTTTTTCAATCCTTTTATTTTTAATAAATGTATGTCTTTGTTTCTAAGGTGTTCAGGAGAAAAGAAGGGAAAGTTGTTAGACAGAGACAAGAAATCAAGAAAAAAAAATCCCCAAGGGATCCCACTGGCTTGGTGGCATGTACAGGGGAAGTAGTTCTCAAGCCACCAGGCACTGCAAAGCCCATCTAGATGGGACGGAGATGGCACAGCACTAGGTGTTCAGGTGACAGGAAAAGAAGAAAAGTAGATACAGATGAGAAACTGAGAAATGAAGAAAAACAAAAAGGAAAATAGAAAAAGGAAGAAAAAAAGTAAAATAAAAAAATTTAAAATGCCGCCAGAGATCCTACCGGTATGGCAGCGTGGACTGGGGAAGCTGTCCCCCAGTCAAGCAGGGCTTGGTGCTTCACAGCCTGTCCAGAAGAAGCAGAGACGGCAAACGGAGCCAGGTGTTTGAGGGAAAGGAAGGGAAAAAGGCAAAAGAGAGAGAAGAAGCTCCAAAAAGCAATAAAAGCATCAAAAGAAAAAAAAAATGGCACTGAAAGAGCTGGCCAGTGTGGGCGGGGTGCATCTCTGGCCAAGCGACCATGGCCCTCCAGGGAGCGGCAGAGGCCAAGAAGGAAGATGAAGAGTGAGATGTGGGAAAGTGTGTATCGCTCATTACTGGGTGCTGTTTCCTCCTGGGTGCTTCATGAAGCTGCCTTCCCATACTCCCTGTCCACTGATCTCAGTGGCTGAGGAGTCCAAGATGGTGAATCAGAGCTGAGTTAGCTGATAGGGAACCTCCACTCCATATCTCTCCTTGCTGTCTGTTCTCTGTCAGTTTCTCATTCCATTCGGTGCTTGGTTGAGTTATCTCTTCTGCTGACACTTAGGTTCCAGGATTGACATTTGTCTTTGTTTTACTTAGTTTTTAGGGTTTTTGCTGTGGAGGGATGACATGGTGCTTCTGTCTATACCCCTTAAAAGTATATCTTGATGAAAAAGATAGCATATAAGGATAATCTCAGTCCCTAATCTCTTAACTTTCTTTTTTATTTGGGATGGCCCATAAGAAGTGGAGAAAGAAAAAGAAACCTGGAAGTTTAAAGACTTTGAGAAACTCTTTATATGAAATGAAATGAAATGGTTGTCACACTTCACTTTCACTACTTGAGGAATAATTATCGCGGCTTAATGGTTGACAGGCTGGAATCAAATTTTATAGTCTAGATGTTTGGAGGCGAGGGGCGGGGAATAACAACTACGAATGTCTGTCAGCAAAGGTTCACTAAAATCTTGAAAAGGATAGGGGCATCTATTTGTTGTGATAAAAACCTACAGAAGCTCACAGATTGCCTGCATTGAAAAGGATTTTTTTGTTCCGAAAAGATGTAGCGGGCTTGTATCAATTTTTTAAATGCATTTCTGTGTTTAGATTTTAATTTATCAAATATTCTATGATAAGGAAGATCAAAGTAAAAGGAACCTACATGCAATACAGTTTTCTTTGTTAGAGATTTTCCCTAATCCTCCCATGAAGTCTGTGTCAGAGGTGTTCCTACTGGAAATAGCTCCAATGGTAATTAGTTTTAAATTGTTGAATGATCTCTCACAGCTGGCAATGGAAACTGTGATGGCAAATAGAAACCGCTCATGCGTGCCCTCCTCCAACCCCCTTAAATAGTGCCCAGGGCACTGCCATACCTGCCATACCTTAGCTACACCTCTGGCTGCATAACTGGATAATATCTCACACAGACACAGAAAAGGAGGCACATTTTCCAATTTTTACTTAATAGAAGATGAAATATTTTTAATCCCAGTGTTAAAGGTTTTGTTGCCATTATAAGAAGATCATATTTTTAATAAGAATATTCTAATGTTTGGAAGTAACCTAGGACAGCCTTTTTTGGGGAGTGTGTTCTCTTTTTATCAAGATGTTTTCTACATGAACATCGCATACGGTTGTAGACAACCGACACTAATGTGCCTTAACAGTTCTTAGTATTCTTCTTCTTCAGCCAAGCTAAAATTTTATCAAAAAACCAAAAAAAAGTCGTAGCCATCAAGTTGATTTCAACTCATAGAGACCCTACAGGACAAGATAAAACTGCCCAGTAGGGTTTCCAAGGCTATAATCTTTACAGAAGCAGAATGCCACATCCTTGTCCTGTGGGGTGGCTGGTGGGTTCGAACTGCTGACCATTAGGTTAGCAAACAACAATTTTATACATACACATAATTATGTATATATATACACACACACACACACGTATGTATACGATCAAGATTATATTTAAAATTTTCCCAATAATTTACCCTCTGGAAATTTTTTTAAAAAACAGGAGAAATGAATCTAGAGATGAGAAATTTACTTTCCTCATCAGTGGTAGTGTATGTAAAGTGGGCAATCACCTTACGTACCTTGCCACGCACCTTATGGGATGTCTTTAGAGCCATTGCATCAGTCTCCTCACCACACAGCTACTAATAATGTAATGTTTTAAAGAATCTAACTTGTAAAACAAATTATTCATTTCATTAAGAATAATACCAATCATAGGAATATTTTGATACTATCCAAGATCATTGTGATTTATAACAATGTTGAAGAAACCAGATGGGGTTTGGTAGTCTAAATACAATCCGACATTTTTTGTTTAACTTGTTTTGTAACATAGCTAGCTAATTACAGTAAGAAGACTAATTCCATTCATATTAAAACTATTATAAAGATCAAAAAAACAAAAAACAAACCCATTGCCATTGAGTCAATTCTGACCCATAGTGACCCTAGAGAATAGAGTAGAACTGCCCCATAGTGTTTCCAAGGAGCAACTGGTGGATTTGAACTGCCAACCTTTTGGTTAGCAGCTGTATCACTTAACCACTGTGCCATCAGGACTCCATATTAAACACAGCATTGCTGAAATGATCATTCTACCAACAGTTGGAGATAACTTACTTAAACAAGAACTTTATATCTTTCTTTCTAAGCACTCACTTGGAAAGTAGCATGGGCTTTGGATTCAGACAAATGAGTTATATTTCTGCGATATAGAACAGTGTTTGATGCTGTCATGATTTGAATTATGTCCCCCAAAAAATGTGTGTATCAATTTGGCTGGGCCATGATTCCCAGAATTGTGTGGTTGGCCTCCATTTTGTGATTGTAATCTTATGTTAAAGAGGATTAGGGCGGGATTGTAACACCACCCTTACCCAGGTCACATCCCTGATCCAATGTAAAGGGATTTTCCCTAGCATGTGGCCTGCATCACCTTTTACCTTACAAGAGATAAAAGGAAAGAGAAGCAAGCAGAGAATTGGGGACCTCATACCACCAAGAAAGCAGTGCCAGGAGCAGAGCGTGTCCTTTGGACCCGGGGTCCCTGCGTGGAGAAGCTCCTAGTCCGGGTGAACATTGATGAGAAGGCCGACAGAGAGAGAAAGCCTTCCCCTGGAGCTGATGCCCTGAATCTGGACTTCTAGCCTACTTTACTGTGAAGAAATAAACTACTCTTTGTTAAAGCCATCCACTTGTGGTATTTCTATTGTAGCAGCACTACATGACTAAGACAGATGCCTATTACACAATTATTGAAGTAATTTTCCATACTTGTTTGTAACATTATCTGCTGAATAAGTAAGTATAGTACAATATTCTTATTATTCTACTCTCTTATTAGTAGCAGAAATGCTATTACTAGTCAATGTACATTATATGATGACAAAAAAATAGAACATAATATAGTATATAAAACATGAGATTAAATGTCATTAGTACACAGTAAGCTTACAATCTAAATGACATAAGTATATTTCTCAATGTATCTTTAATGATCATTAATTAATGGGACATAGCATTTATTGATTTTCATATATCTACAAAATAGTGGTATATAATAGCATATCTTTGGACACTAATTATTAAGGAACAATAAACCAAGGCATATCATTTTACAAATTAAATATAGTGAGTTCACAGAACTTATCGTTCTGAGGCTTATTCTATCCTTCTTAAAAGTCATCATCCAAAATACAAAATTCTGAAAAGCTTTTGATAACATGATATGCTTCCATCACGACAAACAAGATCAGACTTTGAAAATTAAAGAAGTTGAATTTCTCCACTAGAATATTTTAATCATCTTCCACAAATGAGATAAACAAATGCAAAAGATCTGGAAAAGTGTCGATAATTATTTCCTTTCAAAAAGTCTTAAGGTTGCCTGATGTCTCATATTAATCATAAATCAAAAAGTTCTATATCAAAATAAAACTGCATTCCTCAAGACTTTCTCCAAAAGATGACTGAAACACCACTAACCTACTGCAGTTGAGTGAATTCCAAGTCATACTGACCCTAATGGACAAAGCAGAACTGCCCCATAGGGTTTCCAAAGCTGTAAATCTTTACAGAAGCAGACTGCCACATCTTTCTCCTGTGGAGCAGCTGGTGGGTTCAAACGACCGACCTTTGGGTTAGCAGCTGAGCACTTTAACAACTACACCACCAGTGCTCCTAAAACAATACTAGTGACTCTTTTTGGACTGTAGCCTGACTGTGACAGGGTCTCATTCATTAGTTATTGTTCAAATGTATAACCCATGTGAGAAATCTTGTCTCAGTGTATCATACAGCTGATCACATGACAGCACTCAACTCTTATATTTACTGATATCAAAAGCAGAGGCCCCTTTCTCACCAGCTCCCTGTCTTAAGTTTGCTTTTAGAGATAGACTTTACTTCTAGTTGACTCCTTTACTTCTAAAACATGATCATTAAAAGTTAGTCTTAATTCCCATTTATTCAACTACTTGATCTTTTATAAGACAAATCATCATAATGGTTACATTATATTCCTGTTATTTTCTTCTTCTTCTTTTAACCTAAGGGAAATATCAGTTACTGTAGAAAGCAATTAATCTTGAAGAAGGGAATGCATTAGGTCTTGAGATGGGACTAGGAGAGAGTTTATCTGCTTTTGAAGATTCAAACGGGAAAGGGCTGGCTCAAATAAAAGCATGCCATTGATACTGAAATTCTTTCTGGTCCAGTTTTATTGACGTTGAAGATTCATAGTCATTAGCTAGATGAATATGAATAGAAGAGCTGGCCACTTGTAACACCCAAGACTGAGAAAATAAATGAGGGAAAAGTATCCTTCCCCCTCCTATTGACCATCCAAGCCTTGATGTGGAAGACTGGGCTGCTCTCACGTTTGTAATAGGCCATGCCTCATCAACCTTAGCAATGGCTGGAGGGTGGAACTGTTCTTTATTCCTCCCTAAACAGTTTTATTTGCAAGACAGTGGCACAGTTAGGCAGCCATAGCAATGAACAGCTCTGAAAGAAACCTAAAGCAGCAGGGAAGCTCACAAAAGTCTGCCAATGGGGAACCTTCTTTCAGGGGAGCAGTGGGTTTACCCTGCTCTCCAGCAGGTGACTGCAGTGACCGCCATTGAAAAGTAATGATTCGTGGGGCCTGTGTATAGTCTCAGAGTATCCAAAAATTTCCAGGGAAGGAGAATTTGAAAGAAAGGACAAATTTCATATTCTATGAATGATATGGGCTCAGAGTCTCTTAATTTAATATTTTAAAATGTGTTATCTTCTTTAGGACCACAAAAGAGAAGTGTGACATACTGTTTTCATTATCAAGTGATTAAAGTCTATAAACAAACTTGGCATTTGTCCTGCCATCACTTTCTCTCTTGGCAAGACAATCACAAATAGAACTTTTAGAACTCAACAGTAACGACAACAGATTTAGTTCATGTTATGTTTTCAGTAGAATTGGTAGACTACTTTGGGATTTTGCAAGAAGAGATAGAGAGAGAGAATGAGAGATAGATAGATAGACGGATAGATGGGTGGATGGATGGATGGATGGATGGATAGACGGACGGATGGATGGATGGATGGATGGATGGGTAGATTTATCGTATTTCTGAAGCAGAATAATATTTTGATAGATTAGGCAATCTTTTATTTTTCTTATCTGTGCAGCCTCTAGGGCATTCTCTGTGTTGTTCACTCATGACAGTGTTGACATACCAGAAAGAAGATAAAACAAAAACATCAGTTCCTGAATTTTGAAATTCAAAAGCCTAGATCTTGAGAGAATAAGAACAACTAAGAGTATGAATGGCAGTTTTACGTTATGACAAGGAGCACAGCTTTCTGCTCAAAACCTCCAACATCCAGAGACAAGGCAGTTTCCTTGGACTGGCAGGACAGGGAAAAAGGAGAGTCAGGAAGGAAGAAAGGGGTGAGTGCATAATGTGGGTTCTGGAGAAAGCAGGGCCTCACATATTTGGCATTGTCCAGAGGAAATGAAGATTACAGAAACGCTGGGTATGTTCTGGAGGGCAGGAGAACAGGTTGGGGGACCCTAGCACGGAGAATTGTGTCTTCTTTACAGGGTAGGCCCAGGAGACAGGAAGATGCAGAGTGCAATGTGTTTTCTACTCTTGAATGCTGTAGTAATAGTAGTAATGTAGTAAGTAGTAAATGGCCAGAGATAGCCTCGGGGAGTTTCCCACCCCATAGTATGGCACAGAAAAAGAGATAGCATCCATGGGTTCACAATGAGCAATTGAGTTAACTGAAAAATTGTCAGGTTAATCGAGGTCATTAGTCCTGAAGCCTTCAAGGAACTGAATGCTGCCAACAACCTTGTGAGCTTGGAAGTAGATTGTTCCCCAGTTGAGCATCAGATGAAACTACAGCCATAGTATAGGAACAGCTCAAACATGGCCTTCATGGACTACAGACTAGAGGTGAACAAGGACATATCAGTTCATCTTAGCATTACTTTATGGTGATCCAGACAAGATGATACCTTCTCAGTAATGCTGTGGAGTTACGAACTTACCCCAGAACTTAAAATAAATTCCAGGGAAAATGGAGTAGGAATCTGAATTGATGGAAATAGTTTTAGTTACCCTGTGAAATAAACTCATAATAGAAATATAAAATATAATACAATGCAATACAATATATAATATAATATACAATATATAATATAATATAATGATATATTTTCTGTGCACCTGAATTTTTATGTCATATTAATTGTCAAGCCACCAAGAGCTGGGAGTTTGTTCATGACATCTAAAAAATACAATGAAGCACACAATCTGCCTCACAGACTAATTAGAAATTAAAAAGTTGAGTTGGAAATCAGCTTTCTTTTTTTATTATTATTATTGTAGTGAAAATTTACATAACAAAATATTTACCATCTCAGTAATTTCTACATGTACAGTTCAGTGACATTGATTATACTCTTCAAGTTGTGCAACCATGCTAATCAGTTATCTTGAGGCTGTAGCTATAATCTTGTGATATATTTGATGTGCTAAAATAAGATGCACTTTTATCTATAAATTCTGATTTCCAAAAATAATTCTAGAGGATTGTGATGAGACTGAGTTTAGAAAACATTTGAGTTACTTACATGAGAGTAAATTAGTCCTTCCGTGTTTATTAACAAGAATACTTAGAAAGGGAGGGACACAGAACAGGATTTTTAAAGGTCTTATATATAATATATAGTTTATTATATTTTAAAGGTCTTATATATTGTATCTTATATATTATTCTGAATTTCTAAGAACCCAACTACATTTTAAATAAAAGAGATATTCCAGAGACATCAGGCCCAGATGATAACACTTACCACTCAGACTTGCCCATCCTTTAATCTGCCCAAAAGCAGAAGCCGAGGTGCAGGCAGGGAGACTGGGATGATAGTCAACAGTGTTCTGGTAGAAGATAAGCATCTGCTAGCTACAGAGGGAAAGCCCCACTAAGAGAACCACCAAGAAGAGCACAGCACAAACCTTTTTTTGTTTTTTAAATTTGTAGTTTAAAAAAACTAAACATATTTTTATAGTTTGAACTCATGAAGAGGACCTAGAGCGAGTAATGTGGAAGTTAAGATGGGCTTGGGGGATGTCCCTCTTAAAACCGAGAGGGACCTGAGAAGGAAGCTATGCAATCTGAGACAGGGTTGGCTCTTTGGCCTTTTTTTACATCTCCAGCTAGACAAAACTCAAAAGAAGAAGGGGAAAAGGTTGCAGTTCAATGGGGAGGCGGGGGGGACATCAATCTACATATCTGCTACCTTAACAAAGATTTTATCTACATCGTCGTTTCCCCTCTCCAACATTTACATTTAAATAATCAACGAAACAAGATGCATGAATTAAAATGTATCTGAACTGGTAGAATGATGAATTTAGTCTAACAAAAGAAAAAAATAATAAAATAATATTAAATTTTGTATTAGATCAAGGGAAAAGTTATAGCATAAGATAAATGGTAGAACTTATGGAAAAATACCTAAACATTTTGTTGCTTCTAAGCTCTATAAGTCAGCTGCATCATGTGGTTGCCATAAAATCTAGTTTGTTCTTAGAATGTATTGATATGAATGCAATGTCCAACAAGCAGACAGTTGACCTCTCCAACTCTTCAGTAGAAAATTGTGTTTTTGACTCTGGGCCAAATTTTAAGAAGGAGAATTGACAAAGCAGAATGCATATATGACAAAATGGAACTGAGCCAAAGGAACTGAGACAGCTTTTTGAAGAACTGTTAAATTATTATTTTCACATAAATATTGGTACACTAGAACTGAGTGAAGAACACGTTTGTGGATTTTGAATGTTTGTCATAAAAGGGCACAAAGAATGTCTTGCTGAAGATAGAGATTATGAAGAAAAAGTAAGATCTTGCTGTTGTGGGAACCTAAATAGTATATGATACACTAATAAAATATGTGTGTGGCTTTGTATAAATTGCTATGGGTATCCAGGTTAACCAGTGTCAACTAGAATACAAGAAAACACATAACGAAGTCAAATGTAGAAAAGCCCCTATGCTGATTATGTTGAGAAGGCTGTTGAAAATGTGAACTACCTCATCAGCATTGACCACCTTAACTCTTTAAGATATCGCATATACATATTTTTGACTCTGGGCCCACAACTGGCATAACATCCACTTTTTAATTTCAGTGATACTAAATAGGTAACTGGCTTAATTTCAGCTGCAGGAAGATACTAAACCAACAAATCCAAAATTAGTACAGTTGATAGAAGCCAGAGTTTCAGATCATTTCAAAATCATAGGAAGCATGACCACCACTCGTCTGTCAGTTGTACTGTGGTGGCTTTCATGTTGCTGTGATGCTGGAAACTATGGCACTGGTATTTCAAATACCAGCAGAGTCACCCATGGTGGACAGGTTTCAGCTGAGCTTCCAGACTAAGACAGACTAGGAAGAAGGAACTAGCTGTCTACTTCTGAAAAAACCAAGGAGTGAAACCTTATGAATAAAAGCAGAACACTGTCTGACATAGTGCTGAAAGATGAGCCCTTCAGGTCAGAAGGCACTCAATATACCACTGGCGATGAGCCGCCTCCTCAGAGTTGAACTTAATGACATAGACCAGAGTCAAGCTTACAGGACTTTCATTTGCTGATGTGATGAGACTCAAAATGCAAAGAAACGGCTGCAAACATCCATTAGTAATCAGAACATGGAGTGTATGAAGTGTGAATCTAGGAAAATTAGAAATCAACAAAAATGAAATGAAACTCATAGACTTTGATATCCTAGGTGTTAGTGAGCTGAAATGGACTGGTATGGGCCATTTTGAATTGGATAATCCTATGGTCTACCATGCCAAGAATGACAAATTGAAGAGGAATGGCATTGCAGTCATCTTCAAAAAGAACATTTCAAGATCTATCCTGAAGTACAATGCTGTCAGTGATAGGATAATATCCATATGCCTACAAGGAAGACCAGTTAATAAGACTATTATTCTAATTTACACACCAACCACTCAGGCTAAAAATGAAGAAATTGAAGATTTTTACCAACTTCTACAGTATGAAACTGATCAAACATACAATCAAATGGAAACAAAGAAGGATCAGTAGTTGAAAAATATGACCATGGTGATAAAAATGATTGCAGAGATTGTATGATAGAATTTTGGAAGACCAATGACTTCTTCATTGCAAATACCTTTTTTAAACAATATAAATGGTGACTATACAGGTGGACCTTACCAGGTGGAACACACAGGAATCAAATTGACTACATCTGTGCAAAGAGACAATGGAAAAGCTCACTATCATCAGTCAGAACAAGGGCAAAGGCCGACTGCGGAACAGACAATCACTTGCTTGTGTGCAAATTCAGGCTGAAGCTGAACAAAATCAAAGCAAGTCCACGAGAGCTAAAATACGACCTTGAGTATATCGCACCTGAATTTAGAGACCATCTCAAGAATAGGTTTGATGCACTGAATACTGATGACTGAAGACCAGAGGACTTGTAGAATGACATTAAGGACATCATACATGAAGAATGCAAGAGGTAGTTAAAAAGACAGGAAAGAAAGAAAAGACCAAAAAAAGTCAGAAGAGACTCTGAAACTGTCTCTTGAGCAAAGAGTAGCTAAAGCGAATGGAAGAAACGATCACGTAAAAAAGAGCTGAACAGAAGATTTCAAACGGTGGTTCCAGAAGACAAAGTAAAGCATTATGAAATGTACAAAGACCTGGAGTTAGAAAATCAAAAGGGAACAACACACCTGACATTTCTCAACCCAAAAGAACTGAAGAAAAAAGTCAAGCCTTGAGTTGCAATATTGAAGAATTCTATGAGCAAACTATTGAACAATGCAGGAAGCATCAAAAGAAGATGGAAGACATACAGAGTCACTGTACCAAAGAAAATTGGCCAACATTTAACCATTTCAGGAGGTAGCATATGGTTAAGAACCCACAGTAGTGAAGGAAGAAGTCCAAGCTGCAGTGAAGGCATCGGCAAAAAACAAGCCTCCAGGAATTGATCTAATATCAACTGATGTGTTTCAACAAACAGATGCAGCGCTGAAGGTGCTCACTTGTCTTTGTCGAGAACTTTGGGAGACAGTTACCTGGCCAATCGACTGGAAGTGATCCATATTTGCGCCCATTCCAAAGAAAGGTGATGCAATAGAATGAACAAATTATCAAACAATATCACTAATATACACACACAAGTAAAATTCTGCTGAAGTAATTCGAAAACGGTTGCAGCAGTACATAGACAGGGAACTACCAGAAATTCAAGCCAGACTCAGAAGAGGACGAGGAATGAGGCATATCACTGCTGACGTCAGATGGATCCTGGCTGAAAGTACAGAATACCAGAAAGATGTTTACCTGTGTTTTATTGACTATGCAAAGTCATTTGACTGTGTGGATCATAACAAATTATGGATAACATTGTGAAGAATGGGAATTCCAGAACACTTAATTGTGTTCATGTGGAACCTGTACATAGATCAAGAGGCAGTCGTTAGAAAAGAACAAGGGGGTATTGTGTGATTTAAAGTCAGCAAAGGTGTGCGTCAGGGATGTCTCCTTTCACCATACTTAATACATCTGTATGCTGAGCAAATAATCCAAGAAGCTGGACTATATGAAGAAGAACGGGGCATCAGGATTGGAGGAAGACTCAATAACAACCTGCAATATGCAGATGATGCAACCTTGCTTGCTGAAAATGAAGAGGACTTGAAGCACTTACTGATGAAGATCAAAGACCATAGCCTGCAATATGGATTACATCTCAACATAAAGGAAACAAAAATCGTCACAACTGGACCCATAAGCAACATCATGATAAACGGACAAAAGATTGAAGTTGTCAAGGATTTAATTTTTCTTGGATCCACAATCAATGTCCATGGAAGCAGCAGTCAAGAAATCAAAGGATGTATTGCATTGGGTAAATCTGCTGAAAAAGAACTCTTTAAGGTACTAAAGAGCAAACATGTCACCTGGAGGACTAAGGTGTGCCTGACCCAAGCCATGATATTTTCAATTGCCTCGTATACATGTAAAAGCTGGACAATGAATAAGGAAGACTGAAGAACTGATGTCTTTGAATTATGATATTGCCTAAGAATATTGAATATACCATGGAATACCAGAAGAAGGAACAAATCTGTCTTGGAAAATATACAGTCAGAAAGCTCCATAGAAGCAAAGATGGTGAGACTCCATCTGATGTACTTTGGACCTGTTATCAGGAGGAACCAGTTCACGGACATCATTCTTGGTAAAGTAAATGGTCAGCGAAAAAGAGGAAGACCCTGGACAAGATGGATTGATACAGTGGCTGCAACAATGGACTCAAGCATAACAAAGATTGTGTGGATGGAGCAGGACCAGGTAGTGTTTCATTCTGCTGTACAAGGGTCACTAAGAGTTGGAACCAACTCAATGGCACCTAACAACAACAAAAACAGGAAGTATGAAGGATGATCAGGGTGACTGATCCAACACAGGTGAAAGGGTTGGATTTAATAAAAGTTTTAGACAGGAAAAAAATATGATAGAGGTTATACTAGTTTGGTTAAGAGATTTAGGGGCAAAATTTAGGATGGTTTTAACAGTGCTTCAGATTACACTAAGGAATATGTTAGGAGTCCATTTGTACCTTCTGCTAAATATACTGATGATTTTAGGACTAGTAGTCCAATAAGAAAGGAGCCCTGGTGGCTCAAGGATTAAGCACTCAGCTGCTAACTGAAAGGTCAGCAATTTGAACCCACCAGCAGCTCTGCAGGAGAAAAAAAAACCTGGAAATCTGCTCCTGTAAAGATTTCCAGCCTAGGAAACCCTACATGGAAGTGTTACTTTGTCATATAGGTTTACTATGAATTGGAATTCACATGATGGCACACAACAGCAACGACACTCCAATAAGAAACTAATGAAATGATACGCATAATTCTTATCACTATGGAAGTAATCTTGCCAGAAGCACAATGACATGATCCAACTGGTGTATACTTACTCCTGCTATTGCAACCACACTTACAATCACTGAATGCCAACAACATATTCCCAATAAGACAACAAAGCATATTTGAATAATTTTCTTTATAACTATGATTGATACTGGGTGTTACATGATTAAGAATGTTGTCTTATCCCTCATTCCTCTTGTTTCAGGTGGGCTGAAGGTGGTGGTTGTTGTTGTTCGTTGCCTTTGAGTCAGCTCTGATTTGCTTGGTCTTGTGCCCTCTTCATGATCCTTGGTATGTTCAAGTTCACTGTTGTGTCCACTGTGCACTTTGAGTGTCTTCCAACCTAGGGGATTCATCTTCCAGCACTGTATCAGACAATACTCTGTTGTGATCAAAAGGGTTTTCACTGACTGATTTTCAGAAGTAGATCACCAGGCCTTTTTTCCTGGTCTGTCTTAGCCTATAAGCTCTGCTGAAACCTGTCCACCATGGGTAACCCTTCTAGTATTTGAAATCCTGGTGGCATAGTTTCCAGAATCATAGTAATACTCAAACACCACAGGAATACCAACTGACAGATTGGTGATGGGGCCTCAAGTTATCCCTAAACTAAAAGATAGAAACTGCATGAGCCAAGCATTGAATCCATTTACTATGAGATAAAACTCAAAAACCAAACTCATTTCCATCAAGTTGATTCTGACTCTTAGCGACTCTGTAGGACAGAGTAGAACTGTCCCAAAGGGGTTCCAAGGCTGTAAATCTTTACGGCAGTAGACTGCCACATCTTTCTCCCACGAAGTGGCTGGTGGGTTCGAATCACCGATCTTTCAGTTAGAAGCCAAATGCTTTAACTATTGCACCACCAAGGCGCCTTATATGAGACAGGCTTTAGAATTATGTGCAGCAGAGGACTTGAGAGATGGTTGCCAGCATTTGCAACCAAATGTATGTTATTAGAAGATATTCATTTTTCCACCAGGGAGCTTAGATTCTTTTAAGGAAAACAGATAATAGAACATATCTTGTTAAACACGATGATAGAAGCATGTGTGAAGTAGAAACGTAGCAAAAAAGGAGGTGAATAATTCTATCCTGGTGGCTTAGAATAAACCTGTTCGGGAGGGGAAAAAAATCTCACAGAAGACACAACTGCAGTTATTTTATTTTAATTTATGTTTATTATTTGAGTTGGATTTTAAATGGCGCACGTTAGTTCAACAGCCAATCGTGAAGAGGCAGTCAGTATACCAAAGAAAAGAAAGGTGAAAGATTATGTTACTGGTTTTCAAAAGAGGAAATGAACATCCTGTGATGTTGCTAGGATGCAAAGCATGGGGCAGAGAGAACGGAATGCAAACAGGAGCAAAAGCAGGGGTAACACCATGAGGGGACCTGCTTAGTCTACTATGGAGCTCAATCTGACATGGAGGGCGTGAAGTGGTCATTGAGAGGTTGAAAGCAAGGCACTAATAGGTCAAAGTTACGTTTGAGAAAGCAGATGCTCATAAATGTGTGAGTAACTAATACAGGGAAGAATAAATGGTAAGACAAGGCAATCATCTGACAGACTATTGAAATTATCTGAGCGAGAGATGAGGAGATGAGGTCCGGGGGAACAAAAGGAACAAGAGTCAACAAAAAAGATGAATTTCAAAGTGATTGGTAAAGTCAAATCTACATCATTCGATGATTCATCAGATGTAGGTAAGAGGGAAGATGGAGTAAGTGAAGATGAGACATTGTTCTCTGGAAAGACAGTGGTGCCACAAATTAAGTTGAAGAAACAGGTATAACTAAGTTTTAGGAGAGAGATAATGAAATTAGCTTGGAACACGGTCTGTCTCAGGTGTCGGGGAGACATTAAGGTGAAAGTATCTGGTAGTTATATAAGTGTATACTATTCTGTATAACTGGTCCAGACAACATTATCTTAGGTAATACCTATCTCAATGCATCTTTAGGGCAAGTATATCTGAAGGTCATGAGGACACTTTCATGCTCATTTCAGATAAAATAATTTTCAGTGCACATTAAGTTAATTTTTTAAGCATCTTTAAACATTAGTCACATTGTTTTCTCTGTAAAGAAACCAAAATGCACAAAAATGTTTGAACTATATGGCAAATAGTATTAATGGGAAACCTCAAAAACGCATAAATAGAAAAAAGTCTTTAAATGTATGAATTATTTTTCTTAGAAAGTGATTGTTTTGGGACCACTTTATTTAACATTCATTACTTAAAGAAAACAGATATCATTTTCTTGAAATACTAGAAAAAAGTAGAATTTTATTTCATACAATTGCTTTTTTATTCAGTTAAAGCATCTAAAAATATAAGGTATATAGATAATTCTGAAGAGCTGAGGAAAAAGGGGGAGCACTGGTACTTTCTGTATAATTTAATATCTTTTAATTGTGTTTCCTTAAACATTCTGAGCCCTAGAGCCAGATCCATCTGTCTGGAAGACCCAACTCTTCCACTCATTAGCCTACATGACCCTGCTAAACCTTTCCGAGCTTCAATTTCTGTAAATTAAGAACAATATTATGCACTCACAGAGATTTTTGTGAAAATTATTAGGGTAAAATATTCAAAACACTTTCCACAGTTTCTTTCTTTGTAAGTAAACTTTAAATGTAAGAATGCATTTTTACGGGAATGCATGTCTTTCCCTTCTTTCATTCCTCTTATTCCTGGGACACAGCTCTCCTCCCTTAGCTTAGAGAGTCAATCATCGAAAAAGCTACACTTCTCCAGATGTTTTCCTGTAATTAGGCTTTACTGCCATCAGGTGGTGATGACAATTCCTTTTAATTGTCCACTTTAAGTTTCTTATAAAAGAGTGCTAAAGTTTTTACCATCTCCTTACTTCATTTAAATATATGACCTTTTTTTAATAAAGCTCAAAATCTCGCAAATTACAATTCAGCTGCTACAAACCCGCTGCCGTTGAGTGAATTCCAATTCACAGTGACACTATAGAACAGAGTAGAACTGCCCTACAGGGTTTCCAAGGAGGAGCTGGTGGATTCAAACTGCTGAACCTTTGGTTAGCAGCCGAGCTCTTAACCAGTGCGCCACCAGGGTTCCCATTAAAACTTAACTAAAATTCATAACCGTTTTTTAAAATAAAACCCCCTGTTGTATCTTATCATGGAACATCTCAAACAGTTTTAACAACCTTTTCAGTACCAAAGTTTAAAGTGGTTTCTGATCTCAATTCCTATCCAGGGCATAGGCTGAAATCTCCAGGCATGTCCGCTGAAACCTAGTAAAACTCTTCCAAAACTAAAGCCTGAGTTAATAAAGTCTTAATTCCCAGTCTGACTGCAGTTATTATTATATGCAGCCATATTATGCAAGTTTTTCTCACTCTGAGCTTTCCCTTACCTTTCTCAACAATAGTTAATGTTTTAAATACAATTGCCCCACACTCCATGACCCTAAAGATGAACATTGTTGATCCTTACCATAAGTGTTTTATCCTAAAACCACTATATATAAGTCACTGGGCTAGGCATTTGGGGAGATAGAAAGATAAGGCAGAATTGTCACTTGCCCTCAAATAGATTCAAGCATATAGGAAAGACAATTCATGAAACACAAGGTAGACATAGGTAAGTCATTAACAGCGGTAGAGATAAAGTGCTACAGCCCACTATTAACAAATCCTCCCCCAAAATAGCGCATGTACACACACATATACACGCACACACGTGCTTCTTCCCTCTTGGAAAACCCTTGATTTCTTCACATATTCACATTTTATCTGTACGTATGCCCAAGGAATGGAGTCCATCTACAATTCCAGGTAATGTGAATCAATACCGGCCTAAGCTATTCAGAGGAGTCGTTTTTCGTAAAAGACTTTGAGTTAGGAATCAATGTTGGATTCCATTCTAGCTAGTAACTTGAGCTTCAAGGAAAGTTTTTATTTCCTAGTAAAAAGAAATACATGGAAGCACACACAAATTTCTGGATGTTGTTTTGTCTCCAAATGGCAATTGGAGCTACCATTGTCTTCTTATAAACTGAGAGGAGACAATGCCAACACACTGGGATTAACCAAGTGGAAAGATAGAAAACATCTGAATCCTTTATGATGTTGAGCTGTTGATATAACTGACCCTGGAACCATCCTGCCTCTGTGTTTCTTATTATTAGTGAGACCATAAATTTACGGTTTAAACAACATCTAACTGGGCTATTCACAGCCAAAAACAGTTTAAATTATTTAAGAAAAAAAAAAAAAGTCATTCAGAGAAATAGCGTAAATCTTCCAACTGGGAAGATCTCATAAGGCTTCATAATTGTGGTAATATTCAAACTGAAGCAGAAAGGAGATAGTATTAGATTGGAAATGGATAAAGAATAGAGATATCTATTGTTTCAAGTAACATACAAATTGTGGCCAATGACAGATATATAGAAATAAATCTTGAGCCACTATAGGATTTACAATTATATGGTGGTGTTAAAGAATATTGACCATATGTAGATTGTTGTAGACTGTCAGAAGAATGATCAAATCGATCTTAGAAAAAATACCACCAGAATCTCCTCAGAATGAAGATGACAAGATTTTGGCTTACTTTTTGGGGGGCATTTCATCAGGAAAAACCAATTACTAGAAGAGGACATCATGTTTGTTAAAAGTACAGGGTCAGTGAAAACAAGGGAAACCCTCAGTGAGATGGACTTACACAAATAGCTGTAACAATGGACTCAAATATACCAGTGATCATGAAGATAGCATAGGACCTGGCAACACGTTGTTCTGTTATACATAAGGAAGCCATGAGTCAGAGTCGACTCAATGGCAACCAAAACCAGCAATGTTTTATGTTTTTAGACAGATGGATAGATAGATGCGTATCTATACATATATGGTATATTATATATATTTACTGAGAAGTCACAGCATCTGTGCATTCAATTTCTAGATAGATAATGTAATCTGACTTCTTTCTATTTACGGGCATCTTTTTACGTTGCCTATTTCAAACCTGTTATTAAGTGCTGCCAAGATCCTATGTCAATACCCTGAGTAATGACAGAGTCAGAGTAATGACGCTTTAGATTATACTAATATCTCTGTGTAATTGTACATATTACCCCTATAGCTAACATCTATCTTAAAACTGGACTAACTTCTAATATTCTTTATGAGGTTTAATGGCAGTAATTTTTGTCCCTCTCTTTATCGAGGAAGTAAAACTTTGACCCCTGTTGAGTTTGCTATAAATGTTTCCTATGATTGCCTGAGAGCAGAGGAGCCATCTAAAACACTGTCCTTCGACATTCAATGTTCGTATCAAATCTTCAGTTCACCTACACTAACTCGAATCTTGGAATTAGTCTTGACTTCATTTTTCCCTCCACGCTTCCACTTTGTAGCTGCTGCCATGTGAAACAGATTTCTTCTCTCCTGACATACCTCCCATGTCATTTCACACCTTACCTAGAAACAGGTTATGTTTGCCGACAATTGTTATTTGGAAAGAGGGGAGCAAAGCAAATTTCTTATTTTGAAAACCTCTTTTTAAACTTTATGAAAGGCAGTTTTTCAAATAAATAATGTTTACTTATGTACTAACTATTTCTGAAGTTTTAAAAAGTGATACTATTCCCCTTTTTAATTTAAATGAACCAGGAAATGCAGAATGGTTCGGTTATGCTTGTAGAACAGTAACTGTGTTCATTTTACCAGTTTGTAAGAACGTTGGTCCAACTCAACATGTTCTTCTATTCCTCCCCAAAAATAACATCAGTAACTGTTCCAGGACAGTGTTTACAGAATGCATACATATGACATATTACAAAAGGCAGTGATCAAACTGGAAATAGAACTTAGTTACCCTAAACAGTTGAATATTGTTGTCCCTTAACAACAGTATCTCAGTGAAGATTAAAAAGCATCAGCCAAAATCTCAAACAGAATATAAGACACCACCAGCCATGTCTTTCTTTCTAAATAAACCGAGGAGGCCTCTGGTTTTTTGTTGCTGTGTTTTATTTAGTTTTTCAGAATAATGTCTTTCTGTACAGTCATTTTTCTTTTTTCTAGGGAGTGATCCTTAGTTTTTGTTACATTCTCAAGGATTTTGTGGTCTTCTAAAGATTACAATCTTACCCTTAGGGTTTCCTGAAGGAAAGTTAATTCATAGGCTAATTGTTTAGTTTGTGGCAGAGTTTTGCCTGACTTTCAAAAAAGATGTGCAAGTGTAAGACCTCAGTTTTGTTTTGTTTTAGCAAAGATAATTTTCATCACAGTTTGCAGAGACTGATCCCAAAGTCTGCACACTGATACCGAAGGTCTCCTGGGCAGGATGTTGGAAGCGGTGTTTTGGAGCTACTAGAGCGCTCGGTAGTTTTGAAACATTCTAGCAATTATTCTGCCAAGTAGTTTGGTATCTAAACTGTGACCCCTTCGTATTGCAATTTGACAGGGTAAAGCTGAACCGTGTTAAAGGAAAAAGTGAGTTTAACCCCGTGGTAGGTACACTGAATTAGGTACGGCCATCTGGTTTCCTGTTTTAATTCAATCTTTTCTGTACATTTCCAATAGCTCAGATCATAAGAAACTTTGATTTGAAAAAAAAAAAAACCTGCTGTTACAGTATCAAAAATACTCTACTCTTCCCATCCTAGTTTATTTGTTTGTTTTTAATTAGGCTAGAAACAGTGAACAGTTTTAATACATTTTAAGGTGATACATGCTTAAAAACAAAAAAGGAGCCAGTACTTACATGTCAATATTAAGTAGTTTGAGAAATCAAGAGGAAACTGCAAGGCAGACTGAGGCCAAACAGCTAGTGAAGTAGGAGGAAAATCAGCAGATAATGTGTTTTAAGAAAGAGGGAATTATCAGTTGGGTCTAATGCTGCTGACAGGTCAACAAACAGGAGTACTGAGAACGGACAACTGGATTTCATAATGTGTAAGTCACTGCTGACCTTAACAACATGAATTTGCATAGAATGGCCTATAGGAGGGAGCCCAAGTGGTACAGTGGTTAAGCCTCTGGCTGTTAACTAAAAGGTCAGCAGTTCGAGTCCACCAGCAGCTCCTTGGAACCCTATAGGGCAGTCCTACTCTGTCCTATAGGGGTGCTATGAGTTAGAATCGACTCAACTACAGTGGGTTAGTTTGCTTTTTTGGTTGGCCTACAGGAGATGTGGAAGATAAAAATTAGAGACAAATAGTACAAATTGTTCTTTGGAAGAGTTCTGTTATTAAAAAAAAAAGAAAAGAAAAGAAGAAGAAGAAAAATAAGTAACAGTCAAGAAACTTTTTTTTAATGGAAAAATTAAGAAAATATTTTCAAGCTGATGAGAATGATTAAGTAGAAAAGGAAAAACTGATGAATTAGGACAGGAGCATTTCTGGAGTGATGGCCTTAAGTGGGTTAGAGGGGACAGGATCTGGAACGTCAGGTTGGCAGACGGGGCTTAACACAGCACAGATGGTTCATTCATAGTAAGAAGAGAGAGCAAGAGTATATGAGAACAGATGAGGTTAGGTCTATAGATAGGGTAGCAACAGCTTGTAGCAATGCTTTACTGGTTGCTTCTATTTCTTTAGTGACATGGGATTCCAGGTCATCAGCTGAAACTTAGGATGTGTATGGCAGAGTTAGAAGTTGGAGGACAGGTCAATGTATGAGTTTTCTACTTAATAAGGTTGGATAAAAAATCAAGGTCCATCCATGCAGAGCCACACAGGCCATGGCAAGGCATTTTCATTTTATTTAAAATGCAATGGGAAGGTATGTTTGTAATGAGGTTTTTCTTAAAATGATCAGCTTATAGTGTTCTATTAATTCCTGATAGATAACAGCTTTTTTGTCTATGCCATATTATATTTATTTTGTCACTTTGTTTTAGATAAAGAGACATGCTCTTGTTGTTTTTAGCTGCCATCGACTTGGCCCCAACTCATGGGGACCCAAGTGTGTCAGAGTAGAATTGTACTCCATAGGGTCTGCAATGGCTGAATTTTTGGAAGGCGATCCCAAGGCCTTTCTTCCAAGGAGTCTCTAGGTAGATTTGAACTGCCAGTCTTTCAGTTAGCAGGCTAGAACTTAACCATACGTGCCACCCAGGAACTCCCATGGATAAGCAGAAGAATGGAAAGCTATTTACAGTATAATGTGTGACAGTCTTAATACTTTCTTTTTTGTCTTGCAAATTTTATCTTACTATTAAGACCAATAAGACTGACAAGGTGCCCATGACCAAAGCCATGGAATTTTCCACTGCCTCATATGCATGCAAAAGCTGGACAATGAATAAAGAAGACCGAAGAAGAATTGATGCCTTTGAATTTGGAGTTGGTGAAGAATACTGAATATACTATGGACTTCCAGAAGAACAAACAAATCTGGAGGAAGTGCATCCAGAATACGCCTTAGAAGTGAGGATGGCAAGACTTCATCTCACGTATTTGGACACAATATCAGGAGGGACCAGTCCCTGCAGAAGGACATCATGCTTAGTAACGTAGAAGGTGAGCAAAAGAGAGGAAGACTCTCAACAACATGGACTGACACAGTGACTGCAACAATGAGCTCAAACAAAGTTTGTAAGGATGGTGTAGGACAAGGCAGCGTATCATTTTGTTGTACATAGGGTCACTATGAATTGGAACCAACTTGACGGCACCTAACAACAGCAGCAATAAGACCAAAACCTCTCTGCAAAATAGTCCATGCTTTGATTTCTTTCTGTCTCTAATATAGCAGGTTGCTCAAATATAGGTGTTGAATTTAATAGAGAATCTATAAAAATATGATTTCTTAAGACTACACATCCTGAAAAACACTTTCAGATATGATTAGCTCCTTTAGCTGGCATAGACTCTGAATACTTCAAGACTAATAAATTTTTTCTGAATGTTAATGATGCTTTGTCCAAGTTTGAAAAACAGTTTTTCTTAGTTTGGGGTGTTAAAGATCCAGCTCCCCTATTTAATCAAATTTCCCAGGTTATACCTAGAGAATTCATTAAAAGACAAAGACGACATCAGCTGCCATCTACCTGCTTCCTGAGACTATTATACGAACAAATGAGATAATTCTTGTAATTCACTTTCGTTCCTCAGAGATAAGTGCTCAGTAAAGAGAAAATTATATTATTATTATCCAGAGACCACTTGGCTCTTTGTCTATACATTCCTGGCTAGGGAGATATCAGTTTCACACAGGCATCTGCTGCTGTGAATTGGTACTCATTTCAAGATTTAGATGCTAATTTGAACAAAACGTAATCCTTTATGGGTGGGACAAGTTGCCTCTCATTTAGGTTATATGTATCAGCATTCAACAAGGAAGTTCTCGGTCCAAGGAGTTTCTAATGATAGAATACAATAAAATTTAATTAAAATTCCCATGTACATGCATTTTAAACTAAGGCAAAATCTTTTCAAGTTGCTGGATAAGTCTTCTAAAATGTGTATTTTTTTTTTTATTCTATTGGCCCAGATTTGATGACACCTTCTCATTGTCAAGCTCCTAAAATTATCCCATGATCTTATAACCTTACTCCACTAATTACTAGATGTTTCTTCAGATGTAATGCAAGGAAAATAATATCTAACTCCCAAGGCTGTGATAAATAAAATGCATCTTGCCTGTGTCCTGTCCTGTAGTAAGTGCCAACGAAATGATGAATCCCTCAGAATCTTGTACATATATATTTTGCTAGTCATTGTGTTATAATTTGTAAAAGTCTTTTAGACAAAGAATGTGAACTGTTTAATCAGTCTCATGTCATATGTTTCGGTACCCCTAGCATCTAACAGGAGCTCTGGTGACTCAGTAGTTAAGAGCTCAGCTGCTAACCAAAACGTTAGCAATTCAAATCCACCAGTCACTCCCTGGAAACCCTACAGGGCGGTTCCACTCTGTCTTATAGGGTCACTATGAGTTGGTGTCAACTCGACAGCAACAGGTCTGGTCTCTGGGCCAGTATCTAACACATACTGTGTTGACAGCCCATATTCTGGGCCAGAAAAGAAGTCCCAATAAAAGTAAAATGATTCAAATCATACAAAGTATGTTGTCTTACCACATTAGAATTAAATTAGAAATTAATAACAGAAACATATTGAGAAAATATACAAGCATTTAAAAACTAAATAGCATACATCTAAGCAAACATTGATCAAAAAAGAAATCACTCGGAAGAAAGGTCTGGCAATCTACGTCTGAAAAATCACAGCCTTGAAAACCCTATGCAGCACAGTTCTACTCTGCAACACTGGGATCACCATGAGTAAGAATCAACTCAACTGGTTTGGTTTTTTGGTTTCATCTACCAGCAACAGTTTCAATTTAGTTGGAGAATATGATAATTACAAATTATACACATTCAATAGCCTTCAGATATGTAAAGCAAAACTTGACAGAACAACATGGAGTAACTGATAAATCCCTATTACCAAGACTGCATTTCTATACAAGAGCAAAAATTCTTTAGAAAACATTATCCACTCCTATGTATATACCACGAAGACGTGAAAGCAGAGACTCATACATAGACTTGTACACCAATGTTCACTGCAGCACTATTTACAACAGCAAAAAAGTGGAAACAACCTAAACGCCCATTAACGAATGGATAAACAAAATGTGATACACGCATATAATGGAATATTACTCAGCCAGTAGGAGAAAATGAAGTCTTGATACATGCTACGATATAGATGGAGCTTGAAGAGAGTATACTGAGTGACGTAAGTCAATCACAAAAGAACAAAAACTGTATGACCTCACTTATACAAAAAGACAAAAAAAGGGCACATGTATAGAGACCAGCCCCACCCCCCCCCCCCCCCGCCGCCGTGCCTGTCAGTTTGTCATACTACGGGGGTTTGCTTGTTGCTGTGATGCTGGAAGCTATGCCACCAGTATTCAGGTACCTGCAGGGTCACCCATGGTGGATAGGTTTTAGCTGAGTTCCCAGATTAAGACAGACTAGGAAGAAGGGCCCAGCAGTCTACTTCTGAAAAAAATTAGCCAGTGAAATCCCTATGAATAGCAGCAGGACACTGTCTGATACAGTGCTGGAAGATAAGCCCCCCAGGTTGGAAGACACTCAAAAGACAGCTGCTTCCTCAAAGTAGAGTTGGCCTTAATGACATGGATGGAGTCAAGCTTTCACGACCTACATTTACTGATGTGGCATGACTCAAAATGAGAAGAAACAGCTGCAAACATCCATTAATAATCAGAATATGGAGTGAACGAAGTATGAATTTAGGAAAATCGGAAATCATCAAAAATGAAATGGAACACATAAACACTGATATCGTAGACATTAATGGGCTAAAATGGACTGGTATTGGCCATTTTGAATTGGAAAATCATATGGTCTACTACACCAGGAATGACAACTTGAAGAGGAATGGTGTTGCAGTCATCATTTTAAAAAACAACATTTCAAGATCTATCCTGAAGTACAATGCTGTCAGTGATACAATAATATCCATACACCTACAAGGAAGACCAGTTAATATGACTATTATTCAAATTTACGCATGAACCACTAAGGCCAAAGATGAAGAAATTCAAGATTTTTACAACTTCTGCAGTCAGAAACTGATTGAACATGTAATCAGGATGCATTGATAATTACTGGTGATTAGAATGCAAAAGTTGGAAACAAAGAAGAATCGGTAGTTGGAAAATAAGACCTTGGTGATAGAAACGATGCCAGCGATTGCATGATAGAATTTTAGAAGACCGACAACTTCTTCATTGCAAATACTTTTTTTCATCAACATAAAGGCAACTATACACACAGACCTCATGAATACACAGGTCCATGAGAGAATACACAGGAATATACCATGAGAGAATACACAGGAATATACCATGAGAGAATACACAGGAATCAAAAGGACTACATCTGTGGAAAGAGACAATGGAAAAGCTCAATAGCATCAGTCAGAACAACGCAGGCACCAACTGTGGAACAGACCATCAATGGCTCGTATGCAAGTTCAAGCTAAAACTAAAGAAAATCAGAACAAGTCCACGAGAACCAAAGTACAACCTTGAGTATATCCCACCTGAATTTAGAGACCATCTCAAGAATAGCTTTGATGCATTGAATACTAATGGCTGAAGACCAGATGAGTTGTGGAATGACATCAAGGACATCATACATGAAGAAAGCAAGAGATCATTAAAAAGACAGGAAAGAAAGAGATGATCAAAATGGATGTCAGAAGAGACTCTCAAACTTGCTCTTGAATGTCGAGTAGCTAAGGCAAGAGGAAGAAATGACAAAGTAAAAGAACTGACCAGAAGATTTTAAAGGGCGGCTCGAGAAGACAAAGTAAAGTATTATAATGACTTATGCAAAGAGCTGGAGATAGAAAACCAAAAAGGAAGAACATGCTCAGCATTTCTCAAGCTGAAAGAACTGAAGAAAAAAATCAAGCCTCGAGTTGCAATAGTGAGGGATTCTATGGGGAAAATATTAAATGACACAGAAATCATCAAAAGAAGATGGAAGGAATACACAGAGTCATTATATCAAAAAGAATTTGTAGACATTCAACCACTTCAGGAGGTAGCATATGATCAGGAATCGATGCTACTGAAGGAAGAAATCCAAGCTGCATTGAAGGCATTGCGAAAAACAAGGCTCCAGGAATTAACAGAATATCAATTGAGATGTTTCAACAAACAGATGCAGTTCTGGAAGTGCTCACTTGCCTATGCCAAGAAATTTGGAAGACAGCTACCTGGCCAACTGACTGGAAGAGATCCATATTTATGCCTATTCCCAAGAAAGGTGATCCAACTGAATGTGGAAATTATTGAACAATATCATTAATTTCACAGGCAAGTAAAATTTGGCTGAAGATCATGAAAAGTGGCTGCCACAGTATATCAGCAGAGAACTGCCAGAAATTCAGGGCAGATTCGGAAGAGGATGTGGAACTAGGGATATCCTCGCTGATGTCAGATGACTCCTGACTGAAATCAGAGACCAACAGAAAGATGTTTACCTGTGTTTTATTGACTATTCAAAGGCATTTGACTGTGTAGATCATAACAAATTATGGATAACATTGTGAAGAATGGGAATTCCAGAACACTTAATTGTGCTCATGAGAAACTCGTACACAAGTCAAGAGGCAGTTGTTCGAACAGAACAAAGAGATATTGTGTGGTTTAAAGTCAGGAAAGGTGTGCACCAGAGCTGTATCCTTTCACCATAGCTATTCCATCTGTATGCTGAGAAAATGATCCAAGAAGCTGGCCTATATGAAGAAGAACATGGCATTAAGTTTGGTGGAAGACTTATTACCACCTGGCAATATGCAGGTGACACAACCTTGCTTGCTAAAAGTGAAGAGGACTTGAAGCACTTACTGAAGAAGATCAAAGACCACAGCCTTCGGTATGGATTACACCTCAACATAAAGAAAACAAAAATCCTCACAACTGGACCAATAAGCAACATCATGATAAACGGAGAAAAGATTGAAGTTGTCAAGGATTTCATTTTACTTGGATCCACAATCAACACCCATGGAAGCAGCAGTCAAGAAATCAAAAGACACTTGGCATTGGGCAAATCTGCTGCAAAAGACCTCTTTAAAGTGTTGAAAAGCAAAGATGTCATCTTGAAGACCAAGTTGTGCCTGACCCAAGCCATGATATTTTCAATCACCTCATATGCATGAGAAAGCTGGACAATGAATGAGGAAGACTGAAGAAGAATTGACACCTTTGAATGTGGTACTGATGAAGAATATTGAATACATCATGGACTACCAAAAGAACAAACAAATCTGTCTTGGAAGAAGTACAACCAGAACGCTCCTTAGAAGCAAGGATGATGAGACGACATCTTACACACTTTGGACATGTTATGAGGTGGGATCAGTCCCTGGAGAAGGACATCATGTTTGGTAAAGTAGAAGATCAGCAAAAGAGAGGAAGACCCTCAATGAGAGGGACTGACACAGTGGCTGCAACAATGGGCTCAAGCATAACAATGATTTTGAGGATGGTGCAGGACCAGGCAGTGTTTCGTTCTGTTGTACATAGGGTTGCTATGAGTCAGAACTGATTCGATGGCACCTAATAATAATAATAAAAATAATAGCTACCAAAGTTTATTAGTGGCTACCAGGGGCAATTGGGAGGGGAAAACAGGGATAAACGGTGATGGAAAAATTACACTGTTTAAGGGTAGGTTTGCACAACCGATTATTGAAATTACTGTCAATAAGTTGTACACTTGTAAAAATTTGAATTGGCAAAAGTTGTGTGATAGATATACTTACAACAAGGACAAAAAATAAATAATAAGAAGAAAAGAATAGCTGCTGAGGCTGCGTATGTACAATTAAACACCTCATGGGATTTGGTTCCTTGGTTTGGAGATTTAGGGTAATGGTTTCATGGGACATCCCCATTAATTAGTCTAATATCATGTTTACTGCTTCTGTTCTACCTTCTAGTTCATTGTGTTAAAAGCTGCGTGTTAAAAGCTTGGAAGCAGCCATCCATGCCACAGTTGGTATCTATTCATCTGGAGCAACGGAGGAAAACAGAGTTAGGAATAGGAGGAGTATATGGAATGTGTGTCTAATTGCCTCCATGAACAACTGCCTTGTTTGCCATGAGACCAGAATAACTGGATGGTGCCTGGCTACCATTACTGAACATTTTGATCAAAGATTCTATAGTAGAATCCTGGTCAAAAGGAGGAAAATGCATGTGATGGTGAAGATTATGTGTCAACTTGGCTGGGCCATGATTTTGTGTTGTGATCACTTCCCTGTTGAGATTTGATACGTAATCACCCCCATGATGGGATCTACTGTGAGTAGCCAATCAGTTGAAGGGGAGTTTCCTTGGGTGTGTGGCCTGCATCAAATGTAGGCAGACGTTCAGGCAGGGCTAGAGGGCTTTTGCTCTTTCTGGATCCTGCAGCTGGCTCCTGTTGGGCTGACCTCCAGTTCTTAGGACTTGAGCTAGAACTTAACTGATGTCTTGCCTGCTGATCTTGGGATTCATTGATCTTCACAGCCTATGAGCAACAGCCTTGCTCTCCATCCTGCCAATCTTGGGTTTTCCAACCACTGTGGCTATGTGTATCAGGAGAAGCCTCTTTCCTGATCCACGGACTTGGGACGTTACAGCCTCTACAACTGCGTGAGCCATTTCCTTGACATAAATCTCTCTCTCTGTATATATATTTATATGCTTTACTGGTTTTGCTTCTCTAAAGAACTCAGCCTGAGACATTGCAGTACAAAATTTCAAATTCTTATGGACTCTAGACTTTCTGGAGCTATAGCAGCTGGATGAACCTCTGAAACTACTGCCCTGAGAAAATCTCTAAACCTTAAACCAAAAATATTCCCTGAAGTCTTTTTTAAAAAACAACCAATAGTTTAGCTTAGCTTAGCTAGTAAAGAATGCCTACCTTGAGCACTGTGTTCTTCCAAGATCTGTCTATACGGGATCAAACTGACAACAGCAACTCAAAAGATTGGAGAGGAACCTTAGGAGGCAGTGAGTTTACGTTAATGGAGGAGGAACAACTCAAAAAAGGAGGATGAGAATGGTTACACAACACAACGAATGTAATCAATGTCACTGAATTATACATTTAGAAACTGTTGAATTAGTGTATGTTTTGCTGTGTATATTCTCAACAGCAACAACAAAATAAATTTTAAAAATATGCAAAGTGAAAAAAAATCAAAGGAAAATTAGAAAGTATTTTGAACTGAAAGAAAATCAGAACAAGTTTAAATGGTAAAATTGAAATGATAAATCATGATGTTATTTTCTTAATTAATGTAAATAAACTCAAGACCCATATGTTATGGATTAAATTGTATCCCCTAAAATATGCAATGGAAACCTAACCCTTATATCTGTGAATATAATCCTGTTTGGAAGTAGGTTTTCTTTTTTATGTTAATTAGTTCATAGCTGAGGTGGGTAGGTTCTAAATCTAATCACTTCTGGCTTTTAAGAAGAGCAGATTAAACACAGAGACATGCACACCTGGGGAATAACAGATGTCAGGTAAGAATCACCAAGCAACCAAGGAATACCCCTGGCTACCAACAAGGAAGAAATCTACATGGCCAAGACCCAGTTCGTACTTTGAGCCTCTGGAACTGTGAGAAAATGAATTTCTGTTCTTTAAAACTACCCACTTGTGCTATTTCTGTTACAGTGACCCTAGGAAGCTAAGACAACATCTAAGTGGCTTTTAGCTCTCAGATATGCCAATAATAATTTTTACAAGTATATGTTGTTGTTGTTAGGTGCCATCGAGTTGGTTCTGACTCATAGTGACCCTGTGTACAACAGAAGGAAACACTGTCTGGTCCTGCACCATCTTCACAGTCATATGCTTGTTATACAATTATAACAATCATACAACCATATACCAGTGGTATATACAGGGCATATACTAGTGGGCCCAGTGTATTTTCAGTTCGACCCAGTAATCATCTACACAGTTAGACTATTGCAGTAGGCTATGTCTTTATTCCTATGATGGAATAAAGAGCCCTGGTGGCACAGTGATTAAGCACTCAGCCGCTAACCAAAAGGTTGGTGGTTTGGACCCACAATCCACTTTGCAGGAGAAGGATGTGGCAGTCTGCTTCCATAAGGATTTCAGCCTTGAAACTCTATGGGGCTGTTCTACTCTTTCCCACAGCATCGCTATGAGTCAGAATCAACTCAAAGGCAATGGGTTTGGTTTAGTTTTTGTTTATGATGGGATAAACCTCCTCAGAATATAGGTCACTTGAGATGCTTAAAATAAACTCTTTATTTGCAGACTGAAGATGTAAGAGTTTACGTATCACTGTGTGTCAGGGATGAATAGCTCAGCTCATTCACTGTGAATGCAAAGACCTAGGTGAAAATCTGACCTTTTTCATTCTATGCAAATTTACAGCAACACTACCCACTTCAGGATTTATCTTAGAGACATACGTGTTTTATCCTGGAAAGTTTGCCACCAGGGCTACGACATGAACAAGAGCACCAAAATCAATCTTAAAAAAAAAAAATGAAAGAAAGATAAATAAGAAAAATACTGACAGTGTGAATCAGAGAAACCACAAGTTACTGGTTTTTTCCTTTAGTTACTGTGTTTGTTGATAACCCACTTTTTGTGAGGACTAGTGCTTCCCCTTGAGTACTTCAAATCTTGTGAAGACTGGCTAACTTTTTGTAGTTGATTTCCATGAGGTTTTCTTCTGTTTTCATAATTTTTGTCTAGGTAATTTTATTTGGTTTCTGTTCCTCATAATCAAAGAATCCATGATCAAGAAAAGATCATCATTAAGACTATTAAATGCATGAAAATGTTCAGGGAGACAATACAGAATGCAAAATGGACTAAGAATATTACCTGTTATTTCATGAATTTGACTGGACTAAGCTGGTCTGTTTTATGTGGAAGATGTGGACATCGTTCAGAGGAAGGGACCAAAGATGCAGAACAAAACTGTACTAACTTTTCCAGCCTTCCTTAAACTGTTTCCATTCCTTTTTCTGTTCACTCTAGATATTATAACAGAACCTATACAAATCAAAAAGACTTTCAAATAGTACTTCTTTAATATCATTAACTATATACACTAAAACGTGATATAAAATGGTTAGTACACAATCATTGCCCAGTTTCTCAACTCCAGCATTTCAAAGTCATTCTGCTGTATTTCTCTGGACTCTCAAGAACAGATACCTGACTTTGATAAACAATGTTTACAGAGCAAACTTACACATAAATTATTTTTAACAAGGGTCGGTGCCGACTAATATAAAAGAAGAGAATACCAAGAAAGAAACAGAGAAAGCAAACAAAACCACTGTTTCTCAATTTCACCAAGACCGCTTCCCCTATGATTCAGCAGATGATAAAAAATGAGAAACAGAATTACTGTGGCAAAGACAAGTTGCCTTGTGTGTTGGGATGGAAAAACAAAAACACAAAGACATGGATCAAATCGCTCGGGTAAATGAGTTTTCACATTTCCAAGAAACAACGAAAGTAATTCCACAGGAGTTAGTGAGGGACTTCAAATATCCGTGAGACATAATGGGCCAAACTTCCAGAAAGGGAAGAAGCAACAGAAAATGCTCAGAGAATCATCTGAGTTCCTTCATTGAGGAAGTACATTGTACCAACGGAATGGAAAAAAAAAAAGGAAATTGTGTGGAATGTCTGTACTGAGACCTCAATAAGTCACTGCCAGATGAAGAAATTCACTTCAGCCTCATCAGAAGGGACCCAAGTGCTAAATAGAAAAAAGGCAAAGACGGGGCTAGCTGCTTTGGAATTAGGCACATCCGAGAACGAAATAAAAGCATCACTGTAATAACATTAGCACATCACAGAATCTTCAAGCTTCTAGATGCCTAATGTACAGGGACAAAGGATAAATATAAAACAATTCCAGTCTGAGAGAGGAGAACATTTATGAAATAAAGGAAGTATGTAAGCATTAAAAGATGTAGCACGAACTCAGCACGTAGACAGAACGGACAATAGCTCAGAAAATGTGTTAGCGACCCTGTAGTCCAATCCTCTCATGCTGCACCTGAGGGAACAAACAAACAGAAAGGGCAAATGCTCTTAAAAAACCCATTACTCATCCTGGGTCAAGGCAACAGAAAATAATGGCGCAATGTTCACGTTCAGTCTGAGAGCGATTGTAAATGTTTGGTGTAAACCAACAAAAATGCAAACACACAAACGGGTGAAGTGCGTGGACGCTTTTCCTTTCAAAATTAAGAGACTTTTTAAATTCTTTTAAAATATTTATCCCTTCAAGAAAATAATAAAGTCTTATTTCTTTAATAAAGACACAAAAGATTTAAAAAGCATCTATTTTACTAAAAAAAAAAAAAGTTGCCATCTAGTTAGTTCAGACTCATAGTGGCCCCAGGTGTGTCAGAGTTGAACTGCATCCCGTAGGGTTTTCAATGGCAGTGATGTTTCAGAAGCAGATTGCCAGGCCTTTCTTCCAAGGTACCTTACCAACTTTTCAGTTTGTACCTGAGTACTTAACCATTTCTGCCACTCAGGGACTCCTCTATTTCACTTATCACAGGGAAATATCATATGATTCAAACTTAAAATATGTGTAAGATCAAAAGAGCATACAGTTTGTTTGGGTCATAATAAACACCAATCTCCAGGTTGACCTTGACTATCTATAATTATAACAATAGAAATACCTTCTGTTTTATGATTCCCATCCCATCAAGCTAGATAAAAACGAGGAGACACTGACCTGAAGTGTGTCAGATTTACCTGGGCTAACACCACTGTTTTATTCTCAGATACTTCCTTTATTATCTTTCAACCAGAAGACACAATTGTGGAGGTCCTTGAGAATCCCCATAGATTCTAGAGGAATTTTCCTTGTGGGTTTGGTGATGCTAAGTGTGTGACTCTTAGACACCAAAGTAAAGAGTCCCCTGCTTTGCAAACACCTTTGTCTCCCTCACCTCCACTTCCACAGCTCATCCGATGCAGCTCCAGCCCCTGTAACTGTAAGCTCACATTAACCAAGCCTAATCTTTCTCCATGGTCCATAAACCTCCCTCTAGGCTATTCATCCCATCTCATATACAATTAGACACCTGTCTCAGCCCCGTCTTCCACTACTCCTGGGTATCCACCTTCCCAGCGTTTCTGGTTCATTGTCGACTTTGTTCCATTCTACGAGTCCTTCTCTTTCTGTAACAACCCCTTTGATAAAGAACAGATCTTAGCCCCATCATCACTTGCCGATAAGGCCCTTCCTTACTGAGTCTCCGGCTTACCCGACTCTCAATATCCAAGCATCTTGGAATATTTCTGCCAGCCACCAGCCTGCTCTCCCTATTTACTCTAAGCCAGTTACCGGTCAACAGGTGGCTGAATTCCTTGCCCCTGGTGAATTCTGCGCTAGTTTCAACTTGAGCTTTTCGAGCACGGACTCACTGCACAGCAGAAGTAAGTAAGATTAGGAGAGATTTGCTAAGAATCAAGCATCTGAACCTCTCCACTTTGGGTCACATTAGACTAGCGGGTACCACTAGTAATCTCTCCACTTCATTTCGCAATTGTACACCTTAGAGCATTTTCCCAAGTCACGATATGTTATTCAAAATATTGCATACACAGATGATTCCATTCGCGCCTTCACTAAAAACCTACCTATTTTCCAGCACCACAGAAGAAATACGATTTCAGAAATGGAAGAGGTTTTTTGTTTGTTTTAATGTTGCGGGGAAGTGTACAACAAACTATTTGGACTTGTATATGAAATAATTTCAGTGTTACCAGTAAACCAGCTGATGTCGAGTACATTCTGACTCATGGCGACCCTGTGTGTGTCAGAATAGAACTGTGCTCCATAGGATTTTCAATGACTGATTTTCTGGAGGTAGAATGCCAGGCCTTTCTTCTGAGGTGTCTCTCAGTGGACTTGAACCTCCACCCTTTAGGTTAGCAGTCAAGCGCCTTAACCTTTTGCACCACCCAGGAACTCCTTCATTGTTACAGGTACTGGAAGATCTATTTCAGAAGTATGCAAGTACCCTCACAACCAATTCAACAGTAACTTTGGAGCCATATTACTGATTTCCAATAAATGTCAGAGACCATATTTTTGCAAGATCTGACTGAGTGCGACTTACAACAATACCATTGGTCCTTATTATCGAGAGACACGATCTGTCTACCAAATACACCTCACTTTCTAAAGTCATAGGTTTCCTTTGACCTTATCCCTCCAACCAATGCCCAGATTGCTACTGTATAAACAAAGGCTTTTTGGGGGCTATAATAAATATCCAGTGCTTCCCTTGGGACTACTTAAACTATATTCATTCAACCCAGAGAGGCTTGAGACTGAGAGGTATTAAAGGACAAGATAATTGATATAGTAGAAGGAGAACTAGCACAAAGCCAAGAACGAATGTCATAGAGATAGATACGCACAATTAAAATTTTTTTAAACAGTCCAGATTTTATAGTAACATTAATAGTAAATAGGAATTCAACAACTACTAAATGGAAGAAAGTATAGATTTAATAAGTGACATAGAGAGTTGATGATTCTCTGTGAAGAGAATAATCTTATAACTTAAAAGAAGATTATAGTAGCTGCAAAGTAGCATGAGTATAAAAAGCATGTAAGACAATCCTAGAACAAAGTCTATGTAAGATGTCTGTGAGTACAGAGCATATAAAAAGAGAGTCAGCATTGTGTTGTTAAAAGAATACAGGACTCAGTTCACAGGACGTCCGTTTCTAGACTTTGGTTTGTTGCTTACATAGATGCGGTACATTTGGCAATTCACTCAGCAGTTACTTTGCCTGTTATATGTGAATGATGTCGTGTTATGCCTCATTTCAGCACTGTAACAAAAGAGTAAAATTAGTAAGTGATGTTATGATACTGAGGAATATAAAGTATTATGTAAATGTATATTTCAATTATTACTTGAGCAAATTAATGATAATAATAATAATAATACTTTTTTCTTATCAGAATCAAAATATAATAATGCAGGACTATTGTGATATGCCCTTGTCAATTCTCCAGCAGGAATTCTGTTTTTAGATTCCAACCCAATCAACCCTCTCAGAGGGAACTGTGCTTCCTCATAAAAATGGAATTTCCTTGGCTGAGTTATTCTCCAGAGAGATATAGTTTTCTTCTTATTATGGGCATATATTAAAGGGACAGTACCGTCTGGAAAATTTTATTCTGGGAGCAAAAGACTGAAAACTTACATACAGACTAAAAGAAGTGAGAAGCGCAGCCTACACTTGCATATTACAAAATCCCACATGCTGAGAATTTTGAGCATATTCCCAAATCTGATCCTGGTCCCACATAAAGAACATTACACCTGTGACAAAGTATCAGCCAGGACATCACACAGGATGGAGGCACCTTCAACACCCACTCCTCACTTATCAACATGGTTAAGTTCTAAAGAACAAGTCATTATGCAAAAATGAAGGATGACCACATCAGATCACAAAATGGAGGATGACTACATTACATAACTGCCAGATTACATCATTGCATAACTGCCAAATTACATCATTATATAACTGCCAAGCCATTGAGAATCATGTCCCAACCAAGTTAACACACAGCTTCAACCATCACAACCAGTGTTCCTCTTGCCTTACCCTTTGGCGTTCGTTACTGTCAGATGTACATTGTTAACGTGCAAAATAGTCGGATAGTAGATTTTTTTACTATTGTCGTAAATGTGCAATGTCAGATAATGAGATAGTCAATAAGTGAGAAGTAGGTGTATACACAAATACAACCAACCCAACACTGCAGGTGATAGTTCTTTTTCCATAAATTCAAGTACACACTAATGTTGATGTACTCTTTTCACTAAGGAGAAAGTATGGTATCATTTTTATTTTACTGTATTTTTGCTTTTCACCTTGCCTGACAAATAATCTGGGGATGTTTATAATACAATTAAAAGTATAACTGCTAATTGATTTTACAATTTGTGTTAGCATAGGTGAAAATGAAGCACGTTAAAAATGTTATTTTGTTAAAATCAACAGTGCCTTTTAGTTTAACACGGTGGAGTGAATATATGAGTTTATTTCCCAAAATCCCGCTATAATGAGAGAATGGAGGGGGGGATTAAGCCCAAAAGAGAAATGAATGGGAAAGGAATGTTAGCAGACATGATGTAAAAGGGATGTTTATACCTGGAAAACAGAAGGATACATTGCAACTTAGTTAGCTAACCAGATAAAGTTGAAAGCTAAGCAGCAGTCAAGAGGAAAAGATTTTTTCAACAAGGCAAAACATTTTGTGTCACAGAACCCTGGAATGACTCAGGTACCGGGGAAACCAGTTACTTTTGAAGGCAGGGATACAGGGGAAGGGCTGGAAACAAAAGCATTTGTTCAAAGTCTGGTTTGAAAAGCAATTAAACTCCCAGATTCTCTGCTCGTTTTTTGTCTATCACTCTGGCAGTAGACTGGGCTGGTGGTCATAGCCACAGTAACAGAAGAGGGGAACAAACATAAAGGCAGGGATAAATGAAAGTTTATGTGCTGAAAAGTGTGATCAAGCAGACCATTTCCTCTTTTTTGGCTCCAAAATTGCTGAAAGCAAGAAAGAAGTGTCTTAAGCAAGAAAATCTAGTATTCCTTGCTGGGGAACTTGCCCATTCCATGATTAAAACCTAGAGCTCGCTTTGACAACATACATACCAAGAGAACAACCTATAGCTACTGATACTTGGGAGTCCAGGAACAGTGTCTGAAGACATAAAGAAAGAAAAAAATAATAAATGGATGACTAAAGGAAGGAAGGCAGGAAGGGAGGAAGAGAAAAAAAAAGGGGAAAGAAACTGAGAGGTTACCCATATTGGAAGTTACGGCGTTGTTAGGTGCCGAGGAGTCGGTTCCGACTCGTAGCAACCTTACACATAAAGCAACAAAACATGGCCCAGTCCTGCGTCATCCTCACACTCATTGCTATGTTTGAGCCCATTGTTGCAGCCACTGTGTCAATCCATCTCATTGAGGGTCTTCCTCTTTTTCGCTCACCCTCTACTAAGCATGATGTCCTTCTGCAGCGACTGGTCCCTCCTGATAACATGTCCAAAGTACGTGAGACATAATCTCACCATCTTCGCTTCTAAGGAGCATGCAGTTTGTTCTTCTTCCAAGACAATATGTCATTTGATTTCCTGACTGTTGCTTCCACGGGCGTTGACTGTGGATCCAAGTAAAACGAAACCTTTCAATATTGTCACAGTTTATCATGATGTTGCTTATCGGTCCGGTTGTGGGGACTTAAGAATAAATAAATAAATATAAGGGAAAAGAAACTGAGGGGTTACCTGTATCGGAAGTTGTACTCTGTCTAAAGCCACTTTATGGGATCAGTGTACCCATCTTTCAGCTGATGGATGCTAAAGGCAAATATTTATCCTCTCCTGAGGAGAACTGTTCTTGGGCAGGAGGAAGGCCCCATGACCTGGAGACTGCAAACTCCACACACACCCACCTCGTTCCCCTGCTGGTAACGGTCTTTTCAGAGGTAACTCTGCTCCAGTTCTCTCCATGGGACTCAGGCTCAACCTAGACCCCAGATGAAAGATTACAGCCGTGCTTATTCCCTGTCCAAGACCATGCTGCTCCCATCACCCACCTTGTCCTAAGAGCACTTAAGAAATCGCATGCATTCAAATCCCTTTTGCCGGCTCTATTTCTGGGGAACTTGAACTAAGACTTTATGTGATCTATCTAAATATATAAAGAAGAGATTTACATCTCTGACAGTTTGGGAATAGGTTCCTACAAAAACAACAATAAAAAGAAGAGGCAATTATTAAACCTCTCAGGAAACAAATACTTGCAGAAGGAAAAAAATAAAATATGATCGTATTGCACTATAAGACTTTACTATGGATAAACGCAAAACATTCATCTAACTAAATATATGGGATAATGATATGGGGCAGATAAAAGAAGGTAAGATTGCATTGGTAATGGGAGCAAGAAAATGAAAGAAGCAACCTTTGTTTCCCGTATAAATAACTCAGGCAATAACACCTAAAAGTAGACTAAACTACAATAAAAGACAGTTATTTTAGAAATACAGAAATTTATAGATATCAGAAGATATTTGATATTAAAAGATATTAAAAGGTTTGCACATGGCTGCCTTAGTAGAGGAAAAATGATGAGGCAAATTAATTCTACTTTTAAGTCTTGTACAACTGGTTGATTTTTAAAATGTTACATTTATTTGCTAAAATATAAATTCATGTTCAACATCTATCTGCTTATGAAAAAGTATATACTAATTTTAGAAAATTCAATGAAGTAGGAAGAAGAATATCGAAATGACCAGTATTGTCAACACCCAATCAGAGATGATTATTTTCAACATTTTTAATGGATCTGCCCAGTCTTATTCCTTCTCTTCTGTTTTTTTCAATTTTAATTATTCCGTAGATGTAATTGTCCATTATTTAATATTACATCCTATGCATTTACTGACATTATTACTTTTATCAGCACATTTTTATAATATTTCATCATATGAATTTTATAATGCATCCCTCTCTTTTTTGTGTATTTACAAAATTTCTTCTACTTCTCTATAATAAATAATGCGTGATGCACGTCTGTAAACATAAAGGGTTTTCTATATTCCTGATTACTGTCCATGGCTTTTAATGTGCAAGAATCCATTGACTGCCAACCTCACATCTATCAGTCTGTAGGAGTTTTCACACCTGAAATCATCTCAACCAAAATTTGCCGCAATAAAACAATCTGGAGAAACTGTAGGTTTCATTATAATGAGATGTTACCTATGTAAATGATTTTCCAGGTCTTTGGTTTTAGGAGTTAACCATCTCCCTCTGGGAAACTTTTCACCTTCTACTACATCTTCAGGCTCCCCGCCCCCAGTGAGCGCTAACACAAATAAGGCATTCATTTTTCTTCATTTCAATCTCTCTCAGGGGGCTTATAACCTTCCTTCCCTGTCTTCTCAATTCACATATATTTATGAAACTGTAAATTTTTTTTCACAAAACATGCGTTCTTCTTGCAGGCCTACTTATGATTTATTTTATGTCTTGTTCTACATTGGTAATATAGATTTAGATTTCTTCTATACTTTCTCATTTTGTACATTTGTGTTTTTCCCTAGATATCCACCTTGTTCGCTTCCTTCTTCAACTAATCTTTCTTAACAATACCACATTGTTTTAACTCCCAATGAGTAAATAGCAACAATATCTTGAGTCTTAACTACATGTCAGGCATCTGTTAAATATTTTTTTAATCTTTCTTTTTTTAATATGGAGCACTTCACGAATTTGTGTGTCATCTTTGTGCAGGGGCCTTGCTAATCTTCTCTGCATTGTTTCAATTGGCATATATGCTGCCGAAGCGAGCACCATCTATTAGGTTTTTCAAATATAATATTTCATTTTTTCTTTGCTATACCTCTTGCAAGTTAGACATTACCGTTTTCCAAATAAAATCAAGTAAAGTTGAAATTTTTATTGCCATTCTATGCTTAAGTGATTACTTTTCCATCTGATTTTCTCACTGCCGGAGCTAAACTCTTGTAGGAGTTAATTAGCAGTACTTTGAAAATCACCTGATTCTGACTATCTAGTAGTCAAACACATAGCTGAAACAATGGACTCAAACGTACCAATAATCATGGAGGCATTGTCTCTTTCAGTTTATACATAAGGTCTCCATGAGTTGGAGACAACTCTAAGGCAATTAACTACAACAAAGCATTCAAATATATGGCTCCTCGTGGAAAAGTGAACCTTGGGAGAACAATTGTTGATAGATGAATAAGCCCATCTACTATTGGGCAGAAAATTATTAATAAGGCAAAGATCCAACTGAACATCATTATTTTGTACAGGTAATCCACTTACACCTTACAAATATGTATTTGACATTTTTAAGAAACACAATACATTTAATCATTCTCATTTATATTTTCCTTTGGTTGATATTAGGGAGTGTTAGAAGTCTTGAATGGTTAGTCATCATAATGTATGAATCTGGTTTAAAGGTTTTGATACTGATGGTAATTCCTTAAGACTCTTTTCACCTTTTATTAATAGGAAGAGACAGAGTGTGAATCAACCATGGTAGTTCAGACTAGGATGAATCTAGGACCATATATAACAATACTTCATTTGCTTTCTTTTCTTCATATTGGCCTTAATCCTGGCCTTTGTCTTATTTGACCTACATTGTCCTTGTAATTCCTGCCTTGAATGATTGGATTATCAAATCCTGCAATTTCTTTGCTTATAGTCACAAGCAAGGGACCTGAAGAGAGCTTACAGGCTCATACTACACATATCCCACTCAATGTTTTTCCTTTATTTCTGCATTTTTGCTGGTATCTGTATTTTTACATCTATGTCCCTAGTTAAAAAAGACCCTTAACGGGATGGATTGACACAGTGGCTACAACAATGAGCTCAAGCATAGCTACTATTGTGAAGATGGCACAGGACTGAGCAGTGCTTTGTTCTGTTGTGCATAGGCACCTAACAACAACAACAACAACGTGTCCTGGATTTTACCTTGCTTCTTTGTCTGCTTTAACTCTGCTTCAGTCTAGGTTACACTACACCTTGAAGCTGTTCTTTCTGAACCTCTTTATTCTCACTCTCTCTGCATCTATCCCCTCTCTTATGCCAACTCTTCTCCCAGGATTTTGGCATCTATATATATTTTCTTTGCCTCATCTCTGTCCTTGTTTTCATCACAGGCATACGTCCCTTTCTCCACTGACACTGAGGATATCAATAACATCCCCTCCCCAGCCTTTCCCTGCTGGAAGTAGCTCAGGTTCTGTTGTAAGTGGCTTTTAAATCCAATGCGCTTAACACATTTGTATACGCAACTAAAATTTTGCAACTCAATTACATAATGTTAATATCAACACTCAAATTACAAGGGTTCTTAGCCTACATCTGCCATTTTTGCTAACATTCACAGCCCCTGTGTTAGTTCTGGCCCTCCAAGACCTTAAGAGGGGCTTCGATGGGCAAGAGATTTATCACTTGTGAAAGTGAAAGGGAAGAAAGTAGGTAGGTAGAGTCGTCAGACTGTGTTGCAAGTTAGACTCCTGTGAGAGAAGAGAGAGAGAAAGAAGAAAGATTAGGTGAGAAGAGTCTCAAACTGCTGCTCAGCTTTAAGAAACTTTTGGCCAGACCGATGGGATGTCCTCAAACTAGAGTCACCCATCAGAGGAGTCCTGCATCCTGGGAATGTGCTGGTACGTGTCCTCCTGTTGCACTCAGACAATAGATGGGAACATCCTGGCAGAATCAAGGCTTTGGTCCAAATCTCAGAAGTGAAGCCAGAGTGGTGACAGTTGGGCCGTCAGTCAACTATACCCAATTCAGCAAGATATCTGAGTAGAATATTTTCATGGCCACATGTTCATGGCCACCACATTCCCCTAGTATTTCCCAACGAGTCATAAGACATGGTGACAACTCATGGGTTTTTCTGCATTAGGCTTGTGCCTCTACCTCTGCCTTCTTCTGCCTCCTCAGTGCTGTTCTCTGTGCTCCTGCCTCTCATCATGCCCTCTGGACATTCTGGAACTACCCACCAACGTGGGGTAATCTATTACCTCTCCACTTTCCTAGGGTGGTGAGGGGGAAGCTTATAAGGAAGAACTGTTTCTGCCTATCCTTTACCACATGTGAGATGTGGAATTCCTTTGCAGTAAACACTTTGGCCTTTGGTCTTGGTTTCTGAGAGCACAACCACACCTGAGGCCATTGTGTGGGCACAGAACCAACCAAGAGGGATCACCTGGGGGCCCAATACTGCCTAAGCCTGTGGAGGACACTTGGGTGCGTCCAATAAAAGGCCTTGGAAGACAGGGGGTCACTGGAGCTTCTGAGTTGGAGAGAGTAAACATTTTGCTCTCTAGAGGGCGAATACGTCCCCTGGGGACATAGAAGCTCTGTGCCAAGACCCTTCCCAGACTTCCCCTTTCTGTTTGTATCCTTTTTCCTTCTAGATGAAAGATAACCCTTTCTCTGCAGTTTGTGATGCATTCCATTGAATTATCAGACCTAAGAAATAGAGAAGGGTCCGGTACCTGCTGACCTAGCACTGGGCGAATGGGGATGAGACAGAAATGAGTACACTGGCATCTAGCGTCTGAATTGACCAGGAAAGGAAAGTTGATATTTTTGTACCACCCTCACTGGACTGGTTTAAGAAGTTTGCAACTGTGATGGTTAAGATTGTGTATCCCCTTGGCTGGGCCATGAGTCTCAGTGTTTATATGTGATCACTCCTATGATGGGATCTGTTGTGAGTAGCCAATCAGTTGAAAGGGAGTGTCCTTGGGCCTGTGGCCTGCATCCAAAAATAAGCAGAAGTTCTGGCTTTTTGCTCACTCTGGATCCTGTGGCTACCTCCTGTTCATCTGACCTCTGGTTCTTGGGACTTGAGCTATCAGCTTATCTGCCGATCTGGGGACTCTTCTCTCTTCACAGCCTGTAAGCAGGAGTCCTGCTCTCTAACTTGCCAATCTTGGGTTTGCCAGCCTCTGCAGCTACATGAATCAGGAGAAGCCTTGTGGTCTTGCCTACCAATCTTGGGACTCGTCAATCTTCACAACCTGTGTACAATAACCCTGCTCTCTGACCTGCCAGTCTTGGGTTCCCCAGCCCCTACCCTGATCCACAGACTTGGGACGTTCCAGCCTCTACAACCACATGAGTCGTTTCCTTGTATAAGTCTCTCTGTATATATATCACATGCTTTACTGGTTTTGCTTCTCTAGAGAACCCAGCCTAAGGCAGTAACTTTGGATAAGACTTGTTTTTAAGTTTACATTACTATACATGACAGTGTTACAACACAGTAGCTTATGAACTAACAGCTTATGTGGCTCCTCTCAGAGCCCAAGGTCTGTAGCCAATCCTCCCTGGGATGGTGCCTCCATACTTAGATATTTAGACAGAGCCCTGCCTCCCTCTCCAGTCCCCCATCCTGCTTCTTTGTGACAGGGATTAGATAACCCAACCAATGGGAGGACCCTAAAGGAAAGTGTGTCCTCAGAACCAGGTCTCAATCACTGAGACCAAAGAGAGGCCCCAGCCTTAGGCCCTTAATTTGCTTCTTCATGGGATCATAGAGAGAGGGATTTGAGAGTCCATTCGGAAAAATCAGGAGAGAAACACACTCTTTTCTAGTGGCTCCAAAAATACAATCACATCAGAATGTAATATTTCAACATGAATGCATCCCACAAAGTCTCAGTTTTTCACCTTTAACCTCATATGCAGGTCATTATTGTCACGGTACAAACTGAACTTAAACTACCTCAGTCTAGTACTATTCCTCCCTGCAGCCTTCTAGAACACAACTTCCTGTCTCCTATCAGTGAATCTTAAGAAAAAACGTGGCAAGCAACTCTTACAAAAAAGTACAGTCTAAATCCACGTGGAGAAAAGAAGCATTCTTCTCCCTCACAAGCAGTAAACTTGTAGAGATGATCTTCTGTCCTACCAACGCACAACTAGGTACAATCCTAACATAACACTTCCCTTCTCAGTCTAAAACCTCTTCATTAAAGTGAATGTTTCACTTCACAGTTTTCCCCGAAGAACAACAGGAGGCCTACTTTCCATTGATTAAGAATCCTTTTAGAATGTTACCAAAAACAAAGCAACAGTTTGTACACTGTGGGTATTTAATCCTTACCTCAGAGATTAAAAATATTTGTAGCTTTAAAATGGTATCTTTTCCCAGCTACTACTAGTTCTACAGAGCCCTGGTGGCTAGTAGTTAAGAGCTGGGCTTCTAATCAAAAGGCTGGTGGTTCGAATCCACTAGACACTTCTTGGAAACTCTATAGGGCAGTGCTACTCTGTCCTATAGGGTCACTGTGAGTCAGAATTGACTCGACGGCAATGAGCTAATGAGTACCAGTTCAACCGAAGATAACAAAAAGCTCTGAAGTTTCAGTCAGGGAACTCTTTACAGATAAAAATCACTAAATTCACCATCTTTTAAGGTGCCCAAATTTCTATTTTTTCTTTTTAATCTTTAAATTTCTATCATGTAATCTATACATGTAAACTACCTGCTAAATCCTCTCTGTACCATTACATGTTCTGTGTCACTTCCTAAACCTTCCAGGAATGTGGAAAGTTCTCTTCTAGAGAGTCTCAAACCAATGACGTTAATTCCAATGATTCTAATTCCAAATAAATTATTTACTCTTAATAACCTTAGGCATTAGAAAATTCCCATTTCTATCTAACTAAATATGTCTCCCATTGGCCATAATTTTGTTCTCTGGAATCACACAAAACGTCTGATCCTCCAAATAACTAAGAAAATGTATCATCTGTTCTCTTCATGCTAAACAAGCCCTTTTCCTTCAACCATTTTTTTTTTTTTCTATATGGTATGGGATTTTTTTTTTTAAATCTTGGGATTTCTTAGTGGGGAAACTTACATGTTTTTTACAGTTTACAATATATAGGAACATGGGGACATCTCTAAGCTTGCTTTTCACATCTTTAATATGTAGATATGGAGATATTAGTGCCTATTTCATAAAGCAGTTTGAAATTTATTTGAGATTATGCATATAAAACATACAGCACAGTACTTGGCACATAGCATTAGCTCTTACTATCATGGGCACTTTTTTCTGGATAATCTTTGGTTTGTATCTTTATTAAGATAGGATATGCAGATTTGAACAAATCATTCAAGAGATTATCTAGCAGGCACCCTCCTCCTATTAACGTAACTGAAAAGCCTATTCTTTGTCAATAACTGCATATCAAGTGTATATATTCAGCTAAACACTTCCCACCCAAACAGTGTACTGTATATTCCTTCTTTTAATCACAGTTATTGAGAGATGAAAACACTTAATGCTCTCAGCTGCTAACCAAAAAGCTGGAAGTTCAAGTCTATCCAGAGGTATCTCAGAAGAAAGGCTTGAGATTTATTCCAAAAAATCAGCCACTGAAAATCCCAGGAAGCACAGTTCTATTGTGGCACACATGGGGCTGCCATGAGTCATAATAAATTTGATTACAACTGATTACTAGTAATTAACAAGGTGTTATGAATGGAATTGGAGTCCTGTGGTGCAGTGGTTAAGAGTTTGACTGCTAAACTAAAAGGTCGGCAGTTCGAATCCACCAGCTGCTCCTAGGAAACCCTATGGGAGCAGTTCTGTTCTGTCCTATAGGGTCTCTATGAGTCAGAATTGACTCGATGGCATTGTGTCCCCAAAAAATATTTATTGTAAATTCTAACCTCTACCTGTGGTTATAATCTCATTTGTGAATGGGTTGTGTTTGTTATGTTAATGAGACAGGATTAGTGTAAACTGTCTCTTGAGTCTATCTCTTTTAGGATATAAAAGAGATTAAACAAGCAAGTGAGAAAGGAGGAACAGAGGAAGCGAAATGTCAAGCTACGTGAAGATTACCCAGGAGCAAAAGCTAGAAGAGACAAGGACCTTCCTCCAGAGCCAACAGAGAAAGCCTTCTCTAGAGCTGGCACCCTGAATTCAGGATTCTAGCCTTCTAAACTGTGAGAAAATAAATTTCTATTTGTTAAAGCGATCCATTTGTGGTATTTCTGTTACAGCAGTACTACGTAACTAAGACAGAACTTGGTACCAGGAAGTGGGATGCTGCTCTAACAAATACCTAAAATAGAGAAGTTGTTTTGGAATTGGGTAATGGGTAGAGGCTGAAAGAGTTTAAAGGTGCCTAACATTATGTAGTGGTTAAATGCTACAGCTGTTGACCAAAAGGTTGGCAGTTCAAATCCACCAGGTGCTCCTTGGAAGCTCTATGGGGCAGTTCTACCTTGTCGTATAGGGTCGCTATGAGTCGGAATCAACTTGACGGCAATTTTTTTTTTTTTTTAATAGTAAAAGCCTAGATTGCCTTGAAGATACTGTTATTAGAAATACAGATATCAAAGGCAATTCTGGTGAGGGCTCTGAAGGAAGTGAGGAGAGCTATAGAGAAAGTTTCTATTGTCTTAGAGAATACCTATGGCACCAGTAATTGAATGTTGCTAGAAATGTGGACATTAAATATGCTTCTGGTGAGGTGTTGAAAGAAAATGATGAACATGTGATTGGACAATGGAGGAAGGGCAATGCTTTTTATGCAGTGGCAAAGAGCTTGTCTGAACTATGTTCAAATGCTTGGTGGTAGGTAGAATTTATAAGTGATGAACTTGGATATCTGGCTGATGAGATTTTAAAGCAAGATCTTAAGGGGGCTGTGTGGGTTCTCCTTGCCATTTATAGTAAAATGTGAGAGGGAAGAGATGGACTTAAAAATGAACTGTGCAAAATGAAAACAAAACTTAAAGATTTGGAAAATTCTGTTGTACACATTAGGGACATGTGTCCTAGAATGTTCACCAAGGACATGGCTATACAATCTTTTGTTAAAGAGATAAAGCCTGTGACTGATGGATCTAACCAACTACCACAGCAGAAAACTCATCAGCTTAGACTGAAGGGGACAGAGAAAGAATGGAAGGAGAGAATACGGTCTGCCTCTTGGAATTCTACAGGCAAGAAACAGGCCAAAGATGATACATCTATTGTCCTCCAAGAAAAGAAAAGGACCATCCCTAGAGCAGCTGAGAGACAGCAGAACTGTTGGAAGGAGCATGGGAAAAGGGCCTTCTTGTTTTCAAAGAGTGGGGCCATGGTTTCCTGGATCTCAAAGGGTGGGACCACAATCTCCCAGGTTTCGAAGAGTTGGATCTTTGCCAACTCTGTTCTAGAGTGCAAGGCTGCTGTTAAGATGTGCCAGGGAGATGGAGCCTCATCCAAAGATGAGGGAGTGGGGCTTCCATACCCAAGAGGCAGAAGAAACAGGCTTCCTGTGACCAAGGTGGTGGAGTAACCACTCGGATGGACTAGGAGAATGAGGCCACTCAAAGCTAAGGGAGCAGAGTTACAGTCCCAGTGGGCCTGGAAGGTGGAGCTAAAGTCCAGGACCAAGGGGCCTCCACCCAGAATCCCGAGAACATGGTCAACACCCAGAGTTTAGAGTGCAGGGCCATTGCCTAGATGGCCTTAGAGAACAGAGGATTATTTTCAAGACTTCAGAGCTAATGTAAATTGTTCTGCTGGGTTTTGGACTTGCTTGATGCCCATTATCCCTTCTTTCCCTCCGAATTCTCCCATTTGTAGTGGAAAAGTCTACCTTGTGCCTGTTCCAGCATTGTACTTTGGAAACAGATAACTTGTAATCTAGATTTCATAGGTTCACGGATGAAGAGGAATTTTGTCCTGGGATGGAATCTGCCTAAAGTCTCATTCATATTTGATTTAGATGATTCAGAAGATGAGATGTTGGACTTGCAGTTGATTTAAGACTTTTGGGATGATGTGATGAGGTGAATGAGTTTTGTATTGGGATGGACATGAATTTTGGGGGGTCAAAATGTGGAATGTTATGGACTGAACTGTGTCCCAAAAAATATGTGCTGTAAATCCTAACTTCTACCTGTGGTTATAACTCCATTTGTGAATGGGTTGTGTTTGTTATGGCAATGAGGCAGGATTAGTGTAGGCTGTATCTCGAGTCAATCTCTTTTGAGATATAAAAGAGATTAAACAAGCAAGTGAGAGAAAAGAAACAGGGGAAGAAAGATGCCAAGCTACATGAAGATCACCCAGGAACAGAAGCTAGAAAAACAAAGGACCTTCCTTCAGAGCCTACCGAAAAAGAAAGCCTTCCCCTAGAGCCAGCACCCTGAATTTGGACTTCCAGGCTCCTAAACTTTGAGTAAATAAATTTCTGTTTGTTAAAGCCATCCACTTGTGGTATTTCTGTTTAGCAGCATTAGATAACTAAGACACAAGTCAATGAGGAAGGTAGGAAGTATAGTGAGATGATGAAGATACTGAATGGTTACAAGAGCAGAAGATATGCATACATGTAAACAAAGAGTTGTAACTGTTTTGCATGGAACATGTATGATAAGAACTATGAAAGAAATATGTAAAAAGTGTTACCAAAACAGAGATAATTACCAAATAGTTTTGCCTGGGAGGATGTCAGGGAAAGTTTTAGAGAAGAGGTATTTGATATGAGCCTTACATATTCATTCATTCATTTGTCCATACATCCATTCATCTATCCATTCATTCATTTAATCTTTATTCAATAATTTCTATTGCTCAGGTTCTATGCTCACTGCACTAATTGCTGTAGACAATACAGTGACAAAGACCTGACCCTTGTCCCCAAAGAACAAACAATATAGTAGAAGAGACAAACAGATAAACAACCATTTCAATATACTGTGGTTAGTGCTACAAAGTACAGACTATTAAGAGAACACCCGGACTTGGTCCTAAGGGAAGGCTGGAATCTGAGTAACTTTGCTAGATTTAGTAAATTTTAGCAAATACAATGCGAGATCTAAATTTTAATTTCAGATAAACAACAAATCTTTTTTGAGTATAAGTATGTCCTAGGCAATACATAGGATGTACTTAAACTAAACAATTATGTGCTGGTTATCTGAAATTCACATGTAAGTAAGTGCCCCGTATTTTTTTTAATCTGGCAACAATAAATCTGAGGGATGAATTGAATAGATGTTGTCCTGTGCTCAGGATACACAGAACAGACTGGAAGGCCATATGAGACGGAGAAAACAGCATCTAAAAGAGCTGGAGTGACTCACACTGTGAGTGAAGAGGCAAGCTGAAGAGAGACGAACCCAGAAAGATGAAGAATGTGTTATAAATTATATTAACGACCCTATTCCTTAGAGCAACTAGGGGCCACTAAAGGGCTTTAAGCAGTGGACTGATATGACTAATTTGCATTTTTCAAAGATCATTCTAGTTGCAGTGTGAAGAATAGATTCAAGGGAACAAGTCTGGAGCCAGAGAGGAGTCAATCTGGAAAGAAGGAATGCGTAGGAAGGAATTCTGGGTAAAGGCAATAGATCCAACAAAGCCTTAAAGACAAAGCATGAAAATCAAGGTGCATTCAGGGAATCATGAACAGCCGGGATTACAAGGGACAGAGTAACAAGAAATTAAAGTAGAAACTGAGATCAAGGCCAATTTTATAGGGAGCTTATGTGGTAAAGCCTTTAAACTTAATCCCTAGAAAGAAATTAAAATTTTTAAAGGGATTCTCATTATTATCCAGTTTCTCAATTTTAGAAAATGGACAAGTTAGGCTGACTTCTCAAAAATGTTAGGTGTAAAAAAGTCAGTGATGATTCTTCAGTGAAGTTGGAAAGAAGATCGAGTTAAGGAAGAAATAACTAAAGTACTCTCACTCGACTCAAGTGATTAAAAATAAAAATATAGATTAAACCTGACCTATCTCTACAGAAACTTAAGTATTAGAAACTCTATCAGTAGAAACGTAAATCTTAAAATATCAAGATTAGTATTCTGAGTACAAATAAACTCCAAGACAAAGAAGCATAAGGAAAACGTTACAGTAAGACTTGGCCTTGTAAACATTTTCTTATTCAACTTTGTCTTCCCAGATACATCTTAATTATCATCAACATCATCATGGCTAACATTTCCTATGCTTCAGACAGGACTTTAGCGTCCTGGAAAGTTCAACTCATTTAACACCCACTGAAAACTTATGAGGTAGATGTCATTTTTATTTCCATTTTACAAATAAGGAATTTTACAAATTGTCCAAAATCACAGCTAGTAAATGGCAACCTGACTCCAAAGACTGGAGATGTGAGAGTGTTAGTATCTTAAATCAGTTAAACTCTCAAGTAATGAATAGAATCCTCACCCTCGTAAAGGGAATAAAACTCCATTAAAAGGGCTACTGGAGAGAAAAATAAGATGAGAAAAGTAAATACTCTCAATGCACGTTGGTATCATCACTTCGGATTGTCAGAAATAAAATCTACATCCTCTTTAGCAAGGCTGAAATTCAACCAAGATTTTGATAAAAGCAAGATCTGTTTCATCTATCATATGTTTCATCTATTATACATAGGTCATGTCAACATTTCAAAAGGAGGAAACAAGCACATCTAGTTCTATGAATTTATCTGCACTCCAAAAGCGGATCTGCATTTAAGAGACAGATCTGTAAGCAGCCTTACAAAAGTGATGCACAAATCAGAATTCTAGTCCACAGAGAGACACTGCTACTAGTTTCGTTTTGTTTTTCCCCCAGAAGTATGACCAATGAAACTAAATAGGCAGATTAATTAAATGGATAGATTAAATGCAAATACACTTTTATATATATCCAGGATCTGTCGTGAAAGAAAGAATAATCTAAGATTTAAGCAAAGGTAGGAGTTGGAGGGAGGTAAGAAATGAACTAAAATTGACTTTGAATTTGAAGTTTCAGAGGGTTGTGGTGATAAGAGAGAATGCCCCGTGCTCTCTCAATATGAAAAGTCTAATATGTTGGTTTCAAATATAAAGCAAGAAATAAAAAAAGCTTCCCCCTCAATATGAGAGCAAAATAGAAATAAAAGTGTTCTCCATTCAGTGAACAAGAGAGAGAGATTTGTCCCAAATCTTTATACTCAGTGTGTCTGAAACGGGGAGGGGATTAGTTTAAAATTTAGAGCAGTGAGACCCGCAGACACTTGATATAAACAAAAAAGAATCCTCCCTGGAAGAAGCTACCTTTAGCTCAGGACTTAAAGAATTCACAAATGTAAAGTATTTTACAAAGTAAATAAATAAAGAGTGACCGATAGTCAAAAAAATCACAACACACACAAGGAAACAGAATATATAAGCAAGAGTAAGCAGGAAAAAAAACAGACAAAAAAAAAGGACCCACAGTTTTCAGAAAGAAAAGGGTAAATGATTGAACCATTTGAGTAGTAAAATTAATAAAAGAAATTAAGAAGTATTAGATTATAACACAAAGTATAAATTAGATACTCACGAGTCCATATGGATATAAATAAATGCTAGAGAAGAGACAAATTTCTTGTACAGAATAATTTGAAATTATTTAATTAGATACTCCACCCTCAAGGAGAAGAAGCGTGACTCCCTACTCCTCAGGTGTTTACTGAGCTAGATGACATCCTTCAAAATAGTAGAGAATGGAGGGTGGTGGAGGCAGGGAGTAACTTTACTGTGGAGAAGCCTGACAAACACTACCATAGCCAGGTGATCCAGGTCAACACCAACAGTGATAAATCATGCTGATAGCATGTACTCTTAATATGATGTGATGTAAATGGTGCTTTACCTCTGTGGTCTTCCTCCCAAAAATCCATGACCCGAGTCTAACCACAAGAAAAACACCAGATAAATACCAGTAAAGGAACATTCTACAGTATGCCTCAAAACAGTCAAGGTCATCAAAAAAAAAAAAGAAAGTATGAGAAGTTGTCAGAGTCAAGGGGGAGCCTAAGGAGACATGACAACAAAATCCTGGGAACCTGGAAGAGAAAAAGGACACTGGGTAAAAAATTAAGAATATCTGAATAAAGTAGGGACTTTAGTTAATAATAATGTATCAATATTGGTTCATTAATTATAACAAATATATCATTCTAATGTAAGGTGTCAATAATAGGGTAACTGGGTATGGGATATATGGGAATTCACTGTACTGTCTTCTCAATTTTTCTGTAAATCTAAAACAGTTCTAAAACCCAAATCTTTTCTTTAAAAAACATTAAATTTTAATGCATGATATGAATTATGTATAAGCTGAATTAAGGAACTTGGAGGTAAAGTCTTTTGATTCATGTATTGTTTGAGAGGAGGATAAAGATACTTATTTACTTTGGACTTTACTAAAATGTGCATGCTAAAATTTATAGGATAACCAAAAGACAGGAAATACAATGAACAACTACCAAAAAGCATACAAAAAAAATGGAATGAGAAAAAAATGTCAACCTGGAAGGCAAAAAAGGAAAGAAAAATGGTATGTGGGAAAGGCCAGAAAATAAAGGTACAAAACAAGAGGGACATAAATCCAATTATATTGTTACGTATAATAATTACTTAATCCAGCTATATAATGGTATAAGAAAAATATTCAGTCCAAAACACACAAACAGGTTGAAAGTAAAAAGATGGAAAACATATACCGCCAAATGCTAACTAAAAGGAAGCTGAGTTACTTTATTAACATCAGACAAAATAGACTTTAAGGTAAACACATTCTCAGAGATGGAGTCCCTGCATTATAATACTAGTTTTAATGCTTAAGAAAGATTTAACAACTTCAAGTTTGAATGCACAATTTCCGTAAGCTTTAACAAGTCTGATACAAGCTTTATTGTTGTGGACCCTGATGCTATAAACCCAAAAACCAGACACAGTGAAGGAGATTCTGGCATTACTTTAAGGCTATTCTCCGTATAGGGATTTAAGAAGGATTTAGCTGGTGAGAATTCTTAGCAAGCACTGACCAGTGTCCTTTTTCCCTTATGTCCCCATCTTCAGGATCATGACCTGGAAAGCCAACTTTTCAGTCTCAAACTGCTTCTCTCTCGCCCCTGGTGCATTTCAAGGGCAATGTAAGTGATATATGACAGAATGAAAATGGGGAAAGGGAGACCCACCTAGTTAACCTGCATGAGTGGACTTCAGGCAGGAAGATTTGACATTATGGTTCTCCAGGTTCAAGAAATTCACCCACCCATTCATAAACACCTTGGTGGTGCAACATTTAAGCACTCAACTGCTAACTGACAGGTTGGTGGTTCAAACACACCAAATGGCTCAGCAGGAGAAAGACCTGGCGATTCGCTCCCATAAAGATTATAGGCATTACAGCCTAGAAAACCCTATGGGGCAGTTATACCCTGTCACATGGGGTCACTATAAGCCAAAATCTACTCAGTGGTACCTATCAACAACAATTCACACATGCGACAAGGCTTGGTTGCTAAATCATTATCCAGGTTTCCTCAGGTGGCTCCCACCTCAGGATAAAGGTCATTTTGACGGAAATTTACCCTATTTCACTTTTTTTTTGCCCCCACCTACCAACACATAGCCATGTCATCTGGAAACTTTGCTCCCTCTCCAATATTTTGTAGCGTTGTCCCAAGCAAGTTTAGTTAGACATTGTATGCGTTCACCAGCACTACCTAGGGCTGCTCGCCACATCTCTGGGGCACACAACCACTGCTGCTGGGCCTGGGTCTCCTCTGTGGTCACGGCCACATCACCCAGACACTGCAGACTCTGCCAGGACGACACATCAATGGAGTTCTGGCACTCCTCTGGGCATGAGTCTTCCTGATGGACTCTCAACTCCCCTGTGCAAATACCACCGCTCTCCCAGACACACTGCCAACACAGAGGCATATTCCAAAAGCTGCAATCTGGTCTGTGGTAAAACGTGAGGGAGAGAGAGCCAGAGACTTATTCCTCCTCTAGGGTTTTACCTTATCATAAGTTTACCAATTAGCATTCTTGTGATCTGCCACGATAGTTTCATGACACAGATCCTTCCACTTTTATTTACAGGCCTCTCTCTAAACCAGGAAGGAGTTCATAGGATACAGACCATAGGTAGATCTGAGAGGGCCACCTGTGACATGATGATGCACTCAGGTTCATTTCTCGGTTGGTCCTTCAGGTTTTTGTAATGAGCTGAACTTGCAGAAATTGACTCCTTCTTCCTTTGGGATGTCCTGGTGGCACAGTGGTTAAGAGCTTGACTGCTAACCAAAAGGTTGGCAGTCTGAATCCACCAGCTGCTCTTTGGAAGCCCTACAGGCAATTCTACTCTTTCTTATAGAGTGGCTGAGTCAGAATCGACCTGATGGCGATGGGTTTAATTTTTTTTTGTGGGGGGAGGTTCTTTAGGATGATGCCTTTCCCAGAGACTCATTGTAAATACCCTCCTAAATATTTATATATATATAATTAACTAGACATGCATTAACATATCAGATTTTGATTCCTGCTTAAGCTATGATCCCTGCTACACATGTAAATTTCTTTTGGCCTCAGTGACCCAGTTAATAATATTACTTTGGCAATGTTGTATTGCTGCCCCTGAGAGCATCTATGGACAATTTTACTCTTCATAAGTGTGATGCGCTAATGAGCCTATTGAGCCAAGCAATCAACAAAAATATTCTAGCCACTGTCTATGCCTGGGTTTTTCCTACAAACTACAGGGAATAATAAAGTAATTATGAATTCTGTTGTCAAGAAGTTTTCAAATATTTTCTTACCTAAGTAGTCATCTCAGTTAAAAACAGTAATCAGGTTTTTCCCAGATGGAACAGATAAAGAAGAAAACAGGTAAAGATTAGAATAACCTTATTTAGCATAACTAATATTTACTTGGAGCCCTGGTGGTGCAGTGGTTAAGAGCTCGGCTGCTAACCAAAAGGTCAACAGTTCAAATCCATCAGCTCTCCTCGGAAACCCTATGGGACAGTTCTATTCTGGCCTATAGGGTTGCTATGAATTGGAATCAACTTGACAGCAATAGTTTTAGTATTTACTTAGTGCTTAGCATATATAACATATATACAGTATGTGTAGAATATTAGTGTCTTGGAAGGTACAAATATTACTCTCTATACCATGAAAGGAAAAATAAAATTCTATGCATAAGTAAATCATTAAAGGACAATTTGTTTTTAGTTTACAGAAGAAACATTTAGATATTTCCTTTTTCAGTATATTTACATCTTGTGTATGTTTGATGAGTCTTAAAAATAATCTGAGTTTTGTTGGTGATGTTCAGAACTTCGTGTCTTGGCTATTTCTAAAAGACTAATAAAGCACAGCAAAACCTAATGAGATCTTTGGCTATAATTGTGTTTCAATGCAGAATATGAATTCAATTTTTATGTTTTATTCAAGATATTTTGGAATAATTCTATTCACATAGATTACTAGTTTTTGTGTGTATCTTAGGTTTGAATTTCCTCTAAAAAAGAATTCTAGATGAGGACTTGGGTACAGGTAGTGTTTAGGGGAGGAAAATCCAGTAAGTAAGGATGAAGAGGCAGAAATAGGAGAGTCCTAGACAGGGACGGAGGGAAAACCAATAATGGGTGCATTATTGAGCTGATTACCTCTGGACCTTGTTCTGACACGGGTGCGCTGAGAAAATGAATCTCAGAATTTGTACTCCAAAGGGCAGAAGGCTGGGGAATTTTCCCACCTCAAAAATCTCAGCTTCTTGTACCATACAATCCAGCAATCCCAGTCCTTGGAATATATCCTAGAGAAATAAGAGCCATCACACAAATACATATATGCACACCCATGTTCATTGCAGCACTGTTCACGGTAGCAAAAAGATAGAAACAACCTAGGTGCCCATCAATGGACGAATGGATAAAACAGTTATGGTATATTCACACAATGGAATATGACACAATGATAAAGAACAATGATGAATCCATGAAACATCTTATAACATGGAGGAATCTGGAAGGCATTATGCTGAGTGAACCTAGTCAGTCACAAAAAGACAAATATTGTATAAGACCGCTATTATAAGAACTCATGAAAAGTTTAAACACAATAGAAAACATCATTTGATGGTTACGAGGGTAGGGAGAAAGGGTGAGCGCTATTCACTAGCTAGATAGTAGTCAAGAATTATCTTAGGTGAGGGGAAAGACAGCACACACTACAGGGGAAATCAGCACAACTGGACTAAACCAAAGCTAAGAAGTTTACTGAATACAAGCAAATACTTCAAGGGACAGAGTAGCAGCGGCTGCGGTCTGGGAACCACGGTTTCGAGGGACATCTAGGTAAATTGGCATAACAAAGTTTATTAAGAAAATGTTCTGCATCCCACTTTGGTAAGTGGAGTCTGGAGTCTTAAAAGCCAGCGAGCGGCTACCTAAGATGCATCAATTGGTCCCAACCCACCAGGAGCAAAGGAGAATGAAGAACACCAAGGACACAAGGAAAGTATTAGCCCAAGAGACAGAAAGGGCCACATAAACCAGAGACTTCATCAGCCTGAGACCAGAAGAACTAGATGGTGCCCGGCTACCACCAATGACCACCCTGACAGGAAACACAACAGAGAGTCCCTGACGGAGCAAGAGAAAAGTGAGGTGCAGAACCCAAATTCTAGTAAAAAGACCAGACTTAATGGTTTGACTGAGACTGGAGGGACCCCAGAAGGCATGGCCCCTGGACTATCTTTTGGCCCAAAACTAAAACCATTCCCGAGGCCAACTCTTCAGACAAAGATTAGACTGGACTATGGGACATAAAATAATACTCATGAAGAGTGTGCCTCTTAGCTCAAGTAGATACATGAGACTAATAGGCAGCTCCTGTCCAGAGGTAAGATGAGAAGGCAGAGAGGGTCAGGAGCTGGTTGAATGGACACGGGAAATCCAGGGTGGAAAGGAGGAGTGTGCTGTCACAGTATAGGGAACGCAACTAGGGTCACATAACAATGTATGCATAAATTTTTGTATGAGAGACTAACTTGAATTGTAAACTTTCACTTAAAGCACAACAATAAAAACAAAAAAAAATTTCAACTTCTCTCTACTTTTCTGTCTTTGAAGCTATGGGAAAGACACTATGTACAAGGCAACCCAGAAGTGTGGACACAGGAGTGGACGCCTTGGAACCACACTCAACCAGTGGAGGACAGAGGACAGGAAGGAACTTCTTGGTTTTCTCTATTTTCAGCCAATGGAAACACAATCTTGCCAGTTGCACATATCAGAAACCTAAGCACAGCCCAAGCAATAATCACCTCTATATCCTAAAGTCTTTCACATCTAACCATTTTTCTGCATTTTCAGTGCCACTGCCATTGTTAAAGAGGCCATCGTCTTTCTCCTGGACTAACACAAAAATTATCTACCTGATCTGTCAACCACCAGTCAAGTCTTCCTCCATATCATTATCACGTGGCAGCCAGAGACACCCTTCTAATTGGAACCGGTTTGTTTGAAGGGCAGCACACTCAAGACACAGGGATAATGCAACTTTGTTTCCTCTATTGTCCTGGCAAAACTGCTCTATAGGGCAGGATCCCCTGAACCCATCCTCTGTCACTTTATTTGTTGCTGTGGAGTCAGAATCAAACTGTGTGTCAGAATAGAACTGTGCTCCACAGTTTTCAATGGCTGATTTTTTGGAAGTAGATCACCAAGATTTTCTTCCAAGGGACCTCTGAGTGGACTCGAACCAACAACCCATTGGTGAGCAGCCAACTACGTTAACCATTCACACCACACAGGCACTCCTCTGTCACTTTAGACAGCTTCAATGAGTCGGTAATTAATACGTCCAGTCCATGGAAATAATAAAAGCTCTGAAACTGAAAGATGTTTCCACCTTCCCAGCCTTAACCTCCTGCGTGTTGGAAGCCTGCAGTGGGAAAGGAGAAAACTTGTCTCCTTGCTGCCTGTGTGGCTTCTGACATCTCCCTGATTGGAGGAGGAGAAGTAAGGGAACAGAAAAGCTCTCTCTTGACTGGTGCTGAAGTTACATAGGCTTATACATGCTTATCTACATTTACATTCTTGTAGTTGATGCAGTTTATAGCTGACTGAAGAATTCACTGAGATAGGGTATATCTGAGGATCCCCCATTTCCAGCTCACTGATGCGTGTGATGCATTCTCTGAAGGACTACTTGCATCTCCCCTTCATTCCCCCAGTCCATGCTTCTCATGATCACTGACTGGGCATCAACCTGGATAAAGGGACTTGAAGAAAAATGGCTCCAGTCCTACTCGATTGCCTGATCGCCATCTCTCCCTGCCCTTGCTATCAGATTCATGAGAAATGCAACATGGACCTGTTACCGCCCAAAATACAGCTTATATTTTTCTGTTTCCAGACTGCTGCAGCCAGATTCACATCCTCTCTCAAGGCTGCGCCTTCCAAACTACAGGGGACAACTATTAAGTTATCTGAATATCCCCTTGGAGCCCCACCGCTCTCTTAAAGGAGAAGTGGCCCATCTCACAGCACACTTTCTTTCCACATAAATCCTGTCTCCAGTTTTTCACTTCTGTATCTCAGTATCTCCACCCTCTTTTATAGTCTGGAAATTGATGGTTAGCTACAAAAAATCCCTTTTCTTTTTTGATTCCGACTCATGACAACCCCATGTGTTATGGAGTAAAACTGCTCCACAGGGTTTTCTCGGATGTAATCTTTACGAAAGCAGGACTTCCTCCTGAAGCACCACTGGGTGGGTTTGAACCTTCAGGTTAGCAGCCAGTTGCAAACCACTTATGCCAGCCAGGGACCTGATGGTTATCTAAGGTTCCCAAAACCCCTTGTCTGAGATCTCCTTTGCAAAACCTCCTCAGAGGTTCTACTCCTCAGAGGATTTGACACTTTATAATCTTCAGGGTTTAGAAAAAACACAGACAAAAAATTAGGTTAACATCCTCATTGACATAATGCAATTATGATCCCTGTTTGAATCTTCTAATAGTTTACTGTTGGCATTGGTAGAGTCCATCTCTTTGAGGGTCGTACTATGTTCTTCTTTGTATAGCTCTACCTACCTCTCCAGTCTCAATTTTGCTTCTCCTGACCTCACACCAGGACTCTGGAACTGATTTTCTTTCAGTTTCTGAATCAGGTTTTGCTCTTTTCTCTCAGATCTGAAACATGCTGTTTGCTCTGCTTTGAGGTTGCCTCCACCGAAATGCAGAACCCCTACTTATTCTTTAGGTCTCAGTTTATATATTACTTACACCAAAAAGTGTTCTCTGAAACTTCTCCAGACCTCTCCACTACCAAGTGCTACTCTAGGTGCTCCTACTAAGTACACACAAATCACCCTTCTTCTCCAACTGTGACTTTTATTGTTTCTCTTCTTAGCTAATACATACACATTATATGGGCAAGAGTCATATTTATTGAGCTCAAGTGGTGTACTCAGAGTCAAGCACAGTGACTAATAATGCATCAGTGCCCAGTAAATATGTATCAAATTAACCAGTTTCTACTAAGATCTATTAAACAGGATCTGAGATGCTCAATATCATCAGGCAGAACAAAGCCAGTGACCAACTGTGAAACAGACATAAATTGCTCATACACAAGTTCAAGTTGAAGCTGAAGAAAATTAGAACAAGTCCACAAGAGCCAAAGTACGACCTTGAATATATACCACCTGAATTTAGAAACAATCTTACAAATAGACTCGATGCACTGAACACTAATAACTGAAGACCAGATGAGTTGTGGAATGGCATCAAGGACATCATACAAGAAGAAAGCAAAATGTCATTAAAAAGGTAGGAAAGATAGAAAACATCAAGATGGATGTCAGAAGAAAATCTTAAACTTGCTCTTGAACGTTAGAGTAGCTAAAGTGAATGGAAGACATGATGAAGTAAAGACTGAACAGAAGATCTCAAAGGGCCGCTCAAGTAACAAAGTAAAGTATTATAATAAAATGTGCAAAGACCTGGAGTTAGAAAACAAAAAGGGAAGAACATGCTCGGTATTTCTCAAACTGAGAGAACAGAGGAAAAAATTGATGACTTAAATTGCAACATTGAAGAATTCTATGACAAAAAAATTAGATGACACAGGAAGCATTACAAGAAGGTGGAAGGAATTCCGAGTTACTGTACCAAAAAGAACTGGTCAACATTCAGCCATTTCAGGAGGCTGATCACAAACGGATGATTCTGAAAGAAGTCCAAGTTGCACAGAAAATGTTGGTGAAAAACAAGCCTCCAGGAATTGACAGAATACCAACTGAGATGCCTCAAGAAACAGATGCAAAGCTGGAAGTGCTCACCTGGCCAATAGACTGGAAGAGATCTGTATTTGTGCCTATTTCAAAGAAAGATGATCCAACAGATTGCGGAAATTATCAAACAATATCATTAATGTCACATGCAAGTAAGAGAAATTGCACTTTGACTTCAGTGTAAAGGCTCTGCAAACACTTCACTTTGATGATCTGACTTTCTCATCATCTGCCTGGGAAGATGGCCCCTGAAGGTAACTCTAGTTCTTTTAACTCTTTGTCGAGACTCATCTTTGAAATTTTACAGTTCTACATTTCACACACATTTGCAATTGTGCTTGTATTAAAAGTGATAAAAGTATGTTGATTACTTGCAACTAAGTACTTGCAACTGTGTTTATATCTTTTACCAAGTTCTTACAATGTGTGTTAAGGATATTATATATATTATTGAGTTTAACATTCTCCCCAGTCCTCTGAGTTAGATATTATTGATTCTACTTAACATATAAGAAAACTGAAGTTCACAAAATTTAAGATATTTGACCAATGTTGCACAGTTAGAAAATGTCAAAAGACATATTGTGAACTGAGGTTTATCAGATTTCAAAGCCTGTGCTTTCAATCACACCTAATGTGCACGCACACAGGCACACACATACGCACACACACAGACTACAAATTATAAATTTCTTAAATCAAAGCATGTCTGGTTTTAAGTTTTTATGGCAGAGGCAGATAAACTTTTGTTTGTTTTTTAATCTGTAGGAAAGAGAGCTCAGGCATTGGAAGACGTTAAAAGGAAGTAGGCTTCTGACACCCGTACCTGTTGCCGTCAAGTGTATTCTGACTCACAATGACCCTATAGGACCGAGTAGAACTGCCCCATACGGTTCCTAAGGAGCTGCTGGTAGATTCAAACTACCAGCCTTTTGGTTAGCAACCAGGGCTCCTTCTGAGGATTAGTGACAAAGAATGAAAGGGAAGTGAGGAAAATGCATAATAAAATCAAGATGTCCTGTTAAGCTCTCTCTCTATCTCTTCCTCTCTTATTCTGTTTCAAACGCACACACACACACACACACACACCCCACTGATGAGCAAGTGAAGCCCCAATATACGTATTTGTTGCTTCATTTTCATCTTAGTCAGATGAGATTTAAATGAAATACCAACCAACACTCATGTCAGAACTACACTCATCCATCCACTGCAGTAATAGGTTGGCTATGGATACAAGAGTTCAGTGAAAAGCAACAGAAGCATTATGTGTGAATCAATCGACTGTGTGCAGTTTACAGTAAAGAGCATTGTATAAGAAGTACAGCCAGAATGCTCCTTCGAAGTGAGGATGGCAAGGTTTCATCTCACGTATTGTATTTGGACACGTTATCAGGAGGTCCCTCTAGGGTTGCTATGAGTCAGAATCGACTCAAAGGCAACGAGTTTTTGTTGGTCAGGAGGGACAAGTCCCTGGAGAAGGACATCATGCTTGGTAAAGTAGAGGATCAATGAAAAATAGGAAGACCCTCAACAAGATGGATTGACACAGTGGCTGCAACAATGGGCTCAAACCTAACAATGATTATGAGGATGGCGGAGGACCAGGCAGTGTTTCATTCTGTTGTACATAGGGTCGCTATGAGTCAGAACCAACTTGATGGCAAATAATAACAATGACATATATTGTATATTACACAATTTTTATGTTAATAAAATTCATAAACTTATGTATGTATATATGTGCATACTTTTTTGAGAACTCATCTTTAAACATTTATGAAAACGCATCTGGAGTTGCTGTACTAGTATACTTGCCTTTCAAAATACCCAAAAAGTCTAGGGTGAATGATATGATCACAATGGTGATGGAAATATGCAAAACGTTTTTGAGAATACAGAGTTCTAGACTGTGCCGAAAGAAGTCACAGAATAGTCTTCCTGAGGATCTAGTACTATCGGAGCTAAATTGGAGTTGACTCATGTGTTAAAAAATATTTATTATAGTTTATTACTTATCGTAATGATGGCTGAAATAATAACTTAAAGATGATTTTCTATGTAGCAAATCAATGAGTGAAGAACACTGGCCCACAGAAACATGACAACTCCGGAGGGTGTTAATATAGAAAATTAACAGAAAATACTGTTATGGTTGTTTAAAGAAGAATTTCAACTGCAATGCTTTTCCAAACATATTTCTACACAAAGAAAGATTATACTAGAACTAGATGTTCCTAGGAAGAGTAAGACATCCATTTATAAGTTGTACCCTGGAGCCACAAAGTATTAACTGACAAGATATCAGGCTATTCCCCGCCTTCCAGATGTGCTGGGACCGTAAAACATCGATCTGGACAAGCAAGCTTTCAAAACCGACAGAGAAAATACTGAGACAAAGCAGAGAAGCTCTGTGCCTGGGGTGGGAGGCAGGGTGGGAAGAGAGTGGGCATCCCCAGCACTCCCAGAAACACTCCTTGATAATAGCCGCATAATGGGAACTTCTGTGAGGCACTTCATGGAAACTACAAAGTTGCTTTCTTTTTCCTGTGCACTTACAAGGATGACTGAATAAGTGTTCCTAGAAATCTAGAAAATGAGCCAAATCTGCAAGTGTTGGGTGTCTGTGTGTGTTTGTGTGTACATGTGCACGCACACATATGTGGATATGTAAGATGTGTAGGTAAAAAAGAGAGAGAAAAGGAATAAACAATAGATAAATAAAAATTATAATGTCACATAAAAATTAGAATCTATGCCTCCTAATAATTTTCGGTAACATCTACTCCCTAGATTCGTATATTACTAAAGCTATCCGCCTTGGAAACACTATGGGGCAGTTCTGCTCTGTCCTGTAGGGTCGCTATGAGCAGGAATTAACTCGATGGCAATGGGTTTGGGTTTTGGTCATCAGTTATTTTATATGATCCTGGATCTTAGTGCTACTTTTTTTTCCAGACATAAATCCTTGCCTCACATTCAACTCTGTTTGGGTTATTTACCTAGAAATTCTTGAATCTCAGAAAATGGTGCTTCACCTTTCATGTTTCTGCCTCAACTTAGCCATTTCTGGATTCTATGCAGAAGTCCACATAAGAAGAAACAGCTTCTCAAAATATTTCATCTTCGTCTCTTCACAATGGCTCAGTTTCTGATCTCTTTTTATGTGGGACACTCTATAGCCGAGTTCTTCAGTGAGAATTCACATTGATCTCCACATTACAATTTCCTTGAGTGATTACCACTTTCATCTTCTAGAAGGAAGAATATACTGTTACCAAATAAACTTGTTAATAAAGTTACTGTATTAGCTTATCTCCTACACAATATCTATATGGTGTTATATCTTTTCATCTTATTCAGAGGCATGAACATTTATTCTGCATTTCACAAACCAGTGAAGAGTGAGAACAAAACTGAGATTCTAGAATAAGAAAATACAACAATTCTTAAAGGCAGGAACTCTATTGCATTCTAGATTAAAGTACTATACATTATAGAAAATATGTACCCAATAATAACTAACCTTCAAAATTTTATATATATCATGATTCAGTTTACATCTTCAAATTCAATTTAAATATTAAAAAATTAGAAGGGGCAACTTGAGGCAAATTATAAAGATTGTTTGGGTAAAAAACCACCACTTGAAACTTTAAATGCATTTTCTTAATACTATATTGACCCCTTAAAGAAATAATAATAAGATAAGTTAGGCCTTTATCAATTAAGGTAGATTAGGTTATGCTGCTGTAACAAACAACCTCCAAAATTCAGTGACTTTAAAACAGCATATTAGTTTCCCATTGCTGATGTAATGAAGTACCACAATCTTCATGGCCTAAAAAATAAAAACAAAAACAAACTTATTATCTTACAGTTCTGGATGTTTGAAGTCCGAAATGGGTTTTATTGGGCACATTGGTTTTCTAGTGTTGAAATAGCAAATAACACAAACTGCGTGGCTTATAAGAACAGAAATGTATTTTCTCACAGTTCTGGAAGCTACAAGTTCAAATCAGGGTACATTGGTGTTGATTCCTCCTGAGAGTTCTGAGAGAGAAACGGTTTCATAGCTCTCTTCTAGCTTCTGGTGATGTCTGGAAATTCTTAGCATTTCTTGACTTAATAGATGCATCTTCACTTGGCTGTCTCCCTTTTTGCTTCTCTCTCTGTACCTGACCTTTTGTTAACTGATAACATCTTCAAAGATCCTATTTCCAAACAAAATTACATTCACAGGTGTGATGGTTAAGATTGTGTGTCAACTTGGCTGAGCCATGCTTCTCCGTATTTTAATGTAATCACTCCCATGATTGAATATACTGTGAGTAGCCAATCAGATGAAAGGGAGTCTCCATGGGGGTGTGGCCCGCATCTGTATATAAGTAGACTTTCTGGCTTTTTGCTCTCTCTGGATCCTGCGGCTGCTTCCTGTCGTCTCATCTCCCGTTCTTGGGACTTGAGCTGTCAGCTTATCTGCCGAACCTGGGATTCATTGATCTGCACAGCCTGTGAGTGGGAGCCCTGCTCTCCGACCTTCCAACCTTGGGCTTGCCAGCTTCTGCAGCTGTGTGACTTGGGAGAGGCCTCTACCCTGATCCACGGACTTGGGACGTTCTAGCCTCTACAATCACGTGAGCTGTTTCCTTGGTATAATCTCTCTGTATATATATATTTATACACTTTACTGGTTTTGCTTCTCTAGAGAACCCAGCCTAAGACAACAGGTACTGGGCATGAGGACTTCAACATATCTCTTTGGAGGACACAATTCAAACTATAACACTGGGGCTATAATCAAGTTGTCAACAGGATTGTGTTTCTTCTGGAAGCTCTAGGGGAGAATCTATTTACTTGTCCAGTTTCTAGATACCATTTGCATTCCTTGGCTAATGGCCTATTCTTCCATTTTCAAAGGCAACAATCATGCTACTCCAACCTCTGGTTCCATAGACATATCTCCTTCTTCCACTTTTCTGCCTCTCTCTTCCATTTTTAAGGACCTTTGTGATTACATTGGGCCCACCCAGATAATCGAGGATAATCTCCCTGTCTAAAGGTCCTTAACTTAATCATAGCTGTAAGATCTCTCTTGCCATGTAAGATAATATATTTAGAGATTCCAAAGATTAGGATGTGGGCATTTTGAGGGAGCAGGGTTACTCTTTCTTCAGTAGATTTCTACAGACAGCAAAGGTTTGTTTTTCACTCATGGCACACGCCCACTGAGATCGACAGGTTCACTGTAGTCCATCAGTTAACCAAACTGCAGGGAAGCTGCTCTCTTGACTATTGTGCTAGCCACTACATAGGGAAATGAGAGCTCTCACCCATGATTGAATCCTTGGCCTCAAAGTGATACAAACCACTTTTGCTTACAAATCATCAGTCAAAACTAACCACATAGTTTCATTCAATTTCAAAGTTTTATCCCACCATGTGCCAGGATGGAAGGAGATGAAATATTTGATGAACAGCATTCTTGACTACCATATCCCGTGTCTTGTTCCAAATTCTCAAATCCCCCTCATTCCCCATGCAAATTTTACTCGCTCCTACCCAAGAAAAACTGTGCTTGTTATTAATGCTTTTCACCAAATATTGCCAATAGTTCACCATTCAAATATCACTGAGGAGCCTCTCATGGTGATACAGAGCAAACCATAAAAGAGGTGGGCAGTAGTGGTAAGTTGATAAAAGAAGACTAGGGTGCCCCAATAAAACTATACTTATTTACAATCATTCATCAGAATAGGAATTAGTAACATTGATATGATGGCTAGATTAGTTACATGTATTCTGGCCCTGGAATAAGGTAATTTAAAACCAGCTCTGAGCCTTTTTAAATAATACTGTTGTGGCCTTAGCCTATTAAGCACATCAACCACAGGTTGTCATCTGACAGTTTGCTGTAAGATGGACAGCGTGCTCTCTGCAGACATCTCAGATCAAACATATTGAGAGGTAGGAGTCAAGAAATAAAACGATGCATTGCATTAGGCAAATCTGCTACAAAACACCTCTTTAAAGTGTTAAAAAGCAAAGACGTCACTTTGAGGACTAAGGTGCCCCTGATCCAAGCCATATGGTTTTCAATTGCTCCCTGTGCGTGTGAAAGCCGGACAGAGAATAAGGAAGGCCAAAGAATTGATACCTTAGAATTGTGGTGTTTGTGGAGAATGCTGACTATACCATGGACTGCCGAAAGAACCAGCAAATTTGTCTTGGAAGAAGTACTACCAGAATGCTGCTTAGAACCGAGCATGACAAGACTTTGTCTCACATATTTTGGATGTGCTCTCAGGAGGGATTAGTCCCTGGAGAAGCATATTATGCTTGGTAAAGTAGAGGATCAGCGAAAAATAGGAAGACCCTCAATGAGGTGGGTTGACACAGTGGCTGCAACAATGGGCTCAAGCATAACAACGATCATGAGGATGGCGCAGGACCGGGCAATGTTTCATTCTGCTGTACACAGGGTCACTATGAGTCAAAACCGACTTGACGGCACCTAACAACAACAAATACCCTTGCCTGCCACACCCCCCAGGAAAATATTCACCTCTCAATATGTTTGATCTGAGATGTTTGCAGAGACGACACTGTCCATTTTATGCCGAACTGTCAAATGACAACCTGTGATTCTACTCTGTCCTATAGGGTCACTACGAGTCAGAATACACTCAAAAGCAATGAGTTTGGTTTATGGTTATTGCATGTTTACTATAAATGATGTTTCTTGTATGCAGTGATAACATTTAATATAAAATAATTCTGTATTCATTTAGTGTTATTACTATGATCTAGAGATGTGCTTAATAAGCTAAGGCCACAACAGTATTATTTAAAAAGCCCCAGAGCTGGTTTTAAATTATGGTATTCCAGGGACAGAACACATGTAACTAATCTAGCCATCATATCAATGTTACTAATTCCTATTCTGATGAATGATTATAAAACTCTACACAATTAAGCTTTTTAAACATCACAGCACATTTTGATGTAGGTAATTCATTCCATAGGAGCCCTAGTGGTGCAGTGCTAAAGTGCTTGGCTGCTAACCTAAAGGTGGGCAGTTCAAAACCACCAGCAGCTCTGCAGAAGATGTGGCAGTCAGCTTCTGTAAAGATTACAGCCTTAGAAACACTATGGGGCTGTTATACTCTGTCCTATAGGGTTATTGTGAGTTGAAATTGACCAGATTACAATGGCCTTGGCTTGGTTTTGGGTATTCCATTCCATTCCCTTTTTATCCCTGTGATACTTCCACTTTCTCTCTCTTTCTCCTTCCCTCCCTGCCTCCCTCGTCCTGTCCCTGCTCCAACGCTCCTTTATAAAATATAACTCTTGAGTATTTGGGGCCCTGACTGCATAGTGGTTAAGAGCTACAGCTGCTAACAAGAAAGGTCAGCAGTTGGAATCCACTAGCTGCTCCTTAGAAACTCTATGGGGCAGTTCTACTCTGTCCTATAGGGTCACTATGAGTCAGAATAGACTCAAAAGCAGAGCTTGGTTTATGGTTATTGCATGTTTACTATAAATGAAGTTTCTTGTATGCAGTGATGACATTTAATAGAAAACAATTCTGTATTCATTTGGTGTTATTACTATGATCTAGAGATGAGAAGTTAAGTAATCAGTAAACGTTGGCCTCAAGAGCCGACCTTAACACTTCTTTTGTTCCAAAGCCTATAGATTTTTACTACTTTTTCCCCCACTGTACATGTATAAGCTAGTGAGAAATTCAATTCCTGAAGCCAGTGATAGAGTCGGAATTAATTCATGTGAAGAGATGGTGTGAAAATAATAATCCTATGAGGCATGCCCATCACTGCCAACTGGCAAAGTACTCTAACCAGTTGTCATGGAATAGACTCCTACTTATGATGACCTAATGTATATCAGGGTACAACTGTGCTCCACAGGGTTTTCAATGGCTGATTCTTTGGAAGTAGATCACCAGGGTGAATCACATTATATGGTAGCAAAACTCTAAACACGGAAGCAGAAAACTTAAACTTATTCCCAACTCTCCCACTAAAACTATACCTGGTTTAGGTAATCATTTCATCTCTCTGAGGAGCCCTGGTGGCGCAGTGGTTAAGAGTTCAGTCGCTAACCAAAAGGTCGGTCGTTCAAATCTACCACTCGTTCCTTGAAAACCATATGGTGTAGTTCTACTCTGTCCTGTAGGGTCGCTATGAGTTGGAATCAACTCGATAGCAATGGGTTTGGTTTGGTTTCATCTCTCTGAGTCTCTTTTCCCTTACGTATAAAAGAGGGTAGCTTCGTTGCCAGCCTCTATTACAGGATTCTGAACATCATTTGCAGTAACGTAAGGGAAACTATAAATCTACATATTTAGGCATGATCTTATTCATTCATGTATTCATTTAATAAATAGTTATTAACACTTATTTAATAAAAGCTCAAAATGTATTATTGTCACAAAATCTTATGAATATAGGATCTTATGTTCATTGACTCAATTACTCATGACGAGAGATTTATTAAAACCACACTCTTTGCCAAGATTATGTTAGATTCTAGCAATATGAACATGGAAATACATATTTCCCACTGTCAAGTTTTAGACCCCTATTTTATAGGAAAGGGATGATTTGCTCAAAGATGCATTTTTTAGCACAGTATAAAACAAGTATTTAAATCTCCAGTTTTATTTACCTTTATTAAATTGTATCATAATATATTTTGCTTTATTTTCACTCCTTGGTATTAATTTATGTACATTAAATTATCTTCTTTCTAAATACAAACTTAGATTGAATGGCATATCCATAACAATCCCTGTAATCAAAGTCCTAAGGTAATATTAACTGTTGATCTAGACAATAAGTTTCAAACAAAGAAAGCCCATGAACAAATGTACTAATGCAAAATATTTCAATTAAAAATTAACACAATCTGGAACTGAATGGCACAAGTCTAATTGACTCTATCGTGCTAACACTTTGAACTACTAATGTGTTTTGTTCACTTTATTTTTCCCTGTCGTTCTAAGTAGGTGGCCAGACACTTACTACTTACTGTCTTACCTTACAGCTTTTGGCATATGGAAAACCAGAGCTGATTGTAGTTACGTTTTTAAAATCCTAAGCTCATTGAAGACATAATGCCAGGTATTTCAGAGCAAGAAGGGACAGAGAAAGGAGACATTCCATCAGACAGAAAAGGGGACTGAGGGTTGGGAACCTAAGCACGGTCCACAGTTTGTGATCTGGAAGCACTTCCAGAAGTCAGAGAGAATAACTGGTTGGTATCAACAGGGAGGCTAGATCAGATGAACAGCATCTCCAGGCAGTAATGAGAATACGAGGTTTCAGTGCTCCGATGCTATGGTGTAGGATGTTGGTTTACTATGTACCAAAATAGAAACACTTTCTGTTGCAATGTCACTATTTCTGTATTTAAAAGAAGCTACTATTTAAATCATTTATGTCTCGTGCAGAAAAGCCAAAAAGAAAAAAAAAAAGATAGTGTTGTCTACAACCTAGGCAGATTTGTGCCTGACAAGTCACAACAAGGAACCATAGTCTATGTTTTAAAAGCTTCTAGTATTTTAAACATGATTATGACCATGTTTCAAAGACCTTTTGAACAAGTAAAATATAAGCATCACGGAATTAAATTGATACTCTGTATTGTATTGTAGGGTGTGGGGTTAAAAAGATGTCTTCAATGTTATCAAATAATGCTTATGATTATTTAAAGATGAAAGACTCGAGGCACAATATTTGCAGTGAGTTTATTAATATCTAATAAGCATCCTTCCAGCTACTGTAGACTTAGCAAGTATCTTTCCACACCAAACCAAAAAACCAAACCCGTTGCCGTTGAGTCGATTCCGACATTTTTATACAAAAATAGGCTCAGTTCAATAATAATCACATGAACGCTCTCTTTTCAAGGATCACGGTTTTACAAAGAAATTGAATGGTGCTAAAGGAACCGTAATATTTCACACATAATTAGATTTTCTTCACTTTTATGTAATGCTGTTTTTTGGATAATATTTATTAACTTCTTCAGCTTATGATTGCGTATGCTTAACATGTATATTTTATTAGATTAATATTTTATTTTATATTTCTAACATGTTCATAAATTTCATATATTATGTATTTAGTTTTAGTGATTTTTATCATTCTTATATAGAGGACATCATGCTTAGTAAAGTAGAGGGTCAGCGAAAAAGAGGAAGACCCTTGATGAGATGCATTGACACAGTGGCTGCAAAAATGGGCTCAGACAGAACAGTGATTGTGAGGATGGCGCAGGACCAGGCAGCGTTTCAGTCCGTTGCACAAAGGGTCACTATGAGTCGGAACTGACTCAATGGCACCTAACGACAACAACAATACAGTCTTAACACTTTAAAAAATACTACTATTATTACCCTTATTAGAGAAAAAGCTAAAAAATAGTAGTATTGCTATTTTGTTCTCCTATTGCAATCTCTGCTCGCATCCTTTCTAAACTCATCTGTGCCCCAAGATGATCAGAGTAATCAGGACTGTATGACCTGAAAGACCGATAATACTAAAGCAATGGGGTGTCTCTGCAGCAATGGTCCCAGGGGTCTTCCTCACCTTTGATGCTGTGAATAGTTTCAAATGGTTGTTGACACACCCTTAAGGGGCAAGTTCACTAATGATCGAGCTTAAATTCCCTACCAGCCCAAAGGGATTGGAGATAAAAGGAGATTTTAAATGCATTGTTCTTCATCTTATAATTCCTACGCGCCAGCAATTGAGGTTGCAAATTCATATATGTATGCCATGATACGCCGCTACCCAAATTTAAGCCTGCATTACCTGTTGCCTGCCCTCACCAAAAAGTCTGCTGAGACTCTGAGTTCATGTAAAACAACACATCTTCTGTTGAGTCTTCACTCATTCTCCCTCCTTGGAACAAAATATTCCTCTCCAGCTCATTCGTAAATTAGATTGTATGTCCCTTAAGATACAACAGTCCTTACACTACAATTAATTTATTGGTATTTACATCTTATTTTCCTGATAGATGTCCAATCCTTACAAGTCCTTAAATGAAGAAACCTAATTTAAACGCAGTATCCCTATTGGTGCCTAGCACGACGCTCTGTACCGACAATTCCCATTGAAGCTATTCAAAATTTGTCACACCACTGAAGTTCATAATCCTACCTCAAAAAGCATACACTTTTTTTTTTTTTTTTTTTTTTTTTGGCTTGTCATTTTCTTTTTCTTTAAATCTTGGAAGCCTCTGTCCCAGTTGTCCTCATAACTCTTTGACTCTTCATTTTCTCCTGCTTTTAACAGTTATTACTTCTTCTGACCTATAAATGCTTCCTCAGAATTATAGGACCGGTCCATTTAGCTAGTTATTCCACATGCTTTGTCTGTGCAATAGCATAAACATCCAGTTTCAGTCATCATAAAAACAAACAAACCTGTTGCCGTCAGGTCGATTCCAACCCATAGCGACCCTAGAGGACAGAATGCAATTGCCCCATAGAGTTTCCAAGGAGCAGCTGGTAGATTTGAACTGCCAAGCTTTTGGTCAGCAACTGTATCACTTAACCACTACGCCACCAGGGCTCCATGGACAACTCCAATTACTGCTGATTTCACATCTTGAATTTAGCCTAACTTACACTTCCTTGGTGTGGACATTCACAATCTTTCCTCAGGGTCATTAAAGCAACTTTCATCTAGTCTCTCTGCTTTTTCTCTCTCCCTCCTCGTCTCTGGTCATCAATGTAGATATTAAATTAGAGGTAGCATTAGGAGGTAGAATAACAGTGAAACATGTGAAAAGTAATAAAATACAAGATATATTCTGAAAGTAGACCTGTAGGATTTGTTTTGTGGGATATCAGAACAAAATAATTTAAAAAATGAGTTTAAGTTTTGTAACCCAAGAACTAGCTGAATGAGGGTGCCATTTAGTAAGACAGGAAGCACAAACGAAGGAGAAGGGCTTTGGTTGGATGTAATAGTGACAGAAATTTCATGTACGTATCGCACATATAAGTGGAACTATCAACTAAACGTTCCCACATGGTGCAAACAGGTAAAGTTATTGGCTGCTAGTCAAAAAGCTGGAAGTTTGAGTCCACCCAGAGGCACTTCAGAAGAAAGTCCTGGTGATCTATTTCTGAAAAAATCAGCCATTTAAAACCCTATGGAGCTGTTCTACTTTGACACAACTAGGGTTTCCATGAGTCAGAATCCACTTAACATGTGTTTGTGTGTGTTGTGTGTAGAGAGAGAGCAAGAGAATGGTCAAGTCTGAATACCTAAATACATTAGTATATAGAGAGCATCAAAATCTAATAAACTAAAAATTACTCCAGAAATGACTGAAGATTACTAAAAAAAGAAGAGATCTGAAAAAGAACACTGAGACACGCCAACATTAATAGGCAGTGGTAATGAGGAAGGGAAAAAATTAGGAACACAAGGTTCCCTAGATTCCAAAAGGTGGAAAAATGTTTTGAAAAGGATAGTGTTACCAGCTATGTCAGATTCTGCTGAGAGGTTGATCAAAATAAGGGCTGAAAAATGATTGCTAGATTTTACAACCTAGAAGACACATGACTTTGATTTAAAAAAAAAAAAAGTCAGTGGAATGGTAGGAATAAAATCTCTGAAATATATTCAGGAGGAAGAGGGGAGGTAAGGAAAAGGAGGACAGTGACTTTAGGCTTCACTTTCAAACTTTCTTTCTTTTTTAAATTGTACTTTAGAGGAAGGTTTACAGAACAAACTAGCTTTTCATTAAACAATTAGTACACATATTGTTTTGAGACACTGGTTGCCAAACCCACAATATGTCAATATTCTTCCCTTCTCAAACTTGGGTTCCTTACTACCAGCTTTCCTGTCGCCTCCTGCCTTTTCATCCTTGGCCCTGGGCTGGTGTGCCCATTTAGTCTTATTTTGTTTCATAGACCTCTCTATTCTTTGGCTGAAGGATGAACCTCAAGAGTGACTTCATTGCTGAGCTAAAAAGGTGTCCAGGGGGCCATACTCTCGGGGTTTCTCCAGTCTCTGTCAGACCAATAAGTCTGGTCTTTTTTTTTTTCTTGTAAGTTAGAATTTTGTTCTACATTTTTTCTCCAGCTCTGTCTAGGACCCTCTATCGTGATCCCTGTCAGAGCAGTCAGTAGTGGTAGCCAGGCACCACCTAGTTGTGCTGGACTCAGTCTGGTGGAGGCTGTAGTACTCGTGGCCCATTAATCCTTTGGACTAATCTTTTCCTTGTGTCTCTGGTTTTCTTCTTTCTCCCTTGCTCCTGAAGGGGTGAGACCAGTGGAGTAACTTAGATGGCCGCTCACAAGCTTTTAAGACCTCAGATGCTACTCAACAAAGTCAAATGTAGAACATTTTCTTTATAAACTATGTTATGCCAACTGAGCTAGATGTTCGCCTAGACCATGATCCCCACAGCCCTCAGCCCAGTAATTCAGTCCCTCAGGGAGTTTAAATGTGTCTATGGAGCATCCATGACCTTGCCTTGGATGAGTTGTGCTGGTTTCCCCAGTCTTATGAGCTGTCTTACCCTTCACCAAAGTTACCACTAATCTATTGTCTATTCAGTGTTTTTCCATCCCCTCCTATCCCCTCTCTCGTTACATCAAAGATTGTTTCTTTTTGTATGTAAATCTTTTCATGAGTTTTTGTAATAGTGGTCTCATACAGTATTTGTCCTTTTGTGATTGACTTGTTTCACTCAGCATAATGCCCTCCAAATTCATACATGTTGTGAGATGCTTCACAAATTCATCATTGTTCTTTATTGTTGCATTGTACTCCATTGTGTATATGTACCATAGTTTGTCGATCCATTCATCTGTTGCTGGGCACTTAGGTTGTTTCCATCTTTTTGCTATTGTGAACAATGCTGCAATGAACATGGGTGTGCATATGTCTATTCGTGTGATAGCTCTTATTTCTCTAGGATATTTCCCTAGGAGTGCAATTGCTGGATCATATGGTATTTCTATTTCTAGCTTTCTAAGGAAGCACCATATTGTTTTCCAAAATGGTTGTAACATTTTGCATTCCCACCAGCAGTGCATAAGAGTTCCAATCTCCCTGCAACCTCTCCAATATTTGTTATTTTCTGTTTTTTTGATTCGTGCCAGTAATGCTTGGGTGAGATGGTATCTCATTGTGGTTTTGATTTGCATTTCTCTAATGGCTAGTGATCATGAGCATTTCCTCTTGTGTCTGTTAGCTGCTTGAATGTCTTCTTTGAAGAAGTGTCTGTTCATATATTTGGCCCTCTTTTTAATTGAATTATTTGTCTTTTTGTTGTAGAGGTGTTGGATTTTTCTGTAGATTTTAGAGATTAGAACTTTTTTGGATTTGTCATAGCCAAAATTTTTTCCCAGTCTGTAGGTTCTCTTTTTACTTTTTTGGTGAAGTCTTTTGATGAGCCTAAGTGTTTACTTTTTAGAAGATCTCAGTTATCTAGCTTAACTTCTGGAGTTTGTGTATTATTAGTTATGGTCTGTATCCTGTTAATGCTGTGTATTAAGGGCCTCTAGCATTGATCTTATTTTTTCTTCTTTTATCTTTATACCTTTTGGTTTTATATCTAGGTCTTCGATCCATTTTGAGTTAGTCTTGTGTATGGTGTCAAGTATGGGTCCTGTTTCATTTTTTGCAGATGGACACCTAGTTTTGCTGGCGACCTTTGTTGAAAAGTCTGTCTTTTCCCTATTTGATGGACTTTGGGCCCTAGTTGAAGATCAGATGACCATAGATGGATGGATTACATCTGGGTCCTCAATTCTTTTCCATTGGTCAATGTATCTGTCATTATAACTTTCCATATAAAGTTAATGATTAGTTTTTCCATCTCTTTAAAGAATGTTGTTGGTATTTGGATTGGGATTGCATTGTATTTGTAGATTGCTTTGGGAAGAATTTCTCCTGAATATATTTCAATCAGAGATTTTATTCCTATGATTCCACTGACTTTTTTTTTTAAATCAAAGGTCACGTCTACCTATCCATGAGCATGCTATGTTTTTCCATTTATGTGGTTCTCTTGGTTTCTTGCAATGCTTTGTAGTTTTCTTTGTATAGGTCTTTTACATGCCTGGTTAAATTTATTCATAAGTTTTTTTTAGGGGTTATTATAAATGATATTGTTTTCCTGATTTCCTTTTTGTTGTTCTCTTTATTGATATATAGAAATCCAACTAATTTTTGCATGTTTATCTTATATGCTGCTACTCTGCTTAATCTTTCTATTAGTTCCAGTAGTTTTCTCTTTTGAGTTTTCTATGTATAGTATCATATCATCTGCAAATAAGGACAGTTTTACTCTTTGTTACCAATTTGGATGCTCTTTATTTCTTTTTCTTGCCTTATTACTCTAGCTAGGACTTCTAGCAGAATGTTAAATAGGTTCACTTTCTAAACTTTTGAGCAGTTTTGGACAAATCAAAAGAGAGAAAGGAAGCAGTAGTTGAAGTAGCTGAATGCTTATTTGAATAATCCAGTGTCATGGATTGAACTGTGTCTTCAAAAACGTGAGTATCAATAATTCCCAGTATTGTGTGATTGTCCACCATTTTGTTATCTGATGTGATTTTCCTATGTGTTGTAAATCATATCTCTATGATGTTAATGAGATAGGATTAGTGGCAGTCATAGTAATGAAGCAGGACTTAATCTACAAGATTAGGTTTTTTCTTAAACCAATCTCTTTTGAGATACAAAAGAGAGAAGTGAACAGAGAGACAGGGGGACCACATACTCCCAAGAAGCAAGAGCCAGGACAACAGCGCATCCTTTGGATCCGAGGTCCCTATGCTGAGAAGGTCCTCAACTGGGGAAGACTGATGACAAGGATCTTCCCCTAGAGCTGACAGAGAGAGAAAAACTTCCCCTGGAGCTCACACCCTGAATTTGGACTTCTAGCATACTAGGCTGTGAGAAAATAAATTTTTCTTTGTTAAAAGCATGCACTTGTGGTATTTCTGTTATAGCAGCAGTAGATAACTAAGACATTTAGTAAACTGGGAAAAATTGATATTTCATGAGAGAGCAAGAATAGTTATTGTAGTAAGATTCTTGAATAAGACAGAAGAGAAAAGCGACAGGAATTCAGTACCCAAAATGAGGATTTGGACTTAAGTCAGAAGAGAGATACAAAAAGACTGACAGATTTGGTGGTGGATAGTAATGAATTTTTCTTCTGATTACTTTATGAGTCTCATAAAGTAGTAGTATTGTCTGAGATTGAGAAGGAAGAAGAGATTGTTGGAAATTTGAGGATAGAGGAGATATGAATTAAATCGTTCAGATTATGGGAGAGTAAGAGAGAACTAACTGAGTTAAAACACTAGGATTGTCAGACAATGTGGAGATCCTGCTGGAGGTCTGTGGTCACAGATATAAAGTTAGAATAGTTAGCATGGGTTTATATTTTTCTACAGCCACCTTACTCTACTCTGGCAGTAGTGTGGAATCCTTAGACTGTCAGATTGAACTAGAACTGGGATTTTGGTCAGGCAAGTACACCTAAAGAGCAAAGGATACAGGAGGTGGGATGTCAGCTAAGTAATGATTATATTGATTATTGATATCCAGTTTTAAGCATTTAGATTTCCATAGTGAAGTAGGAAGTAAGATTATCAGTTTGGCGTGATAATGGAGAATAAAGTGGAGGTTTAGAAGGGGAGAAGCATGAAAAAGCTGTCTAGGGGAGAGAGAAAAGAATATAGAGTATGGTTTCTGAGCAACAGTCAAGACCTATTTGAAGTTAGTCGTCATGGATTTAAAGGTAGGCCAGTCACCAGCATTTTATTATTTTCCCCCGACATATTTAGATGAGTGCATTCCAGCATGGAGTAGGAAGAGGCTTGGATTTAATCATGGTTGTGTTTATCCAAGCAATTAAGATGGGAAGATAGCAGCAAGGAAATGTGGTGTAAATACATATCAAGTAGTAATTAGAATGATTCAATGTGGATATAAGCTAAGTAAGAGTAGAAGTGAAAACATACAGAGTTTGAAAGAGAGTGGAAAGTCAGGATGAGGGCTTTGGGTTACTAGAAGGAGTGACCTGGAAGATGGAAAAAGGTGGTCCGAGAAAGGGGCATTGGAACTGATATTGTGAGGCGTTTATACCTGTTCATTATGACAAATGAATCCCTGAGGAAAAGTAGAAGACAAGACCACTAGACAAGAAAGCCAAGAGTGGTGAGGATACCGGAAGGACCCTCGACATGGATATTGAAATCACTGAAAAGTACAACAGTAGTGAGAACTAAGAATGACAGTGAAACATGCAGTAAATTTTCAAAAAATTAGGTTTGATCAAGAGGGATGGTAGATGGCTATAGCACGGACGAGTGATACAAAATGTATTACAGCATATTTTATATACGCAAAGCAACAATTATTAGATACAGAAAATCATATACAGTGTGAAAGATTTTAAAACAACTACCTCAACAACGGATAAATATGTAGAACCCAGCGGTTCTCTTCTATACCTGACTGGTATGGAGGGTAAAAGAGATTTCTTGAAAAGATTTGACCTTATAGAATTACGGAAGCTGGTTAAGCTGCCTCTGTAGGACAGTTGTCCTTGCATCCGATGTTAGAGTTTCATGTTTATAGGGCAAGCAGTTGGGGACAAAAGGTAGATGAAAGGTGAGAAAGACAAAAAAACAAGCTGGACCTCTCATGCACAAACTGGATGGAGTCCGTAAGACAATACTGAAAACCATATCATTTCTTGTTGTTTCTGATCTTGACTGTATGCATGGCCTGTAGAAGCCAGGGTCTTTTATCATGGAGCTGACCCTGGAGTCCACGAAGATGGGAGAGTAACCAGGGGAAGATGAAACAGTTATAAGCCCAGACACTGGCTTACACTAGTGAGGAGAACCAACTAAACAATGATCAGAAGATCAGCAGGTGACTTACAAAACGGCTGTTGTTTCATATCTACCTTCCAAATCTCTTGTGGGCAACTCTAACCAAAACACACAGGGGAATTCTGGGCAATGTAGTTCAGCTTAACCAAGCTGACACATTACACAGCCTCCACAGCCTCAAATACAAATATCAATAAAGAATAAATATAAATTAATAGACTAGGATCCATTTCAACATATTAAAAAGAAATAATAACACCAAAATAATTTTAAAAAATAATTATTATTATAAGGAAAACATTAATGAAACTGAAAACAAATATAAAATAGAAAGGATCAGCAGAGCTAGAAGCTTACCTATGGAGAGTTTTTAAAATTGGCAAACTACTAGAAAGATAGATGAAAAAAGAAAGGAAAAAAATAAGAAAAGATTAAAAAACTAATGTTACAAATGAAAAAAAGAATATTACTTAAGATGCTTCCTAGGAGGATTTCAGGGGAAAATTTATACTAATGCATTTAAAATTTTAAATAAGAAGGCAAATACCAAGAAAAATAAAATTTATCTAACTTAGACAAAAAGAACTAGAAAACCCGAACAGTCCAACAACCATTAAAGGAATTTAATTCGTTGTCAAAAATCTTTCTCAAAAGAAAATTCTGGTCTCTAATCATTTCATAGGCTAGATCTCCCAAGATCTGTCTGCATCCCATTACCCAGCAATTTCATCCCTAAGGCAACGATACAGACAAGTACAACAATGTATGTGCAACAGGTAGCGACCTTTTTCGCAATGTTTATAGCAGCATCACTTGCAGTAGCCAAACCCCAGAAATAACATATGTGTCCATCAACAAGAGAATGTACGGAAAGTACTCATTCAGCTGAGTAATAAATAGCAAAACCAATGAACGAAGTACTGCCTTATGCAACAGTTTGAATGAAATTCATTAAATAATGTTGAGAAAAAGCAGCAGCGATTCAAGGATTGCTTGTAGTATGAATCTACTTGTAGAAACTTTAAAAATAAGGCAATCGAGTCTTAGCAATGCAAACAAGGGAGAAAAATGGTAGGGAAAGTAGTATTTGCTTATTACTGAAGTATTGTAACAGTGAAAGATGGGGTTGTGACAGATGGCGCAGTGGATTTCTAGAGTGCTGGCGAAGTCTTATTCCTCATTCTAAGTGTTGGTTTCTTGGGCTTTTGCTTTACAGTTATTAAATTGCTTGCATTGTATTCATTTGTTCCTATGTATGCAATACCCCTCAAAACCAAACTCACTGCTGTTGAGTCGATTCCTACTCATAGGAACCCTATCGTTTACAAAAAACAAAGAAAATTTGTTAAACTCAAAGACATTCTAAAACATTATAAAAACCCGTACCTGTTGTTATCAACTCCATTAAGACTCATAGTGACCCTATATATAATATGTATTATTTCAATTTAGGGGAATCAAATTATAACCTTTCCAAAATCACGCCATTTTTGAGAAAGGCCATCTTCCACACAGTTAAGCACAGAGAAATTGCATTCTGCTGACAACAAAGTCACATCAGAAATTATTGATTTCATTTATTTTCAGTAGAACTAGTTAAGGAGCAAAGTTTTTAATGGCTCTACTCTCGAGGGGCCGATGACAGATCATGTAGGAGTAGCTACTGCTGATCCTACTCAGTTCTTGAATCCTCTTCATGAGAAGCAATTACTTATCGTCACTCTTTTCAAATTGGGTGATTATATCTAAAAGAGGATAGACTGATGAGCTTTTATCTGCCATATAGCAAACATAAACTCCAAGCTGAATCCACATGGGTACTGTGCCTCAGCTGGAAAAATAGTGAAGAGAACTGACATACAATCACTCAAGGTTAAAAAAAAAATTGTATAGGACAGCACATTTGATTCTGAGTCTATAAATTCAGTCTAATTACTAGACTTCTAGCATTCTAAGCTGAGACTCAGAAGTGCTGGATGTTGTCTAAAGTCAAACATCCTGTGAAAAGAAGGCCCCTGGCACTGAGATGAATGTTTTTCCCTTTCCACCCCGGTGGCACCATGGTCAAGCTTTAGGCTGCTAACCAAAAGGTCGGTAGTTCAAATCTACCAGCTGCTCTGCTCCTTGGAAACTCTATGGGGCAGTTCTACTCTGTCTATAAGGTCGCTATGAGTCGGAATCAACTTGATGGCAGTAGATTTGTTTTTTTTGTTTTTTTGTTTTTTTTATATACTCCCTGGACCAAAATTTGGAGGTTCTGATGCTAATGAATTTCTATGTTTCTCTTCTGCTCATATCCCTTATTTGAATCACTTACAGATTTACTTTTTTTCCCAGGGTCAGATTCCTTACCGGAGGAAAAGGACTCCATTTAATATCTATTTCCTTCGGAAAATGTTCAGTGTTATAGTAAACTATTAGCTGAAAACAAAGGTTACTTACTTAATATTGAATAATCACTTTATAAAGACTGACAGTTAAATATCCTGAAAGTTAAAAACTATCAGCCTTATTACAATGTTTAATCAGCTAATTTGAAATATGTATATATAAATATAATAGAAACTTTTTAATGGCATTTGTATTATGTGTGCATACACACACAAGGTCAATCCCATATTTAACTGTCATTTTTATAAAGAATGAAAGGAATAATTTTAATGATGACAATAATTCAAAATAGCAACCAATACAGCCTATACTTTACTTCTCTACTAAGGGACAGATTATGCATTAGGCACAGCTGGATGAATTACCTGTGTCCCCAGATGCTCTTAGATCCCTGTGAATCATGTACTGAGAATGAGAATAACAACATTATACACAGAATGCATTTAGAAACTAGGTCTGGGCATAGTCAGTTAAAAAATGAGTAGAAATATGAGTATCGGAGATATAAATGTGAGATGCATTTAAATTGACTCAAAAAACTCACACAAAATTTGCTTCCAGGAGTCACTGTGTTCTTCGAATGTGGATCTCATGAAGAAAATGAAAGTTGAATTTCTGAGATATTTTTTCCATCCTCACTCTTTCCCATTCCATACAACCATTTTCTGTATAAACCCTTCTATTAATTTTCTGCAGAGACATTATATTTTGGTTTAAATTCCTTCGTTGTGAAGGAAGAGCGATTTGCTCTTCCTGTATAATTGTAGAAAATCTTAGAATGTACCTGGTAGTTACCCTATTAAACAAGAGTTGGCACATCTGTGCAAGACAATGAGGGAACTGAAGTCTACGTTGGGCGTTCAAACAAAGTGGGCATGCTTTAACTGCATTTCTTTTCTAATTATAAGTTAATGCATACTCAGTTTATAAAATTCACAAAGAATTTAAGGAAAAAGAGTAAAACGTCTTTAAAACTATCCCCTGAAAGCAATAACTTCTAATATTTAGACTTATTTCCTCTCAGTCTTGGGCTAGTGAAAGATTAGAGCATTAAGTCCAGCAAATGAATTGCTACTTCATTTCAGGCATATAGATAACATTTCTAAAAAAAAGAAAACAGCTGAAGTTTCTGCTCTCACAAGCATTACAATGAGGAAGAAGAAAATCTGAAACAGTAAATACATAATGTCACGTCAGTTAGTACTACATATATAAAGAAAAATTAAACAAGGTAGTGAGATGGAGAGTGACTAGGGATGCTATTACACAGTGAATGAGCAGGATAAACTTTCCTGACAGTAGACATTAGAAGAGAGTCCTGACTAATGAGGCACAGCAGTCTAGGGACAGGGGGCAGAAGGCAGAAGGGGACAGGAAAGCTGGTGATAGGGAACCCAAGGTTGAGTAAGGATAATGTTGATGTGTTGTGAGGTTGTTAACCATTGTCATAGGGCAACATGTGTACTAACCGTTAAATGAGAAACTATTTTGTTCTGTAAGCCTTCATCTAAAGTGAGAATAGCAGCACAATTGGAAGAGTGTAGTCGATGTCACTGAACTGTGAGTGTAGAAATTTTTGAAATGGCGTATCTTTGGCTATCAATATTTTCACCAGAAAAAAAAGGTCGAGAAGGGAGACGGTTGACATGTTGTGGGGTTGTTAACCAATGTCATAAAACAATATGTGTACTACTGTTTCATGAGAAATTTTGTTCTGTAAGCCTTCACCTGAACTACAATTAAAAAAATTAAAAAATAAATCTTAAAAAAATAAAAAAAAATAAAAAAGAAGAGAGTCCTGAATTCCTGAATGAACTTTGACATAAACATCTCCGTGTCCTGGTTAGAATATGGAAATTTCTGTGCACTTTCCCCAAACAGAGTCATTCAGAAATTCCAGGACTCTAAATTCTTTAATTACTACCTCATTCAACCTCCAGATGATTCTGATGCAAATAACTTAAAATCACACTTTGAGAAGCATCATGCTTCATTGCCCAATATCATAGCCACCAGTCACATGCAGTTATTAAAAATAAAATTCAAATTACAAACCAAAATTTAAAATTCATTTTCTCAAAAACACTAGCCACATTTTAAGTGCTGAATAGACACACCTGGTTAAGGCTACTTCATTGAACAGTGAAAACACAGAACATGTCCGTCATCTCAGAAACTTGTATTGGTCAATGCTGATCTGGTACAACCAGTTTTCATTTGTTGCCAGTTGACTGGACTGCAGTCAGTAGTATCAAGAGGAGGGATTAGAAGATTCAAAATCCAGAAATTCTTGTCATTTTTTTATATTTTATTGTACTTCAGGTGAAGGCTTACAGAACTAATAGTTTCTCATGAAACACTAGTACACACGTTGTTTTATGACATTGGTTAACAACCCCCACAACATATCTACCCTCTAACTTCTCAAACATTTTTTTTTTTTTTTTGGTGAAAATACACATAGCCAAAGATACATCGTTTCAAAAATTTCTACATACACAGTTCAGTGACATTGACTACTCTTTTCCAATTGTGCTGTTATTCTCACTTAAGATGAAGGCTTACCGAACAAAATGGTTTCTCATTTAACAGTTACTACAAATGTTGCCCTATGACAATGGTTAACAATCTCACAACACTTCAACAGTACACTTACTCAACCTTGGGTTCCCTATCACCAGCTTCCTTGTCCCCTTCTGCCTTCTGGCCCTCGTCACTGGACTACTGTACTTTATTAGTCCCATTTGGTTTTACGGGGCTGTCCACTCCAAGAATGAACAGTGAACCTCGGAGGTAACTTCAACACTGAGGTAAAAGCGTGTCTGGGGGCCATACTCTCAGGGTTTCTCTAGTCTCCTTTAGGCCAGTAAATCTGGTCTTTTTTTTTTTTTGTGAGTTAGAATTACGCCCTACATCCTTCTCCAGCTCTGTCCAGAACCCTCTGTTGTGATCCTAGTCAGAGCAGTCAGTGGTGGTAGCCGGGCACCATCTAGCTTAGGTGGACTCAGTCCGGTGGAGGCCTTGGTAGATGTGGACAATTAGTCCTTTGGACTAATCTTTTCCTTGTATCCTGTTCTCTTCATTCTCCCTTGCTCCCGAAAGGATGAGACCAGTGGAGTATCTTAGATGGCCGCTCACAGACTTTTAAGACCCCAGACACTACTCACCAAGGTAGAACGTAGAGCATTGTCTTTATAAGCTGTGTCATGCCAATTGAGCTAGATGTTCCCCGAGACCATGGTCCACAGAACCCTCCGCCCAGCAATTCAGTCCTTCAGGGGGTTTGGATCTGTCTATGGGGCTTCCATGACCTTTCTTTGTACAGGTTGTGCTAGTTTGCCCTGTATTGTGTACTGTCTCACCCTTCATCCAAGATACCAGTTATCTGTTACCTATTTAGTAATTCCCCCCCCCCACCCCTCCCATCCCTGGCAACCAACAAAGATTGTTACTTTTTGTGTGTGAACTTTTTCATAGGTTTTTACAATAGAGGTCTCATACAATATTTGTCCTTTGGTGATTGACTTATTTCACTCAGCATAATGTCCTCCAGTTTCATCCATGTTATGAGATGCTTCACAGATTCATTGTTGTTCTTTCTCATTGCACAGTACTCCATTGTGTGTATGTACCACAGTTTGCTTATCCATTCATCCACTGATGGGCATCTACGTTGTTTCCATCTTTTTGCTATTGTGAACAATGCTGCCATGAACATAGGTGTGCATATGTCTATTCGAGTGACGACTCATTTCTCTAGGATATATTCCTAGGAGTGGGAGTTCTGGATCGAATGGTATGTCTATTTCTAGCGTTCTGAGGAAGCGCCATATCATTTTCCAAAATGGCTGTATCATTTTGCATTCCCACCAGCAGTGCATAAGAGTTCCCATCTCCCCACAGCCCCTCCAACATTTGTTATTTCCGGTGTTTTTGACTCGTGCCAGTAATGCCAGGGTGAGATGGTATCTCATTGTGGTTTTAATTTGCATTTCTCTAATGGCTAGTGATCGTGAGCATTTCCTCATGTGTCTGTTGGCCATTTAACTGTCTTCTTTAGTGAAGTGTCTGTTCATTTCCTTTGCCCATTTTTTAATAGGATTATTTGTCTTTTTGCTGTAGAGGTGTTGGATTTTCTTGTAGATTATGGAGATTAGACCTTTGTCTGACTTGTACTGTCCAAAATTTTTTTCCCAGTCTGTAGGTTCTCTTTTTACTCTTTTGGTGAAGTCTTTTGAAGAGCATAAGTGTTTGATTTTTAGAAGATCCCAGTTATCTAGCTTATCTGTTGGGTTTTGTGCATTGATGGTTATGGTTTGTATCCTGTTAATGCCATGTATTAAGGCCTGTAGTGTTGGTCTTATTTTTTCTTGTATGAACTTTATAGTTTTAGGCTTTATATTCAGGTCTTTGATCCATTTTGAAGTAGTTTTTGTATATGGTGTGAGGTATGGGTCCTGTTTCATTTTTTTGCAAATGGATATCCAGTTTGGCCAGCACCATTTGTTAAAAAGACTGTCTTTTCCCCATTTGATGGACTTTGGGCCTTTGTCAAAGATCAGGTGACTGTAGGTGGATGGATTTGCATCTGGGTTCTCAATTCTGTTCTATTGGTCAATGTATCTGTCGTTGTACCAGTACCAGGCTGTTTTGACTACTGTAGCTGTATAGTAGGTTCTGAGGTCAGGTAGTGTGAGTCCTCCAACTTTATTCTTCTTCAGTAGTGCTTTACTTATTCGGGGCTTCTTCCCTTTTCATATAAAGTTAATGATTAGTTCTTCCATCTCTTTGAAGAATGTTGTTGGTATTTGGATCGGGATTGCATTGTATTTGTAAATTGCTTTGGGTAGAATTGACATTTTCACAATGTTGAGTCTGCCTATCCATGAGCATGGTATGTTTTCCCATTTATGTAGATCCCGTTGGGTTTCATGGAGTAGTGTTTATAGTTTTCTTTGTATATGTCTTTTACATCCCTGGTCAGATTTATTCCTAAGTATTTTATCTTCTTAGGGGCTATTGAAAATGGTATTGTTTTCCTGATTTCCTTTTCATCGTTCTCCTTACTGGTGTATAGGAATCCAACTGATTTTTGAACGTTTATCTTGTATCCTGCTACTCTGCTAAATCTTTCTATTAGTTCCAGTAGATTTCTCGTGGAGTCTTTAGGGTTTTCTCTGTATACTATCATATCATCTGCAAACGGGGATAGTTTAACTTCTTCATTACCAATTTGGATGCCCTTTATTTCTTTTTCTTGCCTTATTGCTCTAGCTGGAAATACCAGCACAATGTTAAATAGCAGTAGTGATAAAGGGCATTCTTGTCTTGTTCCTGTTTTCAAGGGGAATGTTTCAGCCTCTCTCCATTAAGAATGATGTTGGCCATTGGTTTTGCATAGATGCCCTTTATTATGTTGAGAAATTTCCCTTCTATACCTATTTCACTGAGAGTTTTTATAAGGAATGGGTGTTGGACTTTGTCGAATGCCTTTTCTGTGTCAATTGAGATGATCATGTGATACTTTTGTTTCCTTTTATTTATGTGGTGGATTACGTTGATTGATTTTCTAATGCTGAACCATCCTTGCATACCTGGTATGAATCCTACTTGGTCGTGGTGTATTATTTTTTTTGATATGATGCTGAATTCTATTGACTAGAATTTTGTTGAGAATTTTTGCATCTATATTCATGAGAGATATTGGTCTGTAATTTTCTTTTTTCGTGACGTCTTTGCCTGGTTTTGGTATCAGCATTATGCTGGTTTCATAGAATGAATCTGGAAGTGTTGCTTCCTCTTCTATGCTCTGAAATAGCTTGAGTAGAACTGGTTCAAGCTCATCTGTAAATGTTTTGTAGAATTCTCCAGTGAAGCCATCTGGGCCAGGGCTTTTTTTGGTTGAGAGTTTTTTATTACCTTTTCAATCTCTTTTCTTGTTATGGGTCTGTTCATATTTTAAACATCACTTTGTTGTAGTTTGGGTAGGCCGTGTGTTTCTAGAAATTTATCCCTTTCCTCTAGGTTTTCAAATTTGTTGGAGTATAGGTTTTCATAATATTCTGTTATAATCCTTTTTATTTCAGTTGGGGCTCTTGTAATGTCTCCCATTTCATTTCTTATTTGGGTTATTTGTGTCCACTCCTGTTTTTCTTTTGTCAGTCTGGCCAGTGGTTTGTCGATTTTGTTGATTCTTTCAAAGAACCAACTTTTGGTTTTGTTGATTCTTTCTATTGTTTTTCTGTTCTCTATTTCATTTATTTCAGCTCTGATCTTTACTATTTCCTTTCTTCTGGTGGTTGTGGGCTTTTCTTGCTGTTCTTTCTATTTGTTTGTGTTCTGTAGTTAATGTTTTGATTTTGTCCCTTTCTTCTTTTTAGATATGTTCATCTATTGCTATAAATTTTCCTCTGAGGACTGCCTTTGCTGTGTCCCAGAGGTTTTGGTATGATGTGTTTTCATTCTCATTTGATTCTAGGAATTTTTTGATTCCATCTCTGATTTCTTCTATTACCCACTGATGTATAAGCAGGGTATTATTCAGTTTCCATGTAATTGATTTTTTTTCCTTGCTCTTTCTATTGTTAATTTCTACCTTGATGGCACTGTGGTCAGAGAAGATACTTTGAATTATCTCAACGTTTTGGATCTTGTTGAGGATTGCTCTGTGGCCTAAGATGTGGTCTATTCTGGAGAACGTTCCATGTGCATTGGAAAAGAATGTGTACTTTGCAGTGGTTGGACGGAGTGTTCTGTATATGTCTATGAGGTCAAGTTGGCTGATTGTGCCCTTTAGGTCTTCTGTATCTTTGCTGAGTTTCTTCTTAGTTGTTCTGTCCTTTACTGAGAGTGGTGTGTTGAAGTCTCCTACTATTATTGTGGAACTGTCAATTTCTCTTTTCAGTGTTGTTAGAGTTTGTTTTATGTATTTTGGAGCCCTGTCATTGGGTTCATAGATGTTTATTATGGTTATGTCTTCATGATGGATCGTCCCCTTAATCATTATATAGTGTCCTTCTTTGTCTTTTATGGTAGATTTTGTTTGAAAGTCTATTTTATCTGAGATTAGAATTGCCACTCCTGCTCTTTTTTGGTAGTTGTTAGCTTGATATATTTTTTTCCAACCTTTGACTTTTAATAAATTCACATCGTTGTTTCTAAGGTGTGTCTCTTGTAGACAGCATATTGATGGATCCTGTTTTCTTATCCATTCTGTCACCCTCCGTCTCTTTATGGGTGCATTGAGTCCATTTACATTCAGTGTAATTATTGATAGATGTGAGTTTGTTGCTGTCATTTTGTAGTGCTTTTTTTTTGTGGTGCTGAAGTTTTCTTTGTTCTTCTTACTCTCTTGTGCTGAGTTACTTTTGTTTGTGGATTTTTTCTTCATTTCTTTTGTTTTTGTTGAGACTTTATGCTTTTTGTCTTTATTTTTATGAGTTGATTTGTTAACTTTCTTTGTGGTTACCATGAATTTTACCCTTATCTTTCTAAGTTTGAAGCAGTCTACCCTTACTTGGTATCACCTTGCCTTCCTCTCCATTAGAAGGTTCTATACCTATGCTGTTTATTCCTTCTTTCATTGTTTTGATGTTGTTGTCATCCTTTGATTGATTGCTCTGATTCCCTGTTGTATATCTTTTGTTTTTGGAAAGTCGTCTGTAGTTCAGTTCCTAGAATGGTATCTGGTTCATGTTAACCTGCGTCCTAGGTCCTAGGTCCTGCCTGAGGGCTTAAGCTGTTTGTCCTCAGATCGAAGAACTCCCTTTAATAATTCTTGTAAGTTTGGTTTGACTTTTGCATATTCCTTTAGTTTCTGTTTATCTGGAAATGACCTAATTTCACCATCAAATCTGAATGAGAGTTTTGCAGGATATGTTATTCTTGGCTGACAATTTTTTTCTTTCAAGATTTTATATATGTCATCCCATTGCCTTCTTGCCTGCATGGTTTCTGCTGAATAATCTGAGCTTAGTCTTATTGTTTCTCCTCTGTATGTGACTTCTTGTTTTTCACGAGCTGCTCTCAGGATTCTTTGTTTGTCTTTGGTTATGGCGAGTGTGAATATGATATGCCTTGGTGATTTTCTTGTGGGGTCTCTTCTATATGGGGTTCGTTGAGCTTCTTGGATGGCCAGCTTTTCATGTTTCATGATATTGGGGAAGTTTTCTGTCAGAAGTTCCATAATGATCCTCTCTGTGTTTTCTGTTTTCTCCCCCTGTTCTGAAATTCCAATTACTCGAAGATTTTTGCTTTTCATTGTGTCCCACATAACTCTCAGGGTCTCTTCATTTTTCTTTGTTCTTTTTTCTGAGTTTTCCTGAAACAGAGTTGTATCCAAGTGTTTGTCTTCAATTCCACTGATCCTGTCTTCCACGGTTTCAAATCTGCTTCTCAGCCCTTCTATGACATCATTCATTTCTGAAATCTTGTTGTTTATCTTTTGGATTTCTAATTATTGTTTCTGTGTAATTTCTAGTTGTGAAGTTATTTTGGCATTTTGTTCCTGCATCATCTTTCTGAATTCTTCCAATTTTTATCTGTATTTTCCATGAATTTGTCTATTATTTCCTCATGTTTGTCAGCTTTTTGCCTCAGTTCTTGGAATATCCGAGTATTAGAGATTTGAATTCCCTATGAGGTACTTCTAGTGCATTTTCTTCCACAGGAGAGTCATCTGGTGTTTTAATTTGGATGCCTACTGGAACCATCCTGTCCTGTTTTTGTAAATGTTTTGATATTGTCTGCTGTTTTCAGGGCATTAAGTAGTTATTTTTCTCATTTACTGATTGTAGATTTGTTTGTTTTGTCCCTGTTTAAAAAAAAAAATTTGACTATGTCTGAACAGGTGGACTGTGTGTTCTTTGTTGTTTGCTCATCTGTGCACTCAATACTTTTCTCCTCCTTCTCCAACTGGCAGGTTCAGTCACTCAGATATGGTACAGCAGGCAGATCTAGCTGAAGAGGAGTTACTGGGACAGGTTTTTGTGGCACTTACTGCAGCCACCAGGGCAGGTCGGTAATCAGTGCCGGGCAGGTTCCAGTAGGCCATGCCTGCACTGCTTGGTGGTGTGATGTCAAGCGCACAGTGCAGGTAGGCAGGATGCAGCAGGGAGATGGTTATGTGTGGAGCTAAGATGGATATGGGAGAGACGAGAGAGGAACAGGAGCCAAAAAACATACAAACAAACAAAAAAGAATGCTAGGGGAGCTGGCCGTTGGAATGGAGAGATGAGAGACTATGAAATGGAGAAAAACAGAAAGGGGAAGAGGAAGAAAAGAATGAATAAATAAAAATAAGAAAGTTTAAAAAACCACGAAGTTCCCAGGGATCGCACCAGTGCAGCTATGAGGTCTGGGGAAGTCGCTCTCAGGTGTTGCAGTACAGCCTGGCTAGAAGGCATAGAGGTATACAACACCAGGTATTCAGGGAACAGAAAGAGAAGGAAGATATAGAGAGACGAGAAACGGAGCAAAGAAGAAAGACAAAAAGGGAAAAAGAGGGAAAAGAAAAGAAAACAAATTAAAAAAAAAAAGAACAAGAAAGGCCCCCCCAAAAAAAAGGAAAAAAAAAAAACAATGAAAAAAGGAATGTTCTCAGGGATCCGTCTGCACGTCTGTGGAAGCTGCTCTGCCTAGCCAGAAAGGGCTCCCAACTCAAGAAAAGGAAAAGAAAACAAACGAACAATTCAAAACGAACAAATGAACAAAAGCCCCATGATCCCACGAGCGCAGTAGCCCAGACCGGGAAGCAGCTCCACACTCGAATGGAGCTCCGCAGCCCCTCAGGAAAAAGCAAATATAGCGCACGGAGCCAGGCACTCGAGTGAAAGGAGGGGGAGGCGGCGAGAGGCAAGTGAGAAATCAAAAGAAGCAGGAAAATAAAAGCAACACTAGCAGCCCACAAATGGCACCCAGAGAGCCGCCCGCTTGGGTGTGTGGAATCCAAGCAGCTGGCGCCTCCTGGTCAAGAGACCGTGGCCGCGGGAAGCAGAGGAACAGATGAACAAAAGCCCCGGGATCCCACCAGCGTGGCAGCCCAGACCAGGAAGAAGCTGCACACTCAAATGGAGCCCCACAGCCCCTCAGGAAGAAGCAAAGATGGTGCTCAGAGCCAGGCACTCAAGCAAAAGGAGGGGGAGGCGGCAAGAGGCAAGCAAGAAATCAAAAGAAGAGGGAAAAAAAAAGCAACACCAGCAGCCAACAAATGGCACTCAGAGAGCCAGCTAGTGCGGGCTGGTGTTTCTGGACAAGAGACTGTGTCCGCGGGAAGCAGAGGAGGCCGAGTGTGGGTGAAGAATGGTGGAGAGTGGGAAAGCGTATATCACAAATTGCCGGTGCTCTGCAGCCCCTCAGGAAGAAGCAAAGGTGGCGCACGGAGCCAGGCACTCGATTGAAAGGAGGGGGAGGTGGCGAGAGGCAAGTGAGAAATCAAAAGAAGCAGGAAAAAAAAAAGCAACACTAGCAGCCAACAAATGGCACCCAGAGAACCTCCCGCTTGGGTGTATGGAATCCAAGCAGCCGGTGCTTCCCGGTCAAGAGACTGTGGCCACAGGAAGCAGAGGAGGCCGAGCAGGGGCGAAGAAGGTTGGGGGGTTGGGAAAGCACACACCACAAATTACCGGTTGTTTTGTCTCCCACTGGATGCTCTGTGAGGCTGCTTTCTCGTACCCCCATTTGCTGGTCTCTGATAGGAGTCCAAGATGGAGGATCCGCGCTGCGTTAGCTGGTAGGGGACCTCTGCATGAATCTCTCCTCGCTCTCCTTTCTCTGTCAGTTTTCTCACTCCATTTGGCGCTTGGCTGAGTTGTTTATCTCTTCATTTGATGTTTTAGGGTTTCAGGATTGTTGTATTCTCTGTTTGGCTTAGTTTTTCGGATCTTTGCTGTGGAGGGACAGCATGGTGCTTCTGCCTAGAGAGCCATTTTGCTGGAACTCCTCTCCAGAAATTCTTTTTACTACTTCTAAACAGTAAAGTCATTCTGAGAAGATTATGTTTGGGAAACTTCCAGAAATTTCTGCACAGCACCTATAGTTGTCATTGACCTGGTCAAACCAAAAAATCTTTTTAATCATTTTGTCCAGCACTAACTTCTTATACATTTTTAACATTTCAGTGATAAAAAAGGAAAGAAACAATATGGATGCTTCCTTTTACTTTAATCATTTCTTGTCCTTCCTGAAAGTAATATAAAAGTCTATGCTGATCAACATTTTTAAACTCAGGGTGCTCAGTTCCCAACAGTCCTATAACAAAACTGAGCCATATCTGAGCCAATTATGTGATTCTAAATGAAATCTCTGATGAATTTGAACTTTAACAGTCAAAGCAAGTGATTAAAATCCTAAATTAAATTCAGGGTCATCGTGATCTGGATTAAATACTTATACAATTTATCTTCACAAGATATTAGATATGTGCATTCTAAACCTGATCTAGTGTAGGTTTTTAATAATCATGGAGGTTATGAACAACTGAATGATACATATAACTAACTTATTTCTAACTTCAACAATGCTGATATGTAGCAAAGTAAATACTCTACCATGAATTCACCAGGCATTTTTTTTAAAGTATGAAGTGAGAACAAATGAAAGATGAATGGGAAAATGGCGCACAGTCTAGCAAATGGACAGGGGAGCTGGGGAGACTCACCTTCATTTTTTATCAGTTCTGTATCAACTCTGTTTTTCTAGGGAAAAAAAAAACCATAGCCAATAGTAGTAAGCATAATTAATAACCTGCAGGTTTGCGGGGGACCGGTTGCCTTTGAGTCCAAATCATGGGATGCAGGGACAACAACTGTCATCTATCTCCATCTTCTCCACAAAAAATAACTCTTAATTAATTTAGTTTTAAGATCTCCTTCTTTGAGTCTTGATTTTTTTTTTTTACTAAACTCTCCAGCTTGTATTGTAACTTATATGATACAGTGACATATCTATGTAAACAGATACATATCCAAACCTCAAAGTCATTTATTTATAAATAACAACAATTTAAATAGAAGATAAGAATAAACAACTGGCTAGTTCACACTGAAATAATAATTGAGAAAAAACTTGATAGGCAGAAGAACTATTTAAAGGCAGCTGTGTTTCTGTATACAATAACTATTGCATTAATAGTTTTAAATCCAGTAGAAACTATTTTGAAGGAAGGCCTTATTGTTGGTAAAATTTTATGGTTTAGGATAAACTCTATTTGGAAGAGTAGCTAGTTCTTTAGATTAAACTATGGTCTAGTTGATTGCTCTGTGGCAGATACAGATTTAAACGATTTTTAGAAAGAATTTTTCATGTGAGCTGAACCACTTTTATTCCAACGTTCATCCTCATACAAATTAACATCACAGGATATAAACCATAATAAATTTTTCATTTGTAATGAAAAATTAAATGCCACTGTCACTCTGGTGGAAATGAGAAATTTTATTATAACCGAGGTCATAGTGCTTTGTTAATTCAAATTTAAAAAGCAGCTGAGGAACAGCCAGCATGAAACAAACTGATTACAGCCAAAGCCATCATTGAATCTTTCTGTTTCTTGCATTTTTCCTCAAGAATAATAATTTAACCATAATACTTTTCTTCTTATCTCTCATATCGTGCCAACCTCTATTTTAGTACCCGCTATATTTTATCTCAAGCTTCTCTCCAATAATGATGTTGATGCTAGTTGCCATTGCTTCAGCTCTGAGTCATGGTGCCTCCATGTTTACCAGAAGGAAGTGTTGCCCAGTCCTGTGCTATCTCTGTGATCACTGGGGTGTTTGCATCCAACGTTGCAGCCATTGTGTCAATCTAGCTCATTGAGGGCTTCCCAAACATTTGCTGGCCCTCACTCATCATGATGCCCTTTTCCAGCGATTGCTCCTCCTGGTGATGGGTCCAAAGTAAGCAAGACAAAATCTCAGACAATATTGTGTGAACCACAGTGTTTTCATTCGCTGATTTTTGGAAGAAGATCACCAGCCTTTCCTTCCTAGTTTGTCTTAGTCCAGAAGCTCCACTGCAATCAGGCCACCATGGGTGACCCTGCTGGTATTTGAAATGTCAGTAGTATATCTTCCTGCATCATAGCAACATGCAAGTCACCACTGTATGACAAACTGACAACTGGGTGGTGCGCATGTTTACATCATCCTTGTAAAACTATGCTCTCTTTAAGAGCAGGACTTGGAGACATTACTCACGGCAGTGATGGCAGAGTTGAGCTCTCAGAATTGCCGAAGTGAATGTGCAATAGAGGTGAGGAGAACAACAGTATCGCAACCACAATTGCCTGCGTGGTGTGAACATGACGAGGTTCTAGGCTGCCTGACTTCAGGGCTCCTGACTAACTTCTCTTTCCTGAGACTAGTTCTTCAGCCTTCTCTTGATCTAAGAGCTATTCGAAATTCTTCTAATGATTTCACTTCCTGCTTAGTTACTGAGAGATCTTTCTATTACTGGCAGCAAGAACTCTGTCTGGTAAGGCAGAAATAATAAAAGAGCTAAATGGCAGGCTCTCCAGTCATCAGTCAGGCACTTTACAGAGACTTTCGGGGTAAACCCTGAGTCGCTGGTCCTCAGGTTTGGACCATGAAGAGATGGGATGATTACTGGTTTGTTTTACTCACAGTGGCATTCACTCCAAACACCCACCCAAGCATTCTTTGTATAACATAAAAATAATGTTTTTCACATTGTAAACTACTGTCTTCATACGTACATGCTGAATTGCTTAATATCAATTTATTTACCTACTACATAGACATTTTTGATCATTCTGTATTTTCTCAATCAACAGGTAGATAAAGAACATCTATTCTCATTTGGAAGCCTAATAAACTAATTCATCTTTTCAGAGAATGTTATACTCAAAAACATTGTAAAGCCTCTTTTTATTCACATGGGAAAGGTCACCATGAGGTTATTTTCAACTTGAAAATGATTCTCTTTGTGCTGAAAATCCATGAAATGAATGAAAACCTTCTGAATTAGCATCCAAAAATGTATTCCTGAATATTAGCATGTGATTGCAAAACACTTAATGACAGAGTTAATTTAAAGCAACAGTGAACTGTCTAAGCTTCATCGTAGATAATCAGAACAGAAGAGGTAGACTTTAAACATTAGTTGACTGTCACAGTTACAATGAAGTTCCAACTCGAAGCAATGAATGGCAGAATTACCCAGGTTCTTTGTAATTAATACGTCAGTCATCATGCAAGCGTAAAATAATCAGATTGAAATGGAACCCACACCAGCAAGCGTCAGAATTGATCAGGGAATTGCATACAACCGGCCTTCAGGGGACCCTGGCATCATTTACCCGATCAAAATGCTTACCTAGGATTTATACAACACATTTTCAAGAAGGGTCCAGAATTAAACACCTAAGCCACTTGGTGGTTATACATATAAAAACTCGCTGCCATTGAGTGGATTCCAACTCACAGCGACCCTATAGGACAGAGTAGAATTGCCCCATAGGGTTTCGAAGACTGCTATCTTTACAGAAGCAGATTGCCACACCTTTCTCTCATGGAGTAGCTGCTAGGTTCGACTCGTTGACCTTGTGGTTAGCAGCTGAGCACTTAACCACTGCGCCACCAGGGCTCCTCTATACGTGTATGTTACATGTATTTTGGTGTTGTTGTGTTAGTCTGCATTGCTTAAATTAACAGCTTAATGATCTACTTTCTTTTCATTTTAGCTGTGTGTACAGAGTCTAAATAACCGGCGATTAAGCAAATCGCTTTGGATGTCAGTAGAGAGAGCTATCTGAAATAGAATGATCCAACAGACTTTGTGCCCTGTTGTGAGTAGGTTAATTAGGTGAACATTCCCCTAGAGCTTTGAATGAGGCTTCCCTGTTTGGACATGCTACTATCACATTTTTTTTATCCCAATCATATTTCCTTTTTTAAAAATTTACTTATACATTTCACACATATCCCATGAATCTATCCTCTCATTACCCATAATATGAGATAAAAATCACATCTGTTTATTTATTATGAAAGCATAAAACTTTCAGGGTCCAAAATTTCTGATTAACGACTTCATTAAGAGGTTTATTTTTTTATTTTTATTTTTAATTTGCTTTCATGTTTTATATTAAGAATATCACAAAAAGATGAATTCAGACTCTGTCATTTGGGCATGCAGGCTCAGCTTTTCAAAGCCCATATACTACCAGTTTTAGAACATTCTAAATAATGAACAGATTACAAACAAATACAATATTTAGCAGTAATCACTAAAGGAGTGTAATCTCTAGCGATGTAAAATTTAATATCCCCGTGAAAAGGACAGTATCTGCGTGAGAAAAATATAAAAAGCATTATGAATGTATATATACAACGGCCATACTGCGAGGAATAGTCAGGACAGGGAATGAGTCCAGGTGGGATCCAGAGAAGAAAGGAGAATGCCCGAAGTTGTCTGCGAGTTTACGGGCATTTTCCAAAATCCGGTGGATCTGGGAATGTTTTCTCACGGCTCAGGGCTCAGGAACAGAGGCGTGAACACGGCTAACTGCCCTCCTCCTGCCCCGCGATCTCCACCGAGGGGGACTAATAAATTAACAGTCTTAGTAGAAAGGCGAACTATGAATAAATTCCTTATTCTAAAGATCTACAAGGTTAACCGCCAGTCTTGAAGCTTCATGCTCAATAGAGGGGAGAGAATTTCTCTTAAGAATCTGAAACAAGAGCGGAAAAAAAAAAAAAAAAAAGAATCTGAAACAAAGCTGATCTACACGTGGGTTTGCAGCCTACGTCATACTGTGTTTCCTAAAAAAGTTCAGTTTACGAATTATGTTAAAACTCTGACTAGATTGGTAGCACAAATAATTTCTAGATGAATCCACCTTCACCCCAGTCGTCAAAGAATTTTCCCAGATCAAGTTCCAAGACAATGTGTATCTTACTGCTAAAAATAATTGAATAGAGAAAGAAACACTGCAGGATCAGTGAAAGCTAACAGAAACCATAACAACTGACAAAAAATTTCAGATATCAGAATCATCAGTCACATAATATAAAATAAAAATGTTTACTATTTAGTATATATTATTATGCTTCAAGAAATGAAAGAGTTTTGAAAAATGAGTGAACAACGAGCAAATTAGAAAAAAACAAAACCTTCTAGAAATTAAAACTTTAAATTGAAAACATTGATATATGTTTTGAACAGCAGCCTAGACAGAAATGAAGAAAAAATTAATTAATTATATATAAAACTGAAATAAATTACTAAAATGCAGCCTATAGAAACAAAGAAGTAACAATATAATTAGTGAAATTAAGAGCTGAGAAAGGTCAAAGTAAAGTGCTTAACATATGCTCATTCAATATTCCAGAATGAGAAGATAGAGAAATGTGGCAAAGGCTATATTGTAAAAAGTAACAGTTGAGAACTTTTTTAGAATTAGCCCAATTAATCCCAACTGAAAAAAAGAAAAACAAACCCATTGCTCTCCAGTTAATCCCGACTCATAGGGACCCTACAGGACAGAGTAGAATTGTTCCATTGGAATTTTCAAGGAGCGGCTGGTGGATTCGAACTACCAACTGTTTGGTTAGCAGCCAAGTTCTTAACCACTGCACCACCAGGGCTCCATTTCCAACCAGAATAAGCAAAACCAACAAGTAAATATATTATGAAACTACAGAACAGCTATCACTAACAGAAGATCTTAAAAGTAACCGGAGAGAAAATATTACTTTCCAAAGAGTGGAAATGAACCGACAGCTGACTTGTCTAAAGACTGACTGCTGATTTCTCTTGGCTCTGCTGAGAGAAACGTTAACTGTCAATCAAGGATGCAAAATCCGGCACATATGTGTTTACATATGTATGCATACCTATATATGCTGGATTTTAAATCCTTGATTGATAGGTCGCAAACCCATGTGTAGATTGGCCATATTTCAAATTCTTACAAGAAATTATCTCCCCTCTTTTGCACACAAAGCACAGACAATATTCTAAATGGGTGAGGAAAAAATACATATATATCAATTTCAAACAATGAAGGAAATGAGAGAAAAAGAATCACGGTAGAGATGGGATGAGAACAAAGTATAAACTGAGTAAACACAAATAGATCAAGATATGTACTAATTAAAATAAAATGTCCTGAATGTTAAAATAAAAGATATTTTCAGGTAAGATAAACAGCAGAGAAAATCACATAGGGACACAGACAGGTGAAAATAACACTCTGTTAATGTCAAATAATAAGAATTGAATTTAAAAATGTTTCCAGGAATAAAAAATCATATTACATAGTATAAAAACATTATGTTTAAGAAAAATGCCACCCCCTTTCTCTTGTTTTAAATTAGCTTGAACCTTTCCAAGAAACTGCAACTCCTGGTAAAGGCAGTTCTGGGAAAAGTCAAGTATGATTTTTTTTTTTTTTAGACAAGTAAGCTATGTACTCTTTAAAAATAACTTTGAAAAAATAACTTTTGGAAAGTACCTAACCACAAATGATTAGGTAAAGTCAAACTAACCAATAGATCATAAGTGCATAAGACTAACAAACCAGTCCAAACTGAGCACCAGCCCTCCCTTTTGGGGAGGAAAGCCCCTAAAGATTGCTGGGAAAGACCTCAACTGTATTATGTACATAAATCAGTTAAAAATGCAATCTGATGAGCTCACCTCTTTGGAGAGGAGAATCCCTGCTCTAAAAGAAGTTGCTTTTCAATAAACCTTTTCTGTTCCTACTCTGATGTGATTGGTTTTGCCTTCAACAATTACTAGAAATATTTAAGGTCTCTGCACAATGATGGTCTTTTCCATCAGGAAGGTAAAATTATACTAAGTTTGCATGCATTTAACTAAAAACCCTTTAAACATATCCAGCAAAGTTTACTGGCACAACATAAAGAAACATACAAATCCATAATCCATAGTGGAAGATGTTATCACACCTCTCTCCATCATGGATGGAACAAGCAGATAAAATCATTAAGTAGAATGATTTTAATATATATTTCTATATATTCTAAATAATTAAATGATAGAAATATTTTAATATAACTGGAAAATATTAAAATGGTTTTAAAAATGGAAAAAAGAATTAACAGTGATTCCAAAGACAGAGAAGTGACATATGCATATGAAAATATGTTTACCTTCAATATAAATGAAGACACCACAAATTTAAATCACAGTAAACTATCATTTTATACTGACTGTAAAAAGAAATTTAGATAATATCATGTGAAGCAACCAAAACTGTCAAATTTTGCTAGCGGGTGTGTAGATAAGTGAAGCCACCCTGAAAATAATTTGCACTACATTATTGAGTCCTGGTGGCACAGTAGAGTGCTTGGCTGCTAATCGAAAGTTTGATGGTTTGAACCCATCAGTGGCTCCACGGGAGAAAGATGTGGCAGTCAGCTTCCGAGAAGATTTACAGCCTTGGAAACCTTATAGGGCAGTTTTACTCTGTCCTATAGCATCGCTATGAGTCAAAATCAACTCAATGACATGGCTTTGGTTTTGGTTTTTTGAGTCTAGGTGGATGTGTGCACACTTTACAATTCAGCAATTCTGTCGCTAGGAAGGGGTTACTAGAGAAAATGCTACACATGTGCCTCAGGAGACAGCACTGGAACTTCTAGACTAGCATCATCAGTCAGAATGGGAAATCTAGAAACAACCCAAATGTCCATCAAAGGAAGTGTATAAATGATATGCAATACGTGTATTCAGTGGAATACGTTACAGCAGTGAACAAATCTGAATGACGGCCACAAGTATTAGCATGGATGTCTTAAAAGAGCATTGGTCCATGGAGCAAGTTAGGGGAGGATAGATACACTATGGCTTCCTCTACACAACATTTAAAAATACACAGAATCGAACAATATATTGCTTAGAATTGAATAGGCATTCGTAAAGATGGCAAAGATTATAATGGAAAGCTAAAAAAAATGACTACAAAATTCAAGAAGAGATTACCTGTAGGGAAGGGAGAGGGAGACACAATCAGCGGTGGTCTCACTAGGGGGTTGCAGGGCGTGTGGACTGCACTGTCAGAGGGGGTAACACAAAGATGACTGTCTGTAAATTTTCTGTGCAGTATTTCAGCAGAACTTTATTTGTTTTTATTAAAATATCCCTATGGTTAGTTATAACAACAAAAACATTTTTCACAAGCCCAGCTTACATGTATCAATATACTTACAAGGCTAAAACTCTAAGCTAATTTACTTCTTGAACCTTCTAATGCCCCGCCATCAGAGCTGTCGTTCTCGCCCAATTACAATGACACTTTGAACCACTTGGTTTGGTCTGCACGCACTCTAAGCACATGCTGTTTTTTTGGTGTTGCTGGTGTTTTTATAGTCACTGATTTTGTCAAATTTTCTGGTGTTTCAGCTACAGTATTGTGGTTATTAGTATCTGTAAACCTATATCAATAATTTTTTTTGAGAATGAAGTAGTAATTAAAGGAAAAGAAGGAGTGATATATGGGAATTATGATTTATGAGTAACATCAGTACAAAAAATATTACTAAGGCCTGGTACTGGAAGAGATCCATGGTGAGGGGGGAGTGATGTCATGAGTTACCACACTGGGTGACACCAACCTTAGTGACATCACAAACAATCAGACTTCTGGTATAGGCTAAAGTGGTGGATACATGGGTGTTGATTTTATTAGTTTTCTTTAACTGTAACACATGTTCCCACATGTTGTTTTCTACATATGTTATATTTTACATATTGAGAAAAATTCAACTACTAAAGTAACTGCAATCGAAGATATTTTGCAGATCAGACAGCACTGAATAACTTTTTACCCTCTAGAGAAAATATCAAATTGTATTTAACAGACTTTACAAGAAATTTATGAATTGCAGAAAAGCATGGAAGAAAAAACAATCATATTTTCTGTGTAGCTATTAAATTTAAACTAGAATTTTTCAACCATGAGTCAGCGGAGTAGACAGCTAGCTGGAAAAAAAAGAATATTTTCACCCTCAGCAAGAATTCCTCAGTGCTGGTTAAATGTTAAAGCTTTCCCCTGCAGGATACAAGGAAAGAGGTCAAACACTTTAAGAATAATCGAATAGTTTAACCTGTGCTGTAGGGGCTTGTTAAATTGAACTCATCTGTAGTGAGAAAGTGACAGATTTTCTGGGACTATTCCAAAGCTGTCAACTTATCAACTATAATTGGCCACATAATGAGCTTCTCACTTTGATCCAAAGGTTTGACAAAAGAACTTTCCTTTTCTTTAAAATAAATGAATAAGCCTGTAGCAAATAAGTAACTAAAGATACAATAATTAAATTATGAATAGGATGCTGTTTTTAAATTAATGTCTAAACTGATTTTTAAATTCACCTTTCTATCTCGTCACAAGTGGATGTAAGGATTTGGCAAGATTAGCTTGTTTGACAGACTAAACTCCTATTAGAGAAAAACTGATTTATGGCTTAAAAGTAAGAAACATTTTCCTGAGAGGATAAAATGGGTAACATATTGAGCTAGTCAGACCCCTTGGGAAGGCGAGAGTGGAAGTATTTAGTAAGTGTTTCAGGGCAACAGTTTGCTCCTTCATTTGCATACACATCCAAAGCTAGCTGTTAAAGACAATCCTTGAATTAAAAATAATGATGTTGAATGCAATTCAACTTCTTATTTTCAAAATAATCAAACTTTAATTGATCCAAAATATATATTTTTTAATTTTAGAAAAATAGAATAATTTATTTTACATTGAAATGAACATAGTCACATATTACATGTACTGAGTCTGGGGATATCTACAGTATTTGCACTCATGACTTAGCTTTAAATGTTTAATCTACTGTAATTATAAGCACCTTTGCAAGATAACCTTGCATTTCAGATCAATAATCAAATCTACAGTTTGCTCTATTTACACAGAGAATTGAAAAGCAAATGGACTTAAAATATGCAAGACTGATATTTGTTTTTCATTGTTTATAACACCAGGGATATAATTCTTGACTTGTAATCAGGCCACCATAAGAATAAGGACATGAAATAAATCAGAAGTCTGGGTTCAAAGAGAAAAGATTAGTCTGGATGAAATATCTAATAATTTATTTTTCACTATCTTTCTATTACAAAAAATGTATTTGATATTGTTTCACTAAATTCAAAATTATGCATTTGTTAATTCAGCAAATATGCATTGAATGCCTACTAGACACCAGGCACTAACCTAGGTACTAGGATATCACAGACACAAGTGACAAAATCCCCTGACTGCATGGAGCTTATATTCCAGACAAAGAAAACTGACTTAGATAGCAGAAGCTAGATACCTAACAAGTGAAACGGTTTTAAAAAATGTTTTTTAAGCGAAATGATCATAAGTACTGTGAAAAAATATGAAACAAAGTGTACAGGGGCTGCTAGGATGGGGGCAGTCAGAGAAGGCCCCAATAACAGGTGATATTTAAGCAGAGGCTTGAAGGATATGAGAGAATGAGCCTTATGGAAGGCAAAAGCAAAACAAAGGTGCTAAAGCAGGAAAGTACTTGGCATGTTTTAAGGAATTACAAAGAGGCCTGAAAACTAGACAGACTCCTGCTGCCTTTTCTGCACACATGACTGGACCAGACAGGTTCAAATGAGACACTGAATGCCCACTAACTCTCTCCCTAGAGCAGGCCCGAAGCAGTTGACTCCCTTCACTTTTTGCACCTTGACTTCTATAGCTCTAGCGTGGCAAAGGTGTCCCTCAAACAAAGCTCATCACAGGCATCCAAAAGCACCCACACAAAGCCAAGGGAGCCCCCAAACATCTAAAGCCTCAAGGGTAAACTCTTCCTCAAACTAAGGTGTCTTAGGCTGGGTTCTCTAGAGAAGAAAAACCAATAAACCATATAAATATTCATATAAAGAGACTTATATCACAGAAACAGCTCACTTGATTGTAGAGGCTGGAATGTCCCAAGTCCGTGGGTCAGGATAAAGGCTTCTCCTGATTCATGTAGCCCCAGGGGCTGGCAAACCCAACGTCGGTAGGTCGGAGAGCAGGGCTCTTGCTCACAGGCTATGAACACTGGCAGGTAAGCTGCTAGCTAAAGTCCCAAGACCTGGAGGTCAGACGGATAGGAGGCAACTGCAGGATTCAGGGAGGGCAAAAGCCAGAACGTCCACTTATACTCAGATGCGGGCCACATGCTCAAGGAAACTCCCTTTCAACTGACTGGCTACTCACAACAGAACCTATCATGGTGATTGCATATAAACACTGAGAATCATGGCCCAGACAAGTTGGCACACAATCTTTACCATCACATAAGGTAAGGGTTCCCTTAACATTCTTAGTATTAGACTTTGTATGTTCCTGTTCTGAAGATTTCCCTCCTCCAAATTTGGAAATCCTTTCTATAGTAGGAGGAAGAAAAATGTACCACTTTCTCCAAGACTTTTCTGGACAATAATGGGTTTACTTCTTTCATCATTGTTCAGCTTGTTCCACACACCTTCCTTAACAGTATGTTCTTGATGATTTCAAAACACCTTCCCAAGGTGGCTGGAGTCCTGATGGCACAGTGGTTAAGAGCTCAGGCTGCTAACCAAAAGGTTCACAGTTTAAATCCACCTGACCCTCTTTGGAAACCCTATGGGGCAGTTCTACTGTGTCCTATAGGGTCACTATGAGTTGGAATCAACTTGACGGCAACAGGTTTGCTTTGGTTTTTGGTCCCAAAGTTGTCAGAATGCCAGGAAGACACATTGGCAGTCACGATCTTAGAATGGAGACCAGGTGTAGCAGTGCCCCATAGAATGCTCTCTCCTATAAGAGCTAATGAGGTGCTGTTGGAACCACAGAGAGAAATGTCCTACACCTCCAACTTTAAGGCTGCAAATAGAAAAAAGTAAATTGGGACAGTAAGCTACAAAGTCTCCCTCCCATTCTTTATTTATTCTTGGAGCAGAAAGGAAAAAATCAAAATCAGAGACTAAAGACTATTTATGCTTATATCAAATTTATGCCATTTTTACAAGAAAAGACGTAATTCTTCTGTAATGACAGATTAATCACAGAAATTAGAGAGAGAATAAAAACCCCAAACCATCTAATTTCACTGGCTCATCCCAATTATTCTTCAAATTTTATTATTAGCAGAAATTGACCTATCTCATTTTAAATTATTCAAGCACTCAAACTCATCACTTTTTTTTTAGAAACTGTTTTTCATTTTAATATCCTCACCTGCAACAAAATTTTTAATCTAGAGCCTAAATTTTCTTTTGCTTGATGTCACAGCATCTCTCTCTATTTTACTTGGCTGTCTCTTTTCACACTAGGGAAATGTACATGCAAGGAAGAATTTTAGGAGAAAACAGCCAGTAGCCACATGGTCACAGGGACAAGGGACAGAGTCTATCCCATGCTTTTTTCCCCTTTATAAAGTAAGTAATAATACCTAAAACACTATATTTATCTCCCTACATCCCTATTCGAAATTTCCAATTGCTCCCTACTGTCCCTAGGATAAAGTACTATTTGCTTGGCTTGGGATTCTAGGTGCACTGCAAACCTGTTCCTAGTTAATATTTATAGCCTTGACTTCCGTTATATAATTACAGAGAAAATCTCCACAAACAGGAAACCAATCTCTTGATTTTAATTCAAATGGTCTCTGTGTACTTCAAAATAAAAAAAGGAACATGCTTTTTTTCTTATTATAAAATGTCCTCAGTATAAGTTTTTTAAACCTATACCATCAATAACCAAGCTTAAAAAAAAAAAAAAAGTGCCAAGGACATGAATAGTTGAGTCAAAGAAGTAAAAATTGCAACAAACATATAAGATGCTTAACAGCGCTAGTAGTGGGAAGAATGTGAACTACAACTCCAAGAGCATCCTACCTTTTAGCCCATCAAACCAAACCTGTTGCTGTCAAATCCAGTCTGGCTTATGGCAAGCCCATGTGTGCAGAGTTGAACTGCTCTATAGGGTTTTCAAGGCTATGACTTTTTACAAATAGATTGCCAGGCTTGTCTTCTGAGGTGCCTGTAGGTGGGTTTAAACCGCCAACCTTTCACTTAGTAGTAGAACACTTGGCCGTTTGCGCCACCCAGGACTCGTTTAGCCTATCATATCGGTTAAAAGTTTTAAAATAAATTTAGTCATTTTATGAATGTACATAATGTCTTAGGCAACACCTTATTGATCAATAATTCGCTTATTTTAAATTTCCCTAGTATAAAATATATGCTGCTATTAATACTCTTGGACTTATCCTATTATCTACCTTGGATACATTTCTATAAGCAGGAGTTCTGATAGACACTTGCAATGTGCCAACGTGCTTTCCAGAACGTCCATGTGACTCCCACTCCCCTCCCAGGGCTGGCGTGCACAGTGGTGCAATATTTTCACTGCACAAGCTTGCCTGGCCAGAGTCTTGGGGGAGAGGAGAGTAGGGAGGCTGAAGAATCAGACCACACTTTTCTTGCCAAGCCATACACCCTATTTGTTTCCTGCATCTTTTTTCACCTTTAGTGTTTTGGTTAATAACACACTGGGGCATTCCATCTTCTACAGAATCACTCTATCAGAAATGGCTCTTCAAGCCACCTCATCAGAAGTGGAGACTTCAATTCTCAGACACAACTGCTTCCTGCTTTCTTAACAGAGTGAAACATATTTTTATCTGAAACCAACGTGAGGTTATTTTTTGCATTCTAATTCAATTTGATTTTTCCCTTAGGCACGACCAGTTGTCCCAACATCAAACATTTGATAATAATAGATTATTATTAGAAAACTGATTATTACCCATACTGAATGTACCCGTGTGTGGTTTAGTTGAATACTGCCATTATGATATGTTATTATCATAGGCAAACCCCACATCATTTTTCTTCTTTTAAAACATGTCTTAGCTATTTTTCCCCGTTACTTTTACAGATGAATTTTGGTGTAGTTTAGTTGGAATTTTTACTACAATTGCATATATAACTACAATTGCAATATACATATATATATATATATATATATATATATATATATATATATATATATATATATAGAAATTTTAGGGGAAATAAAATCTTTATTACATTTAGTTTGCCTTGTAGGAATAAGATTTCTTCCTACTAAATTCTTTTTTTATATCCGTCAGTGCTATCCTATAGTTTTCTTCAAATAAGTCCTGTGCATTTCTTGTTAAGGTTATTTATAGTCTTTTAAAATATTTTCTGTGTTTATTACTAGGATCCGTTTTTGTTACATTTTCTAAGAGGTTATTGCTTACATATGGGAAAGTTACTGATTTGGTAATAATTTCATAGCCAGCAAACTTACAGATATTTCTAAGTATGTAAACTTTTCAAGTACATGTCTTGAATTTTGCATATATGCTATCATCTATCTTACAGAGATTGCCCACAGTGTAAATGCCTAAAAGCTCTGTTAGGCACAACCATGATAAGCCTATAGATTCAAACCCCAGTCTTCCATTACATATATTTCAGTTTCAACAATCCCCACCAAGGGTTAAATAACATAAAAGATGTATCGCAACAACAAAACAAAACATGTATGATTGTGCATCTATAATTCAGATTTACGGTACAGACAGGGCTGGTTTAACATAACTGTTTATGAAAGTCATTGACAAGTAACTGGAGCATACCTAAGGTGTTATTCTTCAGTCTGTTCTAGGCTGCTTTCACTCTTCTAGGTTCCCATGTAAACAAAGGGGTAAGTTTAAGAACTGTGGAATAGCTTTTAGGTAAAACAAGTTTTTTTTTTTCAGTTAGAAAAGAAGTTTTCACGTATGCAGCAATCACGTTACTGCAAATCGTGGATCTGAGCCACCTGCAGCAGAAGCCAATACTGAGACAGGGGAGAGGTGAGCAGCAAGAGGGTTTTACTGTATATGGATATACAGGAGACAGAGGGGAATGAGCTTATCCAAAAAACCTGTCTCCCCGACTGGAGACTGGCTGAAGGTTTTGTATGGACAGGATTACAGTTTCTCTAGCGGTAGTCACGATTTTCACGTCTCAGATGAGTTAACCTCTTACTGGCAATCCTTGAAGGTTATTTGGCGCCATTAGTCATGATTTTCACTTCGCAGATGAGTTAATCCTTTTACTGGCAGTCCTTGAGGGTTATCAATTTATGTTGCACCCTTCAAGGAGAAACTCTAGTTAATCTTACTGGAATAGGAGGAGGGAGAAAGAAGAAAATATCATGAGGAAAAGCGGGGACTAGTAATGGTGGGAAGCAATGGTGATAATTGAGCTTATGCAGCCTGTTCCAATCATATTCTAAAAGAATATTCCAAAATCCACCCAAGAATTCTAAATGATTTAATAAAATATAGAGTTTTAACAAGTGTTATTAAAATTCTGTTAATACCACTTCATGCTCACCAAACATTCATTCTGTGGTGCCCAGCGTTGAGACAAACACACGAGCAGGTATTTGATACAACAAGTGGGCAAATGAAGACTTTCTCATTTAGCCGCTTAGCCACATTTCTCATCACACCAAGAGCTTCAGAACTCATCTGACAACATCGTTGGTGAACTTGGGAGCTATGCTGATGACTGGCTCATTAATTCTTTGGTATCAGCTCTCCAACTGAACTTCTCTGTGATTCTGTGCCCCTTAAATGCCCTTTGCCTTATTTTTATTATATAAAAATTATGAATTATATTGATTCCACTTTATTTATTTGAAAAACAAATTTTATTTTCAAATAAAATGTAGTACCTTTGTTCAGTAAAAATCTTCAGTTAGGTAAATTCCTCAAAATCATCATCTATACTTCTATTTTAAAATTATCCCACATACTCATTTTTTTTCCTGAGTAGCTTTATCTTGCATTAGATTGAGTTCTCTGCTGTGGGTTGAATTGTGTCCTCCAAAATGATATGATGATGTCCTAACCTCTGGAACCTGTAAATGTGACCTCATTTGGAAATAGGGTCATTTTGACGTAATGAAGTTAAGGTGAGGTAATACCGGTTTAGGGTGGGCCCTATCCCAAATTCAATGACTGGTGTCCTTATAAGAAGAGGGATATCTGAAGACCGAATGATACGTACACAGAGGTAAAAAGCCACATGAAGACAGAGGCAGAGATTAGGGTGATGTGTCTACAAGTCAAGTCAAGTCACAAATTGCTGGTAACCAGAAGCTAGGAGTAATGCATGGAACAGATTCTACCTCAGAAAATCCTGCCTACCTCTTGATTTTGGACTTTTGGCCTCCAGAATTGTGATGGAATAAGTTTGTGGTAATTTGTTACAGCAACACTAGGAAACTCTTACACTCCTCAAGGGTAAAGAGAGGGTCTTTAGACTTTGCGAATAGCACTGGACATACAATAGGTACTTAATATATGACTTCTGTAGAGAACAGCAAGGCAAGCCATGTCTAGGCAAAAAAAGATGAGGAAGCAAATGGCTAAAATTTACGGACCTGGTATATCGATTCAATAGGAAAAAGGAATGATTTTAAATGTTCTTTTCTATTTTAGAGGCATTGACTTTGGGATATAAAAAAGTGAGAGAAAAGCATGGTTTCATGTGGTGGTATTAAGCAGAGAATGTGTCTAAAAGTCTTTGGACAGTTTCTCCTACAAATCACCTTGTGTATTTTCAGTGAGAGGCCTAAGAAGCACACAGATACCTCAAAGGAGATGACGACATGAGGTCCGGAAAATGTGTTCCAATATAGAGAATGTTTCAGTGCTCTTGTACGTGAACAATTTTTCTCTGATAAATTACCCATTGAAGCAGTGGGACCTTGTGGGAATTTCAGGCTCTTGAACTGTCTTAAAGCTTGTATCACAGACCTCAAATCTCAGATACAGAATTAAGAAAAAAAATGTGGAAACAAATTCAGTTGATCTGGAAATTGTGTCACTTGAGCTTATAAACAACCTCACTTACAAATTAATTTTATAAAAGTTACCACAAATGAGTTGCCAATAAGACCAGTCTTTTTGACCATGATTACCTTCACGGTCATAATGTACAGAAAATACCTAAAAGATGCATATTTTGATTTAGGTTTAAAAAAAAGGAAATATCTATTTGATTACTAATCACAGTGTCCTGTAAATTTTCTGAGATAATAGTTTAAACTCTTTCTACCTGTAGTATAATTTCTATTATGGATTGAATTGTGTCCACCAAAAATGTGTGTCAACTTGGCTAGGCCATGATTCCCACTATTATGAGGTGGTCCTCCATTTTGTGAACTGATGTAATTTTCCTACGTGTTGTAAACCCTAATCTCTGCCTGTGATTAATGAGGCAAAATTAGATTACGGTAAAGAGGATTAGGGTTGTGTCTTAGTCATCTAGTGCTGCTATAACAGAAATACCACAAGCGGATGGGTTTAACAAAGAGAAGTTTATTCTCTCACAGTCTAGTAGGCTACAAGTCCAAATTCAGGGTGTCAGCTCCGGGAGAACGCTTTCTCTGTCAGCTCTGGAGGAAGGTCCTTGTAATGCATCAGTCTTCCCTGGATCTGGAAGCATCTCAGCATGGGAACCTCAGGTCAAAAGGACACACTCTGCTCCTGGCACTGTTTTCTTGGTGGTATGAGGTCCCCCTGTCTCTCTGCTCACTTCTCTCTTTTATATCTCAAAAGAGATTGACTTAAGATACTATCTAATCTTGTAGACCTCATCAATATAACTGCCGCTAATCTGTTTTATTACATCATAGTGATAGGATTTACAACACATAGGGAAATCACATCAGGTTACAAAATACTAGATAATCATATAACACTGGGAATCACGACCCAGCCCAGCTGACAAATATTTTTGGGGGACACAACTCAATCCATGACAGGTGGGAGCCAATACCCTTATTTAGGTCACAGCCCTGATCTGACATAAGGGGAGTTTCCCTGAGGTGCGTCGCCTTTTATCTTACAAGAGATACAAGGAGAGAGAAGTGAGCAGAGAGGAGAGGGACCTCATATCACCAAGAAAGAAGGGCCAGGAGTGGAGTGCATCCTTTGGTCCCTGCACTGACAAGCTCCCAAATTAGGGGAAGATCGATGTCATGGACCTTACCCCAGAACCGAAAGAGAGAGAAAGAGCCTTCCCTGGGAGCTGGTGCCCTGAATTCAGACGTACAGCCTCCTAGACTGTGAGAGAATAAATTTCCGTTTGTTAAAGCCATCCACTTGTCGTACTTCTGTTATGGCAGCACTAGATAACTAAGACAATTTCCAAACCCTGCTTCTGGTTTGACTGCCAGTAAGCTTTGTAGGCTCCTTTAGCATTTATTTTAGTTGTCTAAACACAAAAATAGGTTCAAAGGACAGAACAGTCATTTAAAATCACACACAGAGAAGATTTCATTTTAATCCAAATTTCCCCAGAGAATTACATTTGGTATCCTTCCACTGGAATCCACTTATCCTTCTCTAGAATTCATCAGCTCGCTTAAATACCATCAGGCCTGCCACAGATTACCATGGCTTTATGAAATTTTAGTATCTGTCCCTGCAAAGACAACATTTTCACATCATCTTTAAGAAGGTCCTGGTGAGGAGAGTTGGTATCTTAGATTAATTTCACTTATTTCTCTGTCTACACTCTTGTGTGAATATGTCCCTTAAAGCAAACAGCAGATGTTGCTTTACAGAATCATTTTGCATAAATATGTTCTTTTCATCCAATGGACAATAAATTCACTTCCATACAAGCAACATTCTATATCAGAATGACAGAACCCATCAACTTCCTGCCAATATGAGTGTTTCTCATAATAAATACATGAACAGAAACTATAAAAGAGTAATTTAATTGATTCAGTTGATACACATATCTCAAAGATGTATGATATATGAATGAGGCAAAAGAAGTTTCAACATCCAAAGAGCAGTTTTAACAAGGCCAACACAGTTTATTTGAGAGTAAATCTGTACCTAGCTGAGGCATAGAATGTATGTGGTTTATTAATAGAGTCATAAATCTGAAAACACAAGGTAAGCATTTTATGAAATCTTTCTGTCACTATCATCTCCCCACTAAAATTAACCATCTATCATTTTGTTTGTTTTCTCTTGTGTTTTAGGTCAAAACAGAATGAATCCTAGAGATACCTGCATGAGATCATTTGCTACAATGGAGGGCTATAAAATTGGGACTAACTCTCTGAGTAGAAAATGAAAATTGCTAAATAAAATAAGAAAACATCTTAAAAGCATCAGAAGAACTAAGACTATGGTAAGAAATTGCCAGCAAGAACTGAAGGGCAAGTTTGAGAACTGAAATAACAAGGCACAAAAGCTGTTTTCACTTGAAGGTCTTTTCCTTGCTTGGAAACTTTGAACCTGGGCTTGAAGAGACTTGTGGAATGAAGGACACAGAAGTCAAGTCTCAGGGTCTGCTCAAAATGGGAAGAGGTCTAATAGGAGGCCCCCACCACATTAAGTTGGGCCGCAAGTGGCTACAACTTCAAGGTATGTCTGTCACTGAAATCAACCAGAATAGCAACCCAAATTGACATCCTCTGAGAGAATCAAAAATCTCAAGTTGTGAATTTAATAAGACCTGGAAGAGTCTCGGCATTTGACATGAACATGGATAAATCATTCTTAAAGCATTGGTTCTCAAATTTGAGCATGCATCAGAATCACATGAAGGGCTTGTTAAAATACAGATTTCTAGACTCTACCCCTGGGCTTTTCTATTCTGGGGTGGGTCCCAAGAATTTACATTTCTAACAAATAAGCAGGTGATATTGATGCTGCTGGTCCAGAGTACTACCCTGAGAATCACTGCTTTCCAGCAATATACCTTTATCGTGGTCGTAAATTATTCCCACAAAATTTGTTTTCAAGGATATTGAGAAGCGTAGGATAAAAGAGCGATAAACACTCAAGGAAACAGGTCATGCTGAGCAAAAACATCAGAAGCAGATCTAAAAAGACTTCATACTTTGGATCAGTCACAGACAACAGAACCACTATGCTTACAATGCTTCAAAAACTAAAAACTGAGCTTTAAAAATCTTTAAGAAATTATAAAAAGGGACATCACAGATTTGAAAATAAAATAGTAAACAGACATCTTAGAAATGAAAACAAAGGTAATTAAACAAGCAGGATTAACAGTAGATTCAATGAAGGTGAAGAGAAAATTAGTGAGCTGCTGGATTGGAAGAAAATTCATTAATAACCTGCAGTATGCAGATGAAACAATCTTGCTTGATGAAAATGAAGACTACTTGAAGCACTTACTAATGAAGGTCAAACATTACAGCTTTCAGTAGATTACACCTGACGGTGTAATCTGAACTAACAAACAACATCATGATAAACGAAGACAAAATTGAAGTTGTCAATGATTTCATTCTACTTGAATCAATGATCAGTGTCCATGGAATCAGAAGTCAAGAAATCAAATGTTGTATTGCACTGGAAAAATTTACTACAAAAGACCTCTTTGATGTTTTAAAAAGTAAAGCTGTCTCTTTGTTGACTATAATTGTGCCTTGCCCACGACATGGCTTTTCAATCGACACTTATGCGTGCGAAAGGTGGACAATGAATAAGAAAGACTAATGAAGAATTAGTAACTTTCAATTGTAGTGTTGGCAAAGAATATTGAATATGCCATGGACTGCCAGAAGAAGGAACAAATCAGTCTTAGAAGAAATACAACCAGAATGCTTGTTAGAAGCCAGGATGGCAAGACTTCGATTTGCCTGCTTCGGGCACATCATCAGGAAAGATCCGTCACTAGAAAAAAAACATCCTGTTTGGTAAGGGGCCGATAAAAATGAGGGAAATTCTCAGTGAGATGAATTGACACAAAAGTCACAACAATGGGCTTAAACATACCAAGGATCATGAAGATGGTGCAAGACCAGGCAACATTTCTTTTGGCTATACTTAAGGTCGTCATGAGTCAAAGCCAATTTAATGGCAACTAACAACAACTTCATTTAGGGTCAGAAGAAAGAATCTAGACCAGAGGTCAACAAATTATAATCTGCAGGCAAAGTCTGGTCCGCTGCTTGTTTTCATAAATAAAGTTTTATTAGAACATAGCCCACTCAGTCGTGTATTACCTATGGCTTCCAGCTGTCAGAGTCCAAACTAGGATGAAGAGCGTGAGACACATAGGGCTTAAAATTTAAAGAAGTACTCACTCTCAGGCTCATACCAGTGCCTCCAAACGCAGAGTCATGCTTTCTGAAATTTTGTACACTAATCACCTCTCTTGCCCTACCCTCATCGTGACCTTGGAATGGGACAGGTGAGGACCTTCTGAGTAATGGATTTATGAAGGTGTTCATTTTTGGTCTAATACTTATAATTTGTGCACTTTCGTATATGTACATGTTGTATTTCATTTTTGTTTTTAAGAAATGGTCTTCTAAATAATCCAGGAGAAAGAAGACACAATGGAAATGAGAGACATTTTTTAACTCAACAGTAATATAAGTACTACCTATAAAAACACACTAGAACAGTAATTTAATACATACTTTAGAAAAGTAGGTAAGTGATCAAAGTATCTATGTTAAAGAGCAGAACTCCTGGTGATCTAGTCATTCTAATCCTGTGTGCATGAGCCCCAAGTACAAGAATGACTGCAGCGGCATTATTATACCATATAGCTGTGAAATCATTGAATTATAAAAAGTAGCAAAAACTTGAGTGAATTTCATGAGCATAATGTTGCCCAAAAGAAACAAGAGGAAAATAATACTTATAGTATTCTTCCACATACATAAAATCCAAAACCAGGCAAAGATAATCTATAGGTAGTACAAATATAAAGAGAAACGAGGATGTGAATATTATGAGAATTAAGATTTGTTCAAGGGAATGGGAAAGATTCATGATCAAGAAGATATGCAAAGAGGATTTCTGCTGTTCTTAAAAATATTCTATTCTTAATATGAGTGAATATCACACAGCTATTTGTTTTTAATTCATTAAAGTGCACATTCATGTTTTATGCACTTTTGCGCATATATTTTGAAATTTTTAAAATGTTTTAAAAGAAAAACTCTTACATGAGAATTAATTGAATAAAAGAGTATTAAAATAATAGTTCTTCCATTTAACTACATACTTCTTTTATTTCTTAAGTTGCATGTTATTATGGCATCAAATTGACTAACAATATGTTTGCTGAGGTTCTCAAGATACATGCTTTTGTGCATCACAAGAACTTATACAGTTGGTTATTTCCATAACCATGAAAAAAGTCACCATTTACTATGGAAAATACAGAAAGTACAACAAAAGTAGAAAGAATGACATAATGAAAATTCATGTACAACTCACCCACCTTCAACAACTATCAATATTTTGCAAACCACACTTTACCCAATACCCCTTAATTCTTTGCCTGAAACTTTTAAAACAAAACCCAGAATGGTCCCAGTTAGTCTGAAAATACATCAGTATCCATCTGAATGATGTAAACAAATTTTCATCACCACCACCAGGCCGCCATCATCATACCAAATAAAAGTACAAATAATTCTTTAATAGCAACAGGGCGTGTTCAGCTGTCCTTGATTATCTTAACAATTATTTTACAGTTGTTTTCTTCGGATCAGAATCCAAATAAGGTCTACACACTGTATTTGATCATTAGGCCTCTAAAGTCTTTTCTATTCTTTAACAGTCAACTCCCTTTTAATTTTTCATGTCATCAATCTATTGAGGAAACCAGGTCACTCGCCCTATAGAACATTCAACATTCTGGATTTGCTTCATTGCTTCCTTGCAGTGTTGATTTTTTTTCCCTTCACCTGCCTTTTATTCATCTTTTAGCAAGTATACAAACTCACCTTGCAATCTTGTTACATTAAGGTCCATGTGCAGAAACCAATGCTTTTCCGTGGCAGACTTCACCTACTAAAGTCCACAGAAAAACTCAATTAACACCCTAAAAGAAATAAAGATCACTTTCAAAAACATTCATTGAGTTGACAATAATAAGGTCCAAACCATCTATTTGAAGCAGTAATGATTGCATTACTATATATCTAAATCTAATTACAGAAGGGACTTAAAAATTAATGGACTTTTGAACTTTTTTTTTAGGATAATGAACTCTTTTCCAATTACCAATCATTTCTAAATCCTAAATCAATCTTTTCTGTGCACTCAGGAGAATCTCATTTTCGGCACAAATTCCTTAGTTTATACAGCAGAACTTCTAAAAATTTAGGCATCTTTGGACCACTTCATACGTCTTCATTGAGTGCATGGGCTACCAATTCCAAATAAATTTAGAAACGGGACAATCACCAAATACTAAATAATAAAACTGATAAATATTTCAAATTATCAAGATTAAGAACACTTTGTGCCAGTGAGAGGGATAGTGTTCTCTGAAAAATTTTATCAACTTCAGGTCTCATAGCTAGTTGATGACTTTATTCACTCTTTATTTCTACCAAATCAGAAATCTTAACTAACAAACGTAAGTCGTCTAAAATGAGTTTGTATGTTTTGTGTCTTTGCCTTATATTTCTGAATATTTGTATCAAACATGGACTTAGACTTTATTGGAATAATATGCTCTGTGCACTGGAAGATGCTAAATTGATTAGTACAGCACACTCCAAAAGCATTGGAATGAACAGGAAGGGGGAATAGTGGTACACAGACGTCTATTCTTCTTTTTTCATTTTTAGTTTTGGAAAATGTTTCTTTATGTTTTGCTGCAGCATTTAAATTTGGTTTTTTAAACATATCAAAGAATGTGTCATTCATTTATTTATCTGACTAGTGAAGAAGAAAGTCAAGGGCTGAAAAAGAGTTACATTCTTGACAATTGTGCTGTCTGCACCAACTGGGAATTCTTGAGAAATCCTGTTGTCTTATCTTCAATATTAATTAACATCATGTTGTCACTAAGTAATATATTCAGACTGTTCAAATTGCTAGATACATTTTTGAGACTTGTCAAAAAAGCAAAAGTACTTGACATCAAAGAAAGAGACCTTAATCTTTTGTTGGTGCTGTGAATCTTTAAAGTAATCTTATCTCTCATTTGAAAAGCTTCCAGGAGCAACTTTCTCTTGACAGCTAGTACACTTCACAGGGGAGAAATGGAGTCTTGTTTTCACTTCTAGCCTGTATCTTTGCATAGCAACTTCAAAAGTCAGACATTCAGTGACCATGACCACCCAGTTCACAATGTGTTCCATTTTCTTGAACATTAAATCAAGACTGGGTATATTGCCAATTACTGGCTGAATAAAAACAATATTTAATTGACATTTAAATGCATACTTTTTATCTGCATCTCAAAACCCTACATGTGAAAATTATTGTGATTGCTGCTTGTTACTGATCCCCAGTACCTTTATCTAATCATAGATTAAAAAGACTGTTGTGTACTTCTCCTGCATACAATAACTGCAGATCTGCTAAGAATGGATTCATACCAGGACATTCATTTAACTATTAAGCAAAATATTGATCTAAGTACAGATAACTTCTCTTCTACAATGTATGCCATTGATACTTATCTGTTTAGTCTTCTACTACTTCTTCCCTTTACATATTATGCTCAGCCATATATCTCCTTTGTCTTGCACAGAAAGGACCAGCTTTTCCTTGCCACAGGGCCTTTGCACATGAGCTTTCCTCTTTATCCACAAGTTTTTACATAGCACCTTCTTCATGTCATCCAGGATTCAGTTCAAAGTCTCTTCTATGTAGGATCTATCTCAACCTATCAGTCTATATTCCAGTCTATATTACAACACTCCCAGTCACTTACTATCACATTAAAAACAGATATTAAAATGTATTTAACAATCTGTAAAGCATGGGCAACAAACAGTCAGAAGAGACACACACTGTACACAGCAGGCATGGCTGTACTAGTGCATAATTGCCAAACATTTACCCTGACAACTTTATGCTCTTCTACTCGTTTCATAACATTTATAACTGTCTTAGTCATCTAGTGCTGCTATAACAGACTACCACAAGTGGATGGCTTTAACAGAGATACTTATTTCCTCACCGTAAAGTAGGCTAGAAGTCAAAATTCAGGGCAGCAGCTCCAGGAGAAGGCTTTCTCTCTCTGTCGACTCTGGAAAAAAGTCCTTCTCATTACTCTTCCCCTGGTCTAGAAGCTTCTCCATGCAGGAATCCCCGGTCCAAAGGACACACTCTGCTTCTGGCACTGCTTTCTTGGTGGTATGAGGTCCCCCTGTCTCTCTGCTCGTTTCTCTCTTTTATATCCCAAAAGAAATTGGCTCAAGACACAACGCAATCTTGTAAACTGAGTCCTGCCTCGTTAACATAACTTCCACCTATCCCACCTTATTAACATCATACAGGCAGGATTTACAACATATAGGAAAATAGCATCATATGACAAAATGGTGGACAATCACACAATACTGGGAATAATGGCCTAGCCAAATTGATACACATATTTTTGGGGGACACAGTTCAATCCATGACAATAGCTATATGAAATTAATCTTGATTTGCTATTATTTTCCCCCACCCAATAAGAATCTAAGCCCTATGAAAGCAGAGCTTTCTTCACCACCGAATTCTTAGTTCCTAGAACAAAGTTTAGCAAATAACAGTTGTTAAATATAGACTGGAAAATGTGCCTAATTTTGCTCAGAAGAGTACAACTTTTAATGACGGTTCTATAATTTCAGTCTCTTATCTGCCATTGACAACAGCTTAGATTATCAGAAACAGGAAAACGTTATTTTGTTCCCTGACTAGGAAAAGCTCAGTAAGTTCGCCATGTAGGTCACTGAGCTTTGCTTAAAAATGGATGATGCAAACACATCACTGACTCTCTGCCATAGTTTGACAGCACCTGACAAACTTAATAAACTCTGACCAGTCCATAAACACCTTCCAATCCCACTGAGGCCCACCAGAAACATTTCTGTAGAGCAAAGTTAGACTTCAGGTCAATCAATGCCCAAACTTCCACTAGTGCTAACTAGGGACTAAGTAATTAAATTTTGTATTGTTTATCCTCATATGAAACATGAGTAAAACCTTAAAAGATAGTAAGATTAAGTAACAAAACTGCATGGTAAAGACAATGAATATAATCAGAAGGATCAGCAAAAACTGGAGAAATGTTAATCATGAGTGTGAGGGTCTAGATTCAAACCATAAATAATGAGAGTAATCACATCATCTACAGGGGGCCTATAAAGTACCAAATGCTATCTTAAATTTTCCTCATCCGTAAAATAGAATAATACTTATCTTATGGGTTGTTGTGAGAAATAATGTGTATGCGAAGAATTTAAGCACATTGCCTGTAAATGTACTAAACCTCAATAAAAATTGTTATTATTGTTATTATTAATCATTCTGGCCATTTTTTAAAAAGCCACATGAGGTACAGCTTTAAAAGTGTATGATCGTATTATCCCAAGAATAATAAGGTCACACTCAGAAACTAAGAGATGCAGAGCCAGTGCTGCATACGAAAGCTCCAGCCATCTCCACTTCTCAGTTTCCTTTAAAGTAATAACTTTAGGAAGAGACATCAGTTAACAAGTTTATAGTGACTGTCAAAACTCTTCTTGCAAACCCACAAGCAAAATTATAAAAAACAAAAAAATTGATTTTAAAAAAGCTACTGTCTAACCTCTAAAATCTACAGGATATTGCAAAACCTTAACAACAAAAAGACAAATAACCCAATTAAAAAATGGCCAAACGATATGAATAGGCACTTCACCAAAGACATTCAGGTGGCTAACAGACACCTGAGGAAATGCTCATGATCATTAGCCATTAGAGAAATGCAAATCAAAACTACCATGAGATACCATCTCATCCCAACAAGGCTGGTATTAATCCAAAAAACTCCAAATAATAAATGCTGGAGAGGTTGTGGAGAGGGGAACACTTATATGCCGCTGGTGGGAATGTAAAACGGTGCAACCACTTTGGAAATCAATTTGGTGCTTCCTTAAAAAGCTAGAAATAGAAGTAACATATGATCCAGCTATCCCACTCCTTGGAATATATCGTAGAGAAATAAGAGCCACCACACGAATAGTTATACGCACATCCATGATCATTGCATCACTGTTCACGATAGCAAAAAGACAGAAACAACCTAGGTGCCCATCAATGGATGCATGGATAAACAAATTATGGTATATCCACAAAACAGAATACTACACAATGATAAAGAACGATGAATCCATGAAACATCTTATAACATGGAGGAATCTGGAAGGCATTAGGCTGAGTGAATCTAGTCAGTGGCAAACGGACAAATATTGTATAAGACCACTATTATAAGAACTCAAGGAAAGGTTTAAACACAGAAGAAAACATTCTTTGATGGTTATGAGGGTGGGGAGGGAGGGAGAGGGGTATTCATTAGCTAGATAGTAGACAAGAATTATCTTAGGTGAAGGGGAGGACAGCACACACTAGAGGGGAAGTGAGCACAACTGTACTAAACCAAAATTAAGAAGTTTCCTGAATACAATCAAACACTTCGAGGGACAGAGTAGCAGGGGTGGGGATCTGGGGACCATGGTTTCCGGGGACATCTAGGTCAATTGGCATAACAAAGTTTATTAAGAAAATCTTCTACATCCCACTTTGGTGATTGGCATTTAGGGTCTTAAAAGCTAGCAAGCGGCCATCTAAGTTGTGTCAATTGGTCCCAGCCCCCTTGGAGCAAAGAAGAATGAAGACCACCAAAGACACAAGGAAGGTATTAGCCCAACAGAGAGAAAGGGTCACATAAACCAGAGACTCCATCAGCCTGAGACCAGAGGAACTAGATGGTGTCCGGCTACCACCAATGTCCGCTCTGACAGGGAACAGACAGTCCCTAGTGGAGTAGGAGAAAAGTGGGGTGCAGAACTCAAATTCTAGTAAAAACACCAGACTTAATGGTTTGATTGAGACTGGAGGGACCCCAGAAGACATGGCTCCCAGATTAAAGCCATTCCCAAGGTCAACTCTTCAGATAAAGATTAGACTGGACTGTGGGACATAAAATGATACTTGTGAAGAGTGTGCTTCTTAGCTCAAGTAGATACATGAGACTAAATGGGCAGCTTCTGTCTGGAGGTGAGATGAGAAGGCAGAGAGGGTCAGAAGCTGGTTGAATGGGAACAGGAACTCCGAGATGGAAAGGAGTGTGCTGTCCTTTCCTTAGTTGTATGGGGAGTCCTTAGTTGTACGAGGAGAGCAACTAGGGTCACATAACGTTGTATGTATATATTTTTGTATGAGAGACTAACTTGAATTGTGAACTTTAACTTAAAGCACAATAATAAAAAAAAAAGAAATAGATAAATTTCTGTTAATTAAAGCCAAAAAAAGCTACCGAGTAATAAAATAAAGCCAAAACCAAAGCCGTTGCCATCGAATTGATTCCAGCTCATTGCGACCCTATAGGACAGAGAAGAACTGCCCCACTGGGTTTCCAAGGAGCAGCTGGTGGATTTGAACTGCCAACCTCTTGGTCAGCAGCCAAATGCTTAATCACTGTTCCACCAGGGCTCCTATAATAAAATAGACGTTCAGAATTAGGAAGTTAGGGCTTCCTTTTTCACAAGTGAAGAAAGTATATCTCAAAAATTAAACCACTGGCCAAAAGTCATGCAGCTAGTTTAATTCAATCCAATGATGTTTATTGGGCATTTATTACGTACAAGGAAACCTGCCTGTGTTTACAGGAAATAAAATATAAATAAGATATAAATTCTGCATTCAAATAGTTCACAATAATGGGAGAAGAGGAAACACAAGTATAGAGAAATGATAATAGAAAACACAATACAGATAGTCACGAAGAAGGAGCAAACGTGGTACTCTGGTGAATCAAAAAAAGAGACTGTTTCTGCTTCGATACAAAAAGATTTTTTCTTTCTTCTTCTTCTTCTTCTTTTTTAGATTGAACTTGTAGATGAACTCCTAATTGAACTTGTATTGGCTTTAACCATGTTGGGATGAAAGACATGTTGATCCTTCTTAAAAGTATCAACACTAGCAAAGGTAGAGGAAGCAGAAACCTCAGGGCAAGGGGCCATAAGCTGTCTAATGTGATCAGTGCATTGAGCAGAAGAATGTGAAAAATCAGATGGAAGTCTGTAAAAGAAGGTGGGGATTGTACCTTGACCAGCCTTCAACATCAGCTAGAGGTTAAACTTAAATTCAGAAGCCTGAGGATGCACTGCAGGCTCTTTATCAGGGGATGGCTTTAGTTAAACTTTAGTTTAGGAAGATAAATCTGTAAATGTTGCAAGGAATGATTCGTATCAAGGAGAAACTAGAATTGGGAGATTAGTTTATTTTTGTGTAATATATGTCAGAATTAAATATCATGTTGATAGTGGTCTTGGAAAGAAGAGGAAAGAAACAAGAGATACAGAAGCAATATAGTTGATTGTTTTTGTCAACACATGGAATTTAAGATCAAAAGCTAGATTAGGGGGTCATTAATATAGGTGATCAATAAGATTTTTGAAGTAGATTTTTGGGTGGTGCAAATGGATAACACACTCGGCTGCTAACCTAAAGGTTGTTGGAGGTTAGAGTCTACCCAGAGGCACCTCAGAAGAAAGGCTTGATTCTGAAAAATCAGCCATTAAAAACCCTCTGGAGCTACAGTCCCGCTCTGACACAGGTGGGGTCACTATGAGTTGGAATCGACTCAAAGGCAAACTGGTAATATCACCAAAAGAGAGACAGGAAAAACACAGGTCATGGTAACTATATTTTAGAGTAAAACTTGCACTAAATCAGAGATAATTAGATGTTTGCCAGTATGATGAAAGAAAGCAGAGAAATACTTGGATTACTGTTATTGCCAAATCTTGACCGTAAGTAAAACAAAGCAGTTGAATAACTAGGCTAAGATAATAAGCCAATTAAACCCGATCTCTCTTTCCTATTTCTCCTTAACAGAGAATTAGTGAAAAGCTAGCTTTGCTCTAAATAGGCAGTCTAATAGGGTAGGACAGGGTGATGGAAGAACTCAGAGAGTTCCAAGCAAGATAGGGAAGGAAGCTCTACTGCGCTCACTGGTGCCCTCCCCTCAGCTCCCTTCCCTTTCCCTCCCTTCTCCTCCCCTCCTCTCCCCTCCCTTCCCTTCTTCTCTCCTCTCCCCTTCCCTTCCCTCTCCTCCCTTCCCTTCCCCTCCCCTCTCCTCTCCTCCCCTCTCCTCTCCTCCCCTCCCCTCCCCTCCCCTCTCCTCCTCTCTTCCCCTCCCCTCTCATCTCCTCCCCTCTCATCTCCTTCCCTCCCCTCCCTTCCCCTCCTCTCATCTGTTTGTGCATTGTGTCTCCCATACACAAGTCAAGAGAGCCACAGCCCATTATTAGTCCAAGAGGAACATTACACTCACCATCAACATTTATAAATTCAAAAACAGAACACTTGCACGCCTATGCTATGTTTATGTTTTCTTTTTCATTCATACTCACTAAAGGCATCTTTTCCTGAAGGAAAAAAAAATTCAAAGAAGAGGGAGAATATGCAAGCAAAACAAAGGATACTCTCTGAAAGCAATGTGTTATAAAACAGGGGAAGATGGAAAGAGATGGACTCAATAACATACACAGAGTAATTGTCTTGAGGAAAGGAAACACTATTTTATATTTTCCTCAGACACAGGCGAGACATATTTCAGTTTTAGTTAACATTTACAGTTCTTATAATCATGTTCCATGCTCTGTGCACTGGAATCAGGGACATAAACAAGAGAAAAGATGAGCTCCTCTCAAGGAACTGATAATTTAGTAGGGGGAGCAACCCATTAAATTAAACAAATGGAAACAATCACGTTAGGAGACTCCACTAAGCTAGAGCTATGAACAAAGGGCTACTTGAGCAGAGATGACTGAGTCATTGACTCTGCCTGACGAACAGGGGGAGCTTTACGGAGGAAGTGACATCTACTTGTGACTACTGTAGACACTAAGATTTGCCAGGTAGAGTAAGTTGTGGAAGGGAAATTCAGGTGAAGAAGATGTGAGCAAAGGTACAGAGAAGTGAAAAAAGAAGAAAGGAAAATGGTCTGGACATTGGTAACTAAAGTGGAGGACAACTGAGTTTGTGTTCCAGTAAAGAGAGAAGTCTATATTGGAGAGGGCTCAGGGAAAGGGAGGTTGGGGATGTGAGGCCCTTTGGGGAATGACGGAAGGTCAATAACAAATAAGAGATACGACCTGAAGTTAGATAATTATGAATTTAGATCGCATTAATTTTAAATGAGCTAGGAAATCAAACCAAAACCAAACCCACTGCCATTGAATCGACTGTGACTCATAGCGACGCTATAGGACAGGGAAGTAGACAGCCACATCTTTCTCCCTGCTCACCACCAACCTTTCCATTAGCAGCCAAGTGCTTTAACCACTGCACCACTGGGGATCCTTAGCTAGGAAGCACACTAAGTGAATTTCTCTCAGTGATCACTGGCTAATGAAGAATTAAAATCCACCTCTCCTGATTCCTAGTGAATGTTTTCTCCAGTAAAATACAATATTGACTAGAGAAACAGTATCACAAGAGTAGCCGGAACTTTGCTTTGCCCTGGTGGACAATACAGTACCATACAGATGGTATTACCAGTCATTTGACTTGCAAATGGCTAAAAAAAATTTTCTGCAATACAATGCCCTCCTTGAGCCCCTGGTAGGATTCCATAACCACTAAAGATTAAAGATAACGAAACTAGGAGTTAGAAAAACATATCTTGCTGGGCAAAACTTAGTCTATCAAAAGTTACTTTTACTGACCTCACCCAGAATTGCTGAAGCACAGAGCCATAGGGGCTCAAAAAAACAGTCACTAACACTAAACTAAAAAATCCAAAGCGAACTAGGGGATAAACTCATGCCTGCACACTTTGGTCCTTAGCTAAAAGGTCCTGTTAATGTATTTTTAAACTTTTTACTTTTGAAAATTTTAAACATATACAAAAGTCAGAATAGTAAAATGAACATCAATGTACCTATTACTCAATTTCGATAATGATCATCTAAAGACCTATCTGGGTAAATGAGCTTTTAACTTATTTTACATTTTAAGGAGGCTCTGTAGAGACTGATCAGGATTGTAAAGAAAACAACGAAAGTACTCAAGAGAACAGAAATGATTTCATGCCTGTTGTTGTCAGGTGCAGGCGAGTTGGCTCCAACTCATAGCAACCTTACGTATGACAGAATGAAATGCGGCCTGATCCTGTGCCGTCTTCATGATCATTGGTATATCTGAGTCCATTATCGTGATTTTGTCAGTCCATCACATTGAGGGATTTCCTCATTTTCGTTGACCCTCTGCTTTACCAAATATGATGTCCTTTTCTAGCGATTGATCTTTTCTTATGACGCGTCCAAAGTAAGCAAGATGTAGTCTCGCCATCCTCTCTTCTAAGGAACATTCTGGCTATTCTTCTTCCAAAACAGCTTTGTTCATTCTTCTGGCAGTCCATGGTATATTCAATATTTTTGGCCAACACCACGTTTCAAGTACATCAATTCTTCTGTCTTCTTTTTTCATTGTCCAGCTTTAGTATGCCTATGAAGTAATTGAAAAGACCAGGGCTTGGGTCAGGTGTACCTTAGTTATCAAAGTGACATTTTTGCTTTTTAACACTTCAAAGAGGTCTTTAGCAGCAAATTTGCCCAGTGCAGTACATCATTTGACTTACTGACTGCTGCTTCCATAGATGTTGATTGTTGATCAAGTAGAATGCAATCACTGACAACTTCAATTTCTTCTTCATTTATCATGATGTTGTTTATCGATCCAGTTGCGAGGATTTTTGTTTCCGTCACGTTCAGGCGTAATATATAGTCTTCTTTTCACCAGTAAATGCTTGAAATTGCCTTCATTTTCAGTCAGCAAGATTGTCTTATCTGCCTATGGCAGGCTGTTAATAAGTCTTCCTCCAATCTTGATACTGTGTTCTTCTCCATGTAGTCCAGCTTCTCAGGTTATTTGTTCAGCTTACAGATTGAATAAGATTTCATGCCTGTAAATAGTATGTATCAGCTTGCCTGGGCTGTAAAATATAAAACCAAAGGTTGCAAAAACCTCTTTCAAACATACGTAGTGTTAACAACCATAAAGAGAATACAGAATAATTGTATTATATTCTCAAAAAAGAGTAATAAAATTATAGAGGCTTAAAATACCCCCAAGAGTTTAGATAGGCCCACAAAATAATTTTGACTGCAGAATAATTTAGCACTGGAATGGGATTCTCTGTGAAGCTATTAATTTTTGCCTACGATGGTCACTAAAAATATCATCAACATCCATTTATCTTTGGGGTATGGATCTGTCACCTAAGTATCCTATTTTAATCATTTATGTACCTACTAAGTCAAACGATACTGTGTGGAATTTAAGTAGTAACACTGATTTCCAAATGATTTAATTAATTTTCTAATGCAGGAGTATATTAGTATACCTAATATGGTGTAAGTGAAGTTTATTTGCTAAGGATTATCATGTTATGGGCATTATGTTTCTATGGGAAAAATCAAAAATTGATAATACTGTCTCTCTTCATTAACTTACTCAATTTATAAAACATGTATATAGCTATTGGTGTGATTATTGTAATAACTCTGACACACCCCTCTTAGTGAGCCTGACTCATCTAGTGGATTTCCCCTTGTTCTGTACATATGAAGGAAGGGCAGACTATCCACCGTTTCCCATCCTGCCTCTCAAACAGACGCCTTCCAGGTCATGGGAGAGCTGTTATTGTTAGCTGGTCAAGGCCATCATCTGACTCAGCACATTTTTCTCACGTTCATACAACTTTATTTGATCTTCGGCATCTCCCAGATTTGCAAACACTTTGTTTTTGTTGTTAGTTGTCCTCAAGTCGATCCCGACTCATAGTGACTCCTTGTGTGCAGAGTAGAACTGATCCATAGGGTTTTCAAGGCTGTGACTTTTCAGAAGCAGATCATCAGGCCCATCTTCCAAGGTGCCTCTGAGTGGGTTCAAAGTGCCAAACTTTAGGCTAGTAGTCGAGCGCTAAACCACTTCCACCACCCAGGCACTCTAGCAAATACCACTCTACACAAATTCTCACAATAAGCAAATACACATCCTCTTAAAGCAATTAGAATCCAATAGTTCTCACTGTCAAGTGTGTGTGTGTGTGTGTGTGTGTGTGTGTGTACATGCACAAGCTATAGGTGTGTGGGGAAGGAACATGATCAAATTTGTTTTGCCAATAGGTCATACTGGTTGCAAATTGGAGAAATTGTAACTATAATTTTTATTAATTTTTACTTTTGGTTTTGTTTTATCCTTAGCACTACAAGATACAGTCTCTTTATTGTCAATATACCATTTTTGTCTACATTATGTACTTCGTTGTTATTGTCAGCCGCCATTGAGCAGGCTCAGAACATAATGCTGCCTGGTCCTGCGCCATCTTCATGATTATTGGTATGTCTGAGTCCAGTGTTATGGCTTCTATGTCAATCCATCTCACTGAGCGTTTCCCTTGTCATCGCTGACCCTCTGCTTTACCAAACGTGATGATTTTTGTAGCAGTCGGTATTTCCTGATGAGGCAGCATCCGATTAAGAAAACATAGACTTGAGCTACTGAAATCTCGGGTCTGTCTTTTCATTTTCTTTCTTTTTATAATTTAAGTAACATTTGGAGTGAATTCCAACATTATACAGATTCAATGAGTATAATCAAAATAATAAATTGTCAACTGTTTTTTTCTAGGAGCAACCAACATCTGAAATGGGCCAGTTCAACCTTTTCTATTTTCCTGTATGAAAATTAATCAGACAAGGCAAGTGCTCTCAGTGTAATGGAGTTGAATGCTCAACCTTGGAATCTCTGATCAATGAGAATCACAGACAGAAACAGCAGCAGGCACAAGGTAGACAGTCTCCTTGTGTGTCACTTTGTATATGTTATTTGAAGAATGATTGTGGTATCTGCATTTGTCACGTTTAAATGCCAGATTTGTGTTGTCAGATGTGAATAAACTTTTCAATAAGGCAGAAGGATGCTAAGGGATTTAGAAAGCTGAAAATACACAACGGGAAAGTTAATTATAAATAATACAATCTATGCATGCAAATACGAAATTAAATCACTGTCAACTTGAAAAGTTTATCTGGGTTTCTTCAACATCGTGTCCCACAGGTGTACTTCATGGGAATATATTAAGTAAGTTAGATGAGGAAATAGACATTGTTATTCACAATGCCCCGCCAGAGTCTTTAAACCATAAATATACATTATTTTGCTCTAACCAGGGCCTCGTCAGTATCTAAAGGTTGCATCTTTCCAAAACCCATATAGTCTGCAGACTATACGGTATCACAACTTACATTTTGAAGCACATTTCCAAATATCAAAACCAATTCAATAAACTCAATTAAAAATGTAATTAATTCCTGAGAAAAATAGACTGGCTGCACCCAGAAGGAATAAAATTTGGAGTATCTAATGAATTAAAAAAAAAAAAAATGTAGTGAAATCCTTTGATAGCTTTGCCCCAGAATGGGCACAATTTGTTCAATGTCTAGGAGGCTAAATTTTTAAGTAAAATTTCTGGGTATTTTTTAGAATAAATCAATATATGTTATACAAAAATTAATCAAACACAATTAAAACAACCATCTAAGGAACAGTTTCTATTCAATCACAAAATCATAATCCTCGCTATGAGAATAATAAGGAGTATGGTCCACACTGAAGAAAAAAAAAAAAAAGAGCCAGGAGAGAGAGAGACTTGGTATGTAAAACAACAGTAACAAACATTTGGGGTGGGAAATGAAAATCCCCTTAAAATTATCAGCTTATGGTTATATAAGCAAAATAATTTAAGTAATTATACACAGTTAGATGAAACCATAAGGAAAACCTCATCTAACACGTATCTCATGCATATCCCTTGGAAAATCCCACTTTACAGGCACTTAAACCTCAAAAGAAAAAGAGAGAGAGAGAGAGAGAATTGGGAGGGTAAATATTAAAAAAACAAAACCAAAAACCTGTTGCCATTGAGTCAATTCCAACTCACAAAGACGTTATAGGACAGAGTAGAACTGCCCCATAGGGTTTCCAAAGAGTGACTGGTGGATTGAACTGCTCACCTTTTGGTTAGCCGCCTGAGCTCGTAACCACTATGCCACCAGCTATGTTATTTAAAATCATGGGTTGGATTCCTTTCATATAAATGAGATCATGAAATATTTGTCCTTTTGTGACTGGCTTATTTCATTCAGCATAATATTTTCAAGGTTCATCTGTGTTGTAGGTTGTCGCAGGCCTTCATTTCTCTTTATGTCTAAGTAAATATTCCATTATAAGAAGCCCTGGTGGCACAATGGTTAAGTACTAGGCTGCTAATCAAAATGTTGGTAGTTTGAAACCACCAGCTGCTCAACAGCAGAAAAGACCTAGCTGTTTCCATAAAGGTTTACAGTCTAGGAAACCCTATGGGGCAGTTCACCTCTGTCCTATAGGATTGCTATGAGTTGGAATCAACTCGACAGCACACAATAACAACAATAACAGCATCTAAAAGAATAAAATACCTAGGAATAAATTTAACCAAGGAACTGAAAGACTTGTACACTGAAAATGTAAAACACTACTGAAAGAAATTAAGGAAGACCTAGGAAAAGACTAGGAAGAAAGCCCTGGTGAGCTACTTCCTAAAGTCATTCAGTGAAAAACCTATGGATCACAATGTCCAATTTGCAACTGATCATAGGGATGAAATTTTGTTCTGTTGTCATGGGGTTGTTATGAGTCAGGGGCTGACTCGAAGGCATTAAGAACAATAATAACAAATAAATGGAAGCACAACTTATGCTCATGGATTGGAAGACTTAATGTTGTTAAAATGTCAATACTACCTAAATTAATCTGTAGATTCAATATCATCACTGTCAATATTCCAACAGTCTTCTTTACAGAAATGGAAAAGTCAACTCTCAGATTTATACAGAACAGCAAGAAGCCCCAAAATATCCAAAGCAATCTTGAAAAAGAAGATCAAAGTAGAAGGACTCACATTTCTTGATCTCAAAACATATTACAAAGCTATAGCAATCAAAACAGTCTGGTACTGGTACAATGATAGACATGTAGACCAATGGAATAGAATTGAGAGTCTAAGTCAGTTATTTTCTGTTGAGAACATCTTTAGTCATTATTTTAGGGTAGTTCTACTGACCACAGATTCTCTTAGTTTTCTTCATTTGAGAATGTCTTGGTTTCCTCTTTACTCCTGAAGAATATTTTTGCTGGATACAGAATTTTTGACAGTTCATTTCTTTCAGCACTTGAAAAATGTGCCACTCTTTTTCTGGTCTCTACGGTTTCATATGAAAAATCCACTAACATTCAAATTATTTTTCCCATATAGGTAGGTTGTTGTTTCTCCCTTACTACTTTCAAGATTTTTTTCTTTGTCTTGAGTTTTCAGAAGTTTTACTATGATGTGTCTTCATGTGGATTTCTTTGGGTTTATCCTATTTGGGGTTTGCTTAGCTTTAAAACTGTAGGCCTATATCTTTTGCCAAATTTGGGGAGTCTTCAGGTATTATTTCTTCAAGTACTTTTTCAGCCCTACCGTCTTCCTCTTTCCAGAACTTCAATGACACAAATGTTAGATCTTTTGTTAGAGTCCCACAGGTACCTAGGCTCTGTTAATTTTTTTTTTCAGTCTTTCTCTCTGTGGTTCAGATTGGATAATTTCTATTTTTCTGTCTTCTAGCTCACTGATTATTTCCTTTGTCCCCACCATTCTGTTGTTCAGCCCATCCATTGAGCTTTTTTGTAATGTATTAATGTATTTTTCAGCTACAAAATGTCCACTTGGTGATTTTTTATGTCTTCTCTTTCTTTGCCAAGGCTTTCTATTTTTTTGCTGCAAACTTCTATTTTTTTCTTTTTCATTTGCTTCAAGCATATTCATTATTGCTTCTTAAAGATTTTATGATGACTGTTTTACTTTGTCTAATAACTAACTTCTCTGCCTTCTTGGTCTGCTTTAGAATCTTTGTCAAATAACTATAATATCTCTTTCTTCTTGGTGTTGGCATCTATTATCTTTTCTCATTCACTTTGAGACCTTCTTGGTTCTTAGGGTAATAACTTTTTATTGAAATATGGACATTTTGGATATTATATTATGAAACTCTGCATTTTATATAAAGCTTCTATTTTAGTGGACTTTCTTTGACATCATTCCAGCAGGGAAAGGGAGACACACCACAGTACTGCCAGGTAGGGATAGAAGTCCAGGTTCTCAATTCAGCCTCAGTTGATACTCAAAGTAGGGAAGCTCCTGTTTATTGCTAGGCAGGGGTGGGAATTTCAGATTTCCAATAGGCTTCCACTGATACCTCCCTGACTGGAATTGGTAGGAGCGCCTCATTACCTTTCCACATGGCCTCCACTGACACCATGAAGGGAGGGAAAATGATCCTGTTACCACTGGTCAGTGGTGAAAGACTTGAATGCCTACTATGCTTCTTATAACACCACCCCAGGGTAGAGAATGGCTACTTCATTGCTGCCCAGGAGGTGTGGAAGTCCAGGTTCTACTGGTGGCCTCTACTAACACTGTTGGGTGGGAGGGAGAGGGGCTGGAGGGGGCTTCATTACTTCCAAGTGAAGAAGAAAGTCCCTGCTCCTTATCAGCCTTTTCTTCCATCATCCCAGTGAACGGGTCGGAACAACTTGTTAGAGCCTGGTGAGGATGGCAGTCTAGGCTACTGTCTTAGTTATCTAGCGCTTCTATAGCAGAAACACCACAAGTGGGCAGCTTTAAAGAACAGAAATTTATTTTCTCACAATTGAGGAGGTGAAAGTCCAAATTCAGATTGTGGCTCTAGGAGGAGATCCTTCTTTGTCTATTTCAGCTTCTAGTAGCTGGCAATACTTGGAGTTCCTTGGCAATCCTCAGGTAACATCTATCTTCCTCCATTTCTGCTTGCTTGTCTCTGTGTCTATAATGCTCCTTATAACTCAGCAGTGGTTAGGTTTATGACACACCCTATATTTACAGGGCCTCATTAACATAAAAAAGAAAACCCTATTCTCAAATGGGATTACATCCACAGGTGTAGGGATTAAGATTTCAACACATATTTTCGGGACACATGATTCAGTCAACAACAGCTACCCACTTTATCTTTACTGGCATGAATGGGATGTTTTCTGTGGTGTTTGGTAAGAGTAGAATGGTCATTGGCTAAAAGGTTTTTTGTCTTGCTAGCCTGCCCCTTTGCTGGTCCTGTGCCTAGAGAAAGCATGCTTATGTTGGGGCTGTTTGGATTTTTTTTTTTTTTTTATCTTTACTCACGGGCATTTTTGGGTTACTAGCTCCAAGTCTGGAAGGTATAAGACACAAAGAAAACCCAGAGAACTAACCACTATGTTGTTCCTTTGGTTTTGAGGTCTCTAGTCAATTTGCTTTATTCTTTCCACCTTGCAGGTATTCTTATTTTATTTATATGACTTATATACATACCAAACCAAACAAAACCCATTGCCAGTGAGTTGATCCCAACTCATAGCAACACTGTAAAATAGACTAGAACTGCCCCATAGGGTTCCCAAGGCTGTAATCTTTATGGAAGCAGACTCCACCTCTTTCTCCCATGGATGGAGTAGCTGGTGGATCTGAACCCCTGACCTTTTGGTTAATAGCCAAGCGCTTTAACCACTCTGCCACCAGGGCTCCATATGTGTGTGTGTGTGTGTGTGTGTGTGTGTGTATAATGCCCAATGTTTTTAGTTGTGTTTAGCAGGAGGAATGGGGTGTATACCTATGTCACCTTTCCAGAAGTGAAATCTTTCTTTCACAGCCTCTTAATTTATTAATTTCACTATCTTTCCTGTGCTAAAACAGATTGTTTCTTATAAGAATAGGGAATAATTACATATTGTTCAGTGATTTTCATATTGAATCCTGATCACCACTTCATTCAATTAACATAAACTGAGTACACAAAATTCAGTATCCTATACAAGAATTTTATAGCATGTTCAGTGTTTTAGGGGTCCAAACCAATTTTAGAAAGTGAGTGCTGTATTCAGTGATTTTTCTGCATATCCTTTTCCTATACTGAGGTCCTTTACAAAAAATATTACATGAGCCTTTCTATATTTTCCATAGCTTTGAGTGGTTGTAAAACTATATGATATGTTCTATATCAGATTTCTTTTCAAAAAATGGGATACCCTTTCTACCCTCTTCCTTGTTCAGGAGAAAAGACTGATAAATTCAAAATTGAAGTCATATACGCTAGGAAAATTCGTCTCAAAAAATTTATTCAGAGGTCCCAAACCTCTTGTGGCATAAATGGCAATATAAAGAATGCAATTTAACAGATCTGAGACATAGAGAAATCCTTCTTCGAAGGGAGCTAAAAAACATCGTAGGAGATAGGCCCAGATTTAATTGGCAAGTGCTTAAGGGCTGCTCTTTGAGATACTCTTCCCTTCAGATCCGATAAGAAGTGGGAGCGTTTGTAAGAAACCTTTTGAAAAATAAGGTGTTAAGATTAGGTAGCAAAACTAATAAGCGGCTTCCCTTTGTCAAGCCCTGCTAGCCCATAAAGGGTTGAAAGAGTGAACTTAGAAACCAGCTGACCCTACAGAATGTCCCTAACAGTGGGATCAAGACCCAGCATGAGAGTATACTGAAGAAAGGACAAAAAGGCAGTAATTGAAGAGAATAAGAGCTTCACAGAGCTGACTTGAGTGGAAATGGTTCTTCGAGTGAGTTTGTGCTGACAGAAAAAGAGGCATTTTAATGAGGCTTTTTGGGTGATTTTTATTTTTAAAGATGAAAGGGTGCCATATAGGATAGTTAATGGTAACATTCCTAAAGAGAAGAACTCTCAGTTTGAAGTCATTCTCTTTTTTTAAATTTATTTTGTTGTTGTTGTTGAGAATATACACAGCAAAACACACACCAATACAAATGCTTCTCCATGAACGATTCAGTGGCATTGATTACGTTCTTTCAGTTGTGCAACCATTCTCACCCTCCTTTTCTGAGCTGTTCCTCCCCATTAACATAAATTCACTGCCCCCTAAGGTTCCTATCTGATCTTTCAGGTTGCTGTTATCACTTTGATCCCATATAGATAGTTCTCAAAAGAGCATAATGCTCGAGGCAGACATTTTTTACTAGTTTAGCTAAACTATTGTTTGGTTTTAAGAAGACTTCAGGGGATATTTTTGGTTTAAGATATAAAGATTATTTCAGGGCAATAGTTTCAGGGGTTCATCCAGCCTCTATGGCCCCAGAAAGTCTGGAGTCTATGAGAATTTGAAATTCTGCTCTGTATATTCCCTTTTTTGATCAGGATTCTTCTATAGAATCCTTTGATCAAAGTGTTCAGTTATGGCAGCCGGGTGCCATCCAGTTCTTCTGGTTTCATGGCAAAGGAGACAGTTGTTCATGGAAGCAATTAGCCACACATTCCATATCCTCCTCCTAATCCTTATTCTCCTTCTTCCTCTGTTGCTCCAGGTGAACAGAGACCAATTGTCGTGGCTTGGATGGCTGCTTGCAAGCTTTTAAGACCCCAGGCACTATGTAACAAAACTCAGGTAAAACAGAACCACTAAACATGTTATTAGGCCAATTACATGGGATATCCCATGAAATCATGACCCTAAACTTCCAAACCAAGGAAGCAAATCCCATGAGGCTTTTTATTGTACATAAGCAATCTCAGCAGCTACTCTTTTTTTCCTTTTTGTCATTGTTGTAAATATATCTATCACACTTGCCAATTCAACTTTTTATAAGTGTACAACTTATTGACATCAATTACAATAATTGGGCTGTGTAACCCTACCCTTAACCAACACAATTTTTCCATCACCGTTAACCCCTCACTTCCACCTCCCTCCTGCTCTGGTAATCACTAATAAAGTTTGGTCTCTGTACAGTTGCTTTTTCTTGTCTTTTTATATAAGTGAGTTCATACAATAATAATCCTTTCATGATTGACTTATTTCACTCAGTATAATGCTGAAGACATTCTTGATCCCTTATAAACTGAACTGGAGTACACCTATATGAAAATGAATTAAAGCCAGGAGACAATAAAACCTGGCCAAAAAGCTTCTTACCTAGGTGCACTGGATGTCAGCCAAAACCAAATTACATAAACTTTGCAAAAGGGAGTACAGAAATACAAGATTATTTCAAGGCTGTCTTAGTTTGCTAGTGCTGCTGTAACAAAAATACCACAAGTGGGTGGCTTTAAGGAACAGAAATTTATTTTTTCACTGTTTAGGAGGTTAAACATCTGATTTCAGGACTCTGGCTCTAGGGGAAGGCTCTCTCTCTGTAAACTCTGAGAGAAAATTCTTGTTTCAGCTTCTCCAGCCACAGTTTTCCCGGGTTCCTTGATGATGATCTCCACGTAGCACGTATCTTTGCCTACACTTGTGTTTGCTTCTGTGTCTGATCTGCTCTATTTATACTCAAAAATGGTTTGGTTTAAAACACTCCCTACATTGTTATGGTCTCATTAACATAACAAAGAAAACCTAATTCCCAAATGGGATTATATCTCCAGGTATAGGGTTTAGGATTTACAACACTTACTTTGGGGGGACACAATTCAATCTATAACAAAGCAGAGATCAAATCTAGTCCTTGGAAATGATCACTGAATGGCAGATGACCCAGTATGTAAGGACATAAAAACTGTTCAAAGATGGAAAATTAGTTTGACAAAATGAATAGAAAAATATAGTAATAATTTCACTTCAGTGAAAAAAATAGAAGTTCTGTTAACTAAAAGAAACAAGAACTGGATCAAAGGTGCTAGCCCTAACAAATCTGAAATTTTAGAAGCACAGAAAAGATTTGTTGACCTTTGGCTTTTTAATATGGCTTCTGCATAATACGGATCACATAGAATTTTAATTATAGAGGTGAAAGGAATCAGAACTCATTAGAAAAAAAGGAAAAATAGGTTAAGAAAACTCAGAAAATGAACCTGACCTAAGCTATGCTGAACATTGGGTGCTAAAGAGCTCTCAGTAGGGAACAAGAACAAATGTATGATTTAATACCAAGCAAACAAGCAAACAAGTTTATTACATCTAGTAGTATAAATACCATAGAATAGACTCACATGCATGTCAGGAAGTAGATTTTCTTCTCCTCTTCCTCAGAATCATACTTTTTCCAAACTAAATGTCATTGCACAGTGCAATGTAATACAGAACTAACTGCAAAATATTTATTTGCTAGCCTGGGAACTGGTATTCTGGAAAATCATGAAAAATTTAATAGTGCTATTTAATTTGCAAATTATAGAATAACGTAAATAATTTTATGTTAATAAAAATATATTTTAATCTACAAATGTAATGAAATTCTGAATCTCTTAAGAGTCCCTGGGTGGCACAAGTGGCTAAGAACTAGGCTGCTAACTGAAAGTTGGTGGTTCTAGTTCACCCAGATGTGTCTCCTGTCCATCCTAAGAAAGACCTGGTGATCTACTACCAAAGATCAGCCATTAAAAACCCTATGGAACACAGTTCTATTCGGACATGTATGGGTCTCCAGGAGTCAAAATCAACTCGAAGACAACAGATACGGGCAGGAATCTCTTAATCTAATGTTTTGTGTGTCACAGTAAAAGTATCTCTTGTTAGCTGTACACTCTGTACACAATAGCTATGACCCAATTTGCATACAAAATATAATAAAAAGGAATTGAAGAGATGAAGATAGTTATCTTCGTGAAATAATAATATTAGCAAAATTTTCTTAAATTTTACTATGTTAAGCACAGTTCTAAGTGCTTAAAACAGTTTAACCAATTTTTAATCTTTACAACAACACTATGAGGTAGGTGCTACTATTATCCATTAATAGATGAGAAAACTGAAGCACAGAGGGGTTACAATAACTTGCTGAAGGTTAGAGAGCTAGCAGAGTTGTAGCTTGAACCCACATAATCTGGCTATAGACTCTGTGTTCTTAGCCACTATGAGATACTGTCATTTTCAGTACTACTAGAAGACAAGTTACTAAGCACCATAAATAACAGCAATAAAATTAAAAAGTGGTTTCCCATTTTTATTAATGAATTATATATATATGTATGTATAACCAATCTGAGATTCTGGTTACCATGAAATCACCAGCCGTGCGCCATATTGAATGTATTAGTTTCCTAGAATTGCTGCAACAAAGTACCACACACTTGGTGGCAGAAGACAAATTTCAAAGATGGAAATCTATTCTCTCGAAGTTCTGAAAGCCAGGAGTCTGAAATCATGATGTTGGCAGAGTTGTATTCCCTGCAAAGACTTGAGGAGAATCTTTCTTTGCCTCTTCCAGTTTCTGGTGGCCTCAGATGTTCCTTGTCTTGGGGTAGCATAACACCAATCTCTGCCGCCGTCTTCATGTGGCCTTCTTCCCTGTGCATGTCTGTGTACCCCTTTCTGTGTTTTATAAGGACACACTAATCCAGTACGATCTTATCTCAATCCTTACCTTATCTGCAAAGATCCTATCTGAAATAAGGTCACACTCTGAGGTTCCAGATTGGCATGAATTTTGGAGGAATACTATTCCAGGAATACTAATTTTGGAGGAATACTAATACCAGGAATGCCCTGGTGGTGCAGTAGTTAAGAGCTCAGCTGCTATTCAAAAGGTCAGCAGTTTGAATCCACCAGCTGCTCTTTAGAAACTGTATAGGGCAGTTCTAATCTGTCCTATAGGGTTGCTATGAGTCGGAATTGACTTGATGGCAACAGGTTGTTTGGTTTTACTCTTCAACCCACTACGGAGTTAAATCCAGCCAAAATCTTAAAAGTCAATAAATATCTTAGATAGCCTTGTCATTCTTACTGAAATTCACTTAAAGATTTGTTGACCTTCAAAACTGAGAATCTCCAAGTTAGAAACCACTGGTAGAATCCAGGCCACGCTGTACAGAAGAATTCAAGGAAGACTCTGTGAAGAGTTGAATTATAATTCTGAGGTGCTGAGTATTAGGAGGACTAAGCAAGAATCAGAGATAAGGTGAGGTGAGAAGAGGCTAGGATAAAAATAAAGGTTGTTGTTGCTGTTATTAGGTGCTGTCAATTTCAACTCATAGTGATCCTATGCGACAGAGTAGAACTGCCCCATAGGGTGTCCTACGCTGTTATTTTCACGGGAGCAGATCACCAGGTCTTTCTCCCATGCGGGAGATGAAGAGTAGAGAAGAGAAAAGGTGATATGGCTGCAGTTAGATATATGTAAGATGTGGAAGTGTGGACTGGGTTTGGGGTCAGGCTGCTCTCCGCCCTTTATAACCTCTGTGTCCACCATAATCTTAGAGAGGTGTCAAATTGAGTACCAGCGAGTACAGAGAACCTCTTAAGGCAAATTGCCCACAACCTCAAAGGCCTCTGCAAAGAAGTCACACCTTCTAGCCCTGCTCAGGGATGCTCTCCCTTCCTTTGACATTGAGAACAGAAGAAGAAGTATCTGGACAGGAAGCTCAAATATTTCTTTTCCTCAATCAAAAGGTCATATTTCAGGTGAGATCCCAGGCCCAGCTCAAGGCAGTAATGTGGGAGGGAGATAGAAAACTTAAAGACTGTCTAGACGTTGGGTCTATAACAAAAAAGAAAGAAAAGGTGAATAAACAATATTTTAGCTAAGATTGTATATTAGTTTCCTAGGGAATACCACAAACTTGGTGACACAAAACACCAGAAATTCACTCACAATTCTCGAGGTAAGAAGTTTCAAAATCAAGCTATTGGCAGGGCCACACCCCTTCTGAAGTCTCTAGTGGAGTAGTCTTCTCATGCCTCATCTAGCTCCTGATGCTCCCAGGTTTTGCTTGGTTTATAGATGCATCACTTCAATCTCTGCGTCCATCTTCACATGGCCGTGTTATCAGGACATGTCTAAGGTAATTGAAAACACTGTGGCTTGAGTCAGGTGCACCTTAGTTCTCAAAGTGACGTCTTTGATTTTTAACGCTTTAAAAAGGCTTTTTGCAGCAGATTTGCCTAATGCAATATGTTGTTTGATTTCTTGACTGCTGCTTCCATGGGTGTTGACTGTGGATCCAAGTAAAATGAAATCCTTGATGACTTCAATCTTTTCTCCGTTTACAATGATGTTGCTTATTGGTCCAGTTGTGAGGATTTTTGTTTTCTTTATGTTGAGGTGTAATCCATACTAAAGGCTGTAGTCTTTGATCTTCATGAGTAAGTGCTTCAAGTCCTTTTCCCTTTCAGCAAGCAGGGTTGTGTCAGCTGCGTATCACAGGTTGTTAATGAGTCTTCCTCCAATCCTGATGCACCATTCTTCTTCATCCAGTTCAGTTTCTCAGATTATTTGCTCAGCATACAGACTGAATAAGTATGGTGAAAGGATACAGCCTAATGCACACCTTTCCTGACTTTAAACCACGCAGTATCCCCTTGTTCTGTTCACATGGCTGCCTCTTGATCTATATACAGGTTCCTCATGAGCACAATTAAGTGTTCTGGAATTCCTATTCTTCACAATGTTATCCATAAATTTGTTATGATCCACACAGTTGAATGCCTTTGCATAGTCAGTAAAACACAGGTAAATATCTTTCTGGTATTCTCTGCTTTTAGCCAGGATCCATCAGACATCAGCAATGATATCCCTCGTTCCACGTCCTTTTCTGAATCTTCTTGAATTTCTGGCAGTTCCCTGTCGATGTACTGCTGCAACCGCTTTTGAATGATCTTTAGCAAAATTTAACTTGCATCTGTCAGTTTGTCATACTATGGGCTTGGGTGTTTCTGTGATGCTGGAAGCTATGCCACCTGTATTCAAATATCAGCAGGGTCACCTGTGGTGGAGAGGTTTCAGCGGAGCTTCCAGACATAGACAGACTAGGAAAAAGGACCTGTCAGTATACTTCTGACAAAAAATAGCCAGTGAGAACCTTAGGAATAGCAGCAGAAATACTGACATAGTGCTGGAAGATGAGCCCCTCCAGTTGGAAGGCACTCAAACTACGACTGGGGAAGAGCTGCCTCCTCAAAGTAGAGTTGACCTTAATGACATGGATGGTGTCAAGGTTTCAGGACCTCCATTTGCTGATGTGGCATGACTACAAATGAGAAGAAACAGCTGGAAATATCCATTAATAATAGGAACGTGGAATGCACGAAGTATGAATCTAGGAAAATTGGAAATCATCAAAAATGAAACGGAATGCATCAGTATCAATATCCTAGGCATTGGTGAGGTGGAATGCACTGGTATTGGCCATTTTGAATCAGACAATCATATGGTCTACTCTGGTGGGAATGACAAACTGAAGAAGAATGGTGTTGCATCATCAAAAAGAACACTTCAAGATCTATCCTTAAGTACAACACTGTCAGTGATAGGACAATATCCCTATGCCTACAAGGAAGATCAGTTAATAGGACTGTTAATCAAATTTATGAACCAACCACTGAGACCAAAGATGAAGAAACTGAAGATTTTTACCAATTTCCACAGTCTGAAATTCACTGACCATGTAATCAGGATGGATTGATAATTACTAGTGAGTGGACTGCACAAGTTGAAAACCAAGAAGGGTTGGTAGTTGGGAAATATGACCTTGGTGATAGATGCCGGAGATCACATGATAGATTTTTGCAAGACCCATGACTTCTTTATTGCAAATACCTTTTTTCAACAACATGAATGGCGACTATATACAAAACCTTGCCAGATGAAATACACAGGAATCAAATGGACTACTTCTGTGGAAAGAGACGATGGAAAAGCTAGATATCATCAGTCAAACTTTTATATGGGCATGTAAAAATATGTATATCCAGGAGACGACTTGTGATTATGGAGCACATGCATAATTACTTTGGCTAAATACTGCCAGATTGCTGTCCAGAATGGGTAGAGGCATCTCCATCTCCACCAGCAGTGGATGAGGTCCTATATCAGCACATCTCTGCCAACACTTGTCATCATCCAGGTGTCATAATAAGATGTCAGTTGAGACCTCATTCTCCTTTTAGTCTGTATTTCTCTGATTCCAGTGAATTTTTAAGATTCCTCTTCTGAAAATTGCCTGTTCATATCATCTGCCCATTTTTCCACTGAGGTTCTTGTTTCTGTTTGGTGAAGTTTGGAAAGAAGACAAAGTAACCTTGAGGCAAATAAATAAAAAGAAGAACAGAATAAAGCAGGGCATTCCTAAGGTTGTCCTAGCTTATATGGCATACAGCATCTTTAAGGGTAACAGACCTCAACCTATTAATATATTGTCTATCTCCACAAAGGAAATGGCCTTAAATAACTTTAAGTCCAGTATCTATAACGTTGCATAGAGATTCTGGAGAGATTTAGTAAGAGAAAGAAAGGTGTAAATAAAGATAAAGTTGTTGTTCTTCCTAAGCACAACTGAGATGAAATGAGGTTGAGAAAAAACTGACTTCCCAGTAAAGTTCAGGAAGACGCCATCATATACAGCAATTAAAAGCGACAGTCTCTGTTGGAAGAAGCACTGAGAAATAAAGTATAACTGATGGTCTCCCATTACTATGGGAATGGATTAGATGCCTCAAATGATGCTTTCTGCTTTTTTGCCTTGATTTAACATGGCGTGCATGATCACAGAATAAAGCTCTTTTCACTTCTCTACAGTCATGTTTCAAATACTCACAGATAGAGGTTAGTTTAGCTGCCATATCCAGTAATTTTACAAATTCCTTTTTAAAGCCCCCAATTACATGATAATTTAGAGAAGTTCCCCCAAACTAGTGACTATGCAGTGTCCACTAACTCAACAGAGGGAAGACGAGAGAAAATCACCATAAGGGAAGTGCAGCTCTGGTGATTTTGTACACCGCAGTGACAACTGGGATCTCTGGGGCCCATGGGCTTTGAAGCCCAGAGGTGAGACTTAAATTATTCATTCCCTGGTAATGGCTTCTTCCCAGCAAGGTGCATTCCACACAGGGAGCAGAGTCGTTTTTCTTGAGTTGAACAGATAGATTACATACGATAGTTCGAAAGGATGTTTGAGATTGGAGGCAGCTCTTTATTAGCTTATAATTTAATTTTATGAACCCATTAGATGAGTTTTAATTTCCTCCTTTCAGGATCTTATCTGGAGAAACTATTTAATTCATGTCCAACTTTGATAATTGTATTAGGTTTTATGTATTCACTGATAAATACATATTTTACCATATTACATTTATATGGAAAATAGATCATACTTTCTGAGGTCTGAAATTAAACATAAATATAATGAAATTTTTGTTAGAAGCTGATTTGTGTTTTAAAGTCTATGAGATATCAAAACCCATTAACTTTTTAAGAAAACCAATAAGTTACTAGAAATTAAAACACGCTGTCTTAATAGCTTAATTTTTCTTGTGTTCACACACAGTGCTTTATTTCATGTGTATGATGATTAGATTATTGTGCATTGAAATAAAAGCATATTCCTAAACTCATAGAATACTCTCAGCCGTACATCTGAGGAACTGAAGACTTGTCATCATTGCTGCCTTTAACCGTTTCATTAAGATACTTGTTGTGTATGTTTAAATGTCATATCCAGTGGGTAATAGTTACATCTGTTTCAAACTTATAAAATATACTTTACTGCAATATACCTTGTGATTCATTCTGTGAAGTAGAGAGGGCCAACATTATTATTACCCAGTTTTACTTCACTCTCAATTTCCTCATCTGTACAATGAGGTTTATTATAATATAGGATCTACTCCACATGGCTATTAAACAAATTCACTGCCATCAAGTCGAGTCTGATTCATAATGACCTGCTAAGAGTTTCCAAGGAGCAGCTGGTGGATTTGAGCTGTTGACATTTTGCTTAGCAGTCATAGCTCTTCACCACTGTGCCACCAGGGCCCCAACCATAGGGCTGTAAAACAAAAACCAAACCCATTGCTGTCGAGTCGATTTCAACTCACAGCAACCCTATCTGACAGAGTAGAACTGGCCCATAGAGTTTCCAAGGAGCACCTGGTGAATTTGAACTGCTGACCTTTTGGTTAGCAGCCATAGCTCTTAACCACTACACCACCTGCGTTTCCATATGGCTATAGTGAAGCTTAAAAAAGGCAGTTCCATCTAAAGCACTTAGCACCCTGCCCAGAATGTAGTAGTAAGTGCTCAGTACTTGTCAGTGTGGTTATCAGTAGTATTAAGAAAGCTTCCAATAATCCTTTGACTCCCCCGGACATACAATCAGTTGAACCTCTCACCTTCTAACTGTCGTCGTCCATGTGATATGCCTTTTTACCCTCTGTACTCACTATAAACTTGATGAGCAATCATTAGAATCACATTCTCAATTTATTTGGTCCTCCCTTGCTTCATTATACTCATGATTCTTAAATGCAACTTTTCTGCCTACTTCATGTCTGCCTTGTGTAACTGAACATGGATGAAACACACACACACACACACACACACACACACACACAAGCATTCTCACTTGTTTCACTTTAAATTAACGCCCACAAATCTCAAACGCGCCCTTCACAGGGCCCACCAGTCCTAGTACATGTCCCAAGTTGCTTCCCTCTCCATTCAGTGAAAGTTTCACACCCTCCCCTCTCTTTGAAAACCTTCAACACATCCTCACCACCTTCACACTTCTTCAGATCTTTAGTCAAATACTAATTTCCCAATGATGATCCCTGATCATATTTGAAATTGCAATCCCCACCTCAGCTCCAGAATCCATTCCCCTTGCCTTGCTCAATATTTTCTCCATACTTATTTTCCCCAACTTGCCATACAATGCACTTATTTAGTAGGTGTGTCATTTGGGTTCCCCTAATAAAATGTGAGCTTCTCAAGGACAGAATGTGGTCCATTTTGTCTATGGATGTATCCCTAGAGCCTAGGACACTGACGGGTGAACAGTAGACACCTGCAGTAAATATTTGTTAAACAAATGAATCAACACAGAAAAGACATTCTGCTTTAAAATGAGCAAGGAGCTAGGAACTCAAGCAGAAGTATCCTGATACTTCAGTAATTAGGTATTTGGGCTGAAGACTAATACAAGATAAAAAGATGGATAATACATTTCAGGAGAAGGACTTTGAGCGACGAGGACCAGAGAGAGACATCAAATTCAGAAGGATCTTGAAACTAATCACCACCTTAGATGGGCATACTTTAGAAATGCCCTGCAATGCTAGTAAGGAACTGTTACTGTTATCTTTATTCTGATAGTGTAATGTGGAGAGAGAAAGGAAAAGGAATTAATTCATGAGGCAGGGTTCTCAGGATCAGTGGTAGAGACAGTGAGTGAAAGCAAGAAGCCTGAACCTGAACTTTGCTGAGTTTGCCTTTACAGGGCACAGCAGCAGCAAAGCAAAGAAGACCACAAATCCATTCACGAAGGCAGAACCATGGGGAAATGGAAAGAGGATTGGAACAAAAGCACCAGAAGACCTTGGATTCAGCTCTGACAGTAGTTAACTATGTTATAAACATTCATGACTTTGAGCTTAAATGTTCTTATTTATACAATGAAAGAGTTCATGAACTTAGACTCATTTGTTTGAAATTTCTTTCGACACGTTCTAGGTTCTCACTCTGGACGTAGTTAAGGTTCTCAATCTCAGGTCTCTGTTTTTTGCCTTAAAAGACAAGACTTCTATCAAGATCAGTAGAGAAACTGAAACTGCTCTGAACTCTGTGGCTTCCTATAAACTCCCAAAGCCTACCTATAAAACCTGAATTATGCCCAGTATAGAAAAGCGAAAATTTGTTTCACAAGTGCTCTGTGGTGTCATTTACACTATCTCATGGGTGAAGTAAGTTTTAGTATATGCTTCTATAGAACAGATGAGAGGGAAAGGGAACTAAAATAGCTTCCTCCAGTGAGAAGAATATCAGATAGGTGGATAAACGAGCCACAAATTATTTTAACTTGTCTATCACTCAGGATTTTTAAGTGTAAAAGAATCCAGTCTGTCTAATTGATACAGAAGAGAACTTTACTGAATGGAATCAGGTGGTTCATGACGCCAGTGCACCAGGGTGCTCTGAAGCAGGACAAAGCACAACCACCCCACAGGGTCTGTTCTGGTGAGCCCACCACAACCTCTGCTGCTCAGTGCCTGTGATGCTCAGACCCAGCACAAAATTCCCTATCCCCAGCACCCCAAAAAACAGGTGCAATTACCCCACAGCTGTCAGAAGATCAGTTCTCCCAAGCTTGACACCCTACTCTCTCAGTTCTTGCCTCCAAATCCAACTCATCTTCGAATGGTGGGACCTTGGTCACTTGGCTACAACGAAACTATAAGGAAGTCTTGTTTTGAACTTAGCAAGGTGGACTCATAATGTGAAAAATTACCAAAATGTAAGACTGGCTATCTCCAAAGATGTTGAGAGACCAGATATAGCAAGTATCTGCTTGTGGTCAATGTTTCTAAAATACCAAACATATATTTAGTTCCTATCTTTCCAAAGGTAGTTATGCATAACTGTCAACTATAATACTGGCATATTTTGGCTCTAAATTTAGGCAAACCTATGATTATCTATACGCAGAAAATGTTTGTTTTTAATGGGCAACTAAGCATAAATAGTCCATGTAATGTCAAAATTAATTAATAAAATCTCATACATTGAAGAACAAAAGAAAATATTAATTTCTAAGGTCCCCTCCAGACATAAAAGTCCATACATCACTGAATTATGCCTTTGAAAGATATTGATCACGTATTTAAAATTGTGGATCATAAATTAATTACTGTTTCACTGTACTGACATTTTAGGACAAATTAACTTTCTCTCTTCCAGTAATGAACATCTTTACAAATGAAAAGATGACTGCTGTTTATAAATTAGCAATTAAATGCACATGTAATATATGAATGCATTGAAAACAAAACAAAAAATATACTATTGCTATCGCCTGTCTTCATCACCCTCAAGCTTGGCCTCTTCTTCCCGTGTCCATGGAAACAGCCATTACCTACCTGCTGTGTTTCCTTCTAGCTCATTTCCATCCTCAGTTCTCTTAAGATCTGAGCAACTGAAGAATGAATTTAATGGATGAATTAGGCAAGTACTGATTTCTTATAATAAGGATTTTATAGCAAGAGAATCTTATTAAAAAGGTAGGCATTAAAAAAAAAAAACAACAGGTGTTGACAGGTGAGTATCTGCATTTATCAAACCATGGGAGTATAAAAAGGCACGATGACCCACAATTTCATTTTGGTAAAAGGAAAAATAAAATAAAATAGTCTTCTGAAACTCAAGAAAATCACTTAATTTGTAGAATGCTTTAATTTACCATTGTGTTTACTTGAATCCACCATCAACTCCCTTGAAAGCAGCAGTGAAGAAATCAAACAACATATTACATCGGGCAAATCTGCTGCAAAAGACCTCTTTAAAGTGATTAAAAGCAAAGATGTGACTTTGAGGACAAAAGTGCACCTGACCCAAGCCATGATATTTTCAATCGCCTCATAGGCATGCAAAAGCTGGACAGTATACAACGAAGACTGAAGAAAAATCGATGCCTTTGAATTATGGTGTTGGTGAAGAATATTGAATATACCATGGACTGCCAGAAGAATGAACAAATCTGTCTCGGAAGAAGTACAGCCAGAAGGACAAGACTTTATCTCACATACTCTGGACATGTTATCAGGAGGGACCAGTCCCTGGAGAAGGACATCATGATTGGTAAAATAGAGGGTCAGCGAAAAAGAGAAAGACCCTTAATGAGATGGATTGACACAGTGACTGTAATGATGGGCTCAAGCATAGCAATGATCGTGAGGACAGCGCAGGACCCGGCAGTGTTTCATTCCGTTGTACGTAGGGTGTCTATGAGCCAGAACAGACTCTACAGCACCTAACAACAACAACAACATTTTGGGCTTAAATACCACAGCTGTACTTTCAGGCAAGAGATTTATATATTCAAATCTGCAGATAAAAAGTGTTTATACCATAACACAACACCAATTGAACATCCTTATAGACTATTTTAAAGGTACTTCTGTAAAGGCTTCTGTAGTAAATCATTTCTACAGGAAGCGCTGTCTTCATTACTAAATGTTTGTGGAAAATACATGCTGATGAATATGAACAACATATATATATATATATATATATATATATATATATATAAACCCTGGTGGCATAGTGGTTAAAAGCTACAGCTGCTAACCAAAAGGTCAGCAGTTTGAATCCACCAGGTGCTCCTTGGAAACCATACTGCTTCAGTTTTTATGTTTCTATAGAGAATCCCAACTAAGTCATTTACCAACTTGGCAGTATTTGTATATTTAATGAACACGATTATATATTACCTTATCTAAATGCTTAATTAATTCATGCAACAAATAAGACAGTACCACCACCAACCCTGATTCCTGAATTCCAGTTACTCTGTTATATGTAAGTGATTTAGAACAGTGGTTTTCTTTTACTTTATTTTCCCATAATTCACTTCTACTTTAGCTTAAGAGCTCTTTGAACTAAACAATATTTCTACAATATGTTGCTAAACATCCTGTGAGACAAAACCTGTAAGGTGAAATCCCATTATAATTCGCACCTTATCCCTTATCTTCTGAGCAATCACTCTCATATGAAAGAAAGCCAGTTCAAGCTGACCAAACTTCTCAAATTGAATGAAGTATTACAGTATAATGTAATATATTGTCCAGTTGAAAAGGCTGCCTTTGCCCTTGTGAAGACACCTTTTCTTCAGGTAGGCCCTGCATTTGCCTTTTTCCAGTCTTCAGGAATTAGACTCATTGTGTGTAAATTCTCAGAAGTAATGGATCATGCTCTTCACTGGCTACAATTTCTTAAGCATGCCAAGACCTCAGGACAGTTTGAGGGAACACATCTAATGTGTTAAAGCAACCTTAGACAGTTCCACCTGTTTAACAGTGGCCTCCTGGTCTCCCAGGACAGGTATCACCTACAACAGTTGGCAGTAAGTGACCTTCCAAGTGAGGCCAAGAGTTTTAAAAGTTTTTTTTTTTTTAAAGCTCTTCCAAGTTATCTTGCAAAAATTTTTTTCGTTAGTTTCCTTTAAGCATCTCACTTGGTTTGTTTTTGATTGAAGACTTTTGTACACACCTTTATTCCTTATGTAAGTGGCATCTCACCTTGTTATGGGTGCCCATGCAGCTGCTCAAGGCATTCCATTAAACATCTGAGGGCAGAAAATGTAGAATTTCTTCCATAAATAATGGAGAATAAGAAATCAAGGTGTTTAAATTACACACATCACCGGTCTCCAGATGTCACCTTGGTTTACCTCTAAATCTTTCTTTACCATTGGCAGATGAGTCAGAATCGACTCGAAGGCAATGGATTGTTGCTGTTGATTTGTTATGTTGAAAGTAGGCTGTATATTAAAAAAAAAAAAAATTACAGAACTAGAAATTTCTTCAATATCCCCAAATTATCTTGGATTCAAATTATTGCAGATATACAAGGGGTTTGCCTCTTAAAAAAAAAAAGATTTAGAAGGAGGAAAGAAAATCTATACTATCTCTTGCCAAAGAAACTACTGAACCATTATTTGTGAACTTTAGAAGCTCTTCCTAACATATAACCAATGCTATGAAGGCTCATTTTCAATGTCGCAATAATAGGTTCTCTAAAATATGTTTGTTTTTTTACAGAAAATACATTTGTGCAGAATAGTGACAAAACGGAATATATTGTTGAAGAATGGTATCAAAGAGGGCTTTTTTATTTCAGTATGTTATAGTGACAAATAGCCTGTAACAAAGCAAAGACATACAATTTGTCTTGTAACTATTCCCTTGCCCATTTGTTTGACTAAACATAGGCTGAGTCAGGAATAAAAAAAAAAATGATTTAATTTATGTCCTCACAAATTTAAAGATGAAGACTGGTAAAAAGGGCAGGCTACTGACAGGATTTTTAATGGCAGAAAATCCTCCTTAATCTAGATTTTTTCCTCTATAAATTTATGTATAAATTTTTTACTTAATCTATAACCTTGCTCCCAATAGTTAGATTAACAATAAGGAAAACATATTACTTACACAGGTAACACATCATTAATGGAAAGTACATATACAGGTGATTTCTGTGACAGTGCTTCAAAGAGCGTGGCTATAAATGTGTATAAATAAAGATATCTTCAAAATAATTATAAATTCATCTTCCTCACATTTTGTTTTGGTAATTCTAAACAATTTATGAGTAAACTATTCCAGGATTCAGGAAAAAAAAAAAAAAAACCAACTTAAGGATATATCTTATGTATACTTTAAATATGTGTGAGACAATATTCTGGGTGGGCAGATTTTCTCTGTGGTATCAAACACTCCCTTGGTTGGGTAGTTAGAAGTTCTGAGCTGAAGGAAAAGCAGTAGGAAGCCTAACTATAGTCACAAACTAATCTGAGTAATTATTCAATCCAGCTTTAAAATCAAAGTTGATATTTTGATTACCAGTCCTTTGATCCTTACATCTCTGTCTTGATTGTCTCTAAACTCGGATAAGTAATAAGAGATAGGATCAGTTATTATCTCCAAAACCCCAGGAGTTCATGTCATTTACATTATTTGTAATAACCAGCATCGAAATCAGAAATGGTTAAAAGAGACTGACTCTTAGAAATGGAAGTATATGGTGGGAATGGGGGTTGGAGGTGCACAGGGACTCAGTCTTTAATTTGTACCATTCTGCTCTGTTCAGTTGTTCCATCATATACATTTCTTTGTTTCTATATACAAATAATGCCATAAGTAACCAGTACATTAAACAAACATAAGTATACACCGAAGATACAACTCCCTCAATATGCAAATACATATACACCAAGTTATTTATTGAGATAGTGCTTATAATTTCAAGATGTTGGAAACCACCTGTCTGTGCAAATAAAAGGAAAGTGGTTAAATAAACAATGGTACATCCATGCAATACAGCACCATGCAGCTGTGTAAAAGAATTAAGAAGATTTCTATGAATTCATGTAGAGAGATTTCTAGGATATATGGCTAAGTGAAAAAAAAAGCTAAGTACAAAATAATTATCGAATGCCATTTCTTTGTGTAAGGAAAAGAGGAAATCAGAAAACATATGTATCTGCACATTTGGGCACAAAACAGTAGAGAAACAGAGGGAAATCAGAGAATAATGGTAGTGGTCACCTTTAGGGGTGAATGGGAAAAAAGTGGACAGAATAGAAGAGATCTGTGGGGAATAATGCATTTATGACTATAGCATTTTATATGGTTTTAACTTTCATAAAAATGTAAATGCTTCACATCGTCCAAGACAAGAAAATAAAATTAAACTGAGGGAGGAAATGCTAAAATGAAAAGCAAATAGGAACAAATGAATTGAACCTGTATTTCAAATGTATAATATAACCATACTAACGGTGCAGTTGGAGGAGGGGGAAGAAGTAACTCTAGGAACTTTTAATCATAGTATTTGGACTCTGTACCATCAGGTTAAGGCTACAGGAATTAACGGAATACCAACTGAGATGCTTCAATGAATGGCTGTATTGCTGAAGGTGCTCACTCATCTATGCCAAGAAATTTGGAGGACAGCTACTTGGCCAACCAACTAGAAGAGATCCATATCTGTGCCCATTCCAAGAAAGGTGATCTATCAGAATGCAGAAATTGTTTGACAATATCATTAATATCATACACAAGGAAAATTATGCATAAAATCGTTGAAAAGTGGTCGCAGCAGTACATCAACAGGGAGCTGCTGGAAAATCAAGCCAGATTCAGAAGAGGACCTGGAACGAGGGATATCATTGCTGATGTCAGGTGGATCATGGCTGAAAGCAGAAAATACCAGAAAAAATGTTTGCCTGTGTTTTATTGACTATGCAAACGCCTTTGACTGTGTGGATCATAACAAATTAAGGATAAAACTGTGAAGAACAGGAATTCCAGAACACTTAATTGTGCTCAGGAGGAACCTGTACATAGACCAAGAGGCATTGTTCAAATAGAACAAGGGGATACTGCATGGTTTAAAGTCAAGAAAAGTGTGCATCAAGGCAATATCCTTTCACAGTACTTATTCAATCTGTATGCTAAGCAAATAATCTTAGAGGCTGGGCTATATGAAAAGGAATGTCGCATCAGGATTGAAGGAAGACTCATTAACAACCTGCGATATGCAGATGACACAACCTTGCTTGCTGAAAGGGTAGAAGACTTGAAGCACTTACTGATGAAGGTCAAATACCACAGCCTTCAGTATGGATTACATCTCAAAATAAAGAAAACAAAAATTCTTACAACTGGATCAATAAGCAGCATCGTGACAAATGGAGAAAAATATTAAAGTTGTCAAGGATTTCATTTTACTTGGATCCACAATCAAAGCCGATAGAAGCAGAAGTCAGGAAATCAAACAATGCATTGCACTGGGCAAATCTACTGCAAAAGATCCCTTTAAAGTCTTAAAAAGCAAAGATGTCACTTTGAGGACTAAGGTACAACTGACCCAAGTCATGGTATTTTCAATTGTCTCATATGCATGTGAAAGCTGGACCATGAATAAAGAAGACCAAAGAAGAATCGATGCATTTGAATGATGGTGTTGGAGAAGAATATTGAACACACCATGGACTGTCAGAAGAACGAACAAATCTGTCTTGGAAGAAATACAGCTAGAATGCTCCTTGGAAGAGAGGATGGTGAGACTTGTCTCATGTACTTTGGGCATGTTATCAGGAGGGACCAGTCCCTGGAGAAGGACATCAGGCTTAGTAAAGTAGAGGGTCAGTGAAAAAGAAGATGACCCTTAACAAGATGAATTGATACAGTGGCTGCAACAGTGGGCTCAAGCATAACAACGATTGTGAGGATGGCACAGGACCTGCAGTAATTCATTCTGTTGTACATAGGGTCACTATGAGTCACAACTGACTTGCCAGCACCTAACAACACCACCACCATCAGGTTAAAGAAAAAAAAATTTCTAAACAAATGTTGAGCTCTAGTTGGGGGATTTATTTTTCAAGGAGACATGGTCTAGCAATGCAGAACCTATTTTTTGTGTATTCTAGTTTTGAGAGTGTAAGTAAATATACTGTGGATACCAGGAGGAAGGTTTCTTACTACTGAAGAAGTACGTTACAAATATGAATAGAGGAAAGGAAAAATTGGTCCCCGTGATGCTGAAATGGAATAGTATGTATCAGAATGAAGCCATAATTTTTAACATAGATAACTTGTTGTCATCAAGTCAATTATGACTCACAGTGACCCTATAAACCCATTGCCATCGAGTCAATTCCAACTCATAGAGACCCTATAGGACAGAGTAGAACTGCCCCATAGGGTTTCCAAGGAGTGCCTGGTGGATTCAAACTGTCGACCTTTTGGTTAGCAGCCAAACTCTTAACAACTACGCCACCAGGGTTTCCAGTGACCCTATAGATCAGAGTAAAACTGCCCCCTCAGATTTTCTTATGGGCTGTAACTATTTTCTAAAGCAAACTGCCACATCTTCTCCCATGGAGTAGCTGGTGTGTTCAAACTGCTAACTTTTTGGTTAGCACCTGAGCATTTAATCACTGCACCACCAGGGCTTGATAGTAATAGTTAGATGGATGGATGGATGAATGGATGGATGGATGGATGGATGAATGGATGGATGGATGGATGGATGGATGGATGGATGGATGGATGGATGGATGGATGGATGAATGGATGGATGGATGGATGGATGATGGATGGATGGATGGATGGATGGATGGATGAATGATAGATAGACAGACAGACAGATGGATAGATAGGCAGGGATGTCTGTAGATGTGTGTATATATAACCTAGCTGTGTCTATGTAGGGAGTTTGAGGGATTTGGGGGTTGATCAAAGAAAGAGTTATGACCATGAAGTGGCAGTAACACACTTAGAGCTTTATTTGAGCAATGCTTTGATAGGCTTGCACACAGGGAAAGCCCTCAAACCATAAGATCTACCAAAGAAAACATCGTGGGGGCCACCAACAGAGGGGAGAAGGGCAAGGGAACTCCTGGAGAAAAGGGGGATTTGAGAGGGGTCCTATGTGTCTAGGCGATGTTGCTCAGCAGCAAAGTGGGAAGTCTATGGGTCAGAGAGTTCTTAAGGGCAGCAGCAGCCTTGGGTTTTATAACCTCGGTGTTTATCTTATCTATGGTTAAGAAATGTTGGGTGCAGCTTCAAGGAGTATGCAGAGCAGGTGTATTGTAAACACTTTAAAATACACATATTGTGACTATTTTTAAAGAAACTGCAGGTGTAAAACTTTGACTTTATTGCCAGCAGGCTTTTGAGCTTGCAGGTCCCAGCTTTCTGTGAAAAAGTATGTAACTTGGTGGCCAATACACAGGTGTCATCTTTGGCTCATCTATATAATAGTTTGCTAAGAAGCCTGGAAGAAAAGCCTGGCAACCTACTTCTGAAAATTAACCAATGAAAACCCTGTGGATCACAAATGTCCAGTCCGCAAGCAATCATGGAGATTATACAGGACAGGGCAATGCTTCATTCAATGGTGCATGGGGTTGCCATGAGTTGGAGGCCTACTCAACGGCAGCGAACAACAGCAATGATACTCTAGTAACAGGTCTTGGTTTCTAAATAGCATTCTCCATTAACTATCATTGGAGAAATACCTAATTCCAGGGCTGGAATAAGGAAACTATGAGATAAACTTGAAACATCTTATGGCACCACAAGTAAAGAGGTATCAAAAGAATATAGGAGTCAGGTTGACTTGAGGTTTCTGTTGGCTAACTGTGGACCGTAATGCTGTGAATAAAATAAATACCTTTGAGTCCAAATTGATACTAATTCATTAATTAATGGAGGACTGGGGAAAGATCTTCCTTACTGTACAGAACCACACAATAAACATACAAGAAATGATGGAATAGGAAAATCACCATTTGTCAAACATCATAATTGTTTCAGAAAAGATTCCTCAATGGATAGTAAAATGAGTGGGTAAGAGTCAAAGAAGGACAGGATATTTTCAGAGTCTTAAAGTACCTTAAGAGAAGATTCTTATCAATTACAACGGGAAAAGTAAGAAATTTATAGGGGAGAAACTTGTCAAACACCACCTCAACCACACGACAAAATGAAAAAATGGCTCAAAAAAAAAATCATGTAGGTCCTGGTATTATGTACTGAAAAGAGCACCGTATGGCTTCTGTGGTATTTTTGCTCAAAATATGTAACTTAAATATAATCATGAAATGACATCAGAAAAGTACAAATTGAGTGACATTCTACAAAATAATGGTTTTCTTCAAAAATATAAACATGATTAAAAAAAAAAGATCAGTTGCCATCAAGCCAATTCTGTCTCATGGCGCCCCCATGTGTATCAGAGTAGAACTGTGCTCCACGGGGTTTTCAGTGGCTGATTTTTTTGAAAGTAGGTCACCAGGCCTTTTTTCTTAGTCTGTCTTAGCCATCAGCCATCTGTCAGCTTGTCGTACTGTGGTGGCTGGCATGTTGCTATGATGGTGGAAGCTATGCCACTGGTATTTCAAATACCAGCAGGGTCACCCGTGGTGGACAGGTTTCAGTGGAGCTTCCAGACTAAGGTCTATATATTATAAAACAGCATCAAGGTTTGTTTACTAATTTGATGAGGGTACTGAGGTTATATTAGAAAATATCCTGTTTTTAGGAAATACACACTGATGAGCAAAAGGTCATCATTTGTGCAGTCTACTCTCAAATGGTTCAGAAAAAATTGCATGTGTGTGTGTGTGTGTGTGTGTGTGTGTGTGTGTGTGTCTACATAGAAAGAGAAAGGATGAGACAGAGAGAGAGGAAAGTAAAACTAATGTGCTGAGTTGTTCACTTTTGGGAAATCTGAATGAAAGGCATACGGGTATGCTTGCAACTCTCTGTAAGTCTAAAATTACCCCCCCAAAAAAAATTAAAAAAAAAAATGTCTATGGGATTTTATCAGAAAAGAGCCTATATTTTTCTTCAATGCTTCGATTTTTTTCATCACGGCTAGTACCTCCCCTGTCACCAGATGAAAACATGGGCAGTTCCCTGATTTTGTGGATAACTATTAGTTCTACGTTCTTCTCAAAGCATCAAACGCAGACTCAGTTCAGAAATTAGTATGCAGTCCTATACAATCTTTCAACCTAAATCAGATACAATTACTTCTCCTGTCCTGAAAGGGCATATTTTTCAGCAGATTGCCTACTCCAGTGAAAAGAGGTGTAGTGGAGACTTTCTCATTCACTTTCTCCAACACTCACTATCTACTCTTTCTTCATTCATTAATGGTTGGAGCACTGGAGAAAGAAGTAAGGAAGTAAGAAAGCTTTTGTTTAACTGGGATAATTATCAGCTGGCATCATGCTCTCTGCACTGGCAGGCATCTCATGAAGATTTTCATGCTTCTTTGAAATCCCTCTCCCTCCACTACTGGGTGTGTTCTTACTTGAAGCTTCCCTAAACAGAGTAAGCACATCTGTGGTTTTGCTTTACTCCTACAGACTTGGGAGAAGCTTATGGTACGCTTCCATTTTTTTTAATCTGCTGTGGTTTCATGGACCATCTAAACAGTCATTATTATAGAAAACTTATTGTGACCCCCCTACTGTGCATCATGTGTGGCCCATGTCTTATCCAAAAGAAATACTGCTGCATTCTTTCTTCTCACCAATTTTGGAACTACAGAATGATCCCAAAGTAACAACTTCTATTTCAGACTGATTAAAGGGAGAAGCTAGCCAGCTTTTCTCTTCCTCTCCTTAATTCTCAGGTAGGGGTCAGACACAAGGTTTCTGTGCCTCCCTCAACTTCAGATGATACACATCAAGCTTTCCATGTGATACTCTCCAAGTCCCTTCCTACAAGACTTGAAGACCAAAGTAGATACCGCCATTCTTCTCCCTCCATCAGAAATGTATTACATTGCTCTATCAAAAAACCTTTTTTGGAAACTCTTCCCAAAAGCCACTCTCAACCTATTTTATCACATTGTGGGTTTGTGGATAAGAATCAGCATAAATCTGAGCCCCAGAGTATGAGGAATAATCAATTCCCACGCTCCCACTCCTCCATCATTTCTGACACCAGCCTCCCATGTGGCACTTTCTCTGACCCTAGCCACCTGGAGGTAGGGTAAATCTCACAAGTAAAAAGGACACCATCCTTGAGACTATCAAACTGGCAGATGCCTGCTGCAAGTTTGGGGAGTCCACACAACACCCCAAACTACTTTCTGGCCACAGATTTGGGGTTTTCCTATTGTCCCCTTCAGATGCTAGCTGCAAGCTCAGGGGCCTCCACTGGGCTTTCTCACTTTCACCTCCTGGCTCCCCCTATTCCTTTGGGTTCAATGATTTGCTAAAACAACTCACAGAAGATACTAGACTTATGATTATAGATTTATTAAACAAATGGATACAAATGCATGGGCAAGGGTTCCCAAGGCAAAGCTTCCATGTGCCAAAGAGGGTGTGTCACATACTCTTTGCCAACCAGGAAGCTCACTGAGCCTCAGTGTTCAGGGCTATTATCTGCCAGTCATGGCTGATCACTAATTGCATATGCATAGTAGGTTAAATCATGCCTCCTGAGGTGAGTTGATATCAGCCTACCAAGTGAGTTTTTTCTGGTCCGGCCAGCCCCCATTTGTTAGCACAAATCCTCAGGTGTGGTCTGGAGGTTTCAGATAAAGGCACCTCAATTACACCCAGAGTTACTTCACAGGAACCAAGGACAAAGGCCAACATCATTTTCATTACCACGGGTAAGGTAAGGGATTCCCACCAAACTCACCACCGTGGAGTTGATTCTGACTTATAGTGACTATAGGACAGAGTAGAACTATCGCATAGGGTTTCCAAAGCTGTAAATCTTTACGGAAGCAGACTGCTACATCTTTCTCCTCAGAGTGACTGGTTAGTTCCATCTGTCAAACTTTCAGTTCTCAGCTGAGGCCTTTAACAACTGCACCACCAGGGCTCCTTAGGTAAAGGATTAGGCAGCATGTAATTAGTTTTTCAAGATTACTATGAAAGACCACAGTTCTCTTTGCTAGATGATATTTACTGTGTCTCAGTTCCTCAAATAGAATTGCCCATTTATGGTTCTGTAGCACCTACAAATGTATGTATATATACACAACATATTTGGAGTTTTAATGTCTCTGTGACTTACTAGATATATTAATAAAATAAGAATTAGATGCTAAACAAAAAGTCAATGGTGAAGACAGACACTTACATGATTTTAGGGCCTTAAAAAGTTGGTATCTCCCTCTGTTTCTCAGATTATTTGTCTTACCTTGCCAGTAAAATACTTCGGTCTGTCCAGAGGGAACAAAAATTTAAGCCACTGTTGCTGCCTCAGTCTTAACGTGTCTATACAATATGTTGGGCTGATTTCTTCTACTTATTGAACAGTAAGTTTAACAGCCACAGGCAAGGTCACAAAATTATTTCAGTACAGGTTCACTATGGGTGACTCTGCAATGGTGCTTTGGGACGAATTAACTGTGGTCAATTTCCTGGACAAAGTAATTATATTTTAAAATCTTTAACCCCATTGCAGGCTGACACTTAGACAAGGTAAGTAGTGGTGTTCAGAGCTGAGAGTCTGAGTCCAAAAACTAGTGAGATATGATTGGCAGTAGCATCTGTGGAGATTGGAGTTCAGTGAAGAAGTAGGATAAGGTGGTAATCCCCAGGAGAGAAAAGGAAGAAAGAAAATATATAGTACTTATTCCAGGTAGGTCTTTTGAAAACATGGGTATGTTAGGTTAAACTAAAATAACCTGTCTATCCATTGTATTGGTGATATTAGATTGATAAATGAAATATTATATTAATATACTGTGTATATTTTCTATTGTTTTAGAGGAGTCTATTGGTAAATAAAAATCCAAATAGCTTTGCGTACCAGACAATCCAATCTGCAGTCAGATATATAATAGTATAGAAGACATCATTTATAGATACCAATAAATAATCCTTTCTAAATCCACCATAATTTTATTTCTTATTCTTAAAAATTTGGGGGGCAAAGAGGAACCTAAGAAGGAGAAATAAAATTATTTGTGCCTTCCTGAATTCATAAGAGGCCATATTTCAATTTATTGCTATGAAATTATTGTCACTTGTTCTTCAAAAACAAAACAAAAGAGATAAATAAGAAAATAAGGAACTTTACATTATAAATTGTTCTCCAATAAACCGTTTCTATCATTTTGCTTTAAACTTAAAGCTTTTTCTCAATATTTCCAGTACCTATCCTTCTTTTTGAATATTATCACTTTAACTTTGAGTTAATGAATAGAAACATCATTTAAAGTATGCAAATTAGAGAGTCCTAGAAACACAAATGTCTTGGAAAAATTGCACTTAAATTAAACAGAATGGAAATTATCAAAATTCAAGGCTATTGAACAATAATCACTATTACAGAAAAGATTTTTCCAATAAATAGAACTTGATTTTTTAACTATCCAAACACTAAAACCAAAAAAACCAAACCCATTGCCATTGAGTCAAGTCCGACTGATAGTGACCCTACAGGACAGAGTAGAACTGCACCGTAGTGTTTCAAGGAGCGCCTGGTGGATTCAAACTGCCGACCTTTTGGTTAGCAGCCATAGCTCTTAACCACTATGCCACCAGGGTTTCCATCCAAACACTACCACCATGTAATTTGAGGTGTTAAGAATATTGGTAAAAACTTTCATACAATATACTTATCAAAAGGGCCCCCTCTCCCCTCATTGTTCCTACATTACTTGCTTTGCAAACACTGAGAGTCTTGCAGTTTTGATGTCCAACCGATACAACACTTCTCTTAAGGAAAAAAGACATCCTGTAGAGTTCTCATAGATTAAGGGCTTGATTATATGCACTTACCTGGAGAAAACAATTATGAAAAACGAAAAGGTTTCCATTTTAAAAGTCTCTGGACTCATTATTAGAGAGCATTCAAAACTGACAAAGTGGCTCAGATTTTAATATATGAAAAACAAGTACAAAAAAGAAAACTGCATTGCTTTGCTGGAGTACTTGAAACACTATTATTGTGCTTAGAAGCTGTACTGAAAAGTCTGAAATTAAAAAGTAAAAGAACACATTCCATCATAAAAATTCAAGGTCAAATATTCATTGTAGAGAGATGAAATGTTTGTTTTGAAAAGAAATAGCAAAGACAGTTGCATATCAACACATTTTACACTTCCCTTCCCACAACAATGCTGCAGCTTTTAATGAATGTGTTGACTATGGCCTCTAAAATCAGTTGTCCCAAAAAAGTTAGACATCAAAGCTCAGATTCAAAGGCTAGAAAATGTATTAATTATTTCCTCTAAATTGTGTGTATGTGTGTACATGTTTTTTCCCCCCTAGAAAGTAAGATGAGTAAAGTCCTTATCTTGCTTCCTGAACTGATGCATGTAACTTTGTAGACTGCCCAATCCTTTCCTTCTAAACACCCTCACTGTGGACCTTATGCTGTAAAAATTAACACTGCCCTTTGAGAACCGTGGAAAGTTCAAACCTATCGTTCCCGACACTACAGGCTTATGGTGAGCAACACCTTTCTTGTAAATTTTAAAAGTTTTTTGTTATAATCATTTTAATCAACTTCATTAGCAAATACTAATGACCACTCCTCATATTTGCAGGAAGGTCTAGGGCCATCAACCAACATTTAAGAGCTTCATTCATATTTCTTTCACATTTCTTCCCTTTTCCTCCCGCGCTAACATTTTGCTTAAAGGCTATTTTACACTTGCATTTTAAATTAAATTCCACTAAAAAAGAATACGTCACCTACATTTTCAATTAATTAGTTTCCTTTTTATTCTCCTCTTTTCTTTCAATCCTAAGAAATGATTAAATTTAAAGATGTGATTAGGAAATCTGTGGACGCAATGTTGAAATGACTCCTGCAGGCTGGCAGATGAAGGGTTGCTCACATGTAATGCCCTCATTAAGCAAGAAGGCATAAAATTCACTTAAAAATGTAAGGCGAAATTTCCACAAACTGAACAGAATTCATTTCTCCAGGCTCAAAGCTAAGTTTTCTCCACACCCTACGTTAAAGAAACAGACTCCAGGTCCCCTGACACCGAGTCTTGAAGGGGATTTAGGGAGAAGGTTCAAGTGAGTCCCATGATCACAGATAAAGTAATCTAACTCCTCTCGGCCTTGCTACCCGCTCGCTTTTTTGGGTCATTAGTTTCTCATCAGCCATTCTGCCACAAGTTAGGAGGGAAGGCGTGGACGTCACGCACACAGCCATGCCAGGAAAATTCACAGAGGCAGAAACTGAAGTACGGCCAGGATGTATGTAGAGCGCTGAATACCAATAAAAAACAAACCCACTGCTGTCCAATCGATTCCAACTCATAGTGACTCCATAGGGTTTCCAAAGCTTTCAATCTCTACAGAAGCAGACTGCCACATCTTTCTCCCGTGGAGCAGCTGGTGGTTTCGAACTGCCGACCTGTCAGTTAGCAGTCGATCGCTTTAACCACTGTGCCACCAGGGCTCCTCTGTGGGTCGAATGGTGGCACTCAAAAGGAAAGTCCATGTCCTAAACCCTGGCACCTGTGAATGTTACCGTACTTAGAAAAAGATTCTTACAGATGTAACTAGTTAAGAATCTCAAAAGAGTTTGGCCCTAAATCCAACAACAATGTCCTTATAAGCAACAGAAAAGAAGACAGAGGCAGAAAGGGACTAGTAGGAGGAGGCCATATGAAAATGGTGGCAGAGGCTGGAGTTTTACAGCCACGAGCCAAGGGGTCCCTGGAGTCACCAGAAACCGGAAGTGATAAAAAAGAATTCACCCTAGAGCCTTCCGAGGGAACGTGGCTTCCAACACCTTGGTTTCAGACTTCTGGCCTTCAGAACTTTGAAAGCGTACATTTCTCCTGTTTTAATATACAGTTTGTGGTAGTTTGTTAAGGTAACTCTAGGAAATTACTACAGTGTATTTAGATTTTCAGTAAAGTAGACGTGAAATTAAGACAAAATAAAGCTTGGGTCCTCATTCTATTCTTCTGGAAAGTAGGTGGATATTTTAGGGTTTTTTTTTGGTGTGTGTGTGCGTGTGTGTGTGTGTGTGTAAGATGATCCTTCCATAAAGCATAAATAAGTAATAATTCTTCAAATATATGACTATTGTACTGTGACTATCACAAACCTAGAACTTCATCTCTTCAAAAATGATTGGAGGCACAAGTCTAGGGTATTTTCCAATTACATTAAACCTCCATTAGGTGTAATATAATTGTCTTTAGAAATATGTAGAATGTTTTTAAATGACTAAGTAAATGTTTTAAAGCTTTCTGATCAGATGAATACATATTACTTTCTCAGTCTTTTTTTTTTTTAAAGAAAAAATATCTTTAATTATCCATGTTCCTATAAAATTTTTGAGCTATTCTCGCAAGCAACTATACTAGTCCAGCCTAATCTAATCCTAAGGAACCCTAGTGGCACAGTGGTTTAGCACCTGGCTACTACCCAAAAGATTGGCAGTTCAAATCCACCAGCTGCTCTGCGGGAGAAAGACGTGGCAGTCTGCTGCCTTAAGATTTACAGCTCTGGAAATCCTATGGGGCAGTTCTACCCTGATAGGCACTGTTAGTCAGAATCAACTTCATGACAACACAAAGGGTTTGTTTTTTTTGTTTTTTAAACTAACCCTAAAGCAGTGTTTCTCAAAATGGATTAGCATCGGAATCCTTTAAAGGGGATAGTTGTTAAGATGCAGATGTCTAGGCCCATCCCCAGAGGTTATGATTCAATAATGTAACTTAGGCCTTGAATCTTAATTTTTAACAAATATGCTTTATGATTCTATTGAAGATGATCCTTGAGTCATAGTTAAAAAAAAAAAAAAAAAGGTCCCAAAGGTGTAAAACAATGGCCCTTCATTCACTGCTTTCGGTTGTACATTCCTGACAAGGGAAGAATTCAAACTTACTCAGACATTTGTAGATTAGAAGAGATGTGTGCTGTGAAATATAGAACAAGAAGTGGAGACTTTGTTCAAAATAAAGTCAAAATAATTGCAGTGAGATGATACTCTCTTTTTTTATCCCTGTGACTCTCCCCCGTTTAGGCGCCATATATATCGTGGGCACAACAGGAAATATGCGATTTGAAGTGTTGAGGCAGGGAGGGCCTGTAATGACCCCACCCAGTGCCCAGAGACTCAGAGAAAGGGCAACCTAACCTCCTGTGTGTCTCAGAAAAGATGAGTAAATTAGCAAAGAGAAGGGAGAGAGATTACTGGTGGTGTTTCACTGTCCTGTCCCAGACAAAAATAGCATGGACCACGCAGCCAGATTACAGGGAGAAATGCTGAAGCCTCAGCTGAAGCCAACAGTAGGATGTCCATGTCCGAGGACTAGGCAGGATAGAATCCTCACAGGCATGAAGAGGAGACGCATGGGACCCTCTCCTTACAGCTTCTCTAAGCTTTCTCCCATCTGACTGAATTGGAGCTTGTGATGGAATCCACGCTGGGTTATAAAAAACCCAGAAGGTTAGATTTGTACATTTAGGACTTATGACTTGAGAAATATGAACCTGTCCAAAATTAAAACGCTTATGTTATCACAGTCCATTCTACATTGTCACCATAGAGACATTTCTAATACGTGAAAATTCACTTCAAGGGATTTCTCTTCTCTTCATTTCTGCTTCACTCATTAAGAAAGAAATGGTCTCATTGTCAGTGGGCAGAAACAACAGAAATAGGTATTGGTATGTAGGTGCCACATTACTTGCAAAACCTCGTTGCATTGCTTAGAAATTCCTTTGTCACAAGGAAAAGGAATGGGGGTGGCCTCGGGAAATGCAGAATTCAATTCTAGTCTCGCTAAATTCCCGTCATGTGATCTTGCATGAATTCCATAGAGTCTCCGAGTGTCCATTTTGTCAAAGACTGACAGCTACATCTAAGTTTTAGTTTTTATTGTTGCTTTGGTTTTTGTAATAACAAGTCCATAAGCAATAGTTTCTTTTCCTTTTTTATTCTCAATTAAATATCCAGTAAAAAATCTATTGGTATCGGAGCCTGCAGGATGGTAAGTAATGAATAAATATAAGCATTATTAACATAGTTCGTGTTTGCTCTTATTAATTCATTTTCTATGTTTTTATAATTTCTTCTGTTCTATTCATAAACTTGCTTCATCCCTTAACTCTATCCTTGGGGATAATCCTACTTTGTCTGACCATTTTCTACGTCTTTTATCTCTCTGGATGCTAAAACAATGATGTTTTCTTTGACTTAGTTCCAGCTGCAAAACTACATTCCCAGATCATAGCTACGTATGTGCCTTGAAGCACCTGATATCTGATAAGTTTGCTCCTTCACTGTGCCTCTCACTTAGGAACTTTTTCACATTCATTTCATCCCAGCATGTACACTGTTTTTATTCTCGGAGGCATGTGGGCTGAGAACAGGGTTCAGGATTTTTCACTTGGATCTTCTGAAACTTGGTTTTCCAAAACTTGGTTTTCCATCTTCTTTAATCCTTTTCTCCCATTCTGTCATCCTGGAAATTTCTCAGCAACAGCTTCCCACTAACACAATCTAACTTCTAAAAGCCCACGTATAACCTACACCCTCAATCAAATCCTCTTACTCTCTGAACATTTAAATTGTCTGTGTCTCGCATCTCCTCATTTAATCCATATATTCAGACCTCTAGTTCTTTGTTAATAAACCTTCACTGGTACAAAAAAAAAAAAAAACCAGCCTCTCTAAACCTCTCTTCGTTATCTGATACCTTTGGTCCGGAACACAGAATAAGGGCTTAGAAATACCTACAACACGTGGGAGAGAGTGGTTAATTCTTCACACTAATCAATGTTAAATACAAATTTCTCCGAATTCATTGTTTTGACTTCATCAGCAAAGCAAAAAGCAGCACCAAAAAAAAAAAAAAAAAAAAGTATTGTCCCTCCTTTCTAACTTTACCCTGGAGATTAGGGCACATTTGCATCTACATTTCAAATCTGAAGCCAGCCCTAGTTCTGTCATTTAAAAAGTCACCAGTTTGTAACTCAGGTGTAGCAAAATATAATCAAGACAAGGAAAGCAAGTTGAGAGGAGTGTCCACACTGTTAGCAAATCCTTCGATACACAGAACCAGACCAAATGAAACAAAATGAGGTATTTTTCCTAGAAGCGCAGTATATAGATCTAATCGGCCACATCAGTAAGGCCTAATGGCTCCCCAATTTTTTCCTTCCACAACCCCTTTCATCCCATGCCAATGTGTCGGCATCACTACTTCACAGGACAGAATACTGACACGCAATCTGATTAAAGAAAATTGCCAATATCCATTACATACGGCAAAGTCAACCTGGGACTGAACGTGAACTTTTCCATTTTTCTGTTAACCACTTTGTACTTCAAGATGTTTCTCCCTTGTGTACTTCTACATCAATTTATGGTCAGACAAATACAGAGTTGTTCTCCCCTCAGCCCCATTACATATATAGAAAGAGAGAAAATAGAGTATCACCATAATCTGTACAGCTAAAACTCCCTACCTTCCCCGTCACAAACAGAAGAAGCACATTTTCTGCAGTTACCCACTCCTAAGGATAATCTGGCGTATGTGGTAGATTCCCATCTCAGGGGTAAACCCTGAATGGTTTAAGCTGATTCTGGAGCCCCCATTTCTTGCTAGCAATTAGTTTATAGGTGAGTATGTGTCTCAGGCAGGATTTAGTCAGGAGGACATACATACTGCAAGTATTTGAAACAAAGGGAATTCAGTGAGGGAAATTCACTCAAGTAATTGAAGAATTGAGAAGGCAGACAGGAGAATAGGGAGGCAGCCAAGCTATTACTGTTTTTAGCTGCCAGTCAGTTGTCCATGACTTATGTCAACCTCACGTGCAATGGAACAAAATGCTGCCTGGTTCTTCAGGGAACATCTTACTCAACAGGCATAACACAGTTTATAAATAAAATGTTCTACATTCTACCTTGGTGAATAGCATCTGGGGTCTTAAAAGCCTGTGAGCAGCTATCTAAGATATTCCACTGGTCTCACCACCTTGGGAGGAAGGAAGGGAGAACAAAGAAAACAAGCTATAAGGGAAAGATTAGTCCAAAGGACTAATGGACCACAAGTACCATGGCCTCCACCAGACTGAGTCCAGTACAGCTAGATAGTACCTGGCTACCACCACTGACTTCCCTGACCGAGATCACAACAGAATGTCCAGGACAGAGCTGGAGAAAAATGTAGAACAAAATTCTAACAAAAAAAGACCAGACTTACTGGTCTGACAGAGACTGGAGAAACCCTGAGAGTATGGCCCCGCACACCCTTTTAGCTCAGTAACGAAGTCACTACTGAGGTTCACCCTTCACCAGCCAAAGATTAGACAGACCCATAAAACAAAACGAGACTAATGGGGCACAACAGTCCAGGGACAAGGACTAGAAGGCAGGAGGGGACAGGAAAGCTGGTGATAGGGAACCCAAGGTCGAGAAGAGAGAACATTGGCATGTCGTGGGGTTGTTAACCGATGTCATAAAACAATCTGTGTACTAACTGTTTAATGAGAAACTATTTATTTTGTAAACCTTCATCTAAAGTACAATAAAAAAAATTAAAAAAAAAAAAAAAAAGAAAAGCTGCCTGGTCCTGGTCCTGGTCCTGCACCATCTGTGTGATTAGTATGGATAAGAACGTTGTGATCTATAGAGTTTTCACTGGCTGATCATCAAGACTTTCTTCCTAGTATGTTATAGTCTGGAAGCTCCACTGAAACTTGTTCAGCATCATAGCAACACACAAGGCTCCACTGACAGACCAGTAATGGCTGCACATGAGGTGCATTGGCCAGGAATCAAACTGGCTATCTTGCACGGAAGGCGAGAGTTCTGCCTCTGGACCATCCATACCTCCTCAAAACTGTTAGAACAAGAGCCCAGTAACCTGGATCATCCGCAGAATCTGCAGTCACTGGCGGTCAATCTACCAGGTGTTGGAGCAGCAGAGCAGAGCAACAGCTGCTGGAGAAGCAGCCTGAGGAAAAGAGGGAAGAGAAGAAATTCCCTGACTTCTCTCTTCTGCCCACCTTTCAGTCTCCCACCAGTGACTCCTTTTGGCCAAATCAGTCAGAAACTAGTTGTCCTGGGAACCTAAGAAACAACCTACCGCGGGCCATCCCTCCTGAAATGGAGAGCCAAATAAGGGAGAGACAAGGAATCAATCTGAGAGCCAACAGGCCCAAAGCTGGAATGGTATGTGACTCACTTCCGGCCAAGGAAAGAAAGTCGACTGGAAAGCTGCTAACAAAGATGCCCAGATTTTCCTTGTCACAAAAAGAGTCATAGAAGAAGAGGTCATCTCTTTTTCTGAAGAACATTGTTATTCTATGTATGATGCGCAAAACCGCGACAGCCAGCTTGTAACCATGAAGAGAGCTAGTGAAGACAGAGGGTGGCAGGAGAGAAAGCTGGAGCGAAGAAGCATCCTAATGATGTTATTTGGCCAATGGCTTAATGAATCCAAAGTGGTTAAGGACTATGGCTGCTAACCAAAAGTTGGCAGTTTGAATCCACCAGCCATTCCTTGGAAACCCTATGGGGTACTTTTACTCTGTCCTATAAAGTCCCTATGAGTTGGAATGGACTCGACGGCAGAGGGTTTTTAAGTTACCATACTTTATTTTAAAACTTTCTGCTTTGTGGCTTGTGTTATTTTTTATTATTTAAGGTTTTTTTTCTGTCTCTTACAGCTAAAAGGATCCTAAATGATACAGTCTGACTTCTAGTTTTCCCTACAGAAAGTCCCGCCAAATGCCTCAAGTAGAACTTTTGCCTTTTACTATAATTAAAGCAATAAAAAGGAGAGAAGCTTTTTGAAGCAAGATATCAAAATCAAAGTAAAAGAACAAGTCAGAATCTATGGTCCAGTGCACTGGAAGAAATGTGTTAAATCTGCACATGGCATAGGATGGCAGAACAAAAAACATCAAAAAGACTCGTTTCAATGGGAGCTTCCAAGTCAATAAAGCTAGCTGTTTTGCATATGTGGTTTTGCACAAATGGCTTGCCTTTTTCTATTGCGTTAATTTGAATGTTGGTGTTGACTAAAGTGTCAGATGCTCTGGCAGTGGGTGGACACAGCCCCTGGCAGTGATTTGGGATAATCACAATATGGAAAATGTCAGTATAGAAAGAGGCACCCTTTCTGGCAAGAACACCAGAACGTTAATTTTAATTTCTTTTCATCTACCCCAAGTTAAGACATGTTCTGACAATGAGTAACTTAGGAGAGGCAGTTATTCTGCTGTATCAAAGATTCACAGTTTTTCTTTTCAAATATTATACTCACATTATGAACGTGAGCCTTAGAATTTTATATATATGAAAATATTTACATCAACGTAAGCATCAGAATTATTGAGAAAGAAAAAAATCAACTGGATTTTTTGAGATTTATTAAAGAGAATGCCTCCAATGAGCAAGAAGCTAACATAAAGTGGCTACGGACTCAGGTCCTGAAATGCAGTGGACTTAAGCTCCAAACCTGAGTTTGCCCTGAATGGGGTGTCTGACCTTGGGTAAGTCACTGCAAGGCTTAATTTTCTCAATGGAAAGGGGTATTATGCTGCTTCCCACTCTAGATTTTTGAGAGGATCAAATAATACAGCGTATTTAAAATGCCTTAGCACCATGTTGGGCACTTACGAAGAGCTAACAAGTGTCGAAACTAACATCTCATTTCTAGGTTACCTCAACCTAAATGTAATTTACTTCAAAAAGCTGCTCTGACGCACCTTCCTCCTCAGGCTAGAATCAACCACGATACAACCTTGTTGTTGTTGTTGTTGTCACATCGAGTCAGCTGTGCCTCAGGGCGACCTTATAAATAAGAGAACAAAAGATTGCCCAGACCTGCGCCATCTTCATGATCGTTGGTATATTTGAGTCCGTTGTTGTGGTTATCACGTCATTTCATGCCACTGAGGGTTTCCCTCGTTTTTGTTGACCCTCTACCTTACCAACAATGATATCCTTCTCTAGAGATTGGTCTTTTCTGATGACCAACCGTGTGCACCTATAACAGCACAGAAAATCTGACATTTAAATAATGTTTATTCTTCCGCGCAACTATAAACTGAGTGAATCCAAGGAACCTAGCCCTGCATTTTGTCTCCAGAACTTAGTAGAGTTCCTCTCACACGGTAGGTATTTGATAGATTATGTGCTGAATGAATATTGTTATTCTTGCCTTTTGGTTTTTTCTTTATTTCCCCATCTCTATCAAGTTTATATTGGAAAACACAGAATACTTATTACTATGCTAGGATAAGGCAATTTGGGTTGAGAAGTCACAAAATCTGGACAAATGTGTTTTTAACACCTTAATGTTAAACATAGTTAAAACTTCCCTTGTTGAAATGTAGAAATTGGAACTCTCTTTAAGATCTCTATACCTACACAACTTTTATTGGAAATAGTTTACATTCTCTTCCACAATATTTTCTGCCTAGAGGAAAGGCATCTGGGAATTTTAATCTTAAAATACCAAATACTGCATAAGAAAAAAACTATAGATGAGAAGAAAGTTAAAGGATTACGATGAAAAGAAATGGAGCAATACACAGACGGGGGACTGCTGGGATTTAGTTTTGCTCCTGTAAGCACACTGTTGGCTGAATTATAATAACCAACGTGAAAGGACTCAAGAAAGTATTTTACATGTTTATTTCATTCTAGATTTTTTTTTTTATTTTTACTTTTTGCTATTTGATTTTTGTGCTTAATATTGCATAAGGTCGTCAGAGAAGCTAACACTGGGTTCTAAAATGACCCTTGGAGAAGAGCTACTTAAAACACACACACACAAAGAAAACACACTTATACTGAGAAACAAATATTCAAGGAAATACTATCATCCACTAAAATTTTAATCTTGTTCTTCCTCATTTGGTCATTATGTATCTGATGAAAGTAAATACCTGTGGTTTGAATTGTTGACGTTGTGTGTTGTCCAGGTGATTCTGACTCATAGCCACCCTACAGGACAGAGTAGAACCACCTCATAGGGTTTCCAAGGAGCAGCTGGTGGATTCGAATTGCCAACCTTTTGGTTAGAAACCCGAGCTGTTAACAGCTTCGCCACCAGGGTTCCATGGTTTGAATAGTATTGCCTTTGTCATGCATTGAGAGTTCAGGTTTTCAATTCTGTTAAGACTGTCCTTTTGTTTATTTTCATTACTATCTGAAACATGAGCCTCAAGATCAGCTTTACTATCCACAGAACAAAAGAAGAGGACGTCCACCCCAGGAAGGCATGCAGATTCTCCTTCTTCCATGCGTAATTGTAGTCACTTAATCACCACCACTCCCAGTCCCCACTGACTGGAGATTGGCCCCATTTGCCAGAAGGAAAGCGGCCATGAGAGAAGGTTAGGATCTTCCGTGCTACACCAAGACAAATTTTCTTCTATAACAGGGTAGACTTTGTCCCCTGGTTCTGATCAATGGGATTCTACTGATCAACTCACTGGTTTATTTGAATATTGTGTATTCTAGTCTAGTCTTCTGTTGTTTAAAGTCAGGAAAGGAGTGCATCAGGGTTGTATCCTTTCACCATACTTATTCAGTCTGTATGCTGAGCAAATAAGCGGAGAGGCTGGACTATATGAAGAAGAACGGGGCATCAGGATTGGAGGGAGACTCATTAATAACCTATGATATGCAGCTGATGTTAGGGGACCCTAGAGGCTGAGGACACCTAATTAATTAGCACTCCACCAGTTAACAGGCCTCTCCCAGTCACCTCCCCACGACATCACTCACTTCCTCTAAGTTGTTTTGCAGACTCTCTGGAAAGCCCTGGACGGATCTAGATCTAACTGGTTCAGAGCGGTCAGGCATGCACAGAACAGACAAAGATGACCAACAGATGACCCCGGGCCACCATGCATGCTCAACAACACAAGAGAACTCATGCCAAGGAACGACAAGACTCGTGTCAAAGAACCAAAATCACCAGACATACATCATCTGCAGTAGCCAAGCCCACTTCAAAAGCAAAGAGTCTGTCAGCCACTTCCGTGCCAAGTCTTAGGCCCACCCTGTAATAAACAACCAATAGAAACTATGAATATGTAGAACCTCCTGATCCTGCCCACCTGCCTTCCTCCAGCCCTATATGAATACGTATAATTCCCAAACCTATACAGTGTAAATGCTTCCTCTAGTCAAAGAACTCAACGTGAGTTTGATACCTCTGAGTTCCCGCTTGCTAACCAGTGAAATAAACTCTTGCTCTCAAAACCAGCTCTGAGAGACTGGCTCCTTACCCTCTGGGCACGGACCCATTTGGTCCAGTTTCAATGACACAACCTTGCTTGCTGAAAAGTGAAGAGGACTTGAAGCACTTATTCATGAGGATCAAAGACTAATCATTCAGTGTGGATTACAGCTCGACATAAAGAAAACAAAAATCCTCATAACCGGATCAATAAGCAACATCATATTAAACAGAGAAAAGACTTAAGTTGTCAAGCATTTTATTTTACTTGGATCCACAATCAACGCCCATAGAAGAAGCACTCAGGAAGTCAAATGACCCATTGCATTGGGCGAATCTGCTGCAAAAGACCTCTTTTGTTAAAAAGCAAAGATGTCACTTTAAGGACTAAGGTAGGCCTGACCCAAGCCATGGTATTTTCAATCGCCACATATGCATGCAAAAGCTGGACGATGAATAAGGAAGATGGAAGACGAATTGACGCCTTTGAACTATGGTGTTGGCGAAGAATATTGAATACACCATGGACTGCTGGAAGAACAAACAAATCTGTCTTGGAAGAAGCACAGCCAGGATGCCCCTTAGAAGCAAGGATGGCGAGACTTCGTCTCACATACCTTGGGCATGTTATCAGAAGGACATCATGCTTGGTAAATTAGAGGGTCAGCAAAAAAAAAAAGGAAGACCCTCAATGAGATGGATTGACACAGTGGCAAAACAATGGGCTCAAGCATAACAACGATTATGAGAATGGCGGAGGACTGGACAGTGTTTCATTATGTGGTACCTAGGGTCTCTATGAGTCAGAACCAACTCAATGGCACCTAACAAGAAGTCTAGTCCTGTGAGGCTCAGGCCCTGCTTAGCTTTCTTTGTAGACACGCATAAATTTACCAATTAATTAGTCATCCCAGATGCTCACCTCCAAGAACCAGCGTCGTGTTCCCGAAATTTGCTTCTGAGAACACACTTATTTTCTTCTTTCTGAAATATCTACACATTAATCTTTATCCACATTTATATCCCCTTTTACAGTCTTCAGTGATTCCAAGAAAATTTACCCCAGATGTCCTGTAAGCACATCTTCTGAGTATTCCCTTGAGAATTACAATCCTAATAACCTCTGAAAAAGTGAAGTCAGTGATGTGGGGACTCTTCCAGGACACATTCTCACATAATCCCAAATCTTCCCACCTGTCTTTCTGTCAGAACTATCCAGCATCTGTTTTCAAGGTTTGTGGTGACATGTTTATGTAAATATCTTAAAAAAGTTAAAATTATTGATGTTCTTGAGTTTATATCCCAGAAAAGAATATGGCTTTTGCTGTTTATCTTGGTTTGATGTAATAGCTAAAGTTGTTAATACAAATAGCTTAAGAACTACAAGAAATAAACTTATAATACAGCAAAGTTATGAACTTGCTGCAGCAAGTAAGAGAGCACGTAAGAGGAATCATAGCACATGTCAGAAAGGGGGAAGTGAGTGTGGACCGTGCTAAATGATTTTAAGATGGGACTAAGGAAATAGGGGACAAGATCGTGTCATGGCCTCAGTTTAGAAATTGGGAAGGTCATAAATAAACATCTTGTGAGAACAATTTTCTCGGTTTAAAGGCTTAGGTCCTTAATCTCATGGGACAACTCAGTCATTTGATGTCATACAGTTTACATTCTGCATCCTAGTGAGTTGAGTAGTATTTAGGGTCTTAAAAACTTGCAAGTGGCCATCTAAGATACAACTATTGGTCTCTACTCATTAGAAGCAAAAGAGAAAGAAGGAAACCAAAGTCTCAGAGAAGAAACTAGTTTACAGGACTAATATCTTACACAAGCCATAGGCTTATCTACCCTGAGACCAGAAGAACTAGATGGTGCCTGGTTACCACTACAGACTGTTCTGTTCAGGGCCACAATAGATGGACCTGTATACAACAGGAAAAAAAAGTGGAACAGAGCACAAATTCTTCAAAAGTCCAGACTTAATGGACTAGTTGAGGTTGGAGGACTCCTTGAGACTATAGCTCTGAGATACTCTTTAAACTTTGAACCAAAACTATCCCGAGGTCACCTTTTAGCGAAATAACAGATTGGCACACAAAATAAAGGATATTACCCATGAGTACAAAGATCCATTAAAAAACCATCTATATGAGACCAAAAGGTCAACAATTACTCTAAAGCAAAGACGAGAAGACAAGGAGGGGCAGGGAACTAGAGTACTGGAAACAGAACAACCAGAACGCAATTTACGAGAATGTTGACACATGGTGAAAACAGTAACTAATGCCGCTGAACAACTTGTGTAGAAATTGTCAAACGGGAACTTAATTTGCTGTGTAAACTATCACCAAAAACACAATAAAATAGTATTTTAAAAAAGTAGAATTGATCTACTGAATAATCAACCTTAGTGTTTCATTATAAAACACCGTGGAAGGCAAAATAAAGAAAAAAGAATAAATTGGGTATGTCAGCAATCTTCCTTCAGCAGTCAGAAGGAGTAATGTGGGGCTGACTGAGTCATTGGTAAGAAAGCAGAAATCACTTGAAAGAAGATGAATTGGCAGTCAGTTTTCAGCCACAGTGTGGCCTGTGGAAAATATTGTTTATGTGACTTTGGTCACAGCCTGTTAGGCTAGAAAAGTACTCACGGTCTTATTTCCTTGGAAATAAGATATCTGTGGAATATGGTGTCTAAAAAAATCCTATCTACAGCTCTCCACCTGTGCTGGAAATGGAAGTGGTTATTGTGTGTCAGAGTGACCCATGTGGCTTAGATCCTTCAGACAGGTTGAGATGTTTCGTTCTCCCAGACATGCTTTCAAATAGCAGAGTTTTTCATCATTTGGGATTTTAAAGATGAAGTTCCTTAGCCGTATATTGTTGTTAGTTGCTGTCGAGTTCATTCTGACTCATGGCAACCTGTGTACGTAGAGTAGAACTGCTCCAAAGGGCTTTCAACCAGGCTTGTCGTCTGAGGCACCTCTAGGTGGATTCGAACTGCCAAACCTTTCAGCTAGTGGTCAAGTGCTTAACTGTTTGCACCACCTGATGTTAATTAACAAAAGCAATTTTTTACAAGTTCATCATTCCAAATTTATTTTAAATATACTTTATAAAGAAAGTTTGGTTGACTTTTTTAATCGTAATTTCTAGTAAGGAGTTAGCCAAGTAAAAGCCATCACATTCTTCAAAGAGTGGAATTTCTTTCATTAAATATCATAATCTTACTATACAGAGAAGGTTCTACGCTCTTCTCTCAAAAGTCTCATCATTTAGTAAATTGTATGCAAATTTTACTTAACAGAAAGAATTCATCTGAAAAGTTCTTAGGCAAAGTTTTGATCTCTGTGGATTTTCTTAACACTTAATAACAGGAGTAGTATTACAATCCTTGGACTATTCTCACTAATTTTGTAAAACGTTCTTCACAGTTAAACTGGAAAGAAGCAAGTTTCCATCTGGACGTGTTTGCTTCTAATCTCATATTTTATCATCTTCCTTAAACAAATATAAGATAAAGAAAGAGGTTTCTGCATTTTAACAAGGTGGCAAGCACTCTGTATTTGGAATTCAACAGGGAGACATTAAGTGTCAACTATATGTCTGCCAATGTATGAAAGACTCTCGCATACCGAAATGAACTCAGTAGTCCTCTCTCTCTTCCACAGTGTTATCTGGTTTCCTAAAACAAAATCTGATTTCCACAATTAGCAAAAATCAATATTTTATAGTTGAATATTAGACTTTTAAAGAAACAAATTCCTTAGGGGACTCTGACAATTATATGTCTATCTATTAATGTCAAAGCACAACCTCAGTCCTCTGGCAACACAGAATAATGTCCTGCAGTATATATTTGCATTACTTGGCAAGATGCTGAGAGCAATAAAATCAATAAGACTTTAAAATATATCTTGTCTTAGAAATCACAGGCCCATTAATCTTTACGGTGTCATGGAATTGTCCCTGTTAGATTCGCTGACTGACGCTTACAATAGTAGGATACTCCTTTTTACAAGGAAAATGTAAGTATACATTATTGTTTTCCAAAAAGTAGAAAGCTTGTTACAGATTATACAAGGATTTAAATTATGTTTCAGATATTCCTAGGGAAGGAAGAATAATTTATGTGTTGGTAAGTTTTCTTTTACAATTTGCCATTGATCATTACTTACTATATATGAATTTTTAAAATAACATGTGTGGTGAAATGAGTTCCTTTATGTGGCCTTTTGCCTTGGTTCGTTGGAAAAATAGCTTGAGAGATTTTTTCCCCGAAGCCGTGAGAAGTTACCTTTACCGGTTTTCTACCGCAGAGGGTGTATTACTTTTGCCCGAGTTGGTGGGTTGATTGACATTTCCTGGGCAAGCTGCAAACAGTTTGTTGTTTGATAGTTTTTATCTGATCCTGGACTGCAGCCTGCCCTGTGATTCATATGTACCTTGCAAGCATTGGTCAGTAGACTATGCAAATGAAATGTCTGTAGCATCCTATGCAAATGAAGTATCTGTGGGCTTTCAAGAAGCGATTGGTCAGTTCCTGGCCCTGGGGAGAGGGCCATGCCTTGAAATTGATGAGGAGGTTGTCTATACATGTTGTCAACCCCACAGAAATTTTTTAGACAGAACCAAGCAGGAGGAAGCAGAAGGAAGAAAGAAGCAGAGAGAGAGAGGAGGCAAGGAACTCCCTAAAAGAGCTGTAACACAGGTCCAGGGTTGTAACACTGAAGACAGTGAGTGACCCAGAAGGGACCTAGTGGCAGAGCTGGCAGCATTAGGCCCAGAAGGGGCCCAGCAGCAGAGCTGATGGCAACAGGCCTGTAAGGAGCCTGTGGGAGAGTCAGTGGTGACAGTTGGTAGGGCCAAGAGGAGCCTGTCCTAAGGGGGCCAAGAGGAGCCTGTCCCGAGGGGGCTAAGAGAAGCCTGTCCTCAGGGTGCTGAAAGGAGCCTGACCTCAGGGGGCTGAGAGGAGGCCTGCAGGGCTGAGACAGCTGTCCTGCACCGAAAAAGGGAGACTTTAGCTACGTGCTTCCTGATCCTGATCCTGAGTTGCACCCTGTTGCTTCCTTAATAAACCACTTAACTGTAAGTGTGGTCTGTGAGTTCTGTGTGGCTGTTGCAATGGATTACTGAACCCAGAAGAGAAGTAGAGAGTGCCATGGGAGGGACAGCTGGTATCAGAATTGGTAAAAAGTTTGGAGAATGGTGGCATGTCTGACCTCCACCTCGTAGGGATCAGACTTGGGCTGAACTTAGTCCTGGTCATTATCCTCCTTGAAGTTAGACAGGTTCTGATGCTATTACTATTAGTACTACAATTTCACAACATGTTTCAACAGTCACTCAATATGCTGCTAAAATATATGGCAGAGAGAGAGAAAGAACTAATATTTATTCACAGATCTATTAGTTTGGGGGTAAATGACATATTTTTCCATTTTCTTTTTTTTTTTTTCACTGAAGTAATTTTATTCATAATGTGTTCATCCTTGAAAATGTTTTCTTTTTGAAGAGCAGGACACTCAAATCAACACCTAGCCACAAAAAAGTGGGGGATGTTCAGCAACTTCAATGGATGCACAGCTATTATTCGTTTGTTTGCATTCTGGTTATCCTTGCCTCTCCAATACTCACCCCACACATCCGATCTTTTCGTGTTCGCTAATACAATCATTTCATTGAGCAATAAAGCTAAAGTTCACCTCTTTATCTTGTTTCTCCTTTAAGGTCTCCTAAATCGGATTGACTATCCATGGATACTTTCCATCTCTAGCCAATGTAGGGTAGCTATACCTGTCTGCTTTGTTTATTGAAGATTCAACCTTATTAAAAACCTATCCACTTCTCAATACCTTCTTTACTACGTTCTTGATCCAATCCATAATTAACCCTTGTTGGATTGTGGGTCTAGCTTACTAACATGTCTCCTTGCTTCCAGTTCTCCATACAACAGCCAGAGTGATCTTTTTAAAACTTAAGTCAGATTGTGTCACTTTCCTGCATAAAATCTCACAGTACTTCCTCCAGTTTACCTAGAGGAAAATCCAAAATCCCACAATGACCAATAAGGCCCTATGTGATCTGTCCCCTCTAACCTCTCCTACTAGTCTCCCACTAACTCACTCTGTTCTGGTCATCTGACCTCGTCACTGTCCGTGAGTACATCAGGCATACTCCTTCCTTAGAATCACTGCTCCAGCTCTTTCTTCTATCCAAAACTTTCTTCCTCCTGATATCTGCTTGCTAAAAGCCTTCCAGTCTTTCTCAAATCTCACTTCTCAAGGAGGCCCACCTTAACCACTCAATTTAACATAAAAGTGTGTCTCTTGGAATCAGAATACAGTCGGCTTTTGGTTTTGTACACAGTCTGACAATTTTAGACTTTTAATTGCTTTTTTAGATTATTTATATTGCATGTAATTATTGACATAGTATAATATTACTACCTGATTTTCATTATTACTGTTTGTTTTCAATTTGATACACCTGTTTTACATTCTAAAATTATTTGGATTTATCACATATTTTTGGTTATTCCATATTCCTTATACTGAATTATCTATTTCTTTACTATTACTTTACCTGAAATATTACAAGCGCCATTGACTTATTACAGTAAAAGGCAAAGTATTATCTTTAACATTCCACTAATAGTTCTTAGACTTTAGAAAATGTTAACTCCTCTCCCACGTTTTGCGTTGAATTGTTATACATTTAAGCCCCACAAGATATTATTATTTTGGTTTTGAACAATCAATATTCAATATCTACCTATATATTTATTCTTTTCATTGTTCTTCATTCTTTCTGTATCTCCTATATTCTTTTTCAATCAGGAATTCTTTTTCTTCTATGAGTTGGAATCGACTCCACAGCCATGAGTTGTTTTGTTTCTACCATTTCACATTTAGTTTAATGCAGATTGACTGGTTACAAATTCTCTAATTTTTTATTTGTCTGGAAATGTCTCTATTTTACCTTCATTTTTGAAGGAAATTTACTCTAGGTGTAGAATTCAAGGTGGGCAACCCTGTGTCCCTCAGCACTTTAAAGATACCATTTCACTTTCAGCCGGTTTCATCATTTTTATGGAAAAGTCTATTACCAGCCTTTTTCACTGTTACTCCTCCAATGTAATGTGCCCACCCATCTTCCACCCTGGTCCTTGATGCTTTTAAGATTTTTTCCTTTGTCTTTGGTTTCCAACACTTTTCCTATGTGTTTAGGTGTGATTCTTTGTCAATTTATTTCTATATATCTTGATCGAGGTTCACCTAGCTTCTTGAATCTGTGGACTGTTATCTTTCATCAGTTTTGGAAAATTCTCCAACTGTCTTTTTTCAATGATTGCTTCTTCTCCATTTTCTCTCTCCTTTCTTCTAAGAATCCAATTGCACACATGTTGAACATTTTCAGTGTGTTCCACACATCTATCGCATTTTTCTCCGTTTTCAAATCATCTGTTCTCTCTCTGAAATTGATTTTGGAATTTTTTTTTCTATAGATCCTTCCAGTTCACTAATCTTTTCATCTGCTACATCTAAACAGCTATTAAATAGTTTTTCAATTACTGTATTTTGTCAGTTTTAGAATTTCTACTCATTATATTCTTATAGATGCTAATTTTCTGGTAAAATTGACAATTTTACCATCTATTTGCTCTATTTTTGAACATATTTATCATAAATATTTTAAAGTATTTGTCTGCTAATTTCAGTATCTGTTTCACTAATGGCATTGTTTCTGTTGTTTTTTATCCTTCCTTTTAATCATATGGTTTGACCTCTTGACATATGTAGGCTTTTTTTTTAAATGAAATACCATACACCGTATATTTAAAAAAGGATATTGTTGTTGTTAGGTGCTGTCCAGTCAGTTTCGACTCACAGGGAACCGGTGAACAACAGAATGAAACACTGCCCAATTCTGTGCCATCCTCACAATCATTGCTATGCTTGAGCCCATTGTTGCAGCCACTGTGTCAATCCATCTCGTTGAGGGTCTTCCTCTTTTCCACTGACTGTGTACTTTACCAAGCATGCTATCCTTCTCCAGGGACTGATCTTTCCTGACAACATGTCCAAAGTATGTAAGACATAGTCTCGCCATCCTTGCTTCTAAGGAGCATTCTGGTTGCATAGAAGCTCCGTATGCTATTATATTACTGTCACTATTGAAGCTTTTTTGTAGTAAAAAACTGTGTTTCCTCCTTTTAAGATAATTTTACTATGATGTGGTGCAGAGTTTAAAGGTTTAGCGTTGTTTCCAAATTATAATTAAGCTTTGTATTTAAGAGACAGTTCAAGCCAAATCCATCGTGGTTGAGAAGGGAAGGTTCAGGTGTCTGGCGGGGAAAATGTTGCTCAAAATTTCCAAACACACAGCTCAAAAACATATAGTTAACATGATATGATGGTAAATTTTTAGACTTAATATGGAGCTATTTTCAGAACTGCCCTGTAACCCAAGATTCTCTTATTCCAGGCTCACTAGAAAATAGTTTAAATCCTTCTCTTTTACCTTTTTTTTCCCTAAGCATCACACATATCTAACTTATTGTATACATTTTTATTGTCAGTAATTCCAATGTACTGTGATATAGTGCCAAAAATATTAGAGAACTCTAAGAGAGAACTTAAAAGTCATTAATAATAGGTATCTCACTGAAATATAAGGTAAAGCCTGATAATACTTAGCTTTCTCCACCAACTAGGAGATAGTCCTGATAAATCCATCAATCTGATACAATAAGGACTTAAAAGATTCATGGAGCATTCAGTTACATCAGAAGACATTCTTGTTCCAGTACAGGAAAATCAAATCACATCATTCCTTTCCATTAGTAACCTAGTAAATTTGACAATTTAATTGTTCTTTAATTACTTTAATGCTCTCTCATTGTTGCCATTTTCCAAGAAGCCCACATTTTAGTAAAGATAAAAATTCATCTTGAACCCTTAGGCCACTCAGATACACAGAAGAAGAAGTGGGGTTTGTATTAAAGTGTTCTCTGATAAGAATAATCAAGAACATAAAAACTTTGTTTAAAAAAGCAAGCCATTGCCAATATGATAGAAATTGTTTGACTTAAATGCTTGACAGATAATGAGAGAAAATTAATTAGATCCTAATTGACCTGTCTTATTCACGATCCCTTGTAGAACAAAAATAATAATTCATTCAGTAACGACCTGAGTATTTCTACACCTGCTGTATAACAGGTCAGTTACAAATCTGCAGCTAACTGCTCTAACTACCCTCAAACATTAATGAATATACAAATATAATCATTCAGTTGCACTCTCTAAGTACCCTTCTGGCCTGGAATTTCCAACACCGGTAAGTTAATAACAAGTGTGATGAGGAACCAATGTTGTATGATAGAAGTGAAAACAGATTAAAGCAGACTTCCTGCTGTTCAGGAATTTCCAAAGTTATTCATAAGTAGATGACTCTTTATATCAGTTCTCTTGCATTGTGTTTTCTTGATAATAGAATGTTAGTATTAGACATATTCTGAGGGTCGGTGCATCATTAGAGTAAAATTCACCACCAATGTCATCTCATGTATATTCAAGAAACTAAAATGGCCAGCCCCCATTTCACTTTATTAGCATCCATATGATCACAAAAAGATACTGTCCTGCATGCTCTCTGATATTTCCATCAATAATATATTTTCTTGAAAGGCACTAGTGATTTTACCCCCGAGACAATTTCTAGAAATTTTTAACATGTAGTTTATTATCTGTACCATTTTTACATCTCATTTACTTCATTAAGTAATACTGATGTCAAAATACTCAGACAACTCACCAAGAAAATAAAGGAAAGTATTTTGTATAGTGTAGATAAAACATCTTCATAACAATTTCTAACATTTAAAATGTTCATGTTATAGGAAAGTCTTACCATATACGATGGATTTTTTTGAGAGGACTGATTGTAAATAGTCCCCACAAACCATCCAAACTTCCCAGAATACAATATTTCAACACCCAAAATTCTTTTCCTAAAATGATCATATTATTCAGAAATATTTTTTAATATTTGATGTAACCAAATATTTTGTTTAAAAATATATTTACTGTACTAATCAAACAATATCTAATATAGTAATTCTGGAGTCCCTGGGAACTATAGAGGGTTAAGTGCTTGACTGCTAACCAAAAACTTGGCAGTTTGAACCTACCTAGAGGTACCTCAGAAGAAAGGTTTGTCATTCTCCTTCCAAAAGGTCACAGCCTTGAAAACCCTATGGAGCAATTCTGCTCTAAACACAAGAGGTACCAAAAATCAGAACTGACTAGACTGTCAATGGGTTTGGGTTTGGGTTTGGTTTAATAAGTAACTTCAACTTCAAATTTTGGTGATTTAAAGTTGCAAATATGACCTTGGAAAGTTTGTGGAAACTTATCAAAGTAGTCATAAAATTCTCTTTAGTCCACCAGACTGAATTCAGCACAACCAGATGGTCCCCAGCTACCATCACTGCTGCTCTGACAGGGATCACAACAGAGGGCCCCAGACAGAGCTGGAGAAAAATGTACAACAAAATTCTAATTCACAAAAAAAGACCAGACTTACTGGCCTGACAGAGACTGGAGAAACCCCGAGAGTATGGCCCCCGGACACACTTTTAGCTCAGTAATGAAGTCACTCCTGAGGTTCACCCTTCAGCCAAAGATTAGACAGGCCATAAAACAAAACGAGACTAAAGAGGCATACCAGGCCAGGGGCAAGAACTAGAAGGCAGGAGGGGACAGGAAAGCTGGTAATAAGGGAACCCAAGGTCGAGAAGGGAGAATGTTGACACGTCATCGGGTGGTTAACCGATGTCACAAAACAATACGTGTACTAATTGTTTAATGAGAAGCTAGTTTGTTCTGTAAACCTTCATCTAAAGCACAATAAGAAAAAAAAAAATTCTCTTTAGAAACCGTTACGGATTGTATTGTGTCTCCCAAAAATGTGTATCAACTTGGCTAGGCCATGATTCTCAGTATTGTGTGGTTGTCCACCATTTTGTGATCTGATATGATTTTCCTATGTGTTGTAAATACTAACCTCTATGATGTTAATGGAGCCCTGGTGGAGTAGAAGTTAAGAGCTTGGCTGCTAACCAAAAGTTCGGCAGTTGGAATCCACCAGCTACTCCTTGGAAACCCTATGGAGCAGTTTTACTCTATCCTATAGGATCAACTATGAGTTGGAATTGACTCAACGGCAACAGGTTTGGTTTTTTGATGATGTTAAAGAGGCAGGATTAGAGGCACTTATGTTAATGAGGCAGAACTCAATCTATAGGATTAGGATGTATTTTGAGTCAATTTGTTTTGAGATATAAAAGAGAGAAGTGAGCAGAGAGGAGAGGGGCCTCATGTCACCAAGACGGCAGTGCTGGTAGCAGAGCCCGTCCTTTGGATCCAGGGTCCCTTCACTGAAAAGCTTCTAGACCAGGGGAAGATTTATGACAAAGATCTTCCCTCAGAGATGACAGACAGAAAGCCTTCCCCTGCAGCTGGCACCGTCCACTTGTGGTACTTCTGTTATAGCAGCACTAGATAACCAAAACAGACCTATTTTAATAAGCTTTGTTTAGGAATGAGTCTCATTTTATCACTCAAGGGCTCTCATCTAATTCAATTCACAAAATAAGTAGTTTGAGAGTAAAAATATAGCAAGTAAAGAAATCTCAGGATCATTGGAGTCTGTGGGATAATCATTTCCACTTCCTCTAAACAAATGCTCCTCTTTAAATTAAAAATAAAAGCATAGAAATAATTACCTCTTTGCTTATAACCAACACAAGGTGATTAGACTTGAATATAGCTTACATAAAAGAACTGGATCTAAGAGAACTATGCTAAGGAACAAGAGGTAAATAGTCTCACTGATGCACGTACACAGTGGAGGTGGGCATGAAAATATATTCTACACTGGGCAAGAGTATAACTGAATAGATAGTCAGGACACTTTAATACAAATAACAGACTTTAAGAAACACTACAACGTTTTACTGGAGGACATGAAGCAAAACTTGAATAAATAAACCTAATTCGTATACAAATTTAAGTGAATTCAGTCAAAATCTGAACTTTGTTAACTCAAGAAAGGAGGGGAACTAATATTCTCATCAGAACCAGTGGTATGTCAAGAAATATTGCCCATATTTAATGGGGTAAGAATAAGATATATTAATATTACTTACGATATAATTCAATATTACTTAAGATATAAGTTAACATTACAAGTAAAAGTAGGTTGGAAGTATGAAGGAGGGTAGGTGAAAGATACAACTTAGGTAAATCCTCACCTACTCCAGCATAAAATGAAAAAAAAAGTTTAAACTGATTAAATGAAGAAACAGTACTATGAGGATATTGCTTAATGATATGGCAGAAACTATGAGAAAAAAGCAGCTAAAAGTATTGTGGTATTCATTATGTTCCAGTATCCACCTTCCCTTATTCCACAATAACAGAATCACAGATATTTGGTGGAGATGAAAAGATGACATTTCCTAATCTCCGAACCAGACAGGAGTGACTCTGTGATTAGCTGTGGCCAGTGGGCTAGAACCGGAAGTTGTGACTACAGTTCACAGAGAATTTTCTTAAAGAAAAGTAATGTGCACCTTCTTCACCATCTTCTTTCCACCAGCTGGCCAGATTGTGAGTGAGATAGCTGGAGTTTGAAAAGCCCTCTGTAACCATGAAGAAGGCATATTTTGAGAATCACAAAGCCACAACATAGAATAACCCAAGTCCCTGATGATCCTGGTGATGATAGAAGCTCTGGACCACGTTGTCTGAAGTTTTCACTCATAAGAGAGAGAAATACTTGTTTTTTGCTTAAGTCACGATTATTTTTAGTTTTCTGTCTCTTGCAGGAGAAATCATAATAATAGCTGGTATGGAATTGGCACCTGGAATAAGTAAAAGAACCTAAATACTTGGCATAGGTTAGCAGACTTAGGCATACCAGTGGCTGTGGAGATTTAAATCTTTCAACGTGGCATCCCATGGACCTTGTTATGTCAGGATTATGTTATCACCTAATGTACATTGGAAGGAAGATCACATGGCCTTTTAAGATTTCACATTTAGGAAAGTATAGAAATAATTCAAAATGTTGCTTGCTGGTTCTTTTTGCCACTTTTAGCAAGATCCTGTGAGAGATGATCTCAGGTTCCAGCTGGCCAGTACAAAAGTAGAAAAGGAAGAAGAAAAAAAAATAGAGCTTTATTAAGAAAAGCACTTTGTTCCTACATTTGCAATGGAAGTTATCACATAAGCTATTGGAGAATTCAACAATACTAAACGCTTCTGTACTCAAAACTGAAACAGCCAAAAACAACGAATGCAGATGCCCCAACATACAGAACCTATGGACCTGCTTAAAAACCTAGGATTAAGTTGCCTTCCATGGAAATGTTATACGGAATACAATGGGTTTGCCATTTGTTCTCTCGTTAAGAACAACTGAGAGTCAAGTGGATTTAAAGCAAGGCATAGTTTATTATTCCCAGCGAGTAAGGAGACAGGGAGTTCCTCACAAAGCACTGTCTCACCGAACAAACGGCTGGAGGAAGTTTTGCACTATGCGGGGGCAAAAGGGAAGTCATACATATTCATTAATTTTATACATATTCAAAAAAGGGTCAGGCTAGGATTTGGCACAGAAGTAGCTGAAGGAGTTCTCGCTTCTGAAATGGGCTCGGTCAGTGCTCGATGACGTATGTCCGGTGATTTTGGTTCCTTAGCATGGGTCTTTCGGTTCCTAGGCAATATTTATTATGGGATGGGGCCATCTGGCGGTCAACCTGGTCTCTTACTCCGCATGCCCAGGATTCTAGTTTTAGCTGGTTGATCTGAAAGACAGCTGCAATCCGAAACATTAGGAGGTTTAAACTTTAACCGCGAATGAGGTAAACAATGCTTTCTGATTGATACCATTCTTCTTCTAGAACATTTTTAACTGACATAACTTGTTGTTTAAGGTCTTTTCTGTCCCTACCTGGTCTCAGAAGCCCATTATTCCGAGTATCCACCATTAAGGGGTGGTGAAAGAGAGAAGGATAACCAGTGAACTGGCCAATAAATGAGAGATCAGTCTTCAGGCTTAAAAATTGTGTCTTCATATGAACATTAGCTGTGGTTACTAACATAGGAAAGTGTGTGGAAGTAAATAAACCAGAGATTCTTTTTTTTTTTGATGGTATGGAATTGCCAAAATGACCCCAACTCCAGTCTTTAAAATCCTGTGATTATTCAACCCTGAAAACAATCTCCTGGGCCCTAAACATTCTCGGGGAGAAAGTAGACTGAAAAAGCCCTCTAACTCCCATTCAGAATGTTTCCATGGAGCATAAAGAACAAGGAAGAATGTTCCAGAGGTTATATCCAGGAGACATGGAGAACAATGGACAAGGGAGTATTTCCCAGAGAACAGAATCAGGGTCAGCTAGATGGGCTAACTGAGTAATTAGCCCGTTTTCACACAAGTCACCCTGTACATTTCCTCACAGAAACTAGAGATGAATATAATCTCTAGTATTAGAATTAGAAGGTTAGATATTAGAGGACAAGGTACAAAGAGATGCAGCAGTAGAAAGAAGGGAGTGGTGGAGAAGAGGACATCAACAAAGAAACTTCTGCTTTTGCTTTGACTGTCCTCTCTCGATCAGCTATCATCCAAGACCAATCTGGAACTCAAGTGTATCGGAGAAACCAAACGTTACCCCTAAACAGCTAAACAGCAGATAAGAAGGAAGATGTTGCTGCAGGATCTGGCCGGGAACGCTCTTATTAAGTAGTTGTCAATATGAAACAGTTATCTATAAATCGGTCACTATTTTGAAAACTTTTAACATGTCAATAAGTAAAAATAATGCATGGAGAAACACTAAATGAAGTCTGCGTGTAAATAAAAATAAAGTACTTAAGGTGTCGGGTAAATTTCAAATCATTGGAGTTTGTAATATTTAGGTAAAAGTGATTACTGGATAACCAATAGATAAAAGTACTATAAATTAATCATGTTAATACTATAATAGTGATTTGGATTGATACCAAAAATTGTTTTCCTTATTCATAAAAAGACATTATAAAGGAGCCCCAAATGAATGACTTAGCAGTTGCAGAAAAACCAAAACCAAGCCCATTGCCGTCAAGTTGATTCCGACTCATAGTGACCCTATAGGACAGAGTAGAACTGCCCCCATAGGGTTTCCAAGAGGCAGCTGGTGAGTTAGAACTGCTGACCTTTTGGTTAGCAGCCGAGCTCTTAACTACTACACCCCTAGGGCTCCAATACTTGCAGGGTCAACCTAAAAAGTGAAAATATTAATTAAATAAAAAAGATATTTATGATTAATTATGCTCCTAGAGCACCAAGCTTTATTCCATCTACAAATTATTTTCCAGTCTATCCCAAAAGCCGTGAAATTTGAGGCTCTGGTCCTAGAAAATACCCATTAAATTTTCAATTCATCATGTTTTCATTTTACTTTAGAAATCAGGTTCTTAAAAAGGCCTTAAGTGCTCTTTTGACCTGCATTTCATTACACCAATCCAATTCTGAACTAATTAAATTTCTTTTCAAAGTTCTTAATTCATTAAATTAAAGAAAGTACGTGAGCCATAGGAATACTTGGCCGGCTTTTAGAAGACACTGACCTCGTACATTGCTTCTAAGGTACTTCTAAGTACCTCTCATCTGCCATTGGTACATCTGTTAGGATTTAAGGACACTCAGGAACAAGTCATGAGACCCCATAGAGACATATTTCCTGATCCACTGTATTTATTTATTCCAATATCACCTAGTGCTTCTGGTTTTTACTTAGAGACCTAATGATTAACACTGGACAATTTGCATCCAGTTACGATCAATGAAGAATGACAGGTGGATGAAAGGCTGAGTGGAATTCTTCACTCAGCAATGAGTACTTGCCTAACTATCAAGGATAAGCACACTTTGAATTTTCAGTTCCAATCAATGAAAATATGTCTTAGTGGGCCTGAAGCAAAGCCAAGCAAGACTACAAGTAAGAATACTTAAATTCAAAACAAACCTGTGATATTTTTGAGAACTAAGAGCTTCATTGCTTCATTCTTTCACTTCATTCTCTTTTTTAACAGCTTTATTGAGGTTCAACTGGCATACAATACCGAGTATATTTAAAATGTCCAATTTGATATAAGCGTATTCATGAAACTGTCACCACAGCACAGATAATGAACCTACTCATCAACCTAGAAGTTTCCTTCTGCTGCTTTGTAATCTCTCCCTCCTGCTGAAGCCAAACAGAAAACACACTGTCTACAGAGAAATAAAGATAAGAACTATGTTCTAAATAAAAAACAATAAAAGTTCTATATCAGAACTGTAGGGTACAGCTAAATGTGTGTTTTGCATTTAATCCATAAATCTTTTAGGAGTCTATGATGGTCAGAGAATGTGGTCTCTGATAACATTTTTAAAATCCTGTTGAGATTTCCTTTGTTGAATAATACAGGGTCAATTTTTGTATAATGCCCCAGTGTGCTTTAAAAAAAAAAAAAGTTTTTTCTCTATTTCTTAGGTGCAGAATCCTAAATATACCTTTAAGAAACAACGATATTTTTTCCTTCTCCTCGCAGGTCAGTTTTTGAGAGGTTGGTTACAATTTCTCCCTATGGCACTAGATTCCTTGATTTTTCTTTATTTCTTTACATTTTTGCATTATGAATTTTGGGGCTTTTTTGGAGAACATTAAAAAATGCATTATTTTTTGAAGAAATAATGAACTCTACCAGAGCTCAGGAGTAAAATGAAAAACTTCCCTATTCCTTTTCACAAATGTATCATAACATTTATATAAAAAAATGACAAATATTTCACACAAAGAAAAGCAATATATCTCACTTGTGACTATAGATTTTTAAGTGCTACTTATTAAAATATAATAAATATTAAAGTGATAATACCCCATGATCAAATACTTTTTATTACAAGAATCAAAGAATACTTCAATTTTTAGGATTAATCATTAAAATTTATTATCTGAATAAGTCAAAAACTATCTAAATGTAAAAACAAATATATAAAAAGTTCAGCTGCACTAAAGAAAGGAATTGAAATCATAGTATAAAAGTATCTATTGCATAAAAATTTAGAAGTACAATTTAACAATACTTATTATTATGTATTGTTGTATTATGCTATGTATTGTTTTGTGTCCCAAGGCTTGAAAGCTTTGGAGTCTCCATGTGGCGCAAATAGTTAATGCACTTGACTGCTAACTGAAAGGATGGAGCTTCCAGTCCACCCTGACGTGCCTAGGAAGAAAGGCCGGTGATCTACTTCTGAAAAATCAGCCATTGAAAACTCCATGGAAGAGTTCTACTCTGACACACGTGGCATTGCCAACAATCGGAACTGACTCATGGTAACTGGAAAAAAAATCAAAAGCCTTAAAAAGTTCATATAATTTAACACAATTATTTAATTTCTTATAATTTATCAAAGAAATAAAATTAAATTGCTTATATAATTTTTATCCAAGTATCACACCTCAATTCATAATATAAGAAACTGGGAACAAATTGATTTTTTTTTTAGTAATAAGAAATTGAGTTAAAAGAATATGTTTTTACATAAAATAAAATGCAGTTATTAAAGAAATTGTGTAGATTAAAATTTAAAGATTCTTGGGACATGTCATGGATGCAGAGTACTAATGAAAAATAAAATGAAAACTTAGGTGACTTAGTAAGAAATTTAGAAGGATGGATGCAATACATGGAGTAATAATAGATGAAAATAATCAGATGGAAATTGGAGAAAAAGCATTGATTAAATTGATCATGTATGTTTAAAAAGTTTAAATGATATAATAATATGATTATACATTATTGGGAATGTATTCTAAGTTACCAGAAAAAGACTATGCTAACTTTACAGATTTAGGACAATATACCTTGGTCAGTAAACTGAAAAAAGACACAGACAAAATAAAGAAAAGAACACTGTTATTTTGACTACAGAATACAGATGAACCAAGAATAAAGAGGAAGAGAAGATACAGCTATTCCAGATTGTCCCTCCCCTGCTACAGACATTATAATGAACAGTACCACATTCAAAGGAAGAACTAAATCGTATTAAGGGGAAGAGTCTTGTGTTCTAACAATCTTTGTCTTAGAGGAAGAACTGCGATCAAGTTTCAAAGGGATAAAATGGAGGATGCAGAATAAAAACATTTTTGAAGGGGGCTGGATAGGAGATACCCAAATTGTGCTAAATCCACATTCCTTCCCGTCCCTGTTCTGTTACCATCACTGCATAGCAGGAAGCCGTGGTACAGAAGGCAGGATGGCTTTTCATTTCGGTTTTCATTTGCTCAATTACTCTCCTTCCCCAAAGAGAGTGGAGCCTGGCCAGAGCAAGAAGGGAAGAGGGGTCATTACACGTCATGTGGGAAAAATAAAATAGACACAAAACAATTTTTATGGCAATGTCATCGCATATGGTAAATGTTTACATTTATAATTATATAAAGAGAATAGGAGGGAAAGCAAGAGAGAGAAAGGTGGTAATAACTCTGAATAGTGTGGGATTAGGGGTGATTTTTAATTTCTTTTGTTATGTTTGTATTTGTTTTTCAAATTTCCTACAAAGAGCATATTTTTCTAATGAGGAAAATGTGGTTTTATAAAGTGTATAATAATTTAACTTATAAACTTTATAATAAAAATTGTTACAGGAGAGAAACAAATGAATAAAGTTATCAAATATGTGAAGAAGAAAAAAAAAATCCATGCACGTATAACAAAAATTATTGGCATAAATATTTTGGTTTTTGGCAGTAGAACTGGAAGATAAGTATTTATCTTATGTCAAATTTTTCTAATTTTTTACACGGTAACATTAGCATTTATTACTCAATGATTCAGCTTAAAACTTAAACATGTCTGTTCTTAAACTATTCTCTTGTTATATTCATAAACTTTATTTTTACCAAAATACTGAAATTCATTATATAAACATTGAAGAATGGATGTGTAAGGATGAATAAGAATGAGCTTATTCGTTCAGGTCTCAGTTCTAAGGGCAGCCTATCATTTCTTTCTGGTCTCTTTCTTCCTTACTTAAATGTTAACTTCTCTTACCAGGTTAAATGAAAATGCGCTTCCTCCCTTCATTCTCTATTTGGCTATCTTGTTTTATTCTAATTCATAGCATCACCTAATACATATGTCAATATGAGCACAGATTTAGAGAAAAAGATAAGAGATACGTATTTTTTTAAATCAATTTCTTGACTTCCCAAATAAGAATATAGTTCCAGACAAGCAGGAACTTGGTGAGTTTTTGTTCTCTGCTGTATCCCAAGATTCCAGAACAGAACTTAGCATCTGAACACTCAGTAAATGAGTGCAAGATCAGACAAGACACAACACACGGAGAACAAAGTTAGGCAGCTTATTGTCAGTGGATATTTCAGAAGTTTGGGAACAGTGCAAACTTCGGTGTTCAAGGCAAATGTTAACGATTTTTTTCTTTAACTATCTATATGTACTGCCCCCCTGCAGTGCGATTAATTACCTTTGTGGGTGGCCTTCCTAGCCATGGTCTTGTGACTCCCACCCAGGTGACTGGGTGGGGCTGTGCAGGTAAAATAATTGTGGCCCATCTGGGGGATTGGTCAATGTTGCCTTAAAAGAGAGCCAATTCCAGAGCAGAGAGGAAGAGCCCACTATCACCAAGGAAGGAGTGACCGCAGCAGAGACCCAGCAGCAGGAGTCGGCATGGCACGGTGGACTTCCCGGCCCATGGAGGGAGAAAACTGAGTGCCTTCAGGCAGAGACTGAGGGCCAGGGAGAGGCGCGCCTGCGAACACAGCTGGGGGGAGATTATCCTGACAGAAGAACTGTATCCTGCATGTTCTTGAGCCTGAATAGTAACTTACTTCCCTAATAAACCCCCTAATTGTGAGTATGGTCTGTGAGTTATGTGTGGCCATTGCAATGAATTATCAAACCCAGTAGAGAGTGCAGTGGGAGGGATGGTTGCTGTTAGAATTGGTCGAGTTGATGGAGAGAGGAGGCTTCTCTGGACTCCACCTCATGGGAGTCAGCCTCGCGCTGTTGATCTTGATTTTCCTTTCCCCTTGTGGGGTTGGAGGAGATCAGACACTGCCCCCACACCATTTTTACATCCCTGAAAAATGGTGGTGCCATTTCTAGATATTAAGTCAGCTTCTGACAATGAACTGCATTTTTCCATGTTGGAAGGACAAAGGATGTCACGCTAAACAATGACAAAACATCTGGTTGGTTAACACAATTAAAAAAAATAATTTCATGAAAAATACCTTTTTTGACATTCTCAGATAGGTATGTAGATTTATTTTGAATTTTAGGTTTCATCATTTTTTGCCACTACTCTTCTCTCAGTTTGTCATACTGTGGTGGCTTGGGTATTGTTATGATGCTGGAAGCTATGCCACCAGTATTTCAAATACCAGCAGGATCACCCATAGTGGACAGATTTCAACAGAACTTCCAGACTAAGACAAAATAGGAAGAAGAAGGACCTGGCCATCTACTTCTAAAAAATTGGCCAGTGAAGACCTTATGAATAGCAGCAGAATATTGTCTGATATAGTGCCAGAAGATAAGCCCCTCAGGTAGGAAGACACTCAAAATACAACTGGGGAAGAGATGCCTCCTCAAAGTAGAGTTGACCTTAATGATATGGATGGAGGAAAGCTTTCAAGACCTTCATTTGCTGATGTGGCATGACTGAAAATAAAAAGAAATAGATGCAACTATTATTAATAATCAGACTGTAGAATGTACGAAGTGTGACTCTAGGAAAATTGGAAGTCGTCAAAAATGAAATGGAACACATAAAGACCAACGTCCTAGGATTAGTGAGCCCTGGTGGTGCAGTGGTTAAGAGCTCGGCTGTTAACCAAAAGGTCAACAGTTGGAATCCACCAGCAGCTCCTTGAAAACTCTATGGGACAGTTCTACTCTGTCCTGTAGGGTTGTTATCAGTTAGAATTGACTCGATGACAATGCATAAGTGAGCTGAAATGGACTGGTATTGGCCATCTTGAATCAGACAATTCTATAGCCTACTGTGCCTGAATGACAAAATGAAGAGGAATAGTGTCGCATTCATTGTAAAAAGAACATTTCAAGACCTATCCTGAAGTAAAGTAGAGGGTCAGCAAAAGAGAGGAAGACCCTTAAGGAGATTGATTGACACAGTGGCTGCAACAGTGGGCTCAAATATAGCAACCATTGTGAGGATGACACTGGACCGAGCAGTGTTTTGTTCTGTTGTACCTAGGGTCGCTATGAGTGGGAACTGACCCAGTGGCACCTACCAACAACAACAATCATTATTTTCAAAACTAGCCTTACTAGAAGGTTCTTTCCAAACCACCAGTGGAAATCTTGTTAATTTTTTTTAATATTCATCATTCTCAGTGTTCTGACTGAAAGTCTGAAAAACATAAAAAGTGGGAAAGCTACAGATCAGCAAATTATCTGATTCTTTTTCAGGAGTCAAATGTAACAGATTTAGTAACAATATATTTAGTTACTTGTTTCGCTTACAAAATAAACTTACAGCAACACTGGGTTCAAGCTGTTTACTTAGAAAGATGATTAAGTTTTATTTGGATCAAGCAGTCAATTAATTTGCTTTTAGTCACATTTCTAGTGTTAGCAAATTAGCATAGCTTAAAAATATTCATTTTAGAAAGGGATATAACCTGATAGAATAAGAACAAAATGAAAAACACAGTGATATAGTATACTAATAACATTTTAATAGCAACATAAAAATGATACTTAGAGAAGGCAGAAGGGGACAAGGAAGCTGGTGATAGGGAACACAAGGTTGAGTAAGGATATTGTTGATGTGCTGTGAGATTGTTAACCATTGTCATAAGGCAACATTTGTAGTAACTGTTAAATGAGAAACTATTTTGTTCCGTAAGCCTTCATCTTAAGTGAGAATAACAGCACAATTGGAAGAGCGTAGTCAATGTCACTGAACTGTGCATGTAGAAATTTTTGCAATGGTGTATCTTTGGCTATGTGTATTTTCACCAAAAAAAAAAAAGGTTGAGAATTTAGAGGGTTAATATGTTGTGTTGTGGGGTTGTTAACCGATGTCATAAAACAACATGTGTACTACTGTTTCATGAGAAACTATTTGTTCTGTAAGCCTTCACCTGAAGTACAATAAAATATTAAAAAAAAAAATGATACTTAGGAAAATGTAATATAAATATTTAGACAGGATATAGTTACTCCGATTAGAGAAGAGTAGAATATTATTTAAACGACTGATCACCAAGGCAGTTTAATATCAAGCGTACAAAATTAAAATGAACTAAAAAGTTTAAATTTATCTGAAAAAAATCTGCAGTTAATCTATTAAACAGACTCAAAACACTTCTCTTTCCTCATTTAGCTAAATAAATCAAAACAAAGCAAGTATTCGGAGCTGAGGTGTCCTCAAAATATTTATGTTTGGTGAATTCTTAATGATTAAGGAAAAAGAACAAAACTTGCCTTTTCATTTCCACCTACAGCACATGTAGAGTCAGATATAACAACCAAGAGAGTCATAATACAGGGTGAGTTTCACATCAACCTCCTGACATTAAACACATTTAAATGTGCAAGGCACTTCACCAAGTACTCTATAAGCTGTGTCATCTAATTGAAACTTCATTACTGTCCTTTGAGTTAGGACTATCATTATCCCCACTGTAGAGATGAGGAATTGAGCCAGGGAAGAGTTGAGTCAACTAATGTGTAGAAGAGCTGGACTTTGAAGTGAGGAGGTTCGGGTCCACATTCTTCACTCCAAACCACTGTTTTTCACTGTGTAAGTCACAGACGTGAATGAGCAGTGAATGTTTCAATCAATCTTTGGCTTGCTAAGTTCAAAATTTTCACAAGCTATTTTTCTGCATATTGAATGTTTCAGTGAAAACAGCATGCTAGAGAGAAGGGAGCTAGTTAGGAGGTAGTCATTACTAAAGAGACATTTTAGCAATGAGCATTAAGCCACGGTTTAACACAAACAAATGTTCACCCAAATGGACATGCTAACGAAAGGATGTTTCCTGAATCGTTTCGACTTTTCCACTGCTTTAGAATAGCAAACAAAGCCTGAAGATCATGGAAAATGTTGAAAAGTTTGCCAAATATAAAAAACCGAACCCATAGCGGTCAAGTCAATTCCGACTCATAGTGACCATATAGGACAGAGTAGAACAGCCCCACGGTGTTTGTTTCCAAGGCTGTAATCTTTACAGAAGTAAACTGCCACATCTTCCTGCCGTGGAGCAGCTGGTGGGTTCGAACCATGGACCTTTTTGTTAGCAGCCAAGCGCTTAACCACTGCACCACCAGACTTCCTCTGACCAAATACAGCAGGATAAAAAAGACTACGCGAATTGATTTAAATGGTTTCTCCCACTATTCGGTGTATGTCCAATACCAGCTAAGGTTCCAATGTCAGCATTTTCACGTGCTCGCCTAACTCCCTTGTTATTTTAATCCATGCTGATACTAATATTAGCTAATACGCATACTGTGCTAGTATTAACACTGTTAACCTTAACATTAACACTATGCATCAACATATATTGCAATAAAATTTGAATAGTATTCTCTTAGTAAATATTCTTCAAATATAAAAAATACATTATATTAGCAGTGAAATGCCCTATGTGAATTGTATTGTTCCTTTGCTGGGTTTTTTGGTGGAAGTTTAATTCAGGTATGGAATTAAAGAAAATGGGATAGACGAAACTCATGCAAAATCATAAGCATGGTGAGCTAGTAGCTTATGAAATATAAGCTCAGCTACTACAATATGTCAACTACAGAGAATGAGTGAGTAGCTGATGAGAAACAGGTAGTAGAATTCAGACATGTTAAATTAGAAAATAAGTTAAAAAACCATAAAATATGCTAAAGATAGATTGAATAAATAGAAAAATGATGGAATAAACAACAACGGTGTTACATACAGATAGGAAGGAATGGTAAGACCACGTCATGATCAGGCCACCTCTAAGCTGACAGCTGTTACCTCTAAATCAGGCACACATTGGCCATTTCTAGTATGGTCCCATTCTGGCCACATGTGTGCGCTACCCTAGATTCAAATAAAACGTGACTGTTCAGCAGGCTAATTGGCCAGCCAAGTTGTACCAGGCATGTGTGCCCCTGTTTCTCCCTGATAGGCAAGTGTAGGTCACTGGTGCAGAGAATCTTCTTATTTGAAGGCCTCTTAGCTCAAAGCTCCCCTCTAGTTCTTATAGCAACACCATGGGCAAGGAAGGTTAATGGAACACAGAGAAAGAGAGGACATGTGAACATTGCGTACCCCAGGACCCAGCCTTCTACTGGCTTTACTCTATCCTAAGTGTGTTTATTTAGCCAATTTCTTTTTCCTTGCTTCTATTTTTCAAACTTTTGTTGGATGTTCAGGCTTTGGATTGCTACAAAAGTACTAAAATAGTGGAAAAGTTGAAGAAATTTCAAGATTTAATAAATTGTATGATTCAAGAAACTTTGAGTTTTGGGTTCTGGGACCTCTCAGATAACTTGCCATTGACTAGTATTGTACATTGAGGCTACTATTTCATCAAGGTAACTTCCCACATGACCCAAATTTTCATTAGTAAAATAATAAAATGCTTGTGTATATTAATAAAAAATCACCACCAAAAGAGACAAAATTCCTAGTCTAATTGTCCAAATGTAGAAATAGCATTGAGTTAGTACAATAAATGGAAGAAAGAAAAAATACTAATAACATAAACCATTCCCAATAGACGAGTTTTAGGGCACAAAGAAAGGCAAGTCAAAAGTATTAGAGTTTTAGAGTTTTGTTTCCTTCCAGCAAGTTTCAAAACCCCTAACATGGATTTTTTAAGTGTTTTAATAATAGTGTGAAATTTTTCCTTAAAATAGTAGCAAAAATTTGCTTGTATTTTCCGCAATAATTGAGTGGACATTTACAGGTAAGCTAAAAGCTAAGTTGAACTGATGCTGCTCTTCAACACTTGGGTCCAGGAATCAAGTTGAAAATAACTGTTTATTTAGTACATTCATGTTACATTTTTGAGTCAGATGTCCATTGACTAGTATTAAATTTGATGATTCAGGTTTACTAGAAACTCTTCCTCCTTCTCATCCCTCATCCTACTTCCAAGTCTCTGATATTAAATTGTTAGCTGAATTAAGAATATTTGACTTTGGGAGGTGGGGCCATGATGGCGGAGTAGTCAGATGCTTCCGGTGGACCCTCGTACAACTAAGACCCAAGAAAACAAGTGATTTGATTATAGGAGCCCTGAATATCAAAGGCAAAGTTGAGGAACTGGACTGAGTGGCAGGGGGAGGGAGAGAAGGTTCGGAAGCAGCGAGGAGTTGCCAGACCTGACCCGGTGAGAGCCTGAGCTCTTCAGGCCTGATCAGCTCATGGGTGAGCGATGAGGCAGGGAAGCAACGGTGCTCAGGAGGCTCATTTTCTGCACTAGGAAAGACCAGCGGCAGAGAGTCTAATCGGCCACCCAGAACCAGTGGAAAGCAGCCCTCGATCAGCAAAAGATAAGTACTCATGTCTGGCCTACTGTGAGGATCAAAAACACCCTCCTTAGGGAAAATCCTCTCTCCCATTTACCTACCCACTCTCTGCTCTGCCCTGGGTCCTGGACTGGCTTTAGCAATTGCCGAGTCCCCTGGGCAAAAGTAGGATCCATCAGATGCCCTGAGCCATTCTCCCAGCTTTAGAGAGTGAACAAATTAACAAACAGGGAAAAATAAACTGCCGGCTCCCCTAAGCCAGGAACCCAGGGTAGGCACAGCTTCTTTGCCTAGGCACAGGCATAAGGGATCCACGGACTCTGAGTGCCTTTCCTCCTGCATAGACTTGTGTGGGCCCATCTCAACAGAGTAGGCCCTCACTACCACACTACAAAAGGGTATATACCTGAAGTCTGACTTCAACTGTTTCAGCTGTGAAGTGGCAGATTCCTGACATTAGACACTGCTTTGCCCATTAAGCAGGGTCTTCACCTACCCACATCAGGGGCCTGAGGACTGGTAGCTCCACCCATGCCACCTAGTCAGCTGCAATAGGGGCCCAAGAATAAGAGGTGCCCCCTAGCACTTACAGTCAACAGCATTGGGTGCTTCTAGTCCAGCTGCAAAACCCACCCACCTATGTGCTCTAGGGAACAGGGACATGCATTCCTCCTGTCACTCGGAGGCAGCCGTCATCCCCCTGCCTTGCTCAGAGTGTGTCCCCCTGCTGCAGCCAGATGCTTGTGCCTACACCAATCATCCATGTGTGTCTAGGACTGTAAGTGAGAGCCTACACCACACACTTGGTTGCTATCTACCTGGGCACCTGAGCTGAATCCATACAGGAGGAGTGGGCAGACTCCCGAGCTCACATACTTAGTAACAGATCTAACCACCTAGTAACAGGACATTAGAGCTTCAAAGATGCCAATAATCAAACTAGCTCACATGAGCAGCCTATTTGGGCATATCAAAACAAAACAAGAAGCTAGGATACAGTAAGCAAACATAAAATAAATAAATATAATAACTTATTGATGGCTCAGAGACAACGGACAATATCAAATCACAAAAAGAGGCAGTCCATGATGGCTTCACAAAGCTATCAGAATAAAGAATCTTGAAATTTTCCAGAGGAGGAAGATTTCTTGGAATTGCCAGAGGCAGAATTAAAAAAATTAATATACAGAATTCTTCAAGAAATTAGGAAGGAAATTAAGCAAAATGCAGAACATAGAGGAAATTAAAAAGATTAGAGAAGAACATAATGACAAATTCAACAGGCTGCAAGAATCCATAGGGAGACAGAAATCAGAAATTCAGAAGATTAACAATAAAATTTCAGAATTAGACAACTCAATGGAAAGTTATAGGAGCAGAACTGAGGCAACGGAAGTCGGAACTAGTGAGATTGAAGATAAAGCACTTGACACAAACTTATTTGAGGAAAAATCAGATAAAAGGATTTAAAAAATGAACAAATCCTAAGAATTATGTGGGACTCTATCAAGAAGAATAACCTATGAGTGATTGGAGTACCAGAATAGGGGCAGATAACAGAAAATACAGAGAGAATTGTTAAAGATTTGTTGGCAGAAAATTTGCCTCATATCGTGAAAGATGACAAGATAACTATCCAAGATGCTCATTGAACCCCACATAAGGTAGATCCCAAAAGAAAGTCACTGAGACATATTATAATCAAACTTGCCAAAACCAAAGATAGAGAATTTTAAGAGCAGCCATGGATAAACGAACAGTCAGTCAACTACAAAGGAGAGCCAATAAGACTAAGCTCAGACTACTCAGCAGAAACCATGGAGGCAAGAAGGCAATGAGATGACATATATAAAGCCTTGAAGTAAGAAAATTGCCAGCCAAGAATTATACATCCAGCAAAACTGTCTTTCAAATATGATGGTGAAATTAGGGCATTTTCAGATAAACAAAAGTTTAGGGAATTTGCAAAAACCAAACAAAAATTACAAGAAATACTAAAGGGAGTCTTCCACTTACAAAATCAATAACATCAAATAACAACCCAAGTCTAGAACACAGGACGGAGCAACCAGATATCAACCCAGATAGGGAAGTCACAAAAATAAATCAAAGCTAAAACACTGAAAATAGGGAAACAGATGTCAATATGTAAAAGATGACAGCAATAAAACCAAAAAGAGGGACTTAAAAAACACAGACATAGATTTTTCATATGGAGAGGATGTCAAGGCGATATAAAGAAATAAAAGACTGGTATAAACTTAGAAAAATAGGGGTAAATATTAAGGTAACCAAAAAGGAAACTAACAATCCTACAAGTCAAAATAAAAAACTAAAAAAATATAATGACTTAGTGAACACAAAATCAACAACATGAAAAAGATGAAAAGAAAATACATAAATAAAAACGACTCAGCACAGAAAATTAAGTGGGAAAATGAAACCGGCAACAATACACCAACAAAGACATCAAAATGACAGCACTAAACTCATACCTATCAATAATTATGCTGGATATAAATGGACTAAATGCACCAATAAAGAGACAGAGAGTGGCAGATTGGATTAAAAAAACACGATCCGTCTATATGCTGCCTACAAGAGACATGCTTTAGACTTAAAGACACAAACAAGCTAAAACTCAAAAGATGGAAAAAAATGTATCAAGCAAACAATACTCAAAACAGAGCAGGAGTGGCAAAATTAATCTCTGACAAAATAGACTTTAAAGTAAAATCCACAACAAAGGATAAAGAAGGACACTATATAATGATTAAAGGGTCAGTACAGCAGGAGGACATAACTATAATATTTACGCACCCAATGACAGGGCTCCAAAATATATAAAACAAACTATAACAGCACTGAAAAGCGAGATAGACACCTCCACAATAGTAGTAGCAGACTTCAGCACCCCACTTTCGGTGAAGGACAGAACATCCAGAAAGAAGCTCAACAAAGAAACTGAAGACCTAAACGCTACAATCAACCAACTTGATCTCATAAGACGTATACTGAACACTCTACCCAACAGCAGCCAAGTATACTCTCTTTTCCAACGCACATGGAATATTCTCCAGAAAAGACCACATACTAGGCCATAAAGCAAGCCTTAACAAAATCCAAAGCATCGAAATATTACAAAGCATCTTCACTGACCATAAAGCCATAAAAGTAGAAATCAACAACAGAAAAAGCAAGGAAAAAAAATCAAACACGTGGAAACTGAACAACACCTTGCTCAAAAACTACTGGGTTATAGAAGAAGTTAAGGATGGAATAAAGAAATTCATAGACTCAAATGAGAATGCAAACACATCCTACCAGAACCTTTGGGACACAGCAAAACCAGTGCTCAGAGGTCAGTTTATAGCAATAAATGCACACATCCAAAAAAAAAAAAAGGGCCATCATCAAAACATTAACCCTACAATTGGAACAAGTAGAAAGAGAGCAGCAAAAGAAGCCCTCAGGTGCCAGAAAAAAGGAAATAATAAGAATTAGAGAAGAATTAATGAAATAGAGAATAGAAAAACAATTGAAAGAGTTAACAAGACCAAAAGCTGGTTCTCTGAAAAGATCAACAAAATTGGTAAACCATTGGCCAAACTGACAAAAGAAACATAGGAGAGGAAGCAAATAACCCAAATAAGAAATGAGATGGGTGATATCACAACAGACCCAACTGAAATTAAAAGAATGATAACAGATTACTATGAAAAGCTGTACTCTAACAAATTTGAAAACCTAGAGGAAATGGACAAACATCTAGAAACTCACTACCTACCTAAACTAACACAAAAAGAGATAGAACAACTAAATAAACCCATACCAAAAGAAGAGATTGAAAAGGTAATTAAAAACTCCCAACAAAAAAAGCCCTGACCTGGATGACTTCACCGGAGAATTCTATCAAACTTTCAGAGAAGAGTTAACACCACTACTACTAAAGGTATTTCAGAGCATAGAAAAGGAGGGAATACTCCCAAACTCATTCTGTGAAGCCAGCATAACCCTGATACCAAAACCAGGTAAAGACACCACAAGAAAAGAAAATTACAGACCAATATCGTCATGAACATTGACCCAAAAATCCTCAACAAAATTCTAGCCAATAGAATTCAGCAACATATCAAAAAAATAATTCACCATGATCAAGTGGGACTTATACCAGGTATGAAGGGATGATTCAACACTCAAAAAACAATCAATGTAATCCATCACACAAATAAAACAAAAGACAAGAACCACATGATCTTATCAATCGATGCAGAAAAGGCATTTGACAAAGTCCAACACCCATTCATGATAAAAACTCTCAACAAAATAGGAAAAGAAGGGAAATTCCTCAATATAATTAAGGGTATTTATACAAAGCCAACAGCCAACATCATCCTAAACAGAGAGACTTTAAAAGCATTCCCCTTGAGAACGGGAACCAGACAAGGATGCCCTTTATCACCACTCTTACTCAGCACTGTGCTGGAAGTTGTAGCCATAGCAATTCGGCTAGAAAAAGAAATAAAGCACATCCAGGTTGGTAGGGAAGAAGTCAAAGTATCTCTATTTGCAGATGATATGATCTTATACACAGAAAACCCCAAAGAATCCACAAAAAAACTACTGGATCTAATAGAAGATTTCAGCAAAGTTTCAGGATACAAGATAAACATACAAAAAAAAGTTGGATTCCTTTACACCAACAAAGAGAAGCTCAAAGAGGAAATCACCAAATCAATACCATTTACAATAGCCCCCAAGAGGATAAAATACTTAGGAATAAATCTAACCAGAGACGTAGAAGACCTACACAAAGAAAACTACAAGACACCACTGCAAGAAACCAAAAGAGATCTGCATAAGTGGAAAAACATACCTTGCTCATGGATAGGAAGACTCAACATTGTGAAAATGTCAATTCTACCCAAAATGATCTACAGATACAATGCAATCCCAATCCACGTTCCAACGGCATTTTTTAATGACATGGAGAAAAAAATCACCAACTTCATATGGAAAGGGAAGAGGCCCCAGATAAGTAAAGCATTACTCAAGAAGAAGAACAAAGTGGGAGGCCTCACACTACCTGATTTTAGAATGTATCATACTGCCACTGTAGTCAAAACAGCCTGGTACTGGTACAACAACAGATACATAGACCAATGGAACAGAATTGAGAATCCAGACATAACTTCATCCACCTATGAGCGGCTAATATTTGACAAAGGCCCAAAGTCTGTTAATTGGGGAAAAGACAGTCTCTTTAACAAATGGTGCTGGCATAACTGGATATCCATCCGCAAAAAACTGAAACAAGAGCCATATCTCACACCGTACACAAAAACTAACTCAAAATGGATCAAAGAATTAAATATAAAATTGAAAATAATAAAGATCATGGAAGAAAAAATAGGGACAATGCTAGGAGCCCTAATACACGACATAAACACAATACGAACCTTAAGTAACAATGCACAAGCACCAGAAGAGAGACTAGATAAATGGGAGCTCCTAAAAATCAAACAGTTATGCTCATCAAAGACTTCACCAAAAGAGTCAAAAGACAACCTACAGACTGAAAAAAAGTTTTTGGCTACGACAAATCCAATCAGCGTCTAATCTCTAAAATCTACAAGATACTGCAAAACCTCAACAACAAAAAGACAAATAACCCAATTAAAAAATGGACAAAGGATACAAACAGGCATTTCACCAAAGAAGATATTCAGGCAGCTAACAGACACATGAAGAAATGCTCACGATCATTAGCCATTAGAGAAATACAGATCAAAATTACAATGAGATATCATCTCACCCTAACAAGGTTAGCATTAATCCAAAAAACACAAACCAATAAATGCTGGAGAGGCTGTGGAGAGACTGGAACACTTATACACTGTTGGTGGGAATATAAAATGGTGCAACCACTCTGGAAATCGATTTAGCATTTCCTTAAAAAACTAGAAATAGAAGTAGCATACAATCCAGCTATCCTGCTCCTTGAAATATCCTAGAGAAATAAGAGCCATCACGTGAATAGATATATGCACACCCATGTTCACTGCAGCACTGTTCACAATAGCAAAAAGAAAACAACCTAGATGCCCATCAACGGACGAATGGATAAACAAATTATGGTACATCCACACAATGGAATACTATGCAATGAAAAAGAACAATGATGAATCCGTGAAATGTGGAGGAATCTGGAAGGATTTATGCTGAGTGAATCTAGTCAGTCGCAAAAAGACAAATATTGCATAAGACCACTATTATAAGAACTCAGGAAAAGGTTTAAACACAGAAGAAAACATTCTTTCGTGATTACAAGGGTGGGGAGGGAGGATGAGGGTTATTTACTAACTAGATAGTAGATAAAAATTATCTTTGGTGAAGGGAAGGACAGCACACACTATAGAGGAAATCAGCACAAATGGACTAAACCAAAGCTAAGAAGTTTCCTGAATGCAATCAAATACTTTCAGGGAGAGAGTAGCAGGGGTAGGGGTCTGGGGACCATGGTTTCAAGGGACGTCTAGATCATTTGGCATAACAAAGCTTATTTTAAGAAAATGTTCTGCATCCTACTTTGGTGAGTGGCTTCTGGGGTCTTAAAAGCTTGCAAGCAGCCATCTAAGATACATCAATTGGTCCCAACTCACCTGGAGTAAAGGAGAATGAAGAACACCAAAGACACAAGGAAAGTAGTAGCCCAAGAGACAGAAAGGCCCACATAAACCAGAGACTTCACCAGCCTGAGACCAGAAGAACTAGAAGGTGTCCGGCTACCACCAATGACCACACTGACAAGGAAAACGACAGAGAGTCCCTGATAGAGCAGGAGAAAAGATGAAGAAACTGATGATTTTTACCAACTTCTGCAGTCTGAAATTGATCAAACATGCAACTGAGATGCATTGATAATTACTGCTGATTGAATTGGGAAAGTTGGAAACAAAAAACAGGGATCAGTAGTTGAAAAATATGGCCTTGGTGATAGAAACAATGCCTGAGATGGCATGATAGAATTTTGCAAGACCAACAAATTCTTCATTGCAAATATCTTCTAACAACATAAACACTGACTATACACATGGACCTTGCCGGATGGAATACACAGGAATCAAATCGACTACATCTGTAGAAAGAGACGATGGCAAAGCTCAATATCATCAGTCAGAAAAAGGCCAGGGACCGACTGCAGGATAAACCATCCATTGCTCATAGGTAAGTTCAAGTTGCAGCTGAAGAAAATTAAAACAAGTCCATGAGAACAAAGTATGACCTTGAGTATATCCTACATGAATTTAGAAACCATCTCAAGAATAGATTTGACACATTGAACACTAATGACCTAAGACCAGATGAGTTGTGGAATGACATCAAGGACATCATACATGAAGAAAGCAAAAGGTCATTAAAAAGACAGGAAAGAAAGAAAAGACCAAAAGCAATGTCAGAAAAGACTCTGAAAGTCGCTCTTGATTGTAGAGTAGTTAAAGCAAAAGGAAGAAATGATGAAGTAAAAGAGGTGGACAGAAGATTTTAAAGGCCACTCATGAAGACAAAGTAAAATATAATGAAATGAGCAAAGACCTGAGTTAGAAAAACAGAAGAGAAGAACACTGTCAGTACTCCTTAATCCGAAAGAACTGAAGAAAAAATTCAATCCTCAAGTTGCAAAACTGAGGCATTCTATGGAGAAAAAAATTTAAACAATGCAGGAAGCATCAAAAGAAGATGGAACGAATACACAGAGTCACTGTACCAAAAAGAACTGGTTGATGTTCAACCATTTCAGGAGGTAGTGTATGATCAAGAACCGATGGTACTGGAGGAAGAAGTTCAAGCTACACTGAAGGCTTTGACAAAAAACAAGGCTCCAGGAATTGACAGGATACCAACTGAGATGTTTCAACCAACGGATGCAGTGATGAAGGTGCTCACTTGACTATGCCAAGAAATCTGGAAGACAGCTACCTGGCCAACTTACTGGAAGATATCCATGTTTGTACCCATTCCAAAGAAAGGTGATCCAACAGAATGCGGAAATGATCGAACAATATCATTAATATCACACACAAGTAAAACTTTGCTGCAGATCATTCAAAACTGGTTGCAACAGTATATCAACAGGGAATGCCAGAAATTCAAGCCAGATTCGGAAGAGGATGTGGAACAAGGGATATCACTGCTGATGTCAGATGGATCTTGGCTGAAAGCGGAGAATACCAGAAATATGTTTACCTGTGTTTTATTGACTATGCAAAGAACACTTAATTGTGCTCATGAGGAACCTGTACAAGACCAAGAGTCAGTCATTCAAACACAGCAAGAGGATACTGCACAGTTTCAAGTCAAGAAAGGTGTGAATCAGCGTTGTATCCTTTCACCATACTTATTCAATCTGTATGCTAAGCAAATAATCCGAGAGACTAGACTATATGAAGAAGATTGTGTCATCTAGATCCAGTCATTAACAACCTGCAATATGCAGATGACACAACCTTTCTTGCTGAAAGTGAAGAGGATTTGAAACACTTACCGATGAAGATCAAAGACTACAGCCTTCAGTGTGGATTACACCTCAACATAAAGAAAACAAAAGTCCTCACAACTGGACCAATAAGCAACATTATGATAAACACAGAAAATATTGAAGTTGTCAAGGATTTCATTTTACTTGGATCCTGGGAAACAGAAATCAAGAAATCAAAGTATGTATTGCATTGGGCAAATCTGCTGCAAAAGATCCCTTTCAAGTGTTCAAAGGCAAAGATGTCACTTTGAGGACTAAGGTGCACCTGACCCAAGCCATGATATTTTCAGTCACCATATATGCATGTGAAAGCTGGACAAAGAATAAGGAAGACTGAAGAAGAACTGACATCTTTGAATTATGGTGTTAGCGAAGAACACTGAATATACCATGGACTGACAGAAGAACAAACAAATTTCTCTTGGAAGAAGTACAGCCAGAATGCTTCTTAGGAGCAAGGAAGGTGAGACTTCATCTCACGTACTTTGGACATGTTATTAGTTGGGACCAGTCTCTGGAGAAGGACATCATGCTTGATAAAGTAAAAGATCAGCGAAAAAAGGGAGACCTTCAATGAGATGGATTGACACAGTGGCTGCAACAACAAGCTCAAGCATAACAATGATTGTGAGCATAGCGCAGGACCACGCAGTGTTTCGTTCTGTTGTACACAGGGTCGCTATGAGTTGGAACCGACTCCATGACACCTCACAACAACAACAATTCAGTCAGTGGCGTGAGGCCAAGACTGCCTTTCTGATAAGCTCAAGGTGATGTTGAGGCTGCCGGTCTGTGGACCACACTTCTGCTAGGACAGCTGTAGTGTAGAAGATTATTTATCTTTTTATAAAACCACCAGCTCATGTAAAATATGGTCATAATTTTACATTCTTCCATTCTAGCCTCTTTTCCAAATATATTCTTTGAACAAAATTTTACAATCATCTTCCATGAGCTGTGCACTCTATACTCTGCTCAACTGTAGAGTAAGTAGAAATAAGAATTATACCCAGCTCTTTATATTGAGGAAAACAGAGCTCAGTCAGGGGACCTGGAGTATAAACAGTTAGCTACATTAGAGTATCATTGTACCAGGGTACAATGTATTATTTTACTATTCATATTCCTGACTCTTTTCATCTCACTGATGAAAACAGTAGACAAAGAGAAACATGGAAACTAAGTCAAGAGAGGCTAGATAGAGAATTGATGCAGAGCAGACAGGTAAGAGGAGACAAGACTTCTAAAGCACGTTGAAGATCAGAAATATTTAGGAAGAAAGAGTAAGCAAATAAAGAATTTTTGTGGAACAGTTACCTTATGAATGAAACTCCAGAAAAATAAGTAGGTAGAGAAAAAATATATAGATTGGTCAAGAATAAATTTGGGGAAATTGAAATATTCAATAGGGCAATTCCCTCACTGATGTCTCCTTAAACAACTTATACATGCACTTGATTACTTTTCAAACATTTTTCCAGTTTTTATGTCTCCATTTTGGAGTTGATGCCATGCTTTACCCTAGTCACAAAATTAAACAGTGGAAACTGAAACTCTCCCTCAGTTTAGGTTTTCAGCATAGTTATTCTTCCCTCTTTTTATTCAGTTATTTATTTATTATCCCTCTGTAATCATTAGTTGCAATCAGATCTCCTCAGCCTATTTTAAAATGTATTTTTCAGACGTAAGTGTATTCATTTTTAAATCGTCTCTCACAATTCTGATTTTTGAATAAATTTTACAGTCATTTTCAGCATCATTCACCAATTTGAAACTCCTTAATTACACTCAATATTTAGAACCAAATATAGCATTGCTTCTGAGAATTTGTGAAATAGATGCATGATTTTCCTCGATTCAAAAAAAAAAGTTGACTAAGAAATAACTTTTTTTAAATAACTTTTTATCCTTCCAAATCCAAGATGTGGCCCTGAGCCCACAAAGCAACCTGAAGAAACAGAAGAGCTTCAGCTTTTCGCCATGTGTTCTATCATGTTGTGAGGAGGACGTTCCCCACCGCGCTCACATGGATGAACAACCTCATCCTCTTTGCTAGTACACAGAACTATATAACCCTAGTTGTGGCCCTCCTGTACTGTGGCCATTTTTCTTCCTTAATAGAAAAACATTCCACAGTGCTGTGCTGATTCTAGCAGTTTCTTCTTCACTACTGGTATGTCCTACGCTTCATAACCACATCCTTTTACTGTTTATTATGCTACTCAAGGGGGCATGAACCAGAGAACTTAGTCATCTGAAGCATCTTATTGTTCTCCTTTACATAAAGCCATGGAATATGTTTAGAAGAAAGAAGGTGTACTTGAAGTCAAACAAGCTCCATCAGTTTCTAACCATGTGACACCAAAGTTTAGTCTTCTCTCTAGACCTGTCTCTAGAGCAACTCTAGACCAATATTTCTCAAACTTCATGTGACCAAAAATGAACTAGAAATCATGTTAAATGCATAGTCTATTTCGATGGCTAAGAGACAGGACTGAGATTCTGCGTTTGTAGCAATTTCCCAGGCGATGCCAATGCTGATGGTCTGTAGACCACACTCTGGGCTGTTGTCTTAGTTACCTGTTACAAGGTTGCACCTGACTCGTGGTGATCTCATACACAATGGAATAAAACACTGCCTGGTCCCGCACCATCCTCATAGTCAGTTGGAGATCAAACCATTGTGATCAGAGGGTTTTCACTGGCTGATTTTCATAAGTAGGTTGCCAGGCCTTTCTTCATACTTTGGAAGCTCCACTGAGACTTATTCAGAATCATAGCAACACATAAGCTTCCATGACAGACGGGCGAGGTTGTGCATGAGATGCATTGGCCAGGATCTGAACCTCCGTTGTCTGCATGGAGGCAAAAATTTTACCATCAATGTCCTCTGAGCAACAAGGTACTCAATACTTATGTACAACTGTAGTTCCTTCCAAAGCTGTAAAACCTCATGAAATAAAAACTAGAGGACAAACTTGATCTGTTACGAGTTACCCTTAGAAGTGGGTTGAGGGAAAGATTGATGTGAACTTTTTAACAACCAGAGGATCTAGGAACATAAGGGTTGTGAGCAACCCTTGAGACCTGATGGCATCAATAACAGGTTGAGATAGTGAGATACTGAGAAAATGGACTAGGCCTTTTATCCAGGGTGAACTCCCGCTGAGAACTCATCCTGGAAGTCACTGCCAGCAGAGGAGCTGCTGCTGCCTACTAAGGGCACCATCTGAGAACCATCTGTGAGAAGGTAGCAGAGATCAACCACTAGGAAGAGCACTTAGCATACTGTTTGGAGAAGCTTAATTTCTCAGAAATTAGGTGTTTCTATTGTATGTCACCATCGACAAAAAGAGGTCATTATTTTCGAAGCATTTAAAAATACAGCAAGACACACTAGTCTTGTCTTGGATAAATGAGAGGAAGGAGTTTCTGGGTGATGCAAACAATTAACACACTCAGCTGCTAACTGAAAGACTGGAGGTTTGAGTCCACCTAGAGGTGCCTTGGAAGAATGTCCTGGTGATCTACTTCTGAGAAAGCATCTTACTAAAAACCGTATGGAGCATAGTTCTACTCTGACACACATGGGGTCACCATGATTCGAAGTAAACTGGACGACAACTGTTTTGGCTTGTTTGTTTGTTTTTAATAAGAAAAGATCAGAGTTTCCTACAATAATCGATGGGATTGGAAGCCCAAAATTTTTTCATAGGGTGTGGAGCACTCAAACCAGTAATAGAAGTTCCCAATTTCCAACCTTCACCTTCTCAATTGTAGAGACAACCCACTAAACAATGGTGGCATCAAATACTATCTGAACTCATATAGTCCACCTGCCTCTCCCTCAGTTGTATCATTGCTCAGTTACTGAGCTACTCCTTCATCTTGAAATTCCAAAGTCAGATTCTGATCTTGTTTTGAGGACCTAATTGTTTACTCATCCCTGTTGCTCATCTTGCTCAGAATCTCTGACCACTATCTATGAGTCATCAGCAGACTGTATTGCTGGCACACTGTGAGCCTATTGCTAAATTAACAATATAAATCTTATTTAAAGTATTCCTGAATTCTGAGCCCATGGGAACCCTGCTTGTCAACTCTGCCCTAAAGAATTATTGTCCATGTATTATTACCTTCTCTAGTTTGCCAGTTAGCCATCTATTTTAGCAGTCCTATGCTAATGGCACTATGTTGGAAACTTAATCGCAAGCTTTTTGAGAGATGCTTTATCAAAAGGTTGCTAAAATCAAGATAAATTATGCCTTTCATAAATTAACTTAGTTACTCCACCAAAAAAAAACTCAGATTAGTCTGACATGATTTATTTTTAGAGTATCCAGGCTAACACTTGCTCAACAACCCATGTAATTGATTCCATCATTTTAGACGATATTTAACAGAGTAGCTCAGTTTTAAAGATAAGTACAAACAATTGACCAATCACGTTCTCAATTTAGAGTCAGGAAAAAGCGCAAGAAATAACAGTCTATTAATTATATGGAAGAATGGAGTTATTTTTCTAATTATTTTCTAATTCTCATCTTTAGTAATCTTCGGATGATGGCACTACATCCTAATTACTTCGAATAACTTAAAAATTTGTAGAGATAAGTGAATCTAAAAACCGAGCCATTGTTTCCACATATCTGTGTGTCACTCCAAGGACTAGAATCACTTGGAAGTTTTCCAAAATCTCTTCTATGCTTAGCTCTTGAGGGAGTGGAAATGGAGGGTAAGTTGGAACGATTTATGATTCAATTTGCTCATGATTCTGAAGGGCTGAGATGATGGCTGAAGCTATGAATTAAAATCAGGACTCTTTTGGTTGCATGTGACAGAAACATACTGGTAGTTTAGTGAAAAGGAGATCATCTTGCTTAGGAAGCTAATGTGTAAAAAGAACATGAGTGGAGATTAAGCGCACAGATGACTAGAACCAATAGAACTAGGAACATAAATATTACTAGCATCTTCTGTAGTCTGACTTCTCATCTGTGCTTCTCTACAAAAGTCAGGTGCGTTCTTTCAGGCTGGCTTCTTCTATGTGAATAGTGACATGGTGCTGGTGCCTAATCTCTAAGACCCACACTAACAGTTCATCAGAACTAAGACATAGCAACATGTTACTGGTTCAAGAATTTAAAACAAAGAAAAAAAATGGATATCTTTATTGGTTGTAGTTTGAATTAAGAGCTCATCTCTGGACCAGTAAATGGTGGTTAGAGATAGGGGTACACAGAAAATTTGATGAACCAGTAGGTTCAAACAAGTTCTCCCATATGAGAAGCCTCACCATGGAGTAATTTGCAGTGGAAATGCTTCCCTTGCCTCACCTTCCACTCATACAACTTCTCCATCTTCTACAACACAATAAAATAAGCTATAAATAGATTTTACTGTCCATATCAGCAATAGACATGTTTTGACTTATTCATGATAAAACAAGGATTTAAAAAAAAAGACTTTTAAGATGATTTTATTCCCAAGCTTCAAACAACATTGAAAACAAATTAACATTCAATTTAAGATGTCAGAAAGAGCACATATGTTCCCCTTCTGCCCTCCCCCTACCTTACTGAAGTAAGAATATGAAAACAAATTTGGAATAAGAATAAAAGAGTGAAGAGAGTCAAAGGCAGCATCAACAGTGTTCAGGCTATTTTACAAATTTCTGAGAGATAAAAAGTTGATGTGATAGTTTTGACATACAAACAGAGACCTGAGGAAGCCACATACCAATACACACCTTGAGAAGCTGCCAGGGAGACAGGAGCTAGTTCATGCAGTGGAGGCACAAAAAGGCTCTGGGCTGGGACTCAGCAGGTGTGACCAAGGTTGAGAATAAAAGCAAAGCTTCAAACAGGACTCTTGACTCAAGCTATGATACACCTCATTCTTCTCGCCCCCAGGGCAGAGTGCAAGGAATAGGGTTTACCTAATCACAAGCAAAACACCGGAAGGTTTGTCTCTTAAGAAATGGAGCACGTCAACTAGGAACACCTACGGATTCCTGTGAAGATGACGATACAACAGAATCAAATCCTCCTGATCCATGCATTTGAGGAGGTGGCAGCCTGATAATCCTGACAACCCTGGTGACCTAGATAATTATTCTAATCAGGAAGATGCTACAAGAGGCTTCACAGTAAATGTATATGGTTTACACAAGCCTCATTCTCAAAATGTGCGAACACCCATGGATGATCAGAGCCTGAAGGAGAAACATCTAGATAAGAAATCCTGGGAAAAAAATCTCTGAGGAGTTAGAGGCAATTCAAGAAATATAAGTGCTTAAGCAAAACTGCAGTCAGTGTACTCAGAAGATGTAAGAAGATATTTAATTCATAAAGCAAGAACCCAGTGTTATTAGGAAGAATAGACAGAGAACAGGGAACAAGTACTGAAAGGTTAAAAACATGCTTATGGTCACAACAGAGGCCCTGGACAGAGCTGGAGAAAAATGTAGAACAAAATTCTAACTCACCAAAAAGACCAGACTTACTGGTCTGACAGAGACTGGAGAAACCCCGAGAGTATGGCCTCCGGACACCCTTACAGGTCAGAAATGAAGTCACTCGTGAGGTTCACCCTTCATCCAAAGATTAGATAGGCCCATAAACCAAAACGATACTAAATGGGCACATCAGCCCAGAGGCAAGGACAAGAAGGCAGGAGGGGACAGGAAAGCTGGTAATGGGGAACCCAGGGTCGAGAAGGGAAGAGTGTTGACATGTCTCGGCATTGGCAACCAATGTCACAAAACAATATGTGGCTTAATTGTTTAATGAGAAACTAATTTTCTCTGTAAACTTTCATCTACAGTACAATAAAAAATAAAATAACAATATGCTTATGAAATGAAATAGTAAACTTTAGAAAATCTTCTGGAATATAGAAAATGAAAAAATATATATGGAAAATATAGGCTACGTTTTCCACAGTCAAAAATCGTATAAGAGCTATTGATTTTTTTTCCCCCTAAAAAACACAGACAAGAAGAATACGAGCCAAGAAGGTACAAGCTAAATTCTCATCTTTCCAAGTAGGGAGACATTTGTTGTAGTTTCTATTAGTTGCTGTCAATTCTATGTTTAAATTTATTAAGTTCAAAAATGGTGGTATTAGCATATTATCTAGCATTACGAAGGTAATCATCAAAAAATGAAAATGGAAATGGTTAAAAGTAGTTGCCTTTGGGGAATAGGGATGAGATTAGGAGGCATAAATCAGAAGACTGATCCTTTTTATCAAAAACCATTCATGATATGCTAGCGGATATTTTGCTATGTGCCTGTATTATCTTGATTCAAAATAATAACAGGTAAATATTTCCTGAATATTTCACCTGGATTATAGATAAATCCAATTAACTTTATGTAAATTCTGCTTCAAATGTATTCAAGTGTCTAGGTCTATAACACCTTTATTTAGGGTGAGGAATAAGAAAGTAAAGCAACCTTTAAGAAGACAATGGAAAAACAGAGAAATGCCAAAAGTGTATGAGAAAAACAGACATACCATCATTTCCAAAAACAGAGTAGGAAGATTTGTGAATTCTGGATAGCTAGAAACACCCAGGAATACATTATCATACATAATCTTAGAGTATTTCAAAAAGAATATACCTGTCATATTCAATACTTGGATAGATAGGGAGCAGATAAGACTTGAGAAAGCAAGACCCAGGAATTAAGGCAAAGAAAAAGATTTGAGGCCTAAACATGAGGAATATTCTTCTGGAGACAGGTATGTAAACGAGGCAATCCTAACTAAAAGCCCTAGTGTGTGTGTGTGAGTGTGAGTGTGTGTGTATGTGTGTGTGTGTGTGTGTGTCCGTGTGCATCCAATTTCTCTTCTCCCCTTTTCCTGGTAACAAATTGCCTTCTACTTTAAGATGGCCCCACACCCACTCTCTACCTACAGCCACAAGTCTAAGTACCTAATCCAGAGAGTCAGCCTACAGGGGGGGATTTCTTTATCCTGGCTTTATGTCTGTATGTTGAGACCTCCATTAGAAGCATCTTCCAGTCTCTCTTTGCTGCCTCGATCAAGCTTCCTGAAAGGAAACAGAGTGGCTTATCTGATGGAATTTGGAGGAGGAATGGACGTATGTACCCTGACCTTCCCTATCCTCTTCCTCTTTGGGATTTTCAGCCCACAGAGAATATCTGTACAGCTCTCTCCTGCAGTGTGGTGAGTAGCTTCACCTCCAGTGGAGACCTCTGTGGTTTTCCACACTGCATGACCAGGAGTAAAGTTCCACCTCATTCTGGAGGAAACTATTAGGAGCAGGGGTGGATTATCCAATAGGTAAATGTAAACATGATGCTAACCTTACTTACCAGATCATCTGCAGTGAACAATTTCACGTTTTTTTATCAAAGATTCTGCTTCTAGGTATGGCTGGCATCTTTCTCTCTTCCAACCCCACAGCACCTTCCTACAGAATCAAAGCTCCTTTTTAAATCTGCAATCCCTGACGGGGGCAGATGACCCAGTAAGCAAGGTAAGCACGGGCTTACTTGTGCTTGCCCGTGTGTAGCTTGCTTACTGGGTAATCCAACCCTGATTAGGAAGGCCACCGCTGTCACAACTCAAGCCACATTCTCCAGTGGCTCCATTAGTCACACAGCTTCCACTCAGGCTCCAAGTAGCAATTATACAAACACCGATGGGGGAGAACTGACTTGACAACGCAGTGTTTAAAAAAGGCCTGGGAAGTTTACTTGACCAAATATAATTTAGCAGCCATTGATTATACCACTAATAATATGCATTAACAATTATTATAATAATTAATTATATGGTATCTCAATCCCTTTTGTAGAAATCTAATCTAGAAAAATAGTGATACAAGTGTGTCCATGAATTTGGGGTACAGCATTGTCTCCAATAGAAACAAATGTTTACCTGACCCTAAAGGAGAACGATACACTATTTGTCTAAAATACTCTCAGAAAGGAAGCTTTCACTTATTCAAGGATTTTTTAACTGAATCTCACAGGGTCCTGGCGTTCCCTGGCTCAGCCTCAAGGAGTCCTGCAGGGAGCCAGCAAGGAGAGTGTAAGAGGTGATGGTTCTAATCCCCACACAGTCTCTCACATGTCCACCAGAAGAGTCCCACTTTGGACTGTTTACTCAAGGTTTCATTTGGGGGAGAAAAAAAAAAAAGCTTATTTTGCCTGTTTTTAATAATAGTTTTGCATAATATAACTCCTGAGTCTTTGCCTGAATTTGCCTTCTGTTTTTCTCTGCCTAGTAATACTAGCGTTTGAGTTTGAATTTTTCCTTCCTTCCTTCCTCCCTTCCTTCCTTCCTCCCTCCCTCCCTTCCTTGGTCTTTCTTTCAATAAGCATCCATTGAATCCCTAATGCTAATCTGTGTTCTTGTTCTTCCTTCTTGATTTTTTTCTAGCAATCAACATCTTCCAGGTTCCTCCCTTAGTTAACTTGCCAGACTTGGGAGTAGTGTCAGCCTGACTCCCACCATTGGTAACATAAGATCTTAGACAAAATCAATAATAAAAATGATTATCAAATGCACACTGAAATAGCTAAGTTGAATAATTTCCTAGTGGTACATACAAAGTTAGTATTGCTTCCTCTGCAATTCATCTTAAGCATTCTCCTTCCCAAAAGCATTCAAGGGCACTATGCTACTTCTTAACTTAGCAAAGCTAACCTTTCTCTGGAGTCCCTTTAGGACTGACATTTTGTGATCCCATCTTTGGTCCAACCTCAAAAACTTGGTAGTACTCTGTCTGATTCCCTTAGGGCTGGCTGATCTCATCAACACATTGAAACTAAATTATTCATAATAGATATTTTAGATGAGCCCAAATAATATCATCATTTTAAGAGGTAACTTCATTGCCTTGATCATGAAAATCAAGACGTGAAAGAATTTTATAAACAGTCTTTGGAAGAGATTTATAGACAAAAGTTTGGGCACCTTACATATCATATGAATATAGGCAGTTGTCTAATACTTTTATTTATCTCCCCGTTCCAGAAATAAAAGCATTAAAAACCTTACATGTGTTGGCCTAGCTAGTGAAAAGCCTCATAATAAGCTTATCTCAAAATTTTTTAATTCCAATTTTAACACTGAGGAAGCTTTTTGTTAATGGAATATGTAGCAACTCCCAGCATTTAATTAGTTCTAACTTAATCCTTTTTCACTGCCCTGTAGAGTGATGTCTGAGGTAAACAGCAAGTTTGCCTTTAATGAAGCTGCTTCAGGAGAAAAAGCATGTGAAGTTTCAAAAGAAATAAAGTTTTCCAGTTGATACTTATCCCCCTGCAGACGCCTCAAGGAACTTTTGAATTGAATTCCTTTCGGAAAAAAAATTCAGAACTCTGACCTTGTGAATATACTACTTGCCTTTGATAAAGCAAGAAAAGAATATTTTATTACCATGCTCTCATCCTTCACTTATGTTCTTTGTGGTGAGGAGGTGAACAGGGAGAAAGCCGAGGAGGTAGACTGAAAAAGTCGTCCATGGAACAAAGTGGAAATCTGACTTTAGATCAGTTCACAGATCCAGAGAGCTGTCAGTGTGACTCTGGCACTCTGCGACCAGAAGAAGGGAGGAGGGAATGCTGAAGAGAAGGGAGTGGGGGACGCTGAAGCACAGCACACAAGCTCTGGTTCCCTTCTTCTCCCGACGCTGTGACTTCGTAGGTGACAAAGAATCCCATGTGTGCAGGCTGCCTGAAATGCAAGCGAGATGGAGTGGCCCTTTTACTCTCCTATAGGCTTCCGCCTAAGAAACAAGGCGATACTTCAGCTGGGATGAATGTGCGCAGGAATTTAGCTTGCCTTACGCGCAGATCCATTATGGCAGGTTTAGTGACTCCACGGACATTTTAGATTTCTGATGCATAATCAGAAAATACTAATAGCATTTTGAAAAAAAAATGTTGTGGAATAAATGTATTCCCGGGGGGGGGGTGGGGGGGGGCTATATTGTGAATTGATATAAGTTAATTAAATAATAGACTTAAGGGAATGTTTTGCAAAGAGATGATAACCTTTCTGAATTAATGTAATAAAGTCTTTATTTCTGAGGTAACATCTGACATTGTAAAGGTGTTCATCTAACACTAAGCATTTCCAAAACATTGTACAAACCTGTGGATGCAGAAGAGAAAGGGAAATGATATGCAAATAACAGTACTGTGTTAGTGTAAGATAAATCTTCTCAAGTTACGGTTAAATTAAAATGTGTACTTATAATTTATTTTAAAGTCTAAAGTTAGAGCAATCAACAACTTCTTGCTTTTAAGAACAGGAACAAGAATATCTATGCATTCTTTAAAATATATTCTAGAAGGCATTGCTCACCCAAAGAATACGGTTATCACCAGCCAGTTTTTATCTATAAGAGAATATATCAGCCCCTTAAGGTCAACTCTCCTCTCCTAAAAAAAAAACACGGAGGAAGTGAGAGGAGAGGAGGAGGGACGGGGACAAGCGCAGTTAAGTCTGGGTGGTGCCTAACGTACCATTTAAATGGTGTCCAAAGGAGTTTTTTTGTAAAAGTAAATGGTGCTTTTTTAGACATAAAGTGAATAAATATAAAATGTAATTTATACAAATTTTTTACACTAGGTGAAAAATTTCAAGATAGGAAGCATTTTCTTCTTTAAAAAGTCAGCAAATTGCCAAAATATGTTCCTATACTACAACATTTCTCCCCTTGAATGATTTATATCCTTTTGAACAATAATTTACTGATTCAGTGGAAAGTATTTTTGTTGTTGTTAGTTACCATGGAGTAACTCCGAGTGAATTCCAACCCATGCCAACTTCAGGTACAACAGGATGGAACATGCCTGATCCTGTACCATCTTCACAGTTGTTGGTATGCTCGAGTCCATTCTTGCAGTCATTGAGTATTTTGAGTGGCTTCCAGTATAAAGGGCTCTTCTTCAAGCACTGTATTGGACAATATTCTGTTATGATCCGTAGTGTTTTCACTGGCTAATTTTCAGAAGCAGATCGCCAGGCTTTTCCTCCTAATCTGCGTTAGTTCCAAAGCTCCACTGAAATCTGTTCACCATGAGTGACTCTGCTGCTATGTGAAATACTGTAAGCTGAGCTTCCAACAGCGTAGCAACGCACAAGCCACTAGAGTATGACAAACCAATAGAAAGGTGTTAGGGAAAGTACTTAGTGCTAACTACATGTATATATGGAAACTCTGGTGGCATAGTGGTTAAGAGCTACGGCTGCTGAACGAAAACTCAGCAGTTTGAATCCATCAGGCATTCCTTGGAAACCCTATGGGGCGTATGTACCTACACACACACACACACACACACACACACATATATATATAGGTGGAGCCCTGGAGGCAAAGTGGTTAAGCCCCTGACTGCTAACTAAAAAGTCGTTAGTTCAGACCCACCAGCAGCGCTGCAGGAGAAAGATGTAGTAGTCTGTTTCTGTAAAGATTTATAGCCTTGGAAACCCTATGGAGAAGTTCTACTCTATCCTACAGGGTCACTATGAGTTGGAATCAACTCAAAGGCAACAGATATATATATATACAATTGCACCAATAAGCAACATCATGATAAACAGAGGAAAGACTGAAGTTGCCAAGGATTTCATTTTACTTGGATCTACAATCAACACCCATGGATAGCAGCAGTCAAGACATCAAACAACATATTTCATCGGGCAAATCAGCCGGAAAAGACCACTTTCAAGTGTAAACAAAAAAAACACGTCACTTTGAGGACTAAGATGCACCAGACCCAAGCCACGGTATTTTCAATCACCTCAAATGCATACAAAACTGGACAAGAAAGCCTGAAGAAGAATTGATGCACCTGAATGATGGTGTTGGTGAAGAATACTGAATATATCACAGGCTGCCAGAAGAACCAACAAATTCTGTCTTGGAAGAAGTACAGCCAGAATGCTCCTTAGAAGCCAGGATGGTGAGACTTGGTCTCACTTATTTTAGACATGTTATCGGGAAGGATTAGTCACTGGAGAAGGACATCATGCTTGGTAAAGTGGAGGGTCAGCAAAAGAGAAAAAGACCCTCAACGAGATGGACTGACACAGTGGCTGCAACAATGGGCTCAAATACAACAATGATTGTGAGGGTGGTGCAGGACTGGGCAGCATTTTGTTCTGTTGTACATAGGGTCACTCTGAGTTGGAACCAACTCAATGGCACCTAACAACAACATATATATATATGTATACACACACACACACACACACACACACACACACACACACACACACACACAAAATAAGCCCAAAGGTCCCTGGGTGGCACAAACATTTGCCCTCAACTACTAACCTAAAAAAGGTTGGCAGTTTGAACCCACATGGCGACACTGCAGAAGAAAGGCCTGGAAATCTGCTTCTGTAAAGATTACCACTATGAAAACCCCATGGAGCGGTTCTCCTCTGTAACACATGGGGTAGCCATGAGTCCAAATCAACTCGACGGCAACAGATTTGGTTGTTTTTACAGACAAGCTTAGTTCTAGACATTGGGATACAATAAATAAGACATAAAGATCCCTGCCCTCATGTGGCTTACATTCTAGCAGGGGAACAGGTAATAAATAATAATTATAATAAATATGAGAACTACATAGTGTGTTAGAAGGTGATTAGTACTAGGGAAATAAATAGAGCAGATAAGAAGATTAGAGTTGTCAGTATGGGGAGGCAGGGTGCAGTGTTAAAGAAAATGGCCACCATAAGAATCATTTCAAAGGTGATATTTGAGAAATAAGATGAAATAAGAGAAAGAAAACCTGCCACAATTAGAAAAGGTGGCCTTAGATGGGAACAGGGACCACTCATTTTAATCACAGATGTTAAATCAGAGTGCATGGGTGCAGGTGCTACTAGGTGGTAGATGTGACGGTGGCAATCTGTGGAAGTTCATTTCTGATTGCTTTAATTTTCTCATTGAAATAAAGAACAAGATAATCAGCTGAGAAAATATGAGGAAGGAGATATTGGGAGTTTGAGGAGAGAAGAGAAATCTTGAAATAGTTATTTAGGAAAACAGACAAATGAATGGACTAGGGAGATGGATTATGATTGTCAGACAGCGTTAAGGGTCCACCTGGGTCTCACAGCGAGACTACTCAACATATCTACCACATTTTACGCAAATAACGTTACACTTTTTTTTTTTTTGCAATCCCTCCCCAACTTGTTATTTTCATAAGCACACTATCCAAAAAATTTTTCACATGTTGTTTACTTCAATTTTATTTTCTCCAGCTCCTTTTTGTCCTTTCTCGATTCGCCAATTAATGTCTCTCCAACCTTGAACTCTCTCCCTGCCACTCTGTTGCTTGTTTCTTCCGCCCTGGCAACAACTTTCAGTTTGAAGTCGGGGGTGTAGGATTTGCATTTAATTCCTGACATAATCCTAAAGGGTTCTAAGATTTAGATTTATAAACTGAAAAAAAATGTGCAGAATGTAATCGGTAACTGGCTGGTTCTACTAAAGAGATCGCAAAATTCAAACGCGAGGTGTACGAGAAGCAAGGGTCTTTTTATATGCTCGCAAGGGTATGACTAAGGTGACTCATGGTCATTGATCAAAGACATTGGCACTAACAAGACTCATTAGACTATGGAATAAGCAGACCTACCATAGCTTAATGATTTCCCTTAAGATGACCTGATAAGGTTTTCACATTCAACTGTTGAGCCAAGAGCGATTGTGTATCAGTTTTGCTTTGTTTACTCCAATTAAAACCAGAGTCAGAAGACTGTGATAATTATGTCAATGCAGATTAAATTGATGCTATTTATGCCAGTGCAGGCTTTGCTTTGTATACAATTCCAACTGATAGCACATGGTTTATGGACAGGCTTCAGTAGATTCAAGATTCTGACTGACAACTCAAAAGCGACAGGGATATAATTATCCATTTAAATTGACAGAAACAAACACACAGTTTCAATTGTTTATTTCCTGATTACTGGGGTACTACCAAACTTGATCCGTGACTTCTTGACTTATACCTTTATTATACAAATATAATCAAAAGTAACATTTTCAGACTATTGAATGAGGGTGAATGAAGCCGAAATTCACTGCTGGAAATGTCAGGGGACATCCACAGTATATGCAAGGGCACATTATGCCAGAACTTTTTTACATATTTTTGTCATTTCCGCGTGTTATATGTGTGCACGTGTTATTTACATGGGCATGCTATTTGCAAGAAAATATATGTTTTTCTTCAGCCACCACCAGCAATGGGACAGCCTGTGCCAAGCAGACAGGGCTGTGATTTTGCCAGTCAAGCATAATGAATCAATGGAATTGTGGATGAATGCAAGGGAGTGATGAGATTGGTCTCCCCTGGAATTTATGTCCAGTAAGAAGAGAAGACATTAAAGTATTAAAAAACCAATGAAAATCTGTAGAACCAGTGAATTAGGGCTCTTGGTGGGGTCAAAAAATTGTTAGGACCCCTTCAGGAGCAAGGGAGAATGAAGAGAACAGGATACAAGGAAGAGATTAGTCCAAAGGGCTAACAGACCACAGCTACCACGGCCTCCACCAGACAGCGTCCTGTACAGCAAGATGGTGCCCGGCTACCACCACTGACTGCTCTGACCAAGATCACAACAGAGGGTTCTGGACAGAGCTGGAAAAGGATGTAGAACAAAATTCTAACACGCACACACACACACACACACACACACACACACACACACACAAGACAAGATTCACTGGCTTGAAAGAGACTGGAGAAACCCCGAGGGTATAGCCCCCAGACACCCTTTTAGCTCAGTGGTGAAGTTACTTCCGAGGTTTACTGTTCAGCTGGGGATTGGACAGCCCCATAAAACCAAATGGGACTAATGAGGCACAGCGGTCCAGGGACAAGGACTAGAAGGCAGGAGGGACAGGAAAGCTGGTGATAAGGAACCCAAGGATGAGTAAGGACAGTGTTGACACGTAGTGGGGTTGTTAACCATTGTCATAGGGCAACATGTGTACTGTTTAATGAGAAAACTATTTTGTTCTGTAAACCTTCATCTAAAGTGAGAATAGCAGCACAACCGAAAGAACACAATCCATGTCACTGAACTGTGCATGTAGAAATTTTTGAAATGGTGTATCTTTGGCTATGTATATTTTCACCAAAAAAAAAAAAAAAGATCAAGAAGGGAGAGAGTTCACATGTCATGGGGTTGTTAACCAATGTCATAAAACAATGTGTACTGACTGTTTAATGAGAAACTATTTGTTCTGTAAAACTCCACCTGAAGTACAATTAAAAAAAAAAAAATTGTTAGGATCAGAATGATACAGGGAGTTGCCTGCAGACTCAGCTGCTACATTCCTTTGTGAAATGAGTTAGGAAATTAATGGTTAATTTCCAATTTCCAACTTTTGACTGGTTTGTCCCCTTAAAATTTTGAAAGCACTAACAGCCAATTTCAAAGTTTTTAATTTGTCATTTAATTGTGTGTTTTGTTTTTGTTTGAGTTTCTTTCTTCTTTTTTTTTAATTCAACTGTGTTATACTTGTCATGTGCTTCTATAGTTTGGGAAAGTTTAGAACAAATTCTGCACTAAATAAATTCTAGCTGAAAGAGCAAATATTATTTCCCATAAAAAAACAATCTGGGTGATGGAATTCTAATATACTCCCATGAGAAATAGTCATATCTCTGGAAAGAAAAAACGAATGTGTTTTTCTATAAAAATGCTGCTCTTAACTTTATTAATGCAATAACAGACTGACCTATATTCCTTCTCTTTTCAATGCAATATAATGTTTTCCATAAAATAAAATTATATGACTTCAGCATTAAGTTATTGTATCATAATTATTTAGAAGAACATAGGAACAAGGAAGAGAAACTAGAGATTTTAAAATTATTTTACAATAGTAAGGATTTAGGCTTTTCTACAATGCAGTTTTTCATTCCAGTGGATATACTTACAGAACAAAAAACTTATACCAATCACTTTTTAAACAGTATAAAAATCACATATAGTGTGTCTTACCTGTAAGGATCATATTTCCAAACGCTAAAAAGAACTAATATGAATTACTACAGAGATTTTCCCTCTAAAACATTAATCTCCTATAAACATAGCTTTAAATAAGCCTATCAATTAAAATTAACTAGCCTTAAATAAAGGCTGTTTTTTATCCTAAATAGACTAATGATCTCCTTTTCCTTCTAATAACCAGATCTGGCAAATAACACAAATATTGGACGGATTGCTTCATATGAATTCAGACTGGACTAAGTAATTGGAATTTGACAAATTAGAGAGGTAAAACCAATAAAATCCCTTGAGCCATATGGATGCAAGTATTCAAGTTTCAAAACTTTACCCTATTCATTTCTGATTACATTTATACTGGGGTTAAATAACCCACTTTAAATTCCATTTATGTTGCTAAAAACTGAAATAGTATTGTTATAATCTTAACAGGTTCAGGGGAATTCACATAGTAATTCCAAGGACGTTAAGAGAATGTTTACAGTTTAAAAAAATTTAGCAATAAAAGAGGTTTTGATTAAAAGAAGCCAGGGAAAGACATTATTATTTATCCTTTTTTTGAAATCCAATTTTAAAAAAATGGAATAAAATTAAAAATGAGGCCACCTTCCTCAATGAAAAACAAAATATCCATACCCTCAAGCTGATACATTTCTCTTCAAATCTTAAGTAGAAAACAGATTTCACTAAAGTCATGGTCAGGAAAAGATAAAGCTCTTGAAAGACAAGAGACACAGATATGCTGTGTCTTTGGAACAGTCAAAGATATTTTCCAATCACACACATGACACTAACCATAAACTAAAAATAAAGAAAGCATGCTCGTGCCCCGGAAAGCATGGCCCCTGGACTCTGTCAGCCCAGGTCTAAAACAATTTCCGAGGCCAACTCTTCAGACAGGGATTGGACTGGACTGTGGGACATAAAGTGATACTCGTGAAGAGTGTGCCTCTGAGTCAAGTAGATACAAGAGACCAAAGGGGTGGCTTCTGTCCAGAGGTGAGAGGGGAAGGCAGAGAGGGTTAGGAGCTGGTTGAATGTTCACGGGGAATCAGGGGCGGAGGGGAAGAGTGTGCTGTCGCAGAATGGGGTGAGCAGTTAGGGTCTCCTAACAATGTATGCATAAAAATTTTGCATGGGAGACTAACTTGAAATGTAAACTTCATTTAATCACAACAATAAAAAAAAAAGAAAACATGCTAAATGAACCACTTTAATCAAATAGCTCCTTTCGCTAAAAACAAACAAGAAAAAAGCATTAAGAGACTTTCATTTCTACTTAGGACACAGAAAGTCACAAGACAAGAAAGACAAGATAAATTTTTCCTACTCTAAAGACAAGAACAAATTGGTTAACCTACACAATCATAATATTTCAAGCCCGTGGGAGAGCTGAGAATGCAAAGAAATGCACTTTTACGAAATTCACCTAAATTTGCTAAAGACTGAGGACAAGGATGAAGTAAGAGGAAAACTCCAGGAACCCACCCTGAATACTAGGAAGTGGATGTATGTGGCTGGGGGAGAGGCAGGAGAGAGGAGAAAGAGCCATCTGAGGCGCACACACACTACAGCTGCAGAAATTTGAGGGCAGGGTAGTAGGACAAGATAAAACCCCCAGGCACTCTGACCTCAGTCCTGTTGAAGGGAATATCTTCATGCTGTCTTTACACTGTTCGAAGACAATTGTGAGCAATCTAGCTAAAGCAACCAGAAAAGCCACACCTATCTCAGCTACAGAGGAAATGGATTCAGTTCCCCCACATTAGCATTCTGACAAAGAAGGAGCATGCTCTTCCTGGACATGAATACTATTTATTTCAGCCTATACTAATCCTTCCGGAGCTCTGGTGGCGCAACAGTAAGCGCTTGGCTGCTACACAAAAGGTCGGCGATTCAAACCCACCCAGCAGTTCCTACGGAGAAAGACCTGTCATTTGCTCCTCCAAAGATCTCAGCCTAGAAGACCCCATGAGGCAGTTCTATTCTGTCATATGGGGTCGCTATGGGCTAAAACTCAACAGCACCTAACAACGATAATGGTATACTAATCTTTAACATACAATGTATGGCATACAGAAAATAAAACCAAGCCCACTGCCATGGAGTGGATTCCAACTTATAGTGACCCCACAGGACAGGGAAGAACTTCCGCATAGGGTTTCCAAGGCTGTAAATCTTTACTGGGGCAGACTGCCATATCTTTCTCCACAGAAACCTTTCTGTGGAGCAACCCAGCACTTTTACCACTGCACCACCAGGGCTCCTATAATGTATGGCATAGAATAAAAATATATGTATCATACAAAAGAAGCAAGAAAATATGACCAATTAACAGGAGAGGAAATAAGTTACAGAACTCATCCCAGAGTCCTTAAAATTGCAGTGATAAATGTGTTCTCTGTTGCATCTATTCTTATCTAATGTATCCATTATAAATAATGTTACCTACTCATCTATTTTAAACGTGGACAACAAGGAAGAAATGTGGAGAACTTTAGAAGAGAAATGGAAAATATAAAATAGGAGACCAACAGAAATGCTAGAAATGAAAAATACCGCATCAGAGATGAAAAATTCTTTCCATGAGCTTTTCAGCAGTCTGGCATAGCACAGAAAAAAAAAAAAATCAGTTTACTTACAGATGAGTCGATGGAAATTATCCAAAACGAAATACCAAGAGAAAACAAGAATAGGAGAGACAGAAAAAAAGCCAGAATATCCTATTTGTGTGGCAGTATCAAATGAACCACCACATGCATAAGTAAATTCTCTACAAATCCTAGAGATTGGAAAGGAAGAAATAGAACTGTATTATTTGCAAATGACATGGTCAACTATAGAGATATCCTAAGAGATTTGTAATAATTTTTTTTAAAAGCTGATACAACCAATAATTAGATTTAGCAAGGTTGTAAGAACGAAAAAATAAAATCTTGAAATAGATCAAAGTTGAAGGACTACCTGATTTTAAGATTTATTATAAAGCCACAATAATTACTACAGGGTAGTATTATAATCACTGTATTATATCTATAAATGTGGGACATACATCTAGAGCATGCATGCTCTAAGCAGGGTCCCAACGTTGAGGATGAATGATACCAAAAAAAAATGTTATTATCTACCTATTAGGACTAATATCAAAGAATGATTTACTACAAGGAGGATTACATACGTCTCCTGTACAATGGGCATGAACGCTCACTGTATCACTTTAAACATAATGAGGGACAACTTTTAGCCAACCTTGCTCTGAAGCTTATTACAGATTTTATAATCACTGCTAATTATTTTTATAAAAAGAATGGAAATTATTGCTATTGATTCAAGCAGTAAACTGGGTGTTAATGGGATGTCGTTTTGCATAATTCAATTACTAGTTTATTGATATTAGAAAATAATTGAAACATTTTTAATGTACTTTTTGTTTCTTTCCTTGAACTGTTTTTTTTTTATTTTTTTATTGTACTTCAGGTGAAGGCTTACAGAACAAATAGTTTCTCATGAAACAGTAGTATACATATTGTTTTATGACACTGGTTAACAGTCCCACAACATGTCAACCCTCTAACTTCCCAACCTTTTTTTCTGGTGAAAATACACATAGCCAAAGATACACCATTTCAACAATTTCTACATGCACAGTTCAGTGACATTGACTACGTTCTTCCAATTGTGCTGCTATTCTCACTTAAGATGAAGGCTTACAGAACAAAATAGTTTCTCATTTAACAGTTACAACACATGTTGCCCTATGACAATGGTTAACAATCTCACAACACATCAACACTATCCTTACTCAACCTTGGGTTCCCTATCACCAGCTTCCTTGTCCCCTTCTGCCTTTTAGTGTACTTTTAATGGTCACTTCTGGATTCTGAAGTTGATATCTTTCCTCATCGCAATACAAATCTAAACAATGGGTTTGTGTACTATTAATTTCCAGTGACTCCTCATTTGGGGAGTTAACTTCAAGTGCTGTTGTTTTTCTTTTTCCTTTTGTCTTAACCAACACAGATTACATTCTCAGTCTTGAGTATTCTCATTTTCCTCTCATTTTTGCATTATGTCAGTTTACTCAAGTAGCGTTTAAGAGTTTCTTCTTTGGCTTAAATATATAGGAAGATTTGACACGAAGACAATGAAGAATATATGAGAATGAAGTGGAATACGTTATCAAAAATTATGCCAAAACAAAGCAGAACCTGTTGGTAAGTCTGGATGATGTTACTGTTTGTAAGACAGGGATTTATGCGTATCTAAGGCTGCTATCAAAGTACTACCTCACTGGAGGTATTAAATTATAACAGATATTTAAGACATAGAATAGGGAGATATATCCAAGTCTTTCTGACTCTCTTTCTTTGAAGAACCGCGTCTAAGGTTATCTTCTAACGATTAACCATGAGGAAGAATGATTAGTTGGTTCATTTCAATAGTTTGCTGAATTATATACTTGTTACATTTCTACAAAAAGCCAAACACTATTTTAAGTGCTAGGGACACAATATTAAATAAAATAGAAAAAATTCTTGCCCTCATGAACTTGTGTTCTAGGGAGGAAGACAATAATAAACCAACATATAAACAAATACTTAACACGTAAATAATAACAAATGCTGTGAAGAAAAGTCCTGAGGTAACAATGAGTATTGATGTGAATGCAGAAGAGGGTTGCTGTAATATATAGGAGGAGGTGACCTTTGAGCAAAAGTGAAGGGGTAAGTGATGTGCGTATCTAGAGAGGAATATTCTAAGCAGAGGGAGCAAGCTGCCCATGAAATTACCATAAGAAAGTGTTTGACCTGCCTGAGGAACAGCAAGGAGCCAGCGTGGGCCTGATAAGCAAGCACAGGTAGAGTGGGAGAAGGTAAAGCTGGACCGACAACAAGACCATTTTTGCCTCAGAAGACAGGGAAAGAAGTCCGGGCTTTGTCGTAAGTCTGATGGGAAATCACTGATTGAGAGAAAGTGAGTAAAATATTTTTTGTTCACTTTGTTTTTCTTTGCCTATAGTTCTAATTGCATAAAGGTCATGTCTGAAAGAAGCAAATTTAGAGGCCTACACTAATCACACTTACATCTTGGTTGCAAAACTTGGTGAAAATTACCTTTTGCATCTCAAGTACATATCTGGCTCAACTGATTATAATCATTGTCATATTAATTTATAATAAAGTTGGCATGCCTGTCTTGCTGCTACACTGTGAGCTACCTGAGCATAAAATCTTTAAATACCGTATTCCAGAATTCAGTAGACAGCCTGTAAATATTTTTTTAATTGACACAAGGCTAGGAAAACACGGTCTTTTAACATGATCTTTGTTCATCCTCAGTCAGTATAACAATGGCACAGGTCTCTTTTTACCTCCTGGCACAGTGGTTAGGCACTTGGCTGCTAACTCAAAGGTTGTTAGTTCGAAGCCACCAGCCACTCCGAAGAAAAAAGATGTGGCAGTCTGCCTCCCTTAAAACTACAGCCTTGGAAACCCTGTGGAGCAGTTCTACTCTGTCCTATAGGGTTGCTATAACTTGGAACAACTTGATGGCAACAGGTTTATAACGAGTCCGTATCATAAGGAAAGACCAATCACTGGAAAAGGACATCATGATTAGTAAAGTAGGGAAATGAGGGAAACCCTCAATGGGATGAATTGACACAATAGTCAGAACTATGGACTCAAACCTATCAAAGATCCTGGCGATGGAGCAGGACAGGACCATGTGTCCTTCTGTTACGCATAAGGGCCTTGTGAGTTGGAGTCATCCTGAAGGCGCCTAACAACATAGAAGGCCACTGGTTGTAAAACAGAATTAATATACCTTCTTGCATCTTTTCCACTAAAACTGATCTTAACAACCTAAAAGGAAACAGAGACCACTCGGGCTCATGAATATTGTCTACTCCTTATTTTGTTATTTAAAAGTGAAATAAGAGAATCAGACAGCCTGCTATGAAGGTTGTGTCTTCTAGGACAGCTTTGTTATTTACCACTCAATAAACCACCTGGCTTTAAGGACTCATTGTTCAAAATGAAAGATCTGTATCATTTATAGATACCAAATTAGATTAAGTGACCTTTCTAAAATACTAAAAGACTTGTTTTTCTCACATTCGAATTTCCTAAACATCAGACAAAAGTAAATGCCAGATGTGAAAAATTAAAAATAGTAGGAAACCATATACTATTTACGCTACTTAAAAGACAAGCATTAACTTGGTATCCGCTTGTTTTGCACTAAAATCTCAGGAAATCATTTGGCATAGCTTTAAACACACGACAATATTTTATTCTTTAAAATCCTTTATTAAATTCACTTCTTTTATTTTTTGTAGGCATATATATTCTCACTCACTTCCTTTCACATTTGCTTGTTAAATTCTCATTAAACCTAATGAGAAACCCAAATCATATATAGCTCACAGTTTTATAAATGTTTCCAATATGTGTTTACCATAAAGTGACAAAGGAGAACATGCGGCTTTTATAAATAATAAAACCACAGGAGGAAATTTTTCCTTACTTTCTGACTACTTAAGAGCAGATATAAAAAATGGACACCCTGTGTATTATTCAGTTAAATACCAAACGTTCTGTTTTTCCTTGATCATTCACCACAGGAGTCGGTCTCCTAAGCTTTTTAAGTTATTAATTGAATCATGCAAATAACTGAGTGAGACTATACCCCATGCCCTCTGCTAGATGCTGAAGGTGAAAATAAAGTGTAAGCTAGAAGTGAAATCTTGTATCCCAGCTTTCCAAATTTCACAGGTAATATGCTTGAAAGACATATTACTGTTTTTCTCAAAAATGGTAACAGAAAATAATCTTCAACTCCTAAAATTCATCCTATAAATAATTTGGCATTTCCAAATTGACTTAAAAAATAAAACTCTTCAGTTTGATTTCACATTTTTCCCTCCTGGAATCAGATGAGAGATTCACAGAACAATTCCTGACTCTGGAGGACAAAAATAATGCATTATAGAATTATCATCTCCTTTTTTGTGGAAATGAAGTTATTAGATTTTAAATAAGTCATGCTTTCTGGGTCCTACTTAAAATATCTTGCCTATTCCAAGATTACTAAGATTTTCTCCTATGTTTTTTCCTAGAAGTTGCATAGTTTCACATTTAGGTTTGTAAAGCATTTCAAGTTACTGATCTAAGGGAAGAAGTTTATATTTCTGCACATGGATGTTCAATTGCTCTAACACCTTTGTAGAAAAAAAACATGTCTTTTCTCACTGACTTGCATGGGCATCTTTGCTGAAATACAATTGGCCATATATGAGTGGGCTTATTTCTGGAACTTCTGTTTTGTTCCATTAATCTATATATGTCTAGGCATAGGACAAAATTATCCAGCCTTGATTAATACAGCTTTTAAAAAGAGTCTTCAAATACAGCAGTGTGAATCCTATAACTTTGTTTTCCTTTTTCAAAATTATTTTGGTCATTTTCTATCCTTTTCTTTTCCATATAAACTTTAGGAAAAGTTTGTCAGTTCCTCCAAGAAAAAAAAAGACTGCTGGGATTTTGTTTTAGATTACATTGAATCTATAGATCAGTTTTGGAGAATTGATATCTCAACAGTATTGAGTCTCCCAATGTATGAGTATGGTATATCCCTTTATTTATTTAGGTCTTCTTTAGGATCCCTTCTTGAGGATCCCTGGTGGTGCAGTGGTTAAAACAATCAACTGCTCATTGAAAGGTCGGCAGTTCAAAACCAGCAGTGGCTCTGCCAGAGAAAGATGTGGCAGTCTGCTTCGGTAGAGATTTACAGCCTCGGAAAACCTATGGAGTTGCTATGAGCAAGAATCAACTCGACATCAGTGGGTGGGTTTTAATGTATGTTAGGAATGATTTCCAGTTTTCAATATATGAGTCTTGGATGTATTTTGTTAAATTATTCCTACAAATTTCATATTTTTAATACAATTGTAAATGGTATTGTTGTCCATTAACTTTTAAAGGAAATTTTAAAATGCAGGAAGAAAACGTGCTTCACATTTATCCACATAGTCCCTATTTTGGTGACCAATAGCAATCCCAGACCCACCACCAGAACTTGTCTGTGGATCCACAGAGGGAACTAACACATGGACACAACAGGCTCTGTAGAACTCTCCACAGGCTCCTTCCCTGGTGCTGCTTTGGAGAGTAAAAATGTTTGGCATCTGGAATTTCCTTCCAAGGTCCGTCCAACTTGCCCTCTGTGCCTGTGTCTCAGGGAGGCTGATCAGGATCTTGCTCTGACCCTCTGACGCCCTCTTCCAGATCTTCATTTACCCTTGGGAAGATCCTTATTCCAGTAGTACTCACTGTGGCTCCGTTCCCTGACTGGTGCACTAGTCTTTGTCATTTCTCTTCATTACTCTTTCTGTAGAAGTTCTTGTAAATTTTCAAGAGACCTCGACACCATCTTGACTATGTGATCAGAGTTAACGTCACCAGCAATGGGGAAAAACCGCATCACACACATTTTGACATGTTGCACTGAGACGGCTACAATGGTATTTCTCATGTATTCCTACCAAAAATGCATAACCTGAATTAGTCATGAGGAAATATCCAGCAAACCCAAATTAAGGAACATTTTACAAATAAGTGACCTCTAATATTTAAAAGAGGTCCCTGGATAGTGCCAACAGTTTGCTATTGACTACTAACCAAAAGGTTGTTAGTTCAAACCTGTTCAGTGGCCCCACGAAAGAAAGACCTGTCATAAAAGTCAGCCATTGAAAACCGTATGGATCACAGTCTACTCTGACACATATGGGGTCGCCATGAGTCAGAGTCAACTTAACGGCAACTGAGTAAACTGGAGTGAAGTAGAGGAAGAAAAAAGAGGCTCAGGAAAAGGACACCAAGGAGGGAAAACAGGAAAGTATGACACTGTGGGAATGTAAATGAAGAAAACGTTCCCAAAGGTTGGAGCGGCCAACTGAATTGAATGCTCTCGACAGTCTAAGTAAGTTAATGACTGAGAAACAGCTGTTGGATATGGCAAGATGGTAGTTACGGATGACCTCGATGAAAAGGAATTTCAATAAAGTAATAGAGACTGTTTGCAATAACTAGGTTTATACAGGGTTTTGACTTTGCAAGAAATTTTGAGAGAAGTAAAGAAAAGCAAGACTGAAAAGGATTTTTAAGGGCGTAAGTGCTTGATGAAAATGTATCAATTCTGGGAAAAAGGAAAGAGAAAATATAATTGAGATATTGGATAATGAAAATACGGACACATCAATGGACTGAGAGGTCTCAATTAGTCAAACAATTGTTGGAGTGAGAACACTTGACTAAATTAATTGGAAGTATAAAATGAGGGAGAGAATGTTGTTGTTGTTAGGTGCCATGGAGCCCATTCCGACTCATGGTGACCCTATGTAAAAAGGAACAAAACACAGCCCGGTCAGGCGCCATCCTCACAATTGTTGTTACATTTGAGTTCATTATTGCAGCCACTGTGTCAACCCATCTCATTGAGGATCTTCCTCTTTTTCGCTGACCCTCTACTTTACAAAGCACGATGTCCTTCTCCAGGGATTAGTCCCTCCTGATAATATGTCCAAAGTATGTGATGCAAAGTCTTGCTATCCTTGCTTCCAAGGAGCATTCTGGCTGTACTTCTTCCAAGACAGGTTTGTTTGTTCTTCTAGCAATATTCTTCACCAGCGCCGTAATTCAAACACATCAATTCTTCTTGGTCTTCTCTACTCATTGTCCAGCTTTCACATGCATATGAGGCAATTGAAAACACCATGGCTTGGGTCAGGTGCACCTTAGTCCTTAAAGTGATATATTTGCTTTTTAACACTTTAAAGAGGTCTTTTGTAGCAGATTTGCCCAATGCAATACATCTTTTGATTTCTTAACTGATGCTTCCATGGGTGTTGATTGTGGATCCAAGTAAAATGAAATTCTTGACATCTTCAATATTTTCTGTTTATCGTGATGTTGCCTATTGGTCCAGTTGCGAGGATTTTTGTTTTCTTTATGTTGAAGTGCAATCCATGCTGAAGGCTGTGGTCTTTGATCTTCATCAGAAAGTGCTTCAAGTCCTCTTCACTTTCAGCAAGCAAGGCTTTGTCATCTGCATATTGCCGTAGGTTGTTAATAAGTCTTCCTCCAATCCTGATGCCCCGTTCTTCTTCATAGAGTCCAACTTCTTGGATTATTTGCTCAGCATACAGATTGAATACATATGGTGAAAGGATACAACCCTGACACACACCTTTCCTGATTTTAAACCATGAAGTATCCCCTTGTTCTGTTTGAACAGCTGCCTCTTAGTCTGTGTACAGTTTCCTCATGAGCACAATTAAGTGTTCTGGAATTCCCATTCTTCACAACATTATCTATAATTCCTTATGAGCTACACAGTCAAAAGCCTTTTGCATAGTCAATAAAACACAGGTAAACATTTTTCTGGTGTTCTCTGCCTTTCAGCCAGGATCCATCTGACATCAGCAATGATATTCTTTGTTTCACGTCTTCTTCTAAATCCTGCTTGAATTTCTGGCAGTTCCCTGTCAATGTACTGTTGTAACTGCTTTTGAATGATCTTCAGCAAAAGTTTTCTTCTGTGTGGTATTAATGATATTGTTCGACAATTTCCACATTCTTTTGGATCATCCTTCTTTGGAGTGGGTACAAACATGGATCTCTTCCAGTCGGTTGGCCAGGTAGCTGTCTTCCAAATTTCTTTGCATACGTGAGTGAGCGCTTCCAGTGCTGCATCCATCTGTTGAAACATCGCAATTTGTATTCCGTCAATTCCTGGAGCCTTGTTTTTTGCCAGTACCTTCAGTGTAACTTGGACTTCTTCCTTCAGTACCATCAGTTATTTAAATTTGGGATTTTGGAATATGGTATAGTTATAGGATATGACCAGAAGAATGGGTGACTGAGGTGAAAGAAAGATTATTACGGATAAAGAGGTAAAGAAAATGAGAACGTTAAATTGAATTGTCCATATGAATTTTGAAATCACCAAGAATGATAAAAGATTAGTTGGAAAGAAGTCAGTATTAAAGTTTTCATTGAGCCTAAGTAGGAAGGGAAGGTGACTGGCAAGGCAGTTGCCAGTGATAAGGACTAACAGCGTACGCTTCAAAGTAGCTGTAATTTTTAAAGAAGCAAAGTGGAAAAATGATTTGGAAGCAGCAATGGAGAGCTAAGAAGATACTTAGCTAAACACTGTGTTCTGTAGTTTGTGAGATATAGTAGAAAAATCATCCTCCACTTGAGATGGCTATTGGGGAAGTGATACACTCAAAATAAACATATTTAAGTTAGATCAAGAAAGTTGAGAAGTTGAGGTTATGAGGGAGTTTACTAATGTTATAACTTCAAATCCAAAGGGCAAAGGGAGGTCAGGGAAGAGTTGGAGATGAGAAATATACAGAGCACTATGGAGCTAAGTGCCTGGGTTATGACTGAAGAACTGGAAGGCAGACACTTCTAGAAGTGACTGAGGTAAATAGTCTCTTAAGGAGGATTGGGCAAACGGTTCAAGATGACCTCTAGAGCTACGCTGTCCAATATGGTACTCACTAACCACATGTGACCATTTAAACTTAACTAACAAAAATTACCACCACCTGTCTGTCAGTTTGTTGTACTGTGGTGTCTTGTGTGTTGCTATGATGCTAGAAGCTATGCTACCAGTATTTCAAATACCAGCAGGGTCACCCATAGTGGACAGGTTTCAGTGGAGCTTCCAAAGTAAGACAAACTAGGAAGAAAGGCCTGATGATCTACTTCTGAAAATTAGCCAGTGAAAACCTTATAGATCACAATAGGATATGGTCCAACTCGCTTGTTTTGGACACATCAACAGGAGAGATCAATTGCTGGAGGAGAATATCATGTCTGATGAAGTAGAAGGTTAGCAAGGTGAGGGAGAGCCTCTGTGAGATGAATTGGCACAGCCTTAATGATGGACTTGGACATGCCAATGATCAAGAGAATGATGCAGGACCAGATAACATTTTCTTCTGTTCTACATAAGATCACAATGAGTCAGAGTCTTCTCTATGGCAGTTCTCTATCTAATTAAAATTAAATAAAATTTAAAACTCTGTTCCTAAGTCACACTAGCGACCTTTCAAGTCTAGTTACTATATCGCATGTTGGAGAGTACAGATACAGAACATTTCCGTCTTTGCAGAAAATTCTGCTGGACAGGCTTTTCTAGAGTATATACTGTATTTCTACACAAATAACGTGCACTTTCTACTTTTTTTGCCAACCACGCCCTCCCCCCATAAGGTATTTTCATAAGCATGCTATGCTAATTTTTTTTAACTTTGCAGAAATACGTAAAAAAAAAAAAAAATTGGCATAGCGGTCCTTATGAAAATACCTGGTAGAGGAGGGCATGGTTGGCAAACAAACATCAAAAACGCACATTATCTGCGTAAAAATACGTTAGCTGGAAGCTATCGGTCATTGGGTACTATTTACATCTACAGCTTTAGACAGCTTGTTTATACAAGGAGGGACTGACTGGTGGGAACTTAAAACAAAGTACATATCTTGAGGTGGCAGATGTCTCCAGTAAATTCTGGTGGATTAGTGGAGACACTGCGTACTACCATATTTTTACTCAGATAATGCACGCCTTCTACGTTTGTTTGCCAATTGCAATGCCCCGCTGTGAAGTATTTTCATAAGCAAACTAAGCTAATTTTTTTCAAAGCAACATTTTAAAAAAATTAGCCTAGTGGCGCTTGCCTCACAGGGGAGGCAAGGTTGGCAAACAAACTTAGAAAGAGGGCGTTACTTGCATGAACATACAGTATATTTCTTCTTGACCCAAAGTAACTCAACAAAGTGAACAACAGCAACAGACTGGGTGACTTTAGTACCTAGTGCTGCTTAAGAACCTAACAAGTGAACAAAAGATAGCATTCCTAAGGTGTAAACTGTATACATATATATATATATATATATATATACACACACACACACACACACACACACACATATATATATATATATCTTACAATACATATATGTTGTTGTTGGCTACCTTCCAGTTGGCCCCTGACTCCTGGCGATTCCATACACAATGAAACAAAATGATGCCAGGTCTTGTACCATCTTCATGAGCCGTTTTGGATCCGACCATTGTGATGCATAGGATTTTCACTGGCTGATTTTCAGAAGTAGATCACAGGCCTTTCTTCCTGGTCCATTTTAGTTGAAAGCTCTGCTGAAACCTGTTCAGCATCACAGCAACATGCAAGCCTCCCCTGACAGACAGGTGGTGGCTGCACATGAGGTGCATTTTTTGGAAACTGAACCCAGGTCTCCCTCATGGAAGGCAAGAAATCTACCACTGAACCACCAACACCCCAGGTATATGTCTAGACACCCATAAATATTCGCCCAGGTGCTGTTATTCAAGCACATTCAAAACAAGAATCCTCTACATTTACAGCCCTGTTCCCTCCATTTATCTTCACATTTAATTTACTGGCAGTGAAACTGCATGAAAAACGCATCCAGTTTTCTTCATAATAAACTATTCTCAAAAATACTATTTTCCATATAGAAGATAAACACGTTAGCACGATTCTCTCCTGAATTCATGTATGTACCAATTAAGAGGAGAGAGAAATCATTATCATAGCACAGAAAGTAATTTAATATAAAATAAGAATAGAGCAAAGGTTAGTATAGTTGCAAACATCTGGCCTGGAACCGGGTTACAGTTCAAATTTTCCAACAACAAATAAATTGAATCTTGTGGCCCCAAATCATTCAAAACCCGTCTAGGCTGAAATAATAGGTGTAAAAAATTCATAATAATAATAATACAATGTGTCATACATAAAAATTATTAACCTTACATTTGTCTGAGTTTATGTTTCCAGTGTAAAGGGCGGGGGGGGATGAACAAGAAGAAGGTAATAATAAAGGAGAAGAACAGAATAAGTGAAGCAGGATACAACGGGACTCAAATATATACTGAGAAGGTAAAAATCTAGATTCGAAAGTCTTCTTTTGACAAAACCAAACATTCCATTTTATTTCTTAAGTAGCACACACACAGATTAATTCTTTGTATTATTCTTATGATAGCTGTTTCAAAGACAATGAATATCACTGCAGTGCAGTAAATCCATATTCTTGAAGTCCTAGGGTTCCTCGGATTCAAGGCAGTAAAGATAGTTAATTATAATTATAATGCTTTTCAGATGAGACATTTTTACAAATGGTCCACAGGAAGATCCTTTTTCAACAGATTTTTGTTTAATATTCTGAGTTCTCAAATGCTGTTCTAGAAAGAGAGAAAGAAAGAGAAATACTAGGCTGTGGAATTCACTATTACACTATATAACTTTTGGCCCTACATATATATTTGGTCCTAACCTATATGGTCCCAACACCCTCACACATACACACTCAATTTCTGGGCCTACCACCTTCCAAACTGACTTCTCCAATACCAAGTTCAGGTACAACCATGGGAAACCACCAAGAAGAAGCTTGGTGATATGGACACAGTCTTTAGGCCTCAGGGAACAGCCAACAGACCCCGCTGAGGACTGCCTCAACCTTGTCCAACCAACCTGAGGCCTATTCTCGGAAACAAGCCCTCAGCAGTTTTTATCTCTCCCCACCCCCCCTACCCCCCCCCACCCCACCCCACCACATCCCCATCTAGTGGGTCCACAGGTGAAAATACCAGCATCAAATGAGAACTTCAAATGCCAAGAGAATTCTTGGGAGGTTTCTCCATCAGGAAGCAGTAAGTCTTTTTCCCCTCATTTAGCAGATAACTTTACAGGTTATATAGTATGCATTGTACCAGGTAAGCAGATAGTGATGGAAGGAGAAGTTATAACCCCTGTCCTCATAAAACATATAGTCTATTTGGAGGACCATCAAAGAACCACACTAATGATTTTAAAATTACAAACTCAGATTTATGCTAAAGGGGAGAGTTATTGGGGATGATAAGAGTTAATAAAAGAGTAAACGAACTAGGTTAGAGAAAGGTCTTCCTAAAGAAGCAATGATTAAGGGGAAATCTGAAGGATTAATAGAATTAACAGGCCAAAAATGAAGTGAGCAAAGGGAAAATATTTTCCAGGCAGAGAGAATATTTGGACAAATATTTTCAGAAGAGAACAGAGAACTGAAAGAAGGACAGTGTGATTAAGTGCCGAGTGTGGAACAAGGTGCTCAGTAATGATGTTGGAGAGGAAAACTGAAAGTTACCTGCCTCTGTTAGGACTTGTATCTAAAAGCAACTGAAGGCAGGGTGGTAGTGGGGTAGGAATTATTATATTTGCACTTTCTGAATGCCCTGTGAAGAACAGGGTGGAGAAGGGTCAGGCTTGAGGCAGGAAGATCTGATAAGATGCTATTGAGTAGCTCTGTTATAAACTGTTGACATAGAATCGATTCTGACTCATAGCAACTCTACAGGACAGAGTAGAACTGCCCCATAGCATGTCCAAGGAGCGGCTGGTGGACTCGAACTGCAGACTGATTTTGTGTTTAGTAGCCAGGCTCTTAACCACTGAGCCACCAGGGCTCCAGGCCTGTTATGACGGGTGGTAATTTGGACTAGGGTAGGAGTAAAGGTAGAGAAAAGTGGTTGGATTGAGAAATATTCAGGAGTTAGATTGATAGTACTTGATGATGGATTAGAAAGAGGGACTACAGTAAGTCATTAATACCATCATGTCCTACTTTGCCATTCATTGTTTTAAATCTCTAATACAAGCTGGGCATTACTCCAGGTACTGGGGATACAACAGTAAATACATGAAATGGGTGACGTCTTTTCTTTGTCACCAATAAAGTTATAAAACTTTATAATTCAATAAATTATTAAAAAGTTATAAATTTATGCCTCAATAAAGTTATTTTTAAGTGTCAATAAAATTATAAAAGAAAAAAAGATGGTGTCTTCAGAATGAAGAGGAAGGCAGAAGGATTTCAGGGAACAAAACACAAACGCCATTCTTATGAGAATTTCAGATGAGGAGAGAAGGAAAAACAGTTCACAGCTTAGTGGGGAATATAGAACTGAGGGGGAAAAAGTAATGTTAGGTTTCGTTTAAGACTGAGGGGAGTAAAGGAAAGATTAAGGAGTCATGTTTTTAAAAATCAAGGTCCCAAAATAAGAAAAGTTGCAGATTGTGTCACTAGCCAGTCTCTTTTCTCTGTGCATCTTCTAAAGAATCAACACCTCAAAGATTGACGTTAAGTGGTGTTTGACCAGCAGAATGGACATAACCACTCTTAATCTGACTTTGAAATACTTCAAGAGTGGCTGTATTATAAGCTAGAACTTTTACAGGCCAGCTACTGCCAAATCAGGGAGAAATTCTTAAAGACTAATAAACCATCATGTGGCCTGTATAATTTATTATCAGATTCCTCTTTATATTGTCTTACATCCAGGATCCTGCAGTGGGGATTCTAATTTTCTCCCAACATCTCTTCTGTCTTTCTTCCAAACCTGTAGAATTTTTAGCTAGTCGTGGCTACTCAAAAATAAAGTCTACATTTCCCAGCACCCTTTGCAGCTAGATGTGGCCATGAGCTAAGTTCTGGCCCACAGAACATAAGTGAACGTTTGTCTTAAAAGAATGCTGGTGTATGTCCTTTCCTTTTTTTTTCTTCCCTTTCTCTAACCTTTTCCTTGAAATGCAAATGCCACCATCTTGGATCCTGAGGGAAATTGTGTCATCCTAGAGATGATGGAACAATGAGCTAGAAGGAGCCTGGAATTCATGGAACAGCCCTCGACATACCTGCGGACTTTACAGGAGAGAGAAATAGCTTTCTATCTTGGGTAAACTAAAACAAAGCACGTTTCTTTATGTTCTATAACTAAGCTCCTTCTGCTGGGTTGTGGAGGCTGTGGTAGGGTGACAAAGAGAGGCCACTGGATCTTGCCAGCTAAAAATATATCTCAGTTCTCTTTAGGGTAGATGCTCAATCTTTCACGGTTCCTCCTGCCTCCCCCTTCACTTTCCTAAGATGGCAAATTCTTCCCCCCGAAACCCAGCAATTATCTTCATAGCAGTGGTAAGAGAAGACAGTACTATGTGCTATTCAGTAGCTTCTCACCATCTCCTGGTTAAGGTGCTCACTGAGGCCACACTGGTGGTCTCACCAGTCTCTCGGTGTCTATCCACCACTACTACTAGTTGAGTGTGGACACTGCCATTGCAGCTCTGTGTTCTCCTGGTCCTGACCCCAGGTCTGTGCCTGTCCACCAGGACTCTTCTGCCCTCTGTGCGATATCCTGAATTCCCTGCACACTTCCCATAGGTTGTGGGAAATCAGCAGCATTCTTTTATCTATATACTTCCTTGTCTTAGTTTGGGTTCTCGAGACAAGCAAAACCAGTGAGATATATATATACAGATATACATATATATATACAGAGAGAGAGGATTTACGTCAAGGGATTGGCTCACACGACTGTGGGACTGGCAGATCCAAAATCTGTAGGTCACGGGAAAGGCCAGTGACTTCTGCAGCTTCCATCCCAAGATCCATAGGTCAGGCAATGAGAAGACTGCAAGGTCCAAAGAGCGAAAAAGAGCACGAGCTCTGCCAGAACATCCATTTATATTCTAGAAGCAGACCACAGCCCCAAGGAAAATCTCCTTTCAACTGCTTGGTTGATCACATCAGATTGCATCACGGATGGTCATTACATTGCCTTGCGTTGCTTTGCATTGCACTGCATTACATTACAGCAACCAGTCCAATATTGTTACTGCAGTAACATGAATTGGAACCGCCTGCTGCCAATAGCCGATACTGAGACGGGGTAAGGTGAGCAGCAAGAGTTTTATTATATACCAATATATAGGAGACAGAGGGGAATAGATTCCTCCAAAAACCTGTCTCTCGAACTGGAGACTGGCGGAAGGTTTTATACAGACAGGATTATAGTTCCTCCTAGAGGTAGTCATGGTTGTCATGTCTCAGATATCTGAGTTAAACTTTTACTGGCAATTTGTGAGGGTTATCTGGCACCATCCTGGTTTTCTTGTCACAAGACAGGTGCTTTGTTTGGTTTTTCACCCCTATATCATTATCACTTGTTTTTCACCCTCCAAGGAGGAACAGTGGTTAATCTTAAACTTTTTATGGAGACTGGAATGGGAGGAAAAGAAAGATCAGGAGACCATATGGGGGTTAGCAATGGGGAGTAATAATAGTGAGCCGGACCTAAGCAGCCTCTTCCAGTATCTGTCCAATCCACTGAGAATCACAGCCTAGCCAAGCTGACAAAGTTAACTATCACAGTCCTCTATCCCCTGATGCTCTTTTGCCTGATGACACATTATTAAATGTGAAATGAGTAAGCATAGTACCATCCCAATGTTCTCAGATTCTCCCTCAATCTGTTGGGTATTTCTATTTCCCACCATTTAGCCAGGTATTTCTAAAACACACCTTCTGTCCACCTAGGTTTCAACAAATTCCTCTGACCTGCCATCCTTCTTCTTCTGTCCTGCCTCCACTCATCTTCTCATTCCACTTCCTGCTACAGAGTCACTTTCTCATGCCCCTAGTTAAGTAAAGCAATAGAGTGTGACTCCAGGACTATAGTTCTTGATATATAAAGGGAGAAAATTGTAATTGAGATACAACCTCTCTTCTCTTTACAAAGTCTGGCTCTCAAGACCTCTATCTCCCTGAATCAGCACTGAGACTCAGAGTTGATGGACAACCTCTCACATCCTCTCTGTTCGAGGTGTTTCCCATCAGTTCCTTCCCTGGGGAAGGAACTATTACACTACTAGCACACTGTTATCACACTGTTAGGAGCTTTCACACTAGTAAAGTCATTTACAATTGAATCACTTACCAACAAATTCACATCTATGTGGAGCTAAAGGCAGGAGAACGAGATACCAGAAAATTCTAAGTAGAGCAGCTTAAGATATTGTGGACGCTCCTACTCAGAAGCTACCTGACTCGTGTTCAGAATCTTGGGCCCATCTTTAATTCATTTGCTCTTTCGCTTGGTATTTGTAATCATGGATGTTTAACACAGGCTGTAAGCTTGGTACTAAATAAAGAAAAAACTCCTCTGACAGCTGCAAAGGGAGCTTAATTAGGAACCTCTTTAAGATGACTTTGAAATGCATAATTGATGCAGGAACATGTGAAGCAGATAGCACCCCTTAACATCCTCACAATATTTTCAAAGTTGCTGATGGTCACATTTGTGTCACATCATTTAGAAGATGTCATCTTCTGGCTCCTTTTTATCTTAATCCAGGGCCACGTTTTAGTTTAATAATTCATTAGCAGCTCTTTGCAATTTATTGCCTGCTGAGTTTACTGACGACTGATTAGCAATTTTATCATTTCTAAGTTTTCTGTATATATTTTCCTAAGTGTCATCTCCTGCTGATTCTAATACTTTCCTGTTGGAAACAACTTTTTTCTGATTTTTTTCGGGTTTGCCACTGTGCACCTATCAATCATTTCTATCCCCCATTGACGTCTGAGATTCTGTTGCTCATTACATATGATACCTATTTTAATGGCATATTCATGTCTTAGAGAAGTTTTATTCCGTCCTCTAGCGATAATCACCAATTCTAATCATGTGTGCATCCACAGGAAAATAAGGCATAATGGACCAAAACATGGGTATTGGAGTAAGACCCACCTGGAATTTGAATTTTGCTTCTATTGCTTTCTATCTGATTGATTTTAAACTGGTTTTTATTTCTTCACTTAATTTCCCTAAATTTCAGTTCCTTCATCTTTAAAGTTGTAATAATGACTAACTGTAGCTTTGGTATAAGGATTAGATGAGAGTATATATGTAAAATATGCCATAATGTATCTGAAAATTACAGATAATGTCGTTAATTTCATTTATATTTTTCCTTTCCTTCATCCCATTCCATTTTAGTCAAGCTAACACCAACACACTCTTCACCAGTCTCATGATGTTACCAGAGATCCTGATCCAAAGATCCTGAAAGAGTTCTTATCCCCAATTTAAGCCCTAGGTAGTCCCAATTTTATTGTATCGTGTCTATTTAATGTTCCATTGTACTAAGAGGATTCCATTTTTTAAAACTCTTTTAGTAAGGTTAATTTTTGATTGCCCCAAAAGCTCCTAGAGTTGCCATTTGCTCACTCACTACCCAAAAAGATTTAAAAAAACAAAGAATGGGCAGTATTGACACATGCCAATCGTAACTGTTCGAAAAGGCCCAGGTGAATTATGCATTTTAACATATTTTTACAAAAATAACACACACCATCTACATTTGTTTGCCAACCATGCCCTCTACCCAGTATTTTCATAAGCACCACTATAATATTTTTTTTTACATGTTGCTGTAAACAAAAATTAGCATAGTAGGCTCATGAAAAAACCTCAGTAGGGGATGGAGGGCGAAGTTGGTAAATAAACGCAGAAGGCAAGGGTTACTTGTGTAAAAATACAATAACTGGGATTTCACTTGAAAAAACAACCTTCTAAAAACCCAGGCTAACCTTACCACATTCAACATTTGCATTTAACTGCTCTGATTTGATGGGGTTTTGCAATGTAGCTAGTCAGAAAACAGAACCTCAACCAGATGATATAAATAATCATCGTTTATAGAGATTTCTTTTTGGCATAGGATTGTATAACCCAATTTTTACTATTAATATGTCATTATTAATACTGGAGAATCACTCTATTTTTATTAAAAAACTTAAAAAATGCAGAGAAGTAAATAAAGAAAGAAGGAGAGAGAGAAATCGAGCAAAAAAGTCTCGGTACTTTTTTTTAGTCAGATGTACTTGTTTTAAGGATAGAGACTGGACATTGAAACTTGGTACTCTGGCTCATGTGGTGATGTTCTGGATTTAGATATATGGAGAATGGGGTAGGAGTGGTGACAATTTTCATTTAATAACCTCATCTCTAAAATTTCTCAACTATTGTTAAACTATTGCTTCTGAGGGACAGTCCTGTGAGAGCAAAGGCAAAAAAACAATGGTTAAAAAAAATACTGAAGGGGGGAAATGTGTTGTCTCATGGGGTCATCCAGGCAACAAACTCCGTGGCAAGACAATCTGCCTTAAAAATGAGACATCTGCTTCAGGGACACTTATTAACAGTCTATTATAAAAATGAAGTCAGACTTCCCTGACAGAAATTAGGCAGATGATTTTGACAATGAGAAATGGCTTTGCAATATAGATTATGGGGCAAATATTGTCCAAAAACTGAATAACCTAAATCTACAGTTTCAACAGTTTGGAAGAAAACATTTAAAACACAAAAAGGCAAAAGCATTTTGATCAAAATTTATTTCAACAAAATGTATTGAAAACAACAATAATTTTTCTCAGTCTTTTCTGGATACGTCGGATAAAACCCAGTGCTTTTCAATAAAATAATAAAATCTATCACTTATACTCATTTGATATACCTCATTAAGGACTTTTAATGCTCAGAAACTGAAAAAGTGCATAGCTATTCTAACCGGGTAACAAATCATTTTGCAAGTCAAGTGGTTTCCAATTTTGCCTTCAAGAATATTTAAGGATAACAATCAAGTTGCTAGCTTGATTTAAAAACAATTAAATTGATTAAAAAGAATTTTTGATTACCCTACATTAGCTGTAAAGAAATAAGTTAATCAACAAAAACATTTAACAGAATAATACACATATATACCCTTGGAGAATGGGGTGGGAGTGATGTGTGTATGCACGTACATTAAATTTCCCATGTCCATTCAACCAGCTCCTGACCCTCTCTGCCTTACCATCTCTCACCTCTGGACAGGAGCTGCCCATTTAGTCTCATGTATCTACCTGGGCTAAGGAGCACATTCTTCACAAGTATCATTGCATGTCCCATAGGCCAGTCTAATCTTTGTCTGAAGAATTGGCCTCAGGAATGCTTTTACTTCTGGGTTGAGAGAGTCCGGGGCCCATACTTTCTGAGGTTCCTTCAATCTCAGTCAGACCATTAAGTCTGGTCTTCTTACTAGAATTTGAGTTCTGTACCTTTTCTCCTGCTCCATCAGGGACTCTCTGTTGTGTTCCCTGTCAGGGTGGTCATTGGTGGTAGCTGGGCACCATCTAGTTCTTCTGGTCTCAGGCTGATGCAGTCTCTGGTTTATGTGGCCCTTTCTGACTGTTGGGCTAATTAATACTTCTAAGCATAATAATATATTATATAAAGAAAATTTTTCTGAGGTAAAAAAAAATGGTAAAATTTCTGACTTTAAAAAGGAGTTTATGTATTTTTAAAATGGATGATAACAAATCACTATGAGGTTTATATTACAATGATACGTTTTTAAATGATAGTGTTCTTTTCAAATGTCAGTATTTATATGACACTGTATATTACATTTTTAAAAAACTATTTCAGCCTGTTTTAGAACTTTTAATGTCAACTTTAAGATATACAAGGGACAACAAAAATATTTCAAAATTCTCTTAGGGGATGTTGCTGTTAATGTTAGGTGCAGTTGAGTCAGTTCCAAATCATAGAGATCCTATGTACAACAAAACGAAACACTGCCAGGTCCTGCGCCATCCTCACAATTGTTTTTATGTTTGAGCCCATTGTTGCAGCCACTGTGTCAATCCATCTCATTGAGGGTCTTCGTCTTTATTGATGACCCTCTACTTTACCAAGCATGAAGTCTTTCTCCAAGGTCTGGTCCATCCTGATAACATATCCAAAGTAGGTGAGACAAAGTCTCACCATCTTTGCTTCTAAGGACTATTCTGGCTGTACTTCTTCTGAGACAGATTTGTTCATTCTTCCGGCAGCTCATGGTATATTCGATATTCTTTGCCAACATCACAATTCAAAGGTGTAAATTGTTCCTCAGTCTTCCTTATTCATTGTCCAGCTTTCGGATGCATATGAGGTGATTGAAAATAGCATGGCTTGGGTCAGGTACACCTTAGTCCTCAAAGTGACATCTTTGCTTTTTAACACTTGAAAGAGGTCTTTGCAGCAGATTTGTCCAATGCAGTATGTCAATTTGATTTCTTGCCTGCTGCTTCCAAGGGCGTTGATTGTGGATCCAAGTGAAATGATAACTTCAATATTTTCTCTGTTTATCATAATGTTTCTTATTGGCCCAGTTGTGAGGATTTTTGCTTTCTTTATGTTGAAGTGTAATCCATACTGAAGGCTGTGGTCTTTGATCTTCACCAGGCGGTGCTTCAAGTCTTCTTCACTTTCAGCAAGCAAAATTGTGTCATCTTCATATCACCACAGGTTGTTAATGAGTCTTCCTCCAATCCTGATGCTATGTTCTTCCTCATATAGTCCAGCTTCTCGGATTATTTGCTCAGCATACAGGTTGAATAATTATGGTGGAAGGATACACCCCTGACACACACCTTTCCTGACTTTGAACCACGAAGTATCCCCTTATTCTATTCGAATGACTGCCTCTTGGTCTATGTACAGGTTCCCAATGAGCACAATTAAGGATTCTGGAATTCCCATTCTTGGCAATGTTATCCATAATTTGTTATGATCCACACAGATGAATGCCTTTGCCTAGTCAGTAAAACACAGGTAAACATCTTTCTTGTATTCTGTGCTTTCAACCAAGATCCATCTGACATCTGCTTGAACTACTGGCAGTTCCCTGTCAATGTACTGCTGCCACTTTTGAATGACCTTCAGCAAAATTTTACTTTGTGCATGATATTAATGATTTGTTCAATAATTTACGCATTCTGTCAGATCACCTTCCTTTGTAATGGGCACAAATATGGATCTCTTCCAGTTAGTTTCCCAGGAAGCGGTATTCCAGATTTCTTGACATAGACAAGTGAGCACCTCCAGTGCTGCATCCATTTGTTGAAACATCTCAACATTCCATCAATTCCCGGAGCCTTGTTTTTCGCCATTGCCATCACTGTAGCTTGCACTTCCTCTTTCAGCACTATTGGTTCTGGATCATATACTACTTCTGAAATGGTTGAACATCAACCAATTCTTTTTGGCATAGTGACTCTGTGTATTCCTTCCATCTTCTTTTGATACTTCCTGTGACATTCAATATTTTCGACTTAGAACCTTTCAGTATTGCAACCCAAGGCTTGTATTTTTTCTTCAGTTCTTTCAGCTTGACAAATGACAAGCATGTTCTTCCCTTTTGGTTTGCTAACTCCAGTTCTTTACACATTTCACTACAATATTTTACTTTGTCTTCTCAAGCCACCCTTTGAAATCTTCTGTTCAGCTCTTTCACTTCATCACTTCTTCTGTTCCCTTTAGCTACTCGATGCTGAAGAGCAACCTGCAGAGCCTCTTCTGACATCCATTTCAGTCCTTCTTTTGTTTTGTCTTTTTAACGACCTTTTGCTTTCTTCTTGTATGATGTCCTTGATGTCATTCCACAGCTGATCTGTTCTTTGGTCATTAGTGTTGAATGCACTAAGTCTATTCTTGAGATGGTCTCTAAATTCAGGTAGGATATACTCAAGGTCATACTTTGGCTCTCATGGACTTGTTCTAATTTTCTTCAGCTTCAACTTGAACTTGCATGTGAGCAATTGAAAGTCTGTTCCACCATTGGCCCCTGGCCTTGTTCTAACTGATGATATTGAGCTTCTCCATCATCTCTTTCCACAGATGTAGTCAGTTTGATTCCTGTGTATTCCATCTGGCCAGGTCCACATATATAGTTGCTGTTTATGTTGTTCACAAAAAAGGTATTTGCAACAAAGAAGTTGTTGGTCTTGCAAAATTCTATCATGAAATCTCCAACGTAGTTTCTATAACCAAAGCCATATTTTCCAACTACAAATCCTTCGTTTCCAACTTTTACATTCCAAACATCAGTAATTATCAATGCATCTTGATTGCATGTTTAATCAATTTCAGACTGTAGAAGTTCATTAAAAATCTTCAATTTCCTCATCTTTGACATTAGTGTTTGTTCCAAAAATTTGAAAAAGTTATATTTACTGGTATTCCTTGTAGATGTATGGATATTATCCTATCACTGACAGGGTTGTACTTCAGAATAGATCTTGAAATGTTCTTTTTGACGATGAATACGATACCATTCCTTTTCAATTTGACATTTGCAGCACAGTAGACCATATGATTGTCCGATTCAAAATGGCCAATGCCAGTCCATTTCAGCTCACTAATGCCTAGGATATCGATCTTTATGTGGGCCATTTCATTTTTGATGACTTCCAATTTTCCTAGATTCATTCTTCATACATTCCATGTTTTTATTATTAATGGATGTCTGCAGCTGTTTCTTTTCATTTTGAGTCGTGCCACCTCAGCAAATGAAGGTCGCAAAAGCTTGACTCCTTCCATGTCATTAAGGTTGGCTCTATTTTGAGGAGACAGCTCTGCCCCAGTCATATTTTGAGTGCATTCCATCTTGAGGGACTCATCTTCTGGCACTACACCAAACAATGTTCCACTGCTATTCACGAGGTTTTCACTGGCCAGCTTTTTCAGAAGTAGACTGCCATTTCCCTCTACCTAGTCTTTCTTAGTCTGGAAGCTCCACTGAAACCTGTCCACCATGGGTGACTCTGCAGGTATCTGAAATACTAGTGGCATAGCTTCCAGCATCACAGCAACACATAAGCCACCACACTATGACAAACTGACAGATGCATGGGGTCTTAGGGGATAGATGAACCCTAATTTTGAAGTCCATTACTCTAGCCTGCCTACCAAGCCAAAAGGAAGACACTGCATGTGTCAAAAACCAAATGGCAAAAGAAAGAAATGAATAGAGGAAATAAAGAAGAAAGGAGGGAAGGGAGGGAAGGAGGGAAGGAAAGACAGAGGGAAGAAATTTGTATAAAATATACTTTATGACAATTTTGAATTTGATCTGAACCCTGTGATCCTGGAAAACAGCAATGGCTAAAAAAACTCCTCCCACCCCTTTATGTGCCGGAAACAGCTTGCTGCAAGGTACCCTCCTTCCCGACATGAATTTGATAAGACAAAACTCAAGGATGTTTATCAATAAAAGTTTATCTATAAAAGACCAGACACAGACACTCAAAATTTCCATTCTTTGCCTCATAAATGATTAGCTAAGCTGTTTTCCCCCCACTGGTCAATTAAAACAAAATGCTTGTTAACCAAACTTTGATTAACTTCCTCTCCTTCCTCCAACCTCCTGCACTTTGACCCACCCCCAGCCTGAGCCAGCACACAACCCCTCCTTAAAGGCCCCTCCTGAGAATAGGCTGGCCTCAGGGTAAAACATTCTATGATACACTGTCAGATTCTACCACCTCTATCGTTTATCCAGCCCATCCCATTTCCCTACATCCCTTACTTCCTAGTCCAGCTTACTCCTCCCAAAAAAGAGAAACCTCTTTCTGCCTAACCTCTGAGACACTCGATGATGTGATGATCAGAGCTCTCTCCCAACTGCAATAATCTGCAATAATCCTTTCTAATAAAGTCTCTCCTTACCTAAGTCTCGAGTTTGTTTTTTATTTGACATTTACAAAGAATACTAAAAATTATTATCATTTTAGATGTGAAAATTAGTAAGTGTAAATAGATGAAGTCACAACACACTGAGAACATAACCATATGTAGTAGCATCTTTTTTCTAGATTTCAAAAGAAGCACTGTGAAGAACTTGAAAAAGAGGGTGGTCAAAAAGACAATTTAGTGGCTGTTACAACAATAGCAACCTTAAAAGTATAACAGGTTAAGGGTGAAGACATTCACGGTGGTAGTTTTGCTACCACAGGAGACAAACCCAAAATTTCAGCAACTTAATACAACAAAAAGCCAGAGCTTGTTGGTAAGGGCACTCTTCCAACCAAAGATTCTAGGATTCAGATTCCTTCTATCTTAGGTCACCACCATTTAGCACAAGGCCTCCAGATCACCATCATGAGGAAAAAGAAAGAGAGAAGTAAGAGGGTAATAAGGAAGTTTTCAGGGGTCGGGCTTGGGAGTGTCTAAAATTATTTCATCCAACGTTTCAAGACTAGAAGTCAGTCAAATTAACTTCAATCTAATCGCAAGTAACAATGGGAAATGTAGTCTTCCTATCGTCTCAGAAACAGGAAACTAAAGTGAGACCTGGCCCATGAGAGGGGCTTCAGGGAGACCCATCAGAGAGTTTAATATGTGTCACCTAGAACTGGGAGAATACCATGTTTCCTCATGCCAAAAATTATGAAGGTAAAAGTTTGCAGCTAGAGACCCGTCTCCCCATAATGGGGATGAAAAGGGGGAAGTCAGTTGTGAGAACAAATATATTTCTCCCTAGTGTGGCAAGAATGCACGAGTTCCCTGTGAGAAACAAACACTGTGGAAGATAAGCAAGTTAGAGGAATCTTAATGGTGACTCCTGCAAGCAGTGATGGTTAAGTTTAAGTGTCAAATGGACTAGGCCATGATTCACAGTGGTTTGGCAGTTACATAGTGATGTAGTCTGGCAGTTATGCAATGATGTAATTTGGAAGTTATGCAAGGATGTAGTCATCCTCCATGATGTGATCTTATGTGATTAGCCAATCAGCTGGAAGGGGAGTTTCCTCAGGGGTGTGGCCTGCATCCAAAATATGTATGGACGACACAGCAAAGCTTGCTTCCTTGCTCTGGATTCTGCATCTGGCTTGCCATCATCTGACCTCCAGTTCATGGGACTTGAGTGAGCTGCCTGCCGTTTAGCTTGCCAATCTTGAGATTCATAGGCCTTCACAGGCTGTGAGTCACCAGCCTGCTATCTTACCTGCTGATCTTGGATTCCTTAGCCTCCACAGTCCAGCACCCAGCAGCCTGCTGTTGATCTGCAGATCTTGGGTTCGTCAGCCCTTGCAGGTACGTGAGTCAGGAGAAGCCTCCAGCCAGACAACTGACCCACAGACTTAGGACTTGCCAGCCTCTACAACCATGTGATCCATTTCCTTGAGATAAAGCTCTCTCCCTTTCTGTCTCTCTATCTCTCTGTCTCTCACTCTCTCTCTCTGACTGTCTGTCTCTCTCTCTATATATATATTTCCCATGCGGCTATCAGTTTGTCATACTGTAGGGGCTTGCTTGTTTTTATGATGCTGGAAGCTATGCCACTGGTATTCAAATACCAGCAGGGTCACCCATGGTGGACATATTTCAGCTGAATTTCCACACTAAGTCACATTAGGAAGAAGGACCTGGTAGTCTACTGCTGAAAAGAGTTAGCCAGGAAAAACCTTATGAATAGCAACAGAACATTGTCTGATATAGTGCCAGAAGATGAATCTCTCAGGTTGGAAGGTCCTCAAAAGACGACTGGGGAAGAGCTGCCTCCTCAAAGTAGAGTCTACATTAATGACATGGATTGAATCAAGCTTTCAGGACCTTTGTTTGCTGAGGTGGCATGACTCAAAATGAGAAGAAACAGTTACAAACATCCATTAATAATCAGAACGTGTAATGTACAAAGTATGAATTTAGGAAAATTGGAAATGGTCAAAAATGAAATGGAACACATAAACATCAATATCCTAGGAGTTAGTGTGCTGAAATGGACTGGTATTGGCCATTTTGAATCTGAACATCACATGGTCCATAATGCTGGGAATGACAAATTGAAGAGGAATGGTGTCGCATTCTTTATCAAAAAGAACATTTCAACATCTATCCTGAAGTACAATGCAGTTAGTGATAGGATAATATCCATATGCCTACAAGGAAGACCAGTTAACATGGCTACTATTCAAACTTACAAACCAACCACTAAGCCAAAGGCGAAGAATTTGAAGATTTTTACCAACTTCTATAGTCTGAAATTGATCAAACATGCCACCAGGATGCATCGATAATTATCAGTGATTGGAATGTGAAAGTTGGAAACAAAGAAGGATTGGTAGTTGGAAAACATGGCCTCGGTGATAGAAACAACGTTGGAGACTGCATGATAGAATTTTCAAGACCAACAACTTCTTCATTACAAATACCTTTTTTCAACAACATAAACGGTGACTATATACCTGAACCTCACTAAATGGAATACACAGGAATCAAATGGACTTAATCTGTGGAAAGAGACGATGGAGAAGCTCAATATCATCAGTCAGAATAAGACCAGGGGATGACTGTGAAACAGAGCAAAAACTGCTCATATGCAAGTTCAAGTTAAAGCTGAAGAAAATTAAAACAAGTCCATGAAAGCCAAAGTATGACCTTGAGTATATCCGACTTGAATTTAGAGACCATCTCAAGAACAGACTTAGTGCATTCAACACTAATGACCAAAGAACAGATCAGTTGTGGAACGACATCAAGGACATCATACAAAAAGAAAGCAAGAGATCATTAAAAAGACAGCAAAGAAAGAAAAGACCAAAAGGGATGTCAGAAAGACTCTGAAACTTGCTCTTGAACATGGAGTAGCTAAAGTAAAAGGGAGAAACGATTAAGTAAAAGAACTGAACAGACGATTTCAAAGGCGGATAGAGTGAACAAAGTAAAATATTATAATGACTTGTGTGAAGACCCAGAGTTAGGAAACCAAAAGGTAAGAACACGCTCGGTATTCATCAAGCCGAAAGAACTGAAGAAAAAAATTTAAGTCTTGAGTTGCAATGCTGAAGGATTCTACCAGGAAAATATTAAACAATGCAGAAAGCATCAAAAGAAGATGGAAAGAATACAGAGTCAATATACCAGAAAGAACTGATCAATGTTCAACTGTTTCAGGAGGATGCATATGATCAGGAACCAATGGTACTGAAGGAAAAGGTCCAAGCTGCACTGAAGGCACTGGCGAGAAACAAGTCTCCAGGAATTGATGGAATATCAGTTGAGATGTTTCAACAAAAAGATGCAGCACTGGAAGTGCTCACTCATCTATGCCAAGAAATTTGGAAGATAGCTACCTGGCCAACCGACTGGAAGAAATCCCTATTTATGCCTATCCCCAAGAAAGGTGATTCAACCGAATATGGAAGTTATGAACAATATAATTAATATCACACACAAGTAAAATTTTGCTGAAGATCATTCAAAAGTGGCTGCAGCAGTATGTCAACAGGGAACACACACTTTACTGGTTTTGCTTCTCTAGAGAACCCAGCATAAGACACCTTTTTGTTAGTATATATGTCCCCATCCCAAGTCTCAAGATCCCATTTCTTTCTAATCAGTATCTTCACTTTAACTTCAGATCCATTAAAGTTTGAGATTCAGATGGCATAGTAATTCAGCCACTCTTACAATAAGGCTCTGGGGTTCTGCCAGTTGCTGAATGTATCTATTCCAATTATGCATTATGGAACTGGGGAAATCACTACAGGATGGGTTTGGGGAACAACTGGACCCATTGTGAGATGAACCTGAGCTAAGACTCCATTAATAATCTGACGTCCACACGTCTCCCACCCCCACTCCGAATAGTGGGCCACAGTGATGTTTTATATCTCTGGAATTAGTGTCCGTTCAGAGCCAGTAATCCAGTAATCCCAAAAAGTCTGATTATTTTCTTTTCCCCAATGAATAGTCACTCTCATGAAAGGCAGTAGGTCCCTTTGGGGAAGGCTGGGAGAAAGACTGACAGTATAAATTTTTGGCAGTGTAGTGGGGTCCTTCCCCAAGGGAACTCAGCCTCCCCTTTTTTCAAAGGGTTATAAGGTCTGTAAACTGTCTCAAGTCTGAAAATTGATTGAGAGGCTGTAACTCTCTATTCTGGTGATTCGAGTTAGATTGCCATTCACTCCAACTAGAAGTCTTCCACTTGTAGAGATCAAGTAAATATTTAGCGGATTTCCTACCTATTTCACTCCTAGAGACACCATGACTAAGTAACCAATGCCATTAAGTCCATATTAGATACACTGTTCTGATTACTGCTTTGATTCTGCTGTCCATTATAGTAACCACACCTACCTTATCTTTGTCGACTGAGTGTCATCAATCCCTACCACTACAGGGTCCAATCAGTCCCACTGTAGTTAAAAAACCAAAACCTGTTGCAGTTGAGTTAATTCTGACTCACAGCAACCCTATAGGACAGAGAAGAACTGCCCCATAAGGTTTCCAAGGAGCGGCTGGTGGATTCGAACTGCTGACCTTTTGGTTAGCAGCTGAGCTCTTAATCATTATACCACCAGGGTTCCCCATTGTAGTTAGGTGTCTTAATTCAGCTAGGGCAGTTCTCACTGTCAAATATGACTTACATAAAACAGCAGTCACAGCAGTCTTCAAGGATGCTGAGGTCCCTTCACAAATTTATCCCTCACCACTGTGGTAAAAGTTGTGTCCTCTGGGCACTCCATGTGTGGAGCTGTGAGTCTAACCTGCTGCTCTAATATGCGAATTTCCCTAAGCCTTTGGATAACTTCTTCTACAGTATACCAAGGCAGGCCTAGGACTTCAACTTGATTTAGTGTAGACTATGGGTAATCCATGCTTCAGTGAACCAACAAAATAAACTATTAGATCCTTTCCTAATCCCTAGAACTGAAACACTGAATGAATGAAGAATCTGTGCTTAGTGTGCCTATACAAATAAATTTAGACTGATCTAACTTTGTTCCTTGCACCAGTATCCCACATCCTTAATAGCCATTCGCACACATATTCCCCATGTTTCTGTTTGCACATGTTAGAAAAGTCAAGCAGTTCTTTTGGAGTGTAGCATACTTCCTCCTGGGTCACACTTTGTACTTCATCTTTTGGGACTCACTGGGTGTCATGAATTGAATTGTGTCCCCAAAAAGTATCTGTCAACTTGGCTGGATCATGATTCCCAGTATCGTACGACTGTCTACCATTTCGCAACCTGAGGTGATTTCCCTATGTGTTGTAAATCCCACCAGTATGATGTAATAAGATGGATTAGCAGCAGTCATACTGATGAGGTTTACAAGATTAGATAGTGTTTTAAGCCAATCTCTTTCGAGATATAAAAGAGAAGCAAGCAGAGAGACACAGGAACCTCATACCACCAAGAAAGCAGTGCCCGGAGCAGACTGCATTCTTTGGACCTGAGCTTCCTGTGCAAAGAAACTCCCAGAGCAAGGGAAGACTGATGACAAGGACCTTCCTCCAGAGCTCACATAGAGAGAAAGCCTTCCCGTGGATCCGGTGCCCTGAATTTGGACTTCTAGCCTACTGGACTGTGAGAGAATAAACTTCTCCTTGTGAAAGCCATCCACTTGTGGTATTTCTGTTATAGCAGCACTAGATGACTAACACTTGGACTTAAATCTAGTTATAGGTCTAGATGTAAAAATGGTTGGGGGAGTGTCCTGGGAATATTCAGCAATGTCTTGTAATGCATCTACCCCTGGTGATGTCCCACGCAGTGACTCTGACACTCTCCAGGCAATGATGCATATACTGCCCCAGGCGATATGTCAGACAAAGGGTCTTCTGACACAGGTGGGTTAATCTCTTCAGGTAGGGTCCAGGGGATAATGATTTTACTGGGGAGGGTGACTTAGCATACCGAGAGGGAGTAATCTCTTCAGATGGGAGTAAGAAGGCTGATTCTGTTGGCAGGAATGATTCAACGGCACTAGGGGCTCAAAGTCCCCAGCTTTCTGATCATCTGCCTATGTCCCCATCCCAAATTTCAGGATCCCATTTCTTCCCAATCTATGCCCTCACTTTAACTTCAGACAACGGTCAAGGTTGGAAATTTAGTTGGCGTTGTAATTCAACCACTCTTATGATAAGACCCTGGGTTTGGTTTTTGGCACTATCAGCTCTGTTACTACAAGAAATAAGGCTTTCTTCAGGGCATAAGTGCCAGCTTTGTGGTCTTTTATGAGACACTTGAGCTGTGACTCTGAAGCCCTGAGCTCATCACCACTGGTTCATTCACTGCTTCGTCTAGTGAAAGTAGGACCAACCAACCAGCTTCCTTTTACTTCTCATTCTGACAAAATTGTAGAAAAGAATCAAACATGCAATCACCCAGAGCTGTGCGTCTCAGCAAAACTTGATCTTTTGGTGGTGATATTTTTCATATTAAATATCATGGATTAGCAGCACTGTCTTTACTACTGGAGGCAGAGTCATCAGCGATTTTAAGGCAAGTCAAGCTTGAGAACCAATTTAGAAAACTCATCCTAATGATTGTTTCTCTAGAACCACTCTCAGTACCAAATATCTTAGGCCGAGTTCTCTAGAGAAGCAAAACCAGTGAAGTGTATGTATATATATATAGAGAGAGAGAGAGAGCAGGAGGGAGAGGGAGGAGAAAGAGTGAGAGATATTTATTTCAAGGAAATGGCTCACACAGTTGTAGAGGCTGGTAAGTCCCAAGTCCATGAGTCAGGTGTCAGGCTGGAGGCTTCTCCTCACACAGCTGCACTGACTGATGAACACAAGATTGGCAGGTCAGATAGCAGGCCACAGGCTCATGGGCTGCAGAATCCAACAAATTAATGATCGGCAGGTAATATGGCAGGCTATTCAGTCACAGCCTTTGGAGGCTGAAGAATCCCAAGATCAGAAGGCAATACAGCAGGCCGCTGGATAAAGTCCCAACAACCGGAGGTCACATGATGACCTGGATGCAGGATCCTGAGCAAGCAATCGAGCTTTGCTAGAACGTCCGTGTAAATATATTGGATGCAGGCCACACCCTGAGGAAAGTCCCCTTACAACTGATTGGCTGATGACATTAGGTCACATCATGAAGGATGTCTACATCATTACATAACTGCCAAACCACTGAGAATTATGACCCCAGCCTTCACCATCATACTCATCATCCTGAAGAACCTGACTTGATAGAATGATGGAATGGCCTTCTGAAGACACAAATACAATGACAGCTTGGCAGCAACACTTTGATTAGTTGCAGCAATGTTCTCTGGGAGACTGTGTATGCTAGAAAACAGCATCCAATATATGGTGCTCTTTTTATCATACCCAGGATTCATGGTTCTGGGAACCAAAGGGTGGAGACGGGAGTGGCATCACTCACTATTACCCCTAGTGACCCACTCAAAAAATTTTTGCTTCCTATCCCCAAGATCCTACACTCTACAGGCCTAGAGGTCCTGTATGGAGGACCTCTAGAGAGGAATGCTCCCACTTGGAGACACAACAAGGAATCCATTGAACTGAAGGTTAAAAATGCCACCCAGCCACTTTAGGCTCCTTACGCCTCTGGATCAACAAAGAAGAAAGTTTCCATATTGGCTGATGTGATTGACCCTGACTACCAAGGGGAAATCTAATTGATGTTGCATAATGGAGGTAAAAAAAGAGTATGTCTGGAATACAGGAGATCCCTTAGGGAGTCTCTCAGTACTGACATGCCCTGTGATGAAAAGTCAATAGCAAATACAGCAACCCAATTCCGGCATGACTACTAATGGCCCAGGAGTCCCAGTGGTGCCATGGTTAAAGGCTCAGCTGCTAACCAAAAGGTCAGCAGTTCAAATCCACCAGCTAGCTGCTTCTTAGAAACCCTAAGGGGCAGTTCAACTCTGTCCTATAGAGTCGCTATGAGTCAGAATCAACTTGATGGCAATGAGTTTGCTTTCAGTTTTTACTAATGGCCCAGACACTTCAGGAAAGAAGCTTTGGGTAATCCTACCAAGCAAAGAACCACAACCAGCTGAGGTGCTTGCTGAGGTTAATGGGAATATGGAATGGATAGTGGAACAAGCTAATTCTAAATGCCAGTTACAACCACATGACCAGTTGCAGAAACGTGGACGGTAATTGTTATGAGTATTTCTTCTTTGTAGGTGTGCACCAAATATGTTTGTTTTCTTCACTTATAAAATATAAGATGTAAACAGGACTAGTGCATTTTCAGTTGTACTCATGTTAGTTGTATCATGTTAGGTACAAGTATGACTTTGTAATTGTCTTTATTTAGAGATTTTGAATGGTTTAAGGATATGTGTACACGTGTAAATTTGACAAGGAGTGGACTGTGATAGTTAAGATTGTGCATCAATTTGGCTAGGCCATGATTCTCAGTGGGTTTGGCAGTTATGCACTGATGTAGTTTGGCAGTTATGTAATGATGTAGACATCCTCCATGATGTGATCTCATGTGATCAGCCCATCAGTTGTAAGGGGACTTTCCTCAGTGGTGTGGCCTGTATCCTATATATACATATATACACATATACATATATATGGACATTCTGGCAAAGCTTGCTTGCTCTGGATCCTGCATCTGGCTCATCACCAACTGACCTCTGGCTTTTGGAACTTGATCCAGCAGCCTTCTGTACTGTCTGCTGATCTTGGGATTTGTGAGCCTCGGCAACCTGTAAGCCAGCAGCCTGCTGTCTGACCTGATGATCTTGATTCATCAGCCAATGCAGCTTTGTGAGTCAGGAGAAGCCTCCAGCCTGACGCCTGACCCACAAACTTGGGACTTGCCAGCTTAAGAAGCTATAGAGTGTCCAAAGAAAATATCACATATGACAACCATAAAAGTTATAGGCTGGAAAAATTATGGGTAACCTTAAAATTCTTCTAAGAAGATAGGAAAAAAGTTGCCCTATATTGTGGGTCTGAAGCAATAATAAATGGAAATAGTTAAACTGCTTTAAATTGTACTCTGTTGTATTCACAAGGAAGGTATTAACCCAAGATACAGAAAGGGCCACATAAACCAGAGACTTCATCAACTTGAGACCGGAAGAACTAGACAGTGCCCAGCTACCACCAATGACCACCCTGACAGAGAACACAACAGAGTCCCTGACAGACCAGGAGAAAAGTAGAGTGCAGAACTCAATTTCTAGTAAAAAGACCAGACTTGGTGGTTTTTTTGAGACTGGAGGGACCCCAGAAGATATGGCCCCCAGACTCTCTGTTAGCCCAGAATTGAAGCCATTCCTGAGACCAACTCTTCAGACAAAGATTTGATTGGACTATTGGACATAACATGATACTTGTGAAAAGTGTGCTTCCTAGCTCAAGTAGATACATGAGACTAAATGGGCAGCTCCTGTCCAGAGGTGAGTTGGGAAGGCAGAGAGAATCAGGAGCTGGTTGAATGGACATGGGGAAGCTGGGGCGGAAAGGAGGAGACTGCTGTCACAGTACAGGGAGAGCAACTAGGGTCACATAACAATGTATGTATAAATTTTTGTATGAGAGACTAACTTGAATTGTGAACTTTCACTTACAGCACAATTTAAAAAAAACTGCACTCTGCTCTGTTCTGCTCTTCACGATAACATTACATTGAAATCACCTATTATTTTGATCTCCATTTCGGGGGGCTTTAATCAAATCTGAGTCAGAAAGAGATTCACTGTAATATTTTGTGATATCAACCATCCTCAAAGATATTCTGCAAATCTAGTCCTTAGATATTTTTTTTTTAAAGTCAGGTTTATTCAAGCATAGCTTACATTGAATAAAATCCACTCTTTTTAGGTGTACAATTCTATGAATTTCAACAAATGAATATAATTGTCTAACCATCACCAGAATCAAGGCATCAAATATTTCCTCCACTCCAAAAAAATCGCCTCATATACCTTTTAATACGTCTTAAAATTCATGTTCAAAGGGTAGATTTTAAAATACAGATATTCAGACCTTCCTCATGGCATGACTAATCTGATTTTTCATATTGTTACACCTTAATATTTCCTTACAATGTGTAAGTAATCTTGTTCTATACTAGAAACAGTATTCTTAGAACAAGGGGAGAAAACACCACGGGAAAACAGAAGAGCAAGGGGTCCAGTCTTGCTTGCTTGCTTTTCTAGGGAAAATATCCCAATTCTTTATGAAGTGGCAGAAAAAGTTTTCCTTTTAGGGCTGGTCTTTCCTTCTTATTTCCCAACATTTCTCTAATAGCAGGTAAACCTAGGTTACAAGCTGACCAAGAAAGGACTGGGAAACTGGTGAATTTGTAGGGTCACAGCTAGGAAGTTAGGGATTGAGTGAGACAAGCTTATGAACACTTTAAAGCAAGTGAGGAGACAGTCTTCAGTCAGGGACAAAGACTTCATGGAGTACAGTGTGGCACAAGCAAAAAGAAAATAGGACAAGAAAGTAACAAATTAAGAAAATGGGCCAGAGAAGAGTTTGGAGCTGTTTATTTGTAAATAAGCAGGGGTTGGCACTACAGGATCGCTATGAGTTGGAATCTACTCAATGGCAGTGTGTTTGGTTTGGTTTTCAGACTTCAGTCTCGGAGGCTAGCAAGCTAACACAGAGACCCAACACAGAGAGGTAGAGCATAAATGATCAGATCAGAGACCAGGAAAGAGTGAGGAAGAATTGAAATTCAAGGTCAGAGGAACTGAAATCTAAAGCCAAAAAGAGCGATGAGGTATAGGACACTGGAATTAACAAGTGGAATTATACTAGAATTGTGTCAATAATGCGGAGCCCTACTGGTGAGTGGTTAAGAGTTCAGCTGCTAACCAAAAAGTCAGCAGTTCGAATCCACCAGTTGCTCCTTGGAAACTCTACGGGTCAGTTCTACTCTGTCCTATAAGGTTGTTATGAGTTGGAGTCAACTCAACAGCTTTGGTTTTCTTTTGGTTTTGTGTTAATAATGACCAAGTTCCTCTGAGGCACACGCTCCCAGCTTAGGCAACCTTTCATGTTGTCCTGGCTAAATGGGGTAGGGAAATGCAAGGAACAGTGACATTTCGGATGACCAGCAAAGACTCAGGAAAGAATAAACTCTGATTTCTCATTTATTATTCAGAGTCTCACTCTAGACTCCTTGCCTTTTCCCCCTCTAGACAACCAATATTATTTTCCATTCATGTGCCACAATATCTCTACAGAGCAATTTTGTCATAAAAGATTGCAGATCATTTTCACAAATGTTCGATTCTATAGCATTTTCCAGAATCCTTCAGCGCTGGTTTCAGACATCTGAAGCCCCGATCAGCAGTATGCTTTAAGAATTAAAAAAATTATCTAGTTGGGGAAGATGTGTCATTGATTTTGTGAGTCTGGTATCTGAAAGCTAAGTCTCTGCTTTAACTGCCTCCAGAGTGGCAGCTCACTTTACCTGCTAGAAAAGATCATATTTTGGGAGATTAGATGGCATCAATCTCAGATAGCACAAAATTCATTTTCTAAAAGCCACATCTCTTACAGACAGATAAGAAAAAGCCAGACAGGAAGGTTACGGGATGGGGGTCTTTACATGTGCTTCTCTACCCCACCACATTTCTGCATTTGGTGTTTTGTCACTGTGACATGTGATCAAGGACATACTCAGACTCAAGGAACATATGTTCATTTTCCTTTTGGAACATGAGATTCTGTGTGCCCCCCCATTACCATATCACTGACACTTCTAGGACCCCTAGGGCACAAACAGTTAAGCACTCAGTTGCTAACAAAAAGGTTGGCAATTTGAAATCACCCAGCGGCATCATGGAAGAAAGACATGGCAATCTGCTCCTGAAAAGATTACAACCAAGACAACCCTACAGGGAAGTTCTTTCTGTCACATGCAGTGGCCATGAGTCGGAATTGACTCCACTGGCGCCTAATAACAACTAGCATGAGTAAGACCCAGCTCCTCTTGGCTAAGCTATCACATAATGGTTGAGTGCCTTGTAGCTGGGATATGGAGCTAACAGGTTTTGAATCCCATTCCCACAAAGAAAAGGGGTGTTTTAAAGGAGCTTCTTTATGAAAAGTAATAATTATAGTCTAAGGCTGATGTTGGGGCAGTGGCAGTTCAGTGGCAGAAGTCTTGCTTTCCATGTGGGAGATCTGGGTTCAACTGCCAGTCAATGCATCTCAAGCACAGACACTACCCATCTGTCAGTGGAGGCTTATGTGTTACTGTGATTATGAACAGATTTCAGTGGAGCTTCCAGACTAAGACAAACTAGGGAGAAAGGCCTGGTGATCCACTTTTGAAAATCAGCCAGTGAAAACTCTTTGACTCACAAGGGTCTGATCCCATTGTGCATGGGGTCTCCATGAATCAGAAGCCAACTTGATGACAGCAAACAACAGTGAGGCTGGTGTTATTATTGATTGGATTGTGTCCCCCAAAATGGTATGTTGAAGTCCTAACCCTTGGTACCTATGAACGTATGACATTGTTTGGAAACAGAGTCTTTGAATATGTTATCAGTGAACATGAGGTCCTAGTGGAGTAGAGTGAGTCTTAATCTAATCTGAGTGAATGTCCTTATAAAACAGGAGGAGAGACACAGAGAGACAGAGAGAGAAAGGACTGACATGTGAAGATGTATCTACAAGTCAAGGAATGCCTGGGGCTACCAGAAGCTTGAAAAGACAAGAGAATATCTTTCCCTAGAGATTTCAGAGGTTGCATCGCCTGGCTAACACATTGATTTGTACTTGTAATCTAGGAACTGTGAGATAACACATTTCTGCTCCTATAAACCATCTAGTTTGTGATATTTTGTTACAGCAGCCCTGAAAACCAGCACAGCTGGGATTCCATGAGGATAAGGTGGGAGATGAGATTCATCAAGTGGCAAGAAATGTGAGGAGTAATTATCTCAAGGAGAAGGAGGATGAATACTAACCAGTAAAAAGAATGCCAACAGGTTAGACTCCATGGAAGAAACAAGATTTTCAATTGCTAAAGCGCTCAGAGAAATGAACAAAGGGATAGATAAACTGGGAATGCTGAGTGACAAGAAAATTATCCAATTAGGGCCTCTGTAAGGAGGTTTTGTGTTAAATTTTAGCTTCTGGGCTCAATAAAGGAGTCCCTGGGTGATGTGGCACAAATGGTTAAGTGCTCATCTGCTAACTGAAAGGTTGGTGGTTTATGTCCACCCAGGAGCTCCTCAGAAGAAAGTCCTGCACTCTACTTCCAAAAGGTCACAGCCATTGAAAACCCTATGGGTACAGTTCCACTCTGACACATGGGGTCGCCATGAGTGGGAATCAACTTAACAGCAACTGGCTTTTGGTTTGGTACTCAATAAACTCCTGATGCCGTTGTCGCTAAAAAATTACAAGAGGAGAATCAGACTAAAGGTGGTGGTCAAAAAGAACCTTAATATGATCTTTACCTAATTTTTTAAAAGGAGAATATATCTGTGTATAACTGGTACGACAAAAATTTAAAAATGCTTAAAGACCTAGTTAATGGATGGTACCGGATTGTACTGAAGTAGTTCAATGCTACACAAAATAGCCTCGTGTTTGTTCTTAATGATTTTGTGAAAGGAATTCATTAATATTTCCTCATGAGATGTCTGATATTTTTAGTAAGTTCTGAAGTTTTCCCTGAGGTGCTCTGAGCGTTTGATCCTGACTTGGCTATCATCATGAATTTTGGGTTGTGGGGGCAGAGGCACAGACACCTGGGAAAAATTCTGACACCGGCCAGCTTCAGCTACGCGTTCAGGCAGAGAAGAAATTATGAAGAGTCCAAGGATAAAAGGAACTCTATAGAACCTACTACAAGAGGCAATCATGGGGATGGCTCAGGACCAGGAAGCATTTAGTTCCACTGTTCATGGGGTCACCATGAGTCAGGGCCAAGTCCACCCAGCTAACAACAACAATCACAAGAGGAGCTGGATCATCTCTACTGAAGAGGCAAGGCATTGTACAATAGAATACTATTTTACCCAAGGATGTTTTATATGTCTTGCAGGTATCTGGAAACCCATGTAGACTAATAGAGAATTCCATGACTTATTTCTTCTCTGAAAATGACAAAGTGTTATTGTGCTGTAAGTTCATCCATGGGCATGGCTCCCCATTGTGCTGACTGAGGTGACCTTAAAATACTTTGTGACTTTGGACACCTGAGACAGAGAAAGATACATGTTTCCTGACTCCCAGGACCCGTGCATCTTCAACCTTCCTCAGTACACTACTCAGAAGAGGCTACTGTATGTGGCAACCGTTCTTGTTGTTTTTAACTGCCCACGCGTTGGCCCCCGACTCATGGAGACTGCATGTTCCACAGAACAAAACACTATCCAGTCCTGCACCATCCCCATAAATAGTTGCCAATAGAATCTTTGTGATTCATAGGGTTTTCATTGACTGATTTTCTAAAATAGGTCTCCAGGCCTTTCTTCCTAGTTCATCTTAGTCTGGAAAACTCTGCTGAAACTTGTTCAGCATCATAGCAACACACAAGTCTCCATTCATGAACAGGTGATGGCTACAAATCAGGTACATTGGCCAGTAATTGAACCTGGGTCTCCTAACTTCTCAAGGGAAGGTATCTGGCTCGAAAATGACAAAGATCATATCTAATCACAACTTATTGGCCCAAATTGTTACATGGCCCTTCTCAACTACCACACATAATAAGTAATCTTAGCTAACCCCAAATAGCTCTCCTCGTGGTTGAGAAAGGACATTTAAGGGTAGAAATAACCTTCATGGAGCCCTGCTGGTACAGTGGTTAAGAGACTGGCTGCCAACCAAAAGGTCAGCAGTTCAAATCCACCAGTCGCTCCTTGGAAATCCTATGGGACAGTTCTACTCTGTCCTATAGGGTCACTATGAGTTGGAATCAACTTGACAGCAACAGGTTTGTTTTTGTTGTTGTTGTTTTTGGTTAATGACTTTCATGGAGTCTTTATGGGTCAGAATCAACTCAATGGCGTACAACAACAATAATGAGCTTCTGAAGCTCTAAAAGGGAAAACAAAACCTCTTGGTTCCTCCATTAGATGAACACCTATTTATTGGTGCTTAAAAAGAAATAACATAAATCACAGCGAGAGGGTACATGGCAAAAAAGAAATATTTAAGATAGTGTAAACTTCGGCATTCAAGATTAAACACTATAGATTTTAATAACAATTTTTATACTCAAGGGTTGTTTGACCTAGAAATTCTTGGGAAAAGAGGAAATATTCCTAATTTAGGAATAAAAATTTCCTACAGGATTCTAGGCAAAGAGGTGTTGCTCCTGTCCTTTCAGTTCATAAATCGGGATTGATAATACTTCAGTTTAAACCTTCGGAGTATTGCCACAATTAGTCCAACTGGAAGGCCATAAATTGTCACAGGTCACATGAACTGCACCCTTACTCTATTATTCCCAAGTATTCCTACCTAGCTAGTTTACTGACGTCTTAACTCAGTAAAGTGAAAACATGTAACGATTTTACTTTTTTACAATCATTGACTAAGACCATGCTCCGTGGATTCACCATTTCTTATCCCTTAATGACATCCTAAATGGGTCCTAAACCTTCCCAGTCACTTTCAGTTAATAAAGAGTCCAATCCAATTTAACACAGTTTAACACTTCAATATTATGTTGATACTCTATTGAATTTAACACTCATCTTCTCTGCTTCCACAGCATTACCCAGGGTTTGGCCCCGAGGATTTGCAGTGGGGCACGTCCTGGGTCACTTCTCACTGCTCTTCCACTGGCACAGCAGCTCAGTGAGATTCCAGGAGAGAAATCAGATCCAAGCCTCCCTCCATTAAATCCCTCCCGTCTCCAGGCATGGTGCTATTGGAGTGCCTCCCCTGCCTCCTCCAGTGAATCACCAGTGCCCCATTGTAAGCAATGCTACCACTGGAAATACTGAGCAATTCTAAGACAAAAAAAGAAAACACACACACACACACACACACACACACACACACACACACACAAAAACCAAACCATTGCCATGGAGTCGATTCTGACTAATAGCCACCCTATAGGACAGAGTAGAACTGCCCTAATAGCGTTTCCAAGGAGTAGCTGGTGGATTCCACTTGGTGGGCTGGATCATCTTTGTTTGCCCCTCCAGACCCACTCCCAGCTTCTCCATTCTGCCCTGAGCCCCTAAGGGGGCTGACCTCTATGGACTCCTTCAACAAGCTCTTGAGCTCTCTGGCCTCTGACTGGATTTGGCCAAAGGGTGCACTGCTGGATCAGAAGTCAGAGAAAGACACTGCAGTTTTTATTTCCTGGGTCTCCTCCTTGCTGGACCACAGGTTTGCAGTGACTGCATCCCTGCTCAGAAGACAGCAGGTCGTGTCAGGTGCCCTCCTCTGCAGATGCAACTTTCACTGGGTTCTGGTAACCGTCCCTTTTCCCCTTTGGGCTAGTGGGAGTTACAGCTTCCCACTGTTGCTATCATCATGCCTTAGTGGCTTACCTTAACTCAGCTCACAGCTTTGTGTATAGTCCCTTCATTAATCTCTCTTCAGTTGCTCTATCTGAGCGCATAATCTGTTTACTGTGTGCACCTTGACTGGGAAAGAAACCGTGCTTCTTATCCTGCCCCCACAAAAAGCCAGGAAAAATCCCCACATCCCCCTATTCAGAGGACTTGGAACCTGGACAATGTCCTTCTTTTGAGCCTCTGCCTCTACCCTAAGTTGTCTGCTGATATAAATTATGAAGGGCCTAAGACTTGAGGCAAAGGCAGCAGACTGTTTTGAACCCTTGTAATAAGTCCCAAAGGGAGTTTCAAATTTCAAATGCAAGTTTTCTTTGGACTATATATCACTTTGTAGTTCTCTGTCCTTAATTCACCAATTTACGATTCTGGGGCAATAGGAACAGCCACTCATCATGCTGAAACACCTACATTTATCAGTTTATGCAGTAAAAACTCAAGATCAATGCAACTCATCATAAACGGACTGATTTGCCTGCACTGCATTTTGTCTGTAAGTTTGGGTCGTCACTATCTTGAATAATCAACAGTTAATAGATGCTTGAGAATTTACCTTTATCTGTCTCATTACCTTCCAGAGAAAATAACAAGTTATTCATACAGAATTGGAGCATTTGTTCTCTGAGCCTTTTATTACGTTTTTAGCACATATCCAATATCAAAACAGTATTCCCAGGACACTAACAGAGAGATTCAACTAATGGCGTATTTAACAAAATAGCTGCTTTGAGGAAGAACAAGAGCACGATCCTTCAGATGCATTGTGCTGTGTGTTTCATTTTGCTTAATAAACCACTACCTGAGAGCTGTCTCCCGCTAACCTTATGCTTTATTTGCATTTTTTTTAGCTTATTAAATGTGAAGGCATTCAGAGGTTTGAGTGAAATTGCCAGCAAACTGTATTTCATGTTGAAGATCAGCAGGGGCCTTTTGGAGGGCTTCAATTTCTCTCTGAGTGTCAGGAAATCAGATTATTGCATCCAGCTGCAAGCTGTTTTGATTGAAATGAAAGTCTGATTTAATTTGGTACAAATGGCAAATTACTCCTCTATTTATCCTTGAACTGCATGTACCCACAAAGTACTAGATTTCAGGATGCTGTTAAAAGTTCAGAGTAGGAATGTAATTTCTTAAAGGTAGCTTCTCCCTGCTTGAACCAGTTGTGAAATTCCCATACATGTTGAAAGCTGCAGCCGAGGTAACATACACACATTCCTACACTCTCTGTCCTCATGTTGCTGATGGAATATTTGTGAAAATGGCATATTGCGAAAGGGCATCTGAAGGTTCTTGACACAATGCAACGAAGTGGCTTGGAGTGTTCACTTATTGCCACCACCTAAAAAGCAACCGAGGCTAAGACCATGCCACACTGGAAGGACTCTTGTTGTAGCTGCCATCCAGTGACCCAGGTGGCCCCGGACTCCTGGTGATCCCAAGCACAATGGACCAAAATTCTTCCCGGTCCTGTCCCATCTCGGTGATCTGTTGTGGATCACACCGTTGTGATCCATAGAGGTTTCACTGGCTGATATTCTGAACTAGATTGCCAGGCCTTTCTTCCTAGTCTTAGTCTGGAAGTACCACTGAAAACCGTTTGGCATCATAGCAACAACATGCAAGCCTCGACTAAGTGACAATCGAACCTGGGGGCTCCCACACAGAGGCAAGAATTCCTCCAGTGAATCACCAGTGCCCCACTGTAAGCAATGCTACCACTGGAAATACTGAGCAATTCTAACACAAAAAAAGAAAACACACACACAAAAAAAAAAACCAAACCATTGCCATGGAGTCGATTCTGACTAACAGCGACCCTACAGGACAGAGTAGAACTGCCCTAATAGGGTTTCCAAGGAGTAGCTGGTGGATTCAAACTGCTGACCTTTTGGTTAGCAGCCACAGCTCTTAACCATCACATCACCAGGGCTCCAATTCTAAGATAGAAAATCCTAAAATATCAGGCCCTTTAAAGAACAGTATTTAAAAGAAGAGACAAGACAAATTTGTTAATTAGTTTTGTTAAATCTTCTTATATGTTATAGCTTTTGGGAACAACTATACAGAGGAACATATTTTGGAGAAACAAAAGAACTCAAAACTTACAGAATTATCTTAACTTCACACTTTCAGAAGCCAGTTGTGGTTTCTGCAGTTTCCAGCTCAGAAAATCCACAACTGCAAAAAAACACAGGTTAGGATGTTTCCAGTTGAGTCAAAACGAAGGTTTATATGAAAACAATGGCATTCATTACTATGAATCCTATAAAGTGAACAGTTGGATGATTTGTTTTAAGGAGGTTTAAAATAAGAAAACTAAGTACATTGAATTTCTTTCCACTGAAGGGATACAATGATAATGAATTTTTCCAGTGACTGTTTAAACCTTCTCCATTTAACACAACAGCATTTGCAGAGACATAAAACCACAAAGTCCAGGTAGGCAGTAAGTAGCAATATAATTTTTAAAGAATGAGAGTTCATACATCTTTTTTATTTCTGATGCCAAGTCTGCTTATGTGGCTCTTCTGTGCCGCAAAGCTACCTTTATCTACCCTTCCACCTATTAAAATAACGTACATCATCAACTCAGCTATCACATTTACTCAGGTGCCTTCCCCATACGTAATGATGTTTACTTTCTCTAAACAAATATAGGATTTAATTTAGATGACTTATTTTAGCCAATAATCACAGTGCCCAACATTTTTTTCTGTGGATATGCCTTGCTCTCCAACTACTTTGTAAGGGCAACAGTCAAATATTCCTTTATTTCCCTCCTTCTGAAAATCTATTATAATGTCGTGCCCCACAAATGCTTACTGAATAGTCAGCATGGGTTCTGAAATGCCTTTGCAACTGTTTTTGCAATGCCTAATTTAAATATGGCTTTTAAAATACTGAAAAATTATTTTCTGTTTGCATTCTAGAATCGTAAGTATTCGTCTTAATTTTTGGAAGCTTCCCTATAATATTTCTTATTACATTGTTTTTTAAAATATAAACTAAGAAACAGTTTAAAATGGAGTTACACTTAGAAAATTTAGTTGTCCTATTTATGTAATGCAGAAAACAAATATGATGTCATAAGGTTTGAACTCCCTTGAGCCAAACAATAGTCCTTTATTTATAATTTTCAAATTGTATAATTTTAAAGCACTCCATTCTATATAATGCGAATTTTTGAGGCCCACAATTCTCACTGAGTACAGTGTTCAAGAATAATATGGTGAGTACTCTAATATCTGTGAAAAGAGAATCACACATGATTTTCTGTTAAGGGAATTTCAGGCTAATACGTGCTAATAAATGCTGAACTGAACTTATTAAGACAAAATGTTCTTGTAAATCAAATGATAGTCATTTTCTTAAAAAATGATGATAGCAGGTGTTCCTATCTGAACCATTCATTTACAGCATGATTTAAAATTAGTAAATGTCAACATGATGGAGGGTTAGCTTCAGAAAATACAGATTACGCAGACCATATTCAATGCAAGCAGCGAAGCATAAATAATAATCTTTCATGGTGATTTTCAGTTTGCAGTATGCTTTCACATACATTAAATTATTTGCTGCTTATAACAACTATGTAATAGAGGAGATAGGAGTATTATTACTATTCTCATTTTTCAAAAGAGAAAATTAAGGCTCAGAGAGATTTAATGACTCATCCAGGGTCATCTCATTTATGTTTTAGACTATAGAGCCAGAATGAAAAAGCACATCTTCAGATAACCAGTTCTATACTTACTCCAACATATCATGAAAATTCTTCAGCATTTTTAATGTTCTCACACAGAAGAATGAATCCTCAATGTAAATAATAGGACAGCCTTCCTGTCTGCAGCACCTGAAACCCCAGCGTGTGAAGGAGAAGCAATGGAGAGAAAAAAATAATCCACACTATTTCCCATTCCCTTTTCCCTCATTGTTTTCTCAAAGACTGATATATATTTTTTAATTTAAAAAATACATCAGCCTGACTATGCATTCTAATTTTAGCCTTATAATTCTATTCTCCTGATTAATATTTTCATACACCTGGTTTTGTGAAAAGTGGAATCGCAGATAACAGAATTTAGATCAGCCTTATACAAGATACCAAAAAAAAAAAAAATCCAATACAGCGTAAATGAGAAGAATCAAAGGTGCCTCGTGCCTTCTTACTGCAGTTCCATGTATAATGGCCGACTCTGACAGATAAATGGCCAGTATCTCACAAAATTGTCTATTTTCTCAGTGAAGCAAGGTATCTCTTCTTCACACATGGCTCACGAATTACAAATCTGTTCTGATTGCTGGTAATGCTATGGACTGGATGATTAAAAGAGCATCTGAATGATAATACTTTCATTGTGTGCTCCCCAAGAAAGAGACAAGAGAGTGGAGGAGAAATAACACTGACACCTGAAATCCTAAATTTCTTTTCCGGAAAAAGAGGTTAACACTGTATCAATGATTTCAGGACGAACAGCAAGAGAGGAAATACAGGATTTGGTATGAATGATCCCTGTTATCAAAATGAGAGGTCAAACTAAGATATCTGGGCCACCGGCCATATTTAGACCACGGCTCCTCAGTAAGATTGCCCAACGGGCAGGCGACACGTGAAGCTCCAGCTAACCAAAGAAACCAGAGGAGTTAGTTTTTTGTAATAATTTGAAATTTAATGTTCTAGGAAAAGCATTGAAACAGAAATCACGTGAAAAATCAGAACAATAGTGGACTTTCTTTTAATTTTTATGCATCAATTTTGGTTTTGTTTTGAATAACATATTAGGGATTTGGTGAAACGGTATTTTCAGTGCTTATTAAAAACTCTGTTGGTCTGAATTCAGCCTTACCGCTTTTGCCCTTCTGCATCTCTTGTATTGAGGCTGGAACTTTTCCCAAGGAAAAAAAAATTCCATAAATTTAGTTCAGAACCTTGGCAAGTGAAAGAATGGAATTCATAAGTAGGACTTCAGTTCTTTATAAGTCACATTTCTGGGACAAGAAGAACAAGAGGTCAGAGGTCACGTCCCATCTCCCCTAAATCTCTGGGGGCTTTCCTCCTTCTGCTTATTCAGTCACACTATTTCCTCTATCTGATATTTTATTTTCCTTTGAGATTCAGGTTTTATGTTACCTTTAAGTTTTTACTAATATCACCATCCAAAGTGATCTCACCAATTTCCGGGCTCCAGAATTAATTTGTTCATAACTCTTTGGTGTCATTCATCACATTCTACCTTAAAATAGAATTATTTTTTGTGTTATCTGCTACTAGACTCAACTTCCTTTGAGAAACATTTTCATTCACATCCTCCAAAGACCTAGAAATAATAACCATTCAGTTAATGTCTGTTGAATGAAAGAAGTGATGGTGATTTTCTAAATCTCTGGCACCTTCGATCATTGCTTGTCCTCATTTCTTGTGGTGACCTGACATCTGAGTGAAGCCTCACCTCTGACATACCAGTGAAGCCAGAATGAAAATCTTTAGCAACGTTATTTTTCAGTTAAAAAAAAAAAAGCCCCTTTGTATGGATGCAGTGTAGCAAACCTATTTTTTTAATTACTTTAGAAAAGTGTTTTCCAGTTTTTTGCTAACATTGAAATTTTTTTCACTTAAATAAGTCACAGTGATATTTTCAGTAAAGTGTATGAAATATAGTAAAACTGACTACAATCAGACAAATATAATTCCACTGTGTGAACACAGAAGAATGTTCAACTTTTTTTTATTGTTGTTGAAAATACAGAGCAAAACATATACCAATTCAAAAATTTCTATATGTACAATTCAGTCACATTGATTACATTCTTCAAGTAATGCAGCCATTCTCACCCTCCTTTTGTGAGTTGTTCTCACTCATTAACATAAGCTGACTGCCCCACCAAACTTCCTATCTAATCTTTCAAGTTACTGTTGTCAATTTGCTTCCATATGGATAGTTCTTCAAAAAAGCACAATGCTTAACGCGGCCATTCTTTCCTAATTGAACTAAACTATTGTTTGGTTTAAAGAAGACGTCGGGGGATATTTTTGGTTTAAGGTTTAAAGATTATATCAGGGTAACAGTTTCAAGGGCTTATATAGTCTCAATGGCTCCAGAATGTTTGGATTCCATGAAAATTTGAAATTCTGTCCCATATTTTCCCCCTTTTGATCAGAATTCTTCTATAGAATCTTTGATCAAAATGTTCAATAATGGTAGCCAGCACCATCCATTTCTTCTGGTCTCATGGCAGAGGAGGTAGTTGTTCATGGAGGCAATTAGCCACATATTCCATTTCCTCCTCTTGTTCCTGACTCTCCTTCTTCCTCTGTTGTTCCAGGTGAACACAGACCAATTGTATATTGAATGCACACTTGCAAGCTTTTAAGACCCCAGACACTAACCAACAAACTAGGAGGTAGAACAGAAGCACTAAAAATGCTATTAGTCCAATCAACTGGGGTGTCCCATGAAACCATGACCCTAAACCTCCAAACCAAGAAACCAAATCCCATGAGATGACTTGAGACTACAGTTTAGGAAATCCTATGGGGCAGTTCTACTCTGTCATATAGGGTTGCTATGAGTCGCAATTGACTTGAAGGCACACAACAACATACATGCAATGGAATACTACTAAGCCAGAAAAAGAAGTGAAGTCCTGACAATCTACAACATGGATGAAGCTTGAAGATGGTATGCTGAGATAAATAAGTCAATCACAAAACGACAAATATCGTATGACCTCACTTTTATAAAAAGACAACCAAAGACCAAACCCATTGCCGTCAAGTTCATTCCAACTCATAGCGATCCTAGAGGACAGAGTAGAACTGCCCCATAGGGTTTCCAAGGAGCAGATGGTAGATTCAAACTGCTGACCTTTTGGTTAGCAGCCAAACGCTTAACTGTGCCACCAGAGTTCCATATAAAAGAACAGGAAAATATATAGAGACCAAAGTCTTTTATTTTAAGTAAGCATAATTTTTTAGAATGGTTTCAGAGTTATAGAAAAAATTAAGAGAGTGCAGAAAATTCCCATGTATCCCTGACACAGTTTCCCCTATTATTAGTGTCTTATATTACTTTGGAATTTTTTTTATAATTAACAAACCAATATTGATACATTAATATAACTTAAGGTCCTTAGTTTATTCAACTTTCATTAGATTTTACCTAATGTCCTTTTTTCTGTTCCAAAACTCCATCCAGGATACCACATTACATTTTGTGATCACGTCTCCTTAGGGTCCTCTTGACTATGACACTTTCACAGACTTTCCTTGTTTTTGAAGACCTTGACAATTTTGAGGAGTATTCATTCATCAAATATTCTGTAGTATGCTTCTCTGTTAGAATTTTTCTCATGTTTTGCTTATGATTGGACTGGAGTTATGGGTTTTTGGGAGGAAGATTACAGGGGTAAAATGCCATTTTAATCACATCATATCAAAGTTACATGATTTATCGCTGTTGATATTGACCTTGATCACCTGGTTGAGACAGTATTTGTCAGGTTTCTCAACTATAATGCTATTCCTTCTTTTCCCCTTTCTCCTTCCATACGGTGCTCTGAAGGAAGTCACTAAGCACAGCCCACACTTAAGGGCTGGGGAATTAGGCATCCCCTCCTTGAGAGGAGAGTGTCTGTATAAAAGTCAAAAAACCAAACCCGTTGCCATTGAGTCAATTCTGACTCATAGCGACCCTATATGACAGAGAAGAACTGCCCCATGTGGTTTTCAAGGAGCAGCTGGTGAATTCAAACTGCCCATCTTTGGCTGGAGTATCTGTGTAAGTTATTTGAACTTTTTGTGCAAGGGAGATTTGCCTCTTCACCCGCATTTATGTATTCAACCATCTACTTATATCAGTACAAACATGGATATTTATTTTGTACTTTCGATTATAATCCAATAATACTTCATTTTGTTGCTGAAATTGTTCTCTCTTTCAGTGGGCTCCTGTGTCCCTTTGATATCCCCCCATCAGTGTACTGGTTTTTTGGTTTTTTTTCCCCTTTTTCTTTAGAACTTTGTCATTTTCTGGTTCTACAAGATGTTTCAGGCTTATCTCGTATGTTTCCTACCCTAGTCCTAGGATCAGTCATTTCTCCAAAAGCCTTGGTTCTTGCACTGGAGAATGGTATTAGAAACAAACATCCAGTAACTAGCTGTGATCATTGTCATTGGTGTGTCACTGCTTTTGTGTGTTCTTAGTCGGCAGAATGAAGAAATATGTATATTCTAACCCTTGTATATACACGTACTTGTAAATTTTAGGTGTAACCATCTGGATCTATGTTCAATTAAATGTGAATTTCTACTGATGTCTCCAACTCTAATCTATTACTACATGCACCATTGTAGCTTCTTCCTTTTGTATATCTGTAACCTCCCACTCCAACAGCGATAAACCTGGCTTCCACAATCTAACATCCATGTACTTAATTGTTCAATTCCAGTAGACACGTACAGCAGTATCAGAATTTTTGACCCTTATCCCCATAGGAAACAACATTCTGTACTAGAGTACAGTGCTTATATGCAGTTCCTTTTGCCTTTAGTCTTACAGACTCCACTCATTTCCAAAGTGACATAGTTTAGCTCCTTTTCCCAACACACCTTCAGAGATGTTGTTTCATACGTTTGTAATACAGTTAGATTCTTTTGTCACATTCTGCCTTTCTTCCTAGTATCCCACAACGTTAAGGATCACACTTTGTACTGTAAAGTTCTTTGGGTTTTGACAAGTGCATAATGTCACATATCCACCATATTATAGTATAATCCAGAATAGTTTCACCACCATGAAAAATCTCCTGTGTTTTCAGCTATTCAAAACTCCCCCACCCTTGCCAACTCCTCACTTAACCCCTGGCAACCACTGATCTTTTTATTGTCTCTATAGGTTTGTCTCTTGAAACGGTTGAACAATTTCAAGAGGTAGCATATGATCAGAAACCGAAGGTACTGAAGGAAGAAGTCCAAGCTGCACTGAAGGCATTGGTGAAAAATGAGGCTCCAGGAATTAACAGTTATCAATTGAGATGTTTCAACAAACGGATACAGCGCTGGAAGTGCTCTCTCATCTATGCCAAGAAATTTGGAATACAGCTACCTGGCCAACAGACGGGAAGAGATCCATATTTATGTCTGTTCCCAAGAAAGGTGATCCAACCAAATATGGAAATTATCGAACAATATCATTAATATCACACACAAAGTAAAATTTTGCTGAAGATCATTCAAAGGTAGCTGCAGCAATATGTCGACAGGGAACTCCCAGAAATTCAAGCCAGATTCAGAAGAGGACGTGGAACCAGGAATATCATTGCTGATGTCAGATGGATCCTGACTGAAAGCAGAGAATACCGGAAAGATGCTTACCTGTGTCTTACTGACTATGCAAAGGCATTCGATTGTGTGGATCATAACAAATTATGGGTAACATTGTGAAGAATGGGAATTCCAGAACACTTAATTGTGCTCATGAGGAACCTGTACATAGATCCAGAGGCAGTTGTTAGAACTGAACAAGGGGATACTCTGTGGTTTAAAGTCAAGAAAGGTGTGCATCGGGGTTGCATCCTGTCACCATACCTATTCAATCTGAATGCTGAGCAAATAATCCAAAAGCTGGACTATATGAAGAATGGGGCATCAGGATTGGAGGAAGACTCATTAACAACTTGCAATATGCAGATGACACAACCTTGCTTGCTGAAAGTGAAAAGGACTTGAAGCACTTATTGGTGAAGATCAAAGACCACAGCCTTCAGTATGGATTACATCTCAACATAAAGAAAACAAAAATCCTCACAACTGGACCAATAAACAACATTATAATAAAAGGAGAAAAGATTGAAGTTGTTAAGGATTTCATTTTACTTGGATCCACATTCAACACCCATGGAAGCAGCAGTCAGGAAATCAAAAAAACGCATTCCACTGGGCAAATCTGCTGCAAAAGACCTCTTTAAAGTGTTGAAAAGCAAAGATGTCACCTTGAAGACTAAGATGCACATGACCCAAGCCATGGTATTTTCAATCACATCATATGCATGCAAAAGCTGGACAGTGAATAAGGAAGACCGAAGAAGAACTGACGCCTTTGAATTGTAGTGTTGGCGAAGAATATTGAATATACCATGGACTGCCAAAAGAACGAACAAATCTGTCTTGGAAGAAGTAAAACCAGAATGCTCCTTAGAAGGAAGGATGGCAAGACTATGTCTTACATACTTTGGACATGTCCTGGAGAAGGACATCATGCTTGGTAAGTAGAAGGTCAGTGAAAAAGAGGAAGACCCTCAACAAGATGGATTGACACAGTGGCTGCAACAGTGGGCTCAAGCATAACAACTATTGTGAGCATGATGCAGGACTGAGCAGTGTTTTGTTCTGTGGTGCATGGGGTCGCTATGAGTCAGAACTGACTTGACAGCACCTAACAGCAACCACATAGTTTTGTCTTTTCTAGAATGTCAAATAAATGGAATCAGAGTATTTAGCCTTTTTAAAACTGCCTTCTAAAACTTAACAATACGCATTTAAGATTCATCATCGCCTTTTCATGGCTTAATGGTTCTCTCTCTCTCTCTAATCACTAAGTAATATCCCACTGCATGGATACCCCACAATTTGTTTATTCATTCACCCGTGAATCACCCATGAAAGACAACTTGTTTGCTTCCAGTTTGGGGCAGTTATGGATAAAGTTACTATAAGCATTTGTGTGCAGGTTTTTGTGCAGACATAAGTCTACAAATCAGTTGGGAAATATCTAGCTTGGGTAAATAACAATTGGTAGACCATACTGTAAGACTATATTTAGCTTTGTAACAAATTGTCAGACTATCTTTCAAATTGAAACTGTCTTACAAATAACTCTGTCATTTTACATTCCTACTAGCAATGAATTAGAGTTGCTCCACATTTTTGTACTGTCAGTTTTTGAACTTTAGCCATTCTAATAGGTGTGTAAGGGGAACTTCGTGGCGCGATGGTTAAGTGCTTGGCTGCTAACTGTAAGACTGGCGATTCAAATCCACCAGGTGGCTGCACATGAGAAAAGACCTAGAGATCTGTTCCTGTAAAAGAGTACAGCCTAGAAAATCCTATGGTGCAGTTCTACTCCATCCTACAGAGTCGCTATGAGTCAGAATCAACTGCACAGCAACAGGTTTGGTTTTTTTGGAAGGACAAATGGGAATCCCTGGGTGCTTCAATGGTTAGCGTGCTCAACTGCTAACATTTCAGTTGGCAGTTCTAGTTTACCTGGAGGCACCTTGGAATAAATGCCTGAAAATCTGCTTCTGAAAAATCAACCACTGAAAACCCTATGGATCACAGTTCTACTCTGCCATAAATGGGGTTGCCATAATTGTGAATCTACTCAACAGCAACTGGTAACGGGGCGGTGGTAGTTCAGTGGTAGAATTCTCACCTTCCATAAGGGAGAGTCAGGTTCAATTCCCAGACAGTGCCCTCCAGGTGCAGTCACTACCTGTCTGTCAGCAGATGGTTTCATGTTGCTACGATGCTGGACAGGTTTGAGCAGAGCCTCCAGACTATGACAGACTAGGTAAAACAAACTAGGAATAAAAGCTTGGCAATCTACTTCCAACAAAGCAGTCAATAAAAACCCTATGGGTCTCAATGATCCAATCCTGTCGCACACAGAAGTCGCCATGAGTCAGAGGCCAACTCCGTGGTAGCTAACAACAACAAAGGACTAATGATTCTGAGCATCTTTTCATATGATTATTTACCATCTGTATGTCTTCTTGGTTGAGATGCCTATTCAGAACTTTTGCTCATTTTTTAATTGGGCTGTCTGTTTTCTTGTTGCCACATTTTAAGGGTTCTTTGTATATTTTGGATACAAGTCCTTTAACAGATAGGTGTGTTGCAAATATTTTCTCTCTGTAGCTTATCTTTCGTTCTCCTAATAATATCTTTTACAAAAGAGAGTGTTTTTAATTTTAGTGCTTTCAAAATTATCATTTTTTTCTTTTACAGATCATGCTTTTGGAGTTGTGGCTAAAAACTCACTGCCAAACTCAAGATCACCTAGAATTTCTCCTATGTTATCTTCTAGAAGTTTTATAGTTTCTTCCTTTAAATTTAGGTCTATGATCCATTTTAACTTGGTTTTTATAGAACATGTTAGGTCTATGTAGAGATGCAAGGTCCCTGGCTGGTGCAAACAGTTTGTGCTCCACTACTAACCTAAAAGTTGGTAGTTCAAACCCACCTAATAGTGCTGTGGAAGAAAGACCTGGAGATATGCTTCCGTAAAGATTACAGCCAAGAAAACCCTTTGGGGAAATTCTACTCTGTAACACAGGGGGTTGCCATGAGTTGGAATTGACTTGATGGCAACAAGTTTGATTTGGTTTGGTTTTGTGTATAGATTCGTTCTCTGCATATTGATGTCCAGTTGTTTCAGTACGATTTGTTGGGAAGACTGTTCTTTGTCAATTACATAGCCTTTGTTCTTTTGTCAAATGTCAGCTGACTTTATACGTATGGGTCTATTTCTGGGCTTTCTATTCTATTCCATTGCTCTATGTATCTACTGTTTCACCAATAGCTCATTATTTTTATTATTGTAGCTTTATAGTAAGTCTCGAAGTCAGGTAGTGTCCGTCCTCTGACTTCATTCTTTCTTTTCAGTATTAGGTTGGTATTCTGGGTCTTTTGCCTTTCTATACAATCTTTGGAATCAGTTTGTCAGTATCTACCAAATAGCTTGCTGAGATTTTGATTGGAATCGTGTTAAGTACACAGATCAAGTTAGGAAGAATTGGCATCTTAACAGTATTGATTCTTCCACCATTTATGTGGATCCTCCTTGATTTCTTTCATCCGAGTTTGTAGTTTTCTGCATATAGATCCTACACATATTTTGTTAGATTTATATATTAGTATTGCATTTTTGTTGCTACTGCAAATGGCTTGATGGTTTTAATTTCAAATCCCAATTCCTTGATGATGCTATATGGAAAAACAGTTGACTTCTATGTATTAGTCTTACATCCTGGGACATTGCTATGATCGCTTATTAGTTTCAGGAGGGTTTTTTATTGTTGTTGTTGTTAATTCTTTGGAATTTTCTACATAGACAATCCTGTTATCTGTAAACAAAGATAGTTTTATTTCTCCCATCCCAATGTTTACACCTTTTGTTTCTTTTTCTTGTCATATCGCACTAGCTCGAACTTCCAGCACAATGTTGAATGGAAGTGGTGAGACAGCACATCTTTGCCTTGTTCCTAGTCTTATGGAAAAAAGTGTCCAGTTTCTCACCATTATGTACGATGATAGTGTAGTGTTTGTTTTCTTTGTTTTTGTTTTTCTAAGATGTGTTAGAGCTAAGGATTTTTCCTGAATACCAAACTTTTAAATAAACATTATTGTGAGAGTATATCCTGAATTTTAATTTTCTTTCTGACCCTAGTAGAGTGGTAATATAAAAAGCAAAGTATTTCAAAATATATTTAAATTGTTTAACATAAAACTTCCAAATATGAAGAAATAAACTTGCCACTATTTTTTTTTATTGATAAAATAACTATCATTACATATGTGTTATATTTTAAGGAGGGTACTTAAAAACTAAACTGAAGAAATCATTTAGTACACAAAAGATAGCCACCCTTTGTTTTTCTGAGTGTGAATTCATAATAAATTAAAAAATCATAACATCTTGGAATGACACCTATCAATAATATGAGTGTTATGGATTGAACTGCATCCTCCCAGATATGTGTTGGGATTTTCACTTCTAAACCTGTGGATGTAATCTGATCTAATGTAATACAATCACCTTCCATACTGCAATCTAATGTACTGTGATCAATCAGTTGAGGTCATACCAGTGTAGGGTAGATTCTAAGCTTAATCACTTCTGAGTTATACAAAGAGCAGTATAAACACGGCGACATGTAAGCACAGGAAAGACAGACACTAACTGATGATGACAGAGGCAGATGCATCTGCGAGCTCAGGAATGCCAAGGATTGCAGGCTACTGGAAACCAAAATAGACAAAGAAGGACCTCCCCTTGGGCCACACCTGAATTCAGACTTCTAGCTTCCTGAAAATAAATTTCTGTCCTTTAAAGCCACCCATTTGTGGAATTTGTTTTACAGCAGCATTAGGTAACTAAACCGATGAGCCATAAATTAATTTCCAGGTACAAATGCAACATCAGAGACTAGAAATCTGCTGTTATATAAAGCATTAGACTAGATTCTAAATCAACTAGGCATTTTCAATTAGGAAATTCCTTTCTCAAGGAATTCAAACTGATGCTCTAGAGTGTCACATCTGTACACGGTGTGCAAATACAACAGCCGGTTTGAACCAGCCTGGTACTAAACTGGTACTAAGCCAGAAGGAACTTAATTTTACTAGTAGCAGAGTTCTTCCCCCAACCCCAAGGCTTTTTAATGGGAAAAAGTACATTTCTTATCTAAATAATAGAAAAAAAAAAGAAAAGAAAATTAAATGGGTAGGGGAAAGATAGAATAAACTGAGTTAAGGGCTGACCTCCAGACTAAAGATATAACATAGAGCATTTTCAAAATCTTTATATACTTCAAACGAGTAAAGCACATAACTCAAATGTACTTCCTGGACACAAAAATATGATTATTATATAATTTATCATAAAATTTTATCACAAAACTTAAATTAGGACCAAATTAGATTTAACCTAGGCCAAAGAAGTCAGTACCCTGAGGATTTACAAATTCCTGGAGACTTATAAATCTCTGCATGCAATGGAATAATGAGGCAGACTCTGTTTATTCTACCTTAAAAAATGAAATACAACTCTCAAGAATATGAAGTGTACAACACATTGTTTGTGAGGTTAAATGGATAAGAACAGAAAAGATGGAAATGTGACTAAGCAGAGTCCCAGGACAAGGCTAAGATGAATGAGAAGGGGCTGACTGTCCCTCACAGCTGTCCAGCGACCTTCACACGTCAGGAATCAGCTCAGGACTTGAACCACCTTAAGAAGCTTGTCTGTGTTTTGCTCTTCTTCCAGAGAGAATCTCTACGAGAACACTTCAAGAACACTTCAGAAGAAGAGTGTTCACCCTTTTCTTTCAGATCTCCCGAGTATGACTCCACATAACCTCTCTCAGTATCTAGCAAGCATTGTAAACTCTCGCCCCTACTACATTGTGTGAGGCTGCCTATCAGCTGTGTGGTCTTTCATTTTAGAAGGTTGCACATGACATTTTCAAAAGGTGAAAGGGAGCAAAACGTGACTTACAAAAAAGAGAATGGTATCCCTCAAAGTGAACATGAGTATAAATTAGAATATCATGTCTTCATGCCACTCAGAGCAAATAAAATTTTCAGAGTCACAAGTCCCTATCTACTACATATTCATCAAATAAAGAACTAAAGAATAGTTCTCATGTTTAAATATCAGATACCTAAAACATTTTAACAGACTTTGATCAATTCCAAAATGGGATTTATCTGTGAAAAAGATAGAGTTTCCTTTTGAAACAAAATACAATAAACAGAACAAAAAGATTCTTTTATGTGACTGTTTCATTGATAGCTTTTACACAGCCCACAAACTCTTGACAATGAACTCTCAATAAAGCTCAGCTTCTAAATGTCCCCAGCATGGGGCTGGATGCTGAGCTACTGTCCTGGAAAAACTGATCAGGTCTTTAAGTCCAGGCAGGCTGTATGGTAATCCTGGCTCCTAGGTTGCTAGTCGGTCAGAAATAGGATTTATCTGCAGGTTTCTAATATTTTATCAGCTATAAGCAACGTCTATAGATCTAGGACCCTTCCTCCCCCACTAACTGTTTATCAGAGAAATAGCTAAGTATGGATTCTGCTTTATGATGTCCCTGCCCTGAGGGTTCCTACCACTTCTCTTGGCCAGGGGTGGTATTCTTGGTTTAATCTCCTTTATTTCCAAACACAATGCCACCAGCACCCTGCCTAGCTGTCCTCTAGATCTAGTCTCTGTTATTACTGCCCATTGCTGAGCATGACTCAAGCAAAGTTCCAGAGTTCAGCAAGGCAGAAAGGCTCAGGTGGCCAAAACTTCCCTGTCAGCTCCCATCTTAGGAAAACGTGATTTGTCCTCTGCCATAATTTAACCTCCACTTTGGGCATTCTCTTCATAGGGGATAATTTCTATTTTCTCTACGAATTGCAAATTCCTGGAAATTAGTTCTCAAATGTCACTGCATATAAGAGTCAGCATCAGGGCTTGATAAACGGGCACATTCTAGACTCCACAGTTAAAGATTCTATTCCCTAGGTCTGGGTGGAGTCCAGAAAAGCTGCAGAGGGAACAAACTTGCAGAGATCTGTGTGTCATTTTGAGAAGCAGTGGGCACCTCCTCAGGACAGATACCTCACTTAACAGAAATGCTTTGTAATGATGTTGATGACTGAACAGTAAATATCTGCTATAAATAGTTGCTACTGACAATTATTAAATCAGTTGGAAAGGTCAGTTTGACAAAAGTATTTTTAAAAACTGGCCATACAGATAAACATTAAATTTTGTTTAATTCTACAGTTCAAATATATCCTTTATTTTAAAAGTAGATGAAAATGATATCTGTGAGCTGAAAAGTAATGTCTCTAATATTTAATGTACTCAGCTCAATCATCAATACTAGGTTAAAAATTATATGAATGGAGGGAAGAGGTGCATAGAATATTTTTAGATTCCTTCAAAGAAAACTGAACTGCTTTACAAGGACAAATAAAATCTGCATTCTAATCTCAGTGTGAACACTTTTTTTGTTTGTTTTTTTGCACGTGGGCATAAATAATTACTCCATGGAATAACTGAAAAAAATGAAACAGAATTTAGGTGAGAAGACAGAAATTTGGAACACTATGCAGCAATAAGATATTTTTTTCCCTAGAGATGCAACTTGGACCTATACATTCTGGAACATTCTGTCCTGTTGCTCTTATAATACATTTACACAATATCTCTTTCCAAAGCATGATTCTGTATATCTTGCAAAAAGCAAAATTACACTAAAATATTTTAGTTGTCCTAAACCCGTCCTGTTGCCGTCAAGTCGATTCCGACTCATAGCGACTCTATGGGACAGAGTAGAATTGCCCCATAGGGTTTCCAAGGAGGGCCTGGTGGATTTGAACTACCAACCTTCTGGTTAGCAGCCATGGCTCTTAACCACTATGCCACCAGGGTTCCCTCAGTTGTCCTAGTAGATGTATATTTCTACTCAGGATGACCTCCTTTGGAAGCAAATGTATTGTATACAGGATTACAACTATCCCCCAGCGAAATTCACCAAAGGCATACTAAAACTCTACATTATTTAACTCTGGCGCATCACTTCAGTATTCACCGAAAGTAGGTGACGTTGTATTATCCTAAGAATTTCATAGTATAGGCCAATATTATAAAGAAACCAAAAAAACCCCACTGCCATCAAGTCAATTCCAACTCATAGCGACCCCGTAGGACAGAGTAGAACTGCCCTATTGATTTTTCAAGGCTGTAAATCTTTACAGAAGCAAACTGCCCCGTCTTTCTCCCACAGAGCAGCTGGTGGGTTCCAATCACTGACCTTTGGGTCAGCAGGTGAATCTGTAAGCACTGCACCGCCAGGGCTCCTTCATCAATACTGTGCTTCCGTCCAATGAAGCATATGCTATATCATGTTACTCAGTTAACTGACCATCACTTCATCAAGCGACTGGATTAATCCATGCTCTCTAGTGCTTCTCTAAAACTTACCAACTGGTGCCCACAACATGGAGAAACTTTGTAATAATCGATATATTCCTAATGCACTTCTGCTACCGTCTGTTGAATTGCGTGAAGTCAGGAGTCAGTTTTATTTATTCCCAGACTTGTTCATGCACGTTTTTATTTTCCATTTGTATTATGTAAGTTTCTTAAATTTTATGTAAACGAATAAAACAGGAGTATGAAAACAGACTTGCTTCTAAGAATATTAATGTAAATGCCTTGGTTAATGTTAATGGGATCCTGTGATTCAAGTTGTCATGAATAATAATGCTATCAGATGGCTAAAATCCAAAACGCCTATAACACCAAATGCTGGCAAAGATGCGGAACAGCAGGAACTCTCTTTCATTGCTAGTGGGAGTGCAAAACGATACAGCCACATTGGAAGACAGTCTGGCAGTTTCTTAGAAAGCTAAATATAGTCTTACCATATGATTCAGTAACCGCACTTCTAAGCATTTACTCAAATGAATTGACAACTGTGTCCACACAAACACCTGCACACAAATGTTTACAACGGGTTTATTCATAATTGTCAAAAATTGGATGCCACCAAGATGCCCTTCAGTAGGTGAATGGATAAGCAAACTCTACTACATCCAAATAATGGAGTATTATTAAGCAATAAAAAGAAACGAGCTGTCAAATTAAAAAAGATACGGAGAAACTTTAAATGCATATTGTAACTGAAAGAGGCCAGTCTGAGAAAGTTATATACGGTATGACTCCAACCTTATGACATTCTGATAAACGAAAAATGATACAGGCAATAAAAAGATGAGTGGTTGCCAGGAGCTCAGGGGCTAGGATGAACAGGTGAAACCTGGGACACGTTAAGGGCAGCAAAATTAAAAATAAAACTTAGAGAGACATCAGCAACAAGACAGCTCAAGTGAATCACCGTGTCATGACTCCATTAACTGTTTCGAACTTCAATAAAGGAAATTCCTAAATTCCTAGGAACAATAGGTTACAGGATATAAAAATTTAATTGTGGGTGCTTAAAAGTGTCTAGGTTCCGGAGTGGTGCAAAAGATTTGTGCTCACAAATGGTTTGCACTCTCAAAGGTTAAGCACTTGGCTGCTAACCAAAAGGTTGGCGGTATACACCCACCCAGTGTCTCCATGGAAGAAAGGCCTGGCGAATTATTCCTGTTTGGGGCAGTTCTACTCTAGCACATGGGATCGTTATGAGTCGAAAATCGATTCAGCAGTACCCAACAACAGTCAACAACCAAAAGGTTATTGGTTCAAATCTACCCAGTGGTGCCACAAAGGAAAAAAAAAAAAAGCCTGGCAAAATACTTCCACAAAATTACAGCCAAAGGCACCCTGGTGGCAGAAACTGTTAAGCGTTTGGCTATTAACTGAAAGGTTGGTGGTTTGAACTCACCCAGTGTCTCTGTGGGAGAAAGACCTGGCAATCTGCATCTGTGGAGACTGCAGCTGAGAAAACCCTATGAACAGTTCTACTCTGTCCAGTGGGGTCACTATAAGTCAGAATCAACTCCAAAGCACCTAACAACAGTAACATTTATTGCTGGTGGAAATACAAAATGGTACAGCCACTTTGGAAAACGGTTTGGTGGTTTCTCAAAAAGTTAAACATAGAACTCCCACTGTTGTTGTTAGGTGCCATCAAGTCGGTTCCGACTCATAGTGACCCCATAGGACAGAGAAGAACTGCCCCACAGGGTTTCCAAGGAGCGGTTGATGGATTTGAACTGCCAACCTTTTGGTTAGTAGCCGAGCTCTTAACCACTAGCCCACCAGGGCTCCAAGTACATATGATCTAGCAATTCTACTCCTATTCAAGTCAAGAGATTTGAAAGCTGTGATGCAAACCACACACACACACCAGTGTTCACTGCGGCACTATTCGCAATAGCCAAACAGTGGAAACAAATAAATGCTCATCCACAGATGAATGGATGAACAAAATGTGGTGCGTACATACGATGGGATGCTACTCAGCCAGGAAGAGAAATGAAGTCCTGATACAAGCTGCAACACAGAGGAAACTCAGAAACATTATGCTGAGTGAGGTAAGTCAATCACAAAATGACATACTCTATGAGTTCACTCATAGGAAATATTCAGAACAGGCAAATGTACACAGACCAAAGCTTATTAGTGGTTACCAGGGGCAAGAGGAAGGGGGAAGGGAGAGCCATTGTTTAGGAAGCAGTGAGTTTCTGTTTATGGTGATGGAAAATTTAGCAATGGATAATGGTGATGGCTACTCAACATAATGTAATTGGTGTCACTAAACTGTACATGTGAAACACGTTGAATTGGCAAATGCTGTGCTATATATATTCTTCTAACAATTTAAAAAAGAAAAGAAAAACATTTTAAAAGGAAAAAAAAAAAATTACAGCCAAGAAAACCCTATGGAGCTCAGTTCTACTCTGTAACACCTGGAGTTGCTATGAGTCAGAATCGGCTGGACAGCAACTGATTTGGTTTATGTAAAGGTGTCTAAATTTCAGTGACAGAACTAACATTGAATTAGAATTTTAAGATGCACCATGCTTTCCAAAAGTATATCATAGGCTCAATGGGATTTTTCAGTAGTTTGGTGGGCTGAAGAGTCAATAAAGTCAGGTGATTAGAGCCTCCGTTGTTATTTTCCTGGCCGTGAAGATGGGTCATGGCAAACGTAATTGATGGAATCTTTTACACAGAATACAGCAAAAAATGAATTAGCTCTATGTTACTTTCCTAGAACTGCCGTAATAAAATATCACAAACTCAGTGGCTTATAACAACAAGAACTTATATTCTCACAGCTGTGGAGGCTAGAAGTCCAAATCAACATGTAGGCCAGGCCATTCTCCTTGCAAAGGCTCTTGTGGAAGATCCTTTCTTATCTCTCCCAGCTTCCACTAGCCCAGGCCTTTCCTTGACTTGTAGATGTACCTTCATATGGCCACTTTCCCTCTGTGACAGCCTCCATGTCTCTTCTCTTTTATAAGGACACCAGTCATATAGGATTAGAATCCACCCTACTCCAATATGACCTCTTGTTAACTTAATGGTAACATCTTCAAAAACCCAATTTCCAAGCAAGGTCACGTTCACAGGTTCACATAACATCAATATATCTTTTTGGGGGACACAGTTCAATCTCTAATGGCACCCAGACACAATCCCTGGTAAGCATTTTGGAATCTGAAGAAGTTCACCTTTACCTGTAGATGGATTTAAAAATTATAACAAAAGGATAAACACAGATTCAACTAATCTGATGCACAAATTTAACTTTGAGAAAGACAAGATTGAGACATGTAGCTTGGGTACTCAGAAACAAAATTAGGTCATTTATTAATTATTTAATTGAACACATCTTTATTAACAAAGTTAGTATGGCCTGAAAACAGTGTATCTATGCCCACAGTGATCTCTTAAATATAGACTGCAATGTCTACCTACGTAAAACAGAGATTAGAGATAAAACTGACTACCAAACACAGGTGTTTTGAGATTACAATGATAATAAGCCAGGATGAGACACCTATGCTCTTAAAACTACTGCCTAGTATGCTACATGAAATAAAAGAACTAGTATACTTTTTTCCTTACAGGAATTCTTCTGAGAGCCAGTGAATTATGTTACGACTGGCTAATGTTACTTTCCTCTCTCTCTCTCTCTCTCTCTCTCTCTCTCTCTCGCTTTTATCTGTAGTGTTAACAGACTCTAGTGTCATTGGACGCTAAAGGAATTCATGGAGGATAATTAGCTTTCCCCTCCCACCCCTCATCTCCACAGCTATCTGAAAATGAAATGACCCCTCAGGAGACAAATCAGTGAATGAAACATTTGAATTACATATATACATTCAAACTAAATGGGATCTGAAACAGCTATCGCATTAAGAGGTCAAAATGGACCAATTTGAAATTCTAATAAATAATGCTGAGGCTTACAAAATTGGTACACAAACCTGTTAATTCCAAGGACAACCAAGACAACATAGACCTTCAATTTGTGATTACTCAATATTTTTACAAGAGCATACTTTGGCATCTTGTTATCTGGGAAACAATCATTGCTTTGACTTACATATTGTTTTGGATGAAACGGTGTCAGATTAATAAGGTTTTAGTGGAGTGGCATGGAAATTAATTAAAGATATGCACCTATATTATTCCCTTTGTGAATAACTCTATGTAACTAAAACGAATCAATGCTTAAATTCCATGCATTTAGGGGTTAGTTTATGAAAAGCAGTCAACTCACCTTCTTGTGTGCTATGGGACCTACTTATGATGCTTATCTCCTGTCCTACTTCATCATAAGAAAAACCTCATGCAAATACACAATCTTCTCACTTGTGCAATTCAGTTGCTTTTAAAGTACTTTGTTGCAAGATGTTTTAAATGTATTTCAGAAAGAGAAGCCACAGGGAACATGCTTGCAATGGATCTGTGACTTTAGCATCATGCTCACAAATCAGTAAATCAGTGTAAATCTGTGGTTCTTGATGTCTGGAGATATTTGTGGTTGTCACAACCCGGGTGGTTGAGGTAGAAAGGGGTATCTAGTTGGTAGAGGTCAGGGACACAGCTAAACATCCTATAATGCACAGACAGACCCCACAACAAAGAATTATCCAACCCAAAACGTCAATAATGCCAAGAGGTTCAGAAACCCTGGTGTACGTTCTCAAAGACCCTCATGAATTCTTCCATAGACTTGTAGCTGGTCTTCCAAAAAGCTGGGGAGCAGCTTGCTTTCAGGTGCCACAGAAGGATGCTTTCCTATTATTGCACAAAAAGGTAAAATGCTTGGAGTGGATGGTTTTCCTGCTTTAAGTTTTGGGTAAAACGTGGCTCACGTTAAAGACACTGCAGCCTCACCCAATAAAAGTTCCCTTTATGAAAGTCTTAAAGCAGAGATTACCATGTTGCTACTTACCGTCTGCTGAAGAGAAATCTGTAAGAGAGTGCGCTTTAGGAAAATGTGAGAGGTTCATTCGGGTATCTACCTCACCTCAAACCAAATGGTACTTTGTTCTCAATGTCTGTCAAGTCTCTTGGTTATGATGACCAGTTTGAAGTTCTCCATGTACATTAACGGGAAGATCCATCTTTCTTAAGGGAAAATGTCCTTGATAACAAGTTGTTTGCTTTGGGTTTTCTTTTTTAAAATAAATGGCCTATTTTATTTTGAATGACAATCGTAACATAAACAATCTTACAGCAATTTTTATAAGAAGCGTGCATGTGGAAAATCCCCTGCGTGGTGCAAACAGTTAAAATGCTTAGCAGCTAACTCAAAAGGTGAAGATTCTAGTCCACCCAGAGTCACCTCAAAAGAAAAGCCTGGTGATCTACTTTTGAAAATAAGTCATTGAAAACCGTATGGAGCACAGGTCTACCCTGATACACAAGGGGTTGCCAGGAGTCGGAATCCACTTGACAACAGCTGGTTTGGTTTTTGGTTTTTGTGGATACAGAACCATTATCTTTTCTTCTTAATGCTCGTTTACCATTATGCGATGGTTTAGAGTCAGGCTTTAGAGTATGAAAAACTTGGGTTATAAATTGTTCTCTGACACCTACTATCTCTGCCATATTGGCCAAGTCATATCTTGAAGCTCAGTTTTCTCATATGTAAAATGCGAATAATAACAGTACCTACCTCATGAGTGACTATGAGTGCACAGTAAGGTAACATGTATAAAGGTCTTAATGTCAGGTGGTTAAAAAGATATCAACAAACGTTAGCTGGTATTATTATCATAATCATACTTACTATGTTGTGATGAGAATCTAAGATTTAATATAAATCAAAGGACTTGCTATTATAGCTATGCCCACATCAGACACCAGGTACCCTGAGATCCAGGATTATCTCCTTTATCCCTGCTTCCAGCTCAATGTCTAAGGCACAGCACAGTGTCTCCAAAGCTGAATGAATATTCATATGACTGGATGAAAAAAACAAGCTTACAAGTTAACATTAGAAAAATTTAAGAAAGACTCACCTTATACTACAACAAACATTTTATGATTTCTGTTCATTACCACAAGATATTGTAATAAAATCCCATTTGTAGGAAATGTCTGGGTAATAGAGAAATCTGCATAACTGAATGTTCTCGTTAATAGTGTACTCTGAGACAGACCATCTATGACATATATGTTGTTTCTTTGTGCATATACACACACATATAATCTATATACAGTCATGCATCGCTTAACATCCATGATACATTCTGTGAAATAAGACATTATGTGATTTGGACATTGTGTGAACACCATATTATATACGGGCAATCCCCGGGTTACTAATGTCTGACTTATGCACAACCCCCAGTACGTACAACCCCCATAGAGCCTACTATGTTAAAAAGTTGAGGTACATACAATGGTTTGTAATAACAAACAAGCACTACTTTTTGACACGCATCAAAACATTATTATTATTATTACCGCATTATTATATTAAAGATTCTTTAGTATATCTATGTCCCGTTGTCTGACCGGGATTTCTGAACTTATGGGACCACGGACATGTATGTGGTTGGACGTTGCCTGAATGGACGTCATGTGGCGCGTGACTGTAGTATATATCCAGATAATAGAATACGTTCTGATGCCTCAAAGTCACTGAAGACCTTTACTGTGACTGCGCTGAGAAGTCGTTTTACTGTTTCGTGCCAGAAAGTGGCATGATAAGAATTAATTTTACAAAGATCGCTTTAGCTACAGTGTGGAGAATAGACTGTAGGCATCAAGAACAGAAACAGAGACAATTTAGAGGGCATTTTCTGGGTGGTCTTAGAAAAAGGTGATGGCAGTTAAGACTAGGGTGTTCAGTTAAGACAGAAAGATGACAGAGACGAGATATACCTTGAAAGTTGCTGGACTGAAAATGACCAGGGGTTGGAGTGGGAGATGGGGTGGGTGGCTAGGAAGGGGTAAGAGGAGGAAAGAAAAAAGAGCATCCAAGCAAAGCAACAAGAGTGGATGGTAGTGTTGTTTGCTGGGGAGCAATGGAGAGTGGAGGGAGAATCAAGACTCCTCATTACACTGCTCGATGCTAATGATCCTTTCAGCCCCCAAATTTTGATTCTATCCACCTCTCCCCAAGGAGACAAAGCTGTCTTCTGGTTACTATTTGTTTCTTCCATTTGGTAAAAGCACTCTTTTTAAAAAAAAATTTTTTTTTTAATTCCCCTTCATCACCTCTGCCCCTAGATAGGAAGCTAAAGATTTTGAAGAATATAAAAGAGAGATGTAGATTTCCAATAAATGCCTCTCTCATGGGAAAAGGTCACTGAGCCCAAGAAGAAGAAGGAATAAACGACCTTGTAAAATTCGTCATTAAACTCAGTTTACTTAGTCCCACTGCACTGTTTATGACAAGTCACTAAAACGTCAGCCCAGCCCTCAGTGAATTGAGTCTTTCTGTATTACAGTTAAGCTTTTCCTTAAAATGATTCAGTGGATAATGTATACAGGATACATAACCACTTTATGTTCTCAGGGCTAGAAGCATTTATAGACGTCCAGCATTATACAAACAGTACGTAAGCAAGGACACTTTCTTCAAAATCTCTCGGGGCTTGATTTTAAAACAGTTCTCAGTAAAGACAACAGGCAGGCAGTGCTGTGTTCATTTCTTGAAGAGTTACTCTCGGGTGCCCTTTATTGGGTAATGAAGTGCTGAGTTAATGAGCCTCAGAACAACCTCTTGAACCAGACTAGCTAACTTAACCAGATGCTGCCTCAGCATCACTTCTAAAAAACACCTTCACAGCAAACATCAATAATAATGTCTAGGAAAAATAATAGAAAGGCCTTATAATAAATTGTCAAAGACATATTTGGTAGACAAATGATCTCAGCTCATACATGCTAAAATAAATAAATAAATAAAATAAAAGGAAAGAGGAAGAAAGAAAAAAAACAGCCTCAGTGTTCCGTCCCTAGAATATTCAAACGTTTGAGAAGTGCTGCAGTTCTCACACCCCACGCTTGCTTGTTTGGCCAGGGTAGCAAAGGTTTAAGGCACTGGGTGCCAGATGAGCCAGGATATATGAAATGCTAAACAAGTGAAGTCCCCAGCTCCCAAAACTGCTCCAGGGTGAGAGAGAAGACAGCACACAGTGGATAATAAAGAGGTCAAAATCATACTCCCATTTTTCAGCTGAAAGAAGCATGGGTCCAAACCCAGACTCTTTTCGACATGCACGATCGGGACTTGATCAGTTACCCTGATGTAACCATGGGATGAATCCTGTTATTACATTTGCTCCCTGGTGAAGACACCGATTTTCATCTTACGTGAAAGATGGGGTTTTCACGTCACCTGGGAACTCATTATAAGGCAAACATTTTGGGGTTAAGGTTGCTGAATTAATTATGGGCACATATTCTAATTGAGGAAACCCTGGATACACGTAGTGGTTAAGAGCTACGGCTGCTAACCAAAAAAAGGTCAGCGGTTCAAATCCACCAGGCGCTCTTGGGAAACTCTATGGGACAGTTCTTACTCTGTCCAATAGGGTCGCTATGAGTCCGAATCGACTCAACGGCAAAGGGTTTTGTTTTTTCGATTTTATCCTAAGTGAGAGGGAGAAGATAAGTTTAGGAATCAGATAACATGATGACACTGAACTTTTCATATCCAAACCTATAAATAATTCAAATTATTAAAATAACAGGGTCTTTGTAGGTATGACAGCATAAAACAGTGCCTCAGTAAATTGCAAATAAACCCTGGAGCAAGAGAATCAAGTTTCAGGGATAGAGGAAGTATATCTCTCGTGAATCTCAGTTCCCTGAGAGTGAAAGATTTATTAGGATTCTTTCTCTCCAAAACCTAAATAAAACTCTACTTAAGAGTAAAATCAGGATAGGAAATAATTGTGCCAGTAGAATGATGATTTTTTTTTTCCCCAACTTACTGTTTCCCTGCTCATATTAATTTTGTTGTATTTTATAGATTATTTCTTTACTTTCTTTCAAAACTTTTAAGCCATAATGTTGCACTACCATATCTTATTAACATTCAAGGTGAGAAACAAGAAGATTCCTCAGTCAATGTTTTAGCCTTCTAAATTCCTTACTTCACTGTTGTACTTATTAGCGCATTTTTTTCTGATATTTTACTCTAGTTTAGGAATTCCTGTGATAGCCTCATTCTTCTTCAACCTTTTCTTTCCTTTATCAGCATCCCCAGATTTTACCAGGACATGCAAACTTTGGAGACAGTCCAAAGGTGAGCAATAAATGTAATTAAGTTCTTGACAAACCGAAGGTAGAAAGAAAGATGAAAGGCAATATTCTAGATAAAATAGAAAGCTGCTATCAGAATATATTCAACAGCAGTTTTCCAGAGCAAGGCCTTGAATTCCAATGACATGTACTTAGGTATGATTCAAAAAGATGGAAGTAAAAATTCCAGAAGCCAATCCTCCAACATTTACTTGCCTGCTGTTTTCAGCTTTCCTCACATCTTTATCAGATCTCTTGTACCTTACCTTACTCAGGTGACCTATTATATAAGCAGAACCTGGATGGTTTACTTACAATATTGATTGCCATATTGCTTATGACAGTCAAGGAGGCATTTACATAGTAAATAATATTTACTCTAGAACATTGGTTCTTGATCAAAAGTGATTTTATCCCTCAGGAGACATTTGGCAATAACTAGAGATGTCTAGTTGTCACAACCGGGGAAAGAGGGAGTGTGCTGCTGGCTTATAACCTGTTGCTGTCGAGGAAATTCTGACCCATAGCGACCCTATGGTAGAGTAGAACTGCCCCATAGGGTTTCCAAGGAGCGGCTGGTGGATTCAAACTGCCGACCTTTTTTTTGGTTAGCAGCTGAGCTCATAACCACTGAACCACCAGGGCTACACTGGCATCTAGTGGATTTAAAAAAAAAAAAAAAAAAAAAAAAACCTTTGCCGTTCAGTCAACACCAACCCATGGCAACCCCACGGGTGTGCGAGTAGAACTGTGCTCTGTGGGGTTTTCAATCACTGAAGTTTTGAAAGTAGATCGCTAGGCCATTCTTTGAAGGCACCTCTGGGTAGACTCAAACCTCCAAACTTTTTGGTTAGCAGCTGAGTGCATTTATAACACCCAGGGAATCCATCTAGAGGATAGCCACCAAGAATGCTGTTAAACATCCTATAATGCACAAAATAGTCCCCAACAACAAAGAATGATCGAGTCCAACATGTCAATAGTGCTTTTCTCTGGACAAATTAGCAGGAAATATTCTAAGTACTGGCTGTACTCCATGTCATCAAAGCAAGCTACATCTCTCGAGGTAGGGACCTCTACATGTCTCCTGTCTATGGTGAAAATTACCACCCTTCAGTAGAATTTTGTCATCCACAGTTTAACTGTCTAACCAGGCTTTTTTTGCAAGCTGCGCTCACACCCTTCTCTAAGCAACAGTTCCTCTCCACACAGGGTGAGAACCTGCCTTGTGAATGACCACATCCCTGGTTTTGTTATCTGAAATGTCGTGTGCGTGTGTGTGTGTGTGTGTGTGTATGAGTGTGTTTTTGTGTATTCTCATTCCACAAAGTGTGTAAATCTGTAACTTTAAACATATCTTCTATCTCAATCTGCCATTATATCCAGTTTCAGAAAGCTTTCATCTTGCTAACTGAATATATGGTCAACTCAATATTGTTTTAGTCAATACTACATAAATACATACATAGTTCATCCCCTTACCTCTTTTCTCTGGGGAATTATGTAGGAGCATCCTGGCATCAAGGAAAGTATCTGGCCTTTGGTCAGCTTCTACCCCAGCTGGCATCCTCTGAGGCATCTTCTGTCCCATCAAAATCTGATCCTATAATCTGTTCCTTATGAGCTGCTACACAGCTGTACCAGAAAGAATTGGTCGATTTTCAACCATTTCAGGAGGTAGCATATGATCAAGAACCAACGATACTGAAGAAAGAAGTCCAAGCTGCACTGAAGACATTGGCGAAAAGCAAGGCACCTGAAATTGACAGAACACCAACTGAGATGTTTCAACAAATGGATGCAATGCTGGAAGCACTCACTTGTCCACGCCAAGAAATTTGGAAGACAGCTACCTGGCCAACCAACTGGAAGAGATCCATATTTGTACCCTTTCCAAAGAAAGGCAATCCAAAAGAATGCAGAAATTATCGAACAATATCATTAACATCACAAGCAAGTAAAATTTTGCTGAAGATCATTCAAAAGCAGTTGCAGCAGTACATCCACAGGGAACCGCCAGAAATTCAAGCTGATTCAGAAGAGGACGTGGAACAAGCAATATCATTACTGATTCAGATGGATCTTGGCTGAAAAGAGAATACCAGAAAGATGTTTACCTATGCTTTATTGACTATGCAAAGACATTCAACTGTGTAGATCATAACAAATTATGGATAATGTTGCAAAGAATGGGAATTTCACAACACTTAACTGTGCTCATGTGAAACCTGTACATAGACCAAGAGGCAGTTGTTCGAACAGAAAAAGGGGATACTGTGTGGTTTAAAATCAGGAAAGGTGTGTGTCAAGTTGTATCCTTTCACCATCCTTATTCAATCTGCAGGCTGAGCAAATAATCTGAGAGGCTGGACTATATGAAGAAGAACAGGGCATCAGGATTGAAGAAGACTCATTAACAACCTGCAATATGCAGATGACACAACCTTGCTTGCTGAAAAGGAAGAGGATTGAAACACTTACTGATGAAGATCAAAGACTACAGCCTTCAGTACGGATTACACCTCCACATAAAAAAAACAAAAATCACAACCGGATCAATAAACATCATGACAAACAGAAAATACTGAAGTTGTCAAAGATTTCATTTTACTTGGGTCCACAATGAACGCCAATGGAAGCAGAAGTCAGGAAATCAAACAATGTATTGCATTGGGCAAATCTGCTGCAAAAGACCTCTATAAAGTGTTCAAAAGCAAAGATGTCACCCTGAGGACTAAGGTGCACCTGACTCAAGCCATGGTATTTTCAATCGCCTTATATGCATGCGAAAGCTGGACGATGAATAAGGAGGACCGAAGAAGAATTGATGCCTTTGAATTATGGTGTTGGCAAAGAATATTGAATACACCTTGCCAGAAGAATGAACAAATCTGTCTTGGAAGAAGTACAACCAGAATGCCCCTTAGAAGCGAGGATGATGAGATTTCTTCTCATGTACTTTGGACATGTCATCTTGAGGGACCAGTCCCTGGAGGACATCATGCTTGGAAAAGTAGAGGGTCAACAAAAAAGATGAAGACCCTCAATGAGATGGATTGACACAGTGGCTGCAACAATGGGCTCAAACATAGCAACAACTGTGAGGAAGGTGCAGAACTGGGCAGTGTTTCCTTCTGTTGTACACAGGGTGGCTATGAGTCAGAACTGACCTGGTGGCACCTAACAACTAACAACATGAGCTACTATGCCTACTTTTCCCAGTCTCGCAATCTCCTCAGGCCAGTTTTCTCTCTATCTCTTCTTTCATCTCAACTTACTTCCCTGCTTTCTCTAGGGTGTGATGAGGTTCTGCTCCTCAGCTTCAGGAATTCTGGTGAAGTCTTCCATTAATATCCGCCCCCCACAACCACCACCATCTCCATTCCATGGTAACGTACAATGGAAGCACCAAGACCCCACCCAAGACATCAGGCCCCAAACAGACACAGCCTTTCTCTTCTCTCAGAACTCCTAACATATCTGGGGGATTTAGGGTGCTTCCTCTCAATTCCTTCCTATCCCTTCAACAGTATTATTCTAAGTATATTGTGTAGGCCAGAACCTTGACCTTTGAAAGGAGAAAAGCTTATTTTTCTCCTTGCATTACTGCTATGTTATCTCTTTTCTGTGGCAGTGAAAGCCAAGTTCTAGTGTGTGTGTGCCCATGTGTGTAAGAGGAAAAGCAATAAGGTAAACAAAAGGATGTCAGAGACTGAAAAACACTGTTAGTATTTTATAATGTCATCTTGCCAACAACAGATAAGGATAAATTATAATTGTTGTTGGTAACTGCTGTTGAGTTGACTCCAACTCATGACAACCTTATATATAACACAACAAAAAGTTGCATAACCCTACACCATCTTTGGGATAGGTGGTATGTGTGAGTCTACTGTTGGCAGCTATTGTGTTGTGCATTCCAACTTAGATAACTCACCTTCCAGCACTGTATCAGACAATATTCTGTTGTGATCCATAAGGTTTTCATTGGCTAATTTTCAGAAATAGATCACCAAGCCTTTCTTCCTAGTCTGTCTTAGTCTAGAAGCTCCACTGAAACCTTTCCACCATGGGTGACCCTGCTGGCATTTCAAATATTGGTGGCATAGCATCCAGCATCATAGCAATCCACCACAGACAGAGGAAAAGTATTTTAATGCATAATTAAATTATTATTACTATTATAGTTCTATCCAACTTACAAGGCATTTTCACAAATATTATATAAGATATTTTATCACAGATTTAGATGGAAATTTAAAATAAAATTTCTCTGATATATTTAAAACCCTTTGATTTTTCCACCATTTTAAGGAGAAACATTTTCTACATAAACAACATAAACATTGGATAGGTAGTTTAGCCATGAGCAGAACTCAGCTCATCCACGTATATTTAATGTCTTAGGAGGACAGAACGTTATATGCAATAATAGCAAACACTTACAGTTTATCATGCTCCAAGCCCCACCCTAAAATGACACACACACACACACACACACACACACACTCCTTATAAGGACTTGAGTTAGGTACCATTGTTATCCCCTTTTAACAGATGAGAAAATGGAGTCTAGGGAGGCTAAGTGATTTGCCTAAGGTCACACAGCTATGAAATTGAGCAGGGATTTGAACCTACGCAACTATACAATCTAGCTCCCAAGCCAATGTCTCAAACCACACATTACACTTTTAGCCACTATGATGTGAGTTGAGGGCAAAAATGAACCATAAACACCACAGAACCATGATGCACAGTAGCCACCTTTACTGAGAAAAAAATGAATGAATTTTCAATGGGAATACCACCAAAAAAAAAAAAACTAAACGTATTGCTGTTGAGTCGATTCCGATTCATATCAACTCTATAGGACAGAGTAGAACTGCCCCATAGGGTTCCCAGGGAGTGCCACCGGGGCTCCTAAATGAGGACAGACTGTGATAAATAATCTTTTATGGATTTCTTTTCTATGTCACCTCTGAAAATTAGAATAATAAGACTTGGAGGTCAAAGATCAGGATGTGGACCTGAAGGTTCGGGGACAGAAAGCCAGCAACTCAATTTATCTTCAGTCGGGCAACACGAATACCCGAGGTTTACAGGCAGTCCACCCAGTTCACTGCGCTGAAAGACTATATACTAATTTGAAGTATGAATAAGGAGGACATTTGCTTGAATGTCCACTGCACTAGGTAAACACCTCCTGAGCCTAGCAAGGCAGTCAATGACTACTCAAGGATTTTGGAAGTCAGTATAATGTCCCAATGTCTTTCTTTCAGGAGACACAAATAAGAGTCAACAATTTTCATGGATAAAAAATACACATAGAATGAGCTTCTAAATTTAAGGGGAAAAAAATCCTCAGATACAGTCTGATACTTCAGTTGGTAATGCTTGGTATTTTCCTGTAACTCCCTGTGAATGCTTCACTGCAGGGCATACATTCCCCAGACTGGTGATCATCCCAGTAACTGTGACAAAGCTGTGGACCATAAGCTCACCATCTGACTACCAGCTCTCTGGGAGCAGGAGCAGTGTGCTTTGTTTCCTGGCCCTTCTGGCAGTGCCAGGCACTACCTGAGCATTCACCAAATGGGCGCTGATTCAGGAAAGCCTGTATAGAGGGGAGAGGTGTGGTGTGGAGACACCCAGGTCCTGAGCCACAGTCTACCCACCCTTGGAAAGGGCCTCTGATGTCCCTCTTCTCTGTGATTGGGCATCAGGATCTGCCTTGAGTGTTTTTAAGATATGCCTACTGAATGAGCTTTATCTCTTCTTATACAAAACTTCTCACCAGAAAATTCAGTCAAAAATTTAAGTTCACCTACCAACCAAAAGGAAACCCTGGTGGCGTAGTGGTTAAGTGCTACAGCTGCTAACTGAAAGGTTGGCAGTTCAAATCCACCAGGGGCTCATTAGAAGCTCTATGTGGCAGTTCTACTCTGTCCTATAGGGTCGCTATGAGTCGGAATTGACTCGACGGCAATGGGTTTGCTTTTTCGTTTACCGACTAGAACGTATCTCACAAATTCAATTTTGTTTGAGAATAAAACCCGCTTTTCTGGAACAATAAACATTGTAGACTTTGTTTCCACCTGTTTTAAGTTGGAAATAAAAGAAAAATTTCAAATTCTCTTGAAATACCCATTGCCTTCCTTCCCCAGTCAAATGGAAATTTAATCCAAATTCCTTCACTATCTGTAGTCCACTGATTTCCCTTATTTTCTTGCAGATACAGCACTTGTACCTTCTCTAGTTTACCTAGGTGACTGGTATTTACATTCTTTGGCTTTCAAGAGAAACCATACTCACTGGGCTCCCCTCAGGCACCTTTCCTTAAGGAACAAGCACCTATATCAACCAGCAAGAAGGCGAACAACAGTAGCAGCTTTTCAGGCACTGAAGCAGCAGGCAGCAGTGGAAGAATATGGCTTGATTTGGACTGAACAGCACAGCAAAGCTTTTGTGCCCAAAGCAGAGCCTGCAGTCACTGAAACCAAATTTTCACAGAAATAGATGTAAAACTTTAAATATAGAAAGTACTCCAAATTTTTTTTATATGAAAATGACGTCACGTTAAGGCTATAAAACCTGAGAACATATGGACTTGGATTGATGTACTTAATTTAACCAAAAAAGAAAAATTGTCCCTTCCAAGGAATTCCTCTGCAATCATTACTGGTTTTGTAAACCCCACAGAGACCCAAATCTGTTAGTTGGCAGAAAAAGATATAAGCATTTAATTTAGGATAGAGAAAACAGAACTTCCAAAGGAACTCTTATAGGAGAGAACATTCTACCACTCCCCACTTTTCAGTCCCTTGAAAAGTCAACCTCCGTTTGGCTAGATAACACCCAAAGGTCACTTTACCTGCTTCAGAGTCCTAGTCATCATTTCCATTCCGATCCCACCCACAAAAGGCAGTTTCTGGAAGGAAAGCATTGAAGAAAAGTTGGCACCGCCAGCAATGACCTGAGAACAACCTGACCTCAACCAGGAAATCCCGACTCCTTCCCTTACAGCAGAAAACCCATGTAAATTTCTATTTGTCACAAAAGTTCTGCTGTAAGCTTAAGATGAATACTGTTAATAGCCTTGTAACAACCCAGTATCAGAATCTCAGAGTCCTTTGTTCCTCAAGTAGAGACGTGTTAACCCATCATGTGCTGCTCCTGACTCACTAACGATTCAGTCACTTTAGGAAAGCTATCGTCACTGTTTCCTTCTCTCTAAGATGAGAATGGTCAACCGATGTCCTCAACAGCCCAGGCGTTGGAATAAACAGCAAAATAAATAGGAAAAAGGTAGGAGAGGGGTGCATACAGAGTGAGTCCCTCTAGGGGGAAACATGAGCTACAAAGGGACAATTTTAGGCGCGTGACACGAGGAGAAAATCAACACCCACAATGACCTTGCTAACTGTAAGGCTCCTGCATCTGTCAGTGTGTAAAATCTCTTGCACTGGGTAAAAGATCAGACTAAACTCTGCTGACCGAAGTTTTATCCTTTGGCACAATCTCTGTCTACTGACAATGTAGTCGTCCCCAAATATCAGTATCGGTCATATAAGTTTCACAGAGTTCTGGGATATTTTTTAATTCCCTAAATCCTTGGAGAAACTTTATCAAGTCTTCCTTGATGTTTTTGGAGCCACCATGGCCCCATGACAGTCATCTTCAGGGACACGATGTTCAGTTCAAGAACATCCTGAAATTGGTGTCATTTTTGTGAGCTTTCAAAAGAAAATATCAATCTGACAAAGACACAATCTTTCGATAAAAATAAAACCAAATACAGTTTTCTCCCTTGTTCTGCCCAGGCAATATGTGAAACCACTCAGACATCCACTTTATAATCTCATCAGAGCACAGCAAAATCCACACGGAGTTCGCAACACCTGATAGTCCATTCTGTCTACGAATCCTGATTCACATTCAGAATTCAAAGGAAGACCCACTTTTCCCACCTGAAATAAAGTTATACTTAAGTTAGGTTTCTGAAAACTTTGTAATATTTTAGGCTGGCAGCTATTTACCAACTTTTACTGCCACATACTCTAGCAAAGGCTTGATCCTAGTATTTTATTTGAAAATACCTGGATATTTTCCAATCTGATTTAGTAATGGATGACAAAACAATATTTTTCTGTAAGTTCCTGAATAACAACTAAAAAACACATGACAACTACCACTATTAGAAAGCAGAAATGGCAGGAAGAGTTCCCACCTACAATGATGTCCAACACCCCACCCGACAGTGCCTCTGCCTTTCAGCAGAGCTCTGTGAAGACATTACCCTGCTGTTAGTTTTCCTCTCACTGACCGCACTAGGCAATGGGGACTCCATTTCTTCAAGCAGCCCCTCAGTATCTTTGCACAATACATGTATCCTTATAATTTTAGTTATTTGGTCTTATAGAGTCATATACCCTTTTAAATGCTATATCATTTCTGTTTTATTTGTTTCGCTTAAATTCCAGCTTCTACCTCCAACTATACACACTTGTACAATGGACTACGTTCCGAAAACACTTTGCATTTGCTGAGACATCAACTCCAATTCACATTAGGAAAACCAAAGATAAATACAAAGAACCTCATTCCAATCATGAGGGACTTCTTCCCTCTGCCATTCCAGAGTGGTTGGTTGGTTGAAGATCGTATAACGACAGCTTAGAACACAGTGTGGAATACAGTGTGGAAACAACAGTGATTGACTGATGCGTGTTAGTGATCCTACCGTCAACAGACAAGGATACAAACCTTATCCCAGTAAGACTTCTAACTATGACCCTGGGAGGAAATGAAGATACGCTCTGAAGAGCAAGGAAAATAGTGACTCCAAATTTGGCCAATGCCCTTTAGGATACAAAAGTGTATCCTAAGTAAGAAGCAGCAGATGGGGATCACCAGCCTTGAGCAGAAGGCTTAGTCAGACAGATGTGATCAAAAAGACACGCCCCTTACAGAGTGTTTAACAAGTCAGAACAGAGTAATAGTTCACTCAGGACTGATGCAGATGGCTCGATAAACAGGAGTCAGTATAAGATCAGTAGATAAGGCTGAAGAGAATTAGTCAACTGGAATAAATTGAAGTCTGAAGAGCTTTTAAGGAAAGCTATGAGGCTTGGGCCTAAGACAAAAGCAGAGATTTCTCCCATTAAGGGAAAGCGTCCCAATGAGAATTATAGCAACTGGTCCCTTCTAACTTGGATTGTTCAAATCCAGTCTAAGGTATATCACACAATGATTTATAAAACCTATTGTAGTCGCAAGGAGTTCCTGGGTGGCGCAAACGGTTAAGCACTCAGCTACTAACTGAAACGTCAGCAATTCAAATCCACCCACAGGCACCTCTGAAGAAAGGCCTGGCAATCTACTTCCAAAAGATCACAGCCACTGAAAGCCCTATGGAGCACAGTTCTACTCTGAAACACATGGGGTTGCCTTAAGTTGGGATTGACTCACTGAAAATATGGGTTTGGGACTTTTTGGGTTTTTTTTGTTTGTTTGTTGTCGTTGCTAAAGATAAGTGTATCCTTATCTACTAAGGAGACTTTTGCTACGGAGTTGAAAGAACTGCAGATCCAGAAAATACCTGGGTGAAGGGGCGGTTCTATGGGACAAAGTTTTGGTGTTTATCGTCACTGAAAACTAACCCATAACTCTTATTCCTTCTGCTACCAAATCTGCTACTCATTGCTCTCATTCTCTCATGAGGCACACTTTTGCCTTCCAAATAACAGTTAAGGAGTTATGTGTTACTCTTTGGCTCTGCCTCTTTGTTCCAGGAATCCATCTTTAAATCATCCCAGCTATTCTTCTCTCCCTCCCTTCCAAACTTGACTTCGTTCCTAGGTTCTCTTACCTGGATATGTGGCAATTTCTGCCCATCAGTGAAGACTGAACCAGGAATGGGACCCAGACAGACACAAATATTAGAAGCAAACCACAGAAAACCAACAGCTGACAGTAAAGGAAAATAAAATAGAAATAGCATAACACCCATGATAAAGTAGCCTAGGATGACAAGAACCAGGAGAAGCGGCCTTTCAGGTCTAAATATCCCATATGAGCTACATCATCATCTTATACACAAGTGTGTTCTGTTTTAAAAATGATATCTCTAAGGCATTTTAAGAGCTTTCCAAGAGAAGTAAACAGGTCAAAGGTAAGTTTTGAGCTCATCCCCCACAGTCCCTGATGCAGGTGGTAATGAATTTTAACTAAATGAACAATAAATTAATTGATTAATGCCAGATAAGCTAGAGGTTAAACATAATAAATAATCCCTGCTTCAAATGTTTACATGTTTCTAAATACTGTATTACTTTCTGCAAAGAGGTATAACCAACCAACCCACTGTCATCGAGTCAATTCCAACTCACAGTGACCTCACAGGGTTTCCAAGGCTGCAAATCTCTATGGAAGCAGACTGCGACATCCTTCTACCTCAGAGCCGCTGGTGGTTTCGAAATGCCGATCTTTCAGTTAGCAGTCGATCGCTTTAACCACTGTGCCACCAAGGCTCCTTGCAAACAGGTATAATCACTTTAAAAGAAGGCTATCTTTATTGAGTGCAGATAGTCTTATCTGTGCTGTTTGCAAAGGAGGCTATTTAATACATGGACAAGTAAAATTTCAAACATATTGATAAGACAGCTGTGAAACTCCTTTGTAGGTTTAGTGTATCATACTGCGCTGTGATCTTTTCCTTTGTTTGCTGGACTATAACAAAAAAGAGTAAAGAGAGTAAAACTGGAAAGATCGAATGAGTACTTTCCTCTGAAATATAGTAAGTAGTCACCGCTTTCTTGCTAAGTGGTGATTAATATAAATAAAACCTTATAATGGAAGAAAAGCACATTGCAGAGATGAGTGGAAGACAGGAATGCCCACTGTCAAGGCTAGAATGTGTATTCTGCAAGGTCAAGTAAAAAAAATGCCTCAAAACACAGAGAAAAACTCAAAGAAATAGAAATCCTGAGATGGGAAGACTTAATGATGCAAGTAACAGGAATTCCCGACCACTTCTGATTTCACCCTCTGTCTTAGTCTTCTAGTGCTGCTCCAACAGAAATACCACAAGTGGATGGCTTTAACAAAGAGAAATTTATTTTCTCACAGTCTAGTAGGCTAGAAGTCAAAATTCAGGGCGTCAGCTCCGGGGAATGCTTTCTGTCTCTGTCATCTCTGGAGGAAGGTCCTTGTCATCAGCCTTTCCTTGGTCTGGGAGCATCTCAGCACAGGAACCTCAGGTCCAAAGGACACACTCTGTTCCCAGCACTGCTTTCTTGGTGGTATGAAGTCCCCATGTCTCTGCTCACTTATATCTTTTATATCTCAAAAAAGACTGGCTCAAGACACTATCTAATTAATCTTGTAGATCTCATCAATATAACTGCCACTAATCCATCTCATTACATCTTAGTGATAGGATTTACTACACATAGGGAATTCACATCAGATGACGAAATGGTAGACAATCATACCATACTGCGAATCATGACCTAGCCAAGTTGACAAGATATTTTTGAGGAACACAATTCAATCCATGACACCCTCTTCTATGCCCATACCTCTCCCATCTCATTTAATGACAATCTTCTCCTTTCTGTTGCTCACATCAAAACTTTAGAATCTTGCTTGACTCTCCTTTCTCCCATATCCCACATGGAATTAATCAGCAAATCTTGCCCCTTCTAACCTCTAAAATACTGTAAGCTCAGAATCTGACCCCTTGCAACTCTACTGTTAATACCTTTATTGACCTAGCATTATCTCCAGGAACTCAGCCAATGTTATCTTTTTAAAATTACTTCATGTTACTCTTCTATTCAAAACTTTGTATCACACACACACACACACACAAAAAAAAAAAAATAACCTAAGAGTTTACAGTGACCTATAAGACCTTAAACAATCTGGCAGCTGTTATTTCTCTGACCTCATTTCCTATCACTCTCCCCACCTCAGCCTATTTATAGTGTTTCAGACCCACTTGCCTATTCCTTAAATACTGTGGGCACACTTCCAGACTTCAGAAGTTGCATAGGTTGCTCCTGCCGCTCAGAATCTCCTGGAAAGGCCAGGAATGTGTAAAGAACTCATAAGAATCAGACGTCTCATTTCTTGTGTTTACTGCAATCTTCAGTTCATGCAGATATTATTATCATAGATGTCTGAGGTTTTCTGCAGCTACTTGGAGACCAGAGAAACCCATCCTTCCATCTGCATATCTAGCCTCCTGAATATCTAACCATCTCTGTAAGCTTCAGTATTATTTGCCATCAAAGGAACCTTATATCCTTCAACTGTGTTGGCAGCTCTCTGTCAGGCACATCACTGTCCTCTGAGTTAACATAAAATGATCAAACACTGCAAACATGATCAAAGTCTGAAGACAAATATTTAAAGGCACAAAACCCCAGGAGAAGGGGAGAAAATAGGGAAATATGAAGGGAAGATGAAAAATGAGTTATGGTTTATAATATAGAAGGATATATATTTGCAATTTTGAAATAATGGTATTATTTTATAATTTTCTTTTTTTAACCTTTGACTCAGTAAAAGTCATAACCATATATTATTAACATTTAAGAGTCAATATTTTGGGAAATTGAGTTAGATTACTTTGCTTTGGGTGTGGGGAGGACCACGGATATGTCTTCTAATACAGTTTTTAATGCCAGATAATGTTCAGAGTAGATTACTTTTGAAACGTTCTAATTTTACTTTTGAAAGGTTACAACTGAATTGTATATCACAACGTACAGAGGTCTGTCTTACATACTAAACCAGTTAAGAATATCTCACAATGAGAGCTATTTCTTATATAGCATTAATTATAATTGCTATAACATTAGATTACATTAAATTAGAAATAAATTTAAAATATATAGTATGTTAATAAGGCTGCCAAACAGATAGCTAATTTCAGTATAACATATTCTTTTTAAGAGTAAAGTTTTACAGTAATCACTTTTTATTCTTTAGAAGATCACCCTCAGTGATTTTAATTGTGTATATTTCTTATTTATTTTTAGTGCCGTTGACAGAAGCCTGGCAATTAAGAGTATGTTTAATTTACTTAAAACATAATCCTTGTTCGATTTAACCATGAAATTTTTTTTTCTTTCAATAAAAACCGCCATGCATTCTTTTACATTTCTTTCAATTACGAGGAGTTATTCTTATTCTGCGCCAAACTAGAGTTTTGAAATAATGGACTAGATAAACAGGCTGAACTTTTCCAATAATTTTCCTCATTAAACGTCCTAGGTGTGGTACATACGTCACCGGCCAAGGACCGTTTGTTTTATATCACCTCCAGCTTGTTTATATATCCTTGCCAGCACTAGACAGTTTCACAAACTGACTCTGGATGGGCATTTTCTGGATGCCTGCAAGCTGCATCAACAGCCCCAATGAACCTTCCAACGATATCAGCCTGATTAACTGATACAAAAAATCCAGCATGTAAGCGTGTGTATATTTTCTCTTTCTCTCCCTTAAGCAGCTCTCTCTCTCAAGTGTAAACCAGGAAAACAGAAGTTAACAACATGCCTCCTAATGAGAGGCATGTGTGTAATGAGAATGTCTACCTAGCTTACTAATTTTTTGTTTCTGGAACAGACACAATTCAAAGTCATCTGTGCCCGTGTGGTATGCTGGCTTACCTAAGACTGCCTGGGGCTACCTGTCATGGCCTTCTTTCCTCCTCAAGGTGCGATGGGCTTTGCGATTATAGATTTTTGTCTGTTTGGTTCAGTTCATGGATGGTAAAGCACTGCAGTGAACAGGTAAGGAAGACAATGGTACTTGTGACAGCTCTCGTCTGTATCCATACTTGAGTTATAAACAACCATAAATCACCAAAATACCATAACCAATAAACTGATGAGGTTAGTCTTAAAGCAGCAATCTCCCCATAGCTGCCTATGGATGATTAACTAGTAAAAATATGTCATCTGTGAAAGAGAAGAAAAATAGACACAAAATGGAGACCTCCCAGCACACCGGGAGGAAAATAACGCAGGATAAATAAGGGGATAAAATCTGAAAGATTTCTAGTTTTCCTAGATTTAGAAAGTATTATTAAAAGCCAAATAACACCAGAGTAAATTACTTCTGAAAACTTCTAACCTGAATAAGAAAATGGTATACATGAATTGCACCTGATAGCTTACATAGGGCTTTTCACATTTTATGTCACTTAATAATACTTTGCAGCACATTAGACTATTTTATAACATGAAGTAAAAATATTATCGTAAATGTCAGCAAGTTTAGAAGTAAATTAAAATTATTTTAATAAAATGTTAATGAGGCTATCCTTTAGGTTTAACTATTCATAAAACGGTCTCCTTATTCTTATATGAAATATTTAGAATTAATTTATGAATTATTTATCGTTTAATATTTAAACATGCAGATGGAAACATAACAGAACACCAGCGTCCTTGGGTAGAGGAAATATACGAAGAAAATATGTAAACATGCTTTAAAGTGCTTACAACAATATGCACAAGGTTCAGCTTCCCTTCGAATAAGCATCTTTTCGTACCTTTTCAGAAAAAACTCAACGTTCACTTGCATGTTAGCAATCCTCACCTTCCTTAAGCAGTTTAAAGACTTCAAACCCAACACTGACATTTTGGCAATGCTCTCTGGTTCCTCACTATAACCTCTTCAGAAGAGAGAGATGTTGCCACGGACGTCGATATTGTTTTCCTCCGTGCAGGACTGCTCCCAGCAGAATCACCAGGGTTTCTCAATCCCAGCCCTATTCACATTTGGAGCGGGAAAAGTCTTCGTTGGAGTTGGGGAGGGGCAATTTCCCATGCATTTTAGGATGTTTAGCAATATCCCTATATCCCAGGACCCCTGGCCTCTGCCCCCTGGAGGTCAGTAGCATAGCACCCCGCCCCCTAGTTGTGACAATCAAAAATGTTTCCAGATATTGCCAGTTGCCCTTTGGGGGTCCAAATCTCTCCAGATTGAAGACTGCTGCTCTAAACAAATATTGAGTAAGAAGCTGGGCCTCTTAGCAGGTGATCCTGGATGAAAAACAAACAAAACTCCATCAGATGGAATGTCCTCATGGTAGGTATGAGCCATTTTTCACAAAGGAGAAATGTGTGGTCTAGAGAAGATAAGCGTCTTGCTCCAGCTCCAAAATTATTCTGTGCTGGTACAGAATTCTGAGATCTGACCAACTCCAAATCCAATGTTGTAACTGCCAGTTGTCATATGAGGAACTAATGCTCCATAATAGAAAACTACTTACCACCCTTTCAAAGAAAAAGCACTTTTAGCAGGTATAGGACTAGACCAAATGTTAGGAGAAGCCATCGTTTGACAGTCATATCAATCGACGTAGACCAAAAACACTCGTAAGTGTGAGAAATTCTAGCTCTTCTTTGTTCCCTGGATTTTTGTTTTATAACTTCTGAAATATTTTAAATAACTTCCAGAGTTGTAATGTAGAAATTCTATTTCTTATATGATTTTTGTAGACTCTTTTCTTTCATGGCTTCATTCATCCCCAGAAATCTGAGAACTGGTTAATAATACCACGTCCCTCTGGCAGGACCAGCACCTATTCATGTTTCTTAGAAATAAATGATTCATTCTTTCTTCTCACAACAATATAAAAAACAACATGTATATGAGATGTTAGGTTGGCAGTTGTGGGGAACAGCAACTCATCCTGAGTTGACAGAGTCTGGGAAAGACCACTGAAAAATGAATTATCTCCAAACTGATGCTTAATTTGCTTATCCCAGGAGAGGAATCTCAGGGCAACAACTCTGTAGATAGTTCCAAGAAATGGCTGTCCCTGGACACGACTTGTCCCCGTCAGCTGCTACTCATGTTGGGAGTGGTCCTCATCGGTTCTTGCCAGCTGCCTAAGATGGCTGTTGCTGGGCGTCTAGTGCCTTGTGTTGTTTACAGAACTGCTCCTCCATGACTGGACGGAAAGGAGTCTCTCTCACACTTGCACTGAAGTCAGAACTAAAGACCTTTGCTGGGACCTCCAGGGACCACATGGTGTATTTATACTTCCTTCAAGAAAAATGTTTCCAAATATTTCAAAACCCTTTAGAATTGCATAGGGTGTTTAGTCTATGTAATACCTTGGAATGAACACACATAACTGCCTCCTCTGTTCTCTTCAACTCTACTCAGATTTCATTTAGTCAGTCTGTGGCAATGAAAAGCACATCAGGTCGCCTAACTCTAACTCTGTCTAATCTCAGGTAATTAGCAGAATTATCAATAAACCCTAATATCTCTTTACATGTCCTCTCATAAGGCAGATCAAGCCATAAAAACATCACTAGAGAAACCATACTTTGTCAAGGAACCAAATTCAGATTACAGGGAAGAATCAGAGTTTGGTGGCTTTACATCAATTAACTCCATCTTTTCAGCCTGAAAAGTTAACTCTCACCACATGAGCACAGTTGTAAACAACAGGAAGTTCCAGCCAGACCCCAAATAACTAAAGCATGGAACCCTGGTGGCGCAGTAGTTAAGAGCTCAGCTGCTAACCAAAAGCTCAGCAATTCGAGTCCACTAGCTGCTCCTTGAAAACCCTATTAGGCAGTTCTACTCTGTCCTGTAGAGTCGCTATGAGTCAGAATCGACTCAATAGCAATGATTTGGTTTTTTGTTTTTGTTTGTTTTTTTTACTTTTCAATAAAAGCCAAATTATGACACAAAACCTTAAGACAATGCAAAGTCTCTAATTATAGTAATCATTATTCTAATCATTTATTTTTGCACAATACACAACACTGAGCTAAATAAGTGAGATTCTCATGTAGATTCCGAGAGCCAACACAAATTCAAACCCAAGTACTTATAAGCAAGTTAAGTGAAATACTTTTTGAAAGTAGATTAATATAAAGTTTAAAATAAATCAAATGTAGCTACTTTGGAAAACAACGTAGTAATTCCTCAAAGTGCTAAACATAGAGTTAACTTACGATCCAAACATTCCGCTACTAAGTGTATATCCAAGAGAAATAAAAATATATGTCCACATGAAAACTTATAAACAACTGTTCATAGCAATATTATTCATAATAGCCAAATAGTGGGAAAAACCTAAACCTCCATCAACTAGTTAACCCACATCATGAAATATTATACTGTCATAAAAAAGAATGAATTCATGCTACAATATAGATGAACCTTGAAGATACGATGCCAAGTGAAAAGAAGCTAGTCACAAAAAACCACATAGTGTATCCTTGCATTTATGTCCAGAACAGGTACATATATAGAGGCATAAAGCAGATTACTGGTTGCCTAGGTTGCTGAGGGTGAAGGGAAGTGGGGTGTCACTGCTAAAGAAAATGTTCTAAAATTAATTGTCATTACAGTCGCACAACTCTTTGAATATACTAAAAGACATCAAATTGTACAATTTAAATTGGTGGGTTGAGCTGTATGTGAATTATATCTCAATAAAAGCTGAAAAAATATATTAATTAAACAAAATAAAATGGATAGAAAGGCACAGCACTCATTGAATCTAAACGCTAAAAACATAGTAAATTCTGAAACTCGATGGGACATTAGTCCCAGGGGCCATTTTGAAGTAGGTATCAAGAGCAGCCTTTGCTAACTCACAAAAGAAAGGAAGGCTGTAACTTCTTTTAACCTTTTCTGTTTTACAGCCTTTGGAAGAGCAAAAAGAAAGAGAGCAGTTTGATTATGACTCCAGCTATATTTTTACCATACTGGAAAGAAAATAGATCTGATTTAACAAGATAAAAGTAGTATTCTCATAACGTTTTAAAATCAATTGTTTATTTTTATCTAAATTCTTTCCAAATAACTTTACTAATAACATTTAGCATGCTCACAATGTCTGCAGTACTTAAAGTTCATGTCTCCTATAAATCCTATGGACTTGAATTCCTACAACTAAAAAAAAAAAAAAAAAAAACCATCTAATTATTAAAAAACAAACAGAAGACTAAACAGACCTTTCAAAAAGAAAAGAATACAAAGGTCAAAAAGAACATGAAATACTGTTCAGTATTATCAGTTATCAGAGAAACGCAAATTAAAATCACAGTGAGATCACAATCACACACATTAGGATAGCTAAAGTTAAAAGGACTGACAACACCAAATGTTAGCAAGGATCTGGAGCAACTGGAATTGTCATATTTGGTGATAAACCAAAAACCCACCGCCATCAAGTCAATTCCGACTCATAGCAACCCTATAGGACAGAGAGGAACTGCCCCAAAGGGTGTCCAAGGCTGTAAAACTTTACAGAAGCAGACTGCCACATCTTTCTCCCATGGAGTGGCTGATGGGTTCGAAATGTCAAGTTGGCAGCCGAGTGCTTTAACCACTGCACCACCAGGGCTTCATACTGCTGATAAAAGTGTAAAATACAACCTCTTGAGAAAATTTTTGGCAATTTTTTATAAAGTTAAACATTCAGCTATACTATTTCCAGCAATTCTATTCCTAGGTATTTACCCAAGAGAAATAAACCCATAGGTCTGCAAAAAAGACTTTTATCAAAAAGTTCAGGACAGTTTTATCCATGAAAACCAAAAACTGAAAATAACCCAAATTCCATCAGTAGGAGAAATGGATAAACTGTTCATCTCTTTCAATCCCTTGCCACTGTGGGATATGAATTCCTCATCGTTATCTTTCAGTTTACTAATTTTCTCTCTGACTTGGTCCAGTCATCGTTTTATCCAGTTTATTAAATCTGCTTTACCTCAGTGATGCTGCTCTGTGTATGTCTAGGATTTTTAACTTGTTTCTCTTATGTAACTATCTGTCGTTTTATTTCTGCTCCTTGCTTACAATTTCTTGTTCTTTTATGGCTGTTATATATTTATTTTTTATGATGCTAAACACTTTAAAAGTCATTATTAATTTTTTTTCATCTGGAGTGAATTCTCCTTATTACTGATTTTATTGCTACATTCCTTAATATTGAGTTTTCTGATATGTTTTAGTAATTTGGTGTGCAGACTTGACTTGAGAAAATGTTTCTTCTCTTTTTACTTCACCCTTCCTCCTTCTCCTTCTCGCTACATGAGCCTTACCTAAAGATTTGTAATTGTTTTCACCAAGTTCTTTCCTTAAGCCCCCAGTCCAGGACCATGTCTTACATGTGTGGTACATGGCTACTTACCTGTGGAATATGGGACATACTGACAGATTCTGTTATCTCTAATCATTCCTTTCTCCCTGTAAATGTGCAATTTTATATAATCCATAGACCTAGAAAGGTGTCGCAGAATTTTTTTTCAGGTTGCTCTTCTGAAGACAGAAGCCCACCCCAGTCCCCAGGTTTAAGCAGAGATCAGTGCTAATTGTCCCCCTCAAATGGGTATTATTAGTCCTTTTCATCCTGTTGTTAGGTGCCATCAAGTCAGTTCTGATTCATAGCATCTCCACGTACGACAAGACACAACACTGCCTGATACACACCATCTCACGACCATTGCTACGTTTGAGCCCATTATTGCAGCCACCGCGTCAATCCATCTCATTGAGGGTCTTCCTCTTTTTTTGTCGACCCTCTGCTTTACCAAGCATGATGACCTTCTCCAGGAACTCAGCCCTCCTGATAAAATGTCCAAAGTATATTAGGAGGCTCCTGTTGGCCTTCAGTACTACAGTTTAAGTATATAAACCATCTGACTTTCTAGCAAGACAGAAATCCTTTCTTACCAAATTTTCTGCCCCTAGTAGCTAGCAGGAGCCCTAGTGGCACAGTGGTTAAGAGCTTGGCTATTAACCAAAAGGTCGGCAGTTTGACTCCACCAGCTTCTCCCTGGAAACCATTTGGGGCAGTTCTGCTCTATCCTACAAGGTCACTATGAGCCAATATCCACTCAATGGCAATGGTTTTTTTTTTTGTTTTGTTTTGTTTTGTTTCTTATTTCCCCTTTCTTCTGCATTCCTTCCTCCCTTTTCACATTGTTATTTCTATAGCAAATAAAAGAGGAACCAGGCAGTCCCTTCCAAAGAAACTGCATCTTGATGGGTTTTTATCTTTGTATATAGACAAAAGCCATTTCATTATTTTGCCCAGGAGCAGACAAACTTCAGAAAACTGGTGACTAGCTTCATAAGAAGCTGATGAAAATTTTCAGCCATTACCAACGACATGTTGTTCTTCTTGTTGTGTGCCATCAAGTCGATTCCAACTCATAAAATAACCCTGTATGACAGATTAGAACTACTTTATAGGGTTTTCTAGGCTATAATTGTGTGTGTGCCGCGCGCGCGCGCACGCTGTAAGTGACAGTTTACAGCTCAAGTTACTTTCTCATTCAAAAATTTATATACACATTGTTTTGTGACATTGGTTGCAATCCCCACAATGTGATAGCACCCTCCCCTTTTCCACCCCAGGTTCCCTGGGTCCGTTCATCCATTTCCTGTTCCTTCCTGCCTTCTCATCCTGCTTTTGGACAAGAGCTGCCCATTTGGTCTTGTACGCTTGACTGAGCTAAGAAGCATGTCCCTCGTGTGTGTTATATAGACCAGTCTAATCTTTGTCTGAAAAGTGGGCTTCAGGAATGGTTTCAGTTTTGGGTTAGTAGAGAATCCAGGGGACCAGTTTCAGGGGTTCCTCCAGTCTCTCTCAGACCAGAAAGTCTGGTCTTCTTATGTGAATTTGAATCCTGTTCTACATTTTTCTCCTGCTTTGTCTGGGATTCTCTGTTGTGATCCCTGTCATTGGTGGTAGCTGGGCACCATCTAGTTAGTCTGGTCTCAGGCTGGTGGAGTCTCTGGTTCATGTGGGCCTTTAGTCTTTTGGGCTAACATTTTCCTTGTGTCCTTGGTTTTCTTCATTCTCCTTTGCTCCAGGTGGGATAGGACGAGTAGATGTATGTTAGATGGCCAATGGCCACTCGAAAGCTTTTAAGACTCCAGATGCTACTCACCTAGGGGGGATGTAGAATATTTTCTATATGAACTATGTTATGCCAGTTGACCTAGATGATCCCAGAGACCATGATCCAGGACCCAGCCCTAGCTACTCTGTCCCTCAAAGTGTTTGGATATGCCTAGGAAACATCCATGCTTTTGCTTCGGTCCAGTTGTGCTGCTTCCTGTATATTGTGTACTGTCCTTCCCTTCACCCAAGTTAACACTTGTCTGCTATCTAGTTAGTGATTTCCCCTCCTCCCAACCCTCATAATCATCAAAGAATGCTTCTTCCTGCATGTAAACTTTTCTTGAGTTCTTGTAACAGTGGTCTCATATAATATTTGTCCTTTTGTGAATGACTTTTTCACTCAGCATAATGCCCTCCAGACTCATCTATGTTGTGAGATGTTTCGCAGATTCATCATTGTTCTTTATCTTGCGCAGTATCCCATTGTGTGGATGTAACGTAATTTGTTTATCCATTCACCTGTTGATGGGCATTTAGATTGTTTCCACCATTTTGCTACTGTGAACACTGCTGCAGTGAACATAGGTGTGCATATGTCTATTCGTGTGATGGAGCTTAACAGCAATGGGTTTGGTTTTTATTTTTATACCTAGCATAGTGTTTGGTATAAAGTAGACCTTTATTAAATATTTCATGAAATAATGAACAAATGAAAAAATTTTTATGGTAAGAGCAGAATTTTGAGATGAAATGGAGACTTTCGCGCTGTTTTGAAAAAGAGTTACCACCATCAAGAAAATCTGGTGTGTAATGGACCTAGTGACATCACTAGGGCTGGTGTCACCCAGTGCAGTAACTCGTGGTGTCAAATCCCCCAGCCCAAGGCGGGAAAGGCCAGCCAGGGAGCCTCCCCACTTCCTCTGCAAGCCTCAGCCAATGGTGCACCCCCATCCCTCCTACCCCCGCCCCCCCATGACTCCACCTGCAGCTCCCCCTTCTTCCACTGGCCAAGGCAGAGACCCCTCTCCGCCCAATGGCAGGCGCCACAGCCCAGCGGCCCGCACCCTGACTGGAGGGTGAGGGGTGGGTGAAGAGTTACCACTCTGGATGACGGGTTATACCAATCCCAGTGACCCCACAGCCTTGGCGGCCCCTCCCCTACCAATGCCGGCTTGCCTGTCACAGCTGCGGGCCCTGGGGTCTTTTTGGTGTCACCTCCTCTGACAGTGTCAGGGGGTACCGTCTGCTCCCCCAACACCCCCCGCAAGTGACACTCCTGAATGATCCTACAAAATGAATACTGATCCTTGTTAATTTCCTACAGGAAAATCCAAATTCATGCAAACTAAAGATGCATCATGATGAAGCTCCGTTTTTACTCACGTCGCCTTCCCATCCTATCCATAAGCTTCAGTTCCAAAACTGTGCTCTCTCAACCTCTGGACCTCTACAAAAATGGTTTCTTCTGCCTAGAGGATTATGCCCTCATCCACTTGGAAAATTCTCTGACATCTTTTATTCAAGAATCTCTGCAAAGTCATCCCTCACCATTCTTTGCATCCCAACCCTCAAGCCCAAGGACGGTTTAACACTCTTTCCTCTGCACACCTGTGACACTGTTTCTCCACCATCGCCCTTACCACTTCACGCTGTAACGGTGTAAACGCATCTCCCCATTGGTCAGAGAGCTGTTGAGTTCAGAGATCATGTGTCACTGATCTTCACATTTACAGAACCTGAAAAGGCCTCATAATACAGTAGATGGTTAATATGTTTCTGACGACTGCTCAGTGAATAAATAATAGTAGTTTGTGCTATCTCATGTTCGAGCAGGGTTTGAGAGCTATTTTAATTTTTTTTTTTTTAATAAGCACTTTTGAAGCAAAAGATACAACCCTTGCTTCCTAGCGCATTGACTTGGTGACACTTGATTCCTAGGAGAAGTTTCGTATTCTGTGATACGGCAAATCCTCAATGAATGGCAGCCACATGCTAAGCTTTGTGGTGGCTGAGGAAGATAGTATCGTGGGAGATCTTCCCCTGGGCTTCCTAAATTATTGTATAATTATAAACTCCTGACGACAAGTGATGCTGCAATAGTTATGTGTCATTTAACAGACTTTCATACCTGGGAATAAAGAATCACAGACTGTGTACACACCAGAATATCTGAAGAAATCTTCAAATGCTGACTATCTCGTTTTACAAAGATATTATATATTATATATAGTATCTCTGTCCTATTCTACTCTATTGAAATTTGATACTTTAAATTCTGTAACACATATGATGTACTCTCATCAGCTAAGGCCCTTTCTTGGGCCACAGTAAGTGCCAATGGTTTCAATTACAAAGTGCTACCGCTGGTGAGCGTCTATTGGATAAAATCTTAAAATCTGCCAAACAGAGAGATGGCTGCAGCATAAGGAACAGCATGACTGTTGATTCAATTTACATTATTTTAATCCTTGATCACACTGGACACAAGAGCACCTTCAAAAATTCTACACATTCACCAAATATCCTCATATTAGATGAAGCAATAACATTGTTAGATCTTATGTAACAGATCAAGTGTCTATAGGCAGTCAAGGAGCCCTGGTGGCACAGGGCTTGAGTGCTAGGCCGCTAACCAAAAGGTCAGCGGTTTGAACCACCGGTCACATGTGACAGTCTGCTTCCATAAAGATTACAGCCTAGGAAACCCTATGGGGCAGTTCTACTCTACCCTATAGGGTCACTATGAGTCTGAATCAACTTGACGGCAACGGGTTTCGTTTGGGTTTTATAGGAAGTCAGGAGTCCCTGGGTGGCGCAAATGGTTAAGCACTCAGCTTCTAACCAAAAGGTCGGTGGTTCAAATTCACCAGAGGCACCTCAGAAGAAAGTCTTGGCAATATCCTTCCAAAAGATCACAGCCATTGAAAACACTAAGGAGCACAGTTCTGCTCTGAAACACAGGGGGTCGCCATGAGTCAGAATCGACTTGACAGCAACTGGTTTTCATAGGCAGTTAAGAATATACTTTAGAGACTTTAAATATACTGAAATTCCCTCTCACTACAATTCCAGACATCAAATCGATTGCCATCAAACTTTTCATCATACCATCTTTAAAGCAGCATCCAAAATCAACATGTCATTGCTTATCAACAGTTCTTAAGAGTGGGCATACTCAGTCTGAGATCATCTGGTTCCCTTTTTTAACAAAATTCCATCCTCACTGTGATGATGATATGCTGGACAACAGGCAAAGTTCCAGCTAATCAGTCTGTAGCAAAAAGATTCTTAATTTGCCATGAAAACAAGATTGTGCCAGATCTAAATCCAAATTAACTATATCAACTATGAAAACTCACATTTAAACCGCTTAGTCTCCGAAGTTTTTAGAATATTCATAGTTGACTTAAAAAAAGATTCTGATGCTCATTCAATGGTTCAAGTTGAAAGTATAAAACATTTTGAAATGATAGTTAAGATTTCATTTTTAAAAAATGCTTTTTTTTTAATATTCAAACAATGATATTTCCTTTCCCTTCAAACAAAGTGGGTAAACCAGGATAAATAGAAATTGAAGAAATGTACCAACTAAATTTGGTTTTGTTTGATTCTAAAGTGATTAATTGAATGAGCATGAATAAAATTTGTTTCTAGGGTTATTTGATATTGATCCTTCATAAAAGGATGTCTTAAGATTCGATAAACTTCATTCAAAATGTGCACTCTTGAAGACTATGAACAGTAAAAAGTTATTTCACCTTTTATTTTAAAACAGAAAGACTCAAATGCATGTACTACAATATAATTATAATATCAATTTATTTTGGGTAAAAACATGATAATAGACATAATAATATGGTAGGAAGTAAAGTGTCTTCTTCAATTTTAAAAACAAAAAATTGCTGTGGAGTCTCTTCCGACTCATAGCAACCCTACAGGACGAGTAGAACTGTCCCATAGGGTTTCCAAGGAGCACCTGGTGGATTTGAACTGCCAACCTTTTGGTTAGCAGCTGTAGCTCTTAACCACTGTGTCACCAAGGCTCCCTTCTTTAATTACTGGTGGTGAATTATCAGCATAATGATTTGTGCTTCAATAAAATTACTCTAGTAGGCAGATGAACACACTGCAAACAAAATGTCCTATTTTTACAGTAGCTTGTGCTGGTGTGAGGCTTGTTAATTCAATCTTCTCTCGTTATTCATTTTAAAATCTAACTCCGTGAGCTTTCCCATTCCCCTGCAAGGGATGTGAATTAAGATTTAAACAGCAGTCTATTTCCACATCCATTGCAATGCAGTCACACAAGAGATCAAACAAACACAACTTCTGTATACTCTTTTATGTGAAGGAAATAGACGAGGCTGTCCCCTTGAGAAAATGTGTGAGAGATTTAAAAGGCAAAATAAAATGTCAGAGGGAAGAGAATAAAATAGTGCAAAGAGAAAAATTAAGAAAATGTGGCAAGTGCCATTGCAGTCTCCTTGCTAAATGGAAGATCAAAGCCTGCGGTTTCCTCATTAGACTTTATCCTGTTCCCTTGCATCTCACCCAGAGAAATGCAGGAAGCAATTAAACCCTAGGCTGCTGCAGCCACAGAGGTTCTGGATGGCCTGACACTGGAAGCGTCAGAAAGAAATGACTTCTGCACAGTGGGTAGATTTTTTTCAGGTGTTACTTAGCCTGGAAGCTGCTCTTTTCCTGCCACAAAGCAAAGGCTGTCTCTCACAACCTCTTACTGCCAGTAAAAAGTACAGGCACAGGAAGCTAAGAGAAGATTGTAAAGAGAGAGTAAAGCCATATCCCCAGTGGGGATGGCATTTTCAGAGCTTACAATGGAGAAGAAATTGTTGGTAACACATTAGAAACCTGAATCGTTAAAACTTATAAAGTGTGGGTGATAAAGACCTTTAAAATAATTAACAGCAGGGCATTGCATACAGGAGAACGAAAATACTCTTCTGTTAGCATATATGTCTGTCTTACCTAGCGCTGCTGTAACGCAAATACCACAAATGGGTGGTTTTAAAGACCAGAAGTTTACTTCCCTACGGTTCTGGAAGCTAAAAGTCTAAATCAAGGTATCTGCCATGTTGATTGCTTCCTTGTTGGTATCATCCGAGTTCCTTGGTGTTTCTTGGCTTGTAGACAATCCGCTCATGTTGTCTGTTACCCCCCATGTATGTCTCTCTGTGTCTAATCTGCTCTTTTCATTACACAGAAGTGATTAGATTTAGAACCCACCTAACTTGAGTATGACCTAATTTACATAACAAATAAAAACCTATTTCCAAACAGGATCATATTTACAGGTATTAAAAAAAGATCCAAACCCATTGCTGTTGAGTTGATTCTGAGTCATAGCAACCCTAAAGGACAGAGTAGAACTGCCCCATAGGGTTTCCAAGGAGCACCTGGTAGATCTGAACTGCCAACTTTTTGGTTAGCAGCCATAGCACTTATCCACTACACCACCAGGGCTTCCATTTACAGGTATTAGGGCCAGGATCTCAACAAATAATTTAGGGAGATACAATTCAATCCACAGCAATGTCTTAAAACAAAAAATGTAGGACATAGGAGAGTAAATAATATCGAATTCTGATGCTGAACCCTAAAGACCAGGCCCCAGTCTCAGCAAAGTCCCTGGGCCCTGCCTGGCACAACTGTAGTAAAACTATCCACCTTCAAGCATCTGGATGGTACAAATGGTTAATGCGCTCAGCTGCTAACCTATAGACTGGAGGTTCGAGTCCAACCAGAGGCCTACTTCCAAAAAATCAGTCACTGAAAACCCCATGGAGCACGGTTCTACTCTGTCACACATGGAGTCGCTATGAATCAGAACTGACTCATCAGTAACCGTTACTGTGAGCACAGATATTTGAGGTTCATGGAAACAGCAAGCTGGCCTGCATTCTTGTTCAAAACATGAGTCCATTCTAAGTTTCATTCCACGTTGTGTTAAAGAAGTTAAAAAGCCCAAGTAAACCCAGGTGTGTCGCTCACATAGTATGGATGTATTATATTTTATAGCAACAGTAAGTAACTTCCACTTTAGGATCTTGGTGTGGCATGGTAGAAAAGAATTTTAAATAAAATGCAAATATAACTTGTCTAAAATATTTCAGGCCTTTTAGGGCGTGAATTGAAAGAAGTCGGTGTGTGGTATGTACTGGGTCAACTTCAGGTGGAAAACAAAGGCACTGAGGCCTCTGTATAAGGACCTCTTTGGGGTCCCTTCTTGTATGATGTGAATCACACACAGGGACACCTTTTATTATCATTATTATATATATATATATATATATACATATATATACACACACACACTAATTTCTCACACAAAAATTCATACACATATTGTTTTGTGACATTAGTTGCAATCCCCACAATGTGACAGCACACTCCTCCTTTTCACTTTGGGTTCTTATTGTGCATTCAACCAGTTCTTGTCCCTTCCTGGCTTCTCATCCTACTTTTGGACAGGAGCTCCCCATTTGGTCTCATTTTTCTAAGAGTGTGCTTCTTGTCTGCTCTTGGGGTATCTGTTGGGTTGGCCTAACGGTTCAGTTACTTCTCTAAAACCATCTTCAAAGAGGTTTTGAAAAATTATAAGGAAAACAAACAAGGATAGGTTGAGTAGGACTAAGCCCAGAGATGCCAGAGATACCAGAGGACTAAGCCAGACGTGCCACGGAAGAACAGACCTAATGATCTACTTCCAAAACAAACAAAAAATTAGCCATTGATAACCCTCTGGAGCACATGTCTACTCTGGCACGCATGGGGTCACCATGAGTCAGAATTGACACTTTAGAAACAACCCCGCTTGGCCCACTAAGTTCCTATGGACTATAACTCCTTGAACTCTGGGTCTCTCTTCCCAGCCTTGCATGAGACCGGGATTTATGACAGTGACTTAGAGTAGGTGTTCTCAGTCAGGGCCAATTTTTGTCTCTCCTTCCCCCGGGAACATTTGGCAATGTCTGGAAACCTTTTGATTGTCACACCTGGGTAATCCAGTGGGAGGAGGCCAGCAATGCTGCTAAACATCCTGCAATGCCCAGGAATGCTCCCCATAACACAGAATTCTCCAGTCCAAAATATCAGTAGTGCTGCTGTTGAGAAACCCTGACTTACAGCTTTCCATCCCACAAATACTCATGGCAATGGTATTGGCCTAATGGCTTCCCCAGGCTGGGTGTAGTGCATATTGCTTATGAGGTATATCTTCTCCACTCCCCTTCTCCCAGCTGTTTCATTAGCTCTTATGTGGCTATGGTGGGTGACATGAGTTTTGGATCTAAAAATCTTTGGAAACTGCTCAGCAAAATGAAGTCTGTTCCAACGGTCACATAATTACTGAATTATCCAAGCAGGAATGCTTTGACAAAGAGATGCTGTCAAACTAAGAGAGAAACAAATTTCATTTACGCCTAGTCAGGAAGAAGGCATGGAGATTTAGCAGCCATAAAAGATGTACAATTGAGTCTTTTACCCACCACTTTCTCAGAAAAAAAAGAGATACAGGGAATGTGCTGGATTTACACTGTTGTGCTGGAATAGTTACCGACAAGGAAGGTGTAAAAACAAACCAGGCCCATCAACTCCAAGGAGATTATAAAGAGAAATTTGCTTCAGCAGAACCATTGTGTGAAAACTCCATTGTATAGTACATAGCACGTAGAAATGGTCTTGACAACAAAAAAAACTTCTTAAGGATTCCTATTTGCCCTATTTTCAAGTACAAAAGGCAAAGAGAAATGGAAGTAAGCAAATCAAAACAATTTATTTGAAATGCTATAGTTTGTGTACAAAATATTGTTATGAAAACATCAGCAATACGACAGGTGATTAGCATCATTTTTCTGTACTGAATCTACACGACGTCTAGTGTGTCACAACACACATTTTTGAACAAAAGAACAAGTTCTCTAAGACTGGAGTTTAAAATGAAGAAATCTGACACTCTTTGCAGATGCCATATTTACTGCCTCCTTAGGTTTACATCCTAACCAATGTTGCCACTTAACACCATCCTCACAACTCTGCTCTAAATTCCACCTTCCACGTAATCTGTGCAATTAAAAATAAATAAACAAAAAGGCATTTATAGGCTAGTGAGTAGAAGGACAATGTGACATTGAAAAACTACGTACTACTAAAATATGCTCAACAACTGATTAATATAGTGGCAAAATGGTTAAATGTTTGGCTCCTAACCAAAAGGTCAGCCATTCGAATCCTCCAGCTGCTCCTTGGAAACCCTATGGGGCAGTTCTACTCTCTCCTACAGGGTTTCTATGAGTTGGAATCAACTCGACAGCAACGGGTATACTATACGCTCAGTCTAGAATACCTAATTCACAGAAGGAACAGTACTGCCCAGAAATCCCAACTAACATGTCACAAAGCCCTTTTTCAGACATCAAAAAGAATACATGAAAATGAGCAAAACAGACCATGCTGAAGATATGGCACTAAAATATACAAAATATTTTTCTTCCACAAGAAGAAGCAACAATACGGTCTTCTACAAAGAAGGACTGTGTTACTGACACCAGCAGAAGTGAAATGTACCAGGAAGTTGTCTTCAAAAGTGACTATCCTCAGAGACTGAAGAACGACTCCGGGGATCCAAACAATGGACAGAATGAAAAAAATCTCCCTTTGACATCATTAAAGGAAACACAAAGAATGCTACTCCATATAAATGAAAAAGTTCAAATCATTTACGGGTTATGTATTTGGTTCTTTTTCAAATCTGGCAGGTCTTTTTTATAATTTCCTGTTCCCTGAAGATATTTTTAACCTTGACTGTTATTTCTTTATATACAGTTAACAGAAGTTTTTTTTTCTTTAATAATCTGTGAATTTCTAATAATCTAATTAATTTAAAGGATTGGTTCCTGCTACCTGTCTGTTTTTTTGTTTGTTCCCTGCTGGTTCCCACACAAGGTGAGCCTTGTTTCCTATATAGTAAATAATTGTTTACAGTGGACTGCTCGTTTTCTATGGAAAATTATCTATGGGAATTCTTTGACTCCAGGATGAAGTTGTGCTATTCCAGAGAAAGTTCGCCAGGAAATTTTAAACGCTGATGTTTTAGGAATCTAAGATGCTGCACAGTGGCTGCAACAATGGGCTCAAGCATAACGACGATCGTGAGGATGGCGCGGGACTGGGCAGTGCTTTGTTCTGTTGTACACAGGGTCGCTATGAGTTGGAACCAACTTGATGGCACCTAACAACGACAACAAGAAGCTGCTGATGATAGATGATGTTAAGATGTTTTGAAAAATGTGCATTATAGAATCAATGAATGCAATAAATGTATGGTTTGATGTTATGTGAACAATACAAAAGATATAAATTTGGGCTCCAAATCCATACTGGTTTGAGATTACAACTTGTAAGCAAATTTCCCATCCCATCCCCACTCTGCAAAGCACCAAGGCTAAATCCTTCTAGTCCCTGAAAGTAGGGAAGGTAGGTATTTTCTTCTTGTTCACTCTTAGAATAAGGGATTATACCTTTTGGGTCCTAGGTTTCTGCAATTCTCCTACCAGCTCTCCAACTCAGGAGAGCTCTGGGCTCTGTCTTCTGTACCCTCTGTCTGCCAGATCAGAAAAACTAAAGTTCCCCAGACTTGTCAAGTGCCCTCAAGGTAAAAACAGCTCCATTACTCCACCTGCTTGCCTGGATTTCTGTCTTCAATTACATGTTAGCTCCCAAATCCTTTGTCATCTTAACATTTCTTCCATGCTTTTAAGAAGATGTAATTGCATTATATCTAATCCTTTAAGTATTTTTGGTGAGAAGTTCAGTCAAACTCACCACCACCAGCAGCTGCTACTGAGTCAGTTCTGACTCATGGAGACCCCGTGCGTGTCAGAACAGAACTGTGCTGCATAGGCTTTTCAATGGCTGATTTTTCAGAAGTAGATTGCCAGGACTCTCTTCCAAGGAGCCTTTGGGTAGACTGGAACTTTCAACTTTTCAGTTGTCATTAACCATCTGCACCACCCACGGTTCCTGAGTTAAACCACCTAACCACTGTATTACTAGACAAAGACATCTCTATTGAAACAAGTATGTTCTGACTTTGGTTTCTTCCCTTAGAAGACAACGGAGCTGTAATTAAAGATGGCAGTTGTTATTCACTGAATTGTGTTCCCCAAAATTATATGTTGTAAATCCTCACCCTTACACCTGTGCGTGTAATCCCACTTGGAAATAGGAGTTTTTCTGTTATGTTACTGAGACTATCTCAGCGTAGGGTGTATCTTAAACCAATGAGTTTTGAGATATAAAAGGAGTAGATCAGGCCCATAAACAAACACAAAAGGGAGGGAAGATCCATGTCATGGGAAGACCACCAAGGAACTGAGGAACAGAAGCTGAAAAGCAACAAGGACCTTGCCCCAGAGCTGGCAAAGAGAGAGACTTCCCCTAGAGCCTGGCCCTGATTTCAGATTTCTAGCCTTCTAAGCTGTGAGAAAATAAACTTCTGTTCCTTAAAACCACTCACTTGTGGTATTTCTGTTATAGCAGCATGAAGAAACTAACACAGCAGTGAACACATGCAGTTGCCTCCAACATCTTGAGAAAATGTTAAAATTATAGTAGAGGAGATCAATCAGGATAGTTGTCTTAGGCTGGGTTCTCTAGAGAAGTAAAACCAGTAAAGTGCATAAATATATATATAGAGAGAGAGAGATTATATCAAGGAAATGGCTCACGTTAATGTAGAGGCTAGAACGTCCCGAGTCCATGGATCAGGGTAGAGGCCTCTCCCAAGTCACACAGCTGCAGAAGCTGGCAAGCCCAAGATCAGAAGGTCAGAGATCAGGGCTCCCGCTCACAGGCTGTGCAGATGGACGAATCCCAGGTTCGGCAGATAAGCTGACAGCTCAAGTCCCAAGAACGGGAGATGAGATGACAGGAAGCAGTCGCAGGATTGAGAGAGAGGAAAGCCAGAATGTCTGCTTATACACAGATGTGGGCCACACCCCCAAGGAGACTCCCTTTCATCTGATTGGCTACTCACAGTATATTCAATCATGGGAGTGATTACATTAAAACACGGAGAATCATGGCCCAGCCAAGTTGACACACAATCTTAACCATCACAGTCCACCCTTTGTCAACTTGGCACATGTACACATCTCCTTAAACCATACATAATCTCTGAATAAAGACAATGAGAAAGTCACAATTGCACCTAACATCATACAACTAACACACGTACAATCGAAAACGCACTAGTCCCATTCACAGCTTATATTTTAAAAGTGAAGGAAACAAAAACATTCGATGCACACATACAAATACTCATAACAATTACAGTTCCCGTTTCTGCAACTGGTCACGTGGCCGTAACTGGTATTTAGAACTACCTTCTTCCACCGCCCATTCTTTATTCCCTTTGACATTAGCAAGCACCTCGGCTGGTTGTGGTTCTTTGCCTGGTGGGGTGACACAAACCTTCATTCCTGAAGGGTCTGTGTCATTAGTAGTCATGCCAGAATTAGGTTGCTGTAGTTTTCCATTGACTTGAATCACAGGGCGTGGTAGTACTAAGAGACGCACCAAGGAATCTCCTGCATTCCAGACGTACGCTTCTTTACCTCCATTATGTAATATCAGTTTGATTTCCTCTTGGTAATCAGGATCAATCACACCAGCCAGTATGGTAACTCCCTTCTTTGCCTGTTGAGCCAGAGGCATAAGGAGCCAAAGTGGCCAGGTGGCATTCTTAACTTCCAGTTCAATGGAATCAGTGATGTGTCTCCAGGTGGGAGCATTCCTCCCTTTGGAACTAAGAGCTCTAGGCCTGCAGAGCATAAGGTTGAGGGGACAGGAAGCAAAAATCTTGCAAGTGGGTCACTAGGGATAATAGTGAGTGGTGCCACTCCCATTTCCACCCCTTGATTCCTGGATCCGTGAATCCTGGCTACGGGAGAAACAGCACCATATATTGGACGCTGGTTTAAAGCATATACAGCCTCCTGGAGAACACTGCCCCAACCCTGCAAGGTATTGCCACCTAGCTGGCGCCATAATTGTATCTTTAGAAGGCCATTCCATTGTTCTATGAAGCCAGCTGCTTCAGGATGATGGGGAACATGGTAAGACTAGTGAATTCCATGAGCATGGGCCCACTGCCGCACTTCATTTGCTGTGAAGTGAGTCCCTTGATCCGAGGCAATGTTGTGTGGGATACCATGATGGTGGATAAGGCATTCTGTAAGTCCACGGATGGTAGTTTTGGCAGAAGCATTGCGTGCAGGGAAAGCAAATCCATATCCAGAGTAAGTGTCTATTCCAGTAAGGACAGAACGCTGTCCTTTCCATGATGGAAGTGGTCCAATGTAATCACCTAGCCACCAGGTTGCTGGCTGATAACCTCGAGGGATGGTGCCATATCAGGGACTCAGTGTTGGTCTCTGCTGCTGGCAGATTAGGCACTCAGCAGAGGCTGTGGCCATGTCAGCCTTGGTGAGTGGAAGTCCATGCTGCTGGGCCCATGCATAACCTCCATCCCTGCCACCATGGCCACTTTGTTCATGAGCCCATTGAGCAATCGCAGGAGTAGCCGGGGAAAGAGGATGACTGGTTTCCACAGAACGCATCATCCAATCCACTTGATTGTTAAAATCATCCTCTGCTGAGGTCACTCTTTGGTGAGCATTCACACGAGACACAAATATCTTCACGTCTTTAGCCCATTCAGATAGGTCTATCCACATACCTCTTCCCCATAAATCCTTGTCTCCAATTTTCCAATCATGTTTCTTCCAAGTCCCTGACCGTCCAGCCAAACCATTGGCCACAGCCCATGAATCAGTATATAATCGCACATCTGGCCATTTCTCCTTCCAAGCAAAGTTAAGAACCAGGTGCACTGCTCGAAGTTCTGCCCATTGAGAGGATTCCCCTTCACCACCGTCCTTCAGGGAGGTCCCAGAAAGGGGCTGTAGTGCTGCCACACTCCACTTTCGAGTGGCGCCTGCATATTGCGCAGAACGATCTGTAAACCAGGCACAAGTTTTCTCTTCCTCAGTCAACCGATCATAAGGAACTCCCCATGAGGCCGTGGGTGCAGACTGGGAGATGGAAAGTAATGTGACAGGAGTGGAGACCATGGGCATTTGGGCCACTTCCTCATGCAACTTACTCGTGCCTTCAGGTCCTTCTCGGGCCCGATCTCGAATACACCACTTCCATTTAATGATGGAGTGCTGCTGTGCACGTCCAACTTTAAGGTTCTGTGGGTCAGACAACACCCAGTTCATGATGGGCAGCTCAGGCCTCATGGCAACTTGGTGTCCCATGGTTAAGCGTTCAGTCTCTACTAAGGCCCAGTAACAAGCCAAAAGTTGTTTCTCAAAAGGAGAGTAGTTATCTGCAGAGGATGGCCAAGCTTGGCTACAAAATCCTAAGGGTCTGCGCTGTGATTCACCAGTAGGGGTCTGCCAAAGACTTCAAACAGCATCTCTATCTGCCACCAACACTTCAAGCACCATTGGATCAGCTGAATCATATGGTCCAAGTGGCAGAGCAGCTTGCACAGCAGCCTGAACCTGTTGCTGAGCCTTCTCTTGTTCTGGTCCCCACTCAAAACTAGCAGCTTTTCGAGTCACTTGATAAATAGGCCGGAGTAGCACACCCAAATGAGGAATACGTTGCCTTCAAAATCCAAAGAGGGCTACTAGGCGTTGTGCCTCCTTTTTTAGTTGTGGGAGCAGCAAGATGCAATAACTTATACTTCACTTTAGAAAGAATGTCTCAACATGCCCCACACCACTGGACCCCTAGAAATTTCACTAAAGTGGAAGATGCCTGAATTTTTGAGGGATTAATCTCCCACCCTCTAGCACGCAAATGTTCTACCAATAAGTCCAGAATCATTGACGCTTCTTCCTTACTAGGTCCAATCAGCATAATATCATCAATGTAATGGACCAGTGTGATGTCCTATGGAAGGGAAAGGTGATCAAGGCCCCTGTGGACTAAATTATGACATAGGGCTGGAGAGTTAATGTAGCCCTGAGGTAGGCAAGTGAAGGTGAATTGTTGGCCTTGCCAGCTGAAGGCAAACTGCTTCTGGTGATCCTTTGAAACAGGTATGGAGAAAAAGGCATTAGCCAGATCAATAGCTGCATTCCAGGTACCAGGAAATATATTGATTTGCTCAAGCAGTGAAATTACATCTGGAACAGCAGCTGCAATTGGAGTCACCACCTGGTTAAGTTTTCGATAATCTACTGTCATTCTCCAAGATCCATCTGTTTTTTGCACAGGCCAAATAGGCAAGTTGAATGGGATGTGGTGGGAATCACCACCCCTGCATCCTGCCAGTCCTTGATGGTGGCAGTAATCTCTGCAATCCCTCCAGGAATGCGGTATTGCTTTTGGTTTACTATTTTCCTAGGTAGGGGCAGTTCTAATGGCTTCCACTTGGCTTTTCCTACCATACTAGCCCTTACTCTATTTGTCAGGGATCCAATGTGGGGGTTCTGCTAGTTGCTGAGTATATCTATTCCAATTATGCATTCTGGAACTGGGGAAATCACTACAGGATGGGTTCGGGGACCCAATGGACCTACTGTGAGACGGACATGGGCCAAGACTCCATTAATAACCTGACCTCCATAGGCCCCCCACTGTGACTGGTGGGCCGCATTGACGTTTTGGGTCTCCTGGAATTAGTGTCAGCTCAGAGCCAGTATCCAGTAATCCAGAAAAAGTCTGATTATTTCCTTTTCCCCAATGAACAATCACTCTCGTAAAAGGCCGTAGATCCCTTTGTGGAAGGCTGGGAGAAAGATTAACAGTAAAAATTTCTGGCAGTGTATTGGAGTTCTTCCTCAAGGGGACCCAGCCTCCCCTTCATTCAAAGGGTTGTGGGTCTTTAAACTCGCTCAAATATGGGAATTGATTGAGGGACCGTGACTCTCTATTCCAGCGATTCGAGTTAGACTGCTGTTCACCTGTCCTAGAATTCATCCGTTTGTATAGATCAAGTAAATATTTAGTAGATTTCCTATCTATTTCACTCTTAGAGACACCATGACTAAGTAGCCAATGCCGTAAGTCCATACGAGTCAGACTATTCTGATTACTGCTTTGATTCCTCTATCCATTACTATAACCACGCCCACCTTGTCTTTGTCGATTGAGTGCCGCCACTTGGCCCCTACTACCATGGGGTCCAATCAGCCCCGTTGTAGTTAGGTGTCTTAATTCAGTTAGGGCAGTTCCCACTGTCAAATCTGACTTACATAAAATAGCAATCACAGCAGTCTTCAAGGATACTGGAGCTCCCTTCACAAATTTGTTCCTCACAGTTGTGGCAAAAGGTGTGTCCTCTGGACACTCCATGTGTGCATCTGTGGGTCTAACATGATAAATCCACTCTAGTATGCCAGTTTCCCTAAGCCTTTGGATACCTTCTTCTACAGTATACCAAGGCAGGTCTGGTACTTCAACTTGATTTAGTGTCGACCACCTCATAATCCATGCTTCCGCGACCCAACCAAATAAACTAGTAGATCCTTTCCTAACTTCTCTAGCTGAAACACTGAAGGAACAGTCTGTGCTCAGTGGACCCATATCAATAAACTCTGATCCATCTTTATGTTCCTTGCACCATTATCCCACACCCTTAATAGCCATTCCCACACATATTCCCCAGGTTTCAGTTTGTACATATTAGAAAACTCAAGTAGTTCTTTTGGAGTATAGCGTACCTCCTCCTGGGTCACACTTTGTACTTCACCTTTTGGGGCTCGCTGGGACTTAAGCCTAGTTATAGGTCTAGAAGCCAGAATCAGTAGTGTGGAATTGTTCTGAGAACATTCAGCATTATCTTGTAAAGCATCTGCCTCGGGCGATGCTCCAGGCAATGACTCAGGCAAGTGCTCTTTAGAGGCAGCTAGGTTAGGGCTAATCTCCTCAGATGGGAGTGGCAGGGCTAATGGTATTTCTGTGCAGGGTGGTTTAGCAGACAAACATGAAGTAATCTCTTCAGATGGAACAGGTTCTGCTGACAGGAGTGATTCAACGGAATTTACAGGCTCAGTGTCCCCATCCCAAGTCTCAGGATCCCATCTCTTCCCAATCAATGCCCTTACTTTAACTTCAGACACCTCTCGAGGTTTGCAACTGAGCTGGAGTTGTAATTCAGCCACTCTTACAATATGACTCTGGGTTTGGTTTTCAGCAATTTCAGCTCTGTTACTACAAGAAGTAAGGCTTTCTTTCAAAGCACAAGTGGAAGCCTTGAGGTCATGTATGCGGCACTTGAGCCTTAACTCTGAAGCCCTGAGCGCATCTCTTTCCTTCATCAGTTTGTCTAGTGAAAGTAGGACAAACCAACCAGCTTCCTTATCCTTCTCATTCTGACAAAGCTGTAGAAAGATATCACACGTGTTCACCCTGAGCCTCACCTTTCACCAATACCTGATCTACCGGTGGTGATGTTTTGCCTATTTGTGTCGCCACCACGCTCCATGGACTAGCAGTGACCTCTTTACTGCTGGAAGCAGAGTCATCAACGTCTTTATGACTAACCAGACTTGAGAACCAAGTTAGAAAACTCATCCTTATAATTTTGTCTCTCTAGAGCCACTCCCGGTACCAAATGTCTTAGGCTGGGTTCTCTAGAGAATTGAAACCAGTAAAGTGTATAAATATATATATAGAGAGAGAGATTATATCAAGGAAACAGTTCACGTGATTGTAGAGGCTAGAACGTCCCAAGTCCGTGGATCAGGGTAGAGGCCTCTCCCAAGTCACACAGCTGCAGAAGCTGGCAAGCCCAAGATCGGCAGGTCGGAGAGCAGGGCTCCCGCTCACAGGCTGTGCAGATCAACGAATCCCAGGTTCGGCAGATTAGCTGACAGCTCAAGTCCCGGGAATGGGAGATGAGATAACAGGAAGCAGCCACAGGATCCAGAGAGCAAAAAGCCAGAATGTCTGCTTATATACAGATGCAGGCCACACCTCTAAGGAGACTCCCTTTCATCTGATTGGCTACTCCCATTATATTCAATCATGGGAGTGATTACATTAAAACACGGAGAATCATGGCCCAGCCAAGTTGACACACAATCTTAACCATCCCAACAGTAAAGGGAACAGAAGGGATCATGAGCAAGGTAGAGATTTATAAACATTCCCAGAAGACAGGGAGTAAAAGGAAGTATATTTAGTGGCTTAAACAAAAAAAAAAAAAAAATCCAAAGGCCTCAGATCAAAATACATGTGAGAAGGGGCTGCATGTCTTTCTGTCTTCAATATTGTGTCTCGAGTTATTTGTTCTCCTGATATATTAAAATGTGTATGCTGATTTAACTCTACTAATACATACGTGAGTTTGCTGAATATGAACTTTTATTCTGATTTTCATCATATATAGGAATGATACTACCTTTTTATCCACATTCAATGTCATTAATTTCTGTAATATTTACTTGTAACATATAATTACAAAAATACATTCAAATTCCTAAATAGATTTGAGAATCAGTAAGTGATTCTTCAAAAGAAGATGAATCAAGTGGTATAGGAAGAAGCACTCATGCTTGGTAAAGAATAATCTACCAGTTGTAAGCATTCAGCATAACCTGGCCATCGGTTAGTGTACGTTCCCTAGGGAATGGAGCGCTTAGAAGAATTCGATGAATCATCAGTCTAAGAGAGGTGAATTTAAAGAATATCTGCTACATTTTTATGAATATTTTAATAGCAATCAAACGATCACCTGCATCTCTTACTTGATTATAAATTCCATGGTGACTGAGCTCCCTAGGAAAATAATACTCAGTTATACACCTCACAAACCAAACTAAAATATTCAGAGTAATTTTAGTAAAATGTATTTAAAATGCAAAATTATCAGTAAGTCATTCAGGTAGTAGGCCTATATGAGTGCAAAGCTGCAGGTTCCTATTTTCAAAATCATTTTACATCTCTGTTTTTAAACTATGAATGCTGTTAATGTTTACACATACTTTAAAATTTATGTAATAATAAGCTTGGACTGTAACTGAAAGCAGATTAAATCAGATGCAGGTTTGTAAATGATCTGGAAACCTCTTAGGACCATTGCTAAAGGAACCAGCAGAGCAATGTTTAACGAGTAAGTCCTATCTTTCTTTTTAAATTAGCAATAACCCACTAACTAAGGTAAAAGAACATCGAAATGTCGCTGCAGGGAAATCACCAGGGAAGCTAGTGATTGTGATGATAAAAAATCGTAAGAGGATTCACAAAGATGAACAAATCGTGCAACTGTTTCTTTCTCTTTCTATTGTGTGGAAGAGAAAAGAGGATGAGAAGCAGTTCCAGGGAACATTTATCCTCACAGCAGATCAGGGATGCTAAAACCCTTGAGAAGGCCCTGTCTCTGCCAGCTCATGGCCAACCAGAATGAGTAAGCCATTTATGGCTGTAAATGAAAGCAGCTGCTGTCTACAGGTCCTGGAAAAATAGGATCTAGAATCAAGATAGCTTCAGAATGGTTTTGCTTTACTGAAGCCTGGATGGAAGCAGCACGCAACAAATCAGAGAGAGACAATAGGCAGAATTAGATGTTTTCCTACCTATTTTCAACTACTGTTCAGATTTTTTAAAATCTTGCCATTCATTGTCCATAAAACTTTTTAAACTTCAGGTTTATATAAATGATGCTTGATTATTTTAATTGAGTCCTATTTTCATTGTAAAAAACCTGAATAGAAGTGTAGGCTCCTCTCTTTATCATGGTTGAGGCTGGGATCCTGGCTTTTCAAAGTCATAACTGAGCAATGACCATCATCCAGGAAGAAGATGATCCTAATTCCCGACAAAATTACAAAAGAGAACACCTTCTGAGGTCGCAAGCTTGCAAGTCGAGAAAGAAACATCATACGAATATTTTAGTGACTCATTAAAATTTTTACTCTGTATCCACATATTTAGGGTCGCTATGAGTCGGAATCGACTTGAAGGTAATGGGTTTGGTTTGTTTGTTTTTTTAATCCACATTTTGGAATTCTCTTCCTAGTCATATGATTTTAATAACAACCAAATCACAGAGGTTAAATGAGGTTATTAAACAAAAGACAAATGGGACATGTAATAACTAATAATAAAAATTGTAAGCAACGTTAGCATAGACTTACAGTCAACGCCTGTATTAATAGAAGAGTCATTCTTAAAACAAGATGTCATCAACTTCCTTGTAGAGGCACAGAGAAACATCTGAGAAAAGAAGTTCGAAAAAAACATGAGAAATAGCATTGGATTCTTACCAAAATCAACAACTTTGGCAAGCAATATAAAATGGATATTACATGGAGATGCATGGGCACCTCCAAGATGGAACTCCATCCTAAAGCAGCTTTTCACAACTCCTTCCACTTTTATTAGAAGAATTTCTCGAAAAGACACATCAACTGGGCCCTAAGATAGACAATAGATGGGACAATCCCAGAAATTATCGTAAGGAAGTTTTCACAAAAGGGCAATCAAACAGAACACAAAAGACTTTCCACTCTTATCTTTTTCTATTAGCATTTAGTGAATAGAAATTTGTTGGACCAGTGAAGACCCTCCTGACTGTCATTACTGGAACCTGTACCAATGATTGTTATGAAAGATAATTCAAAATGTAGGATCACAAGTTTCTAGCCAATCTGAAAAGGCTAAGCTTTCAATGGTTTTTCCCATTAGTAATGTTAATATACACTGATGGCTCTGTAACTGCTCTTTGGACTCAGGCAGACATGGCTGTGGCAGCATGCGTGTTCGTTTTCCCATTCTTGCCTACTGTGTAATATTCTTTGGACTTGGGCAGACAAGGCTCTAGCAGCATGGCTGTCCGCTTCCGACTTCTGCCTTTTGAATATATGCCAAATAAAACTTTCTTTTTGCTTTACTAAAAAAAAAAAAGAATTTCTCTATTTAGAGCACATTTAGGAGCCCTGATGGCACAGTGGTTAAGAGCTTGGCTGCTAACCAAAATGTTGGCAGTGTGAACCCACCAGCGGTTCTACTCTGTGCTATAGGGTCTCTACGAGTTAGAATTGACTCTACGGCAATGGGTTTGGTTTTCTGGTTTTCCTTGGTACTGATTTGACTTGTTGGATCTAACGGAATACAAACAACCATTTGTCTTAGTCTCCCAGTGCTGCTGTAACAGAAATACCACAGGTGGGTGGCTTTAAAGAATAGAAATTGATTGTCTCACAATTCAGGAGGCTGAAAGTCCAAATTTAGCATGCGGTTCTGAGGGGAGGAATTTCCTTGTCTATTTCAGCTTCTAGTAGCCAGCAATCTTTGGCGTTGCTGGTCTGTAGATTCATCTGCCTCTGTCATCATCAGACAGAGTGCGTCTTGCCCTACATGTGCTTGCTTGTCTCTGTGTCTATGCTGCTCCTTAAAAGTCAGAGGTGATTAGGTTTAGGACACACCTCACACTGATATGACTTCATTAACATAACAAAGACACCCAATTCCCAAATGGGATTACATCCACAAGCACAGGGGTTAGAACTGCGACACGTATTTTAGGGGAACAGAATTCAAAATTCAATCCGTAACATCATTCTTTGATATGTAGCTCTTCTGATATATTCCATTTCACATTCACCTCTGTAACCACACTTACACACACACACTGGCACACAAGCACACACGGCCATTTCATCAAATTAAGCCTCTCTGGGTCCTGTCGAAGTTCTTCTGTACGTGGTGCCTTCTCCCTCTCTCAGCACTTCATTTAAATGGCTTCAGCTCATTCACGTTCCTTGTACACGTGGGACCTATAGCTAAAAGCCATCAGGAAAGTGTGGTCTGACACACCAAGAAGAGCAGTGACCGTCATACTGCCCTCCTCCTCTAAACTACATTCTATTAATTCAGCCAAAGATGCACCAGCTTTCACATCACCATGTCAAACAGATGATTCACCGCATGTAAAAGTAATCTCAACTAAAATCTCAGTTCCTGTGTGTCTGCTCTGTGCCTCGTCTGTCTTCACACTCATATGGAGATTTGAGACCATAAATGTAAGATCTTACTTTTGTTGGCAAGAAAAGTTACTTTTTAGACCTAATACAACATTTCAGTCTGATAATTTTTTGAATGGATCCTGATGACACTGTACAATGGGCTCACTTTCCTTCAGGGCTGCACATCACAGAAAAAAGAAAAATTAATGTGGTTTCTACATATATGCTAAATTCATTAATAAAAAATTCTAGTAAAGAAACAAGAACAGAGCAACACCCTACACAATTAGAGTGTTTTCTTCATGTTGACATCAGTTCATTAATAGGCATCCTACAAATACAAACATTTGATTATTAATCTAGCTTGAAGTGCTAGCATCTAGTTTATATTTCTATACCAAACCCATTGCCGTCCAGTCGATTCCGACTCAAAGCGACCCTATAAGACAGAGCAGAACTGCCCCATAGAGTTTCCAAGGAGCGCCTGGTGGATTCAAACCGCCGACCCTTTGGTTAGCAGCCATAGCTCTTAAACACTACTTCACCAAGGTTTCTTGTATTTCTATAGCTAATCCAAAAAGATATCAAATACAGCCTGCAACATGTCTTGACGAAGACAAGATGCTAAGTGTACATATTTTGTTCTCATCTATTAATGCAGTTGTCATGTCCCAGAAAATGATGAGGTAAATGCATCAATTGGTATTCACAAAGCCACAAGTAATTGTCATTTTTTCTCCAGGGGAGACTGCACTACAATCAGCAGGATCCTTAATACATCAAATGAAATAGGGAAGTGGCACTTAGGCATTAAAAAAAGAAGACGACGACGTAAATAGGGGCAATGAAGGCTACCATCACTGGCTTCACCACTCAACTACAACTAGCCCCGTTCACCTTCACTTCCATATGGACAAACAGAATCCATACAGAGAGAGATGTTCTGTCCTGAGGTACTAAACACAGGCACAGCTTACCAAGAAAATTAAAATTTTCCATAAATTACTAATCTTTATGAATGGAAAAGATAATTTTCAGTAAGGATAATGTCACCATAAAAGTTTTGTTCCTCAGTGTTACACACAGGCACAGTCAAACACACACACACACATATTCATTCAAATAGTTCTCTTATCTCTAAATACAAGTAAGAGAAACATTGTGGCAATTCTTCTGAGATTTGAATCAAATAACATATCTGTTTAGTAACAGAACAACATCCATGTAGTAAAAGCAATAAAGGCTTCGGCTGGGGAGCTGATCTTTCCCTTTTTAAAACCTAAGCCAATAAAAATGAAATAATAAGAAAACAAACTTTTAAATGGCCTATAGATAATGATACCCCTGCTAAGATACCAGTTTAGTATCCTGCAGTTTAAACAGCTGCCATTTGTCAGCTAATTGCTTATGTTATTTCCCATTTTGCATTAAAGCAGAGTGCTATATTTGCATTTTTGACCCACTTTGTTTTTGTAAGCAAAGTGGCACCCAAGAATCATTGAAATAACCTATCCAATTATCTTTACTAGGTGGAAGGCAGGAAAAGAAGTTCTAAGAAAATTCAGCATCATAAAGAGAGATTCGCTACATATATAACTTAATTCTCCATCGTACCTCTGGAAAGAACAACCCATCTCCTTGAATGTGCAGGGGGATGATTACTTCATCCTTCAGTACCATCTCAACATCCCATCTTCACTTGTAGCTTGCACCACTCATCATTCATAAATAGTCTTCATTTTTATGCCTTTTAAAGATCTTTTGGCCTAGACTTTAGCCCAGTGGAATGACCCTCTATGGTTCACTCTAAGCACGCAGAACTCAGGAAGAGAGAATATGCTTTTTGCCTAAGTTTTCAAAATCTCTAAGCACTGAGCATGAACATATGGCATTGTGGTCTATTTTGGCTCATACTGGAGCCTCCATTGTCTACACTTCCGTGTGGCCATCTTTTAGTGTGAATCTAGGCGCCCCCATCACAGTTAGATGGGCAGGAGCTGATGTGCTGTGGAGGACATCTGAAAGTCTTAGTCAGGTTAATCATGAGCGATCAGGCAATAAGATAACCAAGAGCCAAAGGTTCTCATCCATTCTCAACCATACCCTACACATTTCACCATCTTTATGGAATCACATCTAAGATTACCTCTTCATGGAAATTCAGGGACATTTTTATTACTTTTTTGATTATTATTCTATACAATCATTATATTGTGGAAAATGATGGCATATTATTGAATATATCGTTTCTCTCATCCCTGCTAAAATCACTTCCTACCCACAGGCAGAAAATACAACTAATCAAAGTTCCATTTCCCTAGCAATTCTACAGTTTTATAAAGCTCATGCAAAACACAACAGACCATGTTCTGGCTTTTCCACCATGACAAAACAGTGTTACCAGAGGCTACTACCTGAGTGTCTGTTGCTACTCTAAAGACACACTATGACTGCCATAAAGTCACCAAGCCCCATACAAGAGAAAGTCATGCATACAGATAATATTCAGATTAGTTCTCAGACCTGTCTTCAACTGACTCACATATCAAACTTACCTCTATCACCATATTTCAGCCCTTGTTTTGTGCCCTGCCCTTCCAACTGTTATTGCTGTGTGCGCTAACGAGTCGATTCCGACTCATAACGACCCTTTAGGACAGAGTAGAATTGCCCCCATCCGGTTTCCTAGGCTGTAATATTTACAAGAGCAGATCACCACTTCTTTTCTCCCGTGGAGCCACTGGTGGGTTCGAACTGCTGACTTTTTGATTAGCAGCCAAGCATTGAACCATTGTGCCACCAGGGTTTCTACCCTTCCAACTCCAAAAAAAAAACCAAACCCACTGACATCAAGTCAATTCCAACTCATAGCAAGCCCATAGAGTTTCCAAGGCTGTATATCTCCATGGAAGCAGACTGTGACATCTTTCTCCCACGGACTGCTTGTCTAACTTCACAAGGGGGGAGAAGAATCATGATCAACAGCCCAAGGCTGAGTCCTATGAAGCAGAGATCTGACATGCCTCCTCTCTCCAGCGTTTTTACCAATTCTGACACCAGCCATCCCTCCCATGGAACTCTCTACTTCTCTGCTGGGTTCACTGCAATGGCCACACAGAACTCAGAGACAATACTCACAATTATGGGGTTTATCAGGGAAGCAAAAGGCTACAATATAGGATCAGGAAATAGGATACAGTTCTTTGATCAGGACAGCCTCTTCTCAGCTGTGCCCACAGGCAGGTCTCTCTCTGGTCCTCAATCTCTTGACCCTGGGCCCATAGGCCTCTGGGCCCCTCAGCCTGGCCTCTGCCCTGCTCAGACAAGTGTTACCAAGCTGTTTAGCTCCACCAATAAGTGCCCAGAGGCACCCCACTCCACCAATAAGCCCCAACCCAAAGGTGCTCAGCTCTCCGGCTCCTTGGTTTGGCAAGACTAGCTCTTCTAGCAAGTTCCCAGAGGCACTCTATTCCATCAGCAAGCCTCCTGCCCAAAGGCTATCAGCTCTCTCGCTCCTCGGGTTGGTACACCCACTGTAACTGCCTTGCTCCATGGGCCAGGAAGCCCACTGTGCCGTCTCTTGCCTGTCTCCCGGTTCTACTGCTGCCACTTATCTCCCTCTTGTACCATCTCTGGTATCACAGCTCTGTCTCCTGGGTCTAGGAGGTCCTCAGCACAGGAACCCTGAGTCCAAAGGACATGCTCCACTCCCATCTCTTCTTCTCAGTGGTAGTAAGGTCCCTCTGATTTAGTCATCTAGTGCTGCTATAACAGAAACACCACAAGTGGATGGCTTTAACAAAGAGAAATTTATTTCTTCGCAGTCAAGAAGGCTGAAAGTCCAAATTCAGGGCATCAGCTCCAGGGGAAGGTTTCTCTCTCATCAACGTTCCCCCGGACTAGGAGCTTCTCTGTGCAGGGACCCTGGGTCCAAAGGACACACTCTGCTCCTGGCACTGCTTTCTTGGTGGTATGAGGTCCCTCTGTCTCTCTGCTCACTTTTGTCTTTTATATCTTAAGAGATTGCCTCAGGACACAATCCAATCTTGTAGATTGAGTCCTGCCTCACTGAGACAACTGCCACCCATCCTTCCTCATTAACATCATAGAGGCAGGATTTACAACACACAGGAAAAGCACACAACACTGGGAATCATGGCCCAGCCAAACTGATACACACATTTTTGGGGGGACATAATTCAATCCATGACAAGCATCAATAAAATAGGGAGATTAGCCATCCAGACAAGAAGATTGTTATTCCAGAAAATTTAAAGTCAAAGAACTGGAAGGAGTTTTGAGGGATCACTCCACCTGTAAAGGGCTATACCTCCACTAACAGCAATAATTCAGAATCTGATGTTTAAAGCTCTTCAGGGAGTTTCTCTAGCAGTTCCTGTTGTTGTTAGTTGCTGTCGAGTTGATTCTGACTCATGGTGACCTCTTGTGTTAGAGTAGAACTGAGCACCTTAGGGTTTTCTTGGCTGTAATCTTTATGGAAGCAGATCACCAGGCCTTTCTTCCACAGCACTGTTAGGTGGGTCCAAACTATCAACCTTTCAGTTAGCAACCAAATGCAACCCATTGAGCACCTTGTAGGAGTTTCTACTAAAGTTTAAAAGTCTTGTTTTTAGTTAAAAACAACACGTTCTTAGAGATTCTCCAAAGAAAAGTGTCTCCAAATTAGTCTATTAATTTTCTTTTATGGTCTTTAGTACACACCAATGCAGAGGTGCCACATGACAGGCTCCCATGATTGTGGAATGGCTTACTGAATGAGTTTATTTGCACCAATCATAAGCAAAATGCTATCAATTTTGGCAGAGTAAAACACTGAAAGACACAGACTTATTAAATGAAAGGAAGAACGTTAACAGGTACCACTACAACTCTGGAATAGGAAAAGATAAACGTATACCTAAAACATGGGAAATTTTGGTCTAGAGGTTTTAACCACTTACTTTCAAGTTGATCCTGACTCATGGAGACCCTGTGTGTAAGAGTAGAACTGAACCCCATAGAGTTTTCAATGGCTGTTTTTTCAAAAGTAGATCACCAGGACTTTCTTTTGAGGTGCCTCTGGGTGGACTGAACCACTAACATTTTGGTTAGCAGCCGAGTGTGTTAACCATGTGCACTACCCTTGTTCCCATTCCCCATTGTTGTCGAGTTGATTCTGACTCATAGTCACCCTATAGGACAGGGAAGAAATGTCCCATAATGTTTCCAAGACTGTAAATCTTTTCGGAAACAAACTGCCACATCTTTCTCCCATGGAGAGGCTGGCAGGTTCCAACTACTGACCTTTCAGTCAGCAGCTGAGTGCTTAACCACCGTGCCACCAGGGCTCCTCCCAACCATGTTAGCAATAGTTAAATTGTGTTCATTTTTTTTCTGAATTATATGATAACATACAGTAAGTTCATAAGTCACTTAACAAATCTAAATTTAGTGCAATAATTAAAATTGCCACAGAAATTATTCACTTATATGGCCTTCTACTACTTTTGCTCCATTGTGTAATCCGAGTTAAAAAATGTTACTAAAACATTCCCTTCACTACTTCTATATATAATTAAAATCCACGTAAGATAGGTACCCTGTTTTTAAAACTACGAGTCTTTATACATGAATGCATCTAAGAAATTTCTAAAGGAAGTTATAGATATCGAGAACTTTTATAAACAAAAATTTAATCAGAAAGGCATGCAAATTTTCCATGACATGATAACTTTATCTTCATTTTATTCAGAAAATGAAAATATTGAGCGCTCACCGTCAACCAGCCCTGTGCTAGGCGCCAAAAAAACCACACCAGTTGCCGTCCAGTCAATTCCGACTCACAGCGACCCTATAGGACAGAGTAGAACTGCCCCACAAGGTTTCCAAGGAGCAGGTGGTGGATTCGAACTGCCAACCTTTTGGTTAGCAGATGAGCTCTTAACCACTGCGCCACCAGGGCTCCATGCTAAGCACAGAGGATTCTAAGTCAGGGGCCAGGTCAGGGATTCCCAAACTTTCTCAGTTTGCAATGCCCCTAATGTCTTAGTTATTTTTCCATAGCACCCTGTCTTAGTCATCTAGTGCTGCTCTAACAGAAATACCACAAGTGGATGGTTTTAATACAGAGAAATTTATTTTCTCACAGTCTAGTAGGCTAGAAGTCCAAATTCAGGGCGTCAGCTCCAGGGGAAGGCTTTCTCTCTCTGTCGGCTCTGGAGGAAAGGTCCTCATCATCATCAGTCTTCCCCTGGACTAGGAGCTTCTCTGCGCAGGAACCTCAGGTCCAAAGGACGCACTCTGCTCCCCGTGCTTCTTTCTTGGTGGGATGAGGTCCCCACTTCTCTGCTTGCTTCCCTTTCCTTTTATCTCTTATAAAGTAAAAGGTAGTATACCCCACACCCTAGGGACACTCCCTTTACATTGGATCAGGGATGTGACCTGGGTAAGGGTGGTGTTACAATCACACCCTAATGCTCTTTAACATAAAATTACAATCACAAAATGGAGGCCAACCACCCAATTCTGGAAATCATGGCCCAGCCAAATTGATACACATTTTTCGGGGGACATAATTCAAACCATGACATTCCACCCTTAACCACTGCGCCACCAGGGCTCCATGCTAGGCACAGAGGATTCTAAGTCAAGGGCCACATCAGGGATTCCCAAACTTTCTCAGTTTAGAACGCCCCTAATGTCTTAGTTATTTTTCCATAGCACCCCTAAACCTAAAGAAATCTAACGATTCCCTTTATTAAATGGTTAAGTCCAAACAACCTAAAAAATATTAACGCCCAATAACAAAGCACCAGTTTTAAAAATAATCATAAATTAACAGTGAGAGGTGTTTTTATTTCATTCTTAAATAACTGCAATTGCTTGCTAATTGGTCTTGCAAGGCTGTTGGGCATTGAACAGCTTCCTAGATCTTGGAATCAGATTGGACACCATCCCCTTTTCCTGTTCCACAAAGATTTTCAAATGGTACTTGCTTTTTATCACAGAAATTGCAGAAAACCCAGCTTCCCCAAGATATGACATCATCAAAGGTAACGTATTGCAATTCAGTGTGAAACTGTGAACTACTTTGAGCTAAAAGTTCATGCAGTGTCTGACAATGTTAATGTGTTTCCTTTGAAGATTTAAAATATCCTGCAGGGCTTCTACGAAGTCACTGTGTGATGCCACAGTCTGGGAACCATGAATCTAGCGTAATAAGTAGCTTATAGGCCCTTCATGGACAAAACAGAACACAAAAACATATAATTACAACCCAATAATGGAAGTGCTGCATTGCAAGAAGACAAGAACAATGGGAAAAGATTGGACTATTATTTTTATATTAGATTAAACAGCATAGTAAGGCCTCCTGCCTTTTCTTTATCTGTTCAAGAAATTTTTGGGCAAAGGGAATGGATGAAAAATCAACTGGTGAGTGTTATGGATTGAATCACGTTCCCAGAAATGCGTGTCAACTTGGCTGGGCCATGATTCCCAGTATTGTGTGATTGTCTGCCATTTTGTTATCTGATGTGATTTTCCTATGTGTTGTAAATCCTACCTCTATGATGTTAATGAGGCAGACTTAGAGGCAGTTATGTTAATGAGGCAGGACTCAATCTTCAAGATTAGGTTGTGTTTTAAGTCAATCTCTTTTGAGATATAAAAGAGAAGCTATCAAGAGACATGAGGACCTCGTACCACTGAGAAACAAGAGCCAGGAGAATAGCGGGTTCTTTAGACCCAGGGTCCCTGCACTGAGAAGCTCCTTGACCAGGGGAAGATTAATGACAAAGACCTTCTCCCAGAGCCAACAGAGAGAGAAAGCCTTCCCCTGGAGATGGCACCCTGAATTTGGACTTCTAGCCTCCTAGAATGTGAGAGAACAAATTTCTCTTTGTTAAAGCTTCCACTTGTGGTCTTTCTGTTGTAGCAGTGCTGGATGACTAAGACAGTGAGAAAGGAAGATTCCTAAAATGAAGGCATATATATGGACAATTATTTGGCCATTTGTTATGACTGAATTGTGTTCCCCAAAAATGAATGTTGAAGTCCTAACCTCTGGTATCTGTGAAGGTGATCTTGTTGGGAAGTAGGGTCTTTGAGTATATTATCAGTTAAATTAACATGAGGTCATACCAGATGGGTGGGTCCTAACCAAATCTGAGTGGTGTCCTATAAAAGAGGAGAGACACACAGGGGAAAGACAGCCATGTGGAGATGCATTTACAACTCAAGAAACATCTGGGGCAATCAGAAACTGGAAGAGGAAAGGAAGGATCTTCCCCTAGAGCCGATAGAGAGATCATGGCACTGCCAGCATCTTGAATTGAGACTTTCAGCCTCCAGAACCATGACAGAATACATTTCTGTTGCTGTAAACCACCCAGCTTGTGGCATTTTGTTACAGCGGCCCTAGGAACCAATATAGCATTCAACAACATCTAAACACTCCCAGTATGCTCAGCAGACATTATATGCCACAGCAAGATAAAAAAGAAAACATTCCATGGCAAATGCCCTCCAACTCTTACTATCACCTACACTGTCACTTGGAAATAGTGATTCTGTGGTGTCACTGCAACTAGAATGGTACCTGGCATGTTTGTGGTTGTTAGTTGCCATCAAGTCTGCTCTGGCTCATGGCAACCTTATGTATAATGGAACAAAACATTGCCTGGTCCTGCACCTCCTAACAACTGTAGGTATGTTGAGCCCAATGTTGAAGCCACCATGTCACTCCATCTCATAGATGGTTTCCCTTGTTTTCACTGACCATCTACTTTACCAAGCATGGTGTCCTTTTCTAACGATTGCTCTTTCCTGATGACATGTCCAAAGTAAGCAAGATGAAGTCTCGCCATCCTCTCTTCTAAGGAGCATTCTGGCTGTATTTCCTCCAAAACTAATTTGTTCATTCTTCTGGCAGTCCACAGTACATTCTTCCCAAAAGCACAATTCAGATGCCTCAATGGTTCTTTGATCTTTCTTTTTCATTGTTCAGCTTTTGCACGCATATGAGGCAACTGAAAATACCATGGGTTGGGTCAGGCGTACTTTAGCCCTCAAGCTGACACCTTTGCTTTTTAACACTTTAAAGAGATCTTCTACAGAAGATTTTCCCAAAGCAAAATATCACTTGATTTCTTAACTGCTACTTCCATGGGTGTTGATTGTTGATCCAAGTAGAATGAAATCCTTGACAACTTCAGTTTCTTCACCGTTTATCATGATGCTGTTTGTCGGACCAACGTGAGGATCTTTATTTTCTTTATGCTGAGGTGTAATCCATACTGAAGGCTGTAGTGTTCATCTAAAGGATACAATCCAGAAGCACATCTTTTCTCATTTTAAGCCACGCAGTATCTCCTTGTTTTAGAACAACTCCCTCTTGATTCATGTACAGGTTCCGCATGAGCACAATTAAGTTTTCTGGAATTCTCATTCTTCATAATGTTATCCATAATTTGTTATAATCCACAAAGTGGAATGCCTACATGTAGTCAATAAAACACAGTTAAACATCTTTCTGGTATTCTCTGCTTTTGGCCAAGATCCATCTGATACTAGCAATGATATCCCTCTTTCCACATCCTCTTTTGAATCTGGCTTGAACACTGGTGATGTATGGCTGCAATCATTTTTGATTTATCTTCAGCAAAATTTTGCTAGCATGTGATATAAATGACATTGTTCAATTATTTCTGCATTCCATTTGATCACCTTTCTTTGTAATGGGCACAAAATGGATCTCTTCCAGTCAGTTGGACAAGTAGCGATCTTCCAAATTTCTTGATATAAATGAATAAGTGTTTCCAATGTTGCATCTGTTTGTTGGAGAATCTCACTTGGCATTCTGTCCAATTCCTGGAGCTTCACTTTTCACCAGTGCCTTCAGTGCAGCTTGAACTTCTTCCCTCAGTACTAGCGGTTCTTTATCATAGGATACCTGCTAAAATGGTTGAACATCAACCATTTGTTTTTGTACAGGGGCTCAGTGTATTCCTTCCTTTTTTTTTTTTTGATTGTTGTAAAAACCTATGTAACACGTCTGCCAATTCAATATTTTTCAGATGTACAATTTAGTGATATCAAATATATTAATCATGTGCAACCATCACCTATAATCATTGCCAAATTTCCCATGACCATAAACAAATACTCCTGGCTTCCTAAACATGGGCTCCCCCTTCTCCCTCCCTCCTAACCCTGATAGCCACTAATAAATTTTGGTCTCTATACATTTGCATATTCTTATTACTTCATATAAGTGAGATCATGCAATATTTCTCCTTTTGTCATTGACTTATTTCACTCAGCATAACGTTTTCGAGGTTCATCCATGTCAAAGTATAGATCATGACTTCAGTTCTCTTTATGACTCAGAAGTAGTCCATTGTATGTATGTAACACATATTTTTTATCCATTCATCTGTTCATGGACACTTGTTCCCACCTTTTGGCTATTGTTAATAGTGCTGCAGTGAACACTGGTGCATATGTGTCTCTTAACCTTGTTGCTTTCTATCTTCTTTTGATGCTTCCTGGGTCATTCAATTTTTCATCCATAGCATCCTTCAGTATTGCAACTCAAGGCTGAATTTTCTCTTCAGCTCTTTCAGCTCGTGAAATGCCTATTGTGTTCTTCCCTTTTGGTTTTCTAACTCGAGGTCCTTGCACATTTCATTATAATTCTTTACCTTGTCTTCTCTAGCCACCCTTTGAGATCTTCTCTTCAGTTCTTACACTGTCCCTTCCTAACAGTGATTCTGTGGTACAACTGCAACTTGAATGGTATCTGGCATGTGGGAGGTACTTCATAGATGACTGCATGTCAATCAGAAGAGACAGAATATATGGCAATAATTTAAGAAGCCACATGAGTAAGATATCAACAACTACATATACATTTAATTATTATTTATATGCAGCATGCTTCCAAAAAAAAGGAAGCATACATTAAGATGCTCATACATCCAATTAAGGGTGAAAGCTCAAAAGCTTCGTAGTTGGAAAAAATATAACAAATGCATTCAATGTAAACTTAGCAAAAATATCTTGAAGGAAAGTTGAGAGTGTAGATTCCATGAGGTTTTCATTTTGTTTTTAACACAAAATCCTTAACAGATCAGAATCTTACCTACACTGGCAAAGGAGGGAAAAATTTAATGAGCCAAGTCACACGGTGATCTATGGTGAGATTAATGTGTATCTGAGAGGAGACACTATTTTTCTTGATAAGCTCTGATTGCATTACAATGACCCGTAGCAGTGGACATACCTGCCAGCTAGCTGCCCAGTTTGCCTCTCCACCAACACTGCCACTTGAAATAACTTGCTTAGTGATGCTTCATTTTGGGAAATCTAAGAAAGGCTCTTCACTAAAGTAATAATAATCCATTTTAATAATCTTCCCCTCATAATAAAACTGAGTAAATACATTTTAATTTTACAGATTATGAAACCCAGAATAGAGCTAGATTCAAGCTGTTTCAACCAAATACTGTTCCTTATCTTCTCTTACGGGAGTTTTCACTTTTTCTCCTCAAGCCGGCCCCCTTATTGAACTCTGTTTTTAACCAACTAAGAAATCACCCAAAATACATCCTAATTAGGTATATTCAGCTGTTTGATGGTGACACTGATATAACCCAGATATAACCCAGACGTCTTGCTGCCCCTGAAGGGTGTTTTAAGATTCTCTGATACCCTCATTTCATGCCCCATGGATGCCCTGATGCCCTAGGCAATATTACTGTGGGTTTCTTGGGAAGACTTTGGTGCTGTGGTCACTTCTGAGGTCCTGTACTGCTCAATTAATTGAGGAATTTCATTATTATCCTATGAATCTGAACCCAAAAGCTACATCAACACAAAAGTGAAACATCACCCCACCACCACCAAGCGCGCGCGCACTCGCGCGCGCACACACACACACATGCACACAGCATTTGTACGTGCACAAGATTTCAATGAAGTTTGGAGAGATAGAGGGAGTGAACATCAGAGGCATGCAAATGACCTTAAATAAGACATTAAACCTCTCTATTCAAAAAGTCCTTTGGTCCATCCCACCACTGGGGGTTTCTCTTCAATTGAACCACACACCCCTCTCCCACCATGTACTGTTCTATCTATATGTCTTGCTGCTGTCCTATCTCCATTCCTCTCTCCCAGATTTCCCCTGGAATTTCAATTCTGTGTGTGTGTGTGTGTGTGTGTGTGTGTGTGTGTGTGTGTGTGTGTGTGTGTGTGTGTGTGTGTGTGTGTGTGTGTGTGTGTGTGTGTGTGTGTGTGTGTGTGTGTGTGTGTGTGTGTACACAATGCAAAATAATTCAACCACTTCAGCCTCTGCTCCCAAACTCAAGTCCAAGCTCACATTTGGAGACAAGAAAACCCCTCGGGGTACTCAACTGAACCAACATTGACCTCTACAATCCGCAACACAAAAGGTTGTCGATTCTTCTGAAAACAGTTCACATTTTAATGTCGATTTCCTTTTTCCCCCATTCCACCAATTTCAGAAACCTAACTTTTTCCAAAAATCATGGTTCAGTCAAATTTTAGTGTTTTCCCATCCCTTTCTGTGACTCGTTTTTCACACTTCACCATTTCTCAGCCCATCCTAGTCTCCTTAGTCCCAGAAAACTGAAATCTTAATGTTGAGTCTTTTGCAGCCCCATTAGTCTTCAAATTCTATCCCTTCCTTTGTAAAGGAAAAAAAAGAGAGAAACAGAATGAGTAAAGGAGCAAATCACTGGTAAAAACACTAACTTGTAATCTGCTTGAGGCCGAGAGCACTCCCGCCATCTTGAATAAGAAAGGGTGGTGCACGCCTCCTTGCACCTAAGCGATCTCCTTATTAGGTAACGTAGGAACGAACCTCCTAGCTTTAAGACATCTCCTTATTTGGGTATACTTCCGGTTTTGGCTCAGTTAAGAAAAACAAGAGACTGGGGTCTCAAGACCAGTCGAAACTGATCTGGAACTACGCTTCGCCCCCCTGACATGCGCAGTACCGACAACCGTGACCCTTGGATGACCCATTGACATCAGAGGCTGAAAAACACACCCCCGTCTATGTCCCGGATGTGGGCAAAAAAAACGCCATCTTTGTCCCGCCCCCCGCCTTAGACTGAGCAGGCGCAGAAGATCGGACTGCCCCAGGAACGGCTTTATGGGCCAAAGCAGTCAGCAGGCTGACTCCACCTTGGGGCGTCCCTGAAGACCGCAGATCCAATTTACCTTAGCCATTTGAACCCCTTGGGCCATTGCTGAAGGAGCCACCTGGGCGACACAAATCCCGGTGGGCTCCTTTACTTGGCCAAATCAATCAGGTTGCTTCTTCCGCTTTGTGTCTTTTAAAAAAGAGAAAGCATTGGATTGTCTGAGCTAAAAGAATCAGAATCGCAGTTCTACAGATTGCATGTCAGAGTATGAAATTATCCTAAAAGCTATTTTAATGAAGAAGCTGTCAGTCTTGAAAATATTCTATATGCAATTTAATTGCCTTCTTAGTTTATTTTTTAATTAGGAGGCACAAACAATTCCGTCTACTCACATATTTCTAAATTAATAAAGATGCTTTTTCATCTGCTGGAAAGGTCCCACAAGAGAAAGTAAGTATTAAATGTGTGTGAGCTGATACCTACAAACTAGAAGAAAGCTGAGCCTTTTCAAAAGCTGGAAAGAAAGGAGATGGCCCCTAGACACAAGTCCCCAGAAAGCCTCCTTCTGTGGACAGCTGAGTTAATGGTCACTTTTGATCTCAGCTGGAACCATCTAGTACTTGCCATTCATGATGAAGGCAATTACCAGCAATAAGAAGTTTCAGCAGAAACACAGCAACTACTTATCAAGACTATTTTAAATTATAACTGCAATAGTTACCTGTGAGGAAATTACTAATAGGTGAGTGACGGCAAGCATATATTAACAAGAAGAGTTTAAAGAGGAGGGAATTGTATGAAGTTCTTTCTTTGTTACATTCTTGGGGAGAAAAATCAATATACCTTGGGAAGGGAGACAAACGGATCCACAGCTGTGATTATGATGCACGCTGATCTGACTCACATGTTGTTAACCCACAGATTTGTTAGTGGTTTCAAATGCCATCCACTCGGCTTGCAGGAAAGGCTTTCATTCTAAGGACAGAGCACAGACTACCTCCAAGTTCTTAGGTTTCCTTTCCAATACAATACTGCCCTCCTATGGAAGCAGACACAGGTCCCGTCCCCTAGAATCTGCGTTTCTTTCCACCTGCTTCAGGCTTATCACTAAGTATTTCAGGAAAATAGAAGAGTTTCAAAGTGTTATGAGAAGACAAATACCATACAACACAATATCATCCCTGAAATCCGCCTTAGCTTCGAATTTAGCAGAGAATGCAACTTACGCTTATAAAAAATGTGCGGTCACCAGACTATTATTATGCCAAGACTATTATTATTACTTAGTAAGTGTATATAACTAGGCTGTTGGTGCAGTGGTTAAGAGCTGAACTGAGAACCAAAAGGTCCACAGTTCAAATCCACCAGGCGCTCCTTAGCAACCTGTGGGGGCAGTTCTACTTTGCCCTATAGGGTAGCTATGAGTCAGAATCAACACGACAGCAGTGGGTTTGGGTGTTTATCCTCAACATAAAAAGGCTTTTTAGTATGCTTCTAATGCTTATATTGCCATGAAGTGGTTTGAAATATTATGCTATTCCTACCAGATCAATTTCAAAGAGTATGAAGTCAAAAGCCCATCCCAGCAGACTTCCAAAACAGCAATATTTGGAGTTTGAAATATATAAGATTGCAGGCAAATAGTCCAGTATGTACATCTTGTGCAATGTATGTAGATAAAAAATTATAATGAAAATAGAGCAATATGAGTACTTGATAGGACAGAGCTGTTTGAGTTCTTGTTGTATGATATATGCACTTATTATCATAAGCCGTAAGATGCAACAAACACATCAATCACCTAAGCAGCTTACTATCACACCCAAAGTGCTGCTCGTGCTATAAAATAAAATAAAGCTATTAATTTCTTTGCCTCAGTCAATGAGTCAAAACCATTAAAATGAATTGTCATTGTAAACGCTTGCTAATATCACCCCTCTAATATTTATCAAAATATGTGAGAATGGTAAGTCTAAATAGAAGAATTCTTGAATTTCTCCACACAGCAGTTGGCCTCAGTTGCTTCCCCTTCACTGGGTTTCTTCTCTCTAACAAATTCTACCGTAAGAAGTTTAACTCTGGGGGAAATAAAAAGGCGAAGTCCAGTACCACTATTTATGATATATATAATTCTGAGGCATTTCAGCATCACTTGTTCACATAAGATAAAGACAACTTCTACTGATTCCCACAAATCTAAGCTCTTGCTGTTTCCCCTAGGATCTAATGAAACCCAGGCATTTTTCTGCATTATAATGACTGCCTCCTCAATAGCCAAGCATTCACTGCTGTATTTCAAAGTCTACTAAAGTTTATGGCTCTTTTACTAATCCTGTGATAAATACTTGGCACAGCACAATAAAATAGCCTACAAATTATAATTTTACCTTCTGCTCTGCATAACTATAATTACTTCCCTTAGGAATACAAGCCACCCTTTTGTCAATTTGCTATACCTTATTATTTTCAAATGAAGCAATAAACAGCTTTGAGATGAATGACTTAAAGAGTTTTTAAATCACCAATGTGAAGAGCCTAAAACTAGCAGGAGTAGAAGTAGTCCTGGAAATACAGAGAAAGGTGGATGTATACTCAAATATCTGTGTTAAGGTTTACCTATTAAGAAAGTAAGCAAAGATTACACGCAGGCTTCTATGTACATCAAACAATTTTCGTAAAAATTTATTTCAGGGCTTAAAGTTCAACAACAAGAAGAACAACTAATAGGTATTGAGAGTTAATATGTGCCAGGTTCTCTATTAGTAACTTGATGTTGTTGTTAGGAGCCATCAAGGCGATTCAAACTCATAGGGAACCTATGTACAACACAACGAAACACTGCCCAGTCATGCGCCATCCTCACAATCCTTGCTATCTTTGAGCCTATTGTTGCAGCCACTGTGTCAATCCATCTCGTGGCAGGTCTTCCTCTTTTTCACTGACCCTCTGCTTTACCAAGTATGATGTCCATCTCCAGGGACTGGTCCCTCCTGATAACATGTCCAAAGTACATGAGACTATGTCTCGCCATCCTCACTTCCAAGAAGCACTCTGGCTGTATTTCTTCCAAGACAGACTTGTTCATTCTTCTGGCAGTCTGTGGTATATTCAATATTCTTTGCCAACAGCATAATTCAAAGACATCAATTCTTTGATCTTCCTTATTCATTGTCCAGCTTTCAAATGCATATGAGGCAATTGAAAATATCATTGTTTGGTCAGGCCAATCTTAGTCCTCAAAGTGACATCCTTGCTTTTCAACACTTACAAGAGGTCTTTTGCAGCAGATTTGCCCAATGAAATATGTCGTTTGATGTCTTGACTGCTGCTTCCATGGGTGTTGATTGTGGATCCAAGTAAAATAAAATCCTTGACAACATTGTTTTCTTTATGTTGAGGTGTAATCCTGACTGAAGGCTGTGATCTTTGGTCTTCATCAATAAGTGCTTCAAGTCCTCTTCACTTTCAGCAAGCAAAGTTGTGTCATCTGTTTATTGCAAGTTGTTCATGAGTCTTCCACGAATCCTGACACCACATTTATCCACCTTCTCGTATTATTTGCTCAGCATACAGATTGAATAAGTATGGTGAAAGGACACAACCCCGACGCACACCTTTCCTTTGTTCTGTTCGAACAACTGCCTCTTGGTCTATGTACAGGTTCCTCATAAGCACAATTAAGTGTTTTGGAATTCTCATTCTTCATAATTTTATCCATAATTTGTTGTGATCCACACAGTTTAATGCTTTCTCATAGTCAATAAAACACAGGTAAACATATTTGTGGTATTCTCTGTTTTCAGCCAAGAGCCATCTGACATCAGCAATGTTATCCCTCGTTCCACATCCTCTTCTGAATCCTGCTTGAATTTCTGGCAGTTCCTTGTCGATGTATTTCTACAATAACTTACGAATTATCTTCAGCAAAATTTTACTTGCGTGTGATGTTAATGATATTGTTCAATAATTTCTGCATTCTGTGGGATTACCTTTCTTTGGAATGGGCACAAATATGAATCTCTTCCAGTCTGTTGGCCAGGTAACTGTCTTCCAAATTTCTTGGCACAGTCACAAGTGAGCACCTCCAGAGCTGCATCCGTTTGTTGAAACATCTCAGCTGGTACTTGGTCAATTTCTGGAGCCTTGTTTTTTGCCAATATGTAGCTTGGACTTCTTCCTTCAATACCATCAGTTCATGATCATATGCTACCTCATGAAATGGTTGACTGTTGACCAATTCTTTTTGGTACAGTGACTCTGTGTATTCCTTCCATCTTCTTTTGATGCTTCCTAGTCCATTCAATATTTTTCCCATAGAATCCTTCAAAATTGCAACTCGAGGCTTGACAAGATGAGTGATAATAGGTATTGAGTCTTAATGTGTGCGAGGTTCTCTATTAGGAACTTGATATACATATGATTTTTAATCCTCAAGCAATCCATTAGTCAAATAATGTTATTATCCCCCATATTATACGATATTAAAACTTAGCAAGTTTTTTTCAACAACAAAACCATTGTTTTGATAAAAATGGGTTGTTTTAAGGGATAGCAATTGTAATTATCGCTCAGATTGTCCTTTTGTTCAATCTCCATGAATTCGTATCTACATCTGAGAAAGAAGAAACCACAGTAATGAGGGAGTAAAGCACACAGATTCAAAATATCTGTGAGACACAAAAGGCATATGGTAGTATTTCTTTGAAGCCTTAAAGAAAAAAAAAAAAAAAGAATCTAGTCAGTAGGATGGGGCATTGTTATAGCATGGAAATTAATGAGTTGAACTGTACTCCAGATTCCTACTCCTACAATGGGGAAAAGGGACCAGATATCATGGGGAAAAATGAGCACCTCTCTGATGCAGTTATCAATTGCCTCAACCTCAGCCATCTCTGCAAAGAGTCAGAATAAGAGAGGAGGAAAATTCCAATCCCATTCCTAGGTATATACTCAAAATAATTGAAAACAGGGACTCAAACAGATAGCTGTACACTAACGTTCATTGCAGCATTATTCACAATAGGTGAAAGATGGAAAAAACCCAAGTGTTCATCAACAGATGAATAGATAAACCATATGTGGTATATACACACCAAAAAAAGAAACAAAAACAAACCATTGCCGTCAAGTCGATTCTGACTCATAGCAACCCTATAGGACGGTGTAGAACTGCCCCATAAGGATTCCAAGAAGCAGCTGGTGGATTCGAACTGTCGATCTTTGAGTTAGCAGCCAAGCTCTTAAACACTGCACCACCAGTGCTACTATACGCATATAATAGAATATTATTCAGCCATAAAAAGGAAGCAGGTTCTGGTACTTGCAACAACATGGATGAACCTTGAAAACATTACACTAAGCAAAATGAGACAGATGCAAAGGAAAAACTACCGTATGATTTTCACTTGTATCTAGAAAAAGCAAATTCATAGAAACAGAAAAGTAGGTTACCAGAGCTAGGGGAAGGGAGACTTGGGAGTAGTGAATGGGTACTGAATTTCTGTTTGGGGCGATGAAAGTTTTAGAAACACATAGTGGTGATGTTTGCATCACATTGTGAATGTAATTAATGTCACTAAATTATTCACTTAAAAATGGTTAAAACACCAAATTTTATGTTACATGTATGTTATCATACACACACACACAGACACAATTTAAAAAGAGAGAGAGGAGGAAAATCACAGCTACCATTGGGCATCTAACAGACCTGCTTAAAAAAAAAAAAAAACTCTACTGTTGAGTGGATTCCCACTCATAGAGGCCCTACAGGACAAAGTAGAACTGCCCCATAGGGTTTCCAAGGCTACAATATTTACGGATGCAGACTGCCACTTCTTTCTCCCACGGAGCAGCTGGTGGGTTTGGACTGCCGACCTTTCGGTTAGCAGCCAAGAGCTTTAACCTTTGCACCACCAGGCTTCCTAGAGCTGCTTAGGAGCACAAAATATACCAATGAATACCCAGAATGCAGGGAAAGAAATAGAAAGGGTGAGATTTCTTGCAGAACAGATGGACATAAAGCCAAAAATATGAATATTGTTTTACTTCTTTTATTGTGACCTGTTCTAGATACTATTGGTGAATAGAAAATCATTAAAAACCTAGTGATTTAAAATAACGACAATCATTTATTGTCTTTCATGGATTCTGTGGATCAGGATTTGCGGATGACTTTGGTAGGTGGTCCTGGCTGTAGTACTCTTGAGTAGTTGCAGTCAGACAGTAGCTAGAGTTTTAACAGAGAAGGTAGGATGGGTGCAGCCAAGGGGCTAGCCAAGCATCTCTCATAGTTCATGTAGTCTTGGGCCGCCTCCATGTGGCCGCTCCATATGGACTAGCTAGGATACCTTGTAGTATGGCAGCCTCAGAGCAGACAGATTGCTTACATGGCAGGTGAAGACTTCCAGTAAAAAAGGTGGAAGTCACATTGCATTTAATGACTTAGCCTCAGAAGTCATGCCGTGACAATCCTCTCACATTCTGTTGGCACAAGCCAGTCACCAGCCCAGCCAGATTTAAGGAGAGGGAATTGAAACTTCCATTGGTGTAGGAGTGGCGAGGTTCTAAAGAATCCTGTAGGTTGGGATTCATTATTGTTGCATCTTTGGAAAATACAGTCTGCCCCAGGCATTACTATCATCATCAAAGCTATAGTGGCCAAAGATATGTGAGTTGTGAGTAAAAGAACAACAGAGCCATGGAACACTTTTCTATGATTTTCTCAATAATGGTAAACTATGAATATTTTCATCAGTCCCATATCAAATCTAGAAGTGTTGGACCAAGGATTCAGGGATAACCTTGAATTAAAATGATGCCTTCAAGAAGTCTGTAGAGAATCATTATAAACCATTGTTTCTGTCTCACAGAAAAGAGGCTTTTTACAGCTTTTTAGCTACTACTTTTTAATCAGCTGCTGAATCTGAAATGGATCCATCAACCTCTTCTCTCAACACTCCAAAGGCTGTGCCTGTTTTTACACTTATTTCTTGTCCAGACCATTAAAATTATATTCACAATCACAGCCTTGACAATTATAACTTGTCACTCATCTTTCAAAGTCTTCTCATAAAGGCAAATTGTATCCTCCTTCCCAACTTGTATTTCCACCCATTAATGAGCTGTGTTCTGAGAAAGCCTGTCCTTTTCAGATGACTCAACTCATCCTTACCTTTATAGCTTCTCCATTTCTGATTTAATCAGCCAACAAAATTGAAAGTTCAGTGAGAGAACCTCATCAACTGTAATTAATGTGGGTAAAAGCTCAAATTTCCTTACCAATAAGTTCATTGGTTTAAAGAAGTTCTTACACTCAGTAAACAGCTAGGAATCTGAGTAAAAAGCAAACAATTACCAACTTGCCACTATATGCATCATGTGAGTCCCCAAAGTGAGAGGTACACACACATCTAGTCTCCAGAAATGTAAGAAAATAAATTTCGGTTCTTATGAGTCACTTACTTTGTATTACTTTGTTATGACATTCATTGGAAACTAATAAGATGCATAACCTTGATTTCTAGTCAGAATCCCTGCCCTGCCTTCTCTTCTAATCTGGTCAATTGAACTAGCCTCCCTAGAAGAACTTCCTAAATCCTAGAGTAGGTTCTAAGCAACCAGAACTCTGTTTCTTGTCTTCTAGGTCCTGATCTTGGCTTGTAGCTCTGCCACATTAGAAGTACCTCTTAGGAGGAAAGAGTGCCCTCAAAATCCAATGAGAGAGTAAGAAAGAGGAACCCTCAGCCAAAATTCTCTCCAGTGTCCCCCAGTGTCCTTGTCTAAAGTCTCCCAACTTTCCTAACTCCTGATTCCTACCAAAGATTCACTCTCATTCCTACAATATTGGCATTTATACAGGAAGGAGCAGTAGAAGGAAAGAATCTCAAACCCCCACCCCCCATCACCATCACATACACACACAGAAGGATAGGACTTGCTTTACCCTTTCCCTAAATTGTCCTATTTCTGTATGATAAACACATTTTCACAATTATTCATCTTTTGAGTATTCAGTCTTGTGTGGTTTCCCACCACGTTCCTCATACCTTTTTCTGCTATGAGTCTTTGATGTCTATCAAGTCTTCTCCCTGAGCAGGTGGAAATGGGTAGCACAAAAATAGGACCAATAGTCTTTAAGTCCTTTAAAGTCCTGTGTCTAGTAAGCTCAAGTGCAGCAAAATTCTATTCAGTAGTAAAGCAACTGATTAATTCAATGGAGGCGGAAAGACATCAATTAAACTAGCTGTTTAGCACAATAAAACAGAGGGGTGGGAATATGATAAAAGGAAGAAAACAATCATCTGCTGAGCAATTATCACTTGCTGGTAACTGGGTTCAGTTCTTTAACACATTATTTTATTTAAACCTCAACAATACTATAAAGTAGGGACTCTTTCATCCCCCATTTTACTAAGGAAGAGAATAACTTTTAGAGGGACTAAGGGACTTGCCCAGATGGTGCAAGACCAGGCAATGTTTTGTTCTGTTGTACACTGGGTATATGTATATGCTATGAGTCAGAAGTGACTAGAGGACACCTCACAACAAGAAGAGACTTGCTCAAATTTACATAGCTAATAAGGGTTAGAGATAGGTAATTAAACTCAGGAATCCAAGTTTTTCACACCAAATCAATACTTACCAAATATTGGGGGGAGGGGGGCTTACGTTAGTATTTTAGAAGCAGCCAGGAGGTTTTTTTCCCAACTGTATTTTCTTATCTCAATCTTCTATATGCTGCCAGTATTTGTGAACAATCCTTAATAATAGTCACTCTGAAGGAGCTAAGATGAACTAAATCCAGCCTCCCTCAGACAAGAAGAAAGTCACCTAAATATAGTACATAGCTGAAATAAGAGAATAATTAGTGAATTCTTTCCTCAGTGTAAGTCTGGTGAATACATGAATGAGTAACTGAATGAAACTGATTGGGATTCTGTGAAACAGTTAATTGACAATGAAAAATATACTTAGATCCAACAAAAGCTATTGTCTTTCTCAAATCTATACTTCTTGCATAGTTTATCTCCTCCTCCCAAAATAGCTAAGGAAGTCTCTCTTGCCCTTCATGGCGTGAAGAGCAGCAGGCTCTGATCTGTCAACACTCCTTGTTACCTTCCTCTATGTTTAAGAGTCTCACTCACTCATACTCTAGAAGTGACTCTCAAGTTTTACACGGAGGGTCATGTACGCCATGAAGAGATGTTTGGCCATTGGAGGACAGTGAAAAGTTGTAAATAATGGCCTAACATGATCCCATTTGCATTTTAGGTTGACCTGCCTGGCCACAGTAAGGGCAATGATTTAAGAGGGAAAAGGGTGAAAACAGAAAGGCCATATCTGACCTTGTGTTGCCCCAGAAATGGAGTCAGAGATCAGGGTTTGTGTTCAGATAGTTTATTTTTGGACATGATCCCAGGAAACAGGATTAAAGCCACTGGGAAAAGTGAAACAGGGAAGGAGAAGAAACCAACCTAAGTATACATTAATGAGTTGGTTTGTGCTACTGGGGTTCAGTCCTTCTGAATGTCTCCTAGGTATTGGGTAGAATGTGCCTCATACATGCAAAAGAGGAGCCTTTATTCACTATCTTCTATCCACTATTATCAAAGTCTTCCCCAGAAGGAAGATAATTCCCTTGCACTTCCAAGAATTTCTAACAGCAGCGTCAGAGACATCCCAGAGCAGAAAAGAAGAGATATGCGGTGCAGCTGAGGTGAGGAGCTATCAGGCTACACCTGCATACAGCTGGTTGCCTCAGCAATGATAGAGGAAAACAGCTAGACAGAGAGGATACAAAATGGTCTCTAAAAAATTGTCCATAAGATCTGGCTCTTGCCCAGCTCAATTTGCTTGTGTCCTACATTAAGTCCTGTTTATCACAGAGCCCACAAGTTGGTATGCCTACAATCTCTACAAAGGAAGGATTCGATCAGAAGGCTGAGTGGAACACTGCCTGATGCTTCAACTTGGAACTAGTTGCACGCCACCCATTCCATTTTTCCTTACCCCCAGCCAGAACTTTATCTTCAAGAAGCTGAATCCCATAACTGTTTCATCCTTGGCTATAGTAACTACAATTGCCCTTAGACAATTATTACTGGACAGGTAGGTACTAAGAGACACCCTAGTGAATCCTCGAACTTCTAAAGCAAATCCTTTTTGCTCCTGTTGTGTTGCAGCCAACCCTAAATCTTCATGGCAATCAGGATCAATTTCTTCTGTCTTTGTCTGTTGGTCCACTGATAATGAGAAATCCAACCGATATAACTTCAGATACAGTGAAAATCTTATTGCAACCCAAAGTGAGCAGATTCAGGTTAAGAGAACCCTCTGCCTCGTACCCACCAGGAGTCAGGATTTTCTAATCCAGCAGAGTTTAATACCGTAGGCACTCAAAGGGTAAATTCCAAAAGTGGGTCACTGGAAGTAATGCTTGAGAGGCTAAAATCTACTTTAACCCCTTGGATCCTGGACAGAGCACCGTATATCAGCCATGTAACACAAGGGAAGATTGTGTCTCCAATGCCTTTCGATGTTGTCTTTGAATTGGCACCTTAATTAAGCCTTTAATGGACCATTCCATCATTTTATTAGGCCAGCTGCTTCTGGGTGATGTAGTATATGGTTGGAAAATTGAACCTTAAGGTTAGGTATCCATCGTCACACCTCCTTCTGCACAAAAGGGGTCTCTTGGACTGAGACACTATTATTCAGGATCCCATATCAGTAAATCAGGTAGTCTGTAAATCCTTGCAAGATGGTCTTGCAGAGACTCTTCAGGCAAGGAAGATAAACACAGATGGAGAACAAGTATAAAGTCCAGTGAATACAAAATGTTGAGTCCTCCAGTGGCTGTATGGTCAACTTCAAGAAAAACTGCCAGACAGAGAGCCCAATGTCAGTCTCTGCTGCAGTGTTATGCATTAAATTTTATCCCTCAAATACTTATGTTGAAGTCATAACCCTAGGTACCTGTGAATTCGACTTTATTTGGAAATAAGGTCTTTGAAGTTGTTATTAGTTAACAGAGGTCATGCCAGGGTAGGGTGGATCCTAATCCCATCTGAGTGGTGTCCTATAAAAGAGGAAAAGAGACAAAGAGATAGACATAGAGCAGCAGCCATGTAAAGATGTATCTGCAAGCTAGGTAGCGTCCTGGGCTACCAGAGCTGAGAGAAAGAAGAAAAGATCTTCTCCAGAGTCTTCAGAAAGAACATGGCCCGACTGACACTTTGATTTCAAACTACTAGACTTCAGAACTGTGAGATAAGAAATTTCCGTTCTTTTAAGCCATCTAACTTGTGATCATTTGTTAGGGCAGCCCTAAATTAATACATTGTAGGTAGGTTGGGCATTCACCAACAGCACAAGGCAGATACTGTTGGACCCATTCGTGGCCTCCATCACTGCCACCATTCCATTTATGGACTCATTGTCCAAGCATTCCAGTGGCTGAGGGGAGCAGCTTGTTGACCTCCACGGAATGAGTCACCTCATCTAGCTGGTTGTTGAATACGTCCTTGTGATAAATGCTCTCTAGTGGACATTAACGTAGGACCTCAAATTCATGTGCTTCATATTCACTCACATGGTCCATCCACTTGCCTCTTCTCCAAATTTCCGTACCTTTGATTTTTCGCTTTAGTTATTCAAAGGCCTCTGACAAAGCAATCAAACCATTTGCTAATGTCCTGGCATCTATGATATCCATACCTCAGGCCATTTCTCTCTCCATACAAGGAGAACAACCAAGTGCTCTACTTGCAGCTCAGTCCCGTGGGAGGATTTCCCTTCACTTCTGTCTTTCAAAGTCACTCCTGTGTGAGACTGCAGATTGGTGGCAGTACATTTTTAGCTACCACCATCATATGGAGCCAACCAATCTATGAACTAGACCCGATTTGTTCTACCTCTATTAGTTGATCGTAGGGAATCTTGCACGAGCCCATAGGTGCCAGTTGCAGAAGAGGTATTAGTGTAACAGGGATAGGTGACATGGAGTCTGAGCCACCTGTCATATAACTTCCTGCACCCTCAGGAGCTGCTTGGGCTCATTCCTGAGTGCACCATTTGTATTGAACAATGTTCTACTATTACTTCTGCCCAAACTTATGATTCAGGGAAACTACATATGATGAAAACTTCAATTTCATACTATCTTGATAGCCTATGCTTAGATGATTAGTCTACTAAGGCCCAGCAGAATGTCAAGAGCTGCTTTTTAAATCACAAGTGGTAGTTCTTTCTTCAAAAGGTACGATCTTGCTCTGGAACCTTAGGGGACTATATTCTGACTCACCACACTGCTTCCTTATCCATTCAGAGTACCTCTAATGCTCTCAGATCTGCTGAATCATACAGTCTGGATGGCTGAGCAGTTTTCACCACCATCCAGACTTGTTGCGGCATCCTCTCTTGCTCTAGGCCACTCTCGAAACTCTTAGCCTTCTGAGTTTATTAATAAAAGGAGAAGAATATTAGTCTCAAGTACAGCATATACTGCTTTCAGAATTCAAAGAAACCCACCAAACGTTGTGCCTCTTTCTTAATGACGGGAAATGTGAGGTGCAACAACCTGTCCTTTACTTCACAGGGAAAATCCAGTCATGCCAGAGAGTACTACACACAAAAAAATTTCACTGTTCTGACTGGATCCTGAATCCTTATAGGGTTTATCTCCCAACCTCTGGTGTGCAGGAGTCTGACTAAGGCAACCACAGTGCTTCTTGCTCACCAGATCCAATTAGTCTGATATTACCCATATAGTGAAGTAACATGACATTCTGGAGAATTTCAGAGTGATTAGGTTCCCTGAGGACTATATTGTGACAAAGCCGTGGGACAAGACAGTGAATATGTACTGCTGTCTTTCCTATGTAAACAAAAAAATGCATTTGACACTCCTCTAATTATGAAGATGGACAGAAATATATTCAACAGTTGAACTGTTGCATACCAAGTTACAGAGACCGTTGATCTGTTACAGAAAAGATTCTACATTGGGCACAATAGTTGTGATAAGGGCTACTGATTGGTTGAGTTTACAGTTGGCCATTGTCATCTGGTACAACCCATTTGGTTTTTGCAAAGGCTAACAAACTAAATTGAGTGCAAACACAATAGGAACCTTCAGAGTAACCGTACAAAATGTGCTTTAGAATACCCATTGCCGTTGAGTCGATTCCTACTCATAACAACCTATAGAGCAGAGAAGAACTGCCCCATAGGGTTTCCAAGGAGCTACGGGTGGATCTGAACTGCCAACTTTTGGTCACCAGCTGAGCTCTTAACCACTGCGCCCCTCTACGCTTTAGAATAGTCCACCCAATTCAGGAAGAGGGTAGTATTTATTTACCAACATCTATCTCAATTGGTCAAAGGTTGCACGGAAGGTGTTAATTGCCTCATACTTCCAGGTTTGCACATTGAACAGAAAGGATGATTTTGCTCTGAAAGGCATCCCTAATAACAGTGGCAGAGAGGACCTAAGGTAGAGAAGGGGCACAGCTGAGGTGGCATGGATGCTAGCAGCTAGATGGGAGTTACAACAGTAGTTGGAGCACAAAGGTGGTTCAAGAGAATGTGACACAAGCCCTTTAAAAATGTCATAAATAGTCACTGCAATATTCTAGGCATGACTCCATAAAAGTCTGAGCTAAGACAGTGGTAGCATATATGATGAAAAGGAGATAGCTTCAGTAGATATTTATGAGGGCACTGTCAAGAAGGCAAAATAAAAAGTGACTAATAGATCATTTCCTAGATTTTTCTCCTCAGACTTCAAGGTGACCTGTGACAAAATGATTCCTTGGGAAAATTAATGATAAGAAATTCTGGTTTATGCATAAATGATCTTCCTTGCTATAAGATTTCCATCCTAAAATGCAAACTTCTGTGTCTAGATATCATCAATGCTACTGCTCTCTGGGTGCCAGAGAGAAAGTGTTTGGATCTATTTGAAGCAGTGTTTGGATCTAGGCCAACTTAATTTGGACAATTCTGACTTTTCCTTTATGCTACATTATAAGAAAATGTTAATTCGTTAAAACAGAACTCAAATCAATGAATAAACAGCACTTTGAAAATAAAAGGAAATCAAATTAATTTCTGGCAGATTGTAAAGTAGATAAAAGCTAGCATCAAGCTGCACTTCTAATTCATGAAAATATTTTATAAACAGGAAATGTTTAGGCTTGGAATTTTTTGAACTTATGGTCTTCTTTAAAAACACCCTCATTTTAAAAATGTGTATCTATATACAGTTATTTTCCAAGAATATTTTTGGCCAACAGAAAATTTGAGCTTCAGATTTCTTTTAGAAGCCCCAAAAGGATTCCCAAATATACTCCAGCTACATAACAGCAGTATAAATTAATGATGGATGGACAACCTCCTTTATGCCAGAACAGGAGCGAAAGAAAACTTCAAAATGCTAATACTGGGTCATAAACAACCTTGGGGGGGAAAAAAAACGACTTTAGTTGTGCGACTGTGAAAATCAGAAGTTGTCTTTTTGTGTGTAGTTGGAAAGAAGGAAGCCAGAAGATGCAATACCTTGTTTTCACAAAATTCCAGGAAAGTTTACTTTATTCCCTAGTCAACTATGAACCTATTTCTTACCAGAGGGTTGGAAATAAACTTTCTGAATAATCTTCAGGTGTTCTTACCAACTTCCTTCAAATCCAACAAATATAAATCACTGAGGACAGTGGCAGAAAGAGTCTCAAAAGTCCTAGACAATTCTCTGAGAAACCGTAGAAATCGTAAGGAATCAGAATCTAGTCTTTCTCATCAAGCCACTGGTGATTTGTAACCGTTTTATCAAACTTTTTCTATATTAAAGCCCATATCATTTCAACTTCAGAAGAAACATTGCTACAACAAAATAATAATAGCATTTCTAGTAAATTGCAGGATACAACTTAACCTTGTACAAAAAGAGGCAAGATGAAGAAGGGAGGACAGCAGGCTTGAGGACATGGTTTTCTGTATTCTATTTCAGGTCAAGTGCCAATTATTTTTAATTATAAAAATGCAGAGAGAAAGCAAATATTTCTCCTACATCCACATTTTTCTTCCACTAGCTTTCTTTATGATCATTAAGGAAGAGACCCAATAGTAATTATGTAAAACACCATGAATATTACTCATTTACTGTATTTATAATAATCCCCAAACACATTTAATAACCTCTTGATTTTCCCCCTCAAATATTCATTCCAGAGATATAAAACTCTGTCATACAATTTCTATAACCAAGACAAAAGCCAAGTTTAATTTTTCTTTTTTACCAAGATTTGATACAAAAACCTTTATGTTTCCTAACTGCAGGAGGAAAGCTGTTTTTTAAACTGTTTTTAAAAGAAGTTTTTTTTTAAAGTTACCTAGTGATTTCTTAAAAACTGCTGTTAGTCACAGAATTAGACGTGTTTTCTTTCCACTAAATTCCCACTAAAATTTAGTAATATTATTACTAATAATTTTATTAGTAATGATAATTAGTAATTATTACTAGTAATATTATCCTCCCTCTGGAGAGTACAGGTGGTAAGGGTTCAGCGGAATAAAGTATTTAAAGGAAGTTCTGCGCCTTTTTCCTTTGGTTTCATCCCAAGCTCTTCTTACAGAAGAAGCTTTTCTTCGTCTCTCTAAGCATAAGGCTTCTCCAGTTCAAAATGAGAGAGTTAGAAGGTGAGGAAGGACCGATTTTTTTTTTTAAGAAAGGTCTTAAAAAAGTCAAAAACATCCAACTGAGAAATGTCACCTATGAAAACACTTAAGTCTCAAAATGCTCACAAGCCCCAAAAGACATTTAAAAAAACAAAAGAATCTACTTCTGATTTGCCTTGGATTCACATCCTCTTCAATCTTCATATCAAATACTTCCACACCCGAAGTGCTGTCTCTTGCTTTCCCTAAAGATGGGATATCTATCCTCCTATGTCCTCTATGGGGCCCTGGTGGCCCAGTGGTAAAGAGTTCGGCTGTTAACCAAAAGGTCGGCAGTGCAAATCCACCCACCACTCCTTGGAAACCCTATGGGGCAGCTCTACTCTGTCCTATAGGGTGGCTATGAGTCGGAATTGACTGTATGGCAACGGGTTTGTTTTTTGAACGTCCACTGCCTCTCCCATTGTATGCTATGGAATCCTGTTTCCCATCTCTGTCGTGACTCGTTAGTCTCTCTCCATTGCTTCCCCCAGTGTACCCTTGCTGCCTTCCCCTAGGCTACCTCCATGAGAAGGCTGAAGTGAGGGAATAGTGGATACAAGGACCAAGAAAGTCTAAGCAAGGCAGTAGCCAACGAGCTCTTCAGGGGAATCAAGTCTTATTCAACTCTGTATTACGTAGCCCTAACGTAACAAGTACTGAGCAAAGGCATGTTTGCATTCATTGAGTCACTGGATAAAGACAAGAAAAAGAAAATTTATTTTTTCCCAGTGACAGACCACTTTCACAGCATGGGCACTGTATACCTGTTGCCAGGCGGTCAGTCACTTGCTAAGGAGGTTAAAATCCATACCCTTTTCCCCATCCCCATCCCAGTTAGCTAGCAAGGTTGTTTTGCAGTCTACGCATTTACTTTACCCCAGTGGTTTCTCAGAAGGGCAGAGACTAAGCAGTAGCAGACCACCAGCCATACTTTGCTCAATAGTCTCTATGCAGGGCTAGATGACACCAAGAAGCTGTCTTGGGTCACTAGACAGACCTGCCATTTCAAACGAACAGCCTTCCAAAAAGCTCTCATTTAGATGAATAAAGCAGTTTATAAGCAGGATAGGAAAGACAAAAAAGAAAGATGGGATAAAGAGTGCAGATTCAGCCCTTTCCGTGAAGTCTGGTCCGCACACGATAGCCACCATCATCAAGTGCTCACTAGATTTACTTGGATAAGCTGTTGTCCTGGGCTGGAAGGCACTGGAAGTTTTCTTGGCCTGTGGCCATTCATTACCAGGAAGAAAAATCACCTTCTTATTTGAAGCTCTTTTCTCATCACGGCCCATTGGCCATGACTGATGTGGCTTTAAGTAAAGCAGTTAAAACTGTTTAACCTCAGAAAGCCTCAGACATAGAAAGTGCTTGCTAGAGTTAAGATAAAATCCCAAGGTGGCAGAACTGTGACAGGACAAGAGGCACCCTCTTCAAGCGTCCCCTTACCGCCTTTCTAATATCTAAAGATATAAGCTCCTACTGTCAACAGACAGTTTTTTTTATAAATCTCATTACAAAAACGTCTAGAACAGTACTCTCATAGACTCTAAAGATTCCACAATACTGTTGACATCAGTCCACTTTCTAAGTTAAGCTCATACCAAATGACAAGGGTATGGAACTTATTTCCATTGTAAATAACAAATAAGTTATTTTATACCTTGTTAGCGCTCCCCTTAAGCCATTTCTGAAAGAAAACCTAACAGCATCATTTTACACTTCAATCTCATTTTCGGTATTGTTCCAACTATTTTTAAAATAATTGGAATATGGTTCCCCAGAAACTATGTTCTTTTAACAATCTATATTCATTTTCTACAAAGCCCTCTGCTAATGGACCATAGCTACCAAGGCCTCCACCAGACTGAGTCCAGTACAGCTAGCTGGTGCCAGGCTACCACCACCGACTGCTCTGACGGGGATCACAACAGAGGGTTCTGGACAGAGCTGGAGAAGGATGAACAGAATTCCAACACACACACTCACACAAAGACCAGATATACTGGCCTGAAAGAGACTGGAGATACCCCGAGAGTATGGCCCCCAGACACCCTTTTAGCTCAGTGGTGAAGTCACTTCCAAGGTTCACCATTCAGCTGGGGATTGGACAGCCCCATAAAACACAATGGGACTAATGAGGCACAGCAGTCCAGGGACAAGGACTAGAAAGCAGAAGGGGACAGGAAAGCTGGTGATAGGGAACCCATGGTTGAGTAAGGACAGTGTTGATGTGTAGTGGCATTGTTAACCATTGTCATAGGGCAACATGTGTACTAACTATTTAATGAGAAACTATTTTGTTCTGTAAACCTTCATCTAAAGTGAGAATAGCAGCACAACTGGAAGAACGTAATCGATGTCACTGAACTGTGCCTGTAGAAATTTTTGAAATGGTGTATCTTTGGCTATGGATATTTTCACCAAAAAAAAAAAAAAGGTCAAGAAGGGAGAGGGTTGACATGTTGTGGGGTTGTTAACCAATGTCCTGAAACGATATGTGTACTGTTTAATGAGAAATTATTTGCTCTGTAAACCTTCGCCTTAAGTACAAAAAAGAAGAAAAAAAAGCACTCTGATTTTTACCTTAAATAAGACAATAACTTCCATTACAACAAAGTCACTGTTTCTCTCAGCGTATTTGAACTTCATGTGTAGATTGCACAGTGAAAGGAGGAAAGCTCTCTGTGGTTTATTAACACTTAGCGAGTTAGACTTTGTTTATGAGAAGGGCACCTGGCATCTTCCATTAGTTTACCACAATTGAAAGGGTTATGATATTAGCGGTACACATGAGGAAAAAGACTGAAAGAGGAATTTGCTTAAAAATTAATCCAAGATGCATGAAGTAAACAATTTTTAAAACCTATAAATAGACAGCTAGCTAATAGTTATTACATTCAATCATTTAGCATGATGCGCATGACAGTTTTGACCTCCAAAATAACCGAGAGCTTTGAGCTGAGATTAAATGCAGAACATTCATTTTTCCCGCTAGTTGTCAAGCCAACCAAGAGACCCATCAAATCCATTTAAATAAAGCCTGCATCATATAATAATATTAAAGGGAATAAAATATTAATATGGGCCTGTGGTAGAACATTGGCCAAAACTGCTCCCGAGAGGTGTCTAATTTATCACCCAGGCAATCTGTCTTTGTACTGAAACTAGAAGTTAAAGCGCCACCTAAGAATCATTTCTTGTGCTAGAAGACAGGCTTGTTTAAGAAAGGTTACAGGTCCTCCAAATGCTGAGACATTTTAGTATCTCCAAGAAAAGAAAGTCATGAGTTCAATTTTAATTGTATTCATTTGAAGAGATAACAAAGGACAAACACCAGCAGTCTGTCATAAAGAAAATGAAATTTTAAAAGAGAGACATTAATTCATTAAGTGAGGCTTGATGAGTGTTCCCCCATAACAAAAGTGTATCTAAATCAATGTGTGATTTAACGCCGTATACACCAAGCTTCATCAGCGTTTCTTTTCCAAAGCACGTCCTGACTTTTATCATCTCTCGGGATTTTGTTTTTCAGAATCATTATCCAATGGGTCCGCTCTCTGCAGACTGGAGGTTTTAAGTGCATAGCCTTAAATACCATATCCTCATTCAGAGGATGATTTCCCTATAAGAACCACACTGATTGCATTTAAAGATTTGGGACTTATATGTATGAAGTTTCTAGATAACAATGTGACGAACATATACACAGCACATGCTTTATTGTATTCAAGTAGTTGCTTTATTGGCATGAATATTTAATAGTGATTCATTTTACTAAACGAGAGTTTTATTTTTAAAAATTTAAATATGTTTTGTGTAACATTTATTTTAGACACACCAAGCGTATTCTTTACTGCTAATCACATTTTTCCCCCTAGTTAGGTCACAAACAAAACAGAAGTTAAGAGGCTGCCTTCCAACCTCCCCACCTTCCGCAGAGCAATGTATCTCCCTTTAAAGCCCAGTTTCCACTGACTTCAAAGAATCCTCTACGTGAGGGAACCAGGCATAAGACATAGGGAGAAAAACAAATCTCTCCACAGGAAAAGAATCTTCTAAAATATTCTAATCAAAGGAAGACCCTCAACGAGATGGATTGACACAGTGGTTGCAACAATGGGTTCAAACATAGCAACAACTCTGAGGATGGCACAGGTCCTGGCAGCGTTTCGTTCTGTGGTAGGTAGGGTCGCTGTGAATCGGAACTGACTCACAGCACCCAACAACAACAACAATCAAAGCACTGAATTCTCCAAACAAGGAAATTGCCCAGTACCAATCAGATCAGGCATGAAATCACAAACTTTAGAACTAAAACCGGACAGTTTACCTTCAAGTGAGAGAGAAAGCAGCACTGTTACAATAGTCACAGCCATTACTGGGACAGAATTTGAGACAACGGCAGATCTCTCAAGCTGACCAAGAATCACTTGATAAAACGCAACAGGCAAGGTTCTGACATTTCAAATGGTAGTTGTAATCTTTCAGGTCATTTATACCAAAGAGTCAAATGGTCAGCACGTTCTTTATCTCTGAACTTAGTCCTTTTATTTGTGCCTTAATTTCTACAGAATGCTGTTGTTGTTGTTAGGTGCCTTCAGGTTGGTTCCGACTCTCAGCGACCCTACGTACAACAGAACAGAACACTGCTGGGACCTACACCATCCTCACAGTCCTTGCTATGCTTGAGCCCATTGTTACCACCACTGTGTCAATCCATCTCTTGGAGGGTCTTCCTCTTTTCTGCTGATTGTCTACTTTACCAAGCATGATGCCCTTCTTCAGGGACTGGTCCCTCCTACAAAATTAAAAAAAAAAAGAAAAACAACAAACCCTTTGCTGCCAAGTCGATTCCGAATCATAGCGACCATATAGGACAGAGTAGAACTGCCCCACAGGGTTTCCAAGGAGTGGCTGGTGGATTCAAACTGCCAGACCTTTTGGTTAGCAGTCATAGCTCTTAAGCACTGTGCCAATAAGCTCCCTGAATTAACTAACTTGAGTAGCATCTATAGCATAGCAGTGGGTTTGCTATAACCAAATCTGAAAGAAATCCAATTCTCAGTTCACATCCACCTTTTAGCACATACCTGGGGCTCAGGAGGTGTTATTATTGTAAAAAAGTCTTTCTACAACCCCTTGCCTCATCTGCCATAGATCACAGTGACAATCATCACTGTGAGTTTTTCCTCTTCTCTATCGAAGCCGGATGAGAGAAGTCGCTGTGAACTCAACAGTAAAGATAAAGAAAAAAGTAGTAAGCTTAAATGATTTGTCCAGATGAAAGCAGACTCTTTTTCTCTAAGAAGTCATTAATCCATGTCCTGGAGCAAAGACGAATGCATAGAGGTTTGCATGTGGCTGTCTTACTGAGCTGGCATCTTGTAGAATTACCAAGATGAGTGTATGCTGTCTTACAGTACAATTCCCTTACAAACTTCTAGGCAGTGCTCACGGATATATAGGCTCTTAGGGGTCCAATCTAGGCCCAGAAAGTACTAATGGAAATGATATTAGGAATATCTGGGTGTTTGGGGGATCCTTCCCTGGAGATTTTTCAATCAATCAATTAGTAATTTTTAAGAACCTAACACTGCTCTTTGTATTGTAAGGACAGTTCTACCATGTATAATTGCTGTATTCAGAGTTTTTGACATCTAAAGTGGAAGAAGAGGTAGGCTTGCCAGATAAAACACAAGATACCTATTTATATCTGAATTTCAAATAGACAAAAAAATACATTTTTAGAATAAGTATGTCCCAAGTATTCCATGGGACATACCTGCAATAAAAGATTATTTGTTGTATGCCTGAAACTCAAATTTGCCTGGACATTCTGCATTTTGATTTGCTAAATCTGACAATCCTAGGAGGGGGCAGTGTGGGGAAGGAAAATGATAGACAAAAAGCTGCCGGTATACAGCAGCTGAAGAAGAACAATACCGCTTACAGAATGCCTATCTGTGCATGTATTCTGTACGTGTAAATGTGTGTAGTTAAGGCTTGATAAATACCCAAATGAATTATTGAAAAATAATAAAGCAGTACTGGGAGTGTTATGGATTTAATTGTATCTCCCAAAAATACGTGTTTGTAAATCCCAACCTCTTTGGCTGTAGTTATAATCCCATTTGGGAGTCTTTGTTACATTAATGAGGCAGGATTAATGTAGGATGTGTCTTAAGTCAATCTCTTTTGAGATATAAAAGAGATTAAACAAGCAAGCTAAAGAGCAGAGAGGAGGAAAGAGAGGTGACAAGCCATATGAGGATCAGCCAGGAGCAGAAGCCCAGAAGAAACACGGACCTTCCTCCAGAGCTGACAGAGAAAGTTTTCCCATAGAGCTGGCACCCTGACTTCGTATTTCTAGCCTCTTAAACTGTGAGAAAATAAAATTCTGTTTGTTAAAGACATCCACTTTTGGTATTTCTGTTATAGCAGCACTAGAGAACTAAGACAGAATGTGTTACTGACAAATAGTGGTGCTGCTCTAACAAATACCTATAATGTGGAAATGGTTTTGGAATTGGATAATGGGTGGAGCCTGGAAGAGTTTTAAGGTGCCTAATAGTAAAAACTTAGATTGCCTTGAAGAGACTGTTAGTAGAGCTGTGGACATCAAAAGCAATTCTGGTGAGGACTCAGAAGGAATTGAGGAGAGCTATAGAGAAAGTCTCCGTCATCTTAGAGAACACATATGGCACCAGCAACAGAATGTTGCTTGAAATATGGGTGTTACATGTGCTGCTGGTAGGGCTTTAAAAGAAAATGATGAAAATGTGATTGGACAGTGGAGGAAGGGTGAAGCTTTTTATGCAGTGGCAAAGAACTTTTCTGAATTATGTTCAAGTGTTTGGTGGAAGGTAGAACTTGTAAGTGATGAATTTGGATATCTGGCTGATGAGATTTCTAAGCAAGATGTTAAAGGCACTGTGTCGTTTCTCCTTGCCACTTATAATACAACGCAAGAGGAAAGGGATGGACTTAAAAATGAACCGTGTAAAATGAAAACAAAACTTAATGATTTGGAAAATTATGTTTTATGAACTGAAGACACTTGTTCTAGAATGTTCATCAAGGATGTGGTACACAATCGACTGTAAAGAGATTAAGCCTGTGATCTAACCAACTACCACAGCAGGAAATCCATCAGCTTAGACTGCAGGAGACATAGAAAGAACAAAAGGCAAGAACACTGTCTGATTCTTGGAATTCTACCTGCAGGAAACAGGCCAAAGGAGCTACAGCTTTTGTCCTCCAAGAAAGGAAAAGGACCATTCCTGGATCAGCTCAGAGATCAGCAGAACTGTTGGAAGGAGCATGGAAAGCAAGGCCTTCTCAGTTTCAAAGGGTGGGACCACAGCCTCTGAGGTTTCTGAGTCAGATCCTTGCCAACTTGGTTCCAGAGTGTGGAGCTGCTGTTAAGGTGTGCCAGGGGGATAGGGCAGCCACCCAAAGCTGAGAGAGCAGGGCTGCCATGCCTAAGGGGCAGAAGAATGGGGCCCACAGGGGCCGAATGGGGCCACCACTAACGTGGACTAGGAGAATGGGGCAGTCCAAAGCCAAGGGAGCAGAGCTGCTGTCCCAGTGGGCCTGGAAGACAGAGCTGAAGCCTAGGGCCTAAGGGTCTCCATCAAGAATCCAGAGGGCATGGCCAACACCTAGAGTCTGTAGGCAGAGGGCATCACCTAGACAGTCTCAAAGAACAGAGGATTGATTACTTTCAAGCCTTGAGAGCTAATGTAATTTGTTCTGCTGGGTTTTGGACTTGTTTGACACCTGTTGTCCCTGCCTTTCCTCCAATTTCTCCCATTTGTAATTGAAATGTATACTTTGTCCTGTTTCACCATTGTATTTTGGAAGCAGGTAACCTGTATTCTGGATTTCACAGGTTCTCAGATAAAGAGGAATTTTATCCCAGGATGGAGTATGCCTAACATCTCAACTATATTTGATTTATATGATTCAGAACATGAGATTTTGGACTTGGAGTTAATTTAAAACTTTTGGAATGATGTGAAGGGGTGAATGTGTTTTGCCTGTGGCAAGGACATGAATTTTGGGGGACCAAATGGTAGAATGCTATGGATTGAATTGCAACTCCCCAAACTATTTGTTGTAAATCCTAACTTCTATACCTGTGGTTATAAACCCATTTGGGAATGGGTTGTCTTTGTTATGTTAATGAGATAGGCTTAGTGTAGAGTGCATCTTAAGTCAATCTCTTTTGAGATATAAAAGAGTTTAAATAAGCAAGCTAAGAAGCAGAGATGGGAGAAGAGAGATGCCAAGCCACATGAAGATTGCCCAGAAGCAGAAGCTCAGAAGAGATAAGAACCTTCCTCCAAAGTCGACAGACAGAGAAAGACTTCCCCCAGAGCTGGCAACCTGAATTTGGATTTCTAGCCTCCAAAACTGTGAGAACTTAAATTTCTATTTGTTAAAGCCACCAACTTGTGGTATTTCTATTTTAGCAACATTAGATGATTAAGACAATGGGTGAATTAGATGTATCTTCATTAAATAAATTATTTAAGGCGTCATTTATCTAACAGTGATATATGTAACAGACCTAATCATATTTAATCAGTAAATATACCTCCTCACTAATACAACAGTAAACACTTTTCACCACACTGCCTGGTCCTGTGTCATCCACACAATCATTGCTATGTTTGAGCCCATGGTTACAGTCACTGTGTCAATCCATCTCAATGAGAATCTTCCTCTTTTTCACTGACCCTCTACTTTAACAAGGATGTCCTTCTCCAGGGACTGGTCCCTCCTGATAACATGTCCAATGTATGTGAGACAAAGTCTCACCATCCTCCCTTCTAAGGTACACTCTGGTTGTACTTCTTCCGAGACTGATTTGTTTGTTCTTCTGACCGTCCATGGTATATTCAATACTCTTCACCAACACCAGAATTCAAAGGCATTGATTCTTCTTCAGTTTTCCTTATTCATTGTCCGGCTTTTGCATGAATATGAGGAAATTGGAAATACTATGCTTTGGGTCAGATAGACCTCAAAGTGACATCTTTGCTTTTTAACACTTGAAAGAGGTCTTTTGCAGCCTATTTGTCCAACGCAATGTGTCGTTTGATTTCTTGGCTGCTGCTTCCATGGGTGTTGATTGTGGATCCAAGTAAAATGAAACGTTTGATAACTTCAGTATTTTCTCTGTTTATCATGATTCTGCTTGTCAGTCAGGTTGTGAGGATTTTTGTTTTCTTTACGTTGAGGTGGAAACCATAGTGAATGCTGTAGCCTTCAATCTCCATCAGTAAGTGCTTCAAGTCCTCTTTGCTTTCGGGGAGCAAGGTTGTGTGATCTGCATATCACAAGTTGTTCATGAGTCTTCCACCAATCCTGATGCTGCGTTCATCTTTACATAGACCGGTTTCTTGGATTATCTGCTCAGCATACAGACTGAATAAGCATGGTGAAAGGATACATCCCTGACACACACCTTTCCTGACTTTAAACCATGCGGTATCCCCTTGTTCAGTTAGAACGAATGCTTCTTGCTCTATGTATGGGTTACATACACATGAGCACAATTACGTCTTCTGTAATTCCCATTCTTTGCAATATTATCCATAACTTATATATGATCCACACAGTCAAATGCCTTTGCATAACCAAGAAAACTCAGGTAAACAGCTTTCTAGCATTCCGTGCTTTTAGCCAAGATCCATCCAAGTCCTCTTCCGAAACATGTTTGAATTTCCCTGTTGATATATTGCTGCACCCTTTTTAAATTATCTTCAGCAAAATTTTTACTTGCTTATTATATGAATGATACTGTTCAATAATTCTCGCATTCTATTGGATCACCTTTCTTTGAAATGGGCACAGATGGGGATCTCTTCCAGTCGCTTGGCCAGGGAACTGTTTACCAAATTTCTTAACATAGATGATGAGTGCCTCTAGCGCTGTATCCATTTGTGGAAACATGTCTACTAGTATTCCATCAATTCCTAGAGCCTTGTTTTTTGCCAATGCCTTCAGTGCAGCTTGGACTTTTTCCTTCAGTACAGTCAGTTCTTGATCATATGCTACCAGCTGAAACATTTGAGCATCTCTTAATTCTTTTCAGTACAGCGACTCTGTATATTCCTTCCACCTTCTTTTGATGCTTCCTGTGTTGTTCAATATTTTGCCCAAAGAATCCTTCAATATTGCAACTAGAAGCTTAAATTTTTTCTCCAGTTCTCTCAGCTTCAGAAATGCCAAGCATGTTCTTCCCTATTAGTTTTCTAACTCCAAGTCTTTGCACATTTCATTATAATACTTTACTTTGTCTTCTCAAGCCACCCTTTAAAACATTTGGTTCAGTTCTTTTACTTTATCATTTCTTCCATTTGCTTTAGCTACTTTACTTTCGAAAGCAAGATTCAGAGTCTCTTCTGACATCCATTGTGGTCTTTCTTTCCTATATTTTTAACGCCCGTTTGTTTTCTTCATGTATGATATCCTTGATGTCATCCCACAACTCCTTTGGATCAGTCATCAGTGTTCAATGCATCAAATCTATTCTTGAGGTGGTCTCTAAATTTAGCTGGGATATACTCAAGGTTTTACTTTGGCTCTTGTGGACTTGTTTTAACTTCCTTCAGCTTCAACTTGAATTTGCATATGAGCAATTGATGGTCATCAATTACTTACAAATAAGAAACAGCAGAAGAGGTTAGAGAAAAGGAGACTGCAGTCCAGAAAGGCCACTTGAAGAAGAGAGGAAGCTATCGTCATGAAAGAAAGAAGACTTTGGAGTCATGTATCCATTGGTTTGGATTCCAGTGCTGCCATTCACTAGCTGAGTAAACTTGGACAAGTTTTTACCTTCCTGAGCCTCAGTTTCCTTATCTTTAAAATGGATATAACAGTACTTCCCTCCCGATAGGACAATTGCGAGGATTAAACGAATGAACATACATAAATATCCTGACATAGCAGACTCTCAGTAAAAGTCAGTTTAAAAAATTTAGCATTTTTTTTTTTTTTTAAGTAGTGGTAAGTAGTACAAAATGAAAACATTCCTCTCAGGACTAGCTACATAATCTGTGCAAAAAGAAAATACAAGGCCCCTTTTTAAAAAATTATTAAGAGTGTCAAGACGGTGGCAGCATAACATTAAACCAAGCACAGGGCCCTTAGAAGCCCACCCTAATTCCTCCCATCCCAGCCTCCCCCAGCCCTCCCATTCTCCATAATCTTTCCTCAGATCCTCCATGGATACTTATTTCTTGTGCATACTTCTAGAAATTCTCTCTCTCTCTCTGTCTGTTTCTGTCTCTCACTATGTATGCATACACATACACACATATATATACATATATATAAATATGTTGTTACTCTTAGCTGTTGTCAAGTTGGCCCCCAACTCATGATGACCCCATGGGCAATGAAATGAAACACTGCCCAGTCCCGCACCATCCCTATGATAGGTTGCAGATATGACCTTTGTGATCCATTAGGTTTCAATTGGCTGATTTTCAGAAGTAGATCATCGGGCCTTCCACGTCTGTCTTAGTCTGGAAGCTCTGCAGAAACCTGTTCAGCATCATAGAAACATGCAAACCACCACTGACAGACTGGTGGTGGCTGAGCAAGAGGTGCATTGGCCAAGAATCTAACCTGGGTATCCCACATAGAAGGCAAGAATCTACCGCAGAAATGCAAGCCCATGTGTACCATGAGGTAGGAACAAAAATGGTAATACTGTTTGTAATAGCCCCAAACTGGTACAAAGACAGAGAGAGGAGCAAAACTTGTGTTAGCCCATGTTCCCTAGAAAACAGAGGCTGAAGTAAAAGGGTATGTACTTCTACTTTATCTCATTCCAGAGAAACTGGGATGAGTAAAGTATCTAATCTAGCGTATGGATTAAATGATATTTCCCATGTAAATTACTTAGAATGGTTCCTGTTCTACATAGCAATAATGTTAGTACTTATTAGTACCTTGATTAAAATCCCAGGGCTTTAAGATATGGAGTCAGTCCCCACATTGGTCAATTAAATTATCAAATAAACAAAATCAGTTCAATGTGTGTAGACTGCTTCTCTCAGCACCTGTGAGTCAAATCATACATTTGTGTATTGCCTATATGAGGAATTTGAAACTGGGGGCTAATGGTGAGAATTCATCTGTTATCACTACATTATTCAAAGCACATAAGCACACATGCTACAGGCTGTTAGAACATCAGCAACCTTCTTGTAGAAAAGGAAACGCTTCCTCACAGTTGGTGAAGACATGTGTTTTGGTCCAGTACTGTTATGCATGGAATCACGTCCCTTGGATTCCTAACCCCTATGCCTGTGAATGCAATTCCATGGCAGAATAGGACTTCTTTGCTACGGTAATGAGGTCATATCAGTATAGAGTATGTCTCAAACCTAATCACTTTTGAGATATAAAATCTGCACATTAGACACAGAGACAAGCAAACACAAAAGGGGACAGACAGATGCCACACAGAGACTGCCAAGGAACGCAGGGGCTAGAGAAGCTGAGACAAGAATGTTCCCCCAGAGCATACAGAGAGAGAGCTGCCGTCTGGAGCCGATGCCCTGAACTCAGACTTCCGGCCTCCTAACTGTGAGAAAATAAACTTCTCTTCGTTAAAGCTACTCTCTTGTGGTATTTCTGTTACACCACCACTAGGAAATTAAGACAGATACCTTCTCAGAAGGAGACACAAAGGGAGCAGAGCAGAGTGCTCCCAAACTCTTCTCCAGAGAGAGCTGCAGTTGGATCTTCAGGAGAAAGAGTAAAGGGAAAATTTCCGTAACCTTAAGGGGCAAATTTTTTCAGTCATTGGAATAGTAAAGTTTGCATGGGAGGTGCCAAAATTTGATAAAGACAAAGAGGGGCCCAAAGGAAGGGAACAAAAAACGGAAAAACCAAACCCATTGCCATCGAGTCGATTCCGACTCATAGCGACCCTATAGGACAGAGGAGAACTGCCCCATAGGGTTTCCAAGGATAGGCTGGTAGATTCAAACTGCCAACCTTTTGGTTAGCAGCCATAGCTCTTAACCACTGCATCACCAGGGCTCCAAAGGAAGGGAACAAGTAGGTAATTACTCCTAGCTCTCATTAAAGGAAGAGGGTAGGACTGTGGCCTTGAGTTGCTCACCTTGTTCACTGGAGCTCAGAAATGGGGTCAGGACAAAAAACTTGGTCAAGAATAAGACATGAACTATCCCAGGAGACTAAGTGATCATAGCCATGTGGCTCGCTGAGTGGATGTTTGGCTAAAGACTATAAGAATGGCCAAAATTTCAAGTTACCTAACAATTCTTTAATTTTGTTTATTTACCAATCCCATTTTACAGATTAAAAAAATGAGCAATTAGTAATATGCTAAGTAGAACAGAAGTGATAGGCTGTTAACAATTGAGCTACTACTGTTTAATCCCCTGCTCTTTTGCAGGAATGTCAACAGGTCCGCAATTCAAGGAAAAGCTCCAGGATATACATATACAGTATGTAGATGATATTAAAGCCATAAGACAGGATGAGCTCATCAAGGGAGTGAATGTAGATACAGAAGACAATAGGGCCAAGACTGAGCCCCTACACATTCCAACATTCCCAGGTTAGAGAGATGAGGAAGAAAACTAGAGAAGTATAGTGTCCAGGAACCAAAGTGAAGAGGGTGAAGCAGAAGGAGAGAGTGACGTGTCCATTCCGGTAATAGATAAAGTAAGATGAGGCCTGGTTGGGCTTGACAGTATGGAGGTCGGTTGTTATCTTGGATTGATTAGCGTGAAGTTAAGGCAGAAAGCAGAGAGAAAATAGGAGACAGCTCATACAGATAAATCTTTCAAAATATTTATTTATAAAGGAAAGGATAAATATGGAGCTGTAACTAGAGGAGAGGTTGTTCTTTTTTTTTAAGATGTAAGAATAAAAACGATCAAGTAGAGAGGGGAAAACTGTTCTTGTTTATTTGTATGTGTGTGTATATGTATGTGTGTTCTTTAAATAAGAATAAAACACAATTACTGGCTGAAATATCTAATAGGTAATGGAGTACTCTCCCATAGGGAAAAGATAAAAATAGTATAGCTACATGTGTTTGCAACAAGAGTTGTAGGACTGGGTTGCATTTCACCAAGGAACATTTTTATTAAAAGTCATAAAGTATAATTACGCCAAAAGGGTCTTTATATAAAATATAAGAAAACTAAACAACACACTAAAGCCCTGGTGGCACAGTGGTTAATCACTTGGCTGCTAACCAAAAGGCTGGCAGTTCAAACCCACCAGCTGCTCTGCGGGCGAAAGATATGGTAGTCAGCTTCCACAAAGATTTACAGCCTTGGAAACCCTGTGGGGCAGTCCTACTCTGCCCCACAGGATCGTTACGAGTCAGACATCGATTTCACGGTGATGGGTTTGGTTTGGTTTTGGTTAAACAACACCCATTCTACGGGTGATTGTTGTTGTTGTTGTTAGGTGTCCTTGAGTTGGTTCTGACTCATAGTGACCCCACGCACAACAAAACAAAACACTGCCTGGTCCTGTGCCATTCTCACAATCACTGCTATGTTTGAGCCCGTTGTTGCAGCCACCGTGTCAATCCATCTCATTGAGGGTCTTCCTGTTTTTCTCTGACCCTCTGCCTTACCAAGCATGATGTCTTTCTCCAGGGACTGGTCCCTCCTGATAATGTGTCCAAATTAAGTGAGATGAAGTCTCACTATCCTCGCTTCTAAGGGACATTCTGGCTGTACTTCTTCCAAGACAGACTTGTTCATTCTTCTGGCAGTCTTCAATATTCTTCACCAACACCCATGGAAGCAGCAGTCAAGAAATCAAACGACATATTGCATTGGGAAAATCTGCTGCAAAAGACCTCTTTAAAGTGTTGAAAAGAAAGGATATTACCTTGAGGACTAAGGTGCGCCTGACCCAAGCCATGGTATTTCGAATCATCTCATATGCATGTGAAAGCTGGACGAGGAATCAGGAAGACCAAAGAAGAACTGATGCACTTCAGTTACGGTGTTGTCGAAGAATACGGATGATTAGAGAATAATAAACACTGAGAAAAGAAAAGTGATTGGTATCTAGAGCACTACTGCATTTGTAAATTAAAATATGATAGACCTATATTCCTAGTAAATAACAGGCAGTTAAAAATTAACTTTCATTGAATGAATACATTTTTATTTGATCTAAGCTTTTATTTTGCACAATTTTTTGCCTTGAAATTATAAAAACGTGATATGAAGTTGTGGCCCAGTCTTCTGAGTTAAAAAAAATAAAAATAAAAAAAGGAGTGAAGGAAGGGAAAGCAGTTTCAAATTCACCAGCAACGAGGAAATAAGAATAGTTTTGTGCTACAAACGTTGAACAATGGAGACGGAGGAAGGAAAAGAAACCAAAAATTCAAAATATTTTAGAAATATGCATCAACCATATATTGCATTACACCTGGAATATGTGAGGCAGTGTCTATAATCCAGTACATTAATATGTCCACAGCACAACCTATGAGTATTTGCTAGATGTACAATAAATAAAGACATAAGTAGCACGTGGTACAAAAAGACTCCTAACATATCCCCATTCTTCAAAAGCATTACCAAGGAAAGAAAGTGTTGAACATTCCTGACTGTGTTACTAATGTCCGCCAATTTGGAAGGAAGCCCACGGAAGAGGTGAATAGAAGGCAACTCTGGGAAAAGATGAGGGAAGACATTGAATAGTAGAAGCCCCTGCACACTCCTGTGGGACCTCAGAGAGACAAAAATAGATACTGGGCCTTATCATCTTCACTTTGGGAAAATAGCTAAAATGAACGGAAAGTAGACCCTGCTTGGTAGGAGACATTTTCAGGATTCAAGAGAGAAAGGTAAGCTCAAGTCACTTAGACAAGGATTGTATTCAGCGCCAGATAGCTATACCTTCTTCTTCTACCCTTGAACATTAAAAATTCTTAGCATGTGACTGACAGATGAAGACTCCAGTCATGAAGCAGTCATAACACAAACAGCAGAACTGATTTCTCCAAGTATTTCTCCCTATAAACTACTTTAAAAGGTAATAAATTCAATAAAAGAGCTCAAAAACAAGATAATTAAAGAGGAAAAGGGAAGATGAAGAGCTATGGAAAAAACTGAGATTTAAGAAAAGACTCCATCACTTTGGTGAGAAGCGTCTGGGGTCTTAACAGCTTGCAAGCGGCCATCTAAGATACTCCACTGGTCTCACCCTATCTGGAGCAACAGAAAGTGAAGAAAACCAAAGACACAGGGAAAGATTAGTCTGAAGGACTAATGGACCACAACTACCACAGCCTCCAGCAGACTGAGTCCAGCACAACTAGATGGTGCCTGGCTACCACCACCGACTTCTCTGACAGGGATCTCAACAGAGGGTCCTGGACAAAGCTGGAGATAAATGTAGAATTCTAACTCACAAAAAAAAAAAAAACAGACTTACTGATCTGTCAGAGACTGGAGAAACTCTGAGAGTATGGCCCCCGGGCTCCCTTTGAACTCAGTACTGAAATCACTCCTGAGGTTCACCCTTCAGCCAAAGATTAGACAGGCCCATAAAACAAAACGATACTAAAGAGGCAACCAGCCCAGGGGCAAGGACTAGAAGGCAGGAGGAGATAGGAAAGCTGGTAATGGGGAAACCAAGGTCAAGACGGGGAGATCATCGACAAGTCGTGGGGGTGGCAACCAATGTCACAAAACAAGTGTGTATTAATTATCGAATGAGAGACTAATTTACTCTGTAAATCTTCATCTAAAATACAATTAAAAAAATTTAAAAAAGAAAATTAGAAACAAGAAGAAAATAACAAACCAAGCTAAAAATTGAAATAATAGTATGGAAAACATCTTGAAACATCTATAAATGCAGAGAGAGGGAAAAAAGGCCACAAAAGGCTTAAGACAAATTAAAAACATGAGTAAATACGAAGGGCAGATAAATGACATCCATCATTAAAAACAGAATAGAAAACATAGAGAAAGTTTTCCTTAAATTTAGAACAAAACTTAGTAAAAAAATTTTAAATATACCATTTAATATGAGAAAATGATGCAGAATAGTCAAACCAGACATACCCTCTTTAAGTTACTAAATTTCAGTTGTGAAAGTTAGAATTCATCAAGTATCTAGGTAGAAAAAGCAAGTCAACGTCACAGGAGAAAAATAATTATCTTGGCTTAAGACTTCTCAACAGCAACATTCAAAAACATAAAGTCATAGAAAATGTCCACAAAAACCTGAGGGGAGGGGGAGAAAGCATGGCTGATATAATAATAGCCCACGAGTTACTCAAATGGAGTCCCTCAGTGGCACAAATGGTTTAAGCACTGGACTACTAACCAAAAGACTGGTGACTCTAACCCACCAGAGACACCTTGGAAGAAAGGCCTGGTGATCTGCTTCTGGAAGATTACAGCCTTAAAAACTCTATGGAGCGCAGTTCTCCTCTGTACACATCGGGTCACCATGAGTCAGAATCTACTGTATGACAACTGATTTGTTTGTTTGTTACTCCAATAGAAAAGCAATTGGCATACATTTTTATGCATGCATGACTACTGAACTTTCTTGAATAAACTATTCCACGACAAACAAGGAAAAAACCAAATACAATATTTGAGCATGAAGAAGCTGCTTTAAAAACATTGAGAATTAGCATTAAATATAAAATAAAATAAAACTGAAAGACTGGAAATTGATGGTTCTAAAACATAACGCAGAAAACTTTCTAACAAAGTAAAAATAACATAAATCAAAATCAGGAGGATCAAGTAAGAGAGATGGGACAAAGGTTACTCTGTTAATCACTGTAACTTCCATTGGTTGGTCAGTGTATACTATCAGTTAAATCATATTATAAGAAAAAATTCAAGCTTCATAATGGCTTTCCTAATTTTTTTATTAACGTTAGTATAGCGTTATGGGCTAATACCTCTTCTGGTGAAGAAACCTTTATTCTTTACCTGAAATCTGTTGATTCCAGTAATTTCATTTCAATTTTTTTTTTTTTTTTTTTGGTTAAAGTACAATTAAATACATTTTACTTTAAAAGAACACAATTTCAATTATATTAAATTATTTCTGTTACACATTTTATATATATATATATATACACACTCATGAGACACGGAGAAAGAAAAGATTCATTTTTCTGTCTGTCTATGTTTAGTAAGATGTCTAAAATGATGATTAGTAATGTTAAAATTGGAATTATGTTATGAATTTTAGGGATTTGTTCTTTCTACTTTCTACTTTGAACCTGTCTACTTGTCTGCTTTGCGTCAATGTTTTATAACGAGATTGCATTACTTTTACAACATCGATAGAAATATTTGGTTTAATGATTTTTTAATTAAGATCAACTATACTGATCCCTCAGTCAATATTCCTGGTAATACGTAGAAAATAGTTATCATTCACCTAAAAAGTTATTTTAGATCCAATGGTTATAGTAAATTGGAGATGAGTTTTCTTCAATCTTTGTCATGCTTTTTGTAACACGTGTTGTAAATTGGTTAGTTTGATGACCAAGGATAAGACACACAATTCTTTGTATTGGAATAAGATTTTTCTTTGCAAAAATCCATGAGAATTCCCTTGTAAACATAAGGGAATTGAAACCACATTCTTATTCTGATTAGCAACTTGACCAACAGAGCAACCATTAGTTAAGTATCTATTTTGTGCTTGGCTGCAGAACATGTCAATTAACAATCTTGATGTTTTACATACTTCATCAGTAATTTTCATCAAACAATTAAAAATGTATCATTATTCCCAAATTTAAAATGAGTAAGCATTGGGCTTAGTAAAAGCCTACAGTCACACATAAAATAAACGGTCAGACCAAGATTCAAAATCAAGCTCTATTTGCCATAATCACTATCCTCAGCTGGAATCTCAAGAACCTCATGCCATACTGCTCTATAGTATAATCACTTAGTTTACAGCCTCTACTCTTTGGATGTTAGTAATTCCACAAACACTATGCCAATACTAAATAAAAGCCATAAAGAACAGGTTCCACTATAAAACTTTGAGTTCCTCTTCAGTGTTTGCTTACTATTTATTAAATATTACTATTTATTTATTTAAATTTATTAAATTTATAAAATAAGAGTCATCCTGCTCATCAAGGCTCTAGTTTCAAGAAACAAAAAGCAACTATGACTAATTTAATCAGCAAAGGAGTTTATTAAAAGGATAGCGGGCAACTCACAGAAGCTATGAGAAGGCCAGAGAACCAATCTTAGAACTTATGCAGATAGTACCAATACACAGAATGGTGGTTCAGAGCTTGTCCTGGAAGATATCATGATTGTCACTGGTTTGCACAGCCAGCATCACTAGCATCTGATATTGGACGCTGCAAGTAAAACTGTGAGCCATTTGGCCTCTGGAAACTACAGGCTGCTGGTAGTGATATCCATCATCAGAGTGGATTCTGTTGCAGCCTCACCTCCTCCAGTTACAAAATTCAGATTCAAATCATGGTGTAGTGAGTCTTATCGGCAAAGCCTAAGTCATGTGCCCACATCCCATTTGCAAGGAAGACTGAGAAAGTATGTAGCTAGCATTTCCAGCTTCTTTGTTGGATCTGGAATCTACTTCTTAAAATGTACGATACTCTAATGATAGAAAGAAGCTTAGGTTTTAGCCAGTCAAAAATAATGATGACTGCCCAATATATTCCACCCCTCTAGCTTCTCATACTTACTTAAAAAAAAAAATAAAAGCAGCATATTTCAAAAGTGGCACTGGAAAACAATTGGGAAAAGATAATTCTTTCAAAATGGTGCTGAGTTAACAAGATACCCATATGGGGATAAAATGAACTTGTCCCTTACTTCTTACCTCCCACAGAAAATTAAAAAAATTGATTCCAGAGGAATTGTGGGTTGAAAATTGAAAGATAAAACAATAGATTTCTAAAAGAAAAAACAAAAGAATATCTTCGTGACCCTGTGTCGGGCAAATATTTTTTAAACAGGACCAGAAAATTACTAACGATGAAGTAAAGGGCCAATAAATTGGACCACTTTAAAATTTAAAACTTAGTTAATTAAAAGATGTTATTAAGTTATGACAAGGCAAGTCACAGAGTAGAAGATAGTTGCCACAAATATATCCAACAAGGAATTCATATTCAAAATATATAAAAATTTCTAAAAATCAGTAAGTAAAAGACAAACATCCAAACAGAAAATGGGTAAAAGACCTGAACAGGCACCTCATAAAAACAGATATCCAAACCCCCAATAAGCAAAAAAGTGCTCAATCACATTAGTCATCCGGGAGATGTAAATTAAAAACAATAGTAAGATACCACTACACACCCACCATGGTGGCCAAATGGAAAAGACTGACAACAGCAAGTGTGGATGTGGATGTGGAGAAACTGGAACTCTTTTACTTGCTGATGACAATGTAAAATTGGTGAAATCTCTTTAGAAAATTGGTTAACAGTACTTACAAAAGCTGAGCATATGCATAATCTATGATCTAGAAATTCCACTCTAATATGTATCCAACAGAAGTGTGTGTGTGTGTGTGTGTGTGTGTAAAACAAAATACAGATGCAAGAATGTGTATAGCAGCATTATTCATGATAAACAAACATGAAAACAACCCAAAAGTCCATCAATGGTAGAAAAGAAAAATAAACTGTGACATGTTCATCCAATGTAATACTATTTGGTAAAACTATCATTGTACACAACTAACATGGACCGATCTTAAAAGCATAATGTTAAGCAAGACATGCCAGATACAGAAGAGTGTATATTGTATGATTCAAAACAGGCGAAACAAATATATGGTATTAGAGAATAGTGACTACGTTGGGCAGGGTTAGAGGGGTAGATAAGGAGTAGTTCTGAGGTCTTGATAACGCTCTACTTCTTGACCTAGGCACTGCCTACACAGGTATTTTTACTTGTGAAAATTCTTCCAGCTGTACTTTTATGATTTATGCACGCACACACACACACACATACACACGTAATTGCTGTTGTTAGTTGCCATCAAGTCAGCTCAGACTCACGACAACTCCATATACAAAAGAACAATACGTTGTCTTGCCCTGCCCCATTTTCACAATCGTTGGTATGCTCCAGTACATTGTTATGGATTCTGAAGATAATTCATTGCAGTCCTAAAATAATTCATTCAAAGTCCTAAGATAATTCATTGTTACAGCAATTGTGTATTTTGAGTTGCCTTCCACTTAGGGGCTCATCTTCCAACAGTATGTCAGACAATATTTTGTTGTGATCCAGTTTTCACTGGATAACTTTCAGAAGTAGATCACCTAGCCTTTCCTTCTAGTCTGTCTTAGTCTAAAAGCTCCACTGAAGCCTGTCCACCATGGGTGACCCTGCTAGTATTTGAAATACCGGTGGCATAGCTCCCAGCATCACTGCAACACACAAGCCACCACAGTATGACAAAGTGACAGACAGGTGGCGGATATATGTTACATAGAAACCTTCAAAAAAGTTTACTTGTTAAAAATGGCTGCAAATACCACGTAAAGATGTGACTCAGCTGGAACTCTCACACACTGCTGATGGCAATGAGAATGGGTAAAATTACTTTAAAAAATCAGTGGCAGTAACTACTAAATGTGAACATACACATACTCTATAACTCAGCAATTCTACTCTAGGAACGCCCGATAGAAATATACATTTGTGCAACCAAATGCATGTAAAATTCTTAAGAACTACTCTTAAGAACTAAAAACTGAAAAGGACCCAACTGCCTATCAACAGTACAATAAATAAATTACAATATAATCATACCATGGAATATTGCATAACGAAGAACATAAGTGCATTACTGCTACATTCATTGGAATCTTATCCACTATACAGAAATGAAAATGAATATACATTACTGCTACATGTGACGAATCTCACGAACATAACGTTGAGTAAAAGAAGACTCAAAATAATTAAACTAGTATTATTGTGTTAATATAGAGTTCAAAAATAAGAAAATTAATCTATGCTTTTAGAAGATAATATATAGAGATTAAATTTGGAGAAAATGGTAATGGTAGGATTAGGAGAGCTTACTTAATGGTATATTAACCAAAAAACCAAACCAAACCCATTGCCATCAAGTTGATTCCAACTCATAGCGACCCTATAAGACAGAGTAGAACTGCCCCACAGGGTTTCCAAGGAGCAGCTGGTAGATTTGGACTGCTGACCTTTCAGTTAGCAGCCAAATGCTTAATCACTGCGCCACCAGGGCTCCAGTGGTATGACTAGGAGGGGGTATTTCTGAACTAGAGGCAGTGTTCTTGACTTGGTGGTATTTACTCAGGTATGATAATTCATCGAGATGGACACTTACATATATTTTTCTGTATGTCTGTTCTACTTACATTTAAATAGTTCAGTAAACCAAAACTAAGGAAAGTTGGTTTTTTTTATACATTCTTCCTAACAGTAAACATCTCTTCTCTTAACAGTAAAAAACACATTTGCCTCGTCTCCAAAGAAAGCAACCCAAGTCCTCAATTACTGCCACCAGTTCTAAATCCAATATCTCAGGGTAACGTCTACTTCTCTAGCTATTATTTTACAATCCTATTTCTATATTCTTTAGTTTATCAATAGTGAGGGAAGGAAAGACAAAAAGGAAAATAAGTTAAAATATAAAAATTTATACACTTTATCTCAAGAAAATACAGGTATATGCTACAGTTCTTTTTTTAGCAATTTTTTTATGGTCATGAAGCCATAGTGGATACTTACGACTTCCTTCTTCCACCGTCCCCTCCATGTCCCCTCTGCTTTCAGCTAGTACCCAACTAGTAGCTGGTGGCTTGACCCAAACCTTCATTTCTGAGATAGTTAATTCAGCTTATGCAGACTAGGGTTGAAAAGTCATCTATTAACTTTTATCTCTGGATTTAGCAGTAATGGGAGACATTCCAGAGTGTACTCTGCTTTCCATCCATATCCCTCTCTGCCCCCATTGTGTGAAAGAAATCCTATAGCCCCTTGGCAGTCAGAATTCATTATCCTAGTCTACACCGTAATTCTTTTGACGTCTGTTCACCTAGTAACGTGAGGAACCCAAAATGACCAGGTGTCATTATAAGTTGCTAATTAAAAAGGTCCTTGTCATATCCCCTGATGGAAACATGTCTCGCTTGAGTACTAAGATGTCTAAACGAGAAGAATTCAAAGTCATGGAAGTAGGAAGCAGAATTTTTGTAATTGGGTCATTAATGTAATAGTGAGAAGTGTCATTCATATTTCCCGCTGTTTCTATGCCATGTATTCTGACTAAGGGAGAAACAGCTCTACTGTCAGTTATTTGATGAGAGCGTCTAGTATACCCCGTAGGGCAGCAGGCCAGTCTCTTGAGGCCATATCTCCTAACCCATGCTTTAATAGACCTTACCATCACAATACTTTCCAATTTCATGAGCATCATACCCTTGTCTTACTTCTTTTGGTGTAAAGTGAGTTCCTCGGTCAGAGAAAAGTTATTTGAAATAAGTTGATGGAAATTCCATGTCACTTATGATGCTGTCAGCTGCAGTTAACACAAGACCCAACCAAAAAACGGTGTGAAGAGAAAGGACATTTATTTTCTCACTTAACGATAAGTTAGGAGGTAAGTTTGTTGTAGAATAGATTAATTCAACAGCTCAACAAAGCTTTCTCTCTGTTTTTTTTTAGCGCCCCTCACGGTCAAAAGCCCCATTCATATTCAGAAATGCTTCTCTTAATAATACAGAAAACTTACTAAGAATATCTCCTCCATAGACTTCCTCACTCATTTTGTTGGCTAGAATTTTGTTATCTGTCTGTTTATAGCAAAATATGATGTAATGCTTAAGAGCGAAGAACATGAGCCAGATTTCCTGGGTTCAAATTCCAGTTCCACCACCTACTAGCTGTGTGGACTGTTTGCAACCTCCTTGGGAATCCATTTCCTCATCTGTAAAATGTGGCCAATAATAATTTCTAAATATAATAGTAATAATTATAATAACAGTAAAGCACTCAGATCTGTGCCAGGCACATGATAAGCATAGAGTAAATGTTCTCTAATATGTATATCATAATCATTATTTTTAATTTTATTCCTAAACTACTCCTTGCAACGAAAATGGAATTGCCATGATTGTTATAAGCTCTAATAAGATTCTCTCCAGCCTGATCCCAGGACTGTGGAGAGGCCCAGCCTTTTCAGAGGAAAATGACTGACTAATCCCTGTACAAATCTAGGTGCCAATAGCAAGGACAAAGGTCACATCTGGTATACCCCTTTTATCATCTGCACGGGCAAAACTTTAAAAGCAATCACACTACACTACCTATATCCGTTATTTGGTTGAATGCCTGGATAAATCAATTTCTCTTCAATGTCGGAAGAGGTAGATTAGTGCTCATAAAGCTTTAGGATGAAATATCTGACAAGCAGACACATACCACACAACATAGTACCACATACTCAAGGGATGTGTGGTAAATAATCATAATACTGATCTGACATGAAACTCTGACCTCATTTTTCCCACAGAGTAATTGCTGAGAGCTATTTTTTTCAGTAGCATAATCTCCAGATTTCAAGTCTGAGTAAAAGAGTTTTCTAGCAAACTACGAACCTATGCATCTCCGATTCAAAAATTTCTTTCTTGTTTCCTCTGCCCCTCTTTTGAACAGGCATACTATTCATTGTGTGACTGTGGAAAATAGGGCTTCTCTTTCCTAAAACACTGTGCTTTCAGGACAAACAATTATTGATGGAACAAATGGTTATACTGCCTGAGGTGATATTTATGCAATGAATAACAATAGGCTGATAAATATTCTAGTGTTTTGGACCATTTTATAGATTCATTTGGATCGTTGTATGCTATGGTATTAGTGATTGGGTAGATTTAACACACATCAAAAATCAATCCGAAAGTTTATTTACTCATCACACAAGGAGTCTAACTCCATATGAGTTTGCATCTGTGTTCTATCACTTGCTTCTTTATAGAAGATATGTTGCATCTCCTAATTGTTTTAAAAAAAAAAAAAAACCCGTTGCTGTCAAGTGATTCTGACTCATAGCGACCCTATAGGACAGAGCAGAACTGCCCCGTAGGGTTTCCAAGGAGCAGCTGGTGGATTCGAACACAAGAACATGGAATGCTAACCTTTCAGTCAGCAGCCTAAATTCTTAATTACTATGCCACCAGGGCTCCAAAAATTGTTTAGTCCAATAAAATGTCAATAAAAATAACCAATCAACTAAAATTTATTAAGATCATGTTATGTGTCAATCCCTGTCTCATAATGACCCTATAGGACAGTGTAGAACTGCCCCATAGGGTTTCCAAGGAGCGGCTGGTGGATTCAAACTGCCAACCTTTTGCTTAGCAGACAAGCTCTTAACCACTGCGCCACCAGGGCTCCAATCCCTGTTCTACTTATTTTAAATTATCTTGCTTTAATCCTATCAACCAACCGTGAAGTAGATATTATAATTATTTGCCCATTTTACAGATCTGCCAAAGCAAAGTTCAGTGCCTTGCTCCAAATGAACAGGTTAGGAACAGAACCAGAGTTCAGAGCCCACACGGAGCCTCTACCCTTAACCGCGGCCCCAGAAATGAGGATGTCTCCAGTGTAAATTAGGCTTGTTTACTGTCCTAGCCAATCCTACTAAGCCTATGATTAAGAAGGGTGGTTTTTAAGTCTTTTTGTTACATTGACAGTAAAGTTCTACCAAGACAGATTTTATGTACTGCTAGTCCACAACACTCACAGGCGAAAAATTGTAATAGTATTAACGAAAGAATAATTTTCAAACAATAGTGAGTTTTCCACGATTTAATACATAATAGACACAAACTGAACCATTCCAAATATCTAAAAGTAAATATTAGGTGTTCTTAGAAATCCCTCATTCATAGTTATTTTGTCCATATGTTTCATTAGGTTGAAATGTTTTCCACGTGGCACTTTCAACCTAGAAGGAGAATCGTATCCCAGGAAATCTAACTTGAGAACACCTTTTACAATACACCTCTGAAAATGACCTTAATTCTTCTTATGCTTTAAAAATATTTTTCCATTTTTTTGCCTCAAAACCTGTAACAGTGATTATTGAACATTCACTAATTCAGTGCCCAACCAGTATCTGTTGAGAGCCTACTTTATGTGAATGGCTATACAAAGCACTGGAGAAACACTGGGTAAAAAATAAAGGTCCTTGTTCTCATGGAGCTTACATTCTGATGGATATTTCACCCTAATAAAAAAGCAACAAATAAATGAATTAATTAGACATAGTAAGTGCCATGAATAAACAAGGTATTAAGATATAAAAGGAAATTGGTTGGAGGAGTGGGTAGCATGTAGGTTGTGTGGCCAGAGAATACCATTCTGACATAAATAATATTAAAGAATTAGAAGACGCTGGTCATGTGAACAGCAAGAGAAAGAGAGTTCTAGGTGGAAGAAAGAGTATGTGTCAAGATCCTGAGGCAAGAGACTGCTGCTTATTTTTAATGATGAGTAGTGTGATTGGTGGCGAGGGAGCACACAGATGAGCACAATGGGTAACAATGCTCTCTCCACTTGCCCTCGAGCCAATTCCGACTCATGGCCACCCCATGTGTGCCAGAGCAGAACTGCTCTCCATTCCAATGGATGGTTTTTCAGAAGCAGATCACAAGGCCATTCTTCTGAGGTGCCTCTGAGTGGACTTGAACCATCAGCCTTTCAGTTAGCAGCCAAGTGTGTGAACCATTTGTACCACCCAGAGATGCTGGGTTAACAACAGTAATGTATATAATTACTCTAGTTAGGTTCGTATTCACTTTTCCCATTATTCTGTTTATCTGTATTCTGGTATCTTGAAATGCTGATAATGTCAGTTGTTATGCTCCAGTCCCTGATTATGGGTGAAGTTACGAATATCATTCTTTAGCAAACATATATTGTAAATTTATCATATGCAGAGCGATGTGTTAGCCACTCAGAATGCAAAGATGAGTATGACTTTGTGCCAGCTCTTATGGAGGTCAAGTGGCATCTACTGACAAGAAAGCCAATCAACCAGTCTTGGGTGACAAGTGCCCAGGGTGTATATGATTGCTTAAAGAAGGGTCATGAAATTATGGAACGCTAACTCGGGAGGGTCATCCTCCTTTTTTAGCAATGCATCTGCATGCTGACAGTGTGTCTCTTTCTGACACTGTAATCTAACTTAGGAGCACTAGCTGGATCTGCCTACAAATGCCAACTCATTTCTCAAAGAGGAATCTGTCAGTATGCACATCACTTGCTTTTGTGTGATCTCTGAGAGGGTTGAAACTCTTTCTAAACAAATCTTGGCACCTCTTGCTCTCATAGTTTTAGCAAGTTAATTACTCTTCCATAAGATGTGATTTCCTGAGATGCAGTGAGCTGACATTGGTTCATGTTATTTTATTCAAGGCTGAGCAGCTCCATTGATTAGACAACTCCACAGCCACACCAGGGCTCGGTGCTTTCCAGAGTTGTTCTGTTTGAATTTCAATGCAGTTCATGACAGAGGAGTGAGGCTGGTGTGTCTCCTGTTATCACTTCTGTGGAAAGTTCAATCGACTTTTAAGGTTCTTGTTAGAAGAGGTATTGTTTTTGGAACTATTGTGAAGAGGACCCCCTTAGTAAGTTTCAGTGGTACCAAAGCTTAGGTGAAACAAGTTTATCATGGGGTACAACTTAGAACTTTCAGGATATGGGTTCTGTAGACAATAAAGAGTATCCAACTAAAAGTGGCACTTGGGAGAATGACGACAGGATAATGTGTACGTAGCAACTGACACAGGAAAAGTGTTAAGGTGAATTACTGACATTTCTGCATGAGCTGCAGAGTGATATAATAAATGCTCAGGCAAACGAAACAACAGGACAAAGCACAGAAGAGCTGAAGAAGATGGTATGGCTGTTGATGAGTAAATAGTCCAACTTGCCACATCTTTTAACTGTGTTAGAAGGTGGCCTTATTTCTTAGCTCTTCACTCAAGAATATGAGCTTCTTTTATGTGCCTGAATATATTTTTGAAGACTGCAGAGAGCTCCAAAACACCACTGCAGAAAGAATTCACTAGGGTTTCTGATTTAGAAGGCTCTCAATAGAGAAGAAAGCATGCCCAAAGAGATGTCTAAAGAATCAATGGCTTTGTGGGACTCTAATATCTAATGTTCCATTTCCAGCACTTGTTTGCAGTAATTTTTGCCGTGTTCCCCTCCACTACTCCCAAACTTTATTTAAAAATGTGCTATTCTCATCAGCCTTGGCTGGTGAAGCCTTAGAGGAATAAAGGAAGTAGGAAATTGGTGCCCAGTGGCAGCAAAAGGGGGTGAGGTAAGCCTAAGGTAAACTCCAAGACTTCAGTAGAAGAAGAAAGCAGGGCAAGCAATGGGAGGAAAATGTAATCTCACAAGAATACTCCGAGTTATTCAGGATCACTAAATTTTCTACAACATGAGGAATGAGCCATTCTATCAAGATGTTAAATAAAAAGAAACAGGTAATTTAGAGGGCTTGGGGTCACTCAGGTAATAGATAATTGGTTTAGATTAGTGTGTTGTGTATCAATTTCTGTCCATATATTGTGCAATTATTATTATTATTTTATTTTTTGGAATTTAGTTGCAAGTTTGTGCTTTGTGGTAGAAAGTTATCTTTACCTCTTTCCAGGAGTTGCATATGAGTTCCAGGTGAATATGCAAGGCCCGTGAGATAGAGGAAAACAACCTGGACTTGGTCACTCTCTTCAAGCTGTCTACCAATGAGGAAGCCTTTATTCTCGCCTAGCCCCTTTCATGGCTCAAGAGGAGAATTCAGTCCTATTGCAGTTGTCCCTTCTATCTGGTCCCTGGGTTGGCTACTTTAGAGCTCACTTCAAATGTAACGCTGCTTCCTTCCCCATATCGGGGTCTGCAGGACCTCTGTGAGGCCAGCCACGTGATGCTGCCATATGTATTCTGTGCCATCTGGGATGCAGGGAATCTTCACTGCTCCCAACCTTGGAGAGGGAGAGAAAGATGTACAGAATGTCCTGTTCTTATATCATCAATCTGTCCTCTAGACCCTAGATTTTGCAACACAAAAGCCAATATTTCTGAAACTCAAAACGTTTTCTCTGCTTTTCTGTGATATTGTGAAGATGAAACTAGGAAAGATAATTGGCTGAAACGACAGGAGAACAGGAGAGAAGAACCACGAAGAACTAAGACATGTTAATATTTTTCAAATTTTAAAACCTTCACCCTGAGGCAGTGGTGTTCAGTAGCAGAATTCTGGCCTTCCATGTGGGAAGACCCAGGTTCGATTTATAACCAGTGAAGGTCAACTGTAGACACCATTTGTCTGTCACTGGAGGCTTGCTTGTTACTAGGATGCTGAACAGGTTTCCCTGGAGCTTCCAGACTAAAATAGACTAGGAAGAAAGGCGTGGCCATCTACTTCCAAAATTTAGCTAATGAAAATCCTATGGATCACAACAATCTGATCCCATTGTACATAGGGTAGCTATGAGTAGGGTGCTGAGTCCACTGCAGCTAGCAACAACAATATATAAAGAAACTATACTTTGTTATCCATTAAATAGTTAGTTGGTCTCACAATGTACAAGGCACCGTCACTCATTGGAAGTCTTCAACTTCTTCCATGCATACTGTAGAAAGCCTGCCCACATTAAATAATCTGTTAGTTTGATTGTGTCTGAGGTCCCTGCCAACTCTTTGATTTACAAAATTTACCTTGCTGGAGCATTCTATCTTCCAAGTATTTAACAAAGAGCTTTAAACATATTAATCCCTGCCTAAGTTAAAAATGAAATTATATTGCTAATTTTAGTACTCATGTACTCATTCAAATATTTATTGAACACCTAATCCACGCTATATTTGAGGTGCTAGAGAAACAGCAGAGAACAAAACACAGTCTCTGTCCGTTGTCATTGTTGTTGTGTGCCATTGAGTTGATTCCGATTCATAGCAACTCTATATGACAGAGTAAAACTGCCCTCGTAGGGTTTCCTAGGCTGTAAATCCTTATGGGGGCAGATTGCCAGATCTTTTCTTCCACATAGCCAAGTGCTTTAACCATTGCATAGCCATTGCTTCTTCCCTGTACATTAAAACCAAAAAGAAAAAAAAACACCCATTGCCATCAAGTCAATTCCGACTCATAGCAACCCAGTAAGACAGAGTAAAACTGCCTCATAGGGTTTCTAAGGAGTTGCTGGTGGATTGGAACTGCCAACCTTTTGGTTACTAGCGTAATGCTTAACCACTGCACCACTAGGGCTCTCCGTGTCCATCAGGAGCACACATTTCAGACAAAGGAACAAACAAAACACAAATGAACAAGACAATACTCAGGATGTCACATGGTGATGACTGCTATGGGAAAAAGCAGAGACAGTAAAGGGGTAGGTAGCCCAGAAGGGCTGCGGGAGAAGAGGGTTGCTCTTTTATCTAGAGTGGTTAGGTACAGCCTCACTGAGAAAGGAACAATCTGATGATTGATCCGGGGAGAGATACACAGATACAAGGAAGAACCAAGGTCCAGAAGTGAGAGGATGCTTAGCATGCTCAGGGAACAGCAGAGAAGTCAGTGTGGCTGGAGCAGAGTGTACTAGGGGAAAACGGTGGGAGACAGGTCAGCCAGCCACCTACAGACAGATTCTGTGGGCCACGTAGGCTGTTGAGGAACTGACTTTTACTCTGAGGCCAATGGGAGCCACTGCAGGGTTTTGAGCAGAGATGTGACATAATTTGACTTGGTGTTAGCAGGATGTCTGTAGCTCCTGCATAGGGAATAAGCAGTAGTGGGGCAAGGGTAGAAGCAGGAAGACCAGATGAGGACTTTGCAAGGATCAAATGGTCAGGTGGTGGTGGCTGGTTTCAGGGTGACTGCAGTAGGATTGGTGAGACAAAGTCTCATTCAGGATATGTTGTAAAGGCAGCACAGACAGGATTAGCTGTTGGATACAAACCATTTGGGCATCGTGGCTTTGTAGATGCGTAATCACAGCTTCTCGCCATCTAGCCCACTTCCCCACCTCATCACAGCTAACCTCTTAATTCACGAGGAGAATTTTCAGTTCACGCCAATTAAAGCCTTCTCCATGTTAAGCAAGCTGACTTTGACCACTAAGAACAAACTTCACGACTTTCCTGATGGCAACAAGCCGAATATTTTCCTCGCCTCCTTTTCCGTCTCCACCTTGTGCGATCTAATTGCTTCCGACTTCACGCAGAGGCATTGCAGGAGTTATAGCATTCTTCAAAAGAATGCTCCGAAGAGTATTCCTCTCAAAGAAATTATACGGCTAGGTGTCTTTCCAAGAAAGGCAGAACTTGCAACTGACTCCTAACTCTTTTTGGTAATGAAATTTCTGATCTACGCAGTGCCTTTCGCCCGTTTCTCAAAACTGCATGTTAACAAAAGGTCACAAGCTGTCTCCAGTTCCCTGTGTACTTGGCAAGGTAATATAGTTCTGAAAAGAAAAGCTTAACTGAAAGGTCAAGATACAAACTCTATTTTTCCTGACTATAAAATATTGAACATTTCCTTAGATTCATGGACCAGGCCTGAGAAGCTCGAATCAGGACTTATAAGTATCACAGAATTTGGGGAAAAAAGAGCCAAAGCTAATTACACAAGGGGACACTAAAAACTCTCATCGACTCAAGAGTCCTTGAAGCTTACTTACGTCCCTCATTCCATTTTATAGAAATATACACATGCAACCACATTTTACATGCCTTGCTTAATGAAGATGCCAAGTTCTTTAAGATTTCCCAACGAAGTTGACTCTAAATTTGAATAATTTGAATCTGGTATTAAAAATAAATTTCCTTTTAAGATCAGAATATGCTCCCCTTAAGAAAAAAAGTTGCAGGGAGATAGGGTTCAAAGCTTTTCATAAGAGTGTAACCTGGCCCTACGAATGCCAGTGAATTTTCCATTAGTCAGAAAAGACTGCCTTAAACCTGCCCAAGCCAGGTGTGAGCCAACCGTGACCATCAGTTGTCCTCAGCAGCAGACTCAGCAACAGGTGGAATGAATTAGAAGGAAAATCATCACCCAGACCCTATTCCGAAACAACAGGTCCAACAAGAACCACTTCACCTCCTGTTTCCTGGCCGCCGTAATTCCTGCAACGTCTTCCTTCTAGAATTCTCCCTCCCCAGTAGGCCTGCGTGGCCATCATCCTGCTGCCCAGATCATAGATAAGCCCTGCTTCCCATAGCTCGGGGAGTCAGATCAGAGGCACTTCCTTCCAGCTCCTTGTTCTGTGCATTGGCAACAAAAGCGTAGTAGGATGACTTGGCCCTAGGACACTGTGTCTCGAGGCACCATAGGACAGCTTTCTGGCAGCCCATGTCTGTTCTCTAGGTTTCATGATACTTGGAAAATTCTGCCCACTCCAGGTGTAAGCATCTCTCTTAGCCATTGGCCTCCCTTGCCTAAACCTAAAAATTTTAATACTGCCTGTAAATTCCCTGGTTTCTCGCCCAATTTTTATTCCACTCTTCTTCTTTCTCTTCTTGTCAATAGCTCACATAGCTGGCCACAGCAATACGTGTCTTCAATGGGGCGTATCTATTTACCACTTGGAGCCCAGGTGGCCTAGTGGTGAAAAGCTTTGCTGCTAACCAAGAGGTTGGCAGGTCGAATTCATCAGCCGCTCCTTGGAAACCCTATGGGGCAGTTCTACTCTGTCCTATAGGGTTGCTATGAGTCGCAATCAACTCAAGGGCAATGGGTATCTATTACTTGGAGTCCTTGGGTGGTGCAAATGCTTAAAGCACTTGTCTGCTAACCAAAAAATTGGAGGATTGAGTCCACCCAGAGGCAACTCTGAAGAAAGCCCTGGAGATCTACTACCAAAAAATCAGCCATTGAGAATCCTATGGCGCACGGTTCCACTCTGATACACACAGGGTCTCCATGAGTCGGAGTTGACTCCATGGCAACTGGAATTGACCACTCAGCAAATATGTCCATTTCTTTCTAATTCTTTAAGTTAAAAATGAAGGCTATTCGGTTTGCATCGTGCTTTAATTAATCAGACACAGACATGGTATTAATCACCCTAAAGGAGGGAACATTTAGTCTTGTTTCTTAAGCTTGATTATCTGGAGGGGGAACTGTGACAAGCCGGCACATGTGATTCACGGGAGCATGAACTATTGAAAATAAGACTTCTTAAAAATGCATATGGCATTTTCTCTACAGAAAAACAGAGCACTCTCATATCTAAGCACCCTGCTTCTAAATGTAATTTCACAAATATTTTCTACATAGAATTTTTTACAAATATTACAAATGCTGTAAGACTCCCTACTTCTCAGGTCCCATAACTTTAAATAAAAAATACTTTAAAAGTGAATAACGTTTTTCGAAATGAGACTAATGAGGCACAACAGTCCAGGGGCAAGGACTAGAAGGCAGGTGGGGACAGGAAAGCTGGTGATAGGGAACCCAAGGTTGAGAAAGGACAGTATTGACATGTCATGGGGTTGTAAACCATTGTCGTAAAACAATATGTGTACTAACTGTTTAATGAGAAACTATTTGTTCTGTAAACCTTCGTCTAAAGTACAATAAAAAATGAAAATTAAAAAAGTGAATAACATTTTTAAAAAATAGCTCTGCCTTGCTTCGTGTTGTCTCTGTAGCATAAAATAAAATTAGAATAAAAACTTCTTTTAAAATTATACCTTATATATAGAAAGATATATAGTGGCAAAAAAATAACTATCACAGAATCTAAATAAAGAAAAAACTAGTCTTCAAGCTTTATTGTTTGTCTACCATCTTAATTGAAAGTAGTAAAATAAGTTAAATACATTATTTTTACTTCTCATTAAAAATTAGTACTTAAGACATTAAATAAGGGGTTCCACGGTAATTTGATATTATATATGTGAGAATAATCAAATACATATCCAAACTGATGGCTACTAAAATGATTACCAAATCTAGAACTCTATTGTCACATCCATGGGTACAGGAATTTATTCCTTTATAAATCCCCAGTGGCCAAAAAACAAAAAATGCCTGACACTTACTGTTGTTTTTGCTGTTATGTGCTGTCAAGTGGATTCCACTCATTGCAACCCTATAGGACAGAGTAGAACTGCCCCATAGGGTTTCCAAGATTGTAATCTTTATGGGAGGAGATAGCCAGGTCTTTTCTCCAACGAATTCCAATGGCCGACCTTTCTGTTAGCAGGCAAGCACTTCACCATAGCGCCACCAGGATTCCTTTGACACGTATTAGTGCTCAATAAATTTTGGTTTAATGAATAAATTCATAGTCTGAATTAAAGTAGTTTGTTCTTTTACTAAGACTTGCCCAAAGCAGAACTCAAGATGGTCAATCCTTAACCACCCCTGCAACTTGAACATTTGTACCAAGTCCCAGCACTGTAAATACTTCTAAGGTTTATCTAAATCGCAGAGACCTCGTCTGGAGCAAGGGAGAATGAAGAAAACCAAAGACGCAAGGAAAAGATTAGTCTAAAGGATTAATGGACCACAACTATCACAGCCTCCACCAGACTGAGTCCAGCACAACTAGATGGTGTCCGGCTAACCCACTGACTGCTCTGACAGGGATCTCAACAGAGGGTCCCGGACAGAGAGGGAGAAAAATTTAGAACAAAATTCTAACTTACAATAAAGGACCAGATTTAAGGGTCTAACAGAGATTGGAGAAACCCTGAGAGTATGGCTTCCAGACACCCTTTTAACTCAGTACTGAGGTCACTCCTGAGGTTCACTCTTCAGCCAAAGATTAGACAGGCCCATAAAACAAACAATAATGCATGTAATTCAACCACATGTACGAAACTAAACGGGCACACCAGCGCAGGGACAAGAACAATAAGATAGGAGGGGACAGGAAAGCTGGACAAATGGAAATGGGGAACCCAAGGTCGAGAAGGGGGGAGAGTGTTGATACGTCGCAGGGTTAGCAACCAAAGTCACAAAACAGTATGTGTGTTGTTTAGTGAGAAACTAATTTTCTCTGTAAACCTTCTTCTAAAGCACAATAAAAATAAATTAATAAATAAAAATAAATTGCAGGGTCCTTTAAGGAGCCTTGGTGGCCCAGTGGTTAAGTACTCAGCTGCTTACTGTAAAGTTGGCAGTTGGAACCCATCAACTGTTTGCCCTCTAGTGCACTTGTGAGGGTCCTATAGGGTCTCTCACTATGAGTCCGTAATGGGTTTGGGATTTTTTGTTTGTTTTATGTTACTTTGCTACCCATTGCTGTTGAGTGAATTCTGACTCATGGCAACCCTAGTGGTGCAGTGGTTAAGCTGCTCCATGGGAGAAGAAAGATGTAGCAGTCTACTTCTGTAAAGCCTTGGAAACCCCGTGGGGCAGTTCTCCTCCGTCACATGGAGTCGCCATGTGTCAGAATCTACGTGATGGCAATGGGTGTAGTTGACTTTGAGTTAAAAAAAGTTAATAACAGGGAAACAGGGTTCTTTCTGGATTATTAATTATTCTAGGAATCTAGAATTTAAATTTAAATTTGGCCATGGTAGAGGAGAAAGAGAAGATCGATAGAGCTAAACAAATAATTGGCAGAAACGAGTTGCTTCTTTCTGTGTTGATTGTACAAACATAGACACACACTATCCTTCAGAGAATTTTTAAAAAAGCAAAATTTTTCCTACGTAGACATAGAGGTTGAAGGTCCCATTTATGCTGTCCATAGTAAAAACAACAAACTAATCCAGAAACTTTTATTTTGCAAGGAAGAAGGAAAGAAAGAATAAAATGCAGGCAGGCAGGAAGACTGTTCATTGTTTTCTCAATTTTTCATCATTGCTTTGGCCACTAATTGTATTTGGTGATCACTTGAAGGCTACATAAGCCTAGTGGTCACTTCTACAAAGTAGAAATTATCGTAAATAATTGTTTCAACTGGTTGGTACATAGGGTCATCAATCTTCTAAGAACTCAGAAATTCCTGAAGGAGCAGAAGACTGAAACTAGTTTAACTTATGAAGTATAGTCTTATGATTCACTAATGAATCAGTCTAGGCTCTTCCATGAAACAGACATTAAACCCACATATTTTAAATTTCTCCTTCATAATGAAATCTACCTTTGTAGCAGGTAAATTTTTTCTAAGAATTATGTATTTCACCAACCAACGTTTACAAACTAACTAGAAAAATAATAATTATTTTTAGAAAAGATAAGTTTAACTGTGGAAGTTTTTATTCTAGTATTTCACAAACATTTGGTTACTAAATTACCTTATCCAGAAGATAGTTGCCCTAAGACATTATTTTAGTAAACAGTGGGAAGATGGTTAAATTTAATTTCAGTAAATTTGAAGGACAGCATATCTTGGCTATGGGGAGTAACATGTTCTATTGCCCATTTAAGATAGGTGACTGCTATGCTCTTTGAAATTCTTTTAATGTAAAGGTGGAGTGTCAACAATAAAAGGACAGGGAGACCAGAACTACCTGTTGCTTTCAAAACGTTGACAAAGGTGCACTTGATTTAAAAAGAGAACATCATCAGAAAAACAAGACTAGACATAGTTTGTGGCTTCTTTGAAACTGAAAATAACAGTTAAAAAGAAAAGAAAGAATTGGGGGGTATATGGTCTTAAAAATCAGCAAATCAATCCATCACTGAATTTTTTTACTGTGGAGATGTGTACTTATTGTATAATGAAGGCTTGACTATTGATATAGCTATATATAATGACAAGAAAATTGTAATAAATCAAGAAAATAAATATGCGCACTGGGCAAGGTGCATTGTTATATATACCACATGGAGAATAAGTAATTATTTTGGTTGGGGCAGTAGAGCGAGAGGGGGACTTCCACTACGTGTCAGGTGCTGTACTGTTTCAAGTACTTCACATACGTTAGCTCTTGTGATCTCCACAACAACCCAGGAAATGGGTAAAATAAGCATGTTATCACAATATACTTTTAAACTAACCTGGCAATTAGAATACTTCTTAAAGGTAGTTTTTTCTGACTGCAGAAAAAGACAAATCAGAGGGGAGTATGTATTTGTTTTGTTTATTCATATCTATCCCTTTCCAAAAATAACTTTATCCAACATACAAAGTATAGGCTAAAATGAAATGTAAGCAGCTAAATCACAGTAAATTCCCATTATCAGAAGAAACCAAGTCCGGCAATGAGTTCTTCAGGGGGAGACAAGTTTTTGGTTTTTGGTTTTTTGTTTTTTTTTCCCCCTTCCCTGGAATCAAATTCTAAAAGACTGTCTCATGTGGGGACTTTTATAGGGCACATTAAATAATGCAATAGATGGTGTCACAGTAAATGAAGGAGCAAATTTCATATGCCTCTTTCTTGTGGTGACCTCCATAAAAACTGGGACCATCCTATTACTCCGCAGCTCAGGGAGAGTGGCTACAAAGGGCACGGCTGATAACTAAATACACTGCCTTTCAGCCATCAAATCCAACTCAAGGATACAAAACCTACTGAAGAGTCGATGTCAATTATTTCCCTGGGATAGTCTTTTCTAATAGATGCTATTTTCAAAGGGGCATTTTAAAAGAACTGGAATAGGGCCATTTGGGTTTATATTCCTGGAGAAGAGCCTAGTAAGCTGCTTCACTGGGTTTAGGGTAGACCCGAATGCTGTAGATATGACAAGAAACGTAATCGGTGTTTTAACCCTGGGGAAACCCGTCTTCCCCATGTATGGGACATTGGACAAAGGTGAACCGGCAGGGAAGATGGGATTTTCCTCAAGTGGTAGCTTTTGATTTACTCTTTAAGAGATTATACTAAGCTCAAGAATAGAAACCAATGCTTATGAGAACAAGCAATGCTTATAAGAACAAAGAACAAAATGCCTCATTTTCAGAATTTCTTTGTATTAAAAAACATGAAACATAATGTTTATACTATAGCACAATTAAGAATCAGACATTTCCTAAAGATTATTTGGAGGATTATCGTTAGAGTTAGGGTTAGAAAATACATTAGGATTACTTTCAAGAGTAGGATAGGAACTAGGACTATTTTACAGTCATATTACAGTTTATTTTTAGTTCTAATTTTTATGTCTAAGAGTTTTATCTTATTCTGAATGAACCATATCATCTCCAGCTCTAAATTAAAGGTTCATTAGCACAGAGGGTCACTGTGAGTCAGAATCGACTTGACGGCAACAGGTCTGGTTTTTTGGATTAGCATATGGGAGTTTATAAATCTAGGTAAAAGGAGATTGGAGTTCAAATAATTTAGATTTATGACAGTATCCTGTGGTTTATTTTTCTCTCTTCTTTAGTAGAAAACAGCCATTTCAACTCAATAGCATACATTCTACAGGCTGTGGAAGGATGAAGACAGCAGGACAATAGACACTTTGAAATCCCTTAAGTAAAAGACTCATATCATAGGCTTAGCCACCTGCCAAGCTGACCCTCAAAGGGGACTAAAGGCACCTTTTGAAAACTATAGAGAAATCACTGAGGGTGTGACAACAGCCCGGTGCTGCTGAACACGTTTTCTTCCGCAACAACTCAATTATGTTATCTGATACATTAAAGCTACACACAACTGCACTGACCAACTTCAGTAAACTCTCAAATATTCAGAAAGTTCTGTCTTCTATTTGCCTTTAAAGTAAATATACTAGGATCAAGACAAGCTGGTTCTACCTACCAGCATTGCTTGATTTTATTAGCAAGACAGCTAACGGCTAAGGTGGATATGCAAGACCCAAACGGCTCAATTCTTTCCCATTGTTGTTGCTGTCTTTAGTTCCTGTTGAGAGGGCTCCAACTCTTGACAACCTCATGAACAAACATTGCCCATCCTGTGCCACTTTCACGATCGTTGTTATGCTGAAGTCCACTGTGTCAGTCCATCTCGCTGAGGGCTTCCCTCATTTTTGATGACCCTTCACTTTACCAAACATGATGTCCTTTTCTAGAGATGGGTCTTTCCTGATGACGTGTCCAAGGTAAGTGAGCTAAAGTCTTCTAAAGGCTTCTAAGGAGCATTCTGATTGGATTTCTTTTAAAACTGATTTGTTCACTCATCTGGAGGTCTATGGTATATCCAATATTATTTGCCAACCCCACAATGTAAACACACCAATTCTTCGGTCTCGTTGCTCAGCTTTTGCATGCAAATGAGGCAATTGAAAACAGCATGGGTTGGGTGAGGCTCTCCTTAGTCATCAAAGTGACATCTCTGCTTTTTAAAACTTTAAAGAGGTCTTTTGCAGCAGATGTTTCTAATACAATATGTCCTTTGATTTCTTGCTTGCTGCTTCCATGGACATTGATTGTTGATACAAGTAGAATGAAATCATTGGCAACTTCAATTTTTTCTTCTTTTATCATGATGTTGTTTGTCGGTCCAGTTGTGAGGATTTTGTTTTTTCACATTCAGGAATAATTCATATTGAAGGCTGTGGTCTTTGACCGTCATCAATAAGTCCTTCAAGTAATCTTCATTTACAGCAAGGAGTTCTTTGCCTTACTGCCCTTTAAACTCATTTTGTGAGCCTAGTTTGTCCTCTACTCCTGCAGGAAATCTCTGATAAAGGTCACCAATTCTTCAGTTGCTATTAGATAATAAAAAGACCTCCACACATTTGGAGCATAAGAATAGGAATACATATACCCAGCCTAGTGTAATAAAAAGATGCTGAATTTTATTTAAAGTTAAAGCTTCTCACCTAGATTAGGCAGACTCAGGAGGCTGCAATGGGGATATAGTCCACTTCTTTTCTGTTTCTCTAGCCCATGCCTTTTCTCCCAACTACTTTTCTAACTCTGTTTGGGTTCCTTCAGGTTTGGAGCAGGGGAAGGAAGAAAAGTAAAAGGCCACGGAAGTGTAATCTGGGGTGGAATTCTTCTGGAAGTTGTAATGTCTACTGCTGTCTCTCCCTGAGAGGGGCGATCAAAAGTGACTTCTTTCCTTAGATGTCATTTGTGGGCTCTTCAGTGTAGTCTGAGAACAACCAACTAGACTTCCTGAGACAACAGGAATAAATTTTCCTCTGGAAGGCCGCTCAGGTTTGGTCCTTCTGTCCCCGGAAATCCAGGAGTCCATCCCCCTGTTGCAGAGTCCTCTTGGGCAGGATTTAAAATGGCTCCAAAGCATCTCTCTCTCCTTTGGGGCTCACTTCTGCCCTACATGAAATACTCTCACTATGCTTGCCCCCACCCCTGGCACCCAGTCCATCCGGTGCCTTCCTCTCTCTGTCCCACCATAAAAAGATCAGAACCACAGCCTCTTAGAGCCTTTAGATTCCTCATATATGTCCTGTTTGACTTCCCTGCAGGCTTGTTTATCTGCTCACACCAGTGCTTCAGACTGTTGTGATCCATAGGGTTTTCATTGGCTGATTTTCGAAATTGATCACCCAGCTTTTCTTCCTAGTCTGTCTTAGTCTAGAAGTTCGTCCGAAACCAGGTCAGCATCATAGCAACACAAAAGGCTTCACTGACAGACTGGTGGGAGCTGTGCATGAGGTACATTGGCCAGGAATCGAACCCAGGTCTCCAGCATGGACAGCAAGTATTCTACCACTGAACCACTGTTGCCTCCTAAGTATATATATTTTTGGTTCCTGACTTCTTTGTCAGATGGCCTCCTGCTTTCTCCTTTTATATCTAAAGATAACACTAACAATGAAAACGCAAAAGTACAGATGGTAGAACCAAGAGGTAAAAGAGAGGGAGACGTAGTGAAAATAAGGGTAAGGACGGTAATATCCTCGTTTACAAGGTGGGTTGTTAAGAGATGTCATCCATAGGCACTGAGACAATAAATAAAAGTGTAAGAATTTTACTTAAAGCTACAAAGGCCATCTCAAAGATCTAAAAGTAGGAAACAAAGGTGTATTGGCAGGAGAAGCAGCAGGGTTAAGCTCACTAAATCTACAACCTGATTTTTTCAATCACAGATACGTGTTATTTTATAAAAGGTTTAAATAGCCTTTTAGAAATAAATTTTATTATCCATCCTGGTATGCGATAAATTCTAACATTTATGTGGTCTGACATTTATGTGGTCTGACATGTTATGTCGTCTGATATTGATTCTTCTTCCCCCAGGGTCTAAGGGATTGGTTCTCGGCCAGTAAGGAACCTCCTCTGAACTTCCCAGGACATTCTTTTTCCTTGAAGTCGGGAGTGCTTCTTCCAGAGGTCTTATTATTAGGTGTTTCACCAGTGAGATTAGCATCCCTTTGCTGTCCAAAAGTAAAGAGAAAGAAAATTAAACCTTTTTTTTTTTTTTTTTTTTTGGTAGAAAGTAGCTGAAAAGGAACCCCCTGTTCCTTCAGAGTTTCTACACCATCCAGGAAGCACCATTAAACATCACCCTGTTAACAGCAGCACAGAAACTAACAGTGAAATCATTTCATGCCCGGTAGAGCAAGAGTTGTATGTCCCAGGAGCCAGCTCTGATAGGGTGAAGAAAAGGCCTGACCACCAGCCATAAGCTTTTATTTCCACCAGATGCCTTCCAGTGTTGGCACTGATACATAAGCTACACAAATTCTGTCCCTGCGAGGCTGGGTGTGAGAGATTGGCAATTGCTTAATTTTAATGTAAAATGGTAAGGCTGTAAGAAAGGAAAAGTTTATTGAGTTTGGACAGTATGCTCCATGTTTTAAATTACTTTATTTCATTTACTTGGTGCCCCATGAAGTAGATATTATTTACACTAATTTATTAGATTGGGGAGACTGGTATTCAGGGAGGTTAAGTAGTTTGACCAAGAACCATTCAGAAAGCAGTGAAATAGGATTCCACCCTAAGTCTCTTTAAAAATCTACTCAGAGCTACTGGCTACTGGTAGATATATTGTGGGAACTCTACACCATTATGGGATTCTTTCAAGGACTGAGTATTATATAGTGACTGTAAAGGCCCCTCGCGTGGACATACAGACAAAGCTCATTAAATGTTAGTTCCCTTCTCCTTTAAAAACAAGGCTTCTAGCCATAGTCTCATGGGGTGCAGCAAGATAAAATTGCTTATTTACCCCCTAACTTCATTTCAGACTCCGTGAAGGCAGGAAATATTGTATTCATAATGCTTAGAATAGTACACATGGTAGATGTTGACGATTTATCTGCTGAATATTAAATGGTTCAACAGCCAGATTCAAGAAGATAGGATGAAACAATCAGTTCCTGGCACAAAATACCAAAGAAATGACTGGAAAAGTCCATAAAATAGCAAAAGAGACCAACTGGACACTTTAATGTAACCAACTTCATGCACTTATGTTGACACTGCCTAGTTAAAGGCCATACCAAAATGAAAATCATTACTTTATTTTTTCTTTCTAACCAAGTAATGTATGCAACAGAGTGTGGTGGCACAGTGGTTAAGAGCTCGGCTGCTAACCAAATGGTCAGCAGTTCGAATCCACCAGCCACTCCTTGGAAAGCCTGTGGGGTAGTTCTACTCTGTCCTACAGGGTCACTATGAGTCGGAATTGACTCCACGGCAGTAAGTTTGGTTTGGTTATTTGAATGTATGCGACAGAGATCCCTAGACTCTTTCTCTGCTTTTCTCTGTAAACTGACACATATACACTACCTGGTTCCCCATCCATGGATCTACTGGCATAGTGTCTAACACCTACAGATAACAGGGCAGCTTGTAATGTGAAGTATGCAATAGCAGGGTCCTTCTGCATAGCTGGTGAATTTCCAAGAGTCCTTTTAAATGTCAGAGTCGCTGTGATAATGGTCATCAGAGGGGTCTGAGAAGGTCAAGGGATTTTTGGACTTTGAATTCTGCATGTTTTAACGAGGATTCAGCCTGAGGTATGTATGTAGCTCTGTGTTTAGTTCTACAGACCCCACCAAGAAGTCTAGTAGGTAACTGTATAAGCCCTTCATATTTCTCATGTGTCTATTATATACCTAATAGACATGGTTAATTTCAAATTCACATTCATGAATTTGCATTTTCTTTATACTATACTAATACGCGTCCGTGAATGTGTATACACAACTATACGTAAGTGTGGCTGGCCAGCGAGGGAAGAGAGAACTATCAAAACATATGAAATCTATGATTATAAGCAAAAAATCAGTTACTCTGAACAGAATAGTGCTTTGAATATTCACACTGTGGTGAAGATTGCTTCTGCCCTGAGGTCAATCAAGTCACACATTCTTCACCTCACCTTTGTATAAGTTTCAATTAGCTGTTGCTGATACATTTTCTACACTGAAATGTATTCCAAAGTCTCTACTGTGACCGACAACTTCCATTAGACCCAGCAACATCTGGCTGTTGATTTATTCTCTATTTCCATTTGCCATAATATACCTTGGGCCATTTCTAAAATCCTCATGAGGCCCACCTTCATCCCACATGGCTCCGTAATAGAATAAAATCCACTGTGGTCACAGCAGAATCCAGTTGTAATTTTACTTGACATCTTGAAAAAACTGACACCTTGCTTCCAGACTTCAGTTTTCTCTTGAACTTGGAGATCTGTTTTGCTTGGTTTGCTCTCCAGCAAGTTATGATTTCTCTTGTTTTAATGCAAACCCTGCAAAATGCCAGCTTAACTGGACTTTTTACTGACTGTATTTGAACAGAGGTCTGTTTTACTACCCAGTTGACTAGCTCAATTTATCTTCATGACAGCAACTTAAGTAAGAGCACTATTTTTATACAGAAGGAGGATTTTTTAATGAAAAATGAGTTACGTTAAATCGTCAAAGGATTGTGGAAAATGAGTCCTTTTTGTTTCTCTGAATTTTAAAAACTGGGTACTTCACTCTTTACGTCGGTAGGTCCCTTATCTAAGTGTTTACAGACTACCCATTCTGATCTCCAAAGTAGGGCATACAATTACAGTTGTAGATCTATTATCGGACCATACAACCTACCCCCTGAAAGAACAATATTTCTTTAAGTAGCTGATGCCTGCCTAGTTTGTGTCATCCGTATATTTGCACTCAGTTGATTCTATAAGTTCTCTGGAGGAAATGATAATACAGACATCTTAATACTGTTTAGTTGTTAGCTGCTGTCAGATTGACTCATGGTGACCTTACGTACAACAGAACAAAATGCTTCCTGATCCTGTCATCTTCACAACGGCCAACATGTTCAAGTCCATCATCACAGTATTGTGCCAATCTAGTTCCATGAGTGTCTCTCTCACCCTCGCTGACCCTCTGCTCTACCAAACATGATGTCCTCCTCCAGCGTTGGATCCTTCTGAGGGCAAGTGACTCAGACAACGTTCTGTTGTGATCCATAACATTTCCATTGGCTGATTTTTGAAGTAGATCACCAGATCTTTTTCCTACTCTGTCTTAGTCTGGAAGCTCCGCTGAAACGTGTCCACCGTGAGTGATCCTGCCGGTATTTGAAATACCAGTGGTATAGATTCCATCATCATTAACACCATAGCAACATGCAAGGCACCCCAGAACAACAAACTAACAAACGGAGGATGCACTTTCATATTACTTTCCCATTCACTTCCATATATGCTATATATGCTATATAAATATGACCTCACAAATGATCGGATCTCAATATCTACCTAACCTTCATTTTCTACCTCCTGTTTAATTTCTTTCTTATGACACAGAATACATATTCTAATTATTAAAGCAGTTATTAAAGAAACCCTTTAGTTAAAGGAGAAAAAGGAGTCACATGGAGAGAAAGAGATTGCTGATCTCTTAACCACAGCCACCCAAAGCTCCACCCTCAGAGCCAGTAAGACATTGTAACACAGACCCCTCATGGGATCCATGTGTTCTGTGTATTTTAATATGATTTACATTCAGAAACAAGAAAACTCTCCTCAAAATTAGAGTAAAAAGGAGGAAGATGAAGAGCTAGCTCCATTTTACATAACCATGCGTTCTGCTTCCATTCCAGTGGTTCTTCAACTAGGACCTATAGGTAGAATTAAGAGGGTCAGTGAACTTGGATTGTAAAAAACCTGTCACTACTTTTTTAACCTGTAGGTGAAATCTAGCGTTTCTGTCAATTATTAATATAGGCAAGAAGCTTTAGCAGTACCTGTGATTTTTGTCTTGAATAGACAGTCTAGATATTTTTATATCACATTGCAATTATCACAGGTATCTCAAAATATTTTTTATGCTCATCCCTAATTTGAAATCATGGTAGTTGTTAATCCCATTGCTAGATTTCATGCAGTTTCCCTGTCAAAAGACACTCATGCCACATAAGTGACCAACTGTTAGACAACTCCTCATCTCATTGTTATTCAGAAACCAAACAGTGAAGCAGTGTGTCTTAATGACTTTGTTTTCTAATGTTCCCCTCCTACTGTTGTTTGTTGACCAAATGTCAAAGGAGATGAAAACTCAAATGTTAAATTTTTACAAAATTAGACAGTTCATATTTCAATTCTTAGTCCTCTGTAGGGCAGTATGATCTTGTGAAATATGAATAGGCCACAGTCTACAAGTAGTTAGCCTACGCACACACATATGTTTAAAAGATAAAATTTCATGTTAGCTTGCCTGTGTTTTAAATGTTTAGCTTCTCATTTAATACATTAACACAAAAGTACATATATTACTATATCACAAACTTGTTTAATCTTGTGGTAAATGTATTTTAGGAGCAATCAACTGCTAACCTGAAGGTTGGCAGTTCAAACTCATCCAGCAGCTCCATGGAAAAAAGGTCTGGGGATCTGCTTCCATAAAGCTTACAGCCAAGAAAACCTTATAGAGCAGTTCTACTCTGTAACACATGGGGTCGCCATGAGTCAGGGGACAACTCAAGAGCAGTTAACAACAACAAACACATTTTAACATAATTGATTTCCTTTGTAATCCTATGCATTTTACTTTATGCATTTTAAAATATTATCCTGAGAAAAGATTCATAGGTTTCACCAGACTGCCAAAAGGTGTCTGTATTAGTTTTGTATTGCTGCTATAACAATTTACCACAAACTTTGTGCCTTAAAACAACACAAGAGTAACAGTTCTGGAAGTCAGAAGTCTGAAACGGATCTCACGGGGCTAAAATCAAGGTGTTGCCAGGACTGTGTTCCTTCTGAAGCTTCAGGGGATAATATGTTCCCTTGTCTTTTCCACTTTTTAGAGGCTGCCTGCATTCTTCGGCTCATGGCCTCCAGCCATCAATTACATCATTCTAGCCTCTGCTACTGTTACAGCTTCTTCTGACTCTCTTGTCTCTGTCTTCCACTTCTATGGAATCTTGTGATTACACTGGGCCCACTGGATGATCCAGAATAATCTCAATCATATTTGCAAAGTCCCCTTTGCCATGGAATCATATTCATAAATTCCCAGGATTAGATCATGGACATTATCTTGCCTACCCAGTGTCCAGGGCACAAAAAAAGTTAAGAACCCTTGCTCTACTTCCTACCACCCTTTATGATATTACAAAGATAACAATGACCCTTCTCCATAACTCAAATTAATGTGTGTGCAATTCATTCTATCAAATATCTTATTTAGCTGATAACTACTCTTGAGATTCACAGTCATCTTCTAGAGAGTAGGATAACAATATAATCACAAAATCTGTGACATCACAAATGTCAGTGAGAACAATTATACACACAAATCTAAGAAGTTAAAAAAATCTAGAATTTATATAAAATTGGTACAATAAATTGAATAAAGCAAAATGATTTCAAGGAGAGTATCCATCTGGTACCTCTCTGAGGTATCAGTGTAAGAACTTCAGTGAAGACAGCATTTTTTTTCCTACACCTAGACAATTGGTTCTGAAATCAAGGTCGAAGCTGATTGATGGTAGAGGCATTACAGAAAGTAGTTAGAGGAGTTAAATTTTATTCCCATGTCTCTTGACCTGCCATGCAATGTTGGAAAATGTATGCAATAGCCATTCCCTCTCACCTACCTGCTCTTGGTCTCTCTCTCTCTCTCTTCTTTGCCAAATAAACATTGATAAATGCCTTTGAAATTATTAGGTGTTTAGAAATCTAAAACAAAATGTACAACTACAGTATCAATGTTTTAAGGGTCTGATCAATTTCAGCTATTTCTCAGTCTCCTCTCACAAATGTCCACTCTCTTCTACTTATCTATGAAAAGAGATTAGGGTGTCAGTGATTTTCGGCCAGCCTGCCAGATGTGACGGCACAAAATATTTCTTCCTGTTTCTTCAACATTGAACTGATGGTCTGTTGTGCTCTTTCTTAAATATCTGATTTTACAATTTGTTTAAAACTGTAAAACCCCAAACCAAACCCTTTGCCATCAAGTCCATTCCCACTCATAGTGATCCTATGTAAGGGGCCTCATATCCTCCTGGAGATTGATGAGAACTACGTTCAAATAATGAACACTGACATGAATTCTTTTATCTGTAAGCTTGTTCATACAGGCGTGCCTCGGAGATATTGCGGGCTGAGTTCCACACCACCACAATAAAGCCAGTATTGCAATAAAGCAAGTCACGTGAATTTTTTCCCAGTGCATACATACAAAAGTTATGTTTACACTATACTGTAGTCTATTAAGTGTGCAATAGCATTATGTCCAAAAAAATGTACATACCTTAATTAAAAAATACTTTTTAATTAAACAAAGAATGGTAACCATCCTCTGAGCCTTCAGCAAGTTGCAGTCTTTTTGCTGGTGGAGGATCCTGCCTCAATGGTGAGGGCTGCTGACTGATCAGGGTGGTAGTTGCTGAAGGCTGGGGTGGCTGTGGCAATTTCTTAAAATAAGACAGTAATGAAGTTTGCCACATTGATTGACTCTTCCTTTCATGAAAGATTTCTCTAGCATGTGATGCTGTTTGATAGCATTTTACCCACAGTAGAACTTCCTTCAGAATGGGAGTCGGTCCTCTTAAACCCTGCTGCTGCTTTATCAGCTAAGTTCATGTAACATTCTAAACCCTTTGTTGTTTTTTCAACACTGTTCACAGCATCTTCACCGGGAGTCAATTCAGTCTGAAGAAATTCCTTTCTTCGCTCATCCATAAGAAGCAACTCCTCGTTTGTTAGTTTGATCAGGAGATTGTAGCAATTCTGTCACACTTCCAGGCTCCACTTTGAATGCTACTTCTCTCACTATTTCCACAACATCTGCAGTTACTTTCTCCACTGAAGTCTTGAACTCTCGAAAGTCATCCATGACGGTTGGAATCAACTTTTTCCAAATTCCTGTTAATGTTGGTATTTTGACCTCCTTCCATGAATCACGAATGTTCTTAATGGCATCTAGAATGGTGAATCCTTTCCAAAAGGTTTTCAATTAGCTTTGCCCGGATCCATCAGAGGAATCACTATCTATGGCAGCTATACTAAACCAAGCGCGTTGCCGTCAAGTGGATTCCAACTCGTAGTGACCCTATAGGACAGAGTAGAATTGCCCCATAGAGTTTCCAAAGAGCACCTGGTGGATTCGAACTGCTGACCTTTTGGTTAGCAGCCGTAGATCTTAACCACTACACCACCAAGGTTTCCATGGCAGCTACAGCCTTACAAAGTGTATTTCTTAAATAATAAGACTTGAAAGCTGAAATTACTCCTTGATTCATGGGCTGCAGAATGGATATTGTATTAGCAGGCATGAATACAAGATTAATCTCCTTGTACTTCTCCATCAGAGCTCTTGGGTGACCTCTGGTGCATTGTTGATCAGTAGAAATCTTTTTTTTCTGAGCAGTAGATTTCAACAGTTGGCTTAAAATATTCATTAAACCATGTTGTAAACAGATGTGCTGTCATCCAGGCTTTGTGGTTCCATTTGTAGAGCACAGGCAGAGTAGAGTTAGAGTAATTCTTAAGGGCCCTAGGACTTTTGGAATGGTAAATAAGCATTGGCTTCAACTTAAAGTCACCAGTTGCTTTAGCTTCTAACAAGAGAGTCAGCCTGTCCTTTGAAGCTTTGAAGCAGGGCACGGACTTCTCCTCTCTAGCTATGAAAGTCCTAGATGGCATCTTCTTCCAATATAAGGCTGTTTCGTCTACATTGCAAATCTGTTGTTTAGTGGAGCCGCCTTCATCAATTATCTTCGCTAGATCTTCTGGATCACTTGCTGTAGCTTCTCCATCAGCCCTTGCTGCTTCACCTTCCAGTGTTATGTTACGGAGACGGCTTCTTTCCTTAAACCGCATGAACCGACCTCTGTGAGCTTCACACTTTTCTTCTGCAGCCTCCTCGCCTCTCTCAGCCTTCATAGACCTGAGGAGGGTGAGGGCCTTGCTCTGGATTGGGCTCTGGCTGAAGGGAACGTTGTGGCTGGTTTGCTCTTCTATCCCGACCACCAAAACTTTCTCCACATCAGCAATAAATCCCCTTAGCTGTCTCGTCATTCACGTGTTCACCGGAGTCACACTTTTAATTTCCTTCAAGAGCTTGTCCTTTGCGTTCACAACTGGGCTAAAGGTTTGATGTAAGCAGCCTAGCTCTGGGCCTGTCTCGGCTTTCAGCATGCCTCCCTCACTAAGTGTAATCATTTCTAGCTTTTGATTCAAAGTGATAGACATGAGACTTTTCCTTTCGCTTGGACACTTAGAGGCCACTGTAGGGTTACCAAATGGTCTAATTTCAATATTGTCGTGTCTCAGGAAATAGGGAGGCTGGAGGAGAGGGAGAGAGATGGGGGAACGGCCCATCAGTGGAGCAATCGAAACACACACAACATTTATTGATTAAGTTCTCCATCTTATATGGGTCTGGTTTGTGGTGCTCTAAAACAGTTAAATAGTAGCATCATGCAGGGACCATGCTCTTGGGGAACATCTAGCTCAACTGGCATAAACAGTTTATAAAGAAAATGTTCTACATTCTACCTTGGTGAGTAGCATCTGGGGTCTTAAAAGGCTGTGAGCAGCCATCTAAGACACTCTAGTGGTCTCACCCCTTCAGTAGCAAGGGAGAATGAAGAAAACAAGATACAAGGGAAAGACTAGTCCAAAGGACTAATGGACCACAGCTACCACGGCCTCCACCAGACTGAGTCCAGTACAGCTAGATGGTGCCCGGCTACCACCACTGACGGCTCTGAGAGGGATCACAACAGAGGGTCCTGGACAGAGCTGGATAAAAATGTAGAACAAAATTCTAACTCACAAAAAAAGACCAGACTTACTGGCCTGACAGAGACTGGAGAAACCCTGAGAGTATGGCCTCCAGACACCCTTTTAGCTCAGTAATAAAGTCACTCCTAAGGTTCACTGTTCAGCCAAAGATTAGACAGCCCCATAAAACAAAACGAGACTAATGGGGCGCAACAGTCCAGGGACAAGGACTAGAAGGCAGGAGGGAACAGGAAAGCTGGTAATAGGGAATTGAAGGTCGAGAAGGGAGACTGTTGACATGTCATGGGGTTGTTAACCATTGTCATAAAACAATATATGTACTAACTGTTTAATGAGAAGCTAGTTTGTTCTATAAAACTTCCTCTAAAATACAATAAAAAAGAAACAATAGCAGTATCAAAGATCACTGATCACAGATCACCGTAACAGATATAATGGTAATGAAAAAGTTTGAAATACTGCAAGCGTTACCAAAATGTAACCACGGAGACATGAAGGGAGCACATGATGTTGGAAAAATGGCACGGATAGACTTGCTCCAACACAGGGTTGCCACAAACCTTCAATTTGTAAAAAACTCAGTATCTGCCAAGCGTGGTAAAGACAAGTGCAATCCAACGATGCATGCCTGTAGCTTTTACGTAATTTTAAAGCTCTAAAATACCTTACTTAAGTGAAATAGGCCATAATTTTGCTCTTTCATAACAATAATTCAAAAATTTTACCGCTAGATGTGTACGTGTATATACACATCAATACAGTGTGTCTACCTCTGGGCATGTCAATGCGATGCCGTCTCAAGCAGCATTTAGTTTCTCTCCTGAATCAACTGTTCTACAGTTAGCATTAACACATACAATATATAATGTGTGTGTGTGTGTTTCAGAGTAGAACTGTGCTCCACAGGGTTTTCAATGGCTGATTTTCCAGAAGTAGAGTGCCAGGCCTTTCTCCCAAGGTGCCTCTGGGCAGACTCGAACCTCCAACCTTTCCGTTAGCAATCAAGCACATTAACCATTTGCATTACCCCGGGACTCCATACATACACACTGAACTGAATTTAAAAAAACAAAAACAAAAAAACAAATCCACTGCTGTCAAGTTGATGATGACTCATGGCAACCCCAAGTATTACAGAGGAGAACCGCTCCATAGGGTTTTTTTGGCTGTATTCTTTATGGAAGCAGATTGCCAAGCCCTTCTTCTGCAGCACTTCTAGGTGGATTCAAACCACCGACCTTTAGGTTAGTAGTCAGGCATACACCTTTTGCATCACCCAGCACACACATACTTGTCCTGCCTTAAAAATGTGTAATGGTGTTCCACTTCCTAGATCCCTTTACAGCTCTCACCCATTCTCACTTCTCTTCATGGCAAGCAACATCTTATTAATGCCTCTTACAAAAATGCTCTTAATAAGCTTTCTGGTTACTTTTATGTGCACTAACCCTTTGCACCCCCGATGAGTCAGAGTCAACTAGACGGCAACTTCTGGGTTTTACATATATGTATGTGTGTGTGTGTGTGTTTATAAACAAAAAAACCAAACCCATTGCCGTCGAGTTGGTTCTGACTCACAGTGACCCTACCAAACCAAACCAGTTGCCATGGAGTCGATTCCGACTCATAGTGACCCTATAGGGCAGAGTAGAACTGCCCCATAGAGCTTTCAAGGAGTGGCTGGTGGATTTGAACTGTGGACCCTTTAATCAGCAGCTGCAGCACTTAACCACTACCTACATGCATATATGTATATATGCATATATGTGTATATACATATACAAATATAAATAGGCTGATACAGCGTGTCAAAAGTCAGACAATAAAAAGAGAAAGAATCTGCAGAAATGCCTCTACTCCCTGATAAGAAAAGCAAAACCAAACCCGTTGCCGTGGAGAGATTCCCACTAACAGCGACTCCCTGGTTAAAACGCTACGGCTCAGGCAGGCAAAGTCTCCAGGTACTTTTCCCTTTGTTGCTTTTTTATTTCACAGCTGCAGCAGAATTCATTTTACACTAAAATAAAAATCACATTATTATTCTCAAAATAAATTAATATGAAAATAATTCTCCAGATATTCTGAAACACTTTTGTAGAGTGGTAGTTTCTTAATCATACTTGAAGCCTTCTAGAATCTGCGGGACTTTAACAGCCGATTTTTGTCCTTTTTCTCATTTACATACAAATTCTCTTCTCCTCCATAAATGCCATCAGGCTATCTTAAATTAGTGGTGAGGTGGGAAAACGGAGCATTCCGGGAGATAAAAATAATTATTGCCTTGGCAATTCAGTGCAGCTCATTGTCTCTGGGGCCGTGATATACAACAAAGGACGTTCTGAAGGACACTCCTCTACCCACCTATATGCAGGTGAATGCCACTGCAGTCTCAGGTAAAATGTAATTTCTCTCCTGAATAACTGTTTACAGTTAGCATCATATCATAATTATTACTTGGAGAATTTTCCCCACCAGGTTAAATATGTGAACTCTAGAGTGACTGAGTGAGTTTGCTTTTGTTATTTTTTACAAAGAGAAAGGTTAAAAGTAATGTGGGAGCCGGTGTGGTATAACGGGGGTCAGGAACCCGGAATCCTGGTCTGGTGAATGTCTACCACCACTATCTAGTTGTGAGACCTTGAGTGAATCACCTTGCCTCTCAGGGCTTCAACATCTTCTTTGAATCTCTGCCATCCCCCATCTCCCATCCTGTATATGACCCAGGATTCATGGAATCCATGATATGTATGTTTTAGGTTTTTGACTCTAGTTATCAGTCATACGAAGCCCTAGCGGCACAGTGGTTGGAGCTTGGCTGCTAACGAAAAGGTTGGCAGCTCAAATCCACCGAGCCTGTCCTTGGAAACCCTGTGGAGCAGCTCTACTCTGTCCTATAGGGTCACTATGAGTCACAATCAACTCATCAGCAAAGGGTTTGGTTTGGTTTGGTTTATCAGTCATATTGCTTCTCAAACATTTCAATAAATCTTAAAACAAAAATTAAAGTGAAACAGCTGATATATCTCCAACGAGACAACAATGTTTTTTCAGATCATAAAAATGTATAGTAAAATAGGAAATGCAATTATGTTAACAGCTCGCACCAGAGTTCCACACTGGAGGCAATGTGCCTTGAAAAATACTGGTGAGGCTCCAAGAGACCTTGCTTTAGTGAAACAGAGCTATTGTAGACAGGAAAGGGATTTGCCAAATATTCTGGGAACAAAGGGGGTTATATAGACAGAGGGAAGGAAAGAATGAGGTGTGGAACCAGGAACAAAGTGAAAGACCATAACTCCAGTGTGATCTCTCCACCCATCATGTAGAAGTTGCTGAAATCATTAAAGTTTGGGTGGGAGGGAACGTCTCATGGGAATAGCGAAGAGGCTGGCCTTCGCTTCTAGACCACAGGTCAGCAAACTTTCTTCTAGAAGGGCCAAACAGCAAATATTTTAGGCTTTTCGATTCCTATGGTCTTTGTCGCAACTACTCAACTCTCCCACTGTATTGTGACATAAACAATACACAACTGAGGGATGTGGCTTGTGTCTGTGTTCTACTAAAACTTTATTTATGCACACTGAAATTTCAATTTCATATAATTTTCATGCATCACAAATTATTATTCTTTCTCTTTTTTTTCCGACCGTTCACAAACGTACACTCCATTCTTAGTTCACGTGCCATAAGAAGATGCGGAACAGACTGGGTTTGGCCTGCAGGTCATAGTCTGCCAATCCCTGCCCTAGACCCGAGTGAGAGGCAGAGCCAGAGCAGCATTCATGAAGGTCATGAGGAAGTGGCCCCCGACACTCACCAATTGTAGGAAGAGTTCTGGGCTGTCACTGGCTGGGGAAGCAAAGTCTGATTGAGTTTAATCAGATCTCTAAGAAGTAGCTGGACCCAAGGGACACCCCCAAACCAAACCCACTGCCACTGAGTCAATTCAGTCTCACAGTGAAACTATAGGACAGAGTAGAACTGCCCCATAGGGTTTCTAAGACTGTAATCTGTACAGAAGTGACTGCCACGTCTTCTGCGAAGTGGCTGGTGGGTTTGAACTTCCAACCTTCTGTTTAGCAGCTAAGCACTTTAACCACTGTGCCACCAGGGCTCCTTAAGGGACACTTAAGTCATAGTTAAACAGACTAGAAGTGTTAGTCAGGTGTATAAATTGTTGTTGTTGTTGTTAGGTGTTGAGTTGCTTCTGACTCATAGCAACCCTATGTACAACAGAACAAAACACCACCCAGTCCTGCATCAGCCTCACAAGTGCCGCTATGCTTTAGCCATCATTACAGCCACTGTGTCAGTCCATCTCATCGAAGGTCATCCTCTCTTCCACTTACCCTCCTCATTACTAAGCATGATGTTCTTCTCCAGGGACTGGTCCCTCCTAACACACGTCCAAAGTACTTGAGACAACGTCTCACCATCCTTGCTTCTAAGGAGCATTCTGGCTATACTTCTTCCAAGACAAATTTGTTCATTTTTCTGGCAGTCCATGGTATATTCAATATTCTTCACCAATACCATAATTCAAAGGCATCAATTATTCTTCAATCTTCCTTATTCATTGTCCAGCTTTTGTATGCATACGAGGCAATTGAAAATACCATAGCTTGTCCTGTGAGTAGCCATCTAAGACACTCCACTGGTCTCCCCCTTTCAGGAGTAAGGGAGAATGAAGAAAACAAGATACAAGGGAAAGATTAGTCCAAAGGACTAATGGACCACAACTACCACAGCCTCCACCAGACTGAGTCCAGTACAACAAGATGGTGCCCGGCTACCACCACTGACTGCTCTGACAGAGATCACAACAGAGGGTCCCAGACAGAGCTGGAAAAAAATGTAGAACAAAATTCTAACTCACAAAAAAAGACCGGACTTACCGGCCTGACAGAGACTGGAGAAACCCCGCGAGTATGGCCTCTGGACACCCTTTTAATGAAGTCACTTCCGAGGTTAACCATTCAGCCAAAGATAAAACAAAACGAAACTAATGGGGTACAACAGTCCAGGGACAAGGACTAGAAGGTAGGAGGGGACAGGAAAGCTGGTGATAGAGAACCCAAGGTTGGCAAGGGACAGTATTGACATGTCGTGGGGTTGTTAACCATTGTCACAGGGCAATATGTGTACTAACTGTTTAATGAGAAACTATTTGTTCTGTAAACCTTCATCTAAAGTACAACTTAAAAGAAAAGGAAAAGATTTTAAAAAAACAAAATACCATGGCTTGGGTCAGACGCAACTTAATCCTGCAAATAGCTGAAGATAATGCTGGCAGTGTGAGCAAACAAAACAAGCAGAAAAGATCGTGAGGTAGAACTAATATAAAGACACAGGTGTATCACAGTGATCACAGGGACAAGAGAGTATGGAAATAAATCTCTAAGTTTGCAGAAGAGACCGTAAGTCCTTTGGTGTTCAGATGACCAAAGCCTTGAAGGGTGAAGAGAATTTGAAAAGTCATAAAGGAAAGAGATTCCAGGAAAGGGCAACAGCTTGAGTGAAGGCACAGAGGCAAGAATTGGTTGGGGGTGCTGTGAACTACACAGAGAAACCAGGCTAGGTGAAAGGCTATAAAGCTGTGGCCCACTCCCTGCTGCCCTTGGAGAACCAGTGCTCTGAACCCCCACCCCAGCTCCCAGGCAGCACTGCATGTAAGGCCAGACTGTAGGCGCAGAAGAAAAGTGTGCGCAGGAGCACCCCAGCTTCCTGGTCTGTGTTCTCACATTGCAGGGAATGCTGAGACACAGAACCCACCCAAGAACCAAGAACCCAGGGAAAGGCCTTGCAGTCCCAGCAGCTGACGCCATGAAACTCCAAAATAAGGAGGAGGCCAGGAGGGGCCAGACTGTGTCAAAGACTGGTGTGTGCATCAAAATGGGAAAACATTGGCTGGACAGACTGACTTCTGGGAGCAGATCAAGGCTCTTTCCCTCCCTGCTCCTTCACGCACCTCCAAGGAGAAAGAGAAATTCTTGCAGGAGTCAGGGAAAGCAAAGGCTCCCAGTACCCACTTATACCACTGTGAAGGGGTGACAGTCGTCAGGTGGCAAGTCTTGTGGACTCTTTAGCTCCCCTGTGTCTGTTTGGTTGGCTTCTTCTGCTCAGCACTGGTCTCTGCCTGGCCAGTGCGGGAACACAAGCCCAGGGCTGTTCCCCGCTGGGGAGGAGCCCCTGGCTGAGAACACCTAGCAAGACCTATCTTTCATACCCGTTTTCATCTTCAGAGTGATCTGAAGATGCAGTGCTGGGATGAGAAACCCTCAGCCCGCTAGCAGATGAGGCTTAAAGGAGAAGCAGGAGGAACGTTCTGGCTCACACAGTCCACTGACCATGGAGAGGAGCATAGCAGAGCCCCGCCTTGTGACAAAGACAAGTCCTTTGCTGGTGTGTCCTTTCGGTGCGTTATCTCCTTTAGGGACCTTTTAGGAATGCTTGAGACATGGTTAGATGATTGATGGAGAATTCAGGGGTTCTGCCTCCAAATCCTATGTATTTCCATCGGAAATCAATTACGAGTCACTGCTGGCAGCTCAGCAGGGTGCTCTGAGGCCTGAGCCAGGCAGAGGGTGCTGGCCTGGGCAGAGCATATAAATGGGACAGCAGTGTCCAGAGATGCACAGAAGAGAAGGCACCCAGTTACTGACAAGTTGCAATCCACTCACGGCAACCCCGTGTTTGTCAGAATAGAACTGTGCTCCATGTGGTTTGCAACGGCTGACTTCTCAGAAGTAGATAGCTAGACCTTTCTTCCAAGGTGCCTCTGGATGGACTCAAACTTCCAACTTTTTGCTTAGCTGCCAAGGGCTTTAACCATTTATACCACCCAGGGACTCCACAAGAGGGCAGAAAAACCAAAAACCAAACCCGTTGCTGTCAATTCCAACTCATAGTGACCCTATAGTAGAACTGCCCCCATAGGGTTTCCAAGGAGCCGGTGGATTTGAACTGTCAACCTTTCGGTTTGCAGCCATACCACCAGGGCTCCAGAGAAGGCAGAGCAGGCATTTAATCTAAAGGGAGAAATCAAGATGGGGAAACAGTTTACTCTGTCCAAAAGAGGATATTTCGCTTTTAAAAGATCCCGTAGGAAACCTTGCTGCTGTACCCTAAGGCCTGGAGAAGGGAGAATTCCCAGGCTGGTACTCAGAAAACGGTCCGCGTCTGTTTCCGTGTGGTGCCTGAGGGAGAGACCTCTCTAGACACCGACCATAATGAAAATCAGCATCTGTGTCGGCACCAGTAAGGACAAAATTAACTGGGACTAACAATCCTCTTTTCTTGGATCATAAACCGGTCATTAGTCGGAGAGAGGGAGCATCGTTTCCCACGTGGGATCACATGATTAGACACAGTCTGGGAAGCTTTATGCTTCTCTCGGAGGCAGCCATGGAGATGAAGAACAGAGAAATGAGCAGAATCAACAAGGGCAGCTCTGCCGGCGTCTGCCGTCCCTGGTGCCCTGAAACGCCGAGAAGGGAAAGTCCCGGGGCCTCCCTACACAAGACGCCCAGAAGCATAGCACCTTCTTTGCCAATATAGGGAAGTTTTTTGAGGTGGCCGGGGACCAAAGGGAATGTGACAGTTCTGACTAGGGTTCCAGAAAAAATGCTGAACACTGCTTATTCTCTACGAAAAAGACTGTCAGTGCTCATATTTCCCTACTACTTCGTGAGGCAACTGACTTGGGATAGAAAAGACAGTGCAACAGGAAAAGCCACTGCAAGTCTTCCGAACGTCTGCTTCCCACAGGGCCTCCACTCTGGTGGGCTCCAGGCCGCACTCTGGTGGGGTTCCTGGCAACACAGCACAGTCAAGAGGTGTTCTCTGCCTCTCGTCTGCCAGCTCAGATAAGGCCATACGTTCCTCTCAGACGGAAATGGTAGACAACAAGTCAGCAAGGGCATCCTTCTGAACAGCTGTGGAGGTGATTGGTTCAAGAGCTACGTTAAGAAATAATGATGTTGCCTGAAACGAGTTTAATGTCGTTTTCGTCTCTGAAAACAAGCTGTGTGCAGTCACTCTTCAGTGACCACTCATTGTCTCACCCACACTGAGCACAGACGTACTATATCAATACCCTGCCTTGGGCATAAACTCACTCACACACACGCATGTAAACACACACAGAGACCTGCTTCTGTGCCTCAAGGAACTTACAGGTGGTTGGTGATTATCACTGTCAATTACTACTATAATTTATCGATACCGTATTAAATCAGAAACCATGTCCAAAGTAATTTTATAGCCAAATCTCTTAAAAGATAAAAATGTCTTTTCAGGAAAATAGTATTATTGAGCATTTCTAAAAGCACAGGCAGATAATGCACAAATAACGGGACTCATTAACCGGCACATCAAGCTCTCAGGCCCTCACTATCCCCTTCTCATCACCACTGCAAACCTTCAGCTGGTTTCCTTCCGGCTACAAAATTATTAGCCCAAAAACTATGGTAAAGCCAACTTTTCTGCCAAATCATTGTAATTATCAAAAGAAAATTATAACTCCAAAAAAGTTTCTTTAAATCTTCAACTAAAGAAGAACTGATTTTATTTGTGACTTATCATTATTATTTTAACCATCTTCTCTATTTTCGAAGAACTACATGTTTTGTTGAAAATCAATCTTTTTCCTAATAGGATTTTCCTAATGTTAATTGAATCGTTCTTTTTTTTTTTTTTTTCCATCTGTTGTTGTGGCATTCAACAAAACAATAAAATTAGTTCGCATTCAGGGCCTACGGTAAACTCTCAGTCTCTTGCAGAAGGGGTTAATCATAATATGAAGACAAACAAAAAGTAACTTTAGAAAGACTGAAAATAAAAGATCTAGAGAACTTAGCCATCATGTTGGAAATACTATCCAGTCTGCTCTTGCTCAAGTACACAAATGCATCTTCCAAATTAGGAGGAGGAAAATAATGGCACAAATATTTAAGATGAATATTTCTTTTCTTTGGAGTAATTGGTAGAGAATTGGAAGGAAGAAGTAAGAGGGAGGGGAGAAGACATTTCAACCAACATTTATTTAGTGCAATATCCATGCCAGTCACTGTGCTGGAGGCTGAAAACTCGCGAGTGAACAAAACCTGGACCTACCTCCATGTGTTCACGCTGAAGGGAACATTCCCAAGTAAGGAGGTGAATGCCAACTCTATGTCTTTCATCCTGGCCTCGCTCCTAAATTCTGCCCGCTAGCTGGACACTAGTTAACAGAAAAATGTCTCAACCACCCTTCAAACAACATATCAAAGCCTCAACATCTTCCCCGACAAAACCAGACTCCCCAGGGGCAGCCTACGTCACCCGGCAGCCATAGTTCCTGGTCCTACAGGCTAGAAGCCTCTGGGTTGACATTAGCAACTCGCATTTTCTCTCTGACCTCTGCCACTTGTCAAGCCCCGCCTATCCTTCCACGGAAATAATTCGTAGGTCCGTCTTCTCCTGTTGCATCTTCTTACCCTTCCCTTAGTTTAAATCCTCATGATCTTGCTGGGGAACTAATAAAATCATTCAATGCCTCCTTCCAATCTTCCTCCAACCCCATAAATACTTTGTCCTAACCCAACCTTCCTACAGCACACGATAATACAGTCGCGGCTCACCACCCTGCTCGAAAACCTCAAGGCTACAAAATATTGCCAAGCTTCTTAGAGTGACCTTCAAGTCCTCTACAGTCTAGAGCCGTTTTACATTTAGAATCCACTGCGCTTTAATGGTGGAGTCCCCGGGCGGCACAAACAGTTACGCACTCACCCACTAACAAAAATGTTGGTGGTTTGAGCCCACCCAGAGGCACCTCGGAAGAAAGGCCTGGAATCCTCTTGTAGATCTGCTTCTGAAAGATCACAGCCTTGAAAACCCTATGGAGTACGGTTCTACTCTGACACATGAGGTCACCTCGAGTCGGAATCGACCTGATGACAACTGGTTTGGTTTGGGCACTATAACGCATTCGTCCACATACCCAGCGCTACGCTGAGCTACTTTCTGTTCTTCCTAAAGCAACCTAGATGTTCATACTCCTAAACCTTTCTCTCTCTGGTCCTCGTTCCTCGTGCCCTGTTGTCTACCACCACATCCTCAGACTGCCCAAGTCTAAAATCTCCCGTTGGAAGGCAGGAGAAGCGTGGCTTCTGGAAAACAAGTCTTTGGAGCAAAAGCAGGTGGATGGACGCGTCTGTGGTCAGATGCTGGCAAAGTTTAACACTCAATGACAAATTTGAGCAGGCAGGGGCCTGGAAATCTGCAGGAGCAAGTCCAAGTGCAAAGCTGGCAAAATGTAATAAGCAAAAAAGACATGCTTCCTATACCAGGCATTTAGTTATCTATAAAATGACCATGGACAGTGAATCTTGCCGTGGTGCATATCTGGAGAGCCCAGGAACCCCAATCCCATGGTTTTCTCGTCAAGCTAGAGTCTGACAGAATGTAGTAATACAGCCCATTCATACCAGTTGCTCCTTTGGAAATATCCTTCGTTTAGAAGATAAGAAACTACTTATCTCAGGCTGACTAACAAGCTGGTTTCAAATCTTTTTGGGAGTATTTGTTTTATAGTGTTCTCTCTTTGGCATACTGTCCTAACTCTAAGATTAAAACAAAAATTACTGTTATACAAGGGACAGCTAAAAACAGCATACGCAACTTCGTATAAAGCGGCCTTATCCTAGCATGTTAGCTCACCTTAATCCCTCAGTGAGTAAACACTAGTTGAACCACTGCGATATCTCCATTCATTATAGCCTCATTTCTTAACTGGCTGCGGCATCTGTAACCGAGAGCCAATCACCAATGTAGCCCATTAATCATCAGTGTTGCTTAATGTCAAGAACTGGAAAGAAGCTGCTGTCACTGTTTTACTTAAGTTTCTCTACAAGATGCCACATGAATCAGTAGGTGGCCCCTTCAGGCAAAGCCAGTCTTTTGTAGGTTCTGAATAAACTGCGCATTAAAAAAAAAAAAGGAAACCAAACTTCATGGTGACCAAATGTGTTACAGAGTAGAACTGCTCCATTGGGTTTTCTTAGCTGTAATCTTTACAGAGGCAGATCACCAGGCCTTTCTTCCACAGGCCACTGGGTGGTTTTGAACCACCAACCTTTCACTTAGCAGTTGAGTGCAAATTATTTGCACCACACAGGGACATTAATTGCACATTAAAAACCAAAACCCATTGCCATCGAGTTGATTCTGACTCGTAGCAATCCTATAGGACAGAGTAGAACTACCTCATAGGGTTTACAAGGAGCTGTTGCTGGATTTGAACTGCTGGCTTTTGGTTAGCAGCTGAGCTCTTAACCACTGTGCCACCAGGGTTTCCAAGTATTTTTAAAAAGCCTAAGTGTATCAATAACCGCAACCTCATGGACAATGAGCTTATATTGGAAGCCCAAGTGATATAAAGAATAATTTTTCAAAATAAATCTAACTTTCCACATGGAGGAAGTTTTTTTAAGGAAGTTATATTTAGTCAAATTATATCCAGCTTTTCAATATTTTCATAAAGAGCCCTGGTGGTGTAATGGTTAAGTGCTGGGCTGCTAACCTATGGATTGTAGGTTCAAGCCCATCTAAGCAGTTCTGCTGGAGAAACATCTTCTCCTGTAAAGATTACAGCCTAGAAAACCCTATGGGGCAGTTCTCCTCTGTCACATGGGGTCGCTAGGAGTCAGAAATGACTCGATGGCCCCTAACGGCAGCAGTGCTTTCATAGAGCCCTAGAAGACAGGGATGATGTTAGAAAAAGGATGCTATTTGTTCTAAACGGGACTCACAGAATTAGGAAAACCAATAATAGAACCTATACAAGATGAATTTTGGCTCAATAATGAAAGAGTGTCCTGGTTGTCAAATATCCAGAGATAGAATTCATTACCTTGGGAAAGAGAAAAAGTAAGACCAAGGAAACAGAAAGAAGCTGGAGCTTGAGTAGATAAAACTGTCCAAAGTTCCGCAGGTAGAAATTAACAGCTTTAAGGAAGCAGACCACGACCTGTCTGTCAGTGTATTGTACTGTGGTGGCTTGCGTGTTACTGTGATGCTGGAAGCTATGCCGCTGGTATTTCAAATACTAGCAGGCTCACTCATAATAGACAGGCTTTGGCAGAGCTTCCAGGCTAAGACAGACTAGGAAGAAAGGCCTGGCAATCGGAGTCTGAAAATTAACCAATAAAAATCTTCTGGATCCCAACGGAACATTGTCGGACTCGCTTGCTTTGGACACATCACCGGGGGGATTAATTGCTGAAGGAGGACATCATGTTTGGTGACTAGAGGGCTAGTGAGGGCGGGGGAGACCCTTAGTGAGGTAGTTTGGCACAATAGCCACAATGCTGAATTCAAACACGTCGGCAATCATGAGGATGACGCAGGGCCAGGCTACGTTTAGTTATGTTGTACATCAGGTCACCATGACATCAATCAGCGCAAACGCAACGGCAACTATCTGTCTGTCTGTCTATCTGTGTATCTGCCCAGGCACCCACCTATCTATCTACCAAAGCAGATGACTACAATTTAATTATAGATGCTGCACTGTAATGTCATCTCCTCCACTGCTCCAAACCTTCAATAAAGTCTGCTGTATACAGGACTTCGGGGAGTGAAGGATCCAAGTGGTGACCAACAGGGCAATATGGCAGAGAGAAGGACCCCACATGGGGAAAGCAGAATGCAGAGCGGGGATGGGGAATTCAGAGAAAATAGCAACTCAGAGCCAGAGAAAAAGGGAAAGAAACATAAGTTCCTCAGGACTCACAAGAAATATCAAGAGCTAAACACAAAATGGGAGACTTCAGCCAAGTTTGTTTGGAATTTCAGATGATAGTATGAGCCCATATCCCTGGGCCGCTGTTCATTTATCTACAATTTATTAAGCAAATGCTATGTGTCAGCCACTATTCTCGGCTTTGGATAAAGGGCACAGCATGTGGAACCGTGTGTCCAGTGCAGAGGAAGGGAGAGACGTAGGGGAGTAGCAGATGAGGTCAGAGAACTCTCAGGGACAAACTGCAAGGGCCCTGGCTTGTGCCTGAGTGATGGGAAGCCGCTGCAAACTGCTGAGCGCAGGGGTAACAGGATGTAAGACTTCAAGTGTAACAGACCTCTGTCCCAGGTGTTAAAAACATTCTAAGGGAGCAAAGGAGGAAACAGGGAGACCAGTGTGAAGGCAAGATGTCGTCCAGGACAGGGATGGTGGCAGGAACACGGAGTTAGCAGGAGATGTGGTGAGAAGTGATGGAGTCTTCAGATATTCTGAAGATAAAGGCGGCAGGATTTGCTGACAAATTGGATGTGGGAATGACTCAAGTAAGACGCCAAAGATTTCAGCCTGAGCAGCTGCAACACTGGAAATCAATTCTGATTTCCAAATCAGCGACTCTTTTGCCCTGCCTTTAAATTCTAGAGAGAGCTAGAAGTTACACTGCACAAATAACGAAAATAGAATAAGTGAGAACGTTTCAGCCACATTAAGCCCGCTTTCCTTCTCCATCCTTTTCCTGAAACACACACAAAAAAAGAAGGGAAAATGTTTCCCCATTTTTAGCCTGCTAAGAGTGAAGGCCCAGCCATCTTTAATGGTACTCAAATTGCAAATGCTAACACTTTGTGAGTATTTTCATAAAGTGTAACTAAGTTATTTTGATTTTAAATCACTTTTGAGCAGATTTATTATTTGCAATTCTCTCATATGGCGGAAAACTGCTTTTACTTATAAATAGCCTGTTTAAATTTGCGAGGTCCTTTAACTATGATTAAGGTAACTCTAGAAACTTGACCATATGTCATTGACTCTTCATTAACTCTGTAGCAGACGGAGAGAAAAAAAAAAGAGAGAGAGCACAGGAAACAGGTTGTTAGAGCTAGTCTCGGCCATGTATGGCCAGTCAAGACATACTAATGCCCAGAAATGCTTTGTAATTTGTAAACCAAAACCAAACTCATTGCCATCGAGTTGATTCTAACTCAGCGCAGACTCACGTGCTACAGAGTAGAACGGCTCCATAGGGTTTTCTTGGCTATAATCTTTACAGAAGCAGATCACCAGAAGGACTTTCTTCTGTGGTACTGCTGGGTAGGTTTGAACTGCCAACCTTTAGGTTAATAGTCAAGCACAAACCATTTGCACCAAACCAGGAACCTTAAGGTTTTCACGGCTATGACTTTTCAGACGTAGATCACCAGGCCTTTCTTCCAAGGCGCTTGGAGGTAGGTTCGAATCACCAACCTTTTAGTTAGTAGCTGAGCATGGACTGCTTTGTTTTTGTAAATGTAAAGTTAAAAACCAACTGTATCACAAGATGGATGTGAAAGAACATTGTAGTAATTTTTCAAATAACAGCATTTAATGAAAGTACTTAGACATTACCAATATCAGGGCATATTTTTACTAAGCAAAGAAAGTGAAATGTGGCTAGAGGGAGAAAAAAAATGTGACAGCTTCAACCCGACAAGCACTAGGACTTGCTTCCTTTCAAGAAATATGCCTTTTTTAAACCAAATCAGTTGTTGTCCAGTCAATTCTAACTCATGGTGACCCCTAGTGTGTCAGAGTAGAACTGTGCCCCATAGAGTTTGCAATGTCTGATTTTTCAGAAGTAGATTGCCAGGCCTTTCTTCTGAGGTGCCCCTGGGTGGACTCAAACCTCCAACTTTTTGGTTAGCAGCCAAGCACATTAACCATTTGCACCACCCAGGGACTGCATGGCCCTTTTAGCCTTGACTAAATCCAACAGCAACCAGATCATTGTCCCCAGAATCACGCAGCATTGCACTCACTTCCCTTCCTCATAGGATGAGTGAAGAAGGCTCAGAAGCATGCCTGGTCTTCAGCCAGCCTGTCCTTCCCAGCTCCAGCCTCACCCACACTGACCAACACCAAACCCTAACCATTATTGTTCTTGTTGTTTCTATTATGTTACTTACTGTATCCATTTCACCACTGTTACACAATGCTTACACATTCTTTCCATATTCCTTAAACTCTCTTAGTCCATAGACCCCCTGGGCATCTAGGGAAGTCTATAGCCCCCTCTCAGAACCATGTTCTCAATGGCATTGATATAAAATTTGTGAGATTACAGAGGAAATTGATTACACTGGAGTACAGTTCCAGCCTCACACCCCTGAGTGGTCCACGAACAAATAAAAGGTTTTCAAAGATTTCTCTTTAGTAATATGGGAAAGCTATTTCAAACTACTTACATTTTAGCTTTCAGTTTGTATGCCAAGTAATCTTGCCCCAAGTAAGACTGTTCAGCAGAGACTTTAAACAGAGAATTAATACAAACTTTGACAATCTGGGTCACAGTAAGGAAGCAGTTGAATTGTGTGATGCCTTTCTAAAACCCCAAACCACAGACAGTCCCCATATATAGCCCCACCCTATCATGTCATAATCCACATGTCCAACATATCTACCATCAGCTGGGTACAAGATACACTCACTCCCACACCCACGCCATTGTTCTTGACTGCTTTTTTCTGACAACACCCCCACCCACACATGGTAACACAACTCGGAATAGCAAACATGTGTCCAAGGGAAGGAAGGGAGCTTTGGAGCATCTCTCCTATTCACCAGGACCAGCTCCTCCTAGGGTTCTACAGGTTTGAATGCAGAATGGGCCTGGAACGTAGTAGTGGTACAATAATTATTTGGGGAATGATGAGTGATGAGTGAATGAATGGATAATGTAGTAATTTACAGCATGGAATATTTCACACACTTTAATATATAACAAGTCCTGCCCTCTTTTGAACTGATTCAAACAATCTTCTGTTATAGTTGCTGATGATTTACATATATATACATACATAAAAACACACACATATATGTATGTATATACAATCACGTACCATATAACATCCGTTCAGGCAACATCCGACCATGTACGTGCCCATGTACCCATAAGGTTATGATAGAGTCCAGAAATCCCAATCAGAGAGAGAGACACAGAGGATATAACCAGATGTAATGAACACAATAGCTTTCAGTGGATATTTCGTCAATACCCTATGCTACTGTATCTCATATAGCTTTGCTAAGTACAGGCAGTCCCCGGGTTTAGAATGTCTGACTTACATACAACCCATCGTTATGAACTAATCCCTGTAAAGCCTATTATATTAAAAATTCAAGATACGTACAATGATTCATAATAACAAAAAGGGCGCTACTTTGCAACAGGCATGAAAACATTATTATTATTACTGTATTATTATATTAAAGATGTTTTAGTGTATCCAAAGTGTTTCTTTAATGCTTTTCATGCATAGAAAGGAACACTATATACTATGTACTAAGACAAACGTTTGACTAACTGATGTTAGATACGAACCATACCCAACTGTTCCAACTTACATACAAATTCAGCTTAAAGACAGATTTAGGAACAGAACTCATTCACTATCCAGGAACTGTCTGTGTATAATGTGGTGTTCACACGTCTAATTCACATAACATCCTATTTCACAGAATGTATCGTAGACATGAAGCAACACACACACACACACACGTGTATGCATACACACATATATGTGTACATACACCTCATACATATATGTATATATACACACACTCACATGTATATACACACACACAGCCAGGTGTTGTTTAATGTCCACAATACGTTCTGTGAAATAGACACAAATGCACATACATATACACACATACATATATGTATACATACACACATATATGTGTACATACACACATCACACATGTATGTATAAATAGACACATGTATGTGTATGTATATACATATACAGTCATGAGTTGTTTAATGTCCACAATACATTCTGAGAAATATGACTTTATGTGATTTGGACTTTGTGCAAACACCATTTTATAGAGAGAGCGAGCCCTGGTGGTGCAGTGGTTAACAGATCAGGCTGCTAAGCAAAAGGTTGGCAGTTCAAATCCACCAGCCACTCCTTGGAAATCCTGTGGGGAAGTTCTACTCTGTCCTATAGGGTCACTATGAATCGGAATTGACTAGACAGCAACGGGTGTATATATATGGAGATATATATATATACACACACCCCACCCGTTGTCACTGAGTTGATTACGACTCATAATGACCCTATAGGACAGAGTAGAACTGCCCTATAGGGTTTCCAAGGCTGTAATCTTTACGGAAGCAGACTGCCACATCTTTCTACCATGGAGCGGCTGGTGGGTTCAAACCGCCGACTTTCCAGTTATCAGCCAAGCACTTAATCACTGCACCACCAGGGCTATATATATCTATATCTATACCTGTGTGTGTGTGTGTGTGTGTACCTTAGCCCTGTTCCATTTATTACGAACTTTGTTAAAGCGCATGATAGAAAGCCTCTGTCTACAGCTTTCGAGACAAAAGAAGATTCATATTTCTGGTTGAAACCACAGGGTCTAATAAAATTCAAGATTTCAGGTTTCTAAGATTGGTATGTTCAGAAATTTTTTATTTCCTTCAGCTTTGAAGTCTGTCAGAAATAAGCCGAGCAAAGAGAAGGGACCCATCTCCAGTAGAGGAATGAAAATATTAGAAATTTAGTTTCTCCTCTGCATTGAATGATACCTGTATAATTAGCAGAGGGAATAAGAGCTACCTTATTTTATGCATATTGGGGAAATAAAGGATCAGTTATTGTCCATGGATGACCCAGGCTGAATCTATACTCTTACATTCATAATCATTGACCCTATTACTTAATGTGCTACATGAACCTAACCTAGAATTATAAGCAAATTTTTCTATTGAATGATTTTCTTCTTAAAAGATTCTGAAACACCAACTTTATCTCTTGAGATGGTTTTAATATGCCCTTAGATTAGAGGCATATTAAATTTTGGACTCTAAAAGAATTCCTAAAGTCCCCTCCAACATACAATTCTGCTTTTCTTTAAGATAAAATATAACATTACCATCAGCTAAATTTTATTATTAAACCTTCCCTGAAATGAAATATTTTTCAAACCTATTATAGAATTATAGTTGGAATCAAGTTGTGAATTGTTTTCTGTTAATTCAATAAAAAAAATTATTAAATGTTAATCAACCCCTTCGAAAACATACTGAGTAACGTGAGCTAATAACAGTCTAGGAGGCATTGGTGGTTCGGTGGTAGACTTTTCGCCTTTCATACGAGAGATCTATGTCCCATTCCTGACCCACACATCTCAGGTGTAGCCACCACCTGCCCATCAGGGGAGGCTTGTGTGTTGCTATAATGCGGAACAGGCTTTAGCAGAGCTTCCAGACTAAGATGGACTAGAAAGAAAGGCCTGACCATCTACTTCCAAAAATCAGCCTGTGAAAACCCTGTGGATCACAACAGCCCAATCCGCAACCAGTCATGGGAATCGCACAGCATTTCAGTCCGCTGTGTATGGGTCGCCATGAGTCACAGTCAAACTTGATGGCAGTTAACAACAGCAGATGGGTGGTCTGTATGCTTTTGGCTGCAAATAATAGAAAATCTGACTCAGAGTGGTTTAAACACAAGGATATTTATTGTTTATTAACAAGACGGACGAGGCAGTCCCGTGATTGCTTCAAGATACAATCAGGGACCCAGACCCCACTATTTAGCTTGCATTTTCAGTCTCGGATTTCATCTACTCCTTTGTCTTTTCAGGGTAGAAAATCCCACATAAAAGGCCCAGCAGCCTTCTCCTTATATATCATTGGCCAAAACTGGGTTTCATACCCAGTTCTCTTAGTCGCTGGTGGTAAAGTATGAAATTGCCATGACAGCTTTAAACCAATTATGACTAAGCCCTGGTGCTGTACACACCATCACTCAAATAATCTTGAGATTGTACTGGCAAGAAAAAAGTAAGGAAAACCTACAGCATCTGTCTTAGTCATCTAGAGCTGCTATAACAGAAATACCACAAGTGGACGGCTTTAACAAATGAAAGTTTATTCTCTCACAGTCTAGGAAGCTAGAAGTCCGAATTCAAGGCACCAGCTGCAGGGGAAGGCTTTCTCTCTCTGTCAACTCTGGGGGAAGGTCCTTGTCATCAATCTTTCTCTGGTCTAGGAGCTTCTCAGTGCAGGGACCCCAGGTCCAAAGGACATGCTCCGCTCTTCTTTCTTGGTGGCAAGAGGTCCCTCTCCTCTCTGCTTGATTCTCTCTTTTATATCTCAAAAGAAATTCTCTCAAGATACAACCCAATCCTGTAAGATTGAGTTCTGCCTCATTAACATAACTGCCTCTAATCCTGCCTCGTTAACATCATAAACCCACTGCTGTGGAGTTGATTCAGACTCCTAGCGACCTGATACGGTTTCCAAGGCTGTAAATCTCTACAGAAGCAGACTGCCACATCTTTCTCCCAAGGAGCCACTGGTGGTTTCCAACCCCTAACCTCTCCCTTAGCAGTCCATCACTTTAACCATTGTACCACCAGGCTTCTTATTAACATCATAGAGGTTAGGATTTACAACACATTGGATAATCACATCAGATCACAAAATGGTGGGCAACCACAAATCATGGCCAAGCCAAGCTGACACACACTTTTGGGGGACACAATTCAAACCATAACGGCATCTGTCACACATAACATGTGCTAAGTGTTATATACATAGTTTTTAAATTTTTTTAAAAAAACCTTGGTACTTGTTATTAGGTGCTGTCGAGTCAGTTCTGACTTATAGTGACCCTACATACAGCAGAACAAAACGCTGCCTGGACCAATGGATGTCTGCAGCTGTTTCTTCTCATTTTGAGTCATGCCATATCAGCAAATGAAGGTCCCAAAAGCTTTATTCCATCCACATCCTTAAGCTCAACTCTACTTTGGGAGGCAGCTCTTCCCCAGTCGTATTTTGAGTGGCTTCCAACCTGAGGGGCTCATCTTCTGGCACTATACCAGACAATGTTCCACTGCTATTCATAAGGTTTTCACTGGCCGATTTCTTTAGAAGTAGACCGCCAGGTCCTTCTTCCTTGTCTTAGTCCAGAAGCTCCACTGAAACCTATCCACCAAGGATGACCCTCATAGTATTTGAAATACCAGTAGCATAGCTTCCAGCATCACAGCAACACGCAAGTCATCACGGTACAACAAACAGACAAGCAGATATATACTTATAATTAACATAAATGAAGGAACTGAGGCTCAAGAAATACAATGATTTTCCAAGATCATACTACTTATAAGCAGCCAAGTCTGCACTGAGGCCCGACTGGCCCCAAAGTCTTCGTCTTAACTCTGCAGTCTCTGATACAACTCCACCAACAAAGAAAATAATGGGCTAGGTTACCACAGCTTGAAAGCCACTGATTTCCAGCCTTGTTTGCCAAAACACAATTAGAACTTCAGACTGTTTCCTGGGAAAAGACGTTCATGTGTCTCTTCAGTGTATCCTCCCCAAACTAATACGTTTTGGTTCTTCCAAAGAAAAACTCTCTCTGAAGTTGTGATGACAGGGACCATCTGTTCCAGAGAAAAAAAAAATATTACCCGTTCTAGTCTCTCCATAAACTGAAGTCGTGAGCCTTGAGACCAGAACAGGTCATATGTCACAGGTGGCATCTTGTGGATGATTTGAGAGTCTCATAATTGTTTATTGATTCATCTCTGCCTTCACTTCACTTCTGCTTTAGGAGAAACTATTTTTCTATAATGTAGTGGTAAATGATTTTTGAATAATGAGAACTTGGAGGGAGGAAAGAGGAGGTTATATGAAGCGAGGTAAATAATTGAAGATGTTCATAATGCAAGTCATTTTTCTCCAGAAATAGCACCTGCTGAATTCCCTGTCTTTTCTTCCTGAGTCAGAAAAACAAGTAGATAACCCAAAACAAGACTCTGTGTTGTCTTAAGATATTGATGCTCAGTTGTTAAGTGGCAGAGCAGCTGCTACTCTCATAAAATTAGACAGTAGCAAAATGTAATGTTCTCAACAAGCTGCTAATGATTTTTTAGGTATATATATACATTTTTAAAAATTAGTATATATATATATGGGGAGATCTGGTGGCTCAGTGGTTAAGAGCTCATCTGCTAATCAAAAGGTCAGCAGTTCAAATCCATCAGCCACTCCTTGGAAACCCTATGGGGCAGTTCTATTCTGTCCAACAGGGTCGCCATGAGTCAGAATCGACTCAATGGCAACGGATGTAGTTTTGTGTTATAGATATGTATATATATTTTTTTTCTCACTAAAATTTCCTATTCTTTGCATTATCTTGGGTCTGCAATCTTCCATATCAAAGGTACATACCCATCCTCCTAAACTTCTAACATTGTTTTAGAGTACATGTTTACATTAAGAATACTTTTAATTCCAAGTGTATTCAATGAAACTATGATGATTTTGATAAGGGAGTAGAAGCCAAAATAAATGGTCCTGTGGGGCCATGTTCCTAGCATCGCTTCTAACCACTAACTGATGTTAATTTAGTGACAGCTCTTTCTCTTCTCATTTTCTTTAAAACGAAATTGGAAAACTCTGTTGAGCAAACAGTGTGTTTTGATATTGGTGGCTCATGATGTTTGCAGAGGAAATGTGTTACATACATTTTATTTAAAGTAGCCACATAGTTGACCTGTTCATATGCCTTCACCTCAACATTTGGCTAAAAAAGGCAAAAATAGCTCCAAGAGGCAGAGTTAGGAATATGGTGGGCTTCAACTGTTTGCAGGAATTAGAAGAAAAGAACTAAAAGCAATCTGCAATATGAAATTATGCAAAATATAAATTCAATTTTTCTGTAATTTCTGTGCTCCGTGCTTTTTCCAGTATACGCCAAGAAAACCTTTTGGGTTGAGCTTTCCATGTTTGATGTAAGAAGAAAGGAAATTTGTCAATGCTTCCCAACTTTATATTTTTATTCTTTGCCTGTTAGCTTAGAAATGTGCTTTAAATGCTTTCCATAGTACTGGTCATAAATCACCAGTAGGTTTAGAGACAAAAATAAATATCAGTGCTCTGACCATTTCAAACATCCCTTCGAGCATTTACAATAAGCACTCAGTCCTACTTGTCTTATATAAATGCCTTAACTTTTAGAGTTGGCAGTTTACAAAGTACTGCACGCTACATGTTATCTCATCTGTTCTCACACAACTCCCCACCACCCTTAAAGTGGGTAGGCAGGTAATTACCCCAACTCTACAGATGAAGGTGGGAATCCAAGATAAAGAGTAATATCCCACAACTTGTGGTAGAGCCCCGAATAGGGCAGAGGTATTGGACCTAAAGGTAAGCACATCTGCCACTCTACACCACATAAGGTTAGAAAAAAATGGCTGGCAAAATGCCTTAACAGAAACACAGCTGTAAAAACCTAATAGTTTCATCTGATTTGTTTACATGTAGGCCTGCAGTGCAGCTTCAGACAAATGCTTTCTTCAGTATGTGCACAGTTCAGATGCCGAAGATCTGCTGAAGTCACTGTTCAGGGAACTTGGATGTTGATAACCAATACTTCCCTTGAATGACACTGTTCTTCTCTCTTGTTGATTTATTTCTTTCCATTTTTTAAATATCTTAACATCATTAATCAAAAATCTGTTTACATTTTTTATGTCTAGAAATGCAAAGTAAAAGGATCTTTTTATAATGTTAACTTGGCTACATTTATATCACCACTGATCAAAAAGTCTGTTACGTGTTAGCTGGTTTCAGTGTAGACCACGCAAATTATTCACAATATGGAAAGTGCGATTTTTGTTTTTCATAGATTTTTTTTAACTATGAGAAATTCCTTTTACCTTCTCTTAATTTATTAATATATACAAACTTGTGTATATGTAGTTAAATATCTTTAATAATTGGTTAATGTTGCCCTGGTGTGTGGTCATTGTTAACATTTTGACTTTGTTTTAAAAATAAACTGTTAGAAAACAATCTGTAAGTTCCTTAAAATGTGGAACATTGAGTTCCATATGACCTAACAATTGCATTCCTAACTATATACCCAAAAGAAATGAAAACATATGTTCACAGAAAAATGTGTATGCAAATGTTCATAACAGCCCTATTCATAATAGCCAAAAAGTGGGAACTCTCAAATGTCTACCAAGTAACGAATAGAAAAATAAAAGGTGGTATATTCATACAACGAAACAGTATTCAGCCGTAAAAATGAACACAGTACTGATACATGAAAGAAGTCAGTCACAAAAGACCACATGTGATTCTATCTACGTAAAATGTCCATAACAGGCAAATCCATAAACACAGAAAGTAGATTAGCAGTTGCCAGGGACTGTGGGGATGGGGAGGTATGGGGAATGACTGCTAATACACACAGTCAAATTCCTTTTGGGGCCTTCATTTATAAGGCATTGGCTAAAAACAAGGCTCTAGGAATTGACAGGATACCAACTGAGATGTTTCAACAAACAGACGCAATGCTGGAGGTGCTCACTCATCTATGTCAAGAAATTTGGAAGACAGCTTCCTGGCCAAGAGACTGGAAGAGATCCATATTTGTGCCCATTCCAAAGAAAGGTGATCCAACCAAATGTGGAAATTATTGAATAATATCTTTAATATCACACACAAGTAAAATTTTGCTGAAGATAATTCATAAACGGTTGTGGCAGTACATCCACAGGGAACTGCCCAAAATTCAAGCCAGATTCAGTAGAGGACATGGAACAAGGGATATCATTGCTGATGTCAGATGGATCATAGCTAAAAGCAGAGAATACCAAAAAGATGCTTACTTGTGGTTTATTGACTATGCAAAGGAATTTGACTGTGTGGATCATAACAAATTATGGATAATACTGGGAAAAATGGGAATTCCAGAACACTTAAGTGTGCTCATGAGAAACCTGTACATAGACCACGAGGCGGTCGTTCAAACAGAACAAGGGGATACTGCGTGGTTTAAAATCAGGAAAGGTGTGCATCAGGGTTGTATCCTTGCACCATACTTATTCAATGTGTATGCTGAGCAAATAATCCGAGAAACTGGACTAGATGAAGAAGAACAAGGCATCAGGATTGGAGGAAGACTCGTTAACAACTTGCAATATGCAGATGACACAACCTTGCTTGCTGAAAGGGAAGAAGACTTTAAGCACTTACTGATGAAGATCAAAGACTACAGCCTTCAGTATGGATTGCGCTTCAACAAAAATTTTCCCAACTGGATAAGCAACATCATGATAAACGGACAAAATATTGAAGTTGTCTATGATTTCATTTTACTTGAATCCACAAGCAACACCCATGGAAGCAGCAGTCAAGAAATCAAATGAGACATTGCTTTGGGTAAATATGCTGCAAAAGACCTCTTTAAAGTGTTAAGAAGCAAAGATGTCACTTTGAGGACTAACGTCTGCCTGATCTAAGCAAAGGTACTTTCAATGGTCTCATATGCATGTGAAAGTCGGACATTAAATAAGGAAGACTGAAGAATTGGTGCCTTTCCACTATGGTGTTGGTGAAGAGTATTGAATATACCATGGACTGCCAGAAGAATGAACAAATCTGTCTTGAAAGAAGTACAGCTAGAACGCTTATTAGAAGCAAGGATGGCGAGACTTCCTCTCATGTACCTTGGACATGTTCTCAGGGGAGACCAGTCCATGTAGAAGGACATCACGCTTGGTAAAGTAGAGGGTCATTGAAAAAGAGGAAGACCCTCCAACAGATAGTGGCTGCAACAATAAACTCAAGCATAGCAATGATTGCGGGGGTGGCACAGGACCAGGCAATGTTTTGTTCTTTTGAACCGACTCAATGGCACCGAACAACAACAGACTTATAGAACTTGAGATGGAAATATTTTGTTCTGCTTTACCTTTATGTGTTCCCCAGACTGTGGCATCGATTTTTTTTTTTTTTTGTATTTGCAAGACTATAAAACTTATTGTCAGATAGGTAACATAATATTTCATTTTAAATGTCAATGGTTTATTCTGATTTTTAAAATAGTGAAGGAGAAACATTTCCCCTTGGCTGTGCAAAAACTTGACTTTTCAGTTTATTATAAATTAGTGGTTTCCTTAATTCCCTATTCCCACTACCCTCACCCCCAAGGCAAAGAGAATATAGAACTAAACAAAAACAGAAAAAGCTTGCTATTTGATTAGCTTTCTAGCCACCCCCACCCCTAACACACACACACACACACAATTAAATTGGGGAATAGTATATGGGTAGCAATCTGTATTGTATTAATGATGCTAATATTTGTAAATGTCCATAGCAGGCATTTATCTTAATATATATGAGGCCCCCCTCCACAGGTGGCAGAGTCAGATAAGACTAAGCTATGCATATTTTCTCTAATCCTCTAGAAGGAATAAATTCACTCACTCTTGAGAGACGCTAATCGGACTGGAGGGGAAAGAACCTGCCTTTCCATTGCTTGCAGATCATATCACATGTTTCTCCTTCAATTCTTTATCCTGCAGGTGTGCATGACCTCAAGCACAAAGCATCATAAAGAGTCCCTCAGATATTGTCCTGTACTGCACACCTCACCTCAAAGAGAGGCAAAATCAGGCTGTCTATGGCCAAGTCCCAAGGATGCATCTATTCTCAGATACAAATGTAAACAGAATCAGGGTAACACAATGAAGTCAACAGAATGATTTTATTTCCACCCATCTAGTAAGCATGTTCTAACCATTGACATTTATAAGGGGTCATGTCTCTAAGAGGTGAAATGATGACTGAGAATTTTCTATATTTAAAACTTCATTATCAAGAGTTTGCACGGGTGTGACCGCTGTAAATCGTGGAACGAGACAGAAAATGAATGTGGCACGTTGTTTCTGCCACGCACAATAAAGATGCCTTTCCTCATGCTCCAAGAATCCTTGTTTGCAGAGCTCTTCACGGCAAGCTGGGGAAGCATGTTTGGAAAACAAAGGGCTTTTTAATTGCTGCTAACATGAATGAACTCTCTGAAACAACATCTGTGTCTTGAGATTACATTACAAGGCATGTGAGCGGGATGCAAAGCATCCCCATAAAAAGATGAAGCCAAAGAAGGCTTCTATTGTTTCTGAAAAATATTCCCAAGGCTGGGATGCCTAATTTCAATTCCTGTAGGATGCAGCAATCATATGTTTACAGAAGGAAACTGAGAAACAACCTTTGTATTTTCTGCAGCTAACTGAAAAAAAAAAAAATCCTGGTAGACAGTTCTTCTGTGGGTAGGAGTAGGAAATCATTTGGCAAGGTTATCCTTGCACGAAGCCTAGAAGTTGGTTAGTGGCAATGACCTCTGGCTATTAAAATATTGTCCCCGAAGATGATTTCCTTTCTGTCTTTCTGTTCACACAATGTCTGTTGCTGGGTATGAATTATGGACAAAAGAACTCATTTGGAGAAATGTTGACCCAGTCATACTTCATAGCTTTATTATTACCCTGAGAGAAATGAATCTTGGGAAATTATAACTGCTGAACTACAACCAAGATCCTTTCAAAGACAGATCTCAAGGGGAAAGGAACAGAAGGTTAAGGGCAGAGGAGAGGAAAATCAAGAGGACTTGAGGAAAGAAAAGGGCCATAGAGAGAGGGATTTAGTTAAAAACCAGTGGATCTGACATCAAGGTAATTATTACAATACTATTTCTATAATTCTATTCATCAAGTCGCTTTATTTTACACACCAAAGTCTCCAGGAGGGTGAGTGTTTCCACCAAAACTACATCCAAAATGTAAATTTTCCCACAACTTTCATCAGATTCCAAAAGGTTCCATAAACTAAAAAAGTTAAGAACCACTATGTGGAGGATTAAAGAACGCTGCAAAATCCTTGACCCTCCTTCCAAGGAGATGTGGGAGCTATTTCCCCTCCCCTGGGATCTGGGCTGGGCTATGACTGCTTTGACCAATAGGGAGCATGAGAGGAGACGCCACCCCAGTTCCAAGCCCAGCCTGGAGGACAAGTGGCTTCTGCCATGGTCTTCTGGAGCCCTGAGTTGCTATCTTGAGACCACCGTATTGTGTGAGAATCCCAGGCCACATGAAGAGGCCCTGGAGGATGAGAAGCTATAAAGAAAGAGAAGCCAAAGAACAGCAAAAACCAAAACCCATTGCCATGGAGTAGATTCAGACTCAGCCACCCTATAGGACAGAGTAAGTAGACCTGCCCCAAAGGGTTTCCAAGGAGCAGCCGGTGGATTCAAACTGCTGACCTTTTGGTTAGCAGCTGAACACTTAACCACTGTGCCACCGGGACCGCAGATATGCAAGTGAAGAAGCCATCTTTGAAGGCAATCCTCCAGCCCCAACCAACCAGTTGCAATGGAGTTGATTCCAACTCATGGACGCCATGTGTGCACAGTAGAACTGTGTTCCATTGGGATTTCAAGGCTTTGACCTTTCTGAAGTTGATCACCAGGCTTTCTTTCAAGGCACCTCTGGTTGGTTTGAACTGCCCACCTTTTGGTTAGTAGTTGCGTGCTGAACCATTTGCACTACCCAGGGACTACCTTCCAGCACCAGCTGATGCCAAATTGATCAGAGATGAATCAGTCAGCAGGGCCCTTCCAGAATTTTTAACCCCCAAAAACGTGAACACAATAAAATGGTTACTTTAATTCATGAAGTTCAGGGGTAAGTTGTTAAGGAGCAAGGGATAACCATAACACGCTGTTTAAAGAGTCTTGAGAACATTATATATAACTCAAAACTTTTGGACAGTCTATGAAGTTATGAACCAACACAATTCTAAGCCAAAACGTTTCATAATGTGTTCCTATACAATTTCTACCCAATCATGTTGCTTACTAATGAAGCATCTATAACTCTTTAAGATCAAAAGCACTTGGTAAAAGAAAAAAGTTAACAAAACAAAAAATCAGAACTCATCAATTCTCAAGCTACCTTTCTTCAATGAAAATATTTAGTTCTTATCTTACATAACTTTCCATCCTCCCTAATTTCCTGTGAATTCCCTAACTTCCTTGTATGTTCTTCTCACTGTTGTTCTTTGCTGACCTTACCTTCTGACACCTCATTACATTAATTAGTCCATAACCCATTACCATCAAGTCAATTCCGACTCACAGCGACCCTAAAGGACAGAGTAGAACTGCCCCATAGGGTTTCCAAGGAGCAGCTGGTAGATTCGAGCTGCTGACCTTTTGGTTAGGAGCCGTAGCTCTTAACCACTACACCACCAGGATTTCCAAATAGTCCATAGCTGTTATAAAATGCTTTTGTTCTCAAAGGACTCACAATGAGATTCTTTCTTGAATAACCTGTAGATACTTTATTGCCTATTAGACAGTTATCACTTTATTTTTGCTAACGTTTGGTCTAGGTAATTTGCTCAACATGGGGGAATAGAAATCCTGATTTTTTTAAACTCATTCAAGTTTAGATCCTCCTACTTTTCTGTGATTTCATATGACATTTTCCTTGCCCATCACTTTAAGTGAGATAAAGGGAAATATTAACTATATAACTCTTCACCTGATTAAAGTGAATATACCAAAACCAAAAAACCAAACCCATTGACATCTAGTTGATTCTGACTCAAAGCGACCTTATAGGACAGAGTAGAACTGGCCCATAGGGTTTCCAAGGAGCAGCTGGTGGATTCAAGCTGCTGACCTTTTGGTTAGCAGTCGAACACTTAACCACTGTGCCACCAGGGCCCTAATTTCCTATCCTTCCACTTACCTGGAATGAAAACTTAAGAAGTCACATACCTCTTAGATCAATCTTAAATAATTAAAAAATCCTAGAGCCAATTTGAAACTCCAACCACAGTTTCAGTTAAAATATTAGATTGTTCAACGCCATATAACAATCAAAACTACATCTTTACTTTCAAATTAATTTTCCATATATTTAGTTAGAGCCTGCTGCAAGCAAAAGAAACCTGCAAACATCTTTTTTCTGGCATGTTTTTTCTTTCCCACCTATTTTTCCCTTAGCCCACTAACCTTGCCTTCTGCATCCTCCAATTAGGTAAGGAAGTTGTCAAGGGAGAGGGGTGTGGTGAAGTATAGTTCTTACCTGATTGATATCATTTAACATTGATTTCATGCTCTCTGGCCCTGACAAGTTTTGACGGCCCATTCTTTCTTCCACAGCTACTTTTGATGGTTCTTCAGAAATTCCCTCATTTCTGCAGTTCCCTTGATGTGACCGTATACTCCCCTCTGGTTCATTGTTTGCTCTTTCTGAAGCCCCCTTGAAATATGAGTCCACCTCCAGTTCCTTCTGCTGGCTCCCATCTCCCCTCCAGGAATGTCACTTAGATAAGGTCTCAGACAACTCCTCCACGCTGGTCCTCTCATGAGCTTGGCCTGCCACTTGTTCACAGAAACACTTATACATTCTTTACCCAGATAAACTATAGGAGTGCAGCCCTCTGTTCAGCTGCCATGGGCCACTTCAACCAGCCTCTTACCTTTGGGTTCCTCACATGTGACCCAGACACCCAACCACGAAGTCACTCAAGCTACAGGAGACACACCTGATGTCCCCTTATCAGGAAACTTAACAGGTGAGAGAGTGAGACATCCTCATTCCTCACCTGTTGGGGTGGGAGTGCTCACTATATACCTCATACTTTCTCCAAAGAAATTGCCTTTGGAAACTCTTCTCCCTTAATCTCCAGCTGACCGACACCTTTGTACTCCTGATGTAGATAAGAAGTTTGAGAATCTGAAAGCTGGATTTTGAATATTTCCTTTACAAGTTTGTGTTTTGCTCTGACACCTCACTTTGAAAAGTCCGATCTGTTGGAATTTCTAACTTAACCTCTCCCAAAAAATACAGTTGCTAATAGATAAAACTCAGGGCAACCCCACACGTATCAGAGTATAACTGTACACTCCTGGGCTTTCAATGGCTGATTTATTTTTTAAAGTAGATTGCCAGGTCTTTGTTTTGAGGTGCCTCTAGGTAGACTCGAACAACAAACCTTTCAGTTAGCAGCCAAACATGTTAACTGTTTGCACCACAGAGGCCAGAGCTGAATTTTTTCTTTTATCTGACCATGAATATTTGGATACCTACCTATATAATAATACAATGCAATTTCACTCCAAAATGTGTAAAATTATACTCATATAATCCAGTTACCGTCATTCTTTCTCTTTCTTACTGCTATTTGGCCTTCCCCAATTTTTTTTCCTGCAAATAAATAATACTTACTGTTCCTGGTGGCACAGTGGTTAAGAGTTCAGCTGCTAACCAGAAGGTCGGAAGTTCGAATTCACCAGCCACTCCTTGGAAACCCTATGGGACAGTTCTACTAGGTATGAGTCGGAATCGACTCGATGGCAAAGGGTTACAGGTTATAAAAGGTTACATGATGACATTTTATAACCTGTATTTAGTGGTGTTGTAGGCCCACAGAGTTAATGTCAATTCAAAACCAATCTTTAGAGCTGGTTTTAAATGGCATTTCAATCATGATGTTGGTATTTTCAAACCTTTAACTTTGCTGTGCAATTCCAATTACCTTGCCTGAAAAAAATGTATAATGAGTGATATCTGCTAACCTCACCTTTCCTGGAACCAGTGCCTTGCACCAATATGTCACTACCAGCTGTACAGAGAAAGTGCTAGGGAACGCATTTCTTTTCATTACCTGATCGATGCTTGCATCTGAGGGAGACAGTCATCAAAAACTGTGTTCTGTTTTTCTTACTCAAACTTTGTTTCTTAAAATTCTAGAAGTAAAAATAAGTAGTGTGTATATTTGCGGTCATTTAGTGTTTTTCTACTCCGTATCAAAGATGGTGATTTATTTTCATCACCTGAGACATGACAGCCGTATTGCTCTTGTTGTGGTGGTGTGCCCTCCAGTCAATTCCAACTCATAGCGACCCTACAGGTCACAGAAGAACTGCCCCATAGGGATTCCAAGGAGTGACCGGTGGACTTGGACTGCTGACCTTTTGGTGAGCAGCCTGAGCTTTTAACCACTTCACCACCAGGGCTCTGACACCTGTACTAGCAGTGTGGAATTTCTTGGTTAACTTTTTCATTTTTTCCCAGAACTTCTAACCCAACATGTAACATTCTCCAAAGAAAAACACTCATTGCCATTTGAGTTCTTCTTTAAACTCTTTGTTACTCTTCTTGATAAAGAAACTTGTAAGAAGCTTCCTCAATAAGAAATAACTATCTCGTCAAAATGCCAAGGATTTGAGTCTTTTCATATCTCATAACTTAACCTGATTTGACATGTTCAGATCACTCTTTGAATTATGAAAACACAGGAACTCCATCCTTCCGATGAAAGAAATATCATTCCCTGTGTGTTCGAGTCAAGAGGTGCCGATCTTCAAAATCTTTTTTTCCAAACTCAAATAATTCAAATTCTATTTTTATTTTAATATAATGCAACAATGTATACCAAAAAAACATAAATATGTTTTATCAGTAATTTCACACCTGAGAATTTATTAAGAAAGTAATTTAACAAAAGGAAGAAGCTACTGGTAAAATGTATTTGTGACAACATTGTGTCCAACAATAGCGAAAGGGTTTGATAAAATACAGTACTTCAACATAATGGGGCATTTATAATCACGTTCTCTGTGGAAACCTGGGAAACGTTGATGTTACATTAAATTAAAAAGAGGAATATAAAATATTACATGTGTAAATATTAAAACATTTTAAATATAGAAAAGAATTTCAGAGTAATATAAAAAGTGAAAAACAGTTGCGTCAATCAATTTTTTATAAGTGTGCCAGGATAATTCAAATGAGAAAGAATATCCTTTTCAACAACTGAATATACACAAGCAAATAAATGAAATGGGATTCTTCCATACTATATACAAAAATTAACTAAAAATGGATCATAGACGTAAATGTAAAAGTTAAAACTATAAACTCTTAGAATAAAAAATAAGAGTAGATCTTTGTGACCTTGGCTTAAGAAAACGTTTTCCTGATTTCTTAGGCAAAGCACAAATGACAAAAGAAAAAATAAACAAATTGAATTTCATTAAAATTAAAAAAACCTTTGTGTTACAAATGATAGCATCCAGAAAGTGAAAAGACAACTCACAGAATGGGAGAAATTATTTGGAAATCATATATCTGATAAGAGACTGTGTCTAGAGAATATATAGTGCTTCACTGGTATAATTCTTGCCTTCTGTGCGGGAGACCCAGGTTTGATTCCCGGCCAATGCACCTCAAGCACAGCTACTACCCTTCATTCAGTAGACGTAATGGGTTTCCTCAGTGGTTAAGCACTCGGCTGCTAACCCAAAAGTTCGGCAGTTTGAACCTGGAAGAGGCTGCACAGGCCTGGCTCACTATTATTTACTCCCCTTGCTAACCGCCACATCGTCCCATGATCTTATTTCTCCAGTCTCTACAAAAGGTTTAAGATTAACCCATGTTCCTCCTTGGAGGGTGGAAAACAAGTGATAATGATCTAAGGATGAAAACCGAACAAAGCACCCATCTTGTGACAAGAAACACCAGGATGTCACCAGATAATCCCCAAGGATGTCACCAGAAAACCCCCAAGAATACCAGTAGAAGATTAACTCATCTGAGACATCACCACCTCAAGGGGAAACTTAAGACAAACTTCTAAGATCCATAATCCTGTCCCTATAAAAGCCTTCAGCCGATCTCCGGTGGGGGAGAAGGGTTTTTTGGAGGTATCTATTCCCCTCTGTCTCCTATATATCAATATATAATAAACCTCATGCTGCTCCCTTCACCCCATTTCAGAATTTGCTATTGCAGCAGGCGGCTCCTATCCACGTTATTGCAGTAAGAAACCCACCAGTCACTCCGAGGGAGAAAGACGTGGCAGTCTGCTCCAGTAAAGATTACAGCCTTGGAAACTCTATGGGGCAGTTCTGCTCTGTCCCATAGGGTTGCTATGAGTCAGGATTGACTAGTCAGCAATGGGTATGATGTTGAACAGGTTTTAGCTGAGTTTCCAGTCTAAAATGGACTAGAAAGAAAGGTCTGGTTATTTACTTCTGAGAAATCAGCCAATGAAAACCCTATGGATCAACAATGGTTTGATCCCATTGTTCAATCCCAGTGTGCCTGAGGCTGCTATGATTCAGGGGCCAACTCAGTGATAGCTGACAACAACAACAACTGAGTAACAATTGAAAAATGGGCAAAGCATCTAAATAGACCCTTTTACAAAGAATATACAAATGGCCAACAAGAGCATGAAAAATATTCAACATCATTACTCATCAGGAAAATGCAAATCAAAATCACAGTGTAATACTACTTTATTCCCACTGGAATGGCCATGAACAAAAAGACAGCCAATAGCAAGTGTTCATGAAGATCTGGAGAAACTGGAAACCTCATACACTGCTGATGGAATTGTAAAATGGTGCGGCCATTTTGGAAAAGTTTGGCAATTTCTCCATATGTAAATATAGAGCTATATACGATCCAGCAATTCCGCTCCCGGGCATATACCCAAGAGAAATGAAAACATATGTCCACACAAAAACTTATACACGAATGTTCATAGCAGCATTATTCATAATAGCCAAAAAGTGGAAATAACTCAAACATCCATCAACTGGTGAATGGATAAAGTCTGATAAATCAATATGTCATGGACTGAATTATGTCCCCCCAAAAATATGTGTATCGGTTTGGCTGGGCCATGATTCCTGGTACTGTGTGATTTTCCTGTATGTTGTAAAAACCTGCCTCTATGATGTTAATGAGGGAGGATGGGTGGCAGTTGTGTTAGTAAGGCAGGACCTGATCTACAAGACTGGATTGTGTCCTGAGGCAATCTCTTGAGATATAAAAGACAGAAGTGAGCAGAGAGACAGGGGGACCTCATACCATCAAGGAAGCAGTGCCAGGAGCAGAGCACGTCCTTTGGACTGGGGTCCCTGCGCCGAGAAGCTCCTAGTCCGGGGGAACACTGAAGAGAAGAAGGCCGACAGAGAGAAAAAGCCTTCCCCTGGAGTTGACACCCTGAATTTGGACTTTTAGCCTACTTTGACTGTGAGGAAATAAACTTCTCTTCGTTAAAACCATCCACTTGTGGTATTTCTGTTACAGCAGCACTAGATGACTAAGACACCATACAACAGAAAATTGTTCAGCAATAAAAAGGAATGAAATACTGATACATGGATGATCCTTGAAAACAGTATGTTGAGCAAAAGAAGCTAGTCACAAAAGACCACATATTGTATGATCCCATTTATATGTAACATCCTGAATACCCAAATATACAGAAACAGAATATAGATTAATGGCTGTCTAGAACTGGAGGGATTGGGAAGAATGGGGAGTGACTGCTAGTGACTATAGGGTTTCTTCTGAAGGTAATAAAATCTTCTAAAACTGAATTATAGTGATGGTTGCACAACTCTGTGAATATACTAAAACTCACCGAATTATACACATTAAATGGGTGAATTTTATGGTACATGAAATATAGCTTAATAAAGTTATTTTTAAAAGATGACAGTTTTTTTTAAATGTTCTTTAAAAATTTGTTTGTGAAATCATATGTATTAATCTACGTAACTATATGTAGAGATAATAGTACACCAGTCACTAACATGCTAGAATTCTTTTTTTTTAATCACCTAATAATAATGAGAAAATTTCCTAGCAAGTTAACTTCATAAAAATAAAAATGTAAGAGAAGTCTAAGCTAAATTTTGATGGAAAATTGAGGGCAACGAAAGTATGGACTCAGAAAATTGGTTGCTTTAAGAATTTCTAAGTAAAACTGTTTCATTCACACAAAATTAGAACTGGCCCATAAAAAGTGGCAATGGAAAAGATGGAATGGCATTAAATGGGCTGCATCAAAACACCACATTCCTAGAGCTACATAGGATAGATCTCCATTTGTCTTCAAGAACCCAACAACCCTATGAGCACTGCGTTCTGGCTTCCCTTCAGCCTTGCCTTCTTCATTACTTGTGGGCAGTGGACCATGCACTGTCCAGATTTCCCACCAGTGTGTCATAAGGCCGGTTTACGGTCTATATAGTTTGCTGTCTTGGCATCCATTAATTCCCCCTAGTTGCCCTTTCGCCCAGTTCCTGACTTGGCCATTCCTATTTTATTACACAGCTTCTTAACAGTTGTGGTCTCTAATTGGCCCTTCCAGGCATGCCCCATAGGGTCCCCTGGGGCATGGAACCCGTTACTATTTTATAACCCTGTCTTTCAACAACTGTAGTCACTCTTTGCCCCTTCAGGTTGTATGGTTTCCGTGACCAAAACTTCTCCCTTTTACTGCACTAAATGTTTAAACTGACTCGTAGGACTTCAGCACGCACTAACCCCAAGACCCAACCCTGCTTGTCATGCATTACCCCTCTCCTACAGTTCCAGCTTGTTGTCTTGTTCCAGGTGGAAACCCCTCCCCTCCTCCCATGTGTCCCTACACTGAGGCATGCCATAGTTTCCTCTCTGGGACATCTGAGTACTAAATTCTATGTGCTTTCTGGCCTTCCTGTGCTAGCCTCACTTCATATCACACCCTGACAGACCATCCCCGACACCCAGAGACCCTGTGGGTCAAACTTAATACACTGCTTTACCAATGACGTTAGAAGGTACAGTGCCCAGATGTGGTCTGGCCAGCACGGAACAGAGTAGGGTGGTTACCTCTTTTGATCTAGATTAACAGGTTGGCAGGTACATGGTATGCACGTCACCACTCTCCTGTCTTACATCTGTGCCCATAATATTCCTTCCTGAGGAAGTCTTCTAACTGATTATCACTGGCACATGGGAAAGCAACTAACTTGCGTGTGTTAATTAGTATGTGGGTATTTTACTGACAGACAGCTGACTGAGATACAGGGCTGGGTTTACCGAAGGGCCTGAGACCCAGGTAAATAGCAGAGCAACGTGGGCACACATGGCATCCCTCTCCTTGGGTGATAGTGTTGATGGTCTCTGAGACTTCATATGTTATTACTCTTGCGCTCACAGGCATAACTTAGCAATTATCTGGAGAGAAGACAGACCCCTAACATCCCCTTTGAGCAAGCTCTCATTGGTAAGAGGATTGAGTAGGACAACTTGAAGTGACTGGATGATCACTATGGGCAGCTGGGATGTATGGATTCAGGAAGGAAATATCAGATGTTTTGAAAAGAATTATATCACTTCTAAAGAAAGTGATCCACATAAAACTGAGACCATGAGCCACTTCATATATGAGCGTAATTAGCCCAGAACATGCCCTTTGGACAATTCATCATAAATACATCTGTTTCAGGGTAATGAATATCCACTGGAAGGGCATTGTCACATGACAAAGACAGCATTTGGTACCTAGGCAATAACTGTGTTTGATCCTTTCTGCTGGTAGTCAGTCTATCAGTCTATCACAGTGAACCTATTGGAGCATTGGTCACTCTCTTTGCTTTTCCCTTCAGCTCCACACTCTCTTGTTTGTATATCTGACCTTCCTTCCCTGTACCTTTGTCTTTGCTACATCACAGCATGCCACAGAGCCAGGCAGCTCTTCAGGGAAGTAAAATAAATCTCAGATCTTGAGGATTCCCAAAAGCTAACAACTGACGAAAGAAGGAAATGGCGGAGAGGGGATGGTCATCATTTCATCCAGGGAACCATACCCTGTCCTACAGAAATGTCTATGCCCCAAAGGTACATGACCAGAGGTCATGACTCCCACCATCAGGCTAATAAAATAGGGTCTTAGAAGTAAGCTCTTCCAACCCCTACATTTTACAGATGAGGAAACTAAAGCCCAGAGAGGCATAAATTCTAGTTACATAGCTAGTTAGCAACAGAGTTAGTACTAGAATCATCTTAAGACTCAAATTGAGACCTGGAGGTGACCAAGAGACTTACTAAGGGGCTGCTTCTGAGTGGAATAATCTTGTTTTTATGACAGTAGAAACTGCAGAAATACTACTCCAAGTTCCCAATTATTGTCCCTGTATCTGCACAGATGCCTTCATACACCAAAGGTCACAGGCCTAAAAGTCCAAGGAGCAATTTTGATTTTTCATTTGTGCTACTTTTTAAGTCCCATCAGGACCAGTGAAATAGAGGTCATTATAGTACTTGATTTAAGGAATAAGGAAATAGTCTTGATGCCAAAGCATCTCCCTTACATTCTGTGATAGTGTATCATCAGAAAGTAAGTCCCTTAGGTTACTCATTAAGCTCTCCAAGGTCTTCTTAAATACAAATCAACTGAGAAGTCATATAATTTATTCTTAAAACCTCTGTCAAATGAATCAACCTGAGATTCTTGGGGGGAAGAAAAAAGAATGTCCAAAGCAAGGCAGCTCTGAATGGGAGGCAATATGGTATGATGGGAAGAGCGTAAGCCTTGGGGTTCCAGAAATCCCAATCTGAATCATGGTCCTGCAGTGTGGTCCTGAGAAAGCTATTTACTTCTCTGAGTCTCATTTCCTTATCTGTAAATAAAGATATTAATAGCTATATTGCTGGGTTCATGTAATGGGTAGAGATCATATATTGAAAACTTATAGCCCATTCAGATACACAATAAACAAATTAATGTGTTCTCTTGATACTATTATTATTATTTTATTAAATCTCAGTCTTAGATAAAGATAGTGGCAGGAAATCTGATTATGTCTTCTCAGTTCTTCTTCATCCTATATTGGAACCACGAAGCAAAAGACAGGGTGTACTATTTGACTCTAGGCTTATCTGTTCTGGTCAAATACACATTTCAGGAGGCCATCAGGACAGGGACAGATGTCTAGCTGAATCTCTCTCACTTAGACTGGATTTGGTACATAGTAAACAGTCAACTAAATGTTTGCTGCATGTTGAATGTGCGCTACATAGTCTATTTTATTAGGATTCCCAATCTAACAATCATTTAAAATGGATAAGTTGAAGATTCTTATTCTAAAATACTGCTTATTTTTGTTATCAAGGATCCCCAAGTACAAACTTCATCTAAGTTTATCTGGACTCCATCCTAAAAAGAAATTGCATCACACTAGAATTTTCTGAAACCAAGGTTGCTCTAATGACACGTTCCTTAGAGTCATATTTTAAAATAAATCAGAGCCCTTTGGGCAGAGAGACTAGGAATGCAATAGTCACACTTTCTGGATATCTTTTAGCCCCAAATTTGTATTCATAACTTCCAAATACTCGTTCTTCTTCATATAAGCTCGGCTGCCTCCGATTTTAGATCTGAAATCTTCAAAGAGGATGCAATGCCCAAAAATGCAACACTTGACAACATAGGATGGAATCAAAATCTAGTTATTGGGTGTTATTTTACTTGATTCTCAAAGGCCTCTTTATGCCTCTTGAGTCTGTGTCCTGGTATATAACTTTGGGGTGTGCAGACTTTACTGTCCTCATCCAATTGTATCTCAATTATGGCCGTTTCCTAAACGTAACACTCCTGTTACTATTACTTGAGGACCATGACAAACATACAAAAAACCGCGTTGTGGAAACACTGGAACCTTCTTATTCTGGCTTTCAACAAGAACGGTTGAAAACGCTGTGACTTGACCGCCATCTAGAGAGGCTTAGAGAGAGTGAAGTTAGCCAAAGTAATCTACTATCTTGATGGGTTCACTTCTCTCTAACCCGTTGGCTAAAACCTATAAAGAAAGGCATTTTAAACAAGAAATGTTGAAAATATTTAAATGCTAGATTGTCGTTGAGGATGGTGTCATTAATCTGGTTTTTACAAAGCAATGCGCGGCAGCTGCGTTGTTTCTAAGAGAGAAATGTTACTGTTAGCGATAGCAATCTGCTTGCCTTTGAACTGATTGTATGGATTCCTTGTAAAAATATACGTCAAAGTAATGTAATTATTATAGCTGTACATTTGGAATGCTGTAATTAAAACCGGGTGGTTGTTGGCATTAAATTCTCCAGATTGTTTGGGGTTTATTTCCTCAGAAATAGAGAGATTTCAGAATCTCTCTCTGTTGTTACATTAATCCTGACAACACTAGACGGTTTCTCCAGCTGTGTAAAATGCTTTTTCCCACCGATTGTGTCATGAAGTGGCTTCAATAAAACCGAAAGTCACAGGGAATTTAAAACATGATTTCTCTCAGAAAATCACCCTCATGTTTCCTCTGCTTAGACACCCCAAATATGTTGCTTATCTGCTGGCTTCTACTACCTGTAAATCTAAAAGAAACTGAGGAGTTCATTGTTTTTATATTACCCTAGGAATTATCAGTTACTCCAGTGCCAAGGAGTCAAAGGTTGAACTCACTGAAAAAGCCACATTAAAATTCTCTATCATTTCCACAATGGTCCTCAAACAATGTTGATAAAAGTGCTATGTTTAGGAAACAGACTAACAGAGATACAACTGGATGAGCACAGTAAATGCTGCACATCCTAAAGCTATATATTGGGACACAGAGGTAGGGGATGTACAGAGGCCTTAAAGAATCAATAAAATCCCCACGAGCTAAATCTTGATCCCACTCTGTGTTGCCAAGTATTGCATTTTTTGTGCATTGTGCCCTCTTTAAGATTTCAGATCTAAAATCTGAGGCAGCTGAGCTTATGTGAAGAAGAACGACTGTTTGGAAGATTGTGGATACAAATTTGGAGCTAAAGGATACCCAGAAAGTATGACTATTCCATTTCTCGCCTCTATGTCCAAAAGACTCTGACTTAATTTAATAAAATATAATTCTAAGAAAAGTGTCATTAAAGTACCGTTGGTTTTGGAAAATTCCAGTGCGAAGCAACTTATTTTTAGGATGGAGTCCCAGTAAACTTAGATGAAGTTTATATTTAGGGCTTCTTGATAGCAAAATTAATCAGAATTTTAGAACAGAGGTCAGCAAACTTCTTCTTGAAGATCCAGATAATAAATAGTTTTGGTTTTCTGGAAGATACGGTCATAACTACTCAACTCTGCCATTGTACCTTGAAAGCAGACTTAGACAATATGTCAAGAAATGGGTGTGGCTGTGTTTCAGTAAAGCTTTGTTTACACAGACTATTGTAGTTTGCCAACTATTGTTTTAGAGCAAGAATCTTTAACTTGCCCATTAGGGACTGAACTGTGCCCCCTCAAAATATGTTTTGTAAATCCTAAACCCCTATATACCTGTGAATGACATCATATTTACTATGTTAATAAGATGGTATCAGTGTAGAGTATGTCTTAAGCCAATCACCTCTTGAGTTATTAAAAAAAAAGCACATTAGGCACCAAACCAAACCCGTTGCCATCCAGTTAATATCGACTTATAGTGACCCTATAGGACCAATTAGAACTGCCCCATAGGATTTCCAAGGCTGTAAATCTTATGGAAGCAGACTGTGCCACATCTTTCTCCCTTGGAGCATCTGGTGGGTTTGAACTGCCAACCTTTCAGATAGCAGCCCAGTGTTTAACCACTGCACCACCGGGGCTCCTAGTAGATTAGGCACAGAGATGTGTTAGACTGACTATACAAAGGCATTCAACAACTGTGTGGATTATACCAAATTATGGACAAAATTGGAAATTCCAGAACATTCAATTGTACTCATGTGGAACCTGTACATAGACCAAGAGGCAGTCTTTCAAACAAAACAAGGGAATATTGCGTGGTTTAAAATCAGAAAATGTGTAGATCAGGAATGTATTCTTTCACCGTACAGATTCAATCTGTGCTGAACAAATAATCTGAGAAACTGGACTATGTGAAGAGAAACACAGCAACAGGACTGGAGGAAGACTCACAACCTGCGATACGTGGATGACTCAACCTTGCTTACCGATATTGAAGACGACTTGAAGCACTTACCGATGAAGATCAAAGACTACAGCCTTCAGTTTGGATTACACCTCAACATAAAGAAAACAAAAATCCTCACATCTCAACCAATAAGCAACATCATGATTAACAGAGAAAAGCCTGAAGTTGTCAAGGATTTCATTTTAGTTGGATCTGCAATCAATATCCATGGAAGTAGCAGTCAGGAAATCAAACAATATATTGCATTGGGCAAATCTGCTGCAAAAAACCTCTTTAGAGTACTAAAAAGCAAAGATGTCACTTTGATGACTAAGTTATGCCTGACCCAAGGTATAGTACCTTCATTCACCACATATGCGTGTGAAAGCTGGACAATGAATAAGGAAAACCGAAGAAGAATTGATGGTGTTGGAGAAGAATATTGAATATTTCAATTAATGGTTTAGATATCAACTGCACAATGACTTCTAGATAGGCAGGGAGATGTGTGAACAGCTAGAGTTTTTGCCAGGGGGGAGTGGAGATTGTGTTAATGTTTTTTGTTTATTTAAATATCCCTAAGAACTTAATGACCTTTAAAAACTGATCCAATAGTATATCATTATTAATAAATAAAACCGCTTTTACTAACATCTCTCAACTTTTGTGGCCAGATTGGTAACTTATCAGATATATTGCAGAGTATGGACTATACAAGTTTTGTAAGGATGTCAATATGATTAGGATACTTGTAAGACATTTGGCTTTATTGTCATGCCGATGTTCTAGAAAATCATATGTGCTATGGTACTCAGGATAGGCAATAGCTCTAATTAATTTTTTATTAGTCACTTTTAAACTATTCTCCTTTGTCTTTAAATGTCTTACAGAACTGATAAAGTAAAGGGAAGGAAACAAATTCGTAGGCCCTATACCTCAGAGCGGAGCCCTGGTGGCACAGTGGTTAAGAGCTACAGCTGCTATCAAAATTGTCAGTAGTTCAAATCCAAAAGCTACTCCTTGGAAACCCTATGGGGCATTCTTTTACTCTATCCTATAGAGTCGCTATGAGTTAGAACTGACTCGACAGCAATGGGTTTATACCTTAGAGCCAGAATAGATACAGAAAAACAAATGAGAATTTTCAATTTAATTGATTTACTTTCTATCCACTCTTTTGGTATTTCATGAATCCCATTTTATTTTTATGGACATCTTGGCTCCTCTGTTCATGTGGCCCACAGCTTGTGATTTGTTTAACTTTCTCAAAAAGCTGGCTCCTGTGTCTTTTCCTCTTGCCCTTAAAAACCTGTTGGGTCCAATTCTCTTTCTACTTTTACCCCTCAAAGAAGATTCTTTACCTCAGTTTCTGATTTTGACCAAAGCTCCTTTGCCCGATGACCCCAAATTAATCACAACTGCCTTGATGATTCCCTGCTGGCATTTCCACAAACTTGGCAGAACTCTATAGAGTAAAAAATAAATAAATAAATAAAATGTGAGGCTGGTTTTGACAGGAAGGCTAACCTAGAGATTCCCTGGGCAATGATAACAGCATGTATATGACCGATAGAGCACGATGAGAATTACAGAAGTTAATGATAGGTAATCAAACCTCATGATAAAGCACCTAGTGATCCCACAGTTTTGATAATATTGTGGATCAAATCATCTTCCGAAAGAGCAGGGGAAATATGGTGACTGTATCTCTTTAATGAAGCCCACACACTTCGGTGTCATCACGTTTTAACAGATATTTGGGTGCCTACTCTATGGACAGCATAGAATAATATTAGTGGGGTCTTTTGGTTTTCAACTGATGAAACATGTTTTCAAGGCTCAGAATATCCAAAGAACCTTTTGACTCATCTTCATCTCTTCATAGCAGTTTAATACGGTAAGATCTTCAATAGTAAAGGAAACTATGACAACCCACAACTCATTCGAGAAACACTTATGAAGCACCTATTCTGTGTTTAATCTAGCTGCAGACACTATAGGGAGGTCCAAACCAAAACCAAACCCATTGTCGTTGAGTCAGTCCTGACTCACACCAACCCTATAGGACAGAGTAGAACTGCCCCATAGGGTTTCCAAGGAGCAGCTGGTGGATTCCAGCTGCCAACCTTTTGGTTAACAGCCAATCTCTAAACCACTGTGCCACCTAGGGCTCAGGGCATGAACAAATCGGTTCCTGACTTCAGCAATCTCCAGCTTAGAGAGGGGACTGGGAGAGAGAGAAGAGATAACATTTATTGAAAAACGATGAAGGTCTTTGTCATGGATTGAACTGTATCCCCCAAAAATATCTGTCAACTTGGCTGGGTCATGATTCCCAATATTGCATGATTGTGTACCATTTTGTAATCTGATGTGATTTCCATACGTGTTGTAAACTCAATCACTATGATGTAATAAAATGGATTAGTGGCAGTTATACTGATGAGGTATGTAAGATTGGATAGTGTCTCAAGTCAATCTCTTTTGAGATATAAAAGAGAGAAGCAAACAGAGACACATGGCAACCTCATACCACCAAGAAAGCAGTGCCAGGAGCAGAGTGTGTCCTTTGGACTTGAGGTTCCTACTCAGAGAAGCTCCCAGACCAAAGGAAGATTGATGACACAGACCTTCTTCCAGAGCCGACGGAGAAAGTGTTCCCCTGGAGCTGACACCCTGAATTTGGACTTGTAGCCTACTGGACCATGAGAGAATAAACTTATCTTCGTTAAAGCCATCCACTCTTGGTATTTCCGTTAGAGCAGTACTAGATGACTAAGACAGAATTTGGTACTGGGAGAGTAGGGTGCTGCTCTAACAGATACCTAAAATGTGGAAGCGGTTTTGAAACTGTGAATGGATAGAGGACCAGCAGCAGCAGAAAACCAGCAGCAACAGAACCAGGAGACCAGAGCCAGATGGCACTGGAGCTGACCCACGGAGCAAGAGAGCTGACTGTCTGTGCACAGGAGGCTTCCTGGAGGAGGGGGTACCTCCAGGCACTTATTGGTGAGCTAGGCTTGCCGACCAACAGAACAAGAGAGCTGAGTGCCTGTGCGCAGGAGGTTTCCTGGTGGAGTGAGGTACCTCCGGGAACTTATTGGTGGAGCTACACAGCTTTGGAACACTTGCCTCAACAGGGCAGATGCAGGCCTGAGGCCCAAGGGTCAAGAGGCTACAGGAAGCAGAAGCTGAAGAGACAAGGAACACAAGAAGCCAGCTGCCTCAGTCTCAAAAGGTACAGCCATGACCTCAGGGGTTTCAAATGTGGAGCCATGGCCTGTGGTGTTTCTGTGGGTGGAGTTGTCATTCTGATGGACAAGGAGAATGGTGTGCCTAAAGCCAAGGGAGCAGAGTGGGCCTGGAAGTCGGAGCTGAAGCCCAGGGCCAAGAGGCCTCCACTCAGAATCCAGAGACTGTGGCCAATACCTAAAGTCTGGAGGGCAGGACTATTACACAAATGGTCTCAGGGAACAGAGGATTATCTTTAAGCCTTGAGAGCTAATGTAATGTCTTCGGCTGACTTGCTTGGTGCCTGTTATCCCTTCTTTTCCTCCAGTTTCTCCCATTTGTAATGGAAATATCTAGCTTGTGCATGTTCTACTATTGTATCTTTGGAAGCAGGTAACTTGTAGATTTCACAGATGAAGAAGAATTTTTGGATTTTGGACTTGGAGTTAAGACTCTTGCTATGATATGATGGCGTGAATATGTTTTGCATGTTGCAAGGACATGAATGTTTGGATGCCAAAGGGTGGAGTGTCATGGATTGAATTGTGTCCCCCAAAAATATCTGTCAGCTTGGCTGGGTCATGATTCCCAGTATTATATAATTGTGTACCATTTTGTAATCTGATGTGATTTCCTAATGTGTTGTAAATTCAATCACTATGACGTAATACGACGGATTAGCGGCAGTTATAGTGATGAGGTCTACAAGATTGGATAGTGTCTTAAGCCAGTCTCTTAGATGACTAAGACAGTCTTTCACAAATGTTCTCATTTACTCTTAACAATAATCTTGGAATGTATGAAGCCTCATCTTTGTATTATGGAGACAGTACTGAGTAGTTAAGTAGCACTCCCGAGGCCACAAGGCAGCAAGAAGAGGAGCAGGGATTTCCACTCAGGCCTATCCTACTCACAGTCTGTCCACTTCCTGTACATGACAGTGGTCACTCAAAGGCAGAGAGAAAGAAGTGTCACAGAGGAAGGATTATTGGAATTCACAGTGGTGTGCCTTTATGGAGGAGAGAGCAATTATGAACAAAATAGGCAAAATACATGTATTTAACATAAACAAATGAAGGGGAAAGATAAAGGGAGAACATCCAGTCTTTTAAACTGGAAATCATGTTATCTTTTACCATCCCTAAGGAGGTAAAACACACTGAAAAACAGACTGAATAAAACGGAAAAACATTCATACTTGATTAAAGCAGAACTTCTCTTAGAAGTTGGTTTTTATTGATTTCTGCTTCTCCAAAGCCTGACTCCTGATATGTGCTCCATCTAGATATCAACAGCTGTGAAGATGCCAGGGTGAAAATCCCAGCGCAGCACAGTTACTTCCGTGTTTAGATTGTCATGGAAGTTTGTTTCCTGTGGTCCTTTTCATAGGCATGGTTTATGGGAGAATGCCAATTGTAAAACAGAAGCTAAATTTTAAAGTGTATCTCATGGTTTATATAGAATTTGGTCACAGGATAATAATAATAATCTAAAATCAGCTTAGAGATAAACATAAATAAATACTTTTATACCTCATGTTTACTTATCTATCACCTTATGCCGCCATTACTAATCTAAGAGTGTGTGTGTGTGTGTGTGTGTGTGTGTGTGTGTGTAAATGGTTGAATTTTTCATTATCTAAGCAAAATTATTTTTCCTGAGAGTATTTTAAGTTTGATAATGCTAGAAAATGTACTAAACATGTGAAAAAAAATTGGGAACAGTTTCTGGTGGATTGGAGCTGGTGTATTTATACCAGCTTGCACCTAGTATCCGACGTTAAGTTTTGATTCTTTGGGCACTTGACTAACTGGTAACTCCTAGGCTTCACAATCTGACAATCACTCACATTGGGCAATGTCTTAGTTTATTAGTGCTGCTATAACAGAAAAAACCCAAGTGGGTGGCTTTAAAGAGCAGAAATTTATTTTCTCACAGTGTAGGAGGCTAGAAGTCCAAATTCAGGGGACTGGCTGTAGGGAAAGGCTTTCTCGGTTGGCTCTGGGGGAAGGTCCTTGTCTCTTTTCAGCTTCTGTTCTTTGGCTCCTTGGAGATCTTCCTGTGGTGTGTATCTTCCCTTCCATTCGTCCTTCCTTCTCTGTGACTGCTGTTGTTGTTAGGTGCCCTCGAGTCAGCTCCGACTAATAGTATGTTATGTACAACAGAACGAAACACTGCTCAATCCTGTGCCATCCTCACAATACTTGCTACGTTTGAGCCCATTGTTGCAGCCACTGTGTCTATCTGTTTCATTGAAGGTCTTCCTCTTTTTTGCTGACCCTCTACTTTACCAAGCATGATGTCCTTCTCCAGGGACTGGTCCCTCCTGATAACATGTTCAAAGTATGTGAGACGAACTCTCACCATCCTTGCTTCTAAGGAGCATTCTGGCTGTACTTCCTCAAAGACAGATTTGTTTGTTTTTCTGGCAGTCGATACTACAGTCAATATTCTTCTCCAACATAATTCACATATGTCAATTCTTCTTTGGTCTTATTTTATTAGTGTCGAGCATTCCCATGGTTATGAGGCAATTAAAAATACTATGGCTTGGGTCAGGCACACCTTAGTCATCAAAGTGACATCTTTGCTTTTTAACACTTTAAAGAGGTGTTTTGCAGCAGATTTGCCCAATGCAATATATTGTTTGATTTCCTGACTGCTACTTCCATGGATATTGATTGCAGATCCAACTAAAATGAAATCCTTGACAACTTCAGTCTTTTCTCTGTTAATCATGATGTTGCTTATTGGTTGAGATGTGAGGATTTCTGTTTTCTTTATGTTGAGGTGCAATTCATACTGAAGGCTGTAGACTTTGATCTTCATCAGTAAGTGCTTTAATCATCTTCACTTTCGGCAAGCAAGGTTGTGTCATCTGCATATCACAGGTTGTTGATAAGTCTTCCTCCAATCCTGACGCCAGATTCTTCTTCATATAGTCCAACTTCTAAGATTATTTGCTCAGCATAGAGATTGAATAAGTATGGTGAAAGGATACATCCCTGATGCACACCTTTCCTGACTTTAAACCACACAGTATCCCCTTGTTCTATTCAATGCCTGTCAGTTTCCTCTTGAGCAAAATTAAGTGTTCTGGAACTCCCATTCTCTGCAATGTTATCCATAATTTGGTATGATCCACACAGTTAAATGCCTTTGCAAAGTCAATAAAACACAGGTAAGCATTTTCTGGTATTCTCGCTTTCAGCCAAGATTCAACTGGCATCAGCAATGATATCCCTCGTTCTTCTGAATCCAGCTTGAATTTCTGGCGGTTCCCTGTCGGTGTATGGCTACAGCCATTTCTGAGTTATCTTCAGCAAAATTTTGCTAGCATGAGATACTAATGATACTGTTCGATAATTTCCACATTCTATCGGATCACCTTTCTTTGGAATAGGCATGAACATGGATCTCTTCCAGTCAGTAGGCCAGGTAGCTGTCTTCCAAATTTCTTGGTATAGACAAGAGAGGGCTTCCAGCATTGCATCTATTTGTTGAAGCATGTCAATTGGTATTCATCAGTTCCTTGAGCCTTGCTTTTCGCCAAGGCCTTCAGTGCAGCTTGGATTTCTTCAGTCCTTTAGGTTCTTGATCATCTGCTACCTCTTGAAATGGTTGAACACTGACGAATTGAGTGATGCAGGAATCATCAAAAGAAGATGAAAAAAATACACAGTCACAGAGGTTGTAATTACTATCCTCATTTTACAGATATAGAAACTGAAGAAAAATGATTAAGTTAAACTTACCCAAGGGCAAACAGCTTCTAACACAGTTCAGGATGGAACTAGGCAGTCTCGCTCCAAAGTTCAAATTCTTAACACTATGCTCCTGGGCAGACCCCTGGAGGCACCTAATATCTTAGGTTCTCAGCAACCAGTTTAGCAGATGCCTGTCCATTGTTCTGGTGACACAGTGGTTAAGAGATCAGCTGCCAGCCGAAAGGTCTGCAGTTTGAATCCATCAGCTGCTCCTTGGAAACCCTATGAGGCCAATCTGCTCTGTCCTACAGGGTCACTATGAGTCCGAATCAACTCGACAGTAATGGGTTTGGTTTTGGTTTGGTATCCATTGTTCTAAAACAAAAAATCTTCAAAAATAGCAAGTTAGCTAGATCCAACATCTTTCTAATATGGTCCTGTAAAGAAAGAACTGTGGGTGAGTGAATAAGGGGAAAGCCTTTACCATTAAAACGTTAATAATGCTACACAAATTTTTCCTAAAGCCTATGATGAGTATTTTGCCTTAGAACAGCATGAACAAACTTCTGTGTGTCTTTAAACTAATCCATAATTCAGTGTAATATAAAATGTACCACAACTTAGTGTCCTGAAAACTTACAAAATAGGTCATAAACACATAAAGAGGCAAACTCTGTCTACTACCTAGGCCACAAGAAACTGAACTGTGGGGGTTAGAACCAACCAAAGACCTTAACTCAAACTGGTTAAGCAGCAACTATAAATTCTTCTTTAAAATGTTCATTGTTTAAAGAGTAAATAATGGAGACAAATCTATCTGCCTTTTTTCAGTTAGGCAGTTAACCAGTGTTACATAAATTTTTATCAACAAGTTCACCAAAGGTTTAAAGAAAGAACTCAGGCAAGTGAATGCAATGTATTTCCAAACTTAATCATTTTTGAAGAGCTACATTTTAACCAAAGTTTTGTTTTTTCATATATGCCCTCTCCTTTTCACAGGGGATCTCTTTTAGAAAACATTTTCAAACAATTTTCCAGTAATAATGATCTTCAATCTTCAAATTATGGTTTCAGTCTTGTTCAAAGAATTCTTCCAACTGAATCATTCTGCATTGTTATGCAACTGGAAGGAGGAACAATTGCCCCCATGGTATCCAAACACTCTATATTGGCCCTGATTTGGGCTTGCTGCCAGATTAAATGCAGTAGTAGCTCAAAGCATACCAATCCTTCAAGCAAAAAAAAAGCTCCACTGAATTCCCATTGCCTTCACAATGTGATCAAACTAGTTATCCCAGTCTTTACAGAATACCATGATCCCATTTTCATATGTAATTCTCATCACTCCCTTCTTTGTTCCCTTCATGCCAATTAAAGGAAACTTTCTGATTTTCTTTTTTATTGTTGTAGTTTAAGTGAAAGTTTACAATTTAATTTAGTCTCTCACACAAAAATTTATACATACATTGTTATGTGACCCTAATTGTTCTCCCTGTACTGTGACAGCACACTCCTCCTTTCCATCCAGGATTTCCCATGTCCATTCAAGCAGCATCTTAACCTCTCTGCCTTCTCTTCTCACCTCTGAACAGAAGCTGCCCATTTACTCTCATGTATCTACTTGAGCTAAGAAGCACACTCTTCACAAGCATCATTTTATGTCCCACAGCCCAGTCCAATCTTTTTTTTTTTTTATTGTACTTCAGGTGAAGGCTTACAGAACAAACAGTTTCTCATGAAACAGTAGTACACATATTGTTTTATGGCATTGGTTAACTACCCCACCACATGTCAACCCTCTAAATTCTCAAACTTTTTTTTGGTGAAAATACACATAGCCAAAGATACACCATTTCAAAAATTTCTACATGCACACTTCAGTGACATTGACTACGCTCTTCCAACTGTGCTGTTATTCTCACTTAAGATGGAGGCTTACAGAACAAAATAGTTTTTCATTTAACAGTTACTACACATGTTGCCATATGACAATGGCTAACAATCTCACAACACATCAACAATATCCTTACTCAACCTTGGGTTCCCTATCACCAGCTTCCTTGTCCCCTTCTGCCTTCTGGCCCTTGTCACTGGACTACTGTACCTCATTAGTCCCATTCAGTTTTATGGGGCTGTCCACTTCCAGGCTGAACGGTGAACCTCGGAGATAACTTCACCACTGAGCTAAAAGGGTGTCTGGGGGCCATACTCTCAGGGTTTCTCCAGTCTCCTTTAGGCCAGTAAATCTGGTCTTTTTTTTGTGAGTTAGAATTATGCTCTACATCCTTCTCCAGCTCTGTCCAGAACCCTCTGTTGTGATCCTGGTCAGAGCAGTCAGTGGTGGTAGCCGGGCACCATCTAGCTGTACTGGACTCAGTCCGGTGGAGGCCTTGGTAGCTGTGGACAATTAGTCCTTTGGACTAATCTTTTCCTTGTATCCTGTTCTCTTCATTCTCCCTTGCTCCCGAAGGGATAGACCAGTGGAGTATCTTAGATGGCTGCTCACAGGCTTTTAAGACCCCAGACACTACTCACCAAGGTAGAATGTAGAACATTGTCTTTATGAACTGTGTTATGCCAACTGAGCTAGATGTTCCCTGAGACCATGGTCCCAACAGCCCTCCACCCAGCAATTCAGTCCCTCAGGGAGTTTGATGTGTCTATGGGGCTTCCATGAACTTTCCTTGTACAAGTTGTGCTAGTTTCCCCTGTATTGTGTACTGTCTCACCCTTCACCCAAGATACCACTTATCTATTGCCTATTTAGTATTTCTCCCCCCCACCCCTCCCATCCCTGGTGACCAACAAAGATTGTCACATTTTGTGTGTGAACTTTTTCATGGGTTTTTACAATAGAGGTCTCATACAATATTTGTCCTTTGGTGATTGACTTATTTCACTCAGCATAATTTCCTCCAGTTTCATCCATGTTATGAGATGCTTCACAGATTCATTGTTGTTCTTTCTCGTTGCATAGTACTCCATTGTGTGTATGTCCCATAGTTTGTTTATCCATTCATCTGTTGATGGACATCTAGGTTGTTTCCGTCATTTTGTTTGTGAACAATGCTGCCATGAACATAGGTGTGAATATGTCTATTCGAGTGACAACTCTTATTTCTCTAGGATATATTCCTAGGAGTGGGATTGCTGGATCAAATGGTATGTCTATTTCTAGCTTTCTGAGGAAGCGCCATATCAGCTTTCAAAATGGTTGTATCATTTTGCATTCCCACCAGCAATGCGTAAGAGTTCCCATCTCGCCGCAGCCCCTCCAACATTTCTTATTTCCAGTATTTTTGATTTGTGCCAGTAATGCTGTGGTGAGATGGTATCTCATTGTGGTTTTAATTTGCATTTCTCTAATGGCTAGTGATTGCAAGCATTTCCTCATGTGTCTGTTGGCCATTTGAATGTCTTCTTTGGTGAAGTGTCTGTTCATTTCCTTTGCCCATTTTTTAATAAGATTATTTGTCTGTTTGTTGTAGAGATATGGATTTTCTTATAGATTATGGAGATTCGACCTTTGTCTGACTGTACTGTCCAAAAATTTTTTCCCAATCTGTAGGTTCTCTTTTTACTCTTTTGGTGAAGTCTTTTTAAGAGCATAGGTGTTTGATTTTCAGAAGATCCCAGTTATCTAGCTTATCTATTGGGGTTTGTGCGTTGATAGTTATGGTTTGTATCCTGTTAATGCCGTGTATTAAGGCCTGAAGTGTTGGTCCTATTTTTTCTTCTATGAACTTTATAGTTTTAGGCTTTATATTCAGGTCTTTGATCCATTTTGAAGTAGTTTTTGTATACGGCGTGAGGTATGGGTCCTGTTGCATTATTTTGCAGATGGATATCCAGTTTTGCCAGCACCATTTGTTAAAAAGACTGTCTTTTCCCCATTTGATGGACTTTGGGCCCTTGTCAAAGATCAGGTGACCGTAGGTGGATGGATTTACATCTGGGTTCTCAATTCTGTTCCATTGGTCAATGTATCTGTCATTGTACCAGTACCAGGGTGTTTTGACTACTGTAGCTGTATAGTAGGTTCTGAAGTCAGGTACTGTGAGACCTCCAATTTTATTCCTCTTCAGTAGTGCTTTACTTATTCGGGGCTTCTTCTCTTTCCATATAAAGATAATGATTAGTTTTTCCATCTCTTTGAAGAATGTTGTTGGTATTTGGATAGGGATTGCATTGAATTTGTAAATTGCTTTGGGTAGAATTGTAATTTTCTCAATGTTGAGTCTGCCTATCGATCAGCATGGTATGTTTTTCCATTTATGTAGATTTCTTTGGGTTTCATGCAGTAGTGTTCTGTAGTTTTCTTTGTATAGGTCTTTTACATCCCTGGTCAGATTTATTCCTAAGTATTTTATCTTTTAAAGGGCTATTATAAATGGTATTGTTTTCCTGATTTCCTTTTCATCTTTCTCCTTATTGGTGTATAGGAATCCAACTGACTTTTGAATGTTTACCTTGTATCCTGCTACTCTGCTGAATCTTTCTATTAGTTCCAGTAGATTTCTCGTGGAGTCTTTAGGGTTTTCTATGTATAGTATCATATCATCTGCAAACAGGGACAGTTTAACTTCTTCATTACCAATTTGGATGCCCTTTATTTCTTTTTCTTGCCTTATTGCTGTAGCTAGAACTGCCAGCACAATGTTAAATAGGAGTGGTGATAAAGGGCATCCTTGTCTTGTTCCTGTTTTCGAGGGAAATGTTTTCAGCCTCTCTCCATTAAGAATGATGTTGGCCGTTGGTTTTGCATAGATGCCCTTTATTATGTTGAGAAATTTCCCTTCTATACCTATTTCACTGAGAGTTTTTATAAGGAATGGGTGTTGGACTTTGTCAAATGCCTTTTCTGTGTCAATTAAGATGATCATGTGATTCTTTTCTTTCCTTTTATTTATGTGGTGGATTACCCTGATGGATTTTCTAATTTTGAACCATCCTTGCATACCTGGTATGAATCCTACTTGGTCATGGTGTATCATTTTTTTGATATGATGCTGAATTCTATTGGCTAGAATTTTGTTGAGAATTTTTGCATCTATATTCATGAGAGATATTGGTCTGTGATTTTCTTTTTTTGTGATGTCTTTCCCTGGTTTTGGTATCAGCGTTATGCTGGCTTCATAGAATGAATTTGGAAGTGTTGCTTCCTCTTCTATGCCCTGAAATAGCTTGAGTAGTACTGGTACAAGCTCTTCTGTAAATGTTTTGTAGAATTCTCCAGTGAAGCCATCTGGGCCAGGGCTTTTTTTGGTTGGGAGGTTTTTTACTACCTTTTCAATCTCTTCTCTTGTTATGGGTCTGTTCAGATTTTCAATATCACTTTGTTGTAGTTTGGGTAGGCCGTGTGTTTCTAGAAATTTATTCATTTCCTCAAGGTTTTCAAATTTGTTGGAATATAGTTTTTCATAATATTCTGTTATAATCCTTTTTATTTCAGTTGGGTCTGTTGTAATGTCCCCCATTTCATTTCTTATTTGGGTTATTTGTGTCCTCTCCTGTTTTTCTTTTGTCACTCTGGCCAGTGGTTTGTCGATTTTGTTGATTCTTTCAAAGAACCAACTTTTGGTTTTGTTGACTCTTTCTAATGTTTTTCTGTTCTTTATTTCATTTACTTCTGCTCTGATCTTTACTATTTCCTTTCTTCCGGTAGCGGTGGGTTTTTTTTTTTTTTTTTTTTTTTTTTTTTTTTTTTTTGCTGTTCTCTATTTGCTTGAGTTCTGTAGTTAATGTTTTGATTTTGCCCCTTACTTTTTTTTTGACATGTGCACCCATGCTATAAATTGTCCTCTGAGGACTGCCTTTGCTGTGTCCCAGAGGTTTTGGTATGATGTGTTTTCATTCTCATTTGATTCTAGGAATTTTTTGATTCCATCTCTGATTTCTTCTATTACCCAGTGATGTGTAAGCAGGGTATTATTCAGTTTCCATGTAATTGATTTTTTTTTTTCCTTGCTCTTTCTATTGTCAATTTCTACCTTGATGGCACTGTGGTCAGAGAAGATACTTTGAATTATCTCAACGTTTTGGATCTTGTGGAGGATTGCTCTGTGGCCTAAGATGTGGTCTAATCTGGAGAACGGTCCATGTGCATTGGAAAAGAATGTGTACTTTGCAGTGGTTGGATGGAGTGTTCTGTATATGTCTATGAGGTCAAGTTGGCTGATTGTGCCCTTTAGGTCTTCTGTATCTTTGCTGAGTTTCTTCTTAGTTGTTCTGTCCTTTACTGAGAGTGGTGTGTTGAAGTTTCCTATTATCCTTGTGGATCTGTCAATTTCTCTTTTCAGTGTTGTTAGAGTTTGTTGTATGTATTTTGGAGCCCTGTCATTGGGTGCGTAGATGTTTATTATGGTTATGTCTTCATGATGGATCGTCCCCTTAATCATTATATAGTGTCCTTCTTTGTCTTTTATGGTAGATTTTGTTTTAAAGTCTATTTTATCTGCGATTAGAATTGCCACTCCTGCTCTTTTTTGGTAGTTGTTAGCTTGATATTTTTTTTCAACTTTTGACTTTTAATAAATTCACATCTTTGTTTCTAAGGTGTGTCTCTTGTAGACAGCATATTGATGGATCCTGTTTTCTTATCCATTCTGTCACTCTCTGTCTCTTTATGGGTGCATTGAGTCCATTTACATTCACTGTAATTATTGATAGATGTGAGTTTGTTGCTGTCATTGTGTAGTGCTTTTTTTTTGTGATGCTGAAGTTTTCTTTGTTCTTCTTACTCTCTTGTGCTGAGTTACTATTGTTTGTGGATTTTTTTTTTAATTTCTTTTGTTTTTGTAGGTTTTGTTTCTGCTGAGCCTTTTATGTTTTTTTTTTTTTATGTTGGTTAACTTTCTTTGTGGTTACCATGAATTTTACCCTTAACTTTCTAAGTTTGAAGCAGTCTACCATTACTTGGTATCGCCTTAACTTCCTCTCCATTAGAACGTTCTATACCTATGCCGTTTATTCCCTCTTTCATTGTTTTGATGTTGTCATTTACTGATTAACTGCTCTGATTCCCTGTTGTATTTCTTTTGGTTTTGGATAGTCCTCGAGAGTTCATTTCCTAGATTGGTATCTGGCTAGTATGATCCTGCATCCTAGATTCTGCCTGTGAGCTGTGTTTGTCCTCAGATTGATGAACTGTCTTTAATAATTCTTGTAAGTTTGGTTTGACTTTTACATATTCCCTTAATTTCTGTTTATCTGGAAATGACCTAATTTCACCATCAAATTTGAACGAGAGTTTTGCAGGATACTTTATTCTTGGCTGGCAATTTTTTTTCTTTCAAGATTTTATATATGTCATCCCATTGCCTTCTTGCCTGCATGGTTTCTGCCAAATAATCTGGGCTTAGTCTTATTGTTTCTCCTCTGTATGTGACTTCTTGTTTTTCATGAGCTGCTCTCAGGATTCTTTGTTTGTCTTTGGTTTTGGTGAGTGTGATTATGATATGCCTTGGTGATTTTCTTTTGGGGTCTCTCCTATATGGGGTTCGTTGAGCTTCTTGGATGGACAGCTTTTCATCTTTCATGATATTGGGGAAGTTTTTTGTCAGCAGTTCTTCAATGATCCTCTCTGTGTTTTCTGTTTTCTCCCCCTGTTCTGGAATTCCAATCACTCAAAAATTTTTGCTTTTGATTGTATCCCACATAACTCTCAGGGTCTCTTCATTTTTCTTTGTTCTTTTTTTTCTGAGTTTTCCTGAAACAGAGTTGTAGCCAAGTGTTTGTCTTCAATTCCACTGATCCTGTCTTCCACCATTTCAAATCTGCTTCTCAGCCCTTCTGTGACACCGTCCATTTCTGAAATCTTGTTGTTTATCTTTTGGATTTCTAATTCTTGTCTTTGTATAATTTCTAGTTGTAAATTTATTTTTGGCATTTTGTTCCTGCATTATTTTCCTGAATTCTTCCAAGTTTTTGTCTGTATTTTCCATGAATTTGTCTATTTTTCCTCATGTTTGTCAGCTTTTTGCCTCAGCTCTTGGAGAATTCTGAGTATTAGAGATTTGAATTCCCTAACAGTTAGTTCTAGTGCATTTTCTTCCACTGGAAAGTCATCTGGTGTTTTATTTTGGACACCTACTGGAAGCATCCTGTCCTATTTTTGTAAATGTTTTGATATTGTCTGCTGTCTTTGGGGCATTTAGTAGTTATTTTTCTCATTTATTGATTATAGATTTGTTTGTTTTGTCCCTTTTTTTTTTTTTTAATTTGACTATGTCTGCGCAGGCAGACTGTGTGTTCTTTGTTGTTTGCTCGTCTGTGGGCAAAATACTTTTCACCTCCCTCTCCAATTGGCAGGGTCAGTCACTCAGATATGGTACAGCAGGGCAGATCTAGCTGAAGAGGAGTTACTGGGACGGGTTGTTTGTGGCACTTACTACAGCCACCAGGGTGGGTCGGTACTCAATGCAGGGCAGGTTCCAGTAGGCTGTGCCTGTGCTGCTTGGTGGTGTGATGTTAGGCAAGACATTAGATGTGGAGATGTTAGGTGTTAGATGTTAGATGTTAGGTGTGGAGATGTTAGGTGTTAGATGTTAGGTGTTTATGTAGCAGGGAGATTGTTATGTGTGGAGCTAAGACAGATATGGGAGAGAGAAGAGAGGAACAGGAGCCAAAAACATACAAACAAACAAAAAAGAATGCTAGGGGAGCTTGGCTTTGGAGTGGAGAGATGAGAGACTATGAAATGGAGAAAAACAGAAAGGGGAAGAGGAAGAAAATAAAAGAATGAATAAATAAAATCGGAAAGGTTAAAGAACCGCAAAGTTCCCAGGGATCGCACCAGTGCAGCTATGAGGTCTGGGGAAGTCGCTCTCAGGTGTTGCAGTACAGCCTGGCTAGAAGGCGTAGAGGTATACAACGCCAGGTATTCAGGGAACAGAAAGAGAAGGAAGATATAGAGAGACGAGAAACTGAGTAATGAAGAAAGACAAAAAGGGAAAAAGAGGGAAAAGAAAACAAAGCTAATTTAAAAAAAAGAACAAGAAAAGCCCCTCAAAAAACAGAAGAAAAAGAAAACAACGAAAAAGAAATTCTCTCAGGGATCCCTTGCACGTCTGTGCAAGCTGAGGGGGTAGTCTCCTTGCCACACAGCACCGTCTGGGCAGAAAGGGCTCCCAACTCAAGAAAAGAAAACAAACAAACAATTCAAAACAAACAAACAAAAGCCCCAGGGTCCCACCAGCGCGGTAGCCCAGATCGGGAAGCAGCTCCACACTCGAATGGAGCTCCACAGCCCCTCAGGAAGAAGCAAAGATGGTGCATGGAGCCAGGTATTTGAGCAAAAGGAGGGGGAGGTGATGCGAGGTACGGAAGAAATCAAAAGAAGCAGAAAAAAAAGCAATACCAGCAGCTAACAAATGGCACTCAGAGAGCCAGCCAGTGTGGGCTGGTGGAATCCAAGCAGCTGGTATTTCTCGAGCAAGAAGCTGTGTCCGCGGGAAGCAGAGGGGGCCAAGTGTGGGCGAAGAAGGGCAGGGAGTGGGAAAGCACACACTACAAACCACCAGAGCTCTGCAGTCCCTCAGGAAGAAGCAAAGATGGCACACGGAGCCAGGTATTTGAGCGAAAGGTGGGGGAGGTGGTGAGAGGTAAGGAATAAATCAAAAGAAGCAGAAAAAAGCAACACCAGCAGCCAACAAATGGCACTCAGAGAGCCGGCCCATTCGGGTGTGTGGAATCCAAGCAGCCAGTGTTTCCTGGACAAGAGATTGTGGCCACAGGAAGCAGAGGAGGCCGAGTGGGGGTGAAGAAGGGTGGGGTGTGGAAAAGCATATATCGCAAATTACCAGTTGTTTTGCCTCCCACTGGAAGCTCCGTGAAGCTGCTTTCTCGTACCCCACTTGCTAATCTCCAATAGGAGTCCAAGATGGCGGTTCCATGCTGCGTTAGCTGGTAGGGGACCTCGGCATGAATCTCTCCTCGCTCTCCATTCTCTGTCAGTTTTCTCACTCCATTTGGTGCTTGGCTGAGTTCATTATCTCTTCATTTGATGTTTTAGGGTTTCAGGATTGTTGTTTTCTCTGTTCGGCTTAGTTTCTCGGATCTTTGCTGTGGAGGGATGGCGTGGTGTTTCTGCCCAGAGCGCCATTTTGCCGGAAGTAAAAAAAAAACCAGTGCAATCTTTGTCTGAAGAGTTGGCTTCAGGAATTGTTTTAGTTCTGGGTTGACAGAGAGTCCAGGGGTCATGCTTTCTGGGGTTCCTCCAGTCTCAGTCAGACCATTAAGTCTGGTCTTTTTACTAGAATTTGAGTTCTGTATCCCACCTTTCTCCTGTTCCATCAGGGGCTCTCTATTGTGTTCCCTGTCAGGGTGGTCATTGGTGGTAGCTGGGCACCATCTAGTTCTTCTGGTCTCAGGTTGATGCAGTCTCTTGTTTATGAGGCCCTTTCTGTCTCCTTGACTGAAACTCTATAATTTCCTATACGTGCCCTGCTTTTTTCTCATTTCCATCCTTATGTTCATGCTGTGCCTTTCACTTCAAGTATATATTCTTCAGAGTCCAGCTCAAATACAATTTCTTCCAAAAACATAGCAAAGCAAACATTAAAATCTCCCTTTTTTCTCCTAGCAATTTGGATAGGTGTCTGACTTCCCTACTGGACTATAAGCTCTTCAAAGGCAGTCATCTTTCTATTCTTTAAAGAGCAATGCTTTAGAAATAGCATGTATTTCATAAATATTAAATGAAAGATTGAATGTTTGGTCAATGGAATGTTTGGATAAATGTTTGGTCAATCCACCTTCCACATACCTGTAGACTTAGTTTTGTTTTGTTTTTCTCTCTTTCCTTTGGTATTCACACAGTTATCCTCTTTATCTGTACTATTTGAATTCCTAAGAGAAGTCTCTTCTTCCAGACTCTTCCTATCCTTGCCCAAGTGTATCCTTCATACTGTGACTTAGGTTTCTCTCCAGTGTGTGGGCATGTACACACACACACAAACAGACACTCACATTACCCGTTGCCCTGGAGTCGATTCCAACTCATGGCAACCCCATGTATGTAAGAGTAGAACAGTGCTCCATAGGGTTTTCAATGACTGATTTTCCTGAAGTAGCTCCCCAGGCCTTTCTTCCAAGGGGCCTCTGGATAGACTCGAACCTCTAACCTTTCTGGATGGACTCGAGCCTCCAAATGTTTGGTTAGCAGGCAAGTGCACTGACCATTTACACTACTCAGGGACTCCACACACATATTTGTCCTGAATTAAAATGTGCAGTGGTTTTCCATTTCCTAGATCCCCTTTACAACTCTCATCCATATCCGTTTGTCTTCATGGGAAGTAACAGTTTACTAATGCTTCTTACAAAAATACTCTTAGTAAGTTATCTGGTTAAAAACAAGTTTGTGTGCATATAATGTATCTCATAATCATCAAAGATAGCTGAATAAAAAGTAATGTCTACTTTACAAGAAGTGGCTTTTATGGTGCCCAGCTACCACCAACGACCAACCTGACAGGAAACACAACAGAGAGTCCCTGATGGAACAGGAGAAAGGTAGGGTGCAGAACTCAAGTTCTAGTAAAAAGACCAGACTTAATGGTCTGACTGAGACTGGAGGAACCCCAGAAAGCATGACCCTTGGGTTCTGTATCAGCCCAGAACTAAAACAATTTCTGAGGCCAACTCTTCAGACAGATATTGGACTGGGCTGTGGGACATAAACTGATACTCGTGAGGAGTGTGCCTCTTAGCTCAAGTAGATACAAGAGACTAAATAGGCAGCTTCTGTCTGGAGGTGAGATGGGAAGGCAGAGAGGGTTAGGAGCTGGTTGAATAGACATGAGGAATCAGAGGTGGAAAGGAGGAGTGTGCTGTCACAGTATGGAGAGAACAATTAGGGTCCCATAACAATGTATGTATAAATTTTTGTATGGGAAAACAAAATCAGTGGCTTTTGTTACACAGTCCGAGGAGGCCTAGGCGTTTGGGTTGTATGCTCTAACATCTTGGGTTCTTTATCTGCATGACAAATTCTTATTTTTAAAGTTCCAGGTCAGATGTCACCTCCTCTGTGAAAGCTTTCTTGGCTTCTTCAGTCACGTACAGGTCCCTTCCTCCATCTCCTGCACATTTTTGCCATGTATTTGTTGATAATGTTTGTCTGCTCACTAGACTGTGAGTTCTTCCCACTTTCGCTTGTCTTGTACTCCCTAACATCTAGCCATTGCCTCAATAACCCCCTAATCTCCTAACATGCATTTTTATGTTTTACAGGCATGCAGGACTGTGTGGGCATTGGCAGTGAAGCCCAAACTGCTGGCTTTTCTTTGAGAATTCTTTCCTAAAATGAGAAAAAAAAAATTATGTAACACGAAGAAACATCTGATGCTGTGCACTGATAAGAGACTGAATTTCTTCCTTTTCATCTGGGCATTCTGTCATGAGATAGACCTAGACCTAGCTCGTAGTTCTGAAATTATAACCTCTGGATTTCTCATGCTTATTCCTGCAAGAATTCCAAGTATTGTCACTTTTCCATCTAAGAGGACTAACTGCTATTAGTCCCATATAATATTTATTTAAGGCATTCTTTGTGGTGGCACATGGCCAGTAGCCATGGGTTTGGTAAGTTAACTAGTAACACCATTAGCTGAAAGTGTTTCCAATGAGTTCTGTTGTAAATGACTAACTTTTCATGTGACTGAGCACAAACAAAGCCAGGTATGCAGCTGAAATCTTTTGATAAATGTTGAGTTGCCATTAGAACACTGTTCATAGACTTTAGGATACAGTCCATGTCATTCTCAGCAAAGAAGCAATTGCTTCTTCTCGACACCCTGACAGATCTATGAGTCCATAGATTATACCAGCACTCAGAACTGTTCATCATGTTTTAAATCTGTTGAAGTATGCGTCACAAAACAGGATGATAAAAACGAACTTGATTGGAGCTGTCTTTGATTGAAGATTCTGAATCATGCCCCAGACAAGTCAAAGGAGAAATTGGAGAGTAAGCTGAGAGCTCAGTGCAGAAACGCTAAATATGGCAGTGCATTAAGTACAAGAAGACATGCCCATTCAATAAAGGGTAGATGGCACCTGGACACAAAAGAAAACAAACCAACAATGCTTCTATATTACAGAAAGGTAGGTTTTTGCCTCTGTAACGTCCTTTGTACCTTCACAATCAAGGAGCTGTAATGCTGGAATATTAAGCTGGCTCCGATACGCCCCATCTTTTCTGTCATATTTCAGGTTTATTGAGCTGTTCGTGACTAATGCTAATGAGACACATGCCCTTTCAAATGTTACCTCAAAAATATGCAAAACCTGCTCTGACGTGCTCTCCAGCAATCACCTAATTTCCCGTCAAAGAAATACAATTCCAGCTACTTGACTGATTTCTCATATTGAATCGTGAGAAATCAGAGCTGCTTCATGCATCTGCAACACTCAAGGAAATAAAATAGCTCACACGTGGTCATATCTGATGTCTGGATTCACAGCCCTTTCATTTTTAACATGATTCATTACTTTGCTTTATATTTTATTTCCTCTGGTCTTGATTCAGTGGCCAGGATTTCTATCTTTTTAACCTCAAAAACTTACCAACTATGAAAATTCCCAATGCATCAAGGTGTAAAATTAATGTCAACTTCATGTAATGTTGGATGTACGCATGTTCGTAATATGTTTTGGTTTGGTTCAAGCGTGAGTTTTGATGGTATGTTTTTTGACAATTTTGGAATCTGGGAGATTTTTCAATAAAAATGGATTCTGTGTAAGTACTTGATGCTTATGAAAATGAAAAAAAAAAAAGTCTCAGATGAACAGCCACAGATTGTTATTTCTGAAATGGAAGAAACTTGATTTCTTTACATTTGGAAAAAAGTGACCGAGTGTAACTTTGGTGAATACACATGATAAAATGAGCTCACTCCCCTCCATCCGTCTGTGTGGGGTATATGCACACAAGAATAAATAATAAACAAAGAAATGCAGACTAAAAATAAAAGAAGTGCTTTAATCATCTGTAACTGCTGACACACCACAGTAGCTAAGGGAAGAACTGCCCAAAGCAGTTTAAAAGGCCAGTTTCCCTGCACTGCCTGTCACATAAAGAATAGAAAATCAGCTAGTAACATGGAAATGGGGATGGAGAAGACAAGAGGAACTGGAGTTCACCCAAAAAAATGGGCGCTGACAGAACCATGGTGGTCACGGTTAAGGTGAGTTTATGTGTAAGACATCTCTGATTTATTCTTTCATTAAACAACATTTATTGATTACCCTGTTACCATGCTAATCAGTTGCATTGAGTCAATTCCGACTCATGGCGGCCCAATTTGTGTCAGAGTAGAACTGTGCTTCATAGGTTTTCAATGGCTGTGATCTTTCAGAAGTAGATCACTAACCTTTCAGATAATAGCCAAGTATTCTTTTTTCTTTTTTTTATTGTACTTTAGATGAAGGTTTACAGAATAGTTTCTCATTAAACAGTTATACACATACTGTTTTATGACAATGGTTAACAACCCCATGACATGTCAACACTGTCCCTTCTCAGCCTTGGGTTTCCTATTACCAGCTTTCCTGTCCCCTCCTGCCTTCTAGTCCTTGTCCCTGGACTGTTGTACCCCATTAGTCTCGTTTTATTTTATGGAGCTGTCTGATCTTTGACTGAATGCTTAACCTTGGGAGTGACTTCATTACTGAGCTAAAAGGGTGTCCGGGGGCCATACCCTTAGAGTTTCTCCAGTCTCTGTCAGGCCAGTAAGTCTGGTCTTTTTTTGTGAGTTAGAATATTGTTCTACATTTTTCTCCAGCTCTGTCCAAGACCCTCTGTTATGATCCTGATCAGAGCAGTCAGTGGTGGTAGCAAGGCACCATCTAGCTGTACAGGGCTCAGTCTGCTGGAGGCCTTGGTAGCTGTGGTCCATTAGTCCTTTGGACTAATCTTTTCCTTATGTCTTGTTTTCTTCATTCTCCCTTGCTCCTGAAGGGGCAAGACCAGTGGAGGATCTTAGATGGCTACTCACAGGCTTTTAAGACACCAGATGAGTAGCCGAGTATTTTAATTGTTTGCACCACCCAGGGAATTTGTTACCGTGTTCTGGGAACACTTTCGGCCCTCAAAGAGGTCACGGTATAACAGAGAAGCAGACGAGCAAACGCAGCAGTGAAATACAGCTAGTGGATGTTTGTGATAAAATAGAGAGACACATATGGGTAGGGTTACGGAAGCAAGATCGACTGTTCTCCAGCTGATGAGGAATGCTTCTTCACATTTCCCTTTTAGTGAGAAATGAGTCTTCTTTAGGAATAAGAAACAACAATATGAGAAGGAGCTGAAAAAACATATTCTGGGGGGTGAATAGAAATCATTATCAACATGGTAGACAAGTGAAAGAATAGGACACAGTGAAGAAATGAGAAACTCTGTATTGTCGGGAAGAGCTTCACACTCCCAAGAAAACCATCTCATGCTCCACAGACCTCTAAGCAGATCAAGAGAGAGAAGGTCTTCATGGTGGTTGGTTACTTAAGTGTGAGGCTGCCCAAAGTAGAACACTGGAGAAAATCAGAAGCCATGCTGTCTTCCTGGAGAGAGAATACAAAAAGCAGACCTGCCACAGCCAAGCCCACCACAACACCCACTCCAGGATGACAGCCTCCAGATTGGTGCAGGCAAAATCGGTCTAAACCCTGGCCACAACTCATCAGAATCACCAGTTGGTGCCTACTCATAGCTATCAACGTGGAGATGAATGAAATGTGAAGAAGACTGGAAAGCATCTCTAGAAACGAAGAAGCTCAGATTAGGACAGAAAAACTCAAAAGTACAGCTAGTGTTTTTTTTTTTTTTCACTTCCTTCATTTGGTGACTTTGTCTGTAGAAAAGAAGAAATATGATAAGCGAAAGAATAATGGTCTAGAGACATGACATTAAAGGAAAAGTATTTACTTCCTAAATGTTGTTCTATAAAACAATAACACACTCCTGATAAAGGACAGGGTACATCTTATATACATTGAAAGAGTATATTTGTCCAGAGATTTTAATGAGAAAGTAGGAATAAAGACTTTGTTAAAAAGGCACATAGAATAATATTGAGGTTATCATGCACGTGATGGAAAGAAGCATCAAAATGCAAGTATTACCTAATTTAGTGTAATCTCAAATATCACCATATAGTGATAAAAATTTTACTACTTGTTTTTGTTGCTGCAGCTGCTTCTGAATGATCTTCAGCAAAATTTTACTTGCATGTGATGTAATTAATATTGCTTGATAATTTCCAAATTTGATTGGATCACCTTTCTTGGGAACAGGCATAAATATGGATCTCTTCCAGTCGGTCAGCCAGGTAGTGTCTTCCAAATTTCTTGGCATAGACAAGTGAGCACCTCCAGCACTGCATCTGTTTGTTGAAACATCTCAATTGGTATTCTGTCAATTCCTAGAGCCTTGTTCTTCACCAATGCCTTCAGTGCAGCTTGGACTTCTTCCTTCAGTATCATTGGTTCTTGATCATATGCTACCTCCTGAAATGGTTGAACACTGAACAATTCTTTTTGATATAGTGACTCTATGTATTCCTTCCCTCTTCTTTTGATGCTTCCTGCATCATTTAATATTTTCCCCACAGAACCCTTCAATATTGCAACTAGAGGCTTGAATTTTTTTTCAGTTCCTTCATCTTGAGAAATGCTGAGTGTGTTCTTCTCTTTTGGTTTTCTGTCTCCAGGTCTTTGCACATGTCATTGTAATACTTTTCTTTATCTTCTCAAGACACCCTTTGAAATCTTCTGTTCAGTTCTTTTACTTCATCATTTCTTCCTTTTGATTTAGCTACCTGACGTTCAAAAGCCAGTTTCAGAGTCTCTTCTTATATCCATTTTGGTCTTTTCTTTCTTTTCTGTCTTTTTAATGACCTCTTGCTTTCTTCACGTATGATGTCCTTGATGTCATTCCACAACTCGTCTGGTCTTTGGTCATTAGTGTTCAATGCCTCAACTATATTCTTGAGATGGTCTCTAAATTCAGGTAGGGTATACTCAAGGTTATACTTTGATTCTCTTGGACTTGTTCTAATTTTCTTCAGCTTCAACTTGAACTTGCACATGAGCAATTGATGGTCTGTTCTGCAGTCAGCCCCTGACCTTGTTCTCACTGATAATATTGAGCTTATCCATCATCTCTTTCCACATTCCATTTCACATCATCCATTTCCACAGTCCATTTCAGCTCACTGATGCCTAGGATATCGATGTTTATGCGTTCCATTTCATTTTTGGTGATTTCTAAATTTCCTAGATTCACACTTCGTTCGTTCTATGTTCTGATTATTAATGGATGTTTGCAGCTGTTTCTTCTCATTTTGAGTCATGCCACATCAGCAAGCGGAGGTCCCAAAAGTTTGACACCATCCATGGCATTAAGGTTGACTCTACCTTGAGGAGGTAACTCTTCGTCAGTAGCATTTTGAGTGCCTTCCACCCTGAGGGGCTCATCTTCCAGCACTATATCAGACAATGTTCCCCTGCTATTCATAAGGTTTTCACTGGCTAATTCTTTTCAGAAGTAGGCCACTGAGCCCTTCTTCCTGGTCTGTCTTAGCCTGGAAGCTCAGCTGACACCTGTCCACCATGGGTGATCCTGCTGGTATTTGAATACCAGTGGCATAGTTTCCAGTATCACAGCAACACGCAAGCCGCCACAGAATGACAAACTGACAGATGCATGGAGGACACTATGCAGTAGAGAAATATAAAATCTAGTAACAAAGTAAGTCTATAGGGGTATTTGAGAAAATTCATAGTTCAAGGAAAATGAGTGTCAAGAATAATGCCAAGAACCCATAAATACAGTCATCCCTTTTCAGAGTGGTCACTACAACATATACCCCATACATAGTCTATCATGTGGTTCCCATTGGGGGATGGGAACATAAAGTAGCTGAACCCATGGATTGCCATGGCTTAATAAGGATGTTCAAAATCATAAATCCCAATTCTAAAAATCTAGACGGTTTCCAAATAACATTTCTCAGGAATGTCTAAGTTCTATATCAATGTTGTAGATGTCTACACTGACTTCAACAGAAACTACACAGAAAGACAATTTCTTAATATGCCTTTCTGCTGAGGAGCAATTCCAATCGATAGTACCCTATTAAGAGGCTAAGCAGAGTTGGAAAGCTCAGAGCCTAATTCTTTGTTCTTGCAAATGCAAATGGAAAAGTGAGACCTCATTGCTTGAGATTCAAGGTTGTACACACATGCATTTTATACTCAGCCTACTTCATTTTTTTAATTATTAATATTATTAGCCTTCACAAATTCTCTGCTATTCGGCAACACTCTCCCACCAATGTTCATCTAGATTCTTTCCTCTGGGAATTTGCTCATGGCATCCCTCATTTAAACCGCTTCCTACTTTCATCTACCTATCCCTAAGTCCTATCCTATCTTGAAGTCTTCTCTACCCATTCTGGAAATGATTTCTCCCTCCTATGGACTTACTTAAATTAATGGATGAGCACATCTTAATCTATAGTCCACGTTTCACCTTTAATTATGTACCTCATTGGGTAGTTGTAAAAAATTAGATTTGATAGCTACAATTATTAATTTAAAATGTTTAGCACAATTCTTGACATATAGTAAGCATTCGGTGTTAGTTACTATGATTATTTCTGAACTTTTATTTTTATTACATTATTTGATGCTATTATTACACTATAATATTTTTATTTCATTTTCTTTGTATGTATTCTTTGTCTTTCCAACAAGGATGAAAGCAGATTACATTTACTTTCCCCAAATATCCAAAACTGCCAGTATTGTATTGAACACAAAATGTATTGTCAGTAAATAGGTGGTTTAAAACAAGACACTAAAATTGTTGACAAATACTTCTTTTTTACACTCTGCAATTTCTGGACCATGTTCAGGTAGTAAAGCAGGTGGGACTATTCTTATCAAAAGATTTACTGTACAAAATAGTTTTTAAAATCTCTGTCAAGGTTTATAGTTGACCATCAATCTGAAGTATGGCTCCTCATAAATTTCAGAAATCTTGTATTGGTTCACAAATTTTCTCATCACATGTAGTCCACAAGGTCTTAAAACTCTAAGTAGGCAGACACTTCCAACACTGTACGTATCTGTGTTTTAGAAATATCACTCTGGAAGCGGTTTAGAGAAAATGGATTGTATGTGGACAGACTACAAGCAAGGAAAGCATTGGAGGCTCTATGAGATACACTGAGGACTTGATCTGCAGTGAAGCAAGTGAGGACCCGGATGTCTAAAATGTTGCCTTTTGTGACTTTCCAAATGTTACCTTCTCTATGCTCTGACCTCCCTCCTCTCTGAAGCCTTCCAGTCTGTGGTATTCTGTGAGGGGAGTGAATTCCACTACAGTGGAGGTCACATGTTTCCTATCAACAGAACTCATAACTTTTTGATACCTTACAAATCAAGTTCTCATCCTTAGATTCCATTGATATGATGCACAACAGGATTTGAGCACACTGAGAAATTTCATTTGGTCTCCTCTGTCTTAACATTTTCATCCTATATTTGTCTATGATTTTCATTTATTCTTTCCCAGAAGGCAAGGAAAAATTAATTAATAAATAAACATATGAGGAAAACATTCCCTTCAGCTAGTAATCAAACAATATGAGGTGTCATTATTTAGCTGTTTAGCAAAAAAATAATTATTTCCCAAATGACATACAATATTTCCACAGATGAAGTGAAGCCGGTAAGCTCCTCCCTGCTCGCCAAAAACAAACCCATTGCCATCAAGTCAATTCCGACTCTTAGTGACCCTATAGGACAGAGTAGAACTGCCCCATAGGGTTTCCAAGGAGCCAATGGTGGATTCGAACTGCCAGTCTTTTGGTTAGCAGCTAAGTTCTTAACCACTGCATCACCAAGGCTCCCCTACCTGCTGAAGGCAGTGCTAATTGATAAAAATATTTTGAAAAACAGGTCAGAAATACTATGAAGAGCCCCCACAAAATGTGTCATGCCCTTTGACCATTTAATCCCACCTGTAGAATATTATCCTCAAGAAATAACCAAAATGGAGAAAAACCTTTGTTCCCAGAATGTATTCATTACAACATTGATTATAATGGGCAAATCTTGGGAGCAACTTTAATTCCTGTTTTATATTATAGCATTTTGTGTTTTTACTTTCTTAGCAATTAATACAACTCTAATTTAAGCCCTATGTAAATTTTTTAAGTAATGGAAAGAAGGCAAAGAAATAATAAGTCAAAAGCAGAAGTTAAGTTGGTGTACAAAACACATACGAACTCAAAGGTAATTGCTAATGTCAAAGATGAGACTGTATAATCACAGACAAAACAACAGTTGGTGGTAGAAGCCAGATACACACCCAGACAGCTGGCGCCAGAGACTTAATGTTTAACCACTTCCCTTTACAGCCTCCCCATTATTAACCCTTGGAATTGTTCAATACATATTAAAGAAAAGAACTCTTAATGAGAGTCTAGATGCCAGAAACTATTGTTATTTTTGTTGCTGTTGTTAATTGCCATCAAGTCGATTCATTCTCATGGTGACCCCATGTGTGCAGAGCAGAACTGCTCTATAGGATTTTCAAGGCCGACCTTTTGGAAGCAGATTGCCAGGCCAGTCTTCCAAGGTGCCTCTGGGTGGGTTCGAACTACCAGTCTTTTGGCTAGTAGTTAAGTGCTTAACCATGTGCACCACCCAAGGACTCCAATAAGAAATTCTCATATACTGCTGCAGAAGTAAAAATTTATAAACTTTTCTACAAAGTAACATTGTTTAAGTGAATAGTCACTTCTAAAAATCTACTCTCTAATAAAGCATCACATATTAAGGAATTAAGGTGAATTTTTTTAGGCGTAATGGTGGTAGAGCTGCTATAATTTTAAAAGAGCCCTTCCTTTTTAGAGGTCATATTGACATGTTAATGATGTCTAGGATTTGCTTCAAAACAACCTGGGAGGTGGAGTGTCTAGATACAACAGGATTGGCCATAAGTTTACAGTTGTTGAAGCTGGGTGATGGGTAGGTGGCGATTCATTTTACTCTTCTTTCTCTTGTATCTATTTGACATTTTCTGTGATAAAACACTGAAAATTCATAGGAGATGTACACGAAATCTTGTCCGCAGGGATGAATATCACAGGACTATGTAAACTAGTAAATATTGGTAACAACTGAAATTCCAATCTTGGGAAATCATCATATAAATTATAATATATTTAATGTTAGTGGCATCCTGGTGGTACAGTAGTTAAGAGTTTGGCTGTTAGCCAAATGGTCAGCAGTTCAAATCCACCAGCCACTCCTTGGAAACCCTATGGGGCAGTTCTACTTTGTCCTATAAGGTTGCTATGAGTCAGAATTGACTCAACGGCAAAGGGCTTTTTATATATTTTAGTACTGTGCAGACAGTAAAAATCGTGATTTCAAAGGCTAGTTAATCATACTACAACAAATCTTCATGATACAACATTAAGTTCGGTAAGGTTTGGTCAGACCTTAAACTACATATAATCCAATTTAGGGATGGATCTTATAGAACTGAAAAGAGTTAGAAGGAATCATATTGTTGTTGTTGGTTTGCCACAGAGTTGATTCTAACTCATGTGTTACACAGCAGAACTGTGCTCCATAAGGTTTTCTTGGATGCGACCTTAATAGAAAAGGATTGCCAGACCTTTTCTTCCACAGTACCTCTGGGTGGGTTCGAACCATGAACCTTTAAGTTAGCAGTTGAGTGCAAAGCATTTCTACCACCTAGGAACCTTAGAAAGATGCATATCAAAATATTAAAAATGGTTATTTTACGTAGTCACGAGTGATTTTTTTTAAATATTTCTGTATTTCTCAGTATTTCTATCATAGGACTGAACCATCTGTATATTCAGAAAAGAGTTAATGTTATCAAGGAATTTAAAAAGCAAAAAAGAAAACCAACTCTGGGCAGAGAGTAAAATACTCTCTGAAGACTGTTTTGGGGTCTCTGTTCAGCCATTACAGTCCCTGGTGGGGAGGAACTGAGGCAGAGTCTCACTATCTCCCTGCCTGACTCAGCTGGCAGGCCCGTTCCTATGGGCTGCACACCTGCTAGCATCCAGCAGGCTGGGGCTCAGGCAGCTGGATGTGACCTGCCCTTCACTGATCTCCACAGACCTCCTCAGCCCACACGCTTTGCATGCACGAAAAGGCGCAAATAGCGGGGTAATTTAAAAAAGAACTATAGAAATAAATTTCTGAGCAAAGTCATGAAAAACGGGGGCATATTATACATTATGTATAGAGGCAAAAGGGCCCTCGTGGCGCTGGGGTTAAGAGCTCTGCTGCTAACCAAAAGGTTGGCAGTTTGAATCCACCAGCCGCCCCTTGGAAACCCTACGGGGCAGTTCTACTCTGTCCTATAGAGTCGCTATGAGTCAGAATCAACTCGACGGCAGTGGGGTTTTTTTATTTTTGTTTTTATACAGGCCAATGGTATTATTTCCAGGTGTCTCTAGATAAAATAGAAAAACAAAGTGATGTACACTTAAAAAAAAAAAAAAGTCAGCTTGGATAGAAAACTTAGTAATTGCCAGAAGAACACTGTGAAATTTGCATTCGCTTAAAAATTCCCAGTCCAAAATCTTTGCCCCTTGATTTTCATTACATTCATAAAAACACCAAATGGAAGCTCCTCGCCAAGAGCCGAGTGACTGGGCACATCTGACCGCGTGCTACCAGAGAAGGCATCACGGAGAGTTGTTTAATATGCATGCCTGCCTCGGCATTAACTTCCAGTCAATAAGAATATTTTCTAGATTACTGGATTCATCCTTGAATTTGAAGTGGATGAAAAATCCTTGTCCCCAGTGATCACCTGGGCTTTGAACATGCGGACTCAGCCAAATTAAAAAAATAAAAAAGTTTCATCTCAGAAGGACAGCTTCAGTAAGAGTCTGGGCTTTAAAATCCCTCTCTTGCTAGGTATTATACTTCTCACTCTGTGAAATTCAACTTCACACAAAAGTGAACCAGCTCCTCCCTGTACCACAGTGCCTCAGCCCACCGGAGCATGTTCAAGTTACATCCAGAAACCATGCGTTGTTGTTGTTGCTGTTAATTGCCCTCAAGTCAATTCCGACTTACGGCAACCCCATATGCTACCAAGTAGAACTGCTCCATAGGGTTTTCTTGGCTGTAATCTTAACAGAAGCAGATCACCATGCCTTTTCTTCTGCTGTACTGCTGGGTGGGTGGAAACTGCCAACCTTTAGGTTAGCGGTCGAGTGCACCCAGGGACCTAAACATCATTTAGAGTCATGATATACGTGTGCAGACATCATTCTTACCTTCTCTGCTTTCTCAGTATATAATCTTGATTTGTATGGCTTCCGAATTCATCAAAAAAGTCTATAATCTCCATAGGCATTTTTCTCACCTGCTTTATTTTTAAAATGTTGTTAAATAAATCCTGACCCTCAAAAGCAATTTCCATTTCTCTGTACCATCCTCAGGGAACTACTGTCCACTGGTACAAATTACAACTGTGCATACTTTTGAAGGGTGAAGCTTTGACTCACCAAATGATTGCTGTCCATCAGAACTCTTAAATACATCTGTATCAGATACGGCACAAAAATCTACTTATTGCCAAAGGCTTCAGGTTGAATGATTTCATTTTGTGAGTGATGTCTTCAAATCCAATCTTGAAGCCTTTCTATGAGATGAAAAAGGGAAGGGGGATGGGGGAACTAAATTAATAACAGTTTTTTTTTTTTAAGTAAAATTGAAAATTAAGAATTCTAAAATTAAAATCCTTCTTAGCCACATTGTATAAGTTAAGGAGAAAAAAAAAAGAGCTGTGAATCAGTAAATGAGTCAGAAAGGCTCAAAAATGTATTTCATTTCATAATGCCCTGTACCTTTAGAAATCAAATTACTGAACACCTGGGCCGTGGAAGATTTATACATTAAAGCTCATTCTGCAACTAGGGTTTCCCTATAATATCAATTTCAAATGACGACCTGAGGTTCTGTGAAACAGCATTATGTCTCAGCATTTGTCAAAAGAAGTCATTTCATTTTTTATGATTCATTTCATTAATACCTTCATTAATACCATAGAGTATTAGCTGGGTACTTCATTGATCCTTGCTTCATCTAATCTTGGCTTTCACAACATAGACAAAAATTTGGTTTGAAAGATAAGTAAGCATTGTAATATGCTCATCACTGGTAATGGTGATGACATTAACAAATTATGGCTGGGTAGGCTGTGGTATGGAGGTGAGTTGAAAAGAATTCCAGTTTAAGAATAAAGATTACTGTTAGATGTAGTATCTCCTGTGTGTACTCACATCTCCTCATACGTGTGTAAGAAGATAAACAAAAGTTTACATAAAGTGCTCCACAAATTAGGATGAATATATGGCCACACCTTTATTTTTCTAATTCATTAATAGCTTGAGCACCACTTACCATATTAGCAGAAAATCAAAAATTCGTTAACTCAACAAAATATTTATTGCGTGACTAATCTGTGCCAGTCTTTGTTCTATGAGTGGAACACAGCAGTAAATAAAGTATGCAGAAATCCCTGACTTCAGTTAGAGTACAGGACAGTGGATCTTTATCTGGAGGCAACTAGGCAACTCTCTTCCTAAATTAGGAGTTCCTAAGTAGTGCAAATAGTTAAGCACTTGACTAGTTGAAAGGTGGGTGGTTCAAATCCACCCAGAGGCACCTTGAAAGTCAGGCCTGGCAATCTGCTCCTTGAAAACCCTATGGAGTAGTTCTACTCTGCACACATGGGGTCACCATGAATCAGAATCGACTGGACAACAGCTAACAACAACTCTCCCTAAATTACCCATATTCTACAATTAAAATGGAAGACAAGTTATTTGCAAGGAAAAGGAAAAATCTGTTATTCGTTATTCAGAGACAGACAAACAACACAAATCACTTGAGTGAGGGACACAGGCTACCGCCTCAAGAGTGAGACCAAACTGAGTCCACCAACTGACTATTCATTATACAGTTTATACCATTTTACCAGGATAAAGACAGCAGGAACATCACTATTGGATACAATTTTGCTCTGTAATAAAGGGGACTTATCAATATGTAGATTATTTTATGAACAAAGAAACCTCTTGGGATTAGTTGACCTTTTAACTAATGAAACCTATATGCTTAATGGCTGTATTTCTTTTTTACCTCAACCCCGCGCTAGTCACAAGCTGTTTTGGCTAAAACTACTGGTGTTTTGCCTCAAAGAATAGATCTTTGACTTAAAAAAGAAAACCTTTTAACCTCAGCCAGCTCAGTAATTCAATAACCAAAACCTGTTCGATCAGTTCTTCTGGTAAATCTGATTGCTGGAGAATTTACAAATTTCCTAATATAATCTTAAATTAATCCCTCCTTTTGATCATTGAATTACAGGAGGTACATCAGTGATCATGCAGAACATAATGCCATAGGCTAAGGTGGCTCTTAGATGGCAACCATAGCAGGTACTTTAAACTCACGGCTCTATTTAACCAGATACCATCTGGTTCTTCACTAGCGTGATGAAAGTACCCCTCAAAGAGCCCAAATGTTTAATACAAGGCAACTGAGCCAGCCACAGTGTTGCAGAAGTGGTCAGAATCCACATACATCATTTGTTGGCAGTTGGATTAGTTCCAGAGTGTTGGCACTCGGCGACACAAAAAAATAGTGCATTTAATTAAGCCAGTTACTATTATCACTAAAATTAAAATAATCAATATGCCTTGTAAAAAGGAACGAGCCCAAGACTCAATTCTCTGAGGCAATCACCCAATTAAGTCAGGGGTCTGTAGAGAGTGATATGTAACGAGTAGCTTGTTGACAAATTCGATCCATGTCTTGTTCCACTTCTCTGTGCTATTTATCCAAGTACAATAGAAAGTATTGGCTATTGCACAAACTTCTTGTTGTTGTGCCAATAAAACATCTAAGACTACTTTAACTAAAGAAACTAAGGATTTTTGTTGAGCCACCATTTCATAAGCTATTTCATCAGCAATTTGAGCCATAAAAAACAAAAACCAAACCTGTTGCTGTCGAGTCGATTCCAACTCATAAGAACCCTATAGGACACAGTAGAACTGCCCCAAAGGTTTCTAAGGAGTGGCTATTGGATTCAAACTGCCAACCTGTTGGTTAGCATCCAAGCTCTTAACCACTACACCACCATGATAATGGATAAACTTTGTAAAGATTTTTTTAATTCAGCTATTCCATATGTGAAGCATTGGTGGCCCAGTGGTGAAGAGCTTGGCTGCTAACCAAGAGGTCAGCAGTCTGAATCCACCAGCTGCTCCTTGGAAACCATACGGGGGAGTTTTATTCAGTCCCATGGGGTCGCTGTGAGTCAGAATCGATTCAACAGCAACAGATTTGGTTTTTTTGATTTATTCCATATGTAGGTATCAAAGCCCTAAAAAATGACCATCCCCACCCTGCATATTCTACTACAGGACTATCTACAGCTTCTCTTTTCACTAGGCTCGTTACTTTTAATTTACTGGTCCAATGTAAGGTATCACTATATCTATGACTGTCTAGGGGCAATCCTAGAGATCCCAGAGTATATTGTCCCCTCATACGCCACCCATTAATACAAGGAATAGTGGGTGTAAGAATTGTCTTTAGGAAAAGAATAATGGATATAAGTATAATTTGAACCCCCACATAAAAAAGTATATCTATATAGGGCACATATCACTTGATTAGAATGAGGGTACAAAATAGAAAAATTAGCATGTGTTAACCAAGTCTCAAGTAAAGAACTATCACATATGGGTAGGCATTCAAAAAGCAGTTCTTGCTGTGAATAATTACATAAACGTTCACTGTAATAAAGTGTGGGAACATTTTGATTAGTGGTTATGCATCTGAGACAGCCTTCATACCAATTAGAATAATAGTGGAGCATACCCTGGTGCTGAGTCCAAAAATATTCTCTTTATTTACAGGGTAAATCTGCATGTCCCCTCGATAATAATTTATCACAGCTGTAATCAGTCAGTTGGATGGCAGTTAAATTAAAACAAGGAATTGGTGGTGTATGAATAACAGTCAAAGGCTTCCATAATTTTACCCTTATAGCCCTCTTAAGGGCTGAGCTAGCATTTATAGTGGAAGATGATATTACATGATAATTCAAAACTGGGGAAGCTAAGGGATGAGAATTTTCTTTAACCAACCTAAGATTTTGGTGACAAATCCAGCAACTTGTAAGGTTACTAGCACTGGCTACAGATTGAGATAACCAAACAAAGGCATTTTCCTTACAAGAATTGCTAACATCTGTGATTAGTAACAAAAATGCAACAGCTGTGCTCTTTCGTGTATCAACTCAAAAACCTGATCAGTCTCACCACAACTTCAGATTAATGGTAAATTAGTATCTTTGACTACTGGAGATTAAGAGGGAAGAAAAGTCTGTGTTCATGTTAGTAACCAAACTGGTGTATTACCAGAAGATGAGCTGGATAATTGGGATTTTCTAAAAATTAAACACTTATGCTCTTCAAAAGACTTCACCAAAAGACTAAAAAGAGAACTTATAGACTGGGAAAAAAAAATTTGGCTATGACATATCCAACAAAGGTTTAATCTCTAAAATCTATGGGAAAATCCAACACCTTTACAACAAAAAGACAAACAATCCAATTAAAAAATGGGCAAAGAATATGAACAGACACTTCACCAAAGAAAACATTCAGGTGACTCACAGACACATGAGGAAATGCTCGTGATCATTAGCCATTAGAAAAATGCAAATCAAAACTACAATGAGATACAATCTCACCCTTACATTACTGGCAGAAATCAAAAAAAAGAGAAAATAACAAATGCTGGAGAGGCTGCAGGGAGATTGGAACTCTTACACACTTCTGCTGGGAATGCAAATTGGTGCAACCATTTTGGAAAATGATATGGCACTTCCTTGAAAAGCTAGAAATAGAAATATCATAGGATCCAGCAATCCCGCTTCTAGGAAATGTGTCCTAGAGAAATAAGAGACGTCATACAAATAGACATAAGCACACCCATGTTCATTGCAGCATTATTCACAATAGCAAAAAGATGGAAACAACCTAAGTGCCCATCAACAGATGAATAGATACACAAACTTTGGTGCAAACACACAATGGAATACTACACAACGATAAAGAACAATGATGAATGTGCAAAACATCTCACAACATGGATAAATCTGGAGGGCATTATGCTGAGTGAAGTAAGTCAATCACAAAAGGGCAAATACTGTATGAGACCACTATTATAAAAACTCATGAAAAGATTTATACACAGAAAGAAACAATATTTAATGGTTACAAGGGAAGGAAGGGGTGAGAAGGGAAAAACACTAACTAGACATAGATAAGTGGTAACTTTGGTGAAGAGTAAGACAGTATACAACTATACAATACTGGGGAAGCCAGCACAACTTGTCCAAGGCAAGGTCCTGGAAGCTCCATGGACACATTCAGACCCCTGAGAGACTGAATTACTGGGCTGAGGGCGGGGGACCATGGTCTGGGGGGACATCTAGCTCAACCGGAATAACATAGTCAATAAAGAAAACGGTCTACATCCTACTTAGGTGAGTAGCAGCTGGGGTCTTAAAAGTTTGTGAGTGGCCATTTAAGATACTCCACTGGTCCCATCCCATCTGGAGCAAGGCAGAATGAAGAAAACCAAAGACACAAGAGAAAAATTAGTCCAAAGGACTAATGGACCACAAGTACTACAGCCTCCACCGGGCTGAGTCCAGCACAACTAGGTGGTGCCTGCCTACCCCCACTGACTGCTGTGACAGGGATCACAACAGAGGGTCCTGGACAGAGCTGGAGGTAAAACGTAGAACAAAATTCAAACACACAAAAAAAGACTGGACTCACTGGTCTGACAGAGATTGAAGAAACCCCAAGAGTATGGCCCCCAGACACCCTTTTAACTCAGTACTGAAGTCACTCCTGAGGTTTACCCTTCAGACAAAGATAAGACAAGCCCATAAAAGAAACAATAATATGTAACTCAACCATGTATACAAGACTAAATGGGCATGCTAGCCCAGGGGCAAGGACGAGACTGCAGGAGGGGACAGGAAAGTTGAGTAAAAGGAAACAGGGAACCCAAGGTCAAGACAGGGAGAGTGTTGACACGTCACGAGGTTGGCAGCCAATGTCTTAAAATAATATGTGTATTAATTGCTTAATGAGAAACTAATTTTCTCTGTAAACCTTCATCTAAAGCACAAATATATATATACATACATTTTCAGAAAAAACTAGTGTTTTAAGGCAAGAAGAATACAAATATCTTAAATGAAAAATATCATCTGGACTAAAAGATACCGAGGTATAGTCTCTATCTCTTTCACACAGAGCCTTAAGTTAGAGACAGGGGGCCTTACCCAGAGGAGAGGACTTTGGAAAAAGAGTCAGCTCTGATGACACGGCCATCAACATCCATGGAAAGAAATGTGGGTGCCCAGGACTTAAAATGGAGAAAAAAAATACTGTTGGTTTGAGAACTCTGCTAATCACTGTACAGACACTATGTATAGAGAGGAGAGGGCGTGGATTAGGATAAGACTCGCACAATTGTCTCTTCCATGCCCTTCATCTGAACCCTTTAAAAGGGAATATGAAACAGAGATGCACATTCTCTTATGAGCATCTGCCTGTCTTCATGACTTCTGCCAAATACACACACACACACCAGGAATTTCTCATTTGCTCAAAATGTCGTTGCTACGAATTTAGGGAACCTCAAACAGTCCCTTCTTGCCCCAAGGACTGGAACCCAGGATTAACAGCTAGAGAGAAGGATCAAGAGAAACTAGTTTGGACAAGATCAAAATGAAGAAGGGCAGCAGCATGCAGGATAGTTTACAGAGATAGTGCTGATCCTCAGGACCAAATAGAAAGGTAAAAAAGATAAAAATGAAGATGGGAAATCTAGTCAGTGTGGAACACTGACTTCAGTATCTACTTCTGAAGTCGATGGAAATGTGAACGGGGCCGTGGTTGTGCTGAGGATGGGAGGGTAGGTAGGCAGACGTGATATCAGGCAAACTTCAGAGAAACCAAGAGTTCTTGTTCCTTTTAACCAATTTTAAAGGGAGGACAGAATCCAAGTATATATTCTCCGCAATACAGAGAGCAAATAAAGATGGGGAACGCATGGTGTTGGATTTTGAGGAATCAGGCATTAGGAGTTTGCCAGTACAGTGTCTACTAGGAAACAGCAATCATGAAAGGTGAGAAAAAATCTGCAAACCCATGTTCTGCAGACAAGATCCAGGAAGTAAAAGCCAAGGACGGCAGACGTGGGGAAGGCTGCCTGGAATGCCTTTCTCCTATCTCCCTGGTGGACATCATTCATGGAGCACAGCCCTTTCTCCTTCAGCTTGAACACAGCTTCCTAATCCTACTCTAGACATCATTTCCACAGCCACTACCCAGAGACAAACGGAGACACCCAAGATGAAACTCATTCTACATCCCCGGCATGATGTTTACAAGGTTATGGCCAGAATTTGGAGTTCAAGAAGACCATCAGCCCTGAAATGCATGGGACAGAGAGCCAGCTACTATTCTGAAGGTAAGTAATTTCTGGAAAGAGCAACACCAAAAATGAAAAGTACAAATTCCTCAATAAAACCAAAAGACTAAAAACTGAAGCGGTAGCAAATTAATATAAAGAGCCTGGGTGGTGCAAGTGGTTTGCACTCAACTGCTAAACCCAAGGGTTGGTGGCTTGAACCCAACCAGTGGCTCTGTGGAAGAAAGGCCTGGCAAATTGCTTCCATAAAGATTACAGCCTTGAAAACCTCATGGAGCAGTTCTACTTTGTAACACAGGGAGTCCTCATGAGTCACGGGCTGACTTGACAGCAGCTAACATCAATGACAGCAAATTAATAATAATTTATTTAAATTCAATTTCAGAGTGGATTCGTTCTTAGTGACCAAGCTAAAATCAAACATAGTGCAATAATTGACAATTTACCTTGTTCACATCATCGCTTACCTTGCTGAACTGGAGAAAATAGTAAGGATCATCTTCCATTATGAGGAAGTCCTATTTTCTTGCCAGCTAAGAAAGTTAAAGTAATATATTTATTTCTTCAAGAACCATCTGAAATTAGAATCATTTGGAATTACAATTTTTTTGATGTAGTCATTCATTCACTCAACAAGTATTTACTAAAATTGATAAAGTAGAGGGTCCATGACGAAGAGGGAAACCCTCAACGAGATGGGTTGACAGAACAGCTACAGCAATGAATTTAAAGATACCAGTGATCCCGAAGGTGGTACAGGAATGGGACAGTGTGTCATTCTGTTAGACGGGAGGTCGCCATGAGTCGGAGCTGACTTGACAGCGGCTAACAACAACACCACTGTGCAGACAAGTGAGGGTAAAGAGATGAATAAGACGCTAAAGATGCTTGTTCTCATGAAATTTATGTTCGGTGTCTCCTATAATGGGAGACAGGATGGACATGAGCCAATGGGGAACAAACAGAAGACAAGTAGAAGGCGGGGTTTTAGGTCCTAAGCAGATCATTAAAATGGCGTGACGTGTGAGAGAGAGAGACAGGGCAGCCATCTCGGCTGCATCGTTAGGAAGCCCCTCCTAATGAGGTAGCTCTGGAGCTCAGAGCACAGGAAGGAGCCAGTTAAAATGACGTGATGTGTGTGAGAGAGAGACAGGGCAGCCATCTCAGCCTGAATGGTTAGGAAGCCCCTCCTGACGAGGTAGCTCTGGAGCTCAGAGCACAGGAAGGAGCCAGTTAAAATGGCGTGACGTGTGAGAGACACAGACAGGGCAGCCATCTCAGGCTGAATCGCTATGAAGCCCCTCCTGATGAGGTGAGGTTGGAGTTCAGAGCATCCGAAGGAACCAGTTGAGCAAATATCAGGGAAGAGGGTTCTAGACTGAAGGAAGAGTGGGAGCAAAGGCTCTAGGGTGAGAGAAACAAATCTTGGCATGTTTAAGGGCTAGAAAGGTCGGCATGGCTGGAGCGAGTAGGCATGGCTGGAACAAAGATAACAGGAGGCTAGGTCAGAGGACAGAAGGCCAGATCACTGAGCTTTGGACAGCAGATGAAGCAATGTAGATCTCATTCTAACTTCAGGGGAAGCTACTGGAGGACAGTGAACAGGGGATGAGGACACTGGCTTTACATTTTCCTTCCAGCAGGGAAGTTTCAGGTGCGGGGTGAAGAGCGAACTGTGAGATCAAGAGTGGAGTGCAGGGGAGGGGGCGTCCGGAGGCCCCTGCTGTGGGCAGTGAGAGAAGGCTGTGGCTCAGAGTCCGCAATGGATAGACTTGGTGACAAAGTCCATAGGAGGAGCTGAAAGGGGCGGTGGGAGAGGAGAGAAGGAAAGAGGAATAACCCAAAGGTCGGCAGTTCAACTCCACCAGCTGCTCCTTGGAAACCCTATGGGGCGGTTCTACGCTGTTCTCTAGGGTTGCTATGAGTTGGAATCGACTCTGTGGCAACGGGTTTGCTTTTCTGGTTGTTTATTCACACTGCGCTGTTTATAGAGATGAAGAATGTGGAGACGCAGAATGGGCGGGGTTGGGGAAAATCACGAGTTTTACTTTGGCCACGTTAAGTCTGAAGTGCTACTGGACATCTACTGGGGATATCAAGTAGGAAGCTGGACACGGAAGTCTGGAATTCAGGGGCGAGGTGAGGGCTAGGCTACGTGGAACCATCACTCTGGAGATTGGAAGGTTTAGCCATGGAAGTAGATGAGGCTGTTAGGGGTGGGGCAGGGGGTTGTAAAGAGAAAACTCAGGACAGAGCCCTGGAGAGCATGCAAAATAAGAATATGACAATATTGTGAATATATATATATATACACACATATATATGAAATCTTTCTTACGATTCCACTTTATGTGATTAGATTCCATATAGCTTAACCTGTTTGGTAGTCATTTTAAAAAGCAGTTTGTAGTGAAGGGCTAGGGAGCAGAGTCAGGTACATAAAAGAGACTTCACAAAAGGCACACATCTTATTTTTGAAAGATTTCTGCACTGTTCAGTATGCGTTTGGTACTTGTTTTCTTAATAGTGAAACATTGGGCATCATAGATGGGGACCTGAAAGAGATTTTATAAAAGCAGAATTCCTCCTATCTTGAAGATTTTCTTTGTAACCTAAGGCATCAAGGACGAGAGAGAAGAGACAAGTTAAAAACACCCATAAAATAATGAAAATCAAACCTGAGGTCATATTTAAACAACCTCATAAAATTGAACACCAGGACAACAATATTTCTTATGTATAAAAACATCAATTAAGGGAAAAGGAAAAATCTCATCAACAGTAAACAAAGAATATAATAACCTATTGTGTCTAAATGTATTAGGATCTGTGGCATAGATGATTTCTTTTTATTAAAAATTATCTTCAATGAAAACAGAAGGTTAAGCAGATGGGAACTTGCACAGTATTCTTCTAAAATGTCACAACGCAACAGGAACGTAGTCACATGACACGTTCTCACAAAATACCTTGTAGATTTCCTTTTTGCGCTCAGTTGTTAGTGAGGTTCCAGTAGGGTTGTTGCCATTTGGGACAGTGTAAAGAAATTTGGGGGTGTTTTTCTCGGGGTTCAGTGAATCTTCTGGTGTCCATTTAGAAAGTATTTCTTTGAGGACATCTGGAATAATCCCAAATTCATCACTGGAAACGTTAATAATGTTACAGCCCATTGGCTGCAGCTGTTGAACACGAAGAAAAAGACAACCCAAGATTCAGATATGATTTTGAAATCTAAGTGCCACTGATTTCTCTGTTACTAACTGAGAATGTTCTCATTTATTCCCTTAAACATACATGAGCCTTCACTCAGCTCTAAGCTCTGGAGGGCAGAGGTTGTATGTTCTAATCCTTCTGTTCTCCTGGGGGAGATTCTGTTATTGGTCAAAAACACCCCCTGTTCCTTCCTAGAGGAAGAACCATACTTCTCCGCCTCACTGTGTCAGACTTGGCCACGTGTCCTGCCCTGGCCAATAAATCGTGAGCACAAGTGACGTGTATCCTTTCCAAGCAGAAGCTTTACGACCCAGCTTGCGGCTGTCTTTGTCTCTCCTCCCTCTGCTCTAAGACCAACAGTGTTCCAGACAGAGGATGGTTCCACCAACTCTGGGCTTGGAATGAAGATGACATGGAACAGAGATGAGCTGACTTGAGGCAGAGTGTGTGAGTCTGAGTGAGAAATAAACCTTTGTAGCTGTGACCACCGAGATATTGGGGTCATTTTCCACATAGCATAACCTAGCCTCTTTTGACTGGATTATCTTCTTAATTATAATTAGAACTCACTCACAAAACAAAAAGAATCCGTTGCCATTAAGTCGATTGAGACTCTTGATGAGCCCATGTGTGTCAGAGTGGAACTGTGCTCCATAGGGTTTTCAAAGGCTAATTTTTGACAAGTAGATCTCCAGGCCTATCTTCCAAGGTGCCTCGGGGTAGACTCAAACGGCCAACCCTTCCATTAGCAGATGAGCATGTTAATTTTTTGCACCACCCAGAGACCTCTACTTTGTGTCCATCTTTGTCCTAAAGTATGGTATAACCCAACTGAACCTAATCCTCAGCAGTGTGGTCTGAGCAGTGCACTGCAGAGCCTGACAGCCAGCTTCCTCACTCAGGATATTACAGTCCCATTAATTTAACACTGGATGGATAGTCCTAATTATGCCATATTAGTTTATAGTTATATTAAGTTGACATATAATATACAAGAAATCAAATGACATATTGCATTGGATGAAACTGCTGGAAAAAAAAAACTTCTTGAAAGTGTTAAAAACAAACATGTCACTTTGAAGACTAAGCTGTGGTGTTTTCAATTGCTTCATGCGCGAGCAAAAGCTAGACAATGAATAAAGAAGACTGAAGAAGAATTAATGACTTTGAATTACGATGTTGGTGATGAATACTGAATAAACCAAGGACTGCCAGAAGAAGAAACAAATCTGTCTTGGAAGAAGTACAGCCAGTATGCTCCTCAGAAGTGCGGATGGCGAGACTTCGTCTCAAGTACATTGGACATGTTATCAGGAGGGACCAGTTGCCGAAGAAGGACATCATGCTTGGTAAAGTACAGGCTCAGAAAAAAAGAGGAAGGCCCTCAGAGGGATGGACTGACACAGTGGCTGCAATAATGGGCTCAAACATAGCAACGACTGTGAGGATGGCACAGGACCGAGCAGAGTTTCGTTCTGTTGTACACAGGGTCACTGTGAGTTGGAATCGACTCGAAGGCACCTAACAACAACAACAGTACTTATGCTGATGGTAATAAAAGACGATAATAAAAAACTAAGATTTTGTAAATTAAGTCACATTTCAAGTAAAATATTAAGAAAACTAGACATGATTTTGCACAATGTAGTTTTAGCATCTACACATTTGGATTTCCAGTGCTGGGGGAATTAGCGCATCCCATGTGACTCCAATGGGAGAGGCCATCTGGAGCTTGCACCTGGTTTCCTCCAGCCTCTGTGCCTTTCTCTTTACTTGTCTTACTCTGTGTCTTTCCTGTAATGAACTGTAATTGTGAGTATAACAACCACCACCACAAAAGGTACTCATACAGCATAAGGGTTCATTTAATGTATTATACGTACATCATTTAGGGTTCTCCTGTTTACTGATGGAAGACGCCATTTTATTTTTGGTGGATGGAGATAATTCTAAATGTGCAATCATTTCTTCTCATTTATTTTAAGAAAGAGAGGTACCTTTTGTAAAAATGGGTACTCACAGCTTGAAGCGTTCCTGAATAAACCGGTTCATTTATGATGACATTATCTCCAGGATTAATGAGCATTTCAAACACCTAACAAAAGAAGCCTAAGTTAGCTCAGACAGTATTGTTTCCCTCCTCAGAGATCCCTTTTTCAGTTTGAGCTCACTAGGATTCTAGGGCAGGGGTTCGCAAACTTCTCGTATAAACAGTGAATATTTCCAGCATTGTGGGCCACGTTTTTCTTGCTCCTACTCAACTGTGCTGCTGCAGTGGGACAGTAGCCACAGACAACATGGAGATAAACGGGCACGGCTGGTTCCAATAAAACTTTATTTACAAAATCAGAAGGGCTGGGTTTGACTCTGGAGCCATAGTTTGCCAACCCCTACTCTAGGGTAATGTGACAAACAACATAGCTGGTTTGGCTTCTAAGACTCATGTATTCCTTTCATTCCTTTTTGAACATTTACTAAATGTCTACTATAAGCCAGGTGGGAGTCCCTGGGTGGTGGAAAGGATCAACATGCTTGCTGCTAACAGAAATATTGGCCTGGAGGTCTACTTCTGAAAAACCATCCACTGAAAACCCTATGGAGTACAGTTCTACTTTGACACCCATGGGTCACCATGAGTTGGAGTAGCCTCAATGGCAACTTTTTTTGTTTGTTTGTTTTTAATAAGCTAGGCCTGTGTATGGTACCGGACAGAAAATGATGAGCAGACTTGACATGGTTTTTACCCTCACAGAACTAACAGTCCATCGAGAGAGGCAGGCACCAAACAAATAATCACCCAAATCAATGTTTAACTAAAAACAAAGTGTAGCCGCACAGTGCTTTAGGAACTCATTGTAGGAGGACCTTCCCTAGGCTGGGCCTTCAGGGAAGGCTTCCCTGAGGAGGAGATGGGCCAGTGTAAGGAGTGACAATGGCTACATCTTGAGGAACCAAAAGCATCCTGTGGCTTCCGGTAGATCATGAAGCAGAGAGTGGACTGAGACCAGCCAGAAGTGGGCAGAGACCATACCAGGCAGGGACTTGGCCAAGGGAGGCCAGAATGAGGAGCGGGAGTCCCGTGACCAGATACGCATTCTGAAGAGATCACTCTGGCTGAAGTATGAAAGAATAAAAGAGAGAAGACACATGTGGAGAGACTTTGGGGAAGTTATTGCCCAGTCCTGCTGACAGTTAAGGGTAGTTCTAACTAAGGTGATGATGTTGCAGTTGAAGGGAGTGAGGAGGAGGGTGTCACGGACGACTCGAGATCTCTGGCTACAGAACTAGACAGGTGAGGTGCCACTCACTGAAATCAGCCAAAAAAAGTCTGTATCTGAGGGAGAAGATGATGAGTGTGCTTTAGGGTATGTTCAGTTTGAGATGAACTAGATTGTGTTTGGTGGAAAGATGGACACATGGATTTGGACATCCTGGGATGGTGTCTCATGGACAGATGGATAAATGGACTTGGGCATCCTGGGATGGTGTCTGGTGGACAGATGGACAAATGGATTTGGACATCCTGGGATGGTGTCCAGTGCACAGATGGACAAATGGATTTGGACATCCTGGGATGGTGTCCAGTGCACAGATGGACAAATGGATTTGGACATCCTGGGTTGGTGTCCAGTGCACAGATGGACAAATGGATTTGGACATCCTGTGATGGTTCCAGTGGACAGATGGACAAATGGACTTGGACATCCTGGGATGGTGTCTGGTGGACAGATGGACAAAATGGATTTGGACATCCTGGGATGGTGTCTAGTAGACAGATGGACAAATGGACTTTGGCATCCTGGGATGGTATCTGGTGGACAGATAGACAAATGGATTTGGACATCCGGGGATGGTGTCTGGTGGACAGATGGACAAATAGATTTGGATATCCTGGGATGGGGTAGGGTGGACAGATGGAAATGGAGTTGGAAGTTAGAGGACCTTGGATGTTACTACCACGTGGCTGATCACATGGGTGTGAAGGAGGCCTCGGGAAAGTGCAGACTGAGGAGGGAAGAGGGTACAGGACAGAGCCTGGAGGGGCTCCAGTAACTAACAGCTGGATGGAGGAGCTGACAGTGCAGAGAAAGCAGAGCAAGCAGCTGAGGGAAGCCACACAGTGCATGCCAGGGGGGCCAGAGGACGAGAGTGTGTCAGCAAGGATGGGGAGGTCACCAGTGTACAAGGAGCTAGGGGACAAGAAGACAAGCGTGTGACACATCTCAGGACATTTTGCAGACAATTGATGCCTACTGACATCATCGATCCAGACAACAGATTTTTCCAGCCTAAATACAAGGGTCTGCTATGACTAAGTCACATAATCACAGAATCACCCCTTCTTACCTTGTGATGTTCACAATCCCCAGTTCAAGCCTCCCCTTCCTATGATTTTAAAAACTCACATCTCATGACAAACAGTTCTCAATGACTTTTGTTCCCTAGTCTGGCCTGGGGTATTCACTTCACCTTTTCATGATGAGCTTTTGGCATCCTAGGACAAACAGTGTCATTTTCTGAAAAGTTTCTAATTGATTCAGGCTTGACAGGTCATCCCGGAATCAAAGAAATTACTTGGGTAGCAGATGCAATATCAATGGAGCAAATGAAAACCTAGTTACAGACATTTTCCATGTCAGTTAGGAGATGTGTGAAAGTCAAATATTCTAAATGAAAAGGGAGGGCTGTTTATCATCTGGCGCTTCTGATTAATAGATGTAGACAGAAACACAGGAGCCTAAAATGACACCCATCCTGGAGAACAAAGTCGAAGAAAAATCAGACACAGATTCTGACCACGGCCTCTGTAGTAAGCATGCCTACTGTGAGTCAGAATTCTGCTCAACGGCAGGGGATGCCCTGGGTTATGAATAAGCAAATGATTGATATATTTGGCCATCCATACAATGTCCCTTCTTTGATGTAACTGAGTTGTGACAGAAAAAGAAGAAAGGATAGTTAAGGGCCCTGGTGTTGCGGTGGTTAAGAGCACAACTGCTAACCAGAAGGTAGGCAGTTCAAATCCACCAGCTGCTCCTTGGAAATCCTATGGGGCAGTTCTACTCTGTCCTATAGGGTCGCTATTAGTCAAAATCGACTCCATGGCAGTGGGTCAGCCTGACTACTATACATTAACTTATTAAGTTTCATTCTTTATCCTTAACTGGTTCTCTTTTACTACCTCTAAACTTTCTTTTAACTCATTTCTTCTTTATTGTGTCTGTTTTTAGAAAGTTCCATTTTACTGTTGCTGTATTGTTACATAATCCTTTTATTTTTTTATTTAAGTTTTTTAGCTTACCTTTATACGTAAAGCAGAAAGCTCAGGCCTGTAGTTTCAGATCTGATAATAACCCATGTTCTTAGTAAGAGAGTTCAGACTTCTTTGCCTGTGACGGCCTTCTCAATCTTCTGGATTAGTTCTATGCTGGCTTCCCAACCTTCTGTATTAATTCTATGACGGCCTTCCCAACTTTCTGTATTAATTCTACAGTGGCCTTCCCAGTCTTCTGTATTAATTCTATGATGGCTTTTCCAACCTTCTGTATTAGTTCTGTGATGGCCTCCCCAGCCTTCTGTATTAGTTCTGTGATGGCCCTCACAACCTTCTCTATGAATCTATGATGGCCTTCCAAACCTTCTGTATTAATTTTTTGACGGCCTTCCCAACCTTCTGTATTAGCTCTGTGACTGCGTTCCCAACCTTCTGTATTAACTCTATGACGGCTTTCCAACGTTCTGTATTAGTTCTGTGATGGCCTCCCCAAACTTCTATATTAATTCTATGTTTCCTCCCCAAACAGGAGGCCCCACAGAAAGGTGAATTATTTTATAGACATAAACGCTAGAGTTCGGAAAGAATAAGATACAGATACCACTTTCAGAATCGACATAGATAATTTGTAGAAATGGTATAGGGTAAGATATCACCATCAGCAAGGGACAAAAAACTCTCTTTCCTTCAAAGATTTAGGACTTAACCCCGTCTGGCAGAAAGGGAGATACACAGATGGCAAAGGTCAAATTAATTCCTCTTGCTGTGAGGGGTCACTGTTGTGACCCATCCGATTTGCACTGACTGGATTTCAGAAGTAGATTGCCAGTCCTCTCTTCCTACTCTGTCCTAGTCTGGAGGTTCTGCTGAAACCTGTCCACCATGAGTGGCTCTGCTGGTATTTGAAATACCAGGGTATTCCACCAATCATGAAGATGCCACAGGACCAGAAAACACTTTGTTCTGTTTATGCACAAGGTTGTTCCGAGTCAGAGCTCACTTGATGGTGACTAACAGCAACATGAAGGGTTTATCTCTGAGCATATTTACTAAATCCCTTATTTACTGGTCAGAGATAATAAGAGTCTCCACAATACATGTTTGTGATGAGGATCAAATGAAGATATTTCAGGTGCCTAGCAAAACGCCTGCCACAAAGCAAGTGTGCAGCAAATGTCAGCTAGTATTATCTCCTGTCAGAAAGAAGGGCTAAACATTAACTAGGACAAAACAAAATCACTGTTGGTGGCAGACAGTCTTTAGCATTTAAACTGCCAATACTAAATTCCTCCAAACAGCAGGAGAATTTGCTGAGTTACTTAATACTCCGCAGTCAGTCCAGCGTGGCAGGCACATGAGGGGGCAGTGGCTGAAAGCTGACTACTGGGAGGATGCCTCGACGGAGTTTTTCAAATGTCTTCCAATAGATGGTGTTGTGGGTTGACTGTGCCCCCAAATAAGATATGTCTCGGTCCTTACCCCTGATACCTGTGAGCGTGACCTTGTTTGGGAACAGTGACTTTGCAGATGTAATTAGTTAACAATCCCTCATACTGGAGTAGCCTTAGTCCCGTGTGACTACTGTCCTTATAACAGAAGACACACAGAGACAGATACAAAAAGGAAGTCCGCCATGTGAAAACAGAGGCAGAAATTGGAGTTATGCTGCCACAAGCCAAGGAATGCCAGGGACCACCAGAACCTACAAGAGACAAGCAAGAATCGTCCCCCAGTCTTCAGAGGGGGCACGGCCCTGCCAACACCCTCACGTCAGACTTCCAGCCTCCAGGACTGTAACAAAGTGTGTTCTGTTGTTTTAAGCTACCAGGTTGGTGGTGCTGTGTCACAGCAGCCCTGGGAAGACAGCACAGATGGCCTCAACTCTGTAGGTTTGGTCCGAGCCATTTCTGCCACATGGGAGGATCTCGGGATTTTCAACCAAGATCAAGGGCTAGAATGTATTCAGAGCTCCTTCCAGAAGAAAATGTGGGCTGTGCTATAGGCCTTACTGCCAACTGCCTCTAGGTTAAGATGTAGACAGAATGATAAAATATCCCACTTTTTCTTCCTAAAGGAAGAACAGGTAACACAAAGACTCATTTCTTAAATACAAAGATAAAATAAATCTCAGGATTCCATTGTGTCCTGCTGAGGAAGAGAGACAGGGAGGGGATGGAAGAGGAGGCCCAGGAGGGAGGCAGATGCGATAGAGGAGAGAGAATACCTCAGAGAGGGCAGAGGCCCAGACACAGACAGAGATCAAGAGAAGCAGAAGCCAGAAGGGAGACAAGATACATGAAGTGAAGGGCGCAGATCACACAGGCAGACATGCAAAGGAATAAGGTTTTCTTCTCAGGACTGTTAGGATGTGCCCTCTGGAAAATTTAAACATCACAATGAATTTTCATAACTATGGGAAGGAATCAGATATAACCTGAATCTCTGGGCCAGAAGAAATTAAGCATTGCTTTGCTAAGCTTTGTGGCAGCTCTGGATGGGGCAATCAGTTTGCACTCAACTACTAGCCTAAAGGTTGGCAGTTCAAACCCACCAGAGGCACCATGGAAGAAAGGCCTGGCGATCTGCTTCCAGAAAGATTACAGCCAAGAAAACCCTATGGAGCAGTTCTACTCTGTAACACATGGGGTCACCATGAGTCAGAATTGATCTGAGGACCACGAGGTTTTGGGTTTTCACTAAGATTTTGGTAGGAGATGGGTATTCCCTCAGTAGGAAACGTGTTTTAACGACTCATAGTTCCAGGTCACTGACCGTATGACATATGTTAAGAAAGATCAGGCCGGTGAATGAAATTACAGGTAGATATAAAAGAAGTCCTGGTGGTGCAATGGTTAAGCGCTTGGTTGCAAACCTAAAGGTTGATGGTTCAAACCTACCTAGTGGCTCCACAGGAGAAAGGCCTGATGATCCGCTTGTTTAAAGATTACAGCATAGAAAACCCTACGGGGCACTTCTACTCTGTCGTATAGGGTCAGTGTGAGACGGAACTGACTCAGTGGCACACAGTGACAACAATTTTTGAAAGTCCTTGTGCTCACAATCAGGGAAACTAGAGGGAAATACTGACAGGTTAACCTAAAGTATTTCTACCTGGCTCCCAAGTACAGTCAACACACACACTCGCACACACTCCTTCCATAACATGTCTTGTCTTCAAGCTCCCTGTTCATAATCTAGGTGGAGACAAGAAAGACTACTGGTAATCCACAGAATACGACCCTCTTGTGGGTAAGTGAGAGATGCCTACATTCACGATCACATTTGATCTTACCTGTAGGGTACTTTTTCCTTTCAGTCTTACCTTAGAAAGACCTTCTTGACTGCCAGATGTGACACATATTTCCATCTGTCCTTGACTGGCTGGGTGATGGATAGTGGGAGGGTTGTGCAGTTGTACCTGTAACTGTCTTAGCCAGGTCAACAGTTCTGGAATTCTAAACATAAAGCGTATCTTTTAATTCAAAATCATACCAGTAGTAGACAGGAAATAAATGGTTGCTTAATACCAGGCTCGGTATACATTCAATGTAACCTTCAAACACTTTTTGCCGGTAATAATACCCCTGTTTAGAAGATGAGGCAACAGACTCAGAGAGATTAAGAAATTCACTGAAGCCTTCTGGGCAACATGGCGCTGTAGTAGGAAGCACCACGCCGTCCCTCCTCAGCAAAGATCAGAAAATAAGTCAAACAGAGTCACACATCAATCCTGAAACCCTAAGCATCAAATGAAGAGATAGAGAACTCAGCCAAGCACTGAATGGAATAAGAAACTGACTGAGAACAGAGTGCAAGGAGAGGTACATACAGAAGTCCCCTATCAGCTACCGCGGCACGGATCCGCCATCTTGGACTCCTATCGGAGATCAGCGAACAGGGGGTATGAGAAAGCAGCTTCACAGAGTTTCCAGCAGGAGACAGAACAACCTGTAACCCACAATAGAGGCTTTCCCACCCCCCACCCTTCTTCACCCCCACTTAGCCTCCTGTGCTTCCTGCAGCCACAGTCTATTGGCTGGGAAGCACAGCTTCCCCCCAGTGCCTCTTGGATTCCACCCGCCTGCACTGGCCAGCTCCCTGAGTGCCATTTGTTGGCTGTTGGTGTTGTCTTTTTCTGCTTCTTTAGATTTCCTCCTTACCTCTCCCCACCTCCCACTGCTTTCTCCCAAATACCTGACTCTGTGCGCCATCTTTGCTTCTTCCTGAAAGTCTGCGGAACACCGCTCGACTCTGAAACTGCTTCCTGGTCCGTGCCACCAAGCTGGTGGGGCCCCAGGGCTTTTCGGTTTGTTTATTCTGATTTGTTCTCTTTTGATTTGTTTGTTTGTTTTCTTTTTCTTTTCTTGGCTTGGGAGCCCCATTTAGCCGGGCAGTACCGTGTGGCTTGGAAGCTAGTCCCTTACTCTGCTCAGACGCACAGGGACATCACCGAGAGCATTTCTTTTTTCTTTTCTTTTTTTTTTTTTTTGGCTTTTTTTTTCATTTCTTTGCTTAGTTTTCTTCTCTCTCTTATTCCCGTTTCGTCTTTCTTCATTTCCAGTTTCTTGATTTATTCATTTTTTTCTTTCACCCTTTTTCCTTTCATTTTTGTTTTTCCCCATTTCTCAGTCTCTCATCTCTCCACTCCAATAGCAAGCTCCCTTAGCACTCTTTTTGGTATGTGTGTGTGTTTTTGGATCCTGTTCTTCTCTCCTCTCTCTCATCCTTCCCATACCCATATTAGCTCCACACATCACAATCTACCCCCTTCTTCCTGCCTACCAGCACCATGTGCTAAGCATCACTCTCCCAAGCAGCACAGGCAAGGCCTACTGGAATCTGCCCTGCACTGATTCCCAGTCCACACTATCAGCCCTGGTATGTGCCACAAAAGACCTATCCCAGCAACTCCCCTTCAGCTGGACCTTCCCTGCTGTACCATACCTGAGTGACTGACCCTGCCCATTGGAGAAGGAGGTTAAAAGTATCGTGTCCACAGGCAAGCAAACAACAAAGAAAGCACAACCCGCCTGCTCAGACATAACCAAATAAAACAAAAAAGCAGGAAAAAACAAATCTTCAACCAATAAACAAGGAAAATAACCACTAAATGCCCCAAATACAGCAGACAATATCAAAACATTTACAAAAACAGGACAGGATGGTTCCAGTAGGCATCGAAAATAAAACACCAGATGACCTTCCAGTAGGAGAAAAGACAATAGGCCTAACTGATAGTGAATTCAAATCTCTAATATTCAGAATTATCCAAGAGTTGAAACAGACGAAAATGAGGAAAAAATTGACAAACTCATGGAAAAGACAGACAAATTCATGGAAAATACAGATAAAAAAATGGAAGAATTCAAGAAAATAGTACAGGAACAAAATGCTAAAATAAATTCACAACTAGAAATCATACAAAAACAACAATTAGAAATCCAAAAGATAAACAACAAAATTTCAGAAATGGAAGGTGTCATGGAAGGCCTGAGGAGCAGGTTTGAAATAATGGAAGATAGGATCAGTGAAATTGAAGACAAACACTTGGATAAAACTCTGAGGAAAACTCAGAAAAAGAATGAAGAAAAATGAAGGAACCCTGAAAATTATGTGGGATACAATCAAAAGCAAAAATCTGAGAGTGATTGGAGTTCCAGAAAGAGAGGGAGAAAGCAGAAAACACAGAGAGGATCACTGAAGAATTGCTGAGAGAAAACTTCCCCAATATCATGAAAGATGAAAAGCTGACCATCCAAGAAGCTCAACGAACCCCATATAGGATAGAAAGTCACCAAGGCATATCGTAATCACACTCGCTAAAAGCAAAGACAAACAAAGAATCCTGAGAGCAGCTTGAGAAAAACAAAAAGACACATACAGAGGAGAAACAATAAGACTAAGCTCGCATTATTCGGCAGAAACCATGCAGGCAAGAAGGCAATGGGATGACATATATAAAACCTTGAAAGAAAAAAATTGCCAGCCAAGAATACTATATCCTGAAAAACTGTCATTCAGATATGATGGTGAACTAGGTCATTTCCAGATAAACAAAAATTAAGGGAGTATATAAACACCAAACCAAACTTACAAGACTTACTAAAGGGAGTCCTTCTATCTGAGAACAAACAATATCAAACCACAGGCTGAATATAAGACACAGGATTATACTAGCCAGATACCAACCTAGGAAATGAACTGTTGCTCACAGGCTGTGAAGGTCAACTAATCCCAAGATCAGCAGGCAAGACTGTAGGTAAGCTGCTAGCTCCAGTCCCAAGAACTGGAGGTCAGAGGAACAGGAGCCAGCTGCAGGAGCCAGAACAAGCAAAAGCCCCCAAGCCCTGCCTGAATGTCTGCCCACACTCAATGCAGGCCACATGCCCACGAAACACCACTTCAATGGATTGGCTCCTCTCAGCAGATCCCATCATGGGGGTGATCACATGTCAGATCTCAACAGGGAAGTGATCACAACATTATACGACTGTCAGAACACTGAGAATCATGGCCCGGCCCAGCTGACACCCAATCTTAACCACCACAGAGCTGAAAGCCCAGTTCCACCACATGAGGCAGTGCGTATGCCAATAATGCACTGTGTGATCCAGAACCGAAAAGCGACTCAAGGAAAGCCATTGTGAATACCCAGAGTCAGCCTGATGTTCAGATCAACTGAGGATTTATAGAGCAGCGGGGTCATCCCACTTCCACATAGTGCAGAACCTAGAAAGAAGCCTCATCTGGCTTCCTCCCGCCTTTAAAAAGTATTATTGTTTTAAAAATTGTAATAAGTGTATATATATATATATATAAAACCAACACCTGTCTGTCAGTTTGTTGCACTGTGGTAGCTTACGTGTTGCTATGATTCTGGAAATTATGCCACCTATTTTTCAGCAAGGTCACCCATGGTGAACAGGTTTCAGCAGAGTTTCTAGACTAAAACAGACTAGGAAGAATGGCCTGGGGATCAACTTCCAAAAATTAGCCAGTGAAAACTTTATGGATCACAACAGAACATTACCTGACTCCCTCACTTTGGACACATCATCAGGAGGGATCAATCCCTAGAGAAGGACATCATGTTTGGTGAAGTAGAGTACCACAGAGGGCATGGGAGAACCTCGGTGAGATGGATTGGCTCAGTATCCACAACGATGGACTCAAGCATACTGGTGATTGTGAGGATGATGAAGTACCAGGTGACATTTTGTTCTGTTGTACATAAGGTCACCATGAATCAGAGTCACCTTGAAAGCAGCTAACCAACTATATCTATAACAAAAAATTTGCCATTTCAACATTTTTTACACGTACGTGATGAAATTGAGTGAAATTAATTACTTTCATCATGTTATACAACCATCACCATTATTGGTTTCTAAATTTTTTCATCAGCCTTATCAGAAGCGCAAAGTCCACCAAGCAACGTGACCCACTTTCCCCCTCTGCCCCACCCCTGATAACCTCTAATAGACTCTGGTCTCTGTACATGTGCCTAGTCTAGATATTTCATGTAAGTGAAATCATACAATGTTTATCCTTTTGTGACTGACTTACTTAACACAGTATGATGTTGTCAAGGTTCATCCATGTTGTAGCATGTATCAGGACTTCACTTTTCTTTATGGTGGAGTAATAACCCACTGTATGTATATACCACATTTTATCCATTCATCTGGTGAGGGACATTTAGGTTGTTTCCACGTTTTGAGTATTGTGAATAGTGTGGCAATGAACATTGGTGTACATGTGCCTGTGTTCCTGCTTTCAATTCTTGAGTATATACCATATGATTGTTGGATCATTTGGTAATTGTATGTTTAACTTTTTTGAGGAACCTCCAAACTATTTTCCACAGTGGTTATACCATTTTACAATCCTACTAGCAATGAATGAAGATTCCAATTTTTCCACATCCTCACCAACATCTGTTGTGTTCCATTTTGATCAGCGCCATAAAAAAAAAAAAGCCAGTTTCTGTCAAGTCAACTCTGACTCTTGGTGACCCTATATGCGGGAGAGTAGAACTGTGCTCCATAGGGTTTTTCATGGCTGATTTTTTGGAAGAAGGGTGCCAGGTTTTTCTTCTGAGGCACCGCTGGATGGAATTAGTCAGCAGCCAAGTGTGTTAATCGTTTGCACCACCCAGGGACTCCTATAGCCATCTTAGTGGAGTTAAGTGATAGCTGATTGGGATTTTGATTTGCATTTTTCTAGTAGCTAATGAGGTTGAGCATCTTTTCATGTGCTTGTCGGCCACTTTTATTTCTTAGTGAAATGTCATTCTGCCCCTTTTGAGATTTTACTGTTTTTCACCATCAGCCACACTTAATATCAAATTGGCAAAACTGGATTTACTCAGAGTCTTTGAATTTAAACAGTTTCTGCATGAGACATTGTGATGGTTAAGGTTGTGTGTCAGCTTGGCTGGGCCATGACTCTCAGTGGTTTGGAAGTTATATAATGATGTAGTTGGGCAGTTATGGAATGAAGTAATTTGGCAGTTATGGAATGGTGTAGTTATCCTTCATTTTGTGGTATAAAGTAATCACCTCCATTATGTGATGTGATGTTATCAGCCAATCAGTTGTGAGGGGAGTTTACTTGGAGGTGTGGCCTGCATCCAATATATATGGACATTCTGGAAAAGCTTGCTGGCTTTTGCTTGCTCTGGATCCTGTATCTGGCATGTCATCCTCTGACCTCCAGTTCTTGAGCCAGCAGCCTGCCATATTGCCTGCTGATCTTGGGGTTTGTTAGCCTCCATAGCCTGTGAGCCAGCAGCCTGCCATCTTATCTGCTGGACTTGGGTTTGTCAGTCCTTGCAGCTACGCGAGTCATGAGAAGCCCCCAGCCTGACACCTGACCCACAGACTTAGGACTTGCCAACTTCTACAAATATGTGAGCCATTTCCTTGAGGTAAATCTCTGTCTCTTTATACACACACTTATGTAACACTGGTTTTGTTTCTCTAGAGAACCCAGCCTGAGACATTTGCTAGCAAGAGTGGTTCTAGAAAAACAAAATTGTAAAGATGAGTTTTCTGAAGTGGTTCTCAAGAGTCTGGTTAGTCTTAAAGATGTTGATGACTCTGCCTCCATTAGTAAAGAGGGCACTGCTATCCATGGTGTGAGGTGGCAATAGAAATAAGCAAAATATCACTACAATAGATCAAGCATTGGTGAGAGGTGAGGCTCTGGGTGATTGCATGTGGATACTTTTCTACACTTCTGCAAGAATAAGAAGTGTAAGGAAGCTGGTGGTTGGTTCTACTTTTAGTAGAAAAAGTGGTAAAAGAAAGAGATGACCTCAGGGCTTCCGAATCACAGCTCAAGCATTACATAAATGACCTCAAATTTGCCACTTGTGCCCTGGAAGAAATCCTTATTTCTTGTAGTAACAGAGCTGATATTGCCAAAAATCAAATGAAGAGTCTTATCATAAGAGTGACTGAATTACAATGCCAATTGAATGTGCCTTGAATGGTGTCTGATATTAAAGTGAGAGCATTGACTGGGAAGAAATGGGATCCTGAAACTTGGATGGGGTCATATGGGCAGATAATCAGGAAGCTGGAGACACGGAGCCCCTAAATTCCATTGAATCACTCCTGCCAATGGAACCAGCCCTCTCACTCCCATCGGAAGAGATTACTCCATCTTTGTCTGCTAATCCACCCTCCCCAGTAAAATCAATAGCCCCTCCACCCCCATTTGATGAGATTAACCCAGCTGTATCTGAAGAGCCTTTGTCTGAGATATTGACTGGAGAGGCATCTGAGTCATTGCTTGGGGCATTGCCTGAGGCAGTTGCCTTATAAGACTTCGCTGAATGTTCTCAGAACACATTTCCAACACCCATTTTTGCTTCTAGACCTATAACTAAACTTAAGTCCCAAGGAGCCCCAAAAGGTGAAGTACAAAGTATGACCCAGGAGGTACACTACACTCCAAAAGAATTGCTTGACTTTTCTTATATGTACAAGCAGAAACCTGGGGAATATGTATAGGAATAGCTATTAAGGGTGTGGGATAACAGTGCAAGGAACATAAAGCTGGATCAGTCTGAGTTTATTGTTATGGACCCTCTAAGCACAGATTTTTATCTAATTTTTCAGCTCGAGATGTTAGGAAAGGATCTAATAGTTTACGTGTTTCGTTCATTGAAGCATGGATTAAACAGCGGTCTATACTAACTCAAGTTGAAGTACCAGACCTGCCTTGGTGTACTGTAAAAGGAAGTATCCAAGGGCTTAGGGAAATTGACATGCTAGAGTGGATTTATCAGGCTAGATACATAGACCCACACACGGAGTGCACAGAGGGCACACTTTTTACCACAACTGTGAGGAACAAATTTGTGAAGGGAGCCCCAGCATCCTTGAAGACTGCTGTGATTGCTATTTTATGTAAGTCAGATTTGACAGTGGGAATTGCCCTAACTGAATTAACACACCTAACTATAATGGGACTGACTGAGCTCCGTAGTGGTAGGGGCCAAGTGGTGGCACTCCATCAGCAAAGATGTGGTTACTGTAATGGACAGCAGAGTCAAAGCAGTAATCAGAATAGTCTGAATTCTATGGGCTTATGGCATTGGCTACTTAGTCATGGTGTTCCTAGGAATGAATCAATGGCAAACCTACGAAATATTTACTTGGTCTGTACAAGCAGAAGAATTCTAGGTCAGATAAACAGCAGTCTAATTTGAATTGCCAGAATAGAGAGTCAAGTTTCCTCAATCAATTCCCAGCCTTGAATGAGTTTAAAGACCTACAAGCCCTTGAATGAAGGGGAGGCCTGGTCCCCTTGAGGAAGGACTTCACTACATTGCCAAAAATTTGTACTGTTAATCTTTCTCCCAGCCTTCCCCAAAGGGATGTACGGCCTCTTACGAGAGTGACTGTTCATTGGGGAAAAGGAAATAATCAGACTTTTTGGGGATTACTGGATACTGGCTTTGAACTGACACTAATTGCAGGAGATCCAAAATGTCACTGTGGCCCATCAATCAGAATGGGGGCGTATGGAGGTCAGGTTATTAATGGAGTCTTAGATCAGGCTCATTTCACAGTGGGTCCAGTGGGTGCCCAAACCCATCCTGTAGAGATTTCCCCAGTTCCAGAATGCATAATTGGAATAGATATACTCAGAGACTGGTGGAACTCCCACATTGGATCTCTGACAAGTGGAGAATGGGCTATTACGATAGGAAAAGCCAAATGGAAGCCATTAGAACTGCCCCTACCTAGGAAAATAGTAAACCAAAAGCAATACTGCATCCCTGGAGGGATTGCAGAGATTTCTGCCACCATCAAGGACTTGAAGGATGCAGGGGTGGTGATTCCCACCACATCCCCATTCAACTCGCCTATTCGGTCTGTGCAAAACACAGATGGATTTTGGAGAATGACAGTGGATTGTTGAAAACTTAACCAGGTGCTCTTCCAGATGTGATTTCATTGCTTGAGCAAATTAATACATCTCCTGGTACCTGGCATGCAGCTATTGATCTGGCCAATGCCTTTTTCTTGATTCTGGTTTTGAAGGAATGACAGAAGAAGTTTGCCTTCAGCTGGCATGGCCAGCAATACACCTTCACTGTCCTACCTCTGAATTATATCAACCCTCCAGTCCTATGTTGTAATTTAGTCCACAGGAAACTTGATCACTTTTCCCTTCCACAAGACGTCACACTGGTCCATTACATTGATGACATTATGCTGATTGGGCCTAGTAAGGAAGAAGTGTCAATGACTCTGGACTTATTGGTAAAACATTTATGTGCTAGAGGGTGGGAAATTAATCTGACAAAAATTCAGGTCCCTTCTACCTCAGTGAAATTTCTAGGGGTCCAGTGATGTGGGGAATGTTGAGATATTCCTTCTAAAGTAAAGGGTAAGTTATTGCATCTGGCTCCTCCCACAACTAAAAAGGAGGCAGAATGCCTGGTGGGCCTCTGGATTTTGGAGGCATCTTATACCTCATTTGGGTGTGATACTCTGGCCTCTTTATCAAGAGACTCGAAAAGCTGCTAGTTTTGAGTGGGGCCCAGAACAAGCGAAGCTTCTGCAACAGGTTCAGGCTGCCATGCAAGCCACTCTGCCACTTGGGCTATATGATCTGGCTGATCCAATGGTGCTTAAAGTATCAGTGGAAAATAGAGATGCTGTTTGGCGTCTTTGGCAGGCCCCTATTGGTGAATAACAGTGCAGACTTAGGATTTTGGAGCAAAGCCCTGCCATCCTCTGCAGATAACTACTCTCCTTTTGAGAAAGAGCTTTTGGCTTGTTACTGGGCCTTAGTGGATATTGAAAGCTTAGCCATGGAATTAGCCACTAAGTCACCATGCAGCCCAAGCTGTCCATCATGAACTGGGTGTTTTCTGACCCACAGAGCCATAAGGTTGGACGTTCACAGCAACACTCCATCATTAAATGGAAGTGGTATATATGAGATCAGGCCCGAGCGTGACAGAAGGCATAAATAAGTTGCATAAGCAAGTGGACCAAATGCCCATGGTCTCCACTCCTGTCATATTACCTTGCCTCTCCCAGTCACCACCTATGGTCTCATGGGGAGTTCCTTATGATCAGTTGACTGAGGAAGAGAAAACTCGTGCCTGATTTACAGATGGTTCTGTGCAATATGCAGGCACCACTCAAAAGTAGACAGTGACGGCACTACAGCCCCTTTCTGGGACCTCCCTGAAGGACAGTGGTGAAGGGAAATCCTCCCAATGGGCAGAACTTTGATCTGTGCAACTGGTTGTTCACTTTTCTTGGAAGGAGAAATTGCCAGATGTACGATTGTATACTGATTCATGGGCTGTGGCCAATGGTTTTGCTGAACGGTCAGGGACTTGGAAGGAATATGATTGGAAAACTGGGGACAAGGAATGTCTTAATTAGCTAGTGCTGCTATAACATAAATACCACAAATGGATGGCTTTAACAAACAGAAATTTATTCTCTCACAGTTCAGGAGGCTAGAAGTCAGAATTTAGGGGGCCATCTCCAGGGGAAGGTGTTCTCTGTCTGTTGGCTCTGGGGGAAAGTCTTTGTCATCAATTTTCCCCTGGTCTAGGAGCTTTCAGGGTAGGAACCCTGGGTCCAAAGGATGCACTCCGCTCCTGCCTCTTTATTCTCGGTGGTAGGACATCCCTATCTCTCTGCTTGATTCTCTCTTCTTTTATCTCTTGTAAGATAAAAGGTGGTATAGGTCACACCCCAGGGAAACTCCCCTTACATTGGATCAGAGCTGTGACCTAAGTGAGGGTGTTGCATCCATAATCTAAACTTGCCTCAATAACCCCAGGCAGAGAGTAGAATTTACAACACATATGAAAATTACATCAGATCACAAAATAGAGTACAACCACATAATACTGGGAATCATGGCCTAGCCAAGTTGACACATACTTTTGGAGGATACTATTCAATCCGTGACAAGGAGGTATGGGAAGAGGTATGTGGCTATACCTTTCTGAATGGACCAAAGAAGTAAAGATATTTGTGTCTCATGTGAGTGCTTACTAAAGGGTGATCTTGGCAAAGGAGAAATTTTGACAGTCAAGTGGATAGGATGACACATTATGTGGGAACCAGTCAACCTCTCTCCCCAGACTTGCCTGTCATTGCCCAATGGGCTCATGAATAAAGTGGCGATGGTGGGAGGGATGGAGGTTATGCATGGGCTCGGCAACATGGACTTCCACTCACCAAGGGTGACTGGGCTACAGCTACTGCTGAGTGCCCAATCTGCCAGCAGCGGAGACCAACACTGAGTCCCTGATATGGCACCATCCCTCGAGGTGATCAGCCAGCAACCTGGTGGCAAGTTGATTACATTGGACCACTCCATCATAGAAAGGGCAGCATTTTGTTCTAACTGGAATAGACACTTACTCTTGATATGGATTTGCCTTCCCTGCACTCAATGCTTCTGCTGAAACTACCATCCATGGACTTACAGAATGCCTTATCCACCGGCATGGTATCCCACACAGCATTGCCTCGGATCAAGGGACTCACTTCACAGCAAATGAAGTGCGGCAGTGGGCCTATGCTCATGGAATTCACTGGTCTTTCCATGTTCCCCATCATCTTGAAGTAGCTGGCTTGATAGAATGATGGAATAGCCTTCTAAAGACACAATTACGGTGCCAGCTAGGTGGCAATACTTTACAGGATTGGAGCAATATTCTCCAAGAGGTTGTATATGCTGTAAACCAGTGTCGAATCTGTCGTGCTGTTTCTCTGATATCCAGGATTCATGGGTCCAGGTATCAAGAGGTGGAAATGGGGGTGGCACCATTCACTATTATCCCTAGTGCCTCTCCTGCAAATTTTTTCTTTCCTGTCCCTGCGACGTTATGCTCTGCAGGTCTAGAGGCCTTAGTTCCAAAGGGAGGAACGCTGCTACCAGGAGACACAACAGTGATTCCATTGAACTGGAAGCTAAGAATGCAGCCTGGCCACTTTGGGCTCCTTATGCCTCTGGATCAACAGGCAAAGAAGAGAGTTACTCTATTGGCTGGTGTGATTGATCTTGATTACCAAGAGGAAATCAGACTGATATTACATGATGGAGGTAAAGAAGAGTATGTCTGGAATACAGGCAATCCCTCAGGGCATCTCTTAGTACTACCATGCCCTATGATTAAGGTCAATGGAAACTACAGCAACCCAATTCTAACATTACTAATGGCCCAGACCCTTCAGGAACGAAGGCAAAGAGCCATGACCAGCTGAGGTGTGGAGGGCAAAGGGAATATGGACTGTGTGGTAGAAGAAGGTAGTTCTAAATACCAGTTATGACCGTGTGACCAGTTGCAGAAAAGCAGACTGTAATTGTTATGTAATTGTTATGTTCCTTGTATATCTGCATCAAGTATTTTTATTTTCTTCACTTATAGGATATAAGATGTAAACAGGCCTAGTGTGTTTTTGGTTGTACACGTGTTCGTTGTATCATGTTAGGCACAAGTATGACTTTGTAATTGTCTTTATTTAGAGATTGTGTATGGTTTAAGGAGATGTGTCCAGGTGTCAAGTTGACAAGGGGTAGACTTGATGGTTAAGGATGTGTGTCAACTTGGCTAGGCCGTGATTCTCAGTGGTTTGGCAGTTATGTAATGATATAGTTGGGCAGTTATGGAATGATGTAGTTTGGCAGTTATGCAGTGATGTAATTTGGAAGTTATGGAATGATGTAGTTATCCTCTGTTTTGTGATATGATGTAATTACCTCCATGATGTGATGTGATGTTGTCAGCCAATCAGTTGTAAGGGGAATTTCCTTGGGGGTGTGGCCTGCATCCAATATATATGGACAGTCTGGCAAAGCTTGCTGGCTTTTGCTCGCTCTGGATCTTGCATCCAGCTTGTCATCATCTGACTTCTGGTTCTTGGGACTTGAGCCAGTGGTCTGTTGTGTTGCCTGCCTATCTTGGGATTCGTCAGCCTCCATGGCCCATGGGCCAGCAGCCTGTTGTCTGACCAGCCAGTCGTGGGTTCATCAGCCCCCCAGCTATGTGAGTCAGGAGAAGCCTCCAGCCTGAGGCCCGACCTATGGACATGGGACTTGCTAGCCTCTACAACAGTGTGAGCCATTTTCTTGAGATAAATCTCTCTCTATATACATATAATATATGCTTCATTGGTTTTGCTTCTCTAGAGAACCCAGCCTAAGACAAGCAGTTTTTTTTTCTTTTTCTTTTTTCCCGCTCTGCAATTCTAAGGAGCTGACTACATCTGAATACTTAGGTTGGATTCCCTGTGTACGCTGATACTTACAAAATACTGAGATAAAGATAGTGAAGTTTGGTTGGTGGGACTAGCATGAAGATAATCAATTTATGGAGGTTAAGCATCAGTAGGATCCTGGCAGATCCTTGGGTGCAGCCCTCTTATTTTGTACCTGAGATAGTTGAGCAGTCAAGAGCATGTTATTTTAAAAATTGAATTAAATAAAGGGTCCTACAAATGTTTCACAATAGTTAAAGGTCTTTCCTGTTCTCCATGTCTCTCTCCTTTTCTGTCTCTGAATTTCCCCCATCACTGCAGCTCCAGCTTAGCTTCATGGCCATCAGGAAATCTTCATTAACCGTTTACACTGGTAGAGACCTCGCCCCACTCTCTGCCCTTGTAATCTGCACCACCAACCATTAGTAAGTAGGACTATTCCGCCTCTCGAGTTTTACTAGTCAACATCTGAAACATATATACCGCCTTAGATTATGTATCATGCCATGAATTTTCTAGACTCCTGGTATTTGTAGATTTAATACTGTCTGGTTCTGTTATTAAAAGGGACACTGATACTTAGTCACATGACACTTTTCTGAGATACAAGTTTGAAGCTTCTGGATGTTCAAGAGTGGTTGTGTGAATGCGTGGGGGTTGGTTGTGGAATGAAGTAGTCATGAGTAATTGGATTAATAAGTGAGTGCCTAGCTGATGACTCGTTAACCAAAACTCAAACCAGCTTCCATTTTCTATCTTGATCATGTAAACATTTTGTCGGGATTGGGTGTGCAATCATGTATTTAGGAAGTTTGGGAAGTTTCCAGGAAGATAAAACTCTATCAGTCCTGTCTTCGCAACAAGTTTCTGTGCTCCTTGAAGGTGGGAACCGTCTCTTGAATTTCTTAGTGCTCAAAATAATGCCAGGGCAGAAGTGTGCTTATTAATTTATTACATTCGTTTGTGAAGTCAGAGATTTTCTTAATGTAAATAAGGTCGATAAAGAAAAATGTATTATTTTAATGTAACAGACTCAGTAATATTTTGAGAGTAAACATAGATTTAACATGATTACCAAGTGGTTTACCATTTTAATTTTCAACAGTATGTGAATACATTTATAAATTTTGTAAAAAGTATAGTTATACGTTAACCTTTCTAAAAAGTTGAAAATAAATTTTAAATTCCTCTAGATTGAATGAAAACTTAAACTTTTTTAAAAAAGACTTGTAGGAGTATGCCTCGGAAGGCAAGATATATTAAATATTTTAATTAGAAAATCAATATTTAAATATATCACTTAATCCCCTCCCCCACTGCCGTTTAGGTTAGTATAGACAGTATACTTTATATCTAGGGTGCAGAAATATGTCTTGATGATGAACTTTCTTAATACCTGTATGTATTTATTTTGTAGTCTTGCAATTAATTGAATGAACAGATTTTGTCAACATTAGTCATGAAAATCCAGGCTATATTATGATTAAATAATATTGTGTTCATAATTTATGATAAATATGAGATATATTTGGGCTCCTTTAATAATGTCACTCAGAATAAAAAATTTACCATAATCATTTCTGCAAGTTTTTTTTTAAGATATCATCATGAGGTAAGCCTGCCACCTGCTGGTCAAGGTTTGCTCCTTCATTTTGCATCTCCAACTTGGAGTTTTTCACTACAGCCTAGGAAAGTAATACAATTTGAAACAATCATACACACAGACTTTTGAGATTTCCGAGGTTGCCACAAATTACTGAAGCTTGAACTTTCTCAAAATTGTCATTCTCGCAAGTCTTTCATGTTCAATCTGCCCTCCTGATAACTAATGATGAATCAATCTACGGCTATAGGTTCCCGAGACTTCGATAGAGTTTGATTAGCAAATCCTCACAACTGGGCTGATAAACACCATCATGTTAAGTGGTGAAGAAATTGAAGTTGTCAAGGATTTCATTCTACTTGGATCAACAATCAACACCCAAGGAAGCAATAGTCAAGAAATCAAACGATGTATCGCATTGGGCAACTCTGCTGCAAAAGACCTCTTTAAAGTGTTAAAAAGCGAAGATGTCACGTTGAAGACTACGGTGAGCCCCACCCAAGCCATGGTTTTTTCACTCGCCTCGTATGCATGCGAAAGCTGGGCAATGAAAAAGGAAGACAGAAGAAGAATTAATGCATTAGAATTGGGTGTTGTCAAAAATACGGACTATGGCATGGACTGCCGGAAGTATGGACAAATCAACCTTGGAGGAAGTACAGCCAGCATGCTCCTTAGAAGTGAGGATGGCAAGACGTCATCTTGCTTACTTTGGACATGTTATCAGGAGGGACCAATTACTGGAGAAGGACATCATGGTTGGTAAAGTAGAGGGTCAGTGAAAAAGAGGGAGCCCCTCAATGAGATGGATTGACACAGTGGCCGCGACAATGGGCTCACACATAGCAATGATTGTGAGGATGGTGCACGATCGGGCAGTGTTTCGTTCTGTTATACATGGGGTCACTATGAGTCGGCACATAACAACAAGTTCAATTCGTATCCCTGGGTAGTGCAAATGATTAACGCTCTAGGTTGCTAACCGAAAGGTTGGGTGTTTGAGCCCACCAGATGCCTTGGAAGAAAGACCTGGCACATAATGGAGCTGCCACGAGTCAGAACCGACAGGATGGCAGCTGGTTTTGGCTGAAGTTCGATTCAGGCTCTTTCCTCTTGAGCAGCTGTGAGCTGAGAATCTATCTACACACGAGCAAGCAGTCTCTAAGTGTTGCTAGACCTGCTGCAGAATCATACAGTGCTGCCTCTCCATTTCTGGCCACTATTTGACAAATATATTGGTAACGCTTCTTTGCTTCCTTCCTGCCCCAGCCTGCAGCCTCTGCCCACTCCTTTGGCGGGCTCCGACCCCAGCCCTGTGGTCATCCATCAGACAGGCCCTCCCCAGCTCACCTCTGAGGTGGCAGTGTGGCATCGTGACTCTGGGGTCAGATAACCTGAGTTTGAAAGTCTGCTCTACCCTGGCTACCAGTGTAGCAACCTCAGAACCGCAGTATCCTCATTGGTAAAATAGGGCTAATCATTCAGCATTAGTTGTCTTGAAGATTAAATTAGATAGTGCATGAAGAATACTTAGATTTGCTGTTGTTTTTCATAAGCCCTAAAAATTATCCTATCTATGCTTGTCATCTGTAGTTAGAAGACTAAAAAAAAAAAAAACGATTCCGACTCATAGCAACCCTACAGGACAGAGTAGAACTGCCCCAAAGGGTTTCCAAGGAGTGCCTAGTGGACTTGAACTGCAGACCTTTTGGTTAGGCAGCTGAAATTTTAACCAGTACAACACCAGGATTTCTGTAGTTTGGAGAGTCATCAAGCTATGCCAATGTGATGCTTTCTCTCATCTGTATTGACAAATCCTATTCTTATTTTCTTCCCTCTTGTGCATCTTGGTTTCCCTCTGACACACAGATTTTGCTGTCACTGGGTCTCGGAACCCAGAGCATCACCATTAGCCCAAAAGAAATGATCTGGAGGCTGGAAGTGCACACAGCTGTCCTTTGAACATTTGAGGCTTCTCTTGGTTTACTTGTTTCCTTGTCTGTGACTGCGTCTGTGCTCATTAAACCCAACTGCATTTGCTAGAAGGTGGAGGTAATCATTATGACGATTTCAGTAAACAGGAGAACGTGAGATGATTCGTTCAATGAGCGCTAATCGAACGCTAACTCCACGCAGCTACTGTGAGTGGTACTTGAAAAGGCAATCAGGAAAAGAGCCCCTGTCCAGAAGTATCCACACAAATCTCTTCACTTCTTGAAACTCCCCAACAAGGTGGGTATTATGTAATGTAACATCCAGGTTTTTAGATTCAGATTTTCTAAAATTTTTTTCTACATTTGCCTCCTCTCCACAGTAGAACTGACAGGTACATCTGTAGGATGGGTTTCTGGTTATCCTGAATAAATGGTGTCCACGTGCATTTGAGGAAACACATTCATCTTTTTAAATGCAGTGTTTATCAAACTCTTGCTACACAGAAAATGTTCCATAAACATGTGTTTGAAATATTAAATTATTGAAATGAATTTTCAAACTCTTAGGGTACCATTTAATTTTGAAATGCTCAGTACTTTAAGTGTGGGAACAGCAGAGAGGATGTGGATACTTCGGTCTTCTTGGGAATAAGGAGATGGTAGAGGATGTCTGGGAGCTGAAATGGACACCCAAGGCCTTTTATCTACACTTCCTGTTTCTTAGACCTGAGCCCCTGGGAACTGAAAGCCAGCCTCAGGTCAAGGCAGGTCAGTGGCTGAAGCATTTAGAGGGGGATGTTTTAATAAAGTCTATTTTACATCTTATCAAAGGAGATCATGGGCTTGATTTTATTTCAGTTAATCAGCAAAAAGATTGTTGTTGTTGTTGTTAGGTGCCGTTGGGTTGGTTCTGACTCATAGCGACCCTACGTACAACAGAACGAAACACTGCCTGGTCCTGGGCCATCCTCACAACATTTGTTTAACTTCAGCCCATTGTTGCAGCCACTGTCTCAATCCATCTCTTTGAGGGTCTTCCTCTTTCTCGTTGACCTTCTACTTTACCAAGCATGATGTTCTTCTCCAGGGGTTGGTCCTTCCTGATAACACGTCCAAAGTATGTGAGATGAAGTCTTGCCATACTTACTTCTAATGAACATTCTGGCTGTACTTCTCCAAGACAGATTTGTTCGTCCTTCTGGCAGTCCATGGTAGATTAATATTCTCTGCCAACACCATAATTCAAAGGCATTAATTCTTCTTCAGTCTTCCTTATTCATTGTCCAGCTTTCACATGCATATGAAGCGATTGAAAACACCACGGCTTGGATCAGGTGCACCTTAGTCCTTAAAGTGATATCTTTGCTTTTAACACTTTACTCACTATTTAAGACAACTTTAAGGAGGTCTTTTGCAGCAGATTTGCCCAATGCAATGCGTCACTTGATTTCTTGACTGCTGCTTCCATGGGCATTGATTGTGGATCCAAGTAAAATGAAATCCTTGACAGCTTCAATCTTTGCTCCGTTTATCATTAGTGTTGCATAATGGTCCAGTTGTGAGGATTTCTGTTTTCTTTATGTTGAGGTGTAAGCCATACTGAAGGCTGCGGTCTTTGATCTTCTTCAGTGAGTGCTTCAAGCGCTCTTCACTTTCAGCAAGCAAGCTTGTGTCATGTGCGTATCACAGGCTGTTAATGTTAGAGACCACCTTAACAATAGATTTGAAGCATTGAACACTAATGACCAAAGACCAGACGAGTTGTGAAATGACATCAAGGATGTCATACATGAAGAAAGCAAGAGATTATTAAAAAGGCAAGAAAGAAGCAAAAGACCAAAATGGATGTCAGAAGAGACTCTGAAAGTTGCTCTTGAATGTACAGTAGCTAAAGCGAAAGGAAGAAATGATGAAGTAAAAGAGCTGAACAGAAGATTTCAAAGGGCAGCTTGAGAAGACAAAGTAAAGTATGTGCAAAGACCTGGAGATAGAAAATCAAAGGGGAAGAATAGGCTCGGCATTTCTCAAGCTGAAAGATCTGAAGAAAACATTCAAGCCTCAAGTTGCAATAATGAAGGATTCTATGGAGAAAATATTAAATGATACAGGAAGCATCAAAAGAAGATGGAAGGAATACACAGAGTCACTGTACCAAAAAGAATTGGTCAACGTTCAACCATTTCAGGAGGTAGCATATAATCAAGAACCGGTGTTACTGAAGGAAGAGGTCCTAACTGCACTGAAGGCACTGTCTCCAGGAACCGACGGAATACCAACTGAGATGTTTCAACAAATGGATGCAGTGCTAGAAGCACTCACTCGTCTATGCCAGGAAATTTGGAAGACAGCTACATGGCCAGCCGACTGGAAGGGATCCGTGTTTATACTCATCCCAAAGAAAAGTGATCTAATAGAATGTGGAAATTATTGAACAGTATAATCAATATCACATGCAAGTAAAATTTTGCTGAAGAGCTTTCAAAAGCGGTTGCAGCAGTACATCGACAGGGAACTGCCAGAAATTCAAGCTGGATTCAGAAGAGGACGTGGAACAAGGGATATCATTGCTGATGTCAGATGGATCCTGGCTGAAAGCAGAGAATACCAGAAAGATGTTTACTTGTGCTATGCAAAGGCATTCGACTGTGTGGATCATAACAAATTGTGGATAACATTGTGAAAAATGGGAATTCCAGAACACTTAATTGTGCTCACGAGGAATCTATACTTTGACCAAGAGGCAGTTGTTTGAAGGGAATAAGAGGATACTGTGTGGTTTCAAGTTAGAAAAGGTGTGTGTCAGGGTTGTGTCCTTTCACCATACTTATTCAGCTTGTATGCTGAGCAAATAACCCGAGAAGCTGGACTATATGAAAAAGAATGTGGCATCAGGATTGGGGGAAGCAAAAAGATATAAGGGGAAGAAAAACACCCTCACCTTTAATCTTATCACCCAGAGAATATTGTCTGTTAACGTTTTCATATGCATTACCATTACCGGGCTTTTTTTTCTTTTTTTAAATAAACATGTTGTTGTTCCAAAAAAAAACTCAAACCTGTTGCCGTTGAGTGCATTTCGACTCATAGCGACCCTACGCGACAGAGTAGAATTGCCCCATAGGGTTTCCAAGGAGTGGCTGGTGAATTCCAACTGTTGACCTTTTCGCTAGCAGCTGAGCTCTTAAACTCTGCACCACCAGGGCTCCAGAGTGACTAAAGGAAAGTGATTAAATAAAATGGTAAAAGATGAAGTCAGAGAGATAGGGTTGACCAGATGGGCTTTGCAGGCCATGCAGGATTGAACTATTATTTCGAGGGAAATGGGAAGCCACTGGATGGTTTTAAGCAGAAGAGTAGCATGCACTGATGTGGATCTCAACAGAGCACTCTGACTGCAGCCTGGCCAATGCACCAGAGTGGACTGAGAGTGGCTGAGCAGGGGTAGAAGCTGGGCGCCTAGTTAGAAGTCTGGGGAGGGAGGCTTCTACTTTAATGGGGGTGACCGGGAAAGACAGTGCTCCTGACCTGATGTTTAAGGTGAGATCTGAATAAAGGGAAGGACAATTCATGCATAAAGAGAGAAGCAAAATCACCTTTCAATAAAAATGGGATATAAAGAACCTACTTAAAGAATGTAAGGTGAAATAACAAGTATTACATAATTCCTCCTCTCATATAATTTGGGTACGTAACTCATTTTGTTTTCTCTTTTCAGCTTGACTTGCCCAATTTCCTTTCCTTGTCCCTACTTTCACAATATTTTTCTATTCCCATTTTATTTCATTGTACTTTTTGTTAGCTACTTCATGCCTTTTTCAACTTGGAATTTAGAACTGAAATGGAAAATTGAAGTACTAACCTGATACATGATCCTCATTTCAGAAACAGTGTTTAGATAGCTAGATGGCCAGATACCGCAAGAACATATTCATTAGCGCCATTGAGAAAGCAATCAAGTTAGAACCTAATGGAGCTCTTAATGATTTTACATTTAAGGAAGGCAACGAGAAAATGAAAACATTTCTCGCTACACTTCAGAAGTACGGGAACCTGATTTGAACATTAGCTCTTTGGAGGATCTCCACACTTGTGGCACTGCAAGTGACTGCCCACCTTGGCTGGCAACGGTTTGCCCCTAGACCCCATCCGAACCGTCTCAGAATGGAAGCAACCTAATAGTCGGTGACCTGGGATTCTTGGGACACCTGAACTACCATCGTTCTTGGACTTAATTCACAGCAAAACATTTTTTAAAAAAGGAAAAGGGAAGAAGAAAGAAGGGAAAGAGGAAGGTAGGGAGAACCTGCATACATTTTGACCCAGCAATTTCAGTTCTAGGAATTTCTCTTAGGGGAATCATTTAAGGACCTTCATCCCAGCATATCTTAGTGAGAGAATTAAACAGTCTAAATGTCCAGTCACACCAACCTCTCTTCCAGCACCCACCTAGCCCTACTCCCTTCACCTGCCTAATTCTCACTCATTCTATAGGACTCAGCTTAAATTCCACTTTGTGACAGAGCCCTGCCCTAGACCCCCACACTAGGTTATGACCTTCTGTTAATTACTCATATAGCACCACCCTCCACTTCTTTCCACTCAGCTCTGAGTCCCTGGAGGCTAATCTATATGGACCCTATCAGTGAGCCTCCTTGCCCTCCAGCTTTTGGTTGGGTTTGGCCAATAGAGAGCACTAGCCGGAGTGTGGAGGCAAATGCGGGGAGTGAATTGGGGTATCTGTTGCCTCGGCTTCCTTCTAGACTTTGTCCTTTTATTGATGGTCACACATCTGTTGGATGTCCCTCTTGATATAGCCCTTTGTCTCTGTATAGCCCTTTCTCTCTGGGTTCTACTAATTCCTCCTTCCCCTTTGCTTGTGCAGCCCTAGAGATGGTAACGGTGCTGTGTTCTTACCAACCCCTGTGTTCCGACTAACCTCTGTGGTTTACCTATTCTCTGCTCACACCTTAAAATATAACACAACACAAAAACTCATTGCTGTCAAGTCAATTACAACTCATAGTGGCCCTATAGGACAGAGTAGAACTGCCCCATATGGTTTCCAAGAAGCACCTGGTGGATTCAGACTGCCGACCTTTTGGTTAGCAGCCTGGGCTCTTAATCACTACACCACCAGAGCTCTACTTCAGTAACCAAAAAACCAAAACCACTGCCGTAGAGTCGATTCCTACTCATAGTGACCGTATAGGCCCCCACAGGGCTTCCAAGGCTGTAACTCTTTAAGGAAGTAGACTGCCACATCTTTCTCCAGCACAGGGGCTGGTAGGTTCGAAGAGCTGACCTTTCGGTTAGCAGCCAAACACTTAACCCACTGCGCCACCAGAGCTCCTCTGCCCCTTAGTAATTGTCTTTTATTAAATTCTCCTCAAATTTCCCAATTTGAGTATGCCATCTATTTTCTATCATGACCTTGACTGATAAAGAGTTCATTTTGCCTTGAAAAGAAATTGAGATTTTTAAAGCTTTAGATTGTACAGTGAATTAAACATGTAATTCGTGGTAGGGTACCTTGCATTAGTTATGATGGGCTATGTTATGCTGTGGTTACAAGTTAACTTCAATGCTTCTGTGGCTCAACATAAGAGAGATTTATTTTTTCTCACAGTATGGTCTCACTGCAGATTGGTGGCTTCTCTGGCACCATCTTGAAGCTGCAGTTCTGGAATAGGTGGGCTCCTGGACCAACAGGAAGGGAAGGCAGGATACTGGAGAACCATACGTTAGGTTTTTGTTGCCTCAGCCAGGAAGAGACACAAGCCACTTTTGGCATACATGTTACTGGCCAAAATGAGTTACATGGCCTTCTACAACAGCCGGTGGGCAGAGAAGTACAGCCATCTATGTCACTAGGAGAGGAGGGCAGCTGGGTGCTGGAGAGCACTATTGATATCTACGACACATGTCCATGGTGGTGGGGGAAGTTGGATGTAATGGAGAATAGAGAGAGAGGAGCTTGTGGTTCCAACAAGGAAGGAAACAGAGTCGATCAATTTTCCTACCAGGACTAGGTTAGAAGACTCAGTAAAACTAGTGTTAAGTTGGCAAAGTCATCATTAATATGATTTTAAATGACATCCTGCTATTCCCTAAGTGTTCCAAGCAGCCTTCACATCACCCTGCTATAAAGCAGAGGCAGAGGGGGTAATCCGGTGTGTACTTTGAAGCCCAGATTTTGATCTGGGGCTAGAAGTACACATGCTGATTTCTTCTCCATTACAGGGAACCAAGGATTCTTGGTGAGCGGCTGATTTTATTCTGGACAGAAGGGAATCTCTGTGGTCACCAACATGTCAGGGTGCTTTCCGAGGTGTCTGGAACAAACTTAGAAGGACAAGATGTGCACTATTAAGGGGGTGCCAGTGGCCAAGTTGTGCTTTAGAGAGGAGCGTTAAAAATGACACAAAGTCAGTCGGAAAAACTGAGATCATAGAAAAGTTCGGAGTCTATGATAATTGTCAAAATGGGTCAATAATCCGAAAGGTGTTTACAGGAAGGTGTACCATGAGTGTACACTTATGTGATATGTTGCATATTGTCACCCAAAGTGGTATGAACCCTACAGCTTATGTTTTGGTTCACATATAAATTACCAGCCATAAACTTTAGACAGAGAAAAGTGTGTTATAGAGCAAAGATGATTAGAATATGCTCTAAAAATATAGTTTTTATATTATTTGTTCATTTCAGTGAAAATGTATTAAAATGTACTTTGACCACCCAAAATTCGAGAAACCTAGGAACCATGGCAAAGACAGATGGACAGGTGTGTAAAATGAGGAAGAGAATTAAAATGAAGTGTCATTCAATTAATGTATGAAGGCACAGTAGAAGAGAAGAGATCTTTATTTAACAGAAAGTGCTAAGCATTTGAGCATACAAAATCTTCCAGGACTGTTCAGTCCCTACAGGCTCTGAGAATCGCATACAATTGGAAGAGCATAATCGTATCCGTCAAAATCTGGACAGAGAAGCAGATCATTAGGACTAGTCTGACAGTCTTGATGAGGCAGTCGTCTGTGAGTCTGATGTTGGGGCTTGAAGTCCGCAGGGCAGGCAGTTGGGAGAGGAAGATGGATGGAAAGTGGGCGAGAGGGAGGTCAGACAGAATCCTCTGAGCACGAGCTAGAAGCCAGGACCACAGACTGAAACTTCTGTGAATCCCTCAACACTTGACAGCTTTGATGATGTGGCATCCTGCAGGGGAAGTTGGCCTGTTATCACAGAGCTAAACACATAGCTGGCGCAGGAGTGGAAGAAATGGAAGGAGAATCCAGGCGAAGGTGGAGCAGCTACCGCCCCACGCCAACGAGAGGAGCCAGCAATGAGTGATGAGGTGCAAGAGCCACAGAGGTGCGCAGTGCGCCTGCGCGGGGCTTCCCAGCGTAAAAACACGTGGCTGCCGCTTCCCCTTCAGCTTCGTATCTCCTGCAAGATGTTCTCTGTGGCTCATCCTAACCAGAAATCTACAGGGAAGGGAATCATGGGAAACATGGTTCAGCCAAGCCAAGTTGACACGTTACCAAAAAAAAAAAAAAAAAAATTGCCATCAAGTCAGTTCCAACTCATGGCGACCCCATGTGTTACAGAGCAGAACTGTTCCATAGGGTCTTTTTTTGGGGGGTGTGAGGCGGGAGTGCGGGCTGTAATCTTAATGGAAACACATCGCCAGGACTTTCTTTTATGGTACTTTTGGCTGGGTTCAAACAGTCAACCTTTAGGTTAGCAGTTGAACGCAAACCATTTGCGTCATCCAGGGACCTTTGACACATTATAAAGCCACCGGAATAATGTAGAACTACCCTGTACTGGGAGCCCTGGTGGTGAAGTGATTAAGAGCTCAGGCTGCTAACCAAAAGGTGAGGAGTTGGAATCTACCAGCTGCTCCTTGGAAATCCTATGGGGCAGTTCTCCTCTGCCTATAGGGTTGCTATGAATCGGAATCAACAGCACACAACAACGCTGTACTTAGGAAAAACTTACTCCTTCCTTTAGAATGGAGGGACTATACCCGTACCAGTTGCCGTCAGTTCTGACTCATGGCGACCCCATGTGTGTCAGGGGGGAACTGTGCCCTACGGGTTTTCAGTGGCTGATTTTTCAGAAGTAGATCCCTAGGCCTCTTTTCTGAGGTGCCTCTGGGTGGACTTGAACCACCAACCTTTTAGTTAGCGGCTGAGTGCGTTAACCGTTTGCACCACCAGGGAACTCTGGAGAGGCTTGTTGTAGAGAAACAACTTTCACCAAAGCCTTCTGCAACAAAGAGATTGTTATCATGACATATCAGAAAACAAAATGGGAAATTGGCTGCAGGCACTCAGGCTGTAAACAGACCAAAATCCAAAGAAGTACAATCTATCAGTGCTTTTTATGCAATTTTGACAGGTACTGATTCATTATAAGTAAATTACTTACAGACTATGGTTGGTTGAAGACAAAGAACTAAGATCATGATTGGGTGACCTCTTCTTGTTTTTCTTTTCTAACAATTTCATCTCTTGGCTCAGGGGCCCCGAGTCTGTCATGGGATGGTTGTCTTTTATCTGTTACGTGGGCTACGTATGATATTGGGTAGACCTTTCACTTGCTTCCAGGGGTAAATTTTTATTTAGTTTTGGCACGCACGATAACTGTCCATTGAACCGGTTAGAGCCCTCTGTCCTGCTCCTTTGATGTAGTTTCCCTTTATTTTAAGCTGTTCTGATTCTGACAGAAGTTGGCCTTTTGTGGTTGTGGCCACTGTGGTTAGGTTAACTCTTTATCACTACGGAAGCCCATAAGTAATGCTGCAGTGTGGCAATTTTATGCTCAAACCCATCAAACTCTTGCTGCCCCCGTGGGCCCGGTAGTCAACAAGCTGCCCATTACCAAATAACTGGAGTTGTAAATTAATATAAATAACCACACACACACACACACAAACACACATACATGCCAGAAATCCACCCTCACCAGTTTATATGCATTAATGTAGGTAAACCACTTGAAGTTACTGTCATTGCTCTGGTAATAACTACGGCATCAAAAGGCACCGAGACTCTGAAAAAAGATGTGTCACAGGAGCGCACAGTGTTTGGGTGCAATGTCATGAGGGTTGGGGATATTTTTCCTGACCCGAAGTAAACTGCAATCCACCTCAGTTATTGGACCCCTCAATTTACACCACGTTAAAATGGAAGCATTTTGAAAAGCGAATGCAAGAGAGGGAATCCACAGAGTGAAATTAAAACAAAACCAACAACATGGCAAGAATATTGCATAAGTTTAATGACCCACCTGAGTTTTAGAAATAGAGGTCTCCAGACCCTTGGGGTGAAAATATGTTTTTTCCTGGCAATTCTGTATTCTTCTTATTTGGCTAGGTGTTCATGTTTTATTGTTTTTGCCTTTCTTTACTTAAATGTTCCTTTTCTCTTTGAGTACAGATCAAATAAGAGAATATTTTATGCACTAATGTATATCTTACTTCCCTGAGTCCAACTGATAGGAATAGTCAAGGGGTTTGTTATGGTAAGCCTGGGAATACCTTCTGTCATTTCCATATCGTACGATGATATATTCCCCCTTTTTTGGGAAGAAGATAGAATTAAGAAAATGTGACATGTAAGATTCACAAAATTGCTTTAAGAACTTCCCTCTTTGTCTAGAAATTGTTTATGTATAATATTCCTTTTGGAGGAGAGAGAAGGCAGAGAGAGCTGTGCCTCTTGGTGCCTCGGATGAAGTAACCAAAACCAAACCTGTTGACATCGAGCCGATTCCAATCCATGGTGACCCCATGAATTACACAGTAGAGCTGCTCCATGGGGTTTTCTTGGCTGTAATCCTAACAGAAGCATGTTGCCAGGCCTTTCTTCTGTGGCACCACTGGTGGATTTGAACTGCCAACCTTTAGGTTAGCAGCCAAGCGCAAACATTTGCACCACTCAAGGACCTTTCAAACGAGGTGAGACCCCTGTTATTGGATATTGCCATTGAACCCTGGCTCAGATGTGGTTAGAATGGAAATTGCAGCTGAAGGTCGTTTTGGGACTACTTTTTCCCCCAGGGAATATGATGAAAGCGGTCAGAACATTTTTCCCTTAGAATCTGTTGCCATGACATTTGGATGTGGGTTGCAGGCAGAACTCTGTCCTTGCCCCTAGACCACCCAAGCCCCCAGCTCAGGGGTCCTGCTGGGCCAGGAGCATGGAGCTCTCTACCTTCATGCAGCAGGCAGAATAAAGGGACTGGAAAACTCTCTGGGCCTGTCTCTGCTCTTGGTGTCCAGAAGTGTCCACCTCGGCAACCTAGAGAAAAGAGGCAGGCCTCATTTTGGTTTCAAAACAGTGGAGCTCTGTACCCTTAATGTATAAAATCAGAACCTTATTTCAGACCAGGAGATCTGCTTTCTACCACAGTGTGCCCGTGTGCCAACACACAGTGTGTGCATTGCTAGTCACATCTTACGCTCTCTCAGAACTGCCAGTTTTCACTTCACTAAACTGCATTTTGCAGAACACAGCCAAGCTTAATGTTTCAGATTGAGGTAGTGAACGCTTTTCTTTCAGAAAGTGGCGTTTAATCATGCTTTGTAGGCAACGTGAAGGGACTTTTCTCTGAATACTTTCTGAGGTGATGACTTCTTAATATGTGTAAAGAGACCTGCGCTGTTGAATATGGTAGCTTCATTGGCCCTTGAGTTCTATCCCCGTGTGGCTACTGAGAACTTGAAACCTGGATAATCTGAATTAAGACATGCTGTAAGTATAAAAAGGGGCCGTGGTGGCTCAGTGGTTAAAGCACATGGCTGCCAATGGAAAGATCGGTGGTTTGAACCCACCAGCCGCTCCGTGGGAGAAAGATGTGGCAGTCTGCTTCTGTAAAGATTTGCAGCCTCGGAAACCCTATGGGGCAGTTCTACTCTGTCTTGTAGAGTCACTATGGGTCGGAATCAACTTTATGGCAGTGGGTTTGGTTTGGGTTTTGGGTAAGTATAAAATACACACCAGATTTCAAAGCTCAGCACAAAAAAGTAAAGTATCTCATTAATAATTTTTATATTGACTACATGTTGAAATGGTAATCTTTTAGATATATGGGCTAAATAAAATACACTATTAAAATTAATGTTGCCTGTTTCTTTTTACTTATGAACGTGGCTGTTAGAAAATGTAAAATTATGTATGTGCTTTGCATTATATTTCTGTTGGACAGGGTTGCTATAGAGTATTAAACCACAACACTGGGAATTTACAAAGCCGGTGTCAATTCAGAATTCTAAAGAATGCATACCTGGAAATTATGCTTCTTTACTATTTCTTGATGTCCCTATCACTGACTTCAGCCCCCCTACCCTCCACCTGAAGCCCAATCTGGTCCAGAATCTGGGCCTCACTTGGCCAAATCCATTTTCTGCTTACAGGAGAGGGGTGGGGGGCCCTTTTCAGGACACGAGGAAAGGTGCCCTCATTACACTTGGGAAGCCCTTTCTCTCTTTCAGCATCTCCAGCCTAGAACACCCAGAGAACTTCACAGCTGGCTCTTTTGGAGATTTAGAAACCCAAGATTCCTTGTTCATTTCCTGCTTTAGCTGCACTGTAATATTTATGGTCTTGGTTAAACAAAACAAGCATATTTGCTAATTAAATAAGAGTTCTTTTTCTTTTGATTAATCCTCTTTCTTCTTCTCAACTCTTCTGTTAATTTAACTTCAAGTACTAGTGTGATTGCTGGATTATAACCTATAGGTTTCGGGTATTTAACAAAACGATCAGTAATTAGGGAATCAGATGTGTTCAGATTAGGTTAACAGTGTTCTGTATCAAAATACTTTTTCCTTGTCAACTATTAAATCAACATTGCCTGAATAATGAGATGTGTCACTGTTTAAAGGAATGCAGCTGGGAAAGCATTCAACATAAATAAATGAAAGTAGTTAAAGAGAATCCATTTCATACTGAACTGTATGTAGTTGAGAAAGGGAGACTGTCAATACTTCCTAAATTACCTTCCCTGGTTTCCTTATACTTTCTTATAAGAAATCCTTTTTGCGAAGAAACACGCTTATTACTTTTTTTTCTGCTTTGAAATTAAAAGAGAAATTCAAATCATTTCACTCAGAGGGAATTGTTTTGTGAAGAGGGTGTCATGGATTGAACTGTGTGCCCCCAAAATATCTGTCAATTTGGCTAGGCCATGACTCCCAGTATTGTGTGATTGTCCACCATTTTGTCATCTGATGTGATTTTCCTATGTGTTATAAGTCCTATCTCTATTATGTTAATGAGATGGGATTAGTGGTAGTTAGGTTAATGAGGCAAGACTCAATCTACAAGATTAGATTATGTCTTAAACCAATCTCTTTTGAGATATAAAAGATAGAAGCGAGCAGGGAGACAAGGGGGTCTCATACCACCAAGAAATCAGCGCTGGGAGCAGAGCTCATCCTTTGGACCTGGGCTTCCTGTGCAGAGAAGCTCCTAGACCAAGGGAAGAGTGATGACATGGGCTTTCCTACAGAGCCCATGGAGAGAGAAAGCCTTCCCCTGGAGCTGGCGCCCTGAATTCCGACTTCTAGCCTACTAGTGAGAGAATACACTTCTGTTTGATGAGACCATCCACCTGTGGTATTTCTGTTATAACAGTATGAGATAACGAAGACAGAGCTTATTTTGAATTTTAAATTTAGGGAAGCTTACAGTCCTCTCAAGAACTGCTATGGTTAGTTTGCTGACTGGCTTCAACTTGAACCAAACTCCCTGCTGAAATGACTGTGGTGTTTCTAAACGTATCACACCTGCGGGCAGGTTCTGGCTTTGGTTGTTGGAATGAAAGAAGGAGGCAACTACCCACTAAGAGACCGGGGTCAGCAATTCTGTCTGAGAAGGGGTGGAAGTGGTGGCCGCCCAATGCCCCGCGGTGAGCCAGGCGTCACAGGGCCTGTTAGATGCTGCTGCCACTGACCACTCAGCTACTTCGGGCAAGTGCTGTATGTAATCTGAGCTCATTTACATCCTTAGTAAACGCTACTTACCTTTTAAAAGAAAAGACAATGGGAAAACAGGCAGTGGTAAAGTCAGTGTGAATTGCTTTGAAGGAGGAAGTTTGAAAATATGCATCAAAGTTTTAAAGTCTGCATACCCTTTGTTTTAGCAATTCCACTTCTGGGAAGTCAACCTTTGGGAACGATCCAAAATTGTACAAAGGTGTCTTTACCAGGCTTTTCCCTGAAATGTTGAATGTTTTTAACAGTGAAAAATCTGAAACAATAATATCGATCCAAAGGACATTGGTTACATGAATTCCAGTCCATCATTCAATTGAAGACTCATCAGCCATTAAATGATGTGTAGATTTGTAGTTATTGATATGTAAGGCTACGCGGTAGGCCAAATTCTAAGATGGGCCCCAAGATTTCTTGCCATCAGGGCCGTATTAAGGCATGTGAGGGCCCTAAACACTGATAATCTGTGGTGCCCCCCGTCTGCTTACTCACAACTGGACCAATAAGCAAAATCATGATAAACAGAAAATATTGAAGATGCCAAGGATTTCATTTTACTTGGATCCACAATCAATGCCCATGGAAGCAGCAGTGAAGAAATCAAACGACACATTGCATTGGGCAATCTGTTGCAAAAGACCTCTTTAAAGTGTTAAAAAGCAAAGATGTCACTTTGAGGACTAAGGTGCGCCTGACCCAAGCCATGGTATTTTCAATTGCCTCATATACATGCAAACACTGGACAATGAGTAAGGAAGACCAACGAAGAATTGATGCCTTTGTATTATGGTGTTGGCAAAGAATAGTGAATATACCATGGACTGCCAGAAGAATGCACAAATCTGTCTTGGAAGAAGTACAGCCTAAATGCTCCTTAGAAACAAGGATGGCGAGACTTCACTCACGTACTTTGGACATGTTTTCAGGAGGGACCAGTCCCTGGAGAAGGACATCATGTCTGGTATAGTAGAGGGTCAGATAAAAAGAGGAAGACCCTCAACGAGATGGACTGACACAGTGGCTGCAACAATGGGCTCAAGCACAACAATGATTATGAGGATGGTGCAGGACCGGCCAGTGTTTCATTCTGTTGTACATAGGGCCACTATGAGTTGGAACTGACTCAAAGGCACCTATCAACACTACCACCACCACCACATACACACACACACACACACATGTGTGTGTGTGTATGTGTGTGTCATAACAATAACAATTTCTGAAAAGAAAGTCAGTCTGAAGGGAAATGGAAAATAAAATACATTTAAATAATTTTTATTATCTAAATACTCATTTAATTTATTTCCTCGAGGAATTGTTCGATTTCCTTATTCTGATAAAATGTAAATACAATGTTCTGATAAACGCCTTTTGTTGCTTTCTTGGAAGATGAATTTAGAAACACACTCATTTTTGCAAAACAGAAACATATTTTGCATGATAAATACTGAATTTTGTGTCTTCTTAATGTACCTACTACCTTGTTTATTAGCACATATAGAGTAATATCAAGCATTGTGTCCCACACAACAGACAATAAAAACAAAACTCACTTGGTACATAAATTAAAACTTTTTGTGTTAGATAAATATTAACACTTCCAGTATTTTTTGAACATTTGCTATGTTACTATACTATTACCCGTGTTAGTATTACATTAAGTATATGTTAGATTGTGTCCATGTGTATGCCAAACATATTTTAAAGTTTTAAATATTATTGTTTAAAAAACTTAGGACATAACTCTGTACATAAATGCTATACAGTTTGAAAAGTAACTTGATTGAATTCATGCAATGGTTGACTTATTTGAATCCCATGAGACTGGAGTTCCCATTGGTTGTTTGCCAAGATGTGTGTAAGAGCATACCCTTGTGTTTGTATCATAGCAACGAGCATTGCTGGCCCTCCTAGCTGGAGTTGCTGGATCAGCAGACATGAATATGTACAACATGGTTCTCCCAAAATGGATTAGAGACCTGTTACTATTAATATAATTTGTCCTTGCCCGGTAACCACTCATGCTGGATCCAATCGCATATTGGGTGAATGTAGCAAGAGTTAGAGTCGACAGCCCACCCCACCTCGTGTTTATTAGAAAGAATCAGTATACTCCCAAGAGACCTGCCAAGATAAGGAGTTTCAGTGACACGGGAGGGGACTGTAGGAGACAGATGTAAGTGAAGGTGTTGAAGTGGTAGGGCCTCATAGCTTAAACAGCCTTGCACGTGGGCGCACTTGTGACCCTGCATGAACTTTATTTCCAGCTGGCACATTCTCTTGAACTGGAGCTGGTATGAGTTTCATTTAGTGGCCTGCCAGTTCCCTTCCAATGCTGCGCTCACTTTTCCTTGTGTCTTGTCTGCTTGGCATCTGCGGGCCTTTCCTTTGGACAACTGGTGCCCGTTGTGTTGATGCCCTAAGCACGTCCTTACCTTGCTTATTGGGTAATCATCCCTGCTTGCCATAATCACTGAGACAATGAATATGATGGGCGTCCCTGGGTGGCACAGATGGCTAAGTGCTTGACTATTAGCCGAAAGGCTGGTGGTTCAAAGCCACCCAGCGGCATCTCAGAAGACAGGCCTGATGATCTGCTTCAGAAAGCTCACAGCCTTGAAAACCCTATGAAGCAGTTCTACTCTGTACACGTGGGGTAGCCACGAGTCAGAATTGACTCAGTGGCAATGAACAACTATAACGACTCCTGTGATTATGTTCCTTTATGTGGTAAAAGTGACTTTTCAGATGAGGTTACAGTTACTAATCACCTGGTTAGTAAATATGGAAATTATCTGAATGGGTCTGACCTAATCACAGGAGCCCTTTAAGAGCAGAACTTTTTCTGGCTGTGGCATAAGCAGGAGCAGAGATCTGAGGCATGCTGCTGGCCTGAAGATGGAAGGGGTCAGGTAGAAAGGACTTGAGAGCCACCCCAGCCAAGTGCCAGTGAGAAGACGGGAACCTCAGCCACACAGCTGCAGGGAACGGGGTTCTACCAACAGTAAGGGTGGATGTGGAAGAGGATCTCTCCCCAGAGCTCCGGATGAGAATTCAAGCTGGACAACGCCTTGACTTCTACCCGTGAGAAGCCAGAGAACCCAGCCGTGCCGTGGCAGACTTCCGACCCACAGAACTGGGAGCTAATAAATGGGTGCTGTGGTATTTGTTACACAGCAATAGACAACTAGGAGCACACGGTTAAAGCCCTCAGCTGCTAACCAAAAGATTGGAGGTTCCAGTTTACCTAGCGGTACCTCTGAAGAAACGCCTGGTGATCTACTTCTCAAATATCAGCTATTGAAAACCCTACGGAGCACAGTTCTACTCTGACACATGTGGGGTTACCATGAGCTGGAATCAACTCGACGGCAAGCACTGGTGGTGGTGGTTCTAAAGAGTTCCCGCTCTGGAGTATATTACACGCACAGACACAGGAGAATATCTCAAAAGATGGGTAATAAAATGCCGATGGTGGTTACTACCGGGGAGTGAGAGAGTCAGTGGTCTTTATTTACTTTACTCTTTATGGCTTCTGGGATTATCTGAAAAATTAAAAATGAGCATGTATGACTTTAGTAGTCAGATGGAAAAATAAATTTCTTAAAGGTAGGAAAGAAAATCATTAAAAAAGCACATCCTAAGTGTCTCACAGGGCTATAGCAGATTTAAATTATGTAACGGATAAGCATGTGTTTCTATAAATTGTGTAGTATTATCGAAATACGATGTAGTACATTTTTCTAAGTCCATGATCTCCCCTTCTTACTTAGAATAGATTGGTCTGACTCCTTGAGGTATGTTTAATTTCAGAATTTTATTCTAAAAGGATTTGTGTGGCATAACGTAATGTCTGTTGTACCCTTACCAAAAGTCATTTATAATGGTCAAATTCTAACAATTTTACCACAAGCTCTCATTAATATTTCCTACAAATAGAAAAAGAATACATTATGTGCCATTTTAAACTTATTCCTTAAAATTTCAGAATATCATTGTAAAATGTTAGATTCAAAGAAAATTTATGGGGAACCATAAAGCACCTACAGAGTCCTTTACAGTAAAATCCAAGATAAGAATAATTTTTACAGGTTGAAAATTTATCAAAAGAGAAATGGATTATAAATATATTTTGGCAATCTGATGAATTAAAGGCACTTCAAAAATTATATAATTAAATTATAGATACAACATATGTGATTACATCTAACCTGTAGGTCTAACACCACTCATCATTTCTTCTGGCCAAAACACAGAAATATTTTATCTGAAAAATCCACCGAGTAGTATTGATCAGTTTGATTTCTTCATAAAGATTCTTTTATAAGCTGGGCTAATCTCTGGAAAGCCTAAAATAGAAAAGAGATAAGAATTGATGAAATTAGGATGCTACTCTGCCGTAATATCTGAAATGTAAACAAAGAGTATCCTTCTTAGGTCGAGATAAAGTAATGAAAAGTCAAGGTTAATGTCATCTCTGTCTGAGTAGGGTGTCTTCATATCCACTCACATACGTAGAAATAAGCATATAGATTTCCAGGGTTTGTTGTTGTTGGGCCCTCAAGATCATCTTTTTTTTTTTTCCTCCACAACACTAAATATTTTCAGAGAATCTTATACAATTCTGACAGAATCTTATTATTTTATAGAATCTTTCTCCTGCTAATGCACTTTATATAGTTTCAACTGTCCATCTCTATTGATACATAAAACCTGAGTGAGCTTGTGAAAAGTGTTCTGAATGACACACGGAAGTGAGTGAAAAAAGCCCATATCAGAAAGGATCATCTCCAGGGATGAGCGCAAACTCTTCTCAAGGTTAATGGCACTGTTCAACTTAGGCTCTTCTGCTCGGATTCCCAGACACAGTTCTTAGGATCTTGTTTGTTTGCTTCTTGTTATTTCGGTGAAAGCTGGACTTTGTGATTACCAGTTCACATTGAATTGACTCTGACGGCGGCCCCTGTGTGTGTGACAGAACTGTGCTCCACAGGGTTTCAATGGCTCAGTTTTTCACAAGTAGATCACCAGGTCTTCCTTCTGAGATGCCATGCGGGGACTCGAACCTCCAACCCTTTGGTCAGCAGCTGAGCACACTGACCATCGTCACTACCCAGGGACTCCTGACTTTGTGATTAACTTAACGATATTATTCTATTTAACCCTAGCTGATATTATTTTCTTCAGAGAAAGGACTGATGACGACTGAGAATTTGTACTTTTGGTCCACGCTAATTCCATGAGGAAGGAAGGAGAGCTTTCTCCAGAACATGTCGGTCATCTCTAACAGTGTAGCTTCTGAGAAATTATCCATGAAGACAGCAGACTTTAGCTCCAACTTGCTCTCATCATTTGTCTCTAAAAGTCTAGCAACAAAGTAAACTGTGTCTTTTCATGGTAGCTCATGACTTTTCAACTAATATCTGGTTTTTAGAAAACCAAGAAGACATTGATAATGTTGAACTCACAAAATGAACATATGCACCAAAACACAGAATTGATACCAGGTGTCACCTGAAGCGAATCCTGTACTTACCACATCCATCTGCTCTGGAGAAGCCAAAGAGAAGGACGCTCTAAAGTAAGGAGTCAGAGCTGAGCGATCAATGAAGAAAGCATATCCAGGTACCATTAATACCTAAGAGAGTTTATGGAAAATAAGTGGTTTACCACTAAAGAAAAACTCAAAGAAAACATAGATAAACCTGATCTTGGAGTGGGGAAGGACTTTATAAGTTTAAAACACAGTTGAAGAAACCACAACAGAAAAATCAGTTTCTATAAAAATTCTGTATATCATACAATAAAGAAAATTAAAAGTACCGAAAAGTTTATCAGAAAAATATTTACAACAAATATGGCAAATGCTACCTCTTCTCCATTTATAAAAAATGCACAGAAACTGGTAAGAAAAAAACACTGAAATTCCAGCATTAACGGGTAAACGACAGCTTACAAGAGAAATACAAATGGTAATAAACATGAATAAATGTTTCACCTCACTAGAAAAGTGATATCTATTTAAACAATGAGACAATGTTTTTAAGTTACCAAGTTTGGAAGTGACTTGTAAGCTGGGACCTGAAGGATAAGCAGGTATAGGCTTGGCCGGAAGAGGGAGAAGAGAATTTTAGGGAATAAATACAGCAGGTAAAAGCCCTGAGATGGGAAGAAAATTGGTGCATTCAAAGAACTAGAAGAAGGTAAAAATTATGGAAATAGTGGGAAGGACTGAAAACGTTAAGTGAGTGTGGCAGGGCAGCGTGTCAAGATGGAGTTGTGGGAACAACTGTTACTCCTGGTGATGACTGTGGCAGAGACAGCTGGCTGGTTGCCAGCATGACTTCCTCTTCTTCCTGGCATGCAAATATACCCTGTTCTTCCATCTCCCCCTAGTCAGGTGTGGCCCTGTGACATACCCGAGCCAGCAGATGTGAGCAGAGGTCATATATGCTACGTCTAGGCCTGGCCATAAAAACCTTCCCCGTGTGACCCACCATGCTCCTTCTGTTTTGCAGACCTTGGGATACATGTGTTGAAGACTGAAGGGCAACCAGATGAATCACTGCCTGGAGCAGAGTTGCCTGCAGATCACATCTTTGAATTTTATATGAATCAGAAATAAGCTTTTATTGTGTTAAGCCTTTGAGATTTGGGGCTTTACCTTTTAAAGTAGTTAGTGTTAACTTGTATAATCATGATCTACAAAAGCATTAAGTAACTACTTGTTGTTACAATCTGGACACTGTCGGTCAAAACAGGGTGAGTTGGGAGTGAAATGATTTGGAACATTCTGGGGATAAGATTTCAAAGCAGAAGATGGATGTGTTTCTTTGTCCTGATTAACAATGAAATGAAAGCCATCATTTTCCCTCATATAGAAGAAAAGTTTGGGGATGTACTAGAAGCAGGGAGCAGGGAGGAAAGTGGTAATCTCTTTGTAAGATGACCATCTGGGCTAGGTTAGTGGTCTTTAAGGTTGGAGATTATTTAGAAAAAGCAAAGGCATAAGCAACAGGATTCTGGAATAAATGAAGAGCACTGAAAAAACTATAAGAAAATACTAAGTTTACATCCCTAGCATCTAGCTCAGAGATACACGCAAATAGCCACTTACCAAATGACATCCGTAGAAAAGCAAAGAGAGTATCAAAGTGATTACGTTACAATGTATTTCTCTGAAACAAATCAGTTAAATATTAAGTACCTACTACGCGCTGTTAGGAAACCCTGGTGACACAGTGGTTAAGTGCTACAGCTGCTAACTAAAAGGTCAGCTGTTTGAATCCACCAGGCGCTCCTTGGAAACCCTATGGGGCAGTTCCACTCTAGCCTACAGGGTCGCTATGAGTTGGAATAGACATGATGGCAATGGGTTTGGTTATTTTTTAATGTGCTGTTATGAGTCAAAGTGACTCTATGGCCATGTGTTTGCTGTTTTTTTGGTGCTGTTACTAAGGAGCCCTGGTGACGCAGTGGTTAAGCGCTCAGCTGCTAACCCAAAGGTTGGCAGTTGGAACCCACCAGCCACTCGGTGGGAGAAAGATGTGGCAGTCTGCTTTCGTAAAGACTACAGCCTTGGAAGGTCTGTGGGGCAGTTCTCCTCTGCCCTGTAGGGTCGCTGGGAGTCAGAACTGACTCAGTGGCAACTGGTATGTGTTGATACTAAAATTTCAACAATTAATAAAGCACAAGTCCTGCCCTCAAGTAAGATGGTTAGAGGATAACGACTTCCTCAAGGTAGCGCGGCCAGTCCTCACGTCCAGGCCGTCTGCCTCTGGGTCTAACCTCTCCACACCTCGTCTCTTATGCACGATGGCGGCGTTAGGCCATTGTCAACCTTCTCTAACACTGCTTAAAGACTGACTCTAGGAACAGATCTTAGTGCAGCCAATGGCTGAAAACGTGATAAAGGATTTAATTAATGAAGAAGGGAGCATGTGTTTGGTAAACTGGGTATCAACACAGAAAAACGTTTAGATTTTTCAGCTGAGTCAGTTCCCCAAAGTGAATTCTAAGTAGATTTACCATCTATGTACAAAAGGAGAAAATAAAAATCTTACAAGAAATTTTCGTGGGTTAATTTTAAATAAAAACAAAAGTAGGATATAAAGGTTTCTATGTAATTTTAACCATGTAAAATAATTGCACAGCAAAACTATTAGAAGAATATATACAAGCTCTTCTAGAAAATATACCACAAACAGTTACAATATCTGGATGGTGAAATTATGGGCTGTCTTAAAATTTTTCTTTATGCTTTTATGTATTTTTCAAATTTGCTACTGTGAGAATACTTTACCTTCATGTTCAGGAAAAAATCTATTTTAAACACTGATGGTTACCACCTTTCAAGCATTTACTGTGTATCCTGTATTAGTCTAACTGACTGGCACATGTTAACTCATTTAGTCATCCTGGTAACCCCATGAGAGAAAGATTCTTATTATCTCCATTGTACGGATGAGGCACAGAGAGGGTAAGTAACTTACCCCAAACCACACACCTAATAACGGGTGGAGTTGGGATTCAAACCCAAATCCAGAGACTGATTTTAATCACTAAGCTACTCAGGAGTCATAACGATATAAGGACTGTATTCCCATTAACGTAGACCAGCTGAATAATTCTGCACCCCAAAAATCTATTATGAATTTAACCATGAGATAACAAAAGTGACATTAAAACATTATGCATTGGGGTGGTGGGCAATGAAAAGCACCTTTCTCCATTTTATTCAAATAAAGAATTACTTTAAAGAAAACAAGAATAAATTTTTTTAGAACTTCTTTTTTCTCTCTGTTTTACCTGATTCTTAATGGCTTTTTCTTCAATCAGTGGTCTGGTATCAGAAATGCCCTTAATTTTAATCCATAAAAACATCCCACCATCAGGAACATGCCACTCTGCCAAATCTGCAGACAAAAGAAGAGAATCACCATCTTCTGGGGCCATTTTAGATGATATCAAATATATCTCTTCGCGACCTTAGGGCAATTTCGGAAAAAGCTTCTACAATGATAGCACTTTAAAAACCATAATTTTGTAAGTTCTGAAAATAATGTTCTGGCTTTTATTTCAAAGAGTGAGTGAGTTAGGGGGTGAGAGGGAAAAAAGAGGGAAGGCAACTGAGCAGTTTATGTGTCTTTACAATTTTTGTCATGAAATCTAGTGTCTCTATTTCCTTTCCTTGCTTAGAACTACACCTCAGACAAATATGGCTGTTTGAACTTTAGAGGAGGACTCTTAAACTCTTTTCTAGAATCTTCCAGTGTCTCAATAAGTCCTATCATCTACGTAATAGTTTAGAAGTCAAATGGATTTGAATTTTTATCAGAACGTAATTAATTATGAAAAGAAGTACTTAAAATTTAAGAATTCCAGATGTATTTGTAGGCTTTATGTTTCATTAAGTATTAGGATAGAGAAATCAAGAAGGAAGGATAATTATTTCAATTTTAATCACTATCTTTTTTTTAAAAAGAAAACTTGCTGCTGATTAACACTTTTTTTTCGACACTGTTCAAAGCAGTAGAATCTTATAAACAAGATGATAATAAGGAGTTGATTTTTTTGGTTTCTATTATTCATAGGAAAAGCATTTTTGATGTCATTAAAACCATGTAATTCATTTGACTTTCTTCCATTGTAGAAAATTAAATCTAAACCATTCTGCAATCAAATTAGCAATAGATAATATTAGACAAAAAAGGAGGTGAATGATTAGAAGGCATAGAATGTGTAATGAGAGAATTTGACTTTAGATTGTCCTATTTTGTCTTTTTTAAACATTTTATTGTTGTTTAGGTGAAAGTTTACAGAGCAGATCAGTTTCCCATTCAACAATTTATACACAGATTGTTTTGTGACATTGGTTGCAAACCCCTGAATGTGCCAGCACTCTCCCCGCTTCCTCCCTGGGTTCCCCGTGTCCGTTCGCCCAGCTTTCCTGCCCCTATCGTCCTTCTGAACTTTGCTTTTGGGCAAATGCTGCCCTTTAGGTCTCGTCTGATGGTTCTGAGATGCACATTTCTTACTGGTGATATTGTTCATTTACAGGCCTGTCTATTTTATGGCTATCGTGTGATCTCTGGAAGTGATTTCTGTTTCAAGTTTGAAAGTGTCCAAGGGCCATAGACTCGGGGGTTCCACCAGTCTCCATCAGACGTATAAGTCTGGTCTTATTTACGAGTTTGAATTTTATTCTACATTTCTCTCCCACTGTCCATGACCTACTATTGTGGTCCCGGTCAGAGCGGTCAGTAGTGGTAGCTGGGCCTATTTTGTCTTTTGAAACGGAGTATATTGCTTGTTTGAAAATTCTTCTTCTATTTGAGGAAAAATTTTGCAATAACCCGAAAACTTTTTGCATATAGACATCTTTGTCTTTAAGTTATTTCTGGTTGATTTTTAGACTATTTTTTTTAACCACAAATTCTTTGCAAGAGATAGGTAAAAGAGAGGTTGGCAGAGCTGTGCCAGAGTCTGCAGCCTGTTACTTCTGACAGCATCTGCAGGATAACATTTTCTTGGCCAGAAGACGCCCGGGCTGTTGCTGTGTTCCCACTGGGACTATCAGCAATATCATGCAGTGTTCACCACCTCTCATACAGCGGCTACTGCTCACCACAGGGACGTATGTGCGTCCCACTCACCACTTAACCACTTGTCTGCAGCTGCCAACAACGCATCCCTCTGCTTCCTGTAGAAATCAATAACCCTAGAAGAGGGAACAAGAAGAGGGATGTCTTCAGAACACTGACTGCAGGTACTAGAAAGCCTCTGGGGTCCAATTTATAAGGATTTGTTTTCTGTTTTGGTTAAAATGTTGGAAGCTTGATAAGGGAACAGGACATGGTTGACTTGTCCATGGTAAACTTTTTATAATTGCGTTTTTTCCTTTCTTGGGGAATAATTAAAAAACGAAAACAGAGAAAGCAAAGTGCATTTCTAAGTAAAATACGGAGCCTAAAATACAGTTCTAACAGAGTAGTGAGATCCGTCTTTTTGTTCCGTTCTCCAAAATAATCATTGTCATTAGGGCATAGGAGAACCTCAGGATCAAAGAAAACACTGTTGAAATGATGAATCGCTGCTCTGGAAATAAGGACTTCCCATTTTTCCTTACTTCAGCATGGCCTAGGAAGTGTCACATTTCCATTTCTGAGGTCATTCATAACTTTAACCCACATACTGATTACTCAGGGAAGCTGTGTCCTCACTTATCTGTACTTGAGCCAATTCCTGTGTCCTGTGTCCCTCAGGGTCGACTGATTATTATTATTACATAAATACTCATGTGCATGAATGTGCATACTCATGGGCATACCCTCTAAACCAGTTAAATAAGTCAACCCTAACCTGGAGAGATTCCAGGTGATCTCAGTGTGGCTGGGGTCTGCTTTCAAACCAGACACCCTCCACCCCAACCCTGCTGCTCCTGAGGAGACTGTCTATGTGAGGAGCTGATAAAACACAAAGACTTTTGGCTTCTAATGGACCGTTCCTCTTGCCCATGGCGGGAGACTTGGGAAGGGAGGGCAGGAAAGGAACACTCTCTGTGCTGTCCACTGGGCTCCTGTGTTGTTCAGAAGTGTTTTAACAAACGGTTCAATACCTAGCTACGTGAGCCAGGAAGCCCTCTTCTCCCCACTGGTGTAGAAGCTCTGATACCAGGAGCTAAAGAGATAAACCAATAACACACGTCATGGCTCAGCCCCTAGAATGGGTTTTCTGCCAGATGTAAAAGCAAATCACTCATGATTACATGGAATCCTCCCTAAGAGGATATAACACACTGAACCTAGCTTTATGAATAGTCAGCGATTAATAATAAATGCTAATTAGCAACAATGGCAACAATAATAATAACAAAATAAATACATATACAATACTTGTTACGTGCTAGGCGCTATCCTAATACACTAATATATTTTAACTAATTTAATCTTCATAATAGCCTTATTAGGCAGGTTATTATTTCTAGTTTACAGATGAGGAAACTGAGGCACAAGGGTTAACTTTCCCAAGGGCACACAGCAAGTGTCAGAGTCCAATTCAAAGTCAGATCATGTTATTAATTACCATACCACACTGCCGCTCTAAATATAAAATATATAATACGTATGGAAAGCTGTAAAATGTATTTGGGATTTCTTTATCTCCAAATACATTTTAGATTTGGAAGTTCTAAATACTATAAGCAGACAGTGAAGTTTTGTTGATAATACAAGAAATATGAACTAGTCCCCAAAATGGAAAACATAGAGAGATTCACGGACATCTGCACTTTATGGAACGCACAACATCAAACAGGTGCTCTATTCTACACAGCCTTTTCCATTCACTTTGTGTTTTTCATTAAAAAGTCTGTCCTTAAGATCTGATTCTCAAGATTGCACTAGAGACGGACCCAATCATTTCTCAAAGCTTGTCAGGAAATTTGTACATTCTCAAAAATTAATTTTCCTTTATTTTAATTAAAATATATTCCAATCTGTGTCTTTAGGAGAGGTTAGTACATGTGTAGGGAAGAGAAACAATTAGTCATTGAACAAGTTTGCAATCCCAGCCCTCATTACAGATTCCAAGACAATGAAGCTAAAGTTATATTACTTCACCAAGCTCAGTTCCATTTTGTTCATTTCAACTAAGTTTTTATGGAGTTCCTAGGCCAGATGCTAGGGACACACGATGAAGAAATTCCCTTGACCATCAAGGAATTTGGTCTATGCCTCTAAATAACACCATGATAATTCAACTCTCATGTGCCTTTTAGAGTAAACAAATGTGGTATCTGGTCTTCTAATTAAGTCCGTATTGGAACTGAAGATTCAGTATCAGTGGTTTCTCCTCCCTGCCACTATAACTCAACCTTACTTGCCAACATCTATTTTCTATTCTGGTTTGAAACAAAATTTCTATTTCCTAAATTATCCTTACCTGTGTAAAAGTGTTGGGGTGCATTGTTGAAACTTGTGTGTGTAAAACTACTCGCTCTATCAAGGGTTTTGGACCTGTTAGAAACCCTATTCTCAACCTATACAAAAAGAGAAAAGGCATGATTACATATTAACAACTAATGATCGTAGATTAACAATATAAACAATCAGTACACATCTCTTTCCTGATTTCGTTAGCAAGAGAGTTGGGACCTAGGGAAGGAATCAATCTAGACAATTAACACATTCTAAAAAAACCACTTCCCATTGAGAACACAAATTTAAATTTCAATGTAGCTTACAATATAATGCAAAGCTGACCTAACATTTCCAACTGTGTCCTTTCATCTGTCAGTTGAAAACCTCATCAGTCCCACCCCAACTTCAGATTAATGGCAAGTTAGTAGCTTTGACTCTAGTAGGTGAATAGAGCGGGAAAAGCGTGTGTTCATGTTAATAATCAAACTGGTGTTTTAAGGCAAGTGGAATACAAATATCTTAAATGAAAAACACTATGTGGACTAAAAGATACCGAGGTATAGCCTCTATCTCTTTCACACAGAGCCTTAAGTTAGAGACAGGGGGCCTTACCCAGAGGAGAGGACTTTGGAAAAAGAGTCAGCTCTGATGACACGGCCATCAACATCCATGGAAAGAAATGTGGGTGCCCAGGACTTAAAATGGAGAAAAAAAATACTGTTGGTTTGAGAACTCTGCTAATCACTGTACAGACACTATGTATAGAGAGGAGAGGGCGTGGATTAGGATAAGACTCGCACAATTGTCTCTTCCATGCCCTTCATCTGAACCCTTTAAAAGGGAATATGAAACAGAGATGCACATTCTCTTATGAGCATCTGCCTGTCTTCATGACTTCTGCCAAATACACACACACACACCAGGAATTTCTCATTTGCTCAAAATGTCGTTGCTACGAATTTAGGGAACATCAAACAGTCCCTTCTTGCCCCAAGGACTGGAACCCAGGATTAACAGCTAGAGAGAAGGATCAAGAGAAACTAGTTTGGACAAGATCAAAATGAAGAAGGGCAGCAGCATGCAGGATAGTTTACAGAGATAGTGCTGATTCTCAGGACCAAATAGAAAGGTAAAAAAGATAAAAATGAAGATGGGAAATCTAGTCAGTGTGGAACACTGACTTCAGTGTCTACTTCTGAAGTCGATGGAAATGTGAACGGGGCCGTGGTTGTGCTGAGGATGGGAGGGTAGGTAGGCAGAGGTGATATCAAGCAAACTTCAGAGAAACCAAGAGTTCTTGTTCCTTTCAACCAAATTTAAAGGGAGGACAGAATCCAAGTATATATTCTCCGCAATACTGAGAGCAAATAAAGATGGTGAATGCATGGTGTTGGATTTTGAGGAATCAGGCATTAGGAGTTTGCCAGTACAGTGTCTACTAGGAAACAGCAATCATGAAAGGTGAGAAAAAATCTGCAAACCCGTGTTCTGCAGACAAGATCCAGGAGGTAAAACCCAAGGACGGCAGACGTGGGGAAGGCTGCCTGGAATGCCTTTCTCCTATCTCCCTCGTGGACATCATTCATGGAGCACAGCCCTTTCTCCTTCAGCTTGAACACAGCTTCCTAATCCTACTCTAGACATCATTTCCACAGCCACTACCCAGAGACGAACGGAGACACCCAAGATGAATCTCATTCGACATCCCCGGCATGATGTTTACAAGGTTATGGCCAGAATTTGGAGTTCAAGAAGACCATCAGCCCTGAAATACATGGGACAGAGAGCCAGCTACTATTCTGAAGGTAAGTAATTTCTGGAAAGATCAGTAACACCAAAAATGAAAAGTACAAATTCCTTGATAAAACCAAAAGACTAAAAACTGAAGTGGTAGCAAATTAATATAAAGAGCCTGGGTGGTGCAAGTGGTTTGCACTCAACTGCTAAACCCAAGGGTTGGTGGCTCGAACCCAACCAGTGGCTCTGTGGAAGAAAGGCCTGGCAAATTGCTTCCATAAAGATTACAGCCTTGAAAACCTCATGGAGCAGTTCTACTTTGTAACACAGGGAGTCCTTATGAGTCACGGGCTGACTTGACAGCAGCTAACATCAATGACAGCAAATTAATAATAATTTATTTAAATTCAATTTCAGAGTGGATTCATTCTGACTTAGTGACCAAGCTAAAATCAAATATAGTGCAATAATTGACAATTTATCTTGTTCACATCATCACTTACCTTGCTGAACTGGAGAAAATAGTAAGGATCATCTTCTATTATGAGGAAGTCGTATTTTCTTGCCAGCTAAGAAAGTTAAAGTAATATATTTATTTCTTAAGAACCAACTAAAATTAGAATCATTTGGAATTACAATTTTTTTGATGTAGTCATTCATTTACTCAACAAGTATTTACTAAAATTGATAAAGTAGAGGGTCCATGACAAAGAGGGAAACCCTCAACGAGATGGGTTGACAGAACAGCCACAGCAATGAATTTAAATATACCAGTGATCCCGAAGGTGGTACAGGAATGGGACAGTGTGACATTCTGTTAGACGGGAGGTCGCCATGAGTCGGAGCTGACTTGACAGCGGCTAACAACAACACCACTGTGCAGACAAGTGAGGGTAAAGAGATGAATAAGACGCTAAAGACGCTTGTTCTCATGGAATTTATGTTCGGTGTCTCCTGTAACGGGAGACAGGATGGACATGAGCCAATGGGCAACAAAGAGAAGAAAAGTAGAAGGCGGGGTTTTAGGTCCTAAGTAGATCATTAAAATGGCGTGACGTGTGAGAGAGAGAGACAGGGCAGCCATCTCGGGCTGAATTGTTAGGAAGCCCCTCCTGATGAGGTAAAGCTGGAGCTCAGAGCACAAGAAGGAGCCAGTTAAAATGGCGTGACGTGTGAGAGACAGAGACGGGGCAGCCATCTCAGGCTGCATCGTTAGGAAGCCCCTCCTGATGAGGTAAGGTTGAAGCTCAGAGCACAGGAAGGAGCCAGTTAAAATGGCGTGACGTGTGAGAGACAGAGACAGGGCAGCCATCTTAGGCTGAATCGCTATGAAGCCCCTCCTGATGAGGTAAGGTTGGAGTTCAGAGCACAGGAAGGAGCCAGTTGAGCAAATATCAGGGAACAGGGTTCTAGACTGAAGGAAGAGTGGGAGCAAAGGCACTAGGGTGAGAGAAACAAATCTTGGCATGTTTAAGGGCTAGAAAGGTCAGCATGGCTGGAGCGAGTAGGCATGGCTGGAACAAAGATAACAGGAGGCTAGGTCAGAGGACAGAAGGCCAGATCACTGAGCTTTGGACAGCAGATGAAGCAATGTAGATCTCTTTCTAACTTCAGAGGAAGCTACTGGAGGACAGTGAACAGGGGATGAGGACACTGGCTTTACATTTTCCTTCCAGCAGGGAAGTTTCAGGTGCGGGGTGAAGAGCCCACTGTGAGATCAAGAGTGGAGTGCAGGGGAGGGGGCGTCCGGAGGCCCCTGCTGTGGGCAGTGAGAGAAGGCTGTGGCTCAGAGTCTGCAATGGATAGACTTGGTGACAAAGTCCATAGGAGGAGCTGAATGGGGCGGTGGGAGAGGAGAGAAGGAAAGAGGAATAACCCAAAGGTCGGCAGTTCAACTCCACCAGCTGCTCCTTGGAAACCCTATGGGGCGGTTCTACGCTGTTCTCTAGGGTTGCTATGAGTTGGAATCGACTCTGTGGGAACGGGTTTGCTTTTCTGGTTGTTTATTCACACTGCGCTGTTTATAGAGATGAAGAATGTGGAGACGCAGAATGGGTGGGGTTGGGGAAAATCACGAGTTTTACTTTGGCCACATTAAGTCTGAAGTGCTACTGGACATCTACTGGGGATATCAAGTAGGAAGCTGGACACGGAAGTCTGGAATTCAGGGGCGAGGTGGGGGCTAGGCTACGTGGAACCATCACTCTGGAGATTGGAAGGTTTAGCCATGGAAGTAGATGAGGCTGTTAGGGGTGGGGCAGGGGGTTGTAAAGAGAAAACTCAGGACAGAGCCCTGGAGAGCGTGCAGAATAAGAATATGACAATATTGTGAATATATATACATATACACACATATACATGAGATCTTTCTTAGGATTCCACTTTATGTGATTAGATTCCATATAGCTTAACATGTGTTTGGTAGTCATTTTAAAAAGCGGTTTGTAGTGAAGGGCTAGGGAGCAGAGTCAGGTACATAAAAGAGACTTCACAAAAGGCACACGTCTTATTTTTAAAAGAGTTCTGCACTGCTCAGGATGTGTTTGGTACTTGTTTTCTTGATATTAATAGTGAGACGTTGGGCATCATTGTTGGGTACCTGAAAAACAGATTGTATAGAAGCAGAATTCCTCCTATCTTAAAGATTTTCTTTGTAACCTAAGGCATCAAGGATGAGGAAGGAGAGACAAGTTAAAAACAGCCATAAAATAATGAAAATCAAATCTGGAGTCAAATATTAAACAACCTCATAAAATTGGACACCAGGACAACAATATTTCTTTTATATAAAAACATCGATTGAGGGAAAAGGAAAAATCTCATCAATAGTTAAAAAGAATATAGTAACCTATTGTGTCTAAATATATTAGGATCCGTGGCATAGATGATTTCTTTTTATTAAAAATTATCTTCCATGAAGACAAAAGGTTAAGCAGATGTGAACTTGCACAGTATTCTTCTAAAACATTGCAACAGAACAGGAACGTAGTCACATGACACGTTCTCACAAAATACCTTGTAGATTTCCTTTTTGCGCTCAGTTGTTAGTGAGGTTCCAGTAGGGTTGTTGCCATTTGGGACAGTGTAAAGAAATTTGGGGGTGTTTTTCTCGGGGTTCTGTGAATCTTCTGGTGTCCATTTAGAAAGTATTTCTTTGACGGCATCCGGAATAATCCCAAATTCATCACTGGAAACGTTAATAATGTTACAGCCCATTGGCTGCAGCTGTTGAACACAAAGAAGAAGAAAACCCAAGATTCAGATATGATTATGAAATCTAAGTGCCACTGATTTCTCTGTTACTAACTGAGAACGTTCTCATTTATTCCCTTAAACATACATGAAACTGCACTCAGCTCTAAGCTCTGGAGGGCAGAGGTTGTATGTTCTAATCCTTCTGTTCTCCTGGGGGAGATTCTGTTATTCGTCAAAAACACCCCCTGTTCCTTCCTAGAAGAAGAACCATACTTCTCCGCCTCACTGTGTCAGACTTGGCCACGTGTCCTGCCCTGGCCAATAAATCGTGAGCACAAGTGACGTGTGTCCTTTCCAAGCAGAAGCTTTACGACCCAGCTTGCGGCTGTCTTTGTCTCTCCTCCCTCTGCTCTAAGACCAACAGTGTTGCAGACAGAGGATGGTTCCACCAACTCTGGGCTTGGAATGAAGATGACACAGAACAGAGATGAGCTGACTTGAGGCGGACATGGAGTGTGAGTCTGAGTGAGAAATAAACCTTTGTAGCTGTGACCACTGAGATATTGGGGTCATTTTCCACATAGCATAACCTAGCCTCTTTTGACTGGATTATCTTCTTAATTATAATTAGAACTTGCTCACAAAACAAAAACAATCCATTGCCATCAAGTCGATTCAGACTCATGGTGACCCCTCGTGTGTCAGAGTAGAACTCTGCTCCATAGGGCTTTCAAAGGCTAATTTTTTTTTTTTTTTTTTGCTTTAACATTCATTTTATTATCCTTCATATCCTATGTGAGATAACACTTTGATATGAAGTGGGTACATGATTTGTACAGAATTTGCTATAAAATCAGAATGAGAGAGAAAACCAACACCAAAGTCTACATTTTAGAGTGTGATTAACATTTGATTCTGTCTTATAAAGAGATCATATTCCCCCCTCCAGACATGCAACTAGTAGAGAATGACGCAGGGCTTTCAGAAAAGAAAATCACAACTTGAGGGCTCGTTTGTCCTGGCGTCACTGCATTCAGTTGTCAGTTGTAGGTTGCTTTCTTTCACCTCCTCCAACATCTTCTGAATTTCCACATTAGACTCATCTATTGTCAACCTGAGTTTCGGTAAGAAGCCATTCTTTTGTTTTAAAGCTTCAAAGGGCAGTGTAACTCCACTCTGTCCCAAGATATTCTGGCCCAGGTCCAGACTTTCCAGGCTCTTATTGATGAGAGCTGATGCATGATCCTGACAACACAGAGTCGTGATGGAACAGCCCCAGAGCACCAGAGTCTGTAGTTTACAGTCGGGGTAACTCAAGCCCTCACACAGAAGCCGCACCCCACCATCCCCAAGCTCATTCTTTGCCAATGACAGGTGTGTCAGCTTCTGGTTGATGATTAAAGCAGAAGAGAGATCCTCGCAACTGGCTTCTGTAAGATGACAATTTTCCAACGATCATATCCGCAGAGAGCACCTTGGGTGTTTCAGAGCCATACACAGCAACTTCACATTCTCACCTGAGAGCTCACTGGCTGTGAGGTTCAGGCATGTCAGGGATTGGTTGATTTCCAGGGCTGAGATTATCCCATTCCTCAGTGGTAGCTGAACAAGATCCCAACCTCAGATACTGAAGGTTGCACTTGGTGTGTCTTAGGGCCTCACACAATAGCAGTAGGATCTTCTCACTGTGGACGCTTCCTTCCAGGATCAAGTGTGTTAGAGTCCTCTTACCAATGACAGCCAGATAGAAGTCCCGATAAGCTTCAACAGGGGAGATGTTTTTAATTACCACCTTCTGGAGATTATAGGCGACACGGGTCATCTGCTCACAAAGAATCCTCACCGAGTGTCACTCAGGAAGCTGTGACTCACATCCAGAACGCTCAGATTCTCATTTGAGCTGACCACAGAGCAGAGGTCCACCCAGAGGAAGAAAGTAGTAATCACGCCAGGTGCTCTCAACCTGAGAGCCTGATTCCAGGAAGTATCATTCTCCAGAAAGATCCCTTTTTCAACCTTCAATGACATTTTCTGCAAAGTCTGACAAGGCTTGAGGCATAAAGAAGCGTGTACAACGTCTGTTTTATTTTTCAACCTCCAGGACACTTCCTTGAAATGGGCCGTTGCATCCTTCACAAGCTCCTCCTCTGAGATTCATACGGAGAGTGAAAAACATCCTTCATGCTCATCACTGAGGAAGAAGGTTTGTTTTCATTGGACTTCACTTTCTATCTTAGCAATTCCTGTTTGACCTCTTTTGACACTCAGCAGCCAGATGTTGTCTCTAGCTCCCTGGCTCTCTTTTCATTTGAGAGGCCAAATAAGACGGATCCCACCTGGGTCAGGATGGGGTTCTTTAATCTTTCTTCCTTGGACAGCAGCTTCTGCACATCCCCAATGTTCCCCCTGTGGCTCTCCCTGTCTTCTTCCTCCTCCCTCCCCAGAACATAAAACATGGCAGCAAAGAACGGCTGGACACTGAGGTGGATGAAGGAGTAGCAGCCTTCACAATCCTTTCCCTTCTGAAGGATACTCTTGCCCAGGAAAGGACAAAGTTCAGACTCCTTCACCCCAAGTCTCTTGAGGTCTTCGCCACCAAACACAGATGTCTGCGTCCATACACCCTCAGCTGCCAGGAGACACAGAGCCTTCACTGGGGCTTGGAGGCACCGACCCTGAAAGCTGTCAGGTACCGGCATGAACTCGCTGCAGACAAAACGCAAGAACAGTGATGTGCTGGTTTGGCAAGTGGGTGTGGGGTCCTCTCCATTCTCCATCTGCAGCTTCAGATGAATACAGACAATCCAGCACACCATGGGCGCCGAGCCCATGCTGAACAAGGCCGTATTGCTCCTCATCAAGTCTAAAGCTCTCAGGACTTGGTCCTCATCTTGGAAGTGTTTCAAGAAATACTCCTCCCTGTCCACCTCCAAGAAGCCCTCCATTTCTATGAGGAGTGGCTGCTGATCAAGAGCCAGAGCTCTCTCAGCGCCCAGGGTCGTGTGGTGATCTGGAGAGTTGCTCTGGGGAACATTTTCCTTGTCAGCAAACTACTCAAGAGGATGGGCACTGGCTTCTGCTTCTTCCAGTCACCACATATATCACGGATCAGTGCCCCAGGGGGGAATCTCAGTTCATCGAAACCATCAGTGATGATCAGGATTCTCTGTGATTGGTCTAGCACCTCCAGAATGGCATCCTGCAACTCTGGACAGTCCTTGGAGATCAGCTCAGCACAAGTACACGGCCCCATCTCGTTGAGTTCCTTGCAGCTGAGATAGAAAGCATATTTAAATGTCTTTTTGAGGTTCTCCTCTGTCCACACCAGCATCACATTTTTGGCCAGTTGTGGTTTTCCCAACACCAGCAGGCCCTTGCAGCACCACTATGTGGGGCTTTAGCTTTGAAGACGTTTTGGGATTCAGGAATGGTATGAGCTTTTGGCTCCTCTGGATGATGCTGTAATGCCACTTGTTTCTGTCTCTGGGCCAAAATTTCTTCCTCCAGATGGAAGAATATTTCTCCATTGTGTTTGTGTGTTCCTTGTTTTTGTCTGGTTTTTCTACTTCCAAGTCCTCTTATATCTCTCCCAGATTCAGGTCATCTATTCTTTCCTCCTTTACTGTCTCAGACAAATCCATGAGCTTCATCTTCTCCAAGAGGGTCAGAGTCACAATCCTTATCCAATATTTTGGGGAGTTTTTTTAATCAGAATTTCTGCTAGTGTCTTGCTATTGGCCTCTTCCACCTCAGACCACGGCGTCTGCTGAAGCTCTCTTTTCAAAGGCTAATTTTTGACAAGTAGATCTCCAGGCCTATCGTCCAAGGTGCCTCTGGGTAGACTCAAATGGCCAGCCTTTCCATTAGCAGAAGAGCATGTTAATTTTTTGCACGACCCAGAGACCTCTACTTTGTGTCCATCTTTGTCCTAAAGTATGGTATAACCCAACTGAACCTAATCCTCAGCAGTGTGGTCTGAGCAGTGCACTGCAGAGCCTGACGGCCAGCTTCCTCACTCAGGATATTACAGTCCCATTAATTTAACACTGGATGGATAGTCCTAATTATGCCATATTAGTTTATGGTTATATTAAGTTGACATATAATACAGTTATACAAGAAATCAAATGACGTATGGCATTGGATGAAACTGCTGGGAAAAAAAAGAAACTTCTTGAAAGTGTTAAAAAACAAACATGCCGCTATGAGGACTAAGCCATGGTGTTTTCAATTGCTTCATGCGCGAGCAAAAGCTAGACAATGAATAAGGAAGACTGAAGAAGAATTAATGACTTTGAATTACGATGTTGGTGACGAATACTGAATAAACCATGGACTGCCAGAAGAAGGAACAAATCAGTCTTGGAAGAAGTACAGCCAGTATGCTCCTCAGAAGTGCGGATGGCGAGACTTCGTCTCAAGTACATTGGACATGTTATCAGGAGGGACCAGTTGCCGAAGAAGGACATCATGCTTGGTAAAGTACAGGCTCAGAAAAAAAGAGGAAGGCCCTCAGAGGGATGGACTGACACAGTGGCTGCAATAATGGGCTCAAACATAGCAACGACTGTGAGGATGGCACAGGACCGAGCAGCGTTTCGTTCTGTTGTACACAGGGTCACTGTGAGTTGGAATCGACTCGAAGGCACCTAACAACAACAACAGTACTTATGCTGATGGTAATAAAAGACGATAATAAAAAACTAAGATTTTGTAAATTAAGTCACATTTCAAGTAAAATATTAAGAAAATTGGACATGATTTTACACAATGTAGTTTTAGCATCTACACATTTGGCTTTCCAGTGCTGGGGGAATTAGCGCATCCCATGTGACTCCAATGGGAGAGGCCATCTGGAGCTTGCACCTGGTTTCCTCCAGCCTCTGTGCCTTTCTCTTTACTTGTCTTACTCTGTGTCCTTCCTGTAATGAACTGTAATTGTGAGTATAACAACCACCACCACAAAAGGTACTCATACAGCATAAGGGTTCATTTAACGTATATATGTACATCATTTAGGGTTCTCCTGTTTACTGATGGAAGACGCCATTTTATTTTTGGTGGACAGAGATAATTCTAAATGTGCAATCATTTCTTCTCATTTATTTTAAGAAAGAGAGGTACCTTTTGTAAAAATGGGTACTCACAGCTTGAAGCGTTCCTGAATAAACCGGTTCATTTATGATGACATTATCTCCAGGATTAATGAGCATTTCAAACACCTAACAAAAGAAGCCTAAGTTAGCTCAGACAGTATTGTTTCCCTCCTCAGAGATCCCTTTTTCAGTTTGAGCTCACTAGGATTCTAGGGCAGGGGCTCGCAAACTTCTCGTATAAACAGATAGTGAATATTGCCAGCACTATGGGCCACGTTTTTCTTGCTCCTACTCAGCTGTGCTGCTGCAGTGGTACAGTAGCCACAGACAACATGGAGATGAATGGGCATGGCTGGTTCTAATAAAACTTTATTTACAAAATCAGAAGGGCTGGGTTTGACTCTGGAGCCATAGTTTGCCAACCCCTACTCTAGGGTAATGTGACAAACAACATAGCTGGTTTGGCTTCTAAGACTCATGTATTCCTTTCATTCCTTTTTGAACATTTACTAAATGTCTACTATAAGCCAGGTGGGAGTCCCTGGGTGGTGGAAAGGATCAACATGCTTGCTGCTAACAGAAATGTTGGCCTGGAGGTCTACTTCTGAAAAACCATCCACTGAAAACCCTATGGAGTACAGTTCTACTCTGACACCCATGGGTCACCATGAGTTGGAGTCTCCTCAATGGCAACTTTTTTTTTTTTTTTTTTTTTTTTTTAATAAGCTAGGCCTGTGTATGGTACCGGAGAGAAAATGGTGAGCAGACTTGACATGGTTTTTACCCTCACAGTACTAACAGTCCATCGAGAGAGGCAGGCACCAAACAATCACCCAAATCGATGTTTAACTAAGAACAGAGGCGGGTGCTACAAAGTATAGCCGCACAGTGCTTTAGGGACTCATTGTAGGAGGACCTTCCCTAGGCTGGGTCTTCAGGGAAGGCTTCCCTGAGGAGGAGATGGGCCAGTGTAAGGAGTGACAATGGCTACATCTTGAGGAACCAAAAGCATCCTGTGGCTTCCGGTAGATCATGAAGCAGAGAGTGGACTGAGACCAGCCAGAAGTGGGCAGAGACCATACCAGGCAGGGACTTGGCCAAGGGAGGCCAGAATGAGGAGCGGGAGTCCCGTGACCAGATACGCATTCTGAAGAGATCACTCTGGCTGAAGTATGAAAGAATAAAAGAGAGAGGATACATGTGGAGAGACTTTGGGGAAGTTATTGCCCAGTCCTGCTGACAGTTAAGGGTAGTTCTAACTAAGGTGATGATGTTGCAGTTGAAGGGAGTGAGGAGGAGGGTGTCACGGACGACTCGAGATCTCTGGCTACAGAACTAGACAGGTGAGGTGCCACTCACTGAAAATCAGCCAAAAAAAGTCCGTATCTGAGGGAGAAGATGATGAGTGTGCTTTAAGGTATGTTCAGTTTGAGATGAACTAGATGGTGTTTGGTGGACAGATGGACACATGGACTTGGGCATCCTGGGATGGTGTCTGGTGGACAGATGGACAAATGGATTTGGACATCCTGGGATGGTGTCCACTGCACAGATGGACAAATGGATTTGGACATCCTGTGATGGTGTCCAGTGGACAGATGGACAAATGGACTTGGACATCCTGGGATGGTGTCCGGTGGACAGATGGACAAAATGGATTTGGATATCCTGGGATGGTGTCTGGTGGACAGATGGACACATGGATTTGGACATCCTGGGATGGTGTCTCGTGGACAGATGGACAAATAGATTTGGATATCCTGGGATGGTGTCTAGTGGACAGATGGACAAATGGACTTGGGCATCCTGGGACGGTGTCTGGTGGACAGATAGACAAATGGATTTGGACATCCGGGGATGGTGTCTGGTGGACAGATGGACAAATAGATTTGGATATCCTGGGATGGGGTAGGGTGGACAGATGAAATGGAGTTGGAAGTTAGAGGACCTTGGATGTTACTACCACGTGGCTGATCACATGGGTGTGAAGGAGGCCTCGGGAAAGTGCAGACTGAGGAGGGAAGAGGGTACAGGACAGAGCCTGGAGGGGCTCCAGTAACTAACAGCTGGATGGAGGAGCTGACAGTGCAGAGAAAGCAGAGCAAGCAGCTGAGGGAAGCCACACAGTGCATGCCGGGGGGTCCAGAGGACGAGTGTGTCAGCAAGGATGGGGAGGTCACCAGTGTACAAGGAGCTAGGGGACAAGAAGACAAGCGTGTGACACTTCTCAGGACATTTTGCAGACAATTGATGCCTACTGACATCATTGATCCAGACAACAGATTTTTCCAGCCTAAATACAAGGGGTCTGCTATGACTAAGTCACATAATCACAGAATCACCCCTTCTTACCTTGTGATGTTCACAATCCCCAGTTCAAGCCTCTCCTTCCTATCATTTTAACAACTCACATCTCATGACAAACAGTTCTCAATGAGTTTTGTTCCCTGGTCTGGCCTGGGGTGTTCATTTTACCTTTTCTTGATGAGCTTTTGGCATCCTAGGACAAACAGTGTCATTTTCTGAAAAGTTTCTAATTGATTCAGGCTTGACAGGTCATCCTGGGATCAAAGAAATTACTTGGGTGGCAGGTGCAATATCAATGGAGCAAATGAAAACCTAGTTACAGACATTTTCCATGTCAGTTAGGAGATGTGTGAAAGTCAAATATTCTAAATGGAAAGGGAGGGCTGTTTATCATCTGGCGCTACTGATTAATAGACGTAGACAGAAACACAAGAGCCTAAAATGACACCCGTCCTGGAGAACAAAGTCGAAGAAAAATCAGACACAGATTCCGACCATGGCCTCTGTAGTAAGCATGCCTACTGTGGTCAGAATTCCGCTCAGTGGCAGGGGATGCTCTGGGTTATGAATAAGCAAACGATTGATATATTTGGCCATCCATGCAATGTCCCTTCTTTGATGTGACTGAAGTTGTGACAGAAAAAGAAGAAAAGATAGTTAAGGGCCCTGGTGGCGCAGTGGTTAAGAGCACAACTGCTAACCAGAAGGCCGGCAGTTCAAATCCACCAGCTGCTCTTTGGAAACCCTATGGGCAGTTCTACTCTGTCCTATAGGGTCGCTATTAGTCAGAATCGACTCCATGGCAGTGGGTCAGCCTGACTACTATACATTAACTTATTAAGTTTCATTCCTTATCCTTAACTGGTTCTCTTTTACTACCTCTGAACTTTCTTTTAACTCATTTCTTCTTTATTGTGTCTGTTTTTAGAAAGTTCCATTTTACTGTTTCTGTATTATTACATAATCCTTTTATTTTTTTATTTAAGTTTTTTAGCTTACCTTTATACATAAAGCAGAAAGCTCAGGCCTGTAGTTTCAGATCTGATAATAACCCATGTTCTTAGTAAGGGAGTTCAGACTTCTTTGCCTGTGATGGCCTTCTCAATCTTCTGGATTAGTTCTATGATAGCCTTCCCAACTTTCTGTATTAATTCTATGACGGCCTTCCCAGTCTTCTGTATTAATTCTATGACGGCCTTTCCAACCTTCTGTATTAGTTCTGTGATGGCCCTCCCAGCCTTCTCTATTAATCTGTGATGGTCTTCCCAACCTTCTGTATTAATTCTTTGACGGCCTTCCCAACCTTCTGTATTAACTCTATGACAGCCTTCCCAACCTTCTGTATTAACTCTATGACAGCCTTCCCAACCTTCTATATTAATTCTATGACGTCCTTTCCAACCTTCTGTATTAATTCTATGATGGCCTTCCCAACTTAGTGTATTAACTCTATGACAGCCTTCCCAACCTTCTATATTAATTCCATGACGGCCTTTCCAACTTTCTGTATTAATTCTACGATGGCCTTCCCAGTCTTCTGTATTAATTCTATGATGGCCTTTCCAACCTTCTGTATTAGTTCTGTGATGGCCTCCCCAGCCGTCTGTATTAGTTCTATGATGGCCCTCCCAACCTTCTCCATTAATCTGTGATGGTCTTCCCAACGTTCTATATTAATTCTTTGACGGCCTTCCCAACCTTCTGTATTAACTCTATGACAGCCTTCCCAACCTTCTATATTAATTCTATGATGGCCTTTCCAACCTTCTGTATTAATTCTATGATGGCCTTTCCAACCTTCTGTGTTAGTTCTGTGATGGCCTCCCCAAACTTCTATATTATTTCTGTATTTCCTCCCCAAACAGGAGGCCCCACAGAAAGGTGAATTATTTTATAGACATAAACGCTAGAGTTCGGAAAGAATAAGATACAGATACCACTTTCAGAATCGACATAGACAATTTGTAGAAATGGTATAGGGTAAGATATCACCGTCAGCAAGGGACAAATAAATTCTCTTTCCTTCAAAGATTTAGGACTTAACCCCGTCTGGCAGCAAGGGAGATACACAGATGGCAAAGGTCAAGTTAATTCCTCTTGCTGTGAGGGGTGTCTGTTGTGACCCATCAGATTTGCACTGACTGGCTTTCAGAAGTAGATTGCCAGTCCTCTCTTCCTACTCTGTCTTAGTCTGGAGGTTCTGCTGAAACCTGTCCACCATGAGTGGCCCTGCTGGTATTTGAAATGCCAGGGTATTCCACCAATCATGAAGATGGCACAGGACCAGAAAACACTTTGTTCTGTTTATGCACAAGGTTGTTCTGAGTCAGAGGTGACTTGATGGTGACTAACAGCAACATGAAGGGTTTATCTCTGAGCATATTTACTAATTCCCTTATTTACTGGTCAGAGATAATAAGAGTCTCCACAATACATGTTTGTGATGGGGATTAAATGAAGATATTTCAGGTGCCTAGCAAAACGCCTGCCACAAAGCAAGTGTGCAGCAAATGTCAGCTAGTATTATCTCCTGTCAGAAAGAAGGGCTAAACATTAACTAGGACAAAACAAAATCACTGTTGGTGGCAGACAGTCTTTAGCATTTAAACTGCCAATACTAAATTCCTCCAAACAGCAGGAGAATTTGCTGAGTTACTTAATACTCCGCAGTCAGTCCAGCGTGGCAGGCACATGAGGGGGCAGTGGCTGAAAGCTGACTACTGGGAGGATGCCTCGACGGAGTTTTTCAAATGTCTTCCAATAGATGGTGTTGTGGGTTGACTGTGCCCCCAAATAAGATATGTTTCGGTCCTTACCCCTGATACCTGTGAGCGTGACCTTGTTTGGGAACAGTGACTTTGCAGATGTAATTAGTTAACAATCCCTCATACTGGAGTAGCCTTAGTCCCGTGTGACTACTGTCCTTATAACAGAAGACACACAGAGACAGATACAAAAAGGAAGTCCGCCATGTGAAAACAGAGGCAGAAATTGGAGTTATGCTGCCACAAGCCAAGGAATGCCAGGGACCACCAGAACCTACAAGAGATAAGCAAGAATCATCCCCCAGTCTTCAGAGGGGGCACGGCCCTGCCAACACCCTCACGTCAGACTTCCAGCCTCCAGGACTGTAACAAAGTGTGTTCTGTTGTTTTAAGCTACCAGGTTGGTGGTGCTGTGTCACAGCAGCCCTGGGAAGACAGCACAGATGGCCTCAACTCTGTAGGTTTGGTCCAAGCCATTTCTGCCACATGGGAGGATCTCGGGATTTTCAACCAAGATCAAGGGCTAGAATGTATTCAGAGCTCCTTCCAGAAGAAAATGTGGGCTGTGCTATAGGCCTTACTGCCAACTGCCTCTAGGTTAAGATGTAGACAGAATGATAAAATATCCCACTTTTTATTCCTAAAGGAAGAACAGGTAACACAAAGACTCATTTCTTAAATACAAAGATAAAATAAATCTCAGGATTCCATTGTGTCCTGTTGAGGAAGAGAGACAGGGAGGGGATGGAAGAGGAGGCCCAGGAGGGAGGCAGATGCGATAAAGGAGAGAGAATACCTCAGAGAGGGCAGAGGCCCAGACACAGACAGAGATCAAGAGAAGCGCAGAAGCCAGAAGGGAGACAAGATACATGAAGTGAAGGGTGCAGATCACACAGGCAGACATGCAAAGGAATAAGGTTTTCTTCTCAGGACTGTTAGGATGTGCCCTCTGGAAAATTTAAACATCACAATGAATTTTCATAACTATGGGAAGGAATCAGATATAACCTGAATCTCTGGGCCAGATGAAATTAAGCATTGCTTTGCTAAGCTTTGTGGCAGCTCTGGATGGGGCAATCAGTTTGCACTCAACTACTAGCCTAAAGGTTGGCAGTTCAAACCCACCAGAGGCACCATGGAAGAAAGGCCTGGTGATCTGCTTCCAGAAAGATTACAGCCAAGAAAACCCTATGGAGCAGTTCTACTCTGTAACACATGGGGTCACCATGAGTCAGAATTGATCTGAGGACCACGAGGTTTTGGGTTTTCACTAAGATTTTGGTAGGAGATGGGTATTCCCTCAGTAGGAAACGTGTTTTAACGACTCATAGTTCCAGGTCACTGACCGTATGACATATGTTAAGAAAGATCAGGCCGGTGAATGAAATTACAGGTAGATAAAAAAGAAGTCCTGGTGGTGCAATGGTTAAGCGCTTGGTTGCAAACCTAAAGGTTGATGGTTCAAACCTACCTAGTGGCTCCACAGGAGAAAGGCCTGATGATCTGCTTGTGTAAAGATTACAGCATAGAAAACCCTACGGGGCACTTCTACTCTGTCGTATAGGGTCAGTGTGAGACGGAACTGACTCAGTGGCACACAGTGACAACAATTTTTGAAAGTCCTTGTGCTCACAATCAGGGAAACTAGAGGGAAATACTGACAGGTTAACCTAAAGTGTTTCTACCTGGCTCCCAAGTACAGTCAACACACACACTCGCACACACTCCTTCCATAACACGTCTTGTCTTCAAGCTCCCTGTTCATAATCTAGGTGGAGACAAGAAAGACTACTGGTAATCCACAGAATACGACCCTCTTGTGGGTAAGTGAGAGATGCCTACATTCACGATCATATTTGATCCTACCTGTAGGGTACTTTTTCCTTTCAGTCATACCTTAGAAAGACCTTCTTGACTGCCAGATGTGACACATATTTCCATCTGTCCTTGACTGGCTGGGTGATGGATAGTGGGAGGGTTGTGCAGTTGTACCTGTAACTGTCTTAGCCAGGTCAACAGTTCTGGAATTCTAAACATAAAGAGTATCTTTTAATTCAAAATCATACCAGTAGTAGACAGGAAATAAATGGTTGCTTAATACCAGGCTCTGTATACATTCAATGTAACCTTCAAACACTTTTTGCCAGTAATAATAGCCCTGTTTAGAAGATGAGGCAACAGACTCAGAGAGATTAAGAAATTCACTGAAGCCTTCTGGGCAACATGGCGCTGTAGTCAGAAGCACCACGCCATCCCTCCGCAGCAAAGATGAGAAAAACTAAGTCAAACAGAGTCACACGTCAGTCCTGAAACCCTAAGCATCAAATGAAGAGATAGAGAACTCAGCCAAGCACTGAATGGAATAAGAAACTGACCGAGAACAGAGTGCAAGGAGAGGTACATACAGAAGTCCCCTATCAGCTACCGCGGCGCTGATCCGCCAACTTGGACTCCTGTCGGAGATCAGCGAACGGGGGTATGAGAAAGCAGCTTCACAGAGCTTCCAGAAGGAGACAGAACAACCTGTAACCCACGATATAGGCTTTCCCACCCCCCACCCTTCTTCACCACCACTTAACCTCCTGTGCTTCCTGCAGCCACAGTCTATTGGCCGGGAAGCACAGCTTCCCCCCAGTGCCTCTTGGATTCCACCCGCCTGCACTGGCCAGCTCCCTGAGTGCCATTTGTTGGCTGTTGGTGTTGTCTTTTTCTGCTTCTTTAGATTTCCTCCTTACCTCTCCCCACCTCCCACTCCTTTCTCCCAAATACCTGGCTCTGTGCACCATCTTTGCTTCTTCCTGAAAGGGTGCGAAACACCGCTGGACTCTGAAACTGCTTCCTGGTCCGTGCCACCAAGCTGGTGGGACCCGAGGGCTTTTCTGTTTGTTTGCTCTGATTTGTCCTCTTTTGATTTGTTTGTTTGCTTTCTTTTTCTTTTTTTGGCTTGGGAGCCCCATTTAGCCGGGCAGTACCGTGTGGCTTGGAAGCTAGTCCCTTACTCTGCTCAGACGCACAGGGACATCACCGGGGGCATTTCTTTTTTCTTGTTTTGGCTTTTTTTTTTCATTTCTTTGCTTAGTTTTCTTCTTTCTCTTATTCCCGTTTCGTCTTTCTTCATTTCCAGTTTCTTGATTTATTCATTTTTTCTTTCACCCTTTTTCCTTCTTTTTTCATTTTTGTTTTTCCCCATTTCTCAGTCTCTCATCTCTCCACTCCAATAGCAAGCTCCCTTAGCACTCTTTTTGGTTTGTGTGTGTGTTTTTGGCTCCTGTTCTTCTCTCCTCTCTCTCATCTTTCCCATGCCCATCTTAGCTCCACACATCACAATCTACCCCCTCCTTCCTGCCTACCAGCACCGTGTGCTAAGCATCACTCTCCCAAGCAGTACAGGCAAGGCCTACTGGAATCTGCCCTGCACTGATTCCCAGTCCGCACCATCAGCCCTGGGACGTGCCACAAAAGACCTATCCCAGCAACTCCCCTCCAGCTGGACCTGCCCTGCTGTACCATGCCTGAGTGACTGACCCTGCCCATTGGAGAAGGAGGTGAAAAGTATCGTGCCCACAGGCAAGCAAACAACAAAGAAAGCACAGCCCGCCTGCTCAGACATAACCAAATAAAAAAGCAGAAAGAAACAAATCTACAACCAATAAACAAGGAAAATGACCACTAAATGCCCCAAATAAGGCAGACAGTATCAAAACATTTACAAAAACAGGACAGGATGGTTCCAGTAGGCATCGAAAATAAAACACCAGATGACCTTCCAGTAGGAGAAAAGACAATAGGCCTAACTGATAGTGAATTCAAATCTCTAATATTCAGAATTATCCAAGAGTTGAAACAGACGAAAATGAGGAAAAAATAGACAAACTCATGGAAAAGGCAGTCAAATTCATGGAAAATACAGACAAAAAAATGCAAGAATTCAAGAAAATAGTACAGGAACAAAATGCTAAAATAAATTCACAACTAGAAATACAAAAACAACAATTAGAAATCCAAAAGATAAACAACAAAATTTCAGAAATGGACAGTGTCATAGAAGGGCTGAGGAGCAGGTTTGAAACAATGGAAGATAGGATCAGTGAAATTGAAGACAAACACTTGGCTAAATCTCTGAGGAAAACTCAGAAAAAGAATGAAGAAAAATGAAGGAACCCTGAGAATTATGTAGGATACAATCAAAAGCAAAAATCTGAGAGTGGTTGGAGTTCCAGAAAGAGGGGGAGAAAGCAGAAAACACAGAGAGGATCACCGAAGAATTGCTGAGAGAAAACTTCTCCAATATCATGAAAGATGAAAAGCTGACCATCCAAGAAGCTCAACGAACCCCATATAGGATAGAAAGTCACCAAGGCATATCGTAATCACACTCGCTAAAAGCAAAGACAAACAAAGAATCCTGAGAGCAGCTTGAGAAAAACAAAAAGACACATACAGAGGAGAAACAATAAGACTAAGCTCGCATTATTTGGCAGAAACCATGCAGGCAAGAAGGCAATGGGATGACATATATAAAACCTTGAAAGAAAAAAATTGCCAGCCGAGAATAATATATTCTGCAAAACTCTCTTTCAGATATGATGGTGAAACTAGGTCATTTCCAGATAAACAAAAATTAAGGGAGTATATAAACACCAAACCAAACTTACAAGACTTACTAAAGGGAGTCCTTCGATCTGAGAACAAACAACATCAGACCACAGGCTGAAAATATGACACAGGATTGTACTAGCCAGATACCAACCTAGGAAATGAACTCTTAAGGACTATGCAAAACCAAAAGAATTACAACAGGGAACCGGAGAGGTTAATCTGTAAACGACAATAGCATCAGAACAATAAAAGAGGGAATAAACAGTGTAGGTATAGAATCTTCTAATGGAGAGGAAGTCAAGCAATACCAAGTAATAATAGACTGGTTCAAATCTAGGAAGATAAGGGTAAATTTCACGGTGACCACAAAGAAAGTCAACAAACCTACTCATCAAAATAAAGAAGAAAAACATGAAGTCTCAGTAAAAACAAAACCTACAAAAACAAAAGAAATGAAAAAAAAAAATCCACGAACAGAAAGATCTCAGCACAGCAGAGTAAGGAGAAAAAGAAAACGTCAGCAACACAAAGAAAACCACTACAAAATGCAATCCCACTCCTAGGAATACATCCTAGAGAAATAAGAGCTGTCACATTAATAGACATATGCACACCCATATTCACTGAAGCCCTGTTCACAATAGCAAAATAGATGGAAACAACCTAGATGCCCATCAACAGATAAACAGATAAACAAACTATGGTACATAAACACAGTGGAGTATTATACAAAGATAAAGAACAATGATGAATCTGTGAAGCAGCTCATAACATGGATGAAACTGGAGGACATTATGCCGAGTGAAATAAGTCAATCAGAAAAGGACAAATATTGTATGAGACCTCTACTCTATAACTTGTGTAAAAGTTTACACACAAAAAGAAACAATCTTTGTTGGTTATGAGGGATGGGAGGGGTGGGGGGAACTGAGTACATAAGTGGTAACTTTGGTGAAGGGTAAGACAGTACACATTACGGGGGAAGCCAGCACAACTTGTACAAGGAAAGGTCATGGAAGCTCCATAGACACATCCAAACTCCCTGAGGGACTGAATTGCTGGGCGGAGGGCTGTGGGGACCATGGTCTCAGGGAACATCTAGCTCAACTGGCATAACACAGTTTATAAAGACAGTGCTCTACATTCTACCTTGGTGAGTAGTGTCTGGGCTCTTAAAAGCCTGTGAGCAGCCATCTAAGATACTCCACTGGTCTCACCCCTTCGGGAGCAAGGGACAATGAAGAGAACAGGATACAAGGAAAAGATTAGTCCAAAGGACTAATGGACCACAGCTACCATGGCCTCCACCAGATTGAGTCCAGGACAGCCAGATGGTGCCCGGCTACCACCACTGACTGCTCTGACCGGGATCACAATAGAGGGTCCTGGACAGAGTTGGAAAACGATGCAGAACAGAATTCTAACTCATGAAAAAAGAGCAGATTTACTGGTCTGACAGATTGGGGAAACCCTGAGAGTACGGCCCCTGGACACCCTTTTAGTGCAGTGGTGAAGCCCTTCCCGAAGTTCACTGTTCACCTGGGGATTGGACAGCCTCATAAAACAAACAGGACTAATGAGGCACAGCAGTCCAGGGACAAGGACTAGAAGGCAGGAGAGGACAGGAAACTTGGTGATAGGGAACCCAAGGTTGAGAACGGATAGTGTTGACATGTCATAGGGTTGTTAACCATTGTCATAGGGCAATATTTGTACAAACTGTTTAATGAGAAACTATTTGTTCTGCAAACCTACATCTAAGGTACAAAAAGAGAATTATCTATGTGAGATCAAATTGACAACAGCAACTCCAAAGGTTTGATGGGAAGCCTAGCGGGCAGTGAGTTGAAGATAATGGTGATGGAATAATTTGGAAAAGGATAGTGAGAGTAGCAGCACAACTGGAAGAATGTAATCGATGTCACTGAATTGTACATGTAGAAACTTTCAAAATGGTGTAACTTTGGCTATGTATATTTTCTCCAAAAAAAAAGGTCCTCAAGGTCAACAAGGGAGTGTTGACATTTGATGGGGTTGTTAGCCAATGTCATAAAACAATATGTGTACTGACTGTTTAAAGAGAAACTATTTGTTCTGTAAACCCTCATCTAAAGTACAATAAAAAAATTTTTAAAAAGAAAAAAAAAAAGAAGAAATTTACTGAAGTGATTCAGCCAGTGACTGAATGAGCTGGGATTTGACTCTAGAGCTTTCTTATTCCAAAGCCTGCACTGTTTCTTTTCCACTACACCATTCATTAATGGTATAATCAATTCTTTGCTCTCCACCGAAAATTTTCATAGTCTAGCTAAGAAGTTCAGGCTCAAAATGTTCTTTGTATCACTCAGAGAAAAGCCTTATGCATATTTTCCATAAAACTACTATATATACATATACATAGTCTTTCACTATATTTCTCCACTGCAGAACAAAGGCTTTAATAAAGTATAATTTATAGACCCTCCATCAAATATCCTTTCTCGCTAGAAGAATGACATTTTCACCTATGAGCGCAAGGTATTCACACAGCTGTTCGTGTAGAAAGGGTAAATAATTACCGGAAAATTGTCTCTGGACTTAAAATTGCTGCCGCCACTTCCTGCGTCGTCCTTCTCCTCCCTTCTCCCAGCCTGTCTGCTCACCCACCATCTTCTCATTGTTTTTAATTTTTTATTTATGTTTTTATTTTTTATTGTACTTCAGGTGAAGGCTTACCGAACAAATAGTTTCTCATGAAACAGTAGTACGCATGTTGTTTTACGACATTGGTTAACAACCCCGCAACATGTTAACCCTCTAACTTCTCAATCTTTGTTTTTCGGTGAAAATACACATAGCCAAAGATACACCATTGCAAAAATTCCTACATGCACAGTTCAGTGACATTGACTACGCTCTTCCAATTGTGCTGTTACTCTCACTTACGATGAAGGCTTACAGAACAAAATAGTTTCTCATTTAACAGTTACTACACATGTTGCCCTATGACAATGGTTAACTATCTCACAACACATCAACAATATCCTTACTCAACCTTGGGTTCCCTATCACCAGCTTCCTTGTTCCCTTCTGCCTTCTGGCCCTTGTCACAGGACTCCTGTACCTCGTTAGTCTCATTTGGTTTTACGGGGAGTCTTCTCATTCGTTAAGACGAGCTCAAACAGCACTGCCTTCTAGAAGAGCAGCCACTGAGGTGTGTGTCAAACAGCATCCAATGTCCCTGTTGCTCTTTTATTTGGGGGGAGCTCTTTGCAAACCTCTCTAAATGCTGAACACTCATTAAAAGACTCAAGTCACTCTATCAGTGGGCCTTAGTACACTGCTCAAGAAATGACCCAACAAAAGTAGAACATCTCTTGATAACTACCCAGCACTTGGAGAATACTGAAGCGCTCTCTTCATCATCTCTTCGCCAAATTGGATGGTCTTTCCACTTTTTAGGGTGATACTGGCCGTCTTAAACGGGAAAGTGTTCGGATTTGGAAATCCAGGAGCCAAGGAGATGAGCGACTTTGGTGCCCTGTTCACTACTTCAGCTACGATAAACATGGAAGAGAAGAAGAAACACTTTCATTGAAGACAGTCATCAACAGAAAAAGCTCACTGTGCATTACGGTCACTGGACATATTAAGTGTAACAATGTATAATGATAGAATGCTGGTCTAAAACACACATTTAGAATAACTTTCTGGCCGTCTTTACTAGTAAAGGTACTAAAGCATAGTGATGATAAACAGAAAGGCTGAGAGATTGGGAAGACACGCACAGGGTCACAATAACGGGAGGACTTCCTCCATGTGACCCCCATCCCATTGCCTGTCCAGCTTCATCCCTCACCCCTTTATCTCCCCATCCACCATGCCCTCCCTACTGGGCATCCTTATGGGCACCAGGCCCAACCTCGACTCATCTTCCCAGTAAGAGCCTTTCTCAACGGCCCGCGCCCTCCCCTCCCAAGCCAAGTCCCACAACAGCCTGTGCACCTCTCTCCATCATGGCTCCCTCTGCGCTTCCAGCAGAAAACCACCCGACTCATCTCCCACTGCAGCTGGAGTTCTCTGACAAAAAGGCTGTGCCTGACTAACTTCTGCACTCAGACCCGGTGAACCATCTGCTCTCACATGAATGAATGCAACCAAGAGGGGCTGCAGGCACCATCCATGCAGAGGGCACAATGAGCTCTCACATGAATGAATGCACCCAGGAGGGGGCTGCAGGAACCACCGATGGAGAGGGCACCCTGAGCTCACATGTAAATGACTGAAACCAGAGGGGGCTGCAGGCACCATCCATGGAGGGCACCTTGTGCTCTCATGTGAATGAATGCAACCAGGAGGTGGCATGCTGATATCCCACGTGAATGACTGCAACCAGGAGGGGCTACAGGCACCATCCATGCAGAGGGCACAATGAGCTCTCACGTGAATGAATGCAGCCACGAGAGGGCTGCAGGCACCATTCATGGAGAGGGCACCCTGAGCTCTCAGATGAACGAATGCAACCAGGAGGGGGCTGCAGGCACCATCCATGGAGAGGGCACCCTGAGCTCTCAGATGAACGAATGCAACCAGGAGGGGGCTGCAGGCACCATCCATGGAGAGGGCACCCTGAGCTCTCAGATGAACGAATGCAACCAGGAGGGGGCTGCAGGCACCATCCATGGAGAGGGCACCCTGAGCTCACACGTGAATGAATGCAACAGGAGAGGGCACCCTGAGCTCTCAGGTGAATCAATTCAACCAGGAGGGGCTGCAGGCACCATCCATGGAGAGGTAACCCTGAGTTCTCACGTGAATGAATGTACCCACGAGGGGGCTGCAGGCACCACCCTTGGAGAGGGGGTCCCTGAGCTCCTTGGGCGCCCGCAGGTCAGCCCGCACCGAGGAGGGGCGCAGTTCCAGCTACTCACACAGGACCCGGATGGCGGAAGTCTCGCGGGCTGCGCTCATGGCGGTGAGGTACCGCGCGTAGTTCATGGCTCCGACACCCCAGCGCCGCGATTCCCCTTCAGCTGCTGAGATCTGAGAAGCCCAGGAGTCCCGTCAAGGCCTGCGGGCGAGCGTGCGCAGTGACGGCCAGCAGCCACGCCACCACTGGGAGCAATTCACAGCGAGTCGGACTCCGGACCTCGCGGCTGGGAGTCGCCGAAAGAAAGCGTCCTGTTTGGCCCAGGTGCCAACCTGGGATTATCCAATGGTTTTGTCAGGGGCCGTGGAGGGGCCGGAGGTCCCTCGTGATCCTGATCCTTGGCCACCATCTGGTGGCGGCTTTGGGGCATTGCGGCAGGCCCCTTAATCTGCACTGAGCCTGGCGCGGCATGCTGCGCTCCTACGCCCCCTCTGGTCACGAGGGCGACTGCTCAGTCCCTGCTGTGCTAAGTACTGTCCTTTCACCCATGAAACTGTAGGCCCTACCCTGGAGGGCACCAGGGTGACCCAGATGAATTCAAACCTGACTTTCTCCGCGAAATGAGCAGTTTAGGGTGAGCAGAGTGCTGACATACATTTTTGAAGAATCACTGTGAGAGTCTCCTCAAATGTTGACAGCTACCCTCACCTGGATTTTTCTGAGCTTTCATTATGGAAGACTTAGGTTGAAAGTGTATACCCAAGAGATGCATCTCCCTCGTTCTAGCGCCTTGCCCTCTTTTCTCACAGAATGACCCTCCTACTCACCTCCACTTTTTCTGGGGTCTTCTTCTCTTTCCCGAGTCAGCGACACGGAATGCACGGGGTCCCCCCACCTGAGCACGTGATGAGAGATTTTGAGACGATCTCTTTTTTCCTCTTACATGGGTATAAAGGATCCTCTTATTTAAAACAAATTCAGAGCTGGATTCACTCATTCAGTAAACATTTACTGAGTCCTCCCTGGATGAGTATTGACACACTGCCAAATGGTTCTTTTCTAGATGTAAGTAGATTGGCCAGAGGGACTCTTGTGTTCCTATCTGGATATTTGAACAAGTTACTTAACCTGTATTGGCATCAGTTTCCTCACGGGAGTACTGCCAGATTAAATATGATCTCTGTTAAGCTGCTTAGCACAGCAGCCTGCACCTTGTAAGAAACGCTTAGTAAATGTTAGCTGTTATTATGAGGGGTGACAGTGCTTTTGGCAAAGCTTAAGGACTCAGCCTCCAAATGTTTTTGGCAACTTTAAGACAAGTGATATTCTTAGTTAATTCATGTACACAATTAAGGGTCTTTTTGAGCTTTTTCTCAAAAGGGTTGCCCTTGAAGGTCTCTAGAAATTAGCTCAAGAATCTCTCAAACACATCTATAAAAGCCCTATTGTTGGTTCGTTGTTAGGTGTTATCCAGTCGATTGGGACTCATACAGTGGCCCCATGTGACAGAGTAGAACTGCCCCATAGGATTTTTTTGGCTATAATCTTTACAGGGGAAGATTACCAGCTTTTTCTCTTGTGGAGCCACTGGGTGGGTTTGAACTGCCAGTCTTTCAGTTAGCAGCTTAGTGCTGAACCATTGTGCCAGTAGGCCTCCTTAAAAAAAACAAAGGCGTAGACCAAGGTTGATTATGAAGTATAATTAGAAACGTAGATGTTACTACAGATTTTGGCCTCCCCCCCCCCCACCCCCTTCTAACTAGTGTGGTTCTAAGGTTCTCAAAACAAGCTTAAACTTCTTCCTTTTGGAAGTAGGAACCTGTCTGAGGTAAGGAGTATGGAACATTCTCAGCCACGAAAATCACTAAAAGACAGCGTTTGCTACCACATTCATGCGCAGATCCCTAATTTCTATAATAGTTACTGTACACAGGGATTTTTAAAGACGCAGAACTCATTTCTAATCAGTGGTTATACAATTCAAAGAACCAAAACTAAAGAGACTGAAGGTAAGAAAATCTCCGACTCTGGCTCTCAACCCTTAGAAAGTTTGCTCAGTTTCCTATTTGGCCTGCCCTGGAGTGGGTAGATGAGATCATGGCTGGGGATGGTGATCAGAGCCTGCCTGATGACCGAGGCTGGAAACAGAGGCAGAGAAGTTGCCCATCAGGGCAGACTAATGGAATGCAGGGGCACACGACGGGGTGTGATTAGGAAGTGCAAGACAGAAAACACGGCAAGACGGTGGGGAAAGGAAATTGAAGTAAAGTTGGGGAGAGCTTACCTGTCGATCAGAAGCTACAAACTGAAGATAAAGCTGATTGCCAGAAACCAAACCGGCTTTGGATGTCAAGTGCAGCAGCTGCAGGAGTTCTGAGGAAGTAAGTAGAATGAGCAGGGTTCATTGCTGCCTTTTCAAAGACTTGGGTTAGGAGTGCCTGAGGTTGGAATTAAAGGGGCCAGAACGTCTGGATTCGGTACTTCTCTAGGCATTTATTAAATGCTTACTACATGCTAGCAACTGCAATGAATTTCAAATAACTGAGACAAAACCACCGTTCTTGAAGAGTATGTGTTTGTATGTTGAGGGCTTAACGATTTAATGTCGTACGAAGTACGTAGCAGAGGTAGGTACAGCTGCTGAGAAAAGCAGAGAAGGTGGTGGTTGTTTCCAAGGGACAGGAGGTCCCGGGTGAATTGGAACAGAAGCCTGTCTTCCTCTCATCTCCCTCTTAGGAGCCTGGTCATGCTCCCAGGCTGAAAGCAAACAAGGTCACCCACTGATTGTCATTCGCTACTACTTTCACTTCAAACTTCAACGTCCTTCATGTAAAGACCTGTTCCTCACTTGACAGACTTATCCCAAAGCCTTTTCCACAGTCTGTGAGGGAGTTAGGCGTCAGAACACCAGGTCGTTCAAGGAAATTTTAGGCAATGTCCTAATTTGTAGGCATTGGGGGCTAGACTGGAGCCCCCGTGGCGCCGTAGTTAAGAGCTCGGCTGCTAACCAAAGGGTTGGCAGTTCGAATCCACCAGCCGCTCCTTGGAAACCCCATAGGGCAGTTCTCCTCTGTCGTATAGGGTCACTGTGAGTTGAAATTGACACCAACGGTTACAGGGGCTATGCTGGTGAGACTAGTTTTGGGTGAATGGCGATGGAAAACGTGTGCATTTTGAGGGATGGGTGAGAAAGTACGTCATGATCTATTGCTATGGAACAAATTAGCCCCCAAATTCAGCAGCTTAAAACATCAACTGTTTTTTATTATTGTGCTTTAGGTGAAAGTTTACAGCTCAAGTCAATCTTTCACACAAAAATCCGCACACACATTGTTAAGTGACAGTAGTTACGATCCCCACAATGTGACGGCACACTCCCCCTTTTCACCCCTGGTTTCCTGGGTCCATCCAACCAGCTCCTGTCCCTTCCTGCCTTCTCATCCTGCCTCCACACAGGAGCTGCCCATTTGGTCTCGTGTATCTGCCCGAACCAGGAAGCGCGCTCCTCACGAGTATCATTTTATGTTTTATAGTCCAGTCCAATCTTTGTCTGAAGAGTGGGTCTCGGGAATGATTCCCGTTCCGGGTTCACAGTGGTTCCAGGGGCCCTGGCTTCAGGGATTCCTCCAGTCTCAGACCATTAAGTGAACACACCAGCATTCATCTCGCGGCTTGTGTGGGTCAGGAAGTCAGGAATCCTTCAGTTGCCTCAGGGTGTCTCAAGAGGTTACAGTCCAGATGATGGCAGGGCTGCAGCCCTGTGAATGCTTGCCTGGGGCTGGAAGATCTGTTCCAAAGTGGCTGGCTGACATAACAGTTGCCAGAAGACTTTGTTCCTTGCTGGCTATTGAGAGGAAGCCTCAGTTCCTTTCTACATGGACCTCTGCGTAGGGTTGCTTGAGTGTCCTCAGACATGGACAGCTGGCTTGAGTCAGATTGACCGACCCAAGAGGAAGAGGAGGAGGCCGCAGTGCCATTTATGACCTAGTCTTGGAAGCACGCCCTGCCACTTCGGCCATATTCTTGTCAAAAGAAAACTTTTACCAGTATTATAATTTGGAATTTTATTTGGTTTATAGATTTATGAACTGGGCAGCACTATTGCCAGGACAACTAGAAAAGTGCTCCCCAAACAAAGACAGACTGGGGGTTATAGAGATTAAAAAGAAAAAATATAGGGAAGAAGCGGAACAAATATTTTTCTTATACTTCGAAGTTACAGCTGGTCATTAATTTTATCACACTATCCGGTCATGCAAAAAGGCAGGGTGTGCAAAGGAATTAAAATTTAAACTGATCAGAATAGCAGTGGGCCTGTCAGATGTCTAATTGGAACATTTGAGCACACACATAAATTAAAATCGGGAGCAAGCTGAAATGTTTTGTGCCTATCAAGGAGACCAACCAAAAACCTGTTGACATCGAGTAGATTCTGACTCGTAGTGACCCTGCAGGACAGAGTAGAAGTGTCCCGTGGGGTTTCCAAGGCTGTAGTCTTTACGTAAGCAGATTGCCACATCTTTCTCCCACAGAGCACCTAGTGGCTTCGAACACCAAAGACCTTTCAGTTAGCAGCCAAACACTTAATCACTTCCCACCAGGGCTCACTCTTAAGGAGGTCAAAGAAGACAGGAATTTGGCATGAGGGCCCCGCAGTGAGTCTGCCCAAGTCCAAATTCCAGCAAATCTGGGAAGGAAAGAAAAGATTAACTTAGCGAGTCGTGAACTACAGCCCACACTCAAGGCAGTCCATTCTTGGAGTCCCTTTTGAAGTAAGAATGTCACATAATTTCTGGATATATTTTAAAATCACCACAGAAAGAAAGCAGGATTAGGTAAAATTAGAAATATTGGTCATGGTAGTGGAATAAGATTAAGGCAGAAATCAAGTCACAGGGATCTTGACATGAATACCAGAATCAGGCACTAAAACACTCGCCTTTTGAGTGCCTTCCAACCTGAGGGGCTCATCTTCCGCACTGTATCAGACAATGTTCCACTGCTATTCATAAGGTTCTCACTGGCTAATTTTTTTCAGAGGTAGACTGCCAGGTCCTTCTTCCTAGTCTGTCTTAGTCTGAAAGCTCAGCTGAAACCGGTCCACCATGGGTGACCCTGCTGATATTTGAAATACCGGTGGCAAAGCTTCCAGCATCACAGCAGCACGCAAACCACCACAGAATGACAAACCGACAGACCTGGGGAAAACGCACAAGACAGGAGAAACTGAGTCATTAGACAGCTGAGGCGGTTTATCAACGACACTGAACAGAAGAGAAGTTTTTATATATAAAAAGACAAATCTCCTGGAGAAAAGTTGTACCAGCGAGAGCACCTTTCTATTTTCAGATATTCTATTTTTCATTTTTAGAATTTCCCTTCTGTTCTTTTATAACGTTTCTCTTTTTGAGATTTCCTTTCTTTTCATTTATTGTGAGAATATTTTCCTGACTTATTCTAAGCCAGCGTATACACAAAATGATAGACTTTGTGCTAGCTATAATTGTTGCTTTAGCGTAGTTTGAATAGTTGCTTTCAAATCCTTGTCTGCTAATTCAAACCACTGGGTCATCTCAGGGCTGATGTCCCCTGATGGTTTTCTTTTCAGTCTTCAGACTGAGTCACATTTTTCTTGTTCTGTCTATGCTGAGTAATTTTGAATTCATCCTGGGCATTGTGAATGTTATGCTGTAGAGAATCTGGGTTCTTTTTATTCTTCCAAAGAGTGTTGACATTTTTGTTTTACCAGGCAATTAACTTGGTTGAAATCAGACTGTAATTTCTGTCTCTCGAGCAGCAGCTCAACTCTCAGTTCGGTTCTTTTACCTTCGTCTGGGTTGCTGTGATTAAGGATCAGTCAGAGACTGGGGCAGAATTTACACACAGAATTCGGGCTTCCTCCTCTCAGGCTCTCTCCTTTCTGTACTTTGCCCTCTTTAATTTCGAGTGTCTGTGGTTGCTCTGTGGAGCCCTGGTGGAGTAGTGGTTAAGAGCTCAGCTGCTAACCAAAAGATCAGCAGTTTGAATCCACCAGCCGTTCCTTGGAAACCCTATGGGGCAATTCTACTCTGTCCCCTAGGGTTGCTATGAGTTGGAATCGACTCCACGGCAATGGATTTGGTTTTAATGGGTTTGGGTGTTTGCTCTGAACTCTGTCCTTTGGTTCTTTGTTGTTGTTAGTGCCATTGAGTTGGTTCCAACTCACATACCTTATTTATCTAGTGCCGCTGTAACAGACACACCACAAGTGGGTGGCTTTAGCAAACAGAAATTTATTTTCTTACAGCTTATGAGGCTAGAAATCTGAATTCAGGGTGCCGGCTTTAGGGGAAGGCTTTCTCTCTCTGTCAGCTCTGGAGGAAGGTCTTTGTCTCTCTGAGCCTCTGATCCTAAGTGGTCTTCCTGTGACTTGCTATCACTCTTCCCTCATCTCTGCTCACATCCCTTATCTGATTTCTTTTACATCTCAAAAGAGATGGACTCAAGACACAGGCTACGCTAATCCTGTCTCATTATCATGACAAAGAAAACCCATCCCAAATGGATTATAACCACAGGCATAGACCTTAGGATTTACAATACATATTTTGGCAGGACATAATTCAATCCATAACACAGACCTTATGTATAACAGAACAAAATGTTGCCAAGTCCTGCGCCATCCTCAGAAACCTTGCTACGCTGAGGTCCTTTGTTGCAGCCACGGTGCCAATCAATCTCATTGAGGAGCTTCCTCTTTTTCCACTCACCCTGTACTTTACCAAGCATGATGTCCTTCTCCAGGGATTGGCTGGTTCTTTAGGGCACAGAGTCTGCAGGTTTTCTATTTGAGTTAGGCACCCCGTGAGTTGTTGGCTTTGGCCTCTTCTCATCCTGGTGACTAAGATTTAAAGAGGTTAAATAACTTGCCCAAGAAGGTACAACTTGTAAAGAGGAAATTCCTTCTTCCAGTGTGGACTCCCTACAGGTTCTCCGGGCTTCTGTTCACTCTCCAGGGCCCTCAGTTTCTCTTTTTCTCTCTCCTTGTCCTTTTCTCTCTTTCCTTCTTCTCTCTTTTACTCCCTCCCCCCCCTCCCTCCCTTCCTTCTTTCCTTCCAGTATTTCGTCCAGAGCTTATTTTTGTTATCTGCAGGAGGGTTGGGTCTAGCAGGAGCACACTTGACCATACTTGACGTGGAAACCTATGACTGTGGTCCTTTTCAAGGGATGGGAGGCAGTGTAATGAGTAAATTACTGCTTTGGACTCAGACTGCCTGGTTTCAAATCTTAGCCTTATCATTTTTACAAGTTGTGTCTTCTTGGGCAAGTTATGTAACCTCTTTAAATATCAGTCACCAGGCCCGTAAAATAAGACAAAAATACTACCTATCTCAGGATGATTTTGAGTATTAAATATATACAAATTCGCTTTGGAGTGTCTGAGGAGTCCCTGGGTAGCACAAAGGGCTAAGATCTTGACTACTAGCTGAAAGGTTGGTTTGAACCCATCCACAGGGACCTTGAAAGACAGGCCTGGCTATCTGCTCTTGAAAAGTTACAGCCTCGAAAACTCTATGGAGCAGTTCTACTGTGCACATGCGGGGACACCATGAGTTGGAATCTACTCGACGACAACTAACAACAACAAACAAAGGTTGGCTATTTTGATCCTCATTATTATCAACAGTATTAATAATGATAAAAGGGGCAGCTCAGAATATTCTGAGAAATTCTACTTGGGAAGAGCTTGTCTGAAGCTGAAGAGGACTAAATCCATTGAATTAAAAATACATAGAGAGTGTCTACCAAATGCAAACTGTGGACTGAGTTTACAAAGACAAGTAAAACATGGTTCCTATTTTTCTTTATGCTAGTACTTTAGATGAAGGTTTGCAGAGCAAATTAGTTTCTCATTAAACAATTAATACCTATATTGTTTTGTGACATTGGTTGCCACCCCCACAATATGTCAACACTCTCCCCTTCTCGACCTTGGGTTCCCCACTACCAGCTTTCCTGTCCCCTCTTGCCTTCTTATTCTTGCTCCTGGGCTGGTGTACTCATTTAGTCTCATTTTATTTTATGGACCTGTCTAATCTCTGGCTGAAGGGTGAACCTCAGGAGTGACTTCAGTATTGAGTTAAAGAGTATCCAGGGACCATACTCTGCGGCTTTCTCCAGTCTCTGTCAGACCAGTAAGTTTGTCTTTTTGTGTGTGTGTGAGTTAGAATTTTGTTCTACATTTTTCTCCAGCTTTGTCTAGGACCCTTTACTGTGATCTCTGTCAGAGCAGTCAGTGGTGGTAGCCGGGCACCATCTAGTTGTGCTGGACTCAGTCTGGTGGAGGCTGTAGTACCTATGGTCCGTTAGTCTTTTGCACTAATCTTTCCTTTGTGTCTTTGGTTTTCTTCATTCTGCCTTGCTCCAGATGGGGTGGGAGCAGTGGAGTATCTTAGATGGCCACTCACAAGCTTTTAAGACCCTAGATACTACTCACCAAAGTAGGATTTCTTTATAAACTATGTTATGCCAGTTGAGCTAGATGTTCCCTGAGACCATAGTCCCCAGCCCTCAGCCCAGTAATTAGGTCCCTCAGAGAATTTGGATGTGTCTGTGGAGCTTCCATGACCTTGCCATGGTACACGGTTCCTATTCTTGATGAGCAAATATATGTGTGTGTATGTATTCAGTGGGTATTCAAGTTGACAAATAATAATAAAACAATGTGAATGGTATAAAATAAATGTGCATATTACATGTATAAATCACAGAGATGGGAGGGATCAATCACAAAGAGGATACAGTTGTGGCTGGGGAAGAAACATAACCTACTTTTCCTTTTTTGTCCTGACATGGGGTTCATCAATTTCAGTCCATTACGAGGGATTCTTGTTTAAGTTTATAGTCCATAATTAAATAGGGCAGCCACAGCAAGATGTTTGTCTTTCCTCCTTTCCCTAGATCATTGAAGTCTGCTTCTTAAAGGCCAACAGTGCAGTGACATGTCCGTTCCTCATTTACCATAGAATCTCCATAATCTGAGAGAGATTTAAGTTTCAGACAACCAAGTTTATTGGTGGCATTCTGGGCTTAAACTCTGCGGTAAAGAGAGGCATGTAATATTATCCCACCCAGCCAACTACTGGACCTACAGTATGGACATAACCTCAGAGAAGAAAGAGGGATATTTGTCACTTTGTCTTTTTTTTTAGATATATGAAACAAGATTCAAAATGGGAAACAAGGTATTGTTTTCCTTGGCAATTCGAATCCACAGGGGCAATGATTGATTTGATGGATATTTATTTAACATTTTCTATGTGCCAGTGGAGAAGAAATTGAAGTTGTCAACGATTTCATTCTACTTGGATCAAAAATCAACATCCATGGAAGCGACAGTCAAGAAATTAAATGATGTATTGCATTGGATAGATCTACTGGGAAAGGCCTCTGTAATGTAGTAAGAAGCAAAGATGTTAGTTTAGTGACTAAGGTGTGTCTCTCCCAAGCCGTGGTCTTTTCAATCATTTCATATGCATGCAAAAGTTGAATAATACAAACGGAAGACAGAAGAAGAACTGATGTTTCAAACTGTGGTGTTGGCAAAGAATATTAAATAGACTGTGGAATGCCAAAAGAATGAAAAAGTCAGTCTTGAAGAATACAATCACAGTGTTTCTTAGAAGCTAGAATGGCTAAACTTCAGCTTGCTTACTTTGAACACATCATCAGGAAAGACCAGTTGCTAGAAAAGGACATCACGGTTGGTAAAGTAGAGAGTCAAGGAAAAAGAGGGAAACCCTCAATGAGATGGACTGACACAACAGTCAAAACAATGGACTCAAACATAGCAATGATGATGAAGATGGAAACGATCGTGAGGACCGAGCAACGTTTCCTTCTGTTACACAGAAAGTTGCCATGTGTTGGCACTAACGCGATGGCAACTAGCAACAAATGTGCCAGCACTTTAATAGGTGTTGGATATACGTAGGTCCATCCTCTACCAGTATGGAGTTTCAAGTCTAACGGGAACGTTCTCTGCAAAGTATTGTATAACCACAAACACCGTTAGAGATAAGGGCTGAAAAGAGAGCTGCTAGGCAAGTTTGTAATGGTCTAGGGATACAGTCTGGGAGAAGGGTGGTGGTCCTCCAAGGAAGTGATATTTCCATTGAGATCTAAATGTTGAGTAGAACTAGGCAAAGACAGACTAGGGAGAGCACCCCAATATCAGAAGCAGAATGTGCAAAGTCTTCCTGGCTGGACGGAGTATGGTATATTCAGGAAACTGAAAGAAGGCAAGAAATTGAGGAGATGAGAGGTGAGAGACGAAACTAAGCCGGTAGCCGGAGATCAAACCATGTTGGCCCTTATAGGCTGCGGTCAAGAGTTTGGTCCTTCCATGCTTTTAGGAGACATACAGGCAATTGGCATAACAAAGTTTATTAAGAAAATGTTCTGCATCCTAGTTTGGCGAGTGGCATCTGGGGCCTTAAAAGGTAGCAAGCGGCCATCTAAGATGTATCAATTGTTCCCAACTCACCTGGAGTAAAGGAGAATGAAGAACACCAAAGTCACGAGGAAAATATTAGCCCAAGAGACAAAAGGGCCACATAAACCAGAGACTCCATCAAGACAAGAAGAACTGGATGGTGCTTGGCTACCACCAATGACCGCCCTGACAGGGAACACAACAGACAGTCCCTGATGGAGCAGGGAAAGGGTCGGGTGCAGAACTCAAATTCTAGTAAAAAGACCCGACTTAATGGTCTGACCAAGACTGGAGGAACCCCAGAAAGCACGGCCCCCGGATTCTATGTCAACTGAAAACTAAAACAATTGCCGAGGCCAACTCTTCAGGCAAAGATTGGACTGGACTGTGGGACATAAAATGATACTCGTGAAGAGAGTGCTTCTTAGCTCAAGTAGCTACATGAGACTAAATGGGCAGCTTCTGTCCGGAGGTGAGATGAGAAGGCAGAGAGGGTCAGGAGCTGGTTGAATGGAAACTGGAAATCAGGGGTGGAAAGGCAGAGTATGCTGTCACAGTATAGAGAGAGCAATTAGGGTCACATAACAATGTATGTATAAATTTTTGTATGAGAGACTAACTTGAATTGTAAACTTTCACTTAAACTACAACAATAAAAACAAAAAGAGTTTAGTCCTTTTCCCAAGAGCAAAGGAAATAATTGAAGGACTCAAGCTAGCGGGTGAAGATGGGGGTAGAGGTGGTATGGGAAGTACAGAAGGGTTGAAGGAACAACATGAGAAGATTTGCATTTTGCCTTTAATGTGGAGGATAGAGTGAAGAAGACAAACAAGGTGGAGGGACATCAGTTAAGAGATTACTATAATAGTCCAGTTCAGAGTTGACTTTATTTTGGTTTAGAATTGCTCGTGATTCGGGAAAAACAGAGAGACGTGGACAAATTAGGAGGTAAATTCATAGGATTTGATGGATTTAAGGGAAAAGGAAGCACCAAAGACGATATTTAGGGTTCTATTTGGCAGAGCTCGGTGGATGATGCTATTTACCATGTTAGGCAGTCATAGGGAGGGGTTTGTATTTGTGTGGTAGTATTGTGAGTTTAGAAGGACTGGCAGTGCTCCTGCTGCTTTTACATAAAGCAGGATGGCAGGGTAAAGAATGGTAGGCATTGTAATCACAAATGCTTTGAGTGGATTGGGTGAGAATGTAGGATTTGCATTAGCTTTTCCTGCTGCTTTTGCCAAGCGTCTTAGTTATCTAGTGCTGCTATAACAGAAACACCGTAAGTGGGTGCCTTTAACAAACAGAAATTTATTTTCTTACAGTGTACGCGGCTGGAAGTCTGAACTCAGGGTGCCAGCTCCAGGGGAAGACTTTCTTTCTCTGTTGGCTCTGGAGGAAGGTCCTTGTCTCTTTGCGGCTTCTGTACGTTGTCTCTTCACTTTGTTGACTAAGTCCTTTGATGAACAAAAGTTTTTAATTTTGGTGAGGTCCCATTTACCTGTTTTGCCCTTTGTTGTTCACGCTTTTGGTGTCATAGTCGAGAATCGGTTGTAAAAAGTAGGACAGGAAGCAATACCCATGTATCTTCTTCTAACAGTTTTATGGTTTTAGTTCTTTGACCCATTTTGAGTTAGTTTTCATACATGGTGTGAGGTATGGGTCAAGATTCATTGTGTGTGTGTGTGTGTGTGTGTGTGTGTGTGTGTGTTGAAATCCAGATGTCCCAACATCATTTATTGAAAGAGACTATTCTTTCCCCATTAGAAGAATTTAATGCCCTTGTTGAAAATCAATTGACCATAGATGTACTCTCAATTCGATTCCATTGTTCTATATGTCTATCCTTATACCAGTCCTCCTACTTTGTTCTTGTTTTTCAAGATTGCTTTGGCTATTCAAGCCCTACCAGCCTTGCCATTCCATATAAATTTGAGGACTGGCTTTGTCTTTTCTCCAAAGAAGGCTGTTGGGATTTCGATGGGTATTGTGTAAATCTATGGATTTCTCTAGATAGTATGAACATATTGACAATATTAAGTTTTCTGACCCATAAGCATGGAATTTCTGTCCATCTATTTAGTTCTTCTTTAATTTCTTTTCGTAATCTTTTATGATTGTCAGTGTACAAGACTTTCACTTCCTTGGTTAATTTTTTGTCTAGGAAAACCACAATGAGATATCACCTCATACCCACTAAGATGGCTATGAGTAAAAAAACAGAAAACAAGCGTTGGCAAGAATGTGGAGAAATTGGAACCCTCGTTCATTACTGGTAGGATTATAAAATGATACAACCACTGTGGAAAACGGTTTGATGGTTCCTCAAAAAATTAAACATAGAATTGCCATATGATCACTCCAAAAGAACTGAAAGCAGGAACACAAAGAGACACTTGTACACCGATGTTCATTGCAGCACTATTTAAAATAGTCAGAAGATGGAAACAGCCTAAATGTTCATCAACGGATGAATGGATGAACAATGTGGTATATGCATACAACGGAATATCACTCAGCCATAAAGAGAAATGAAGTCCTGACACATGCTCAGAAATGGGTGAACTTTGAAAACATTATGCTGAGCGAAATAAGTCAGTCACGAAGGGACAAATACTGTATGATTCTACTTACGTGAAATAGCTAGGATAGGCAAGTGTCTAAAGGCCAGAGTTTATTAGTGGTTCCCAGGGGCGGGAGGGAGGGGCAACGGTGGAGTCATTGCTTAGGAGGCAATAAGCTTTTGATAAGAATGATGGGAAAATTTGGAAACAAATAAGGGCATGGTTGAATGACCTATAAACATAGTCAATGTCACTGAACTGTACATGTGAAGAATGTTGAAATAGCAAATGTTTTGCTACATATACACTTACCACACACACAACAATCTCTCTAAAACAGAGTCAAGTTCTTGAAGAGGCCTTGGAAGTTCCCCACGATCTACCCCCGGCCTGCCTCCTCAGTCTCGTCTTCCATCACTCTGTCTCCCACTCACCCGTTCCAGCTACACCGACCTTACAGATCTCCCAATATACCAAGGTCCTTCCTCCTCCTCACTTTACACGTGCTCTTCTCTCTCCTGGAAACTCTGCTCCCTCCCACCACTAGCTTCGCCATCTATTCAGCTTTCAGGCCCAACTTTAAAGCTACTTCCTCAGGATGGCTTCAATGACCACTCCAACTTTTCCTTTGAAGTGCTATTCCCAATTGCAATTGAGTAACTACTTTTGAAATTATTTGCATTATTTATATTTCCTCTGCAAAACAGTGAATCCTACAATATCTGCCTTGCTAACTACTTAACAGTGCCACTGTGTTACACAACATTCTATATGAATGGTGCCTCCTTCAGTTGTCAACTTAATGGCCCTGCCACTGAATTGTGGCCCTTGTGTAGTGCCTGGATCACAGTGAATGCTCATTAAATATTTGTGGAATGCGGAATCAGTTAATGAAAGAATCAGAAGATAATGGAAGTCATATAGTTGGCTGTGCTCCACCAGGGAGAAAAGAACAGAGCCTTGAAGTGTTTCAAAATGTAAGGGTCATATAGATAGAAAAAGCTAGCAAAGGAAACTGAGGCATTGTCAGAGCGGTGGAGGAAAATTAGAATACTGTAGTATCACAGACACTAATGGGAGAAAGAACTTAGAGGCGAAGGGAGTCATCAAGAATGTCAAACGTGCAGAGTTTTCAACCAAGATAAAACAGAGAAATCTTGAAATTTAGTGCCGTAAAGTCATTGCTAAATTTGACCTGAACGATTTTGTGGAGCGTTTGGTGCAGAATCGAGATTGGAGTGGGCTGAAGATGAGTAAGATATGAGGAAATGAGACAGTGAGTAGCTCTTCCAAGGAAGTTAATTGAAGGGGAGGAGAGAGATTGAGCAGTATCTATAGGTTGATGTGGGGTTGGAAAGAGATTTTTGGCTCACATCCGGATGGAGATATTGGCCATAGATGGAAGGTAGGATGCTTTTTCTTTTGTAAGTGGGATGCGGGAGTAAGAGGAAAATTGATGCAAGTATAGAAGTAAAAGGATTTATCTGTTTATTTTTACAGGGAATTAGGAGGGTTTATGCTGAGAGAGAAGGGGAGTGTGGAAGGATTAGGGTCTGATGAGAAGTGAGAATATTTGAAATATTTGTTGTGAAGCCAAGAGAAGCATAATAGCATTGCTGGTGTTACAGGTGCCGTTGAGGTTAGGAACTACAGGTCAGGGTCAATCTGCATTCTTATCACATTTGCCTTTAGAAAGCTTATCACTTAGGGTGCAGACACAAAGAAAAAGGATAGTTGGATCCATCTAGGGTTGAGATTTTTCCATGAGGATGCAATTAGAGATCTGTGGAGCAAGAGAGTTTAGAATATTAGAATCAGAGTAGTTGAAATTTTACCTAAGAAGGATAAGAGGGAAGTGATGAAATAAAGGAGCTGATGGATAAGGAGAGAGTAGAGGTTTCCATTGACTGGAGGTACCTAGAAAGTTGGAGAACCCATGTGGTAGTCGTCGTAAGTGAGTGAGCTGGAAAGATGGGAGAATGTGGCCAGAGAGTAAGATATATGAATTAGTGACATCAGAGATACAGCGTGCTTCCAGGTGATGATGAGGTTCAAGGTGTGTCTGTAGAGTGGTAGTTAAGCTTGGAAGTGATGAAGAAGTCGAGAGCATGAGAAGTCAGGGAGCTAAACATTTTCCACGTGGACGGAAAAGTCACCTAGGATGATAACAGGACATGGCACGAAAGGAATATGGTGAGCTGGGTGCTGATGTCTTCGGTGAGCCTGGAGTTTGGTATATGACAGTGGCAGGAAAGGTGGAGGTAGAACACGCATGGAGATAGAGCACATAGCCAAAGAGCATGAGGCTCAAAGGAGTAATGCAAGAGGAGTAATGGTGTGGAGGCAGTTTTGGGAGAAAGGAGGATACCAATCTCATCATCCAATTGTAAGGTAGGTGGCGTATGGGAAGATGAGCAATTTTCACTTGAGAGAGCTACAGGGAAACTAGTGTCATTAGAGAGTAGCCAGCTTTCAGTAAAGCCAGAGTTTGGCAAAGCCAGATGGTGTGGAACTGAGTTTAAAGGTCCAAAAGACTCAGTCATTTCAGAGGCTTGAGAGAGGGGGAAGAAGGGTTGTTTGATCAAGGAGGACGATATAAAGAGCATTAGAGTGATGAGAGTGTGCAAGAGTGTAGACACCCAGAAAGTCTTGGTTTTGGACAGGGATCAAGGAAAACAGGAATGTGAGTCGTGGTGGTCATTATTTAGCTATTCCATGAAACAGTGTTTCTTAGAACACTTGCATCAAAATTGCCTCGGGGCTTATTAAAAAGTCAGATTCCTGGGCTTTGCTCCTCACCTACTAAATTAGGATCTGACAGGAGAGGGTGAGATGATGAGAAATGGGGTGGGGGGCGGTGTGGAGTGGAAGGGAGGATGCTTGGGAATCTGCGGTAAACTGAGGCTGTCGAGGATGGTGGACACAGAATTCACGTAAGGCTTGAGTAGGAAGCCTATAGCTATGTTGGGGGTTAATTTTTATCACGACGTAGTGCCGGTTGGACTACCACTGGGCGTGTAGCAAGCAGGTGAGCTCAAATCTCATGGTCCAACGCACAAAACCTGGGTGGCAATTGTGGTGGTGGTTCCTCCCTTGTGTCACAGCAAGTTAACATGGGTTTTATTTTTTCTGCTTTCTCAGAATTTTGGATGAAGCTCAAATCTGAGAAAACAGGAGAGATGCACCCTCACATTCTAGGCACATCATAGCAGGACTCATTTTAAGATGATCAGACTTAGCCTCTGAGTATCCACCTCTATATATCCATCTAGTCTATGTAAGAGAATGAAGGGTTCTTAGACAAATGTTGAAGTGATTTCACAAGAGTGGGAAGTTCTTGGCTTTTTTCCATCTTTCCCCTACTGGGAAAGGAGTAGGTGCTCCCCTTCTCCAACCCAAGAGAGATAGGGGCTGTTTACAAGAAGAGAAGATTGGCACCTGTGGTCATGTGTGGAAACCTATCCCTTACAATGCCCCTGGATATTTGTAAGTCCAAAGCTGGGGAGAAAAGACAGGACTCCTAGTGGGTGGTGGGTAGGAAATAATCCAGCTGTACCTGGGGGTGCTGAGCTGAATAAACCAGAGTTTACTGGGCTGGGACAATGGTTGGGGACTCACTTGCTATATGTGAGGGTTCATTCAGGACACTAAATTTTGTCATGAAGATTGCATGTGAGGATAAATATAGTCTTAGACCAGAGCCAATCATATTTCTCTCTAAATGGACACTAGATTGTTAGAAGAATGAATAGTACATAGGAATATACAGGTAGTCCCCGGGTTATGGACGTCTGACTTAGGTACAACCCATAGTTATGAACCAACTCCTAAAAGCCTATTATATTGAAAATTTGAGGTACATACAATGGTTTATAATAACAAACGTGTGCTACTTTGTGACACACATCGAAATATTATTATATTACTGTATTACTACACATGTCTCTCAGTTTGTCGTACTGGGGTGACTTGTGTGTTGATGTGATAATGCAAGCTATGCCATCAGTATTTCAAATACCAGCAGGGCCATCCATGGTAGACAGGTTTCAGCTGAACTTCCAGACTAAGACAGACCAGGATGAAGGACCTGGAGGTGTACTTCTGAAACAATTGGCCAGTGAAAACCTTATGAATTTAAGCAGAACCTTGTCTCATATAGTGCCAGAAGATGAACCCCTCAGGCTGGAAGGCACCAGAAATACGACTGGGGAAGAGCTGTCTCCTCAAAGTTGAGTCAACCTTAATGACGTGGATGGAGTAAAGCTTTCAGGACCTTCATTTGCTGATGTGGTATGACTCAAAATGAGAAGAAAGAGCCGCAAACATCCATGGACAACTGGAATGTGGAATGTATGAGGTATGAATCTAGGAAAATTGGAGGTGGTCAGAAATGAAGTGGAATGCATAAAGATTGATATCGTAGGCATTAGTGACCTGAAATGGACTGGTGTTGGCCATTTTGAATCAGACAATCGTATGGTCTGCTATGCTGGGAATGACATATTGAAGAGGGATGGTGTCACATTCATTGTCAAAAAGAACATTTCAAGCTCTATCCTGTCTTAGGCTGGGTTCTCTAGAGAAGCAGAACCAGTAAAGTGTATAAATACAGAGAGACATTTATATCAAGGAAATGACTCATGCTGTCGAAGAGGCTGGAACAGCCCAAGCCCTTGAGTCAGGCTACAGGCTTCTCCTGATTCACATAGCCTTGGGGACTGGCATACAAGATCGGCAGGTGAGAGAGCAGGGCTCTTGCTCACAGGCTGGGAAGATCGATGAATCCCAAAATCGACAGACAAGACCACAGGTAAGCTGCTATCTCAAGTCCCAAGGTCAGACAAACAAGAGCCAGCTGCAGGATCCAGAGCAAGGAAAAGCCCACAAGCCTTGCCAGAATGTCCACTTATATTTGATGCAGGCCACACGCCCAAGGAAACTCCCTTTCAACTGATCGGCTACTCACAGCAGATCCCATCGTGGAGGTGATCACATTATATCAAATCTCATCATGCAAGCTATCGCAACATCATACGACTGCCAAACCACATCATAACTGCCAAACCACTGAGAATCATGGCCCGGCCAAGATGACACACAACCTTAACCATCATATAGCCTGAAGTACAATGCTGTCAGTGATAGGATAATATCCATATGTGTACAAGGAGGCTCAGTTAATATGACTGTTATTTAAATTTACCAACCAACCACTAATGCCAATGATGAGGAAATTAAAGATTTCTACCAACTTCTGAAGTGTGAAATTGATCAAACATGCAATCAAGGCACGTTGATAATTACTAGTGATTGGAATGTGAAAGTTAGAAACAAAGATGGAGGATAGGTAGCTGGAAAAAATGTCCTTGGTGGTAGAAATGACGCCAGAGATCGCATGGTGGAATTCTGCAAGGTCAACGACTTACTCATTGCAAGTACCTTTTGTCAACAACATAAACGGTGACTATACACACGGACCTCATCAGATGGAATACTCGGAATCAAACTCCACTGTATCTGTGAAAAGAGATGATGGAGAAGCTCAATATCATCAGTCAGAACAAGGCCAGGGGCCGACTGAGGAACAGACCAAAAATTGCTCATAGGCAACTTGAAGCTGAAGAAAATTAGAACAAGTCCACAAGAGCCAAAATAGGACCTTGAGTATATCCCACCTGAATTTAGAGACCATCTCATAAATAGATTTGACTCACTGAACACTAGTGATCAAAGACCAGACGAGTTGCAGAATGACATCAAGGACATCATGCACGAAAAAAGCAAGAGGTCATTAAAAAGACAGGAAAGAAAGAAAACACCAAAATGGATGTCAGAAGAGACATTGAAACTTGCTCTTCAAAGTACAGTAGCTAAAGTGAAAGGAAGAAATGATGAAGTAAAAGAGTTCAGCTGAAGGTTTCAAAGGACAGCTGGAGGAGACAAGCATTATAATGAAATGCAAAAAGACCTGGAGTTAGAAAATTAAAAGGGAAGAACATGCTTAGCATTTCTCAAGCTGAAAGAACTGAAGAAAAAAATTCAAGCCTCTGGTTGTAATACTGAAGAATTCTACGGGAAAAATATTAAACGATGCTAGAAGCATTAAAAGAAGATGGAAGGAATACAGAGTCACTGTACCAAAAAGAATTGGTCGACGTTCAAACATTTCAGAAGGTAACATATGATCAAGAACCAATGGCGCTGAAGGAAGAAGTCTAAGCTGCACTGAAGGCATTGGTGAAAAACAAGGTTCCAGGAGTTGAGGGACTATCAACTGAGATGTTTCAAAAAACAGATGAAGCACTTGACGTGCTCCCTCATCTATGTCAAGAACTTTGGTAGACAGCTACCTCATCAACTGACTGGAAGCAATCCATACGCATGTCCATTCTGAACAAAGGTGATTCAACAGAATGTGGAAATTATAGAACAATATCATTAATATCACACAAAAGTGAAATCTTGCTGAAGATCATTCAAAAGCTGTTTCAGCAATACATTTATAGGGAACCGACAGAAGTTCAAGCCAGATTCAGAAGAGGATGTGAGTGGAATGAGGGATATTATCACTGATGTCAGATGGATCCTGGCTGAAAGCAGAGAATACCAGAAAGATGTTTACCTGTGTTTACCGACTATGCAAAGGCATTCGACTGTGTGGATTATAACAAATTATGGATAACATTGTGAAGAATGGGAATTCCAGAACACTTAATTGTGTTCATGAGGAGTCTGTATATAGACCAAGAGGCAGTCGTTCAAACAGAACAATGGGATACTGAGTGATTTAAAGTCAGGCAAAGTGTCAGGGTTGTATCCTTTCACCATATTTATTCAATCTGTATGTTTAGCAAATAATCCGAGAAGCTGGACTATATGAAGAAGAACTCGGCATCAGGATTGGAGGAAGACTATGCAGAGGACACAACCTTGCTTGCTGAAAGTGAAGAGGACTTGAAGTGCTTACTGATGAAGATCAAAGATCACAGCCTTCAGTATGGATTACCCTTCAACACAAATAAAACGAAAATCCTCACAACTGGACCAATAGGCAGCAGCATCATAAACAGAGAAAATAATGAAGTTGTCAAGGATTTCATTTTACTTAGATCCACAATCAATGCCCATGAAAGCAACAGTCAAGAAATCAAATGATATATTGCACTGGGCAAATCTGCTGCAAAAGACCTCTTTAAAGTGTTGAAAAGCAAAGATGTCACTTTGAGAACTAAGGTGCGCCTGACCCAAGCCATGGTATTTTCAATTGCCTCATAGGCATGTGAAAGCTGGACAATGAATAAGGAAGGCCCAAGTAGAATTGGTATGTTTGAATTATGGTGTTGGCAAAGAATATTGACTATACCATGGACTGCCAGAAGAACAAACAAATCTGTCTTGGAAGAAATACAGCCAGAATGCTCCTTAGAAGCAAGGATGGAGAGACCTCGTCTCACTCACTTTGGACATGTTATCAGGAGGATCCAGTCCCTGGAGAAGGGCATCGTGCTTGGTAGAGGGTCAACGAAAAAGAGGAAGACCCTCAATGAGATGGATTGATGCAGTAGCTGCAACAATGGGCTCAAATATAACAAAGATTGAGAGGATGGTGCAGGACTGGAGAGTATTTTATTTGGTTGTAGATGGGGTCACTAGAGTCAGAACCAACTCGACAGCACCTAACAAGTTTATTATGTTACAGATGTTTTAGTGTATCTGGAAGTGTTTCTTTAATGTCTTTATGCCTAGAAAGGTACACTGTATACTGTACACTAAGACAACCATTTGACTAACTGATATTAGATATTAGGTTCTGATTTATGTACAAATTTGACTTAAATACAGTTAGGAAAGGAATTTGTTCATAATCTGTGAACTGCCTGTAGATCACTTTATCTCACATAGCTGTAATCTTTTAACTGAGAGAATGTAAGAGACATAATTAAAATAAAATTAGAACCAAGGGGCTGTAGAATTAAGGTAGTAGCTCTTAGGCAATTTTATGTGAGGTAAATCAGGATATTTATGCTAACAGATCTCCTAAGAACTAGTCTGGTGGTGTGTAACAGAGAGTTGTTTGTCATACTACAATATGGTCTCCCCTCTTCATGGGCATATGGCCCCACAGTTTCACACTATATTTCCCAGCCTCCTTTGTGGCTAGACGTGGCCAGGTGATGACAACCAAACTACAGCCCATGGGCCAGTTCTGGCCCTCTGCCTCTTTTTGCATGGCTCACAAGTTAAGAATAGTTTGTATGTTAAATGTTTGAAAAATATTTAAAAATATTTCATGACACATGAAAATTATAGGAAATTCAAATTTCAGTGTCCATAAATAAAGTTTTTTAGGAACACAAACGTGCTTATCCTTTTACTCATTCACTATGGCTGCATTTGTGATACGGTGGCAGAGTTGAGTAGTTGCAGTGGAGACCCTTTGGCCAGCAAACTTCTTCCAAAGTCAAACATCTGGAGGTAAAAGTTGCTCAGTGTCTTTAGCAGCTGAATAAAAGTGTCCTGCCTTGTGGCAAATATCAGATTAGAAGATGGTCTCTAAATTCAGGTGGGATATACTCAAGGTCCTATTTTGGCTCTTGTGGACTTGTTCTAATTTTCTTCAGCTTCAAGTTGCCTATGAGCAATTTTTGGTCTGTTCCTCAGTCGGCCCCTGGCCTTGTTCTGACTGATGATATTGAGCTTCTCCATCATCTCTTTTCACAGATACAGTGGAGTTTGATTCCGAGTATTCCATCTGATGAGGTCCGTGTGTATAGTCACCGTTTATGTTGTTGACAAAAGGTACTTGCAATGAGTAAGTCGTTGACCTTGCAGAATTCCACCATGCGATCTCTGGCGTCATTTCTACCACCAAGGACATTTTTTCCAGCTACCTATCCTCCATCTTTGTTTCTAACTTTCACATTCCAATCACTAGTAATTATCAACGTGCCTTGATTGCATGTTTGATCAATTTCACACTTCAGAAGTTGGTAGAAATCTTTAATTTCCTCATCATTGGCATTAGTGGTTGGTTGGTAAATTTAAATAACAGTCATATTAACTGAGCCTCCTTGTACACATATGGATATTATCCTATCACTGACAGCATTGTACTTCAGGCTATATGATGGTTAAGGTTGTGTGTCATCTTGGCCGGGCCATGATTCTCAGTGGTTTGGCAGTTATGATGTGGTTTGGCAGTCGTATGATGTTGCGATAGCTTGCATGATGAGATTTGATATAATGTGATCACCTCCACGATGGGATCTGCTGTGAGTAGCCGATCAGTTGAAAGGGAGTTTCCTTGGGCGTGTGGCCTGCATCAAATATAAGTGGACATTCTGGCAAGGCTTGTGGGCTTTTCCTTGCTCTGGATCCTGCAGCTGGCTCTTGTTTGTCTGACCTTGGGACTTGAGATAGCAGCTTACCTGTGGTCTTGTCTGTCGATTTTGGGATTCATCGATCTTCCCAGCCTGTGAGCAAGAGCCCTGCTCTCTCACCTGCCGATCTTGTATGCCAGTCCCCAAGGCTATGTGAATCAGGAGAAGCCTGTAGCCTGACTCAAGGGCTTGGGCTGTTCCAGCCTCTTCGACAGCATGAGTCATTTCCTTGATATAAATGTCTCTCTGTATTTATACACTTTACTGGTTCTGCTTCTCTAGAGAACCCAGCCTAAGACAGGATAGAGCTTGAAATGTTCTTTTTGACAATGAATGTGACACCATCCCTCTTCAATATGTCATTCCCAGCATAGCAGACCATACGATTGTCTGATTCAAAATGGCCAACACCAGTCCATTTCAGGTCACTAATGCCTACGATATCAATCTTTATGCATTCCACTTCATTTCTGACCACCTCCAATTTTCCTAGATTCATACCTCATACATTCCACATTCCAGTTGTCCATGGATGTTTGCGGCTCTTTCTTCTCATTTTGAGTCATACCACATCAGCAAATGAAGGTCCTGAAAGCTTTACTCCATCCACGTCATTAAGGTTGACTCAACTTTGAGGAGACAGCTCTTCCCCAGTCGTATTTCTGGTGCCTTCCAGCCTGAGGGGTTCATCTTCTGGCACTATATGAGACAAGGTTCTGCTTAAATTCATAAGGTTTTCACTGGCCAATTGTTTCAGAAGTACACCTCCAGGTCCTTCATCCTGGTCTGTCTTAGTCTGGAAGTTCAGCTGAAACCTGTCTACCATGGATGGCCCTGCTGGTATTTGAAATACTGATGGCATAGCTTGCATTATCACATCAACACACAAGTCACCCCAGTACGACAAACTGAGAGACATGTGTAGTAATACAGTAATATAATAATATTTCGATGTGTGTCACAAAGTAGCACACGTTTGTTATTATAAACCATTGTATGTACCTCAAATTTTCAATATAATAGGCTTTAAGGAGTTGGTTCATAACTATGGGTTGTACCTAAGTCAGACGTCCATAACCCGGGGACTACCTGTATATTCCTATGTACTATTCATTCTTCTAACAATCTAGTGTCCATTTAGAGAGAAATATGATTGGCTCTGGTCTAAGACTATATTTATCCTCACATGCAATCTTCATGACAAAATTTAGTGTCCTGAATGAACCCTCACATATAGCAAGTGAGTCCCCAACCATTGTCCCAGCCCAGTAAACTCTGGTTTATTCAGCTCAGCACCCCCAGGTACAGCTGGATTATTTCCTACCCACCACCCACTAGGAGTCCTGTCTTTTCTCCCCAGCTTTGGACTTACAAATATCCAGGGGCATTGTAAGGGATAGGTTTCCACACATGACCACAGGTGCCAATCTTCTCTTCTTGTAAACAGCCCCTATCTCTCTTGGGTTGGAGAAGGGGAGCACCTACTCCTTTCCCAGTAGGGGAAAGATGGAAAAAAGCCAAGAACTTCCCACTCTTGTGAAATCACTTCAACATTTGTCTAAGAACCCTTCATTCTCTTACATAGACTAGATGGATATATAGAGGTGGATACTCAGAGGCTAAGTCTGATCATCTTAAAATGAGTCCTGCTATGATGTGCCTAGAATGTGAGGGTGCATCTCTCCTGTTTTCTCAGATTTGAGCTTCATCCAAAATTCTGAGAAAGCAGAAAAAATAAAACCCATGTTAACTTGCTGTGACACAAGGGAGGAACCACCACCACAATTGCCACCCAGGTTTTGTGCGTTGGACCATGAGATTTGAGCTCACCTGCTTGCTACACGCCCAGTGGTAGTCCAACCGGCACTACGTCGTGATAAAAATTAACCCCCAACATAGCTATAGGCTTCCTACTCAAGCCTCACGTGAATTCTGTGTCCACCATCCTCGACAGCCTCAGTTTACCGCAGATTCCCAAGCATCCTCCCTTCCACTCCACACCGCCCCCCACCCCATTTCTCATCATCTCACCCTCTCCTGTCAGATCCTAATTTAGTAGGTGAGGAGCAAAGCCCAGGAATCTGACTTTTTAATAAGCCCCGAGGCAATTTTGATGCAAGTGTTCTAAGAAACACTGTTTCATGGAATAGCTAAATAATGACCACCACGACTCACATTCCTGTTTTCCTTGATCCCTGTCCAAAACCAAGACTTTCTGGGTGTCTACACTCTTGCACACTCTCATCACTCTAATGCTCTTTATATCGTCCTCCTTGATCAAACAACCCTTCTTCCCCCTCTCTCAAGCCTCTGAAATGACTGAGTCTTTTGGACCTTTAAACTCAGTTCCACACCATCTGGCTTTGCCAAACTCTGGCTTTACTGAAAGCTGGCTACTCTCTAATGACACTAGTTTCCCTGTAGCTCTCTCAAGTGAAAATTGCTCATCTTCCCATACGCCACCTACCTTACAATTGGATGATGAGATTGGTATCCTCCTTTCTCCCAAAACTGCCTCCACACCATTACTCCTCTTGCATTACTCCTTTGAGCCTCATGCTCTTTGGCTATGTGCTCTATCTCCATGCGTGTTCTACCTCCACCTTTCCTGCCACTGTCATATACCAAACTCCAGGCTCACCGAAGACATCAGCACCCAGCTCACCATATTCCTTTCGTGCCATGTCCTGTTATCATCCTAGGTGACTTTTCCGTCCACGTGGAAAATGTTTAGCTCCCTGACTTCTCATGCTCTCGACTTCTTCATCACTTCCAAGCTTAACTACCACTCTACAGACACACCTTGAACCTCATCATCACCTGGAAGCACGCTGTATCTCTGATGTCACTAATTCATATATCTTACTCTCTGGCCACATTCTCCCATCTTTCCAGCTCACTCACTTACGACGACTACCACATGGGTTCTCCAACTTTCTAGGTACCTCCAGTCAATGGAAACCTCTACTCTCTCCTTATCCATCAGCTCCTTTATTTCATCACTTCCCTCTTATCCTTCTTAGGTAAAATTTCAACTACTCTGATTCTAATATTCTAAACTCTCTTGCTCCACAGATCTCTAATTGCATCCTCATGGAAAAATCTCAACCCTAGATGGATCCAACTATCCTTTTTCTTTGTGTCTGCACCCTAAGTGATAAGCTTTCTAAAGGCAAATGTGATAAGAATGCAGATTGACCCTGACCTGTAGTTCCTAACCTCAACGGCACCTGTAACACCAGCAATGCTATTATGCTTCTCTTGGCTTCACAACAAATATTTCAAATATTCTCACTTCTCATCAGACCCTAATCCTTCCACACTCCCCTTCTCTCTCAGCATAAACCCTCCTAATTCCCTGTAAAAATAAACAGATAAATCCTTTTACTTCTATACTTGCATCAATTTTCCTCTTACTCCCACATCCCACTTACAAAAGAAAAAGCATCCTACCTTCCATCTATGGCCAATATCTCCATCCGGATGTGAGCCAAAAATCTCTTTCCAACCCCACATCAACCTATAGATACTGCTCAATCTCTCTCCTCCCCTTCAATTAACTTCCTTGGAAGAGCTACTCACTGTCTCATTTCCTCATATCTTACTCATCTTCAGCCCACTCCAATCTCGATTCTGCACCAAACGCTCCACAAAATCGTTCAGGTCAAATTTAGCAATGACTTTACGGCACTAAATTTCAAGATTTCTCTGTTTTATCTTGGTTGAAAACTCTGCACGTTTGACATTCTTGATGACTCCCTTCGCCTCTAAGTTCTTTCTCCCATTAGTGTCTGTGATACTACAGTATTCTAATTTTCCTCCACCGCTCTGACAATGCCTCAGTTTCCTTTGCTAGCTTTTTCTATCTATATGACCCTTACATTTTGAAACACTTCAAGGCTCTGTTCTTTTCTCCCTGGTGGAGCACAGCCAACTATATGACTTCCATTATCTTCTGATTCTTTCATTAACTGATTCCGCATTCCACAAATATTTAATGAGCATTCACTGTGATCCAGGCACTACACAAGGGCCACAATTCAGTGGCAGGGCCATTAAGTTGACAACTGAAGGAGGCACCATTCATATAGAATGTTGTGTAACACAGTGGCACTGTTAAGTAGTTAGCAAGGCAGATATTGTAGGATTCACTGTTTTGCAGAGGAAATATAAATAATGCAAATAATTTCAAAAGTAGTTACTCAATTGCAATTGGGAATAGCACTTCAAAGGAAAAGTTGGAGTGGTCATTGAAGCCATCCTGAGGAAGTAGCTTTAAAGTTGGGCCTGAAAGCTGAATAGATGGCGAAGCTAGTGGTGGGAGGGAGCAGAGTTTCCAGGAGAGAGAAGAGCACGTGTAAAGTGAGGAGGAGGAAGGACCTTGGTATATTGGGAGATCTGTAAGGTCGGTGTAGCTGGAACGGGTGAGTGGGAGACAGAGTGATGGAAGACGAGACTGAGGAGGCAGGCCGGGGGTAGATCGTGGGGAACTTCCAAGGCCTCTTCAAGAACTTGACTCTGTTTTAGAGAGATTGTTGTGTGTGTGGTAAGTGTATATGTAGCAAAACATTTGCTATTTCAACATTCTTCACATGTACAGTTCAGTGACATTGACTATGTTTATAGGTCATTCAACCATGCCCTTATTTGTTTCCAAATTTTCCCATCATTCTTATCAAAAGCTTATTGCCTCCTAGGCAATGACTCCACCGTTGCCCCTCCCTCCCGCCCCTGGGAACCACTAATAAACTCTGGCCTTTAGACACTTGCCTATCCTAGCTATTTCACGTAAGTAGAATCATACAGTATTTGTCCCTTCGTGACTGACTTATTTCGCTCAGCATAATGTTTTCAAAGTTCACCCATTTCTGAGCATGTGTCAGGACTTCATTTCTCTTTATGGCTGAGTGATATTCCGTTGTATGCATATACCACATTGTTCATCCATTCATCCGTTGATGAACATTTAGGCTGTTTCCATCTTCTGACTATTTTAAATAGTGCTGCAATGAACATCGGTGTACAAGTGTCTCTTTGTGTTCCTGCTTTCAGTTCTTTTGGAGTGATCATATGGCAATTCTATGTTTAATTTTTTGAGGAACCATCAAACCGTTTTCCACAGTGGTTGTATCATTTTATAATCCTACCAGTAATGAACGAGGGTTCCAATTTCTCCACATTCTTGCCAACGCTTGTTTTCTGTTTTTTTACTCATAGCCATCTTAGTGGGTATGAGGTGATATCTCATTGTGGTTTTCCTAGACAAAAAATTAACCAAGGAAGTGAAAGTCTTGTACACTGACAATCATAAAAGATTACGAAAAGAAATTAAAGAAGAACTAAATAGATGGACAGAAATTCCATGCTTATGGGTCAGAAAACTTAATATTGTCAATATGTTCATACTATCTAGAGAAATCCATAGATTTACACAATACCCATCGAAATCCCAACAGCCTTCTTTGGAGAAAAGACAAAGCCAGTCCTCAAATTTATATGGAATGGCAAGGCTGGTAGGGCTTGAATAGCCAAAGCAATCTTGAAAAACAAGAACAAAGTAGGAGGACTGGTATAAGGATAGACATATAGAACAATGGAATCGAATTGAGAGTACATCTATGGTCAATTGATTTTCAACAAGGGCATTAAATTCTTCTAATGGGGAAAGAATAGTCTCTTTCAATAAATGATGTTGGGACATCTGGATTTCAACACACACACACACACACACACACACACACACACACAATGAATCTTGACCCATACCTCACACCATGTATGAAAACTAACTCAAAATGGGTCAAAGAACTAAAACCATAAAACTGTTAGAAGAAGATACATGGGTATTGCTTCCTGTCCTACTTTTTACAACCGATTCTCGACTATGACACCAAAAGCGTGAACAACAAAGGGCAAAACAGGTAAATGGGACCTCACCAAAATTAAAAACTTTTGTTCATCAAAGGACTTAGTCAACAAAGTGAAGAGACAACGTACAGAAGCCGCAAAGAGACAAGGACCTTCCTCCAGAGCCAACAGAGAAAGAAAGTCTTCCCCTGGAGCTGGCACCCTGAGTTCAGACTTCCAGCCGCGTACACTGTAAGAAAATAAATTTCTGTTTGTTAAAGGCACCCACTTACGGTGTTTCTGTTATAGCAGCACTAGATAACTAAGACGCTTGGCAAAAGCAGCAGGAAAAGCTAATGCAAATCCTACATTCTCACCCAATCCACTCAAAGCATTTGTGATTACAATGCCTACCATTCTTTACCCTGCCATCCTGCTTTATGTAAAAGCAGCAGGAGCACTGCCAGTCCTTCTAAACTCACAATACTACCACACAAATACAAACCCCTCCCTATGACTGCCTAACATGGTAAATAGCATCATCCACCGAGCTCTGCCAAATAGAACCCTAAATATCGTCTTTGGTGCTTCCTTTTCCCTTAAATCCATCAAATCCTATGAATTTACCTCCTAATTTGTCCACGTCTCTCTGTTTTTCCCGAATCACGAGCAATTCTAAACCAAAATAAAGTCAACTCTGAACTGGACTATTATAGTAATCTCTTAACTGATGTCCCTCCACCTTGTTTGTCTTCTTCACTCTATCCTCCACATTAAAGGCAAAATGCAAATCTTCTCATGTTGTTCCTTCAACCCTTCTGTACTTCCCATACCACCTCTACCCCCATCTTCACCCGCTAGCTTGAGTCCTTCAATTATTTCCTTTGCTCTTGGGAAAAGGACTAAACTCTTTTTGTTTTTATTGTTGTAGTTTAAGTGAAAGTTTACAATTCAAGTTAGTCTCTCATACAAAAATTTATACATACATTGTTATGTGACCCTAATTGCTCTCTCTATACTGTGACAGCATACTCTGCCTTTCCACCCCTGATTTCCAGTTTCCATTCAACCAGCTCCTGACCCTCTCTGCCTTCTCATCTCACCTCCGGACAGAAGCTGCCCATTTAGTCTCATGTAGCTACTTGAGCTAAGAAGCACTCTCTTCACGAGTATCATTTTATGTCCCACAGTCCAGTCCAATCTTTGCCTGAAGAGTTGGCCTCGGCAATTGTTTTAGTTTTCAGTTGACATAGAATCCGGGGGCCGTGCTTTCTGGGGTTCCTCCAGTCTTGGTCAGACCATTAAGTCGGGTCTTTTTACTAGAATTTGAGTTCTGCACCCGACCCTTTCCCTGCTCCATCAGGGACTGTCTGTTGTGTTCCCTGTCAGGGCGGTCATTGGTGGTAGCCAAGCACCATCCAGTTCTTCTTGTCTTGATGGAGTCTCTGGTTTATGTGGCCCTTTTGTCTCTTGGGCTAATATTTTCCTCGTGACTTTGGTGTTCTTCATTCTCCTTTACTCCAGGTGAGTTGGGAACAATTGATACATCTTAGATGGCCGCTTGCTACCTTTTAAGGCCCCAGATGCCACTCGCCAAACTAGGATGCAGAACATTTTCTTAATAAACTTTGTTATGCCAATTGCCTGTATGTCTCCTAAAAGCATGGAAGGACCAAACTCTTGACCGCAGCCTATAAGGGCCAACATGGTTTGATCTCCGGCTACCGGCTTAGTTTCGTCTCTCACCTCTCATCTCCTCAATTTCTTGCCTTCTTTCAGTTTCCTGAATATACCATACTCCGTCCAGCCAGGAAGACTTTGCACATTCTGCTTCTGATATTGGGGTGCTCTCCCTAGTCTGTCTTTGCCTAGTTCTACTCAACATTTAGATCTCAATGGAAATATCACTTCCTTGGAGGACCACCACCCTTCTCCCAGACTGTATCCCTAGACCATTACAAACTTGCCTAGCAGCTCTCTTTTCAGCCCTTATCTCTAACGGTGTTTGTGGTTATACAATACTTTGCAGAGAACGTTCCCGTTAGACTTGAAACTCCATACTGGTAGAGGATGGACCTACGTATATCCAACACCTATTAAAGTGCTGGCACATTTGTTGCTAGTTGCCATCGCGTTAGTGCCAACACATGGCAACTTTCTGTGTAACAGAAGGAAACGTTGCTCGGTCCTCACGATCGTTTCCATCTTCATCATCATTGCTATGTTTGAGTCCATTGTTTTGACTGTTGTGTCAGTCCATCTCATTGAGGGTTTCCCTCTTTTTCCTTGACTCTCTACTTTACCAACCGTGATGTCCTTTTCTAGCAACTGGTCTTTCCTGATGATGTGTTCAAAGTAAGCAAGCTGAAGTTTAGCCATTCTAGCTTCTAAGAAACACTGTGATTGTATTCTTCAAGACTGACTTTTTCATTCTTTTGGCATTCCACAGTCTATTTAATATTCTTTGCCAACACCACAGTTTGAAACATCAGTTCTTCTTCTGTCTTCCGTTTGTATTATTCAACTTTTGCATGCATATGAAATGATTGAAAAGACCACGGCTTGGGAGAGACACACCTTAGTCACTAAACTAACATCTTTGCTTCTTACTACATTACAGAGGCCTTTCCCAGTAGATCTATCCAATGCAATACATCATTTAATTTCTTGACTGTCGCTTCCATGGATGTTGATTTTTGATCCAAGTAGAATGAAATCGTTGACAACTTCAATTTCTTCTCCACTGGCACATAGAAAATGTTAAATAAATATCCATCAAATCAATCATTGCCCCTGTGGATTCGAATTGCCAAGGAAAACAATACCTTGTTTCCCATTTTGAATCTTGTTTCATATATCTAAAAAAAAAGACAAAGTGACAAATATCCCTCTTTCTTCTCTGAGGTTATGTCCATACTGTAGGTCCAGTAGTTGGCTGGGTGGGATAATATTACATGCCTCTCTTTACCGCAGAGTTTAAGCCCAGAATGCCACCAATAAACTTGGTTGTCTGAAACTTAAATCTCTCTCAGATTATGGAGATTCTATGGTAAATGAGGAACGGACATGTCACTGCACTGTTGGCCTTTAAGAAGCAGACTTCAATGATCTAGGGAAAGGAGGAAAGACAAACATCTTGCTGTGGCTGCCCTATTTAATTATGGACTATAAACTTAAACAAGAATCCCTCGTAATGGACTGAAATTGATGAACCCCATGTCAGGACAAAAAAGGAAAAGTAGGTTATGTTTCTTCCCCAGCCACAACTGTATCCTCTTTGTGATTGATCCCTCCCATCTCTGTGATTTATACATGTAATATGCACATTTATTTTATACCATTCACATTGTTTTATTATTATTTGTCAACTTGAATACCCACTGAATACATACACACACATATATTTGCTCATCAAGAATAGGAACCGTGTACCATGGCAAGGTCATGGAAGCTCCACAGACACATCCAAATTCTCTGAGGGACCTAATTACTGGGCTGAGGGCTGGGGACTATGGTCTCAGGGAACATCTAGCTCAACTGGCATAACATAGTTTATAAAGAAATCCTACTTTGGTGAGTAGTATCTAGGGTCTTAAAAGCTTGTGAGTGGCCATCTAAGATACTCCACTGCTCCCACCCCATCTGGAGCAAGGCAGAATGAAGAAAACCAAAGACACAAAGGAAAGATTAGTGCAAAAGACTAACGGACCATAGGTACTACAGCCTCCACCAGACTGAGTCCAGCACAACTAGATGGTGCCCGGCTACCACCACTGACTGCTCTGACAGAGATCACAGTAAAGGGTCCTAGACAAAGCTGGAGAAAAATGTAGAACAAAATTCTAACTCACACACACACAAAAAGACAAACTTACTGGTCTGACAGAGACTGGAGAAAGCCGCAGAGTATGGTCCCTGGATACTCTTTAACTCAATACTGAAGTCACTCCTGAGGTTCACCCTTCAGCCAGAGATTAGACAGGTCCATAAAATAAAATGAGACTAAATGAGTACACCAGCCCAGGAGCAAGAATAAGAAGGCAAGAGGGGACAGGAAAGCTGGTAGTGGGGAACCCAAGGTCGAGAAGGGGAGAGTGTTGACATATTGTGGGGGTGGCAACCAATGTCACAAAACAATATAGGTATTAATTGTTTAATGAGAAACTAATTTGCTCTGCAAACCTTCATCTAAAGTACTAGCATAAAGAAAAATAGGAACCATGTTTTACTTGTCTTTGTAAACTCAGTCCACAGTTTGCATTTGGTAGACACTCTCTATGTATTTTTAATTCAATGGATTTAGTCCTCTTCAGCTTCAGACAAGCTCTTCCCAAGTAGAATTTCTCAGAATATTCTGAGCTGCCCCTTTTATCATTATTAATACTGTTGATAATAATGAGGATCAAAATAGCCAACCTTTGTTTGTTGTTGTTAGTTGTCGTCGAGTAGATTCCAACTCATGGTGTCCCCGCATGTGCACAGTAGAACTGCTCCATAGAGTTTTCGAGGCTGTAACTTTTCAAGAGCAGATAGCCAGGCCTGTCTTTCAAGGTCCCTGTGGATGGGTTCAAACCAACCTTTCAGCTAGTAGTCAAGATCTTAGCCCTTTGTGCTACCCAGGGACTCCTCAGACACTCCAAAGCGAATTTGTATATATTTAATACTCAAAATCATCCTGAGATAGGTAGTATTTTTGTCTTATTTTACGGGCCTGGTGACTGATATTTAAAGAGGTTACATAACTTGCCCAAGAAGACACAACTTGTAAAAATGATAAGGCTAAGATTTGAAACCAGGCAGTCTGAGTCCAAAGCAGTAATTTACTCATTACACTGCCTCCCATCCCTTGAAAAGGACCACAGTCATAGGTTTCCACGTCAAGTATGGTCAAGTGTGCTCCTGCTAGACCCAACCCTCCTGCAGATAACAAAAATAAGCTCTGGACGAAATACTGGAAGGAAAGAAGGAAGGGAGGGAGGGGGGGGAGGGAGTAAAAGAGAGAAGAAGGAAAGAGAGAAAAGGACAAGGAGAGAGAAAAAGAGAAACTGAGGGCCCTGGAAAGTGAACAGAAGCCCGGAGAACCTGTAGGGAGTCCACACTGGAAGAAGGAATTTCCTCTTTACAAGTTGTACCTTCTTGGGCAAGTTATTTAACCTCTTTAAATCTTAGTCACCAGGATGAGAAGAGGCCAAAGCCAACAACTCACGGGGTGCCTAAATCAAATAGAAAACCTGCAGACTCTGTGCCCTAAAGAACCAGCCAATCCCTGGAGAAGGACATCATGCTTGGTAAAGTACAGGGTGAGTGGAAAAAGAGGAAGCTCCTCAATGAGATTGATTGGCACCGTGGCTGCAACAAAGGACCTCAGCGTAGCAAGGTTTCTGAGGATGGCGCAGGACTTGGCAACATTTTGTTCTGTTATACATAAGGTCTGTGTTATGGATTGAATTATGTCCTGCCAAAATATGTATTGTAAATCCTAAGGTCTATGCCTGTGGTTATAATCCATTTGGGATGGGTTTTCTTTGTCATGATAATGAGACAGGATTAGCGTAGCCTGTGTCTTGAGTCCATCTCTTTTGAGATGTAAAAGAAATCAGATAAGGGATGTGAGCAGAGATGAGGGAAGAGTGATAGCAAGTCACAGGAAGACCACTTAGGATCAGAGGCTCAGAGAGACAAAGACCTTCCTCCAGAGCTGACAGAGAGAGAAAGCCTTCCCCTAAAGCCGGCACCCTGAATTCAGATTTCTAGCCTCATAAGCTGTAAGAAAATAAATTTCTGTTTGCTAAAGCCACCCACTTGTGGTGTGTCTGTTACAGCGGCACTAGATAAATAAGGTATGTGAGTTGGAACCAACTCAATGGCACTAACAACAACAAAGAACCAAAGGACAGAGTTCAGAGCAAACACCCAAACCCATTAAAACCAAATCCATTGCCGTGGAGTCGATTCCAACTCATAGCAACCCTAGGGGACAGAGTAGAATTGCCCCATAGGGTTTCCAAGGAACGGCTGGTGGATTCAAACTGCTGATCTTTTGGTTAGCAGCTGAGCTCTTAACCACTACTCCACCAGGGCTCCACAGAGCAACCACAGACACTCGAAATTAAAGAGGGCAAAGTACAGAAAGGAGAGAGCCTGAGAGGAGGAAGCCCGAATTCTGTGTGTAAATTCTGCCCCAGTCTCTGACTGATCCTTAATCACAGCAACCCAGACGAAGGTAAAAGAACCGAACTGAGAGTTGAGCTGCTGCTCGAGAGACAGAAATTACAGTCTGATTTCAACCAAGTTAATTGCCTGGTAAAACAAAAATGTCAACACTCTTTGGAAGAATAAAAAGAACCCAGATTCTCTACAGCATAACATTCACAATGCCCAGGATGAATTCAAAATTACTCAGCATAGACAGAACAAGAAAAATGTGACTCAGTCTGAAGACTGAAAAGAAAACCATCAGGGGACATCAGCCCTGAGATGACCCAGTGGTTTGAATTAGCAGACAAGGATTTGAAAGCAACTATTCAAACTACGCTAAAGCAACAATTATAGCTAGCACAAAGTCTATCATTTTGTGTATACGCTGGCTTAGAATAAGTCAGGAAAATATTCTCACAATAAATGAAAAGAAAGGAAATCTCAAAAAGAGAAACGTTATAAAAGAACAGAAGGGAAATTCTAAAAATGAAAAATAGAATATCTGAAAATAGAAAGGTGCTCTCGCTGGTACAACTTTTCTCCAGGAGATTTGTCTTTTTATATATAAAAACTTCTCTTCTGTTCAGTGTCGTTGATAAACCGCCTCAGCTGTCTAATGACTCAGTTTCTCCTGTCTTGTGCGTTTTCCCCAGGTCTGTCGGTTTGTCATTCTGTGGTGGTTTGCGTGCTGCTGTGATGCTGGAAGCTTTGCCACCGGTATTTCAAATATCAGCAGGGTCACCCATGGTGGACCGGTTTCAGCTGAGCTTTCAGACTAAGACAGACTAGGAAGAAGGACCTGGCAGTCTACCTCTGAAAAAAATTAGCCAGTGAGAACCTTATGAATAGCAGTGGAACATTGTCTGACACAGTGCGGAAGATGAGCCCCTCAGGTTGGAAGGCACTCAAAAGGCGAGTGTTTTAGTGCCTGATTCTGGTATTCATGTCAAGATCCCTGTGACTTGATTTCTGCCTTAATCTTATTCCACTACCATGACCAATATTTCTAATTTTACCTAATCCTGCTTTCTTTCTGTGGTGATTTTAAAATATATCCAGAAATTATGTGACATTCTTACTTCAAAAGGGACTCCAAGAATGGACTGCCTTGAGTGTGGGCTGTAGTTCACGACTCGCTAAGTTAATCTTTTCTTTCCTTCCCAGATTTGCTGGAATTTGGACTTGGGCAGACTCACTGCGGGGCCCTCATGCCAAATTCCTGTCTTCTTTGACCTCCTTAAGAGTGAGCCCTGGTGGGAAGTGATTAAGTGTTTGGCTGCTAACTGAAAGGTCTTTGGTGTTCGAAGCCACTAGGTGCTCTGTGGGAGAAAGATGTGGCAATCTGCTTACGTAAAGACTACAGCCTTGGAAACCCCACGGGACACTTCTACTCTGTCCTGCAGGGTCACTACGAGTCAGAATCTACTCGATGTCAACAGGTTTTTGGTTGGTCTCCTTGATAGGCACAAAACATTTCAGCTTGCTCCCGATTTTAATTTATGTGTGTGCTCAAATGTTCCAATTAGACATCTGACAGGCCCACTGCTATTCTGATCAGTTTAAATTTTAATTCCTTTGCACACCCTGCCTTTTTGCATGACCGGATAGTGTGATAAAATTAATGACCAGCTGTAACTTCGAAGTATAAGAAAAATATTTGTTCCGCTTCTTCCCTATATTTTTTCTTTTTAATCTCTATAACCCCCAGTCTGTCTTTGTTTGGGGAGCACTTTTCTAGTTGTCCTGGCAATAGTGCTGCCCAGTTCATAAATCTATAAACCAAATAAAATTCCAAATTATAATACTGGTAAAAGTTTTCTTTTGACAAGAATATGGCCGAAGTGGCAGGGCGTGCTTCCAAGACTAGGTCATAAATGGCACTGCGGCCTCCTCCTCTTCCTCTTGGGTCGGTCAATCTGACTCAAGCCAGCTGTCCATGTCTGAGGACACTCAAGCAACCCTACGCAGAGGTCCATGTAGAAAGGAACTGAGGCTTCCTCTCAATAGCCAGCAAGGAACAAAGTCTTCTGGCAACTGTTATGTCAGCCAGCCACTTTGGAACAGATCTTCCAGCCCCAGGCAAGCATTCACAGGGCTGCAGCCCTGCCATCATCTGGACTGTAACCTCTTGAGACACCCTGAGGCAACTGAAGGATTCCTGACTTCCTGACCCACACAAGCCGCGAGATGAATGCTGGTGTGTTCACTTAATGGTCTGAGACTGGAGGAATCCCTGAAGCCAGGGCCCCTGGAACCACTGTGAACCCGGAACGGGAATCATTCCCGAGACCCACTCTTCAGACAAAGATTGGACTGGACTATAAAACATAAAATGATACTCGTGAGGAGCGCGCTTCCTGGTTCGGGCAGATACACGAGACCAAATGGGCAGCTCCTGTGTGGAGGCAGGATGAGAAGGCAGGAAGGGACAGGAGCTGGTTGGATGGACCCAGGAAACCAGGGGTGAAAAGGGGGAGTGTGCCGTCACATTGTGGGGATCGTAACTACTGTCACTTAACAATGTGTGTGCGGATTTTTGTGTGAAAGATTGACTTGAGCTGTAAACTTTCACCTAAAGCACAATAATAAAAAACAGTTGATGTTTTAAGCTGCTGAATTTGGGGGCTAATTTGTTCCATAGCAATAGATCATGACGTACTTTCTCACCCATCCCTCAAAATGCACACGTTTTCCATCGCCATTCACCCAAAACTAGTCTCACCAGCATAGCCCCTGTAACCGTTGGTGTCAATTTCAACTCACAGTGACCCTATACGACAGAGGAGAACTGCCCTATGGGGTTTCCAAGGAGCGGCTGGTGGATTCGAACTGCCAACCCTTTGGTTAGCAGCCGAGCTCTTAACTACGGCGCCACGGGGGCTCCAGTCTAGCCCCCAATGCCTACAAATTAGGACATTGCCTAAAATTTCCTTGAACGACCTGGTGTTCTGACGCCTAACTCCCTCACAGACTGTGGAAAAGGCTTTGGGATAAGTCTGTCAAGTGAGGAACAGGTCTTTACATGAAGGACGTTGAAGTTTGAAGTGAAAGTAGTAGCGAATGACAATCAGTGGGTGACCTTGTTTGCTTTCAGCCTGGGAGCATGACCAGGCTCCTAAGAGGGAGATGAGAGGAAGACAGGCTTCTGTTCCAATTCACCCGGGACCTCCTGTCCCTTGGAAACAACCACCACCTTCTCTGCTTTTCTCAGCAGCTGTACCTACCTCTGCTACGTACTTCGTACGACATTAAATCGTTAAGCCCTCAACATACAAACACATACTCTTCAAGAACGGTGGTTTTGTCTCAGTTATTTGAAATTCATTGCAGTTGCTAGCATGTAGTAAGCATTTAATAAATGCCTAGAGAAGTACTGAATCCAGAGGTTCTGGCCCCTTTAATTCCAACCTCAGGCACTCCTAACCCAAGTCTTTGAAAAGGCAGCAATGAACCCTGCTCATTCTACTTACTTCTCAGAACTCCTGCAGCTGCTGCACTTGACATCCAAAGCCGGTTTTGTTTCTGGCAATCAGCTTTATCTTCAGTTTGTAGCTTCTGATCGACAGGTAAGCTCTCCCCAACTTTACTTCAATTTCCTTTCCCCACCGTCTTGCCGTGTTTTCTGTCTGGCATTTCCTAATCACACCTGGTCGTGTGCCCCTGCATTCCATTAGTCTGCCCTGATGGGCAACTTCTCTGCCTCTGTTTCCAGCCTCGGTCATCAGGCAGGCTCTGATCACCATCCCCAGCCATGATCTCATCTACCCACTCCAGGGCAGGCCAAATAGGAAACTGAGCAAACTTTCTAAGGGTTGAGAGCCAGAGTCGGAGATTTTCTAACCTTCAATCTCTCTAGTTTTTGTTCTTTGAATTGTATAACCACTGATTAGAAATGAGTTCTGCGTCTTTAAAAATCCCTGTGTACAGTAACTATTATAGAAATTAGGGATCTGCGCATGAATGTGGTAGCAAACGCTGTCCTTTAGTGATTTTCGTGGCTGAGAATGTTCCATACTCCTTACCTCAGACAGGTTCCTACTTCCAAAAAGAAGAAGTTTAAGCTTGTTTTGAGAACCTTAGAACCACACTAGTTAGAAAGGGGTGGGGGGGGGGGGCCAAAATCTGTAGTAACATCTACGTTTCTAATTATACTTCATAATCAACCTTGGTCTACGCCTTTGTTTTTTTTAAGGAGGCCTACTGGCACAATGGTTCAGCACTAGGCTGCTAACTGAAAGATTGGCAGTTCAAACCCACCCAGTGGCTCCACAAGAGAAAAAGCTGGTAATCTTCCCCTGTAAAGATTATAGCCAAAAAAAATCCTATGGGGCAGTTCTACTCTGTCACATGGGGCCACTGTATGAGTCCCAATCGACTGGATAACACCTAACAACGAACCAACAATAGGGCTTTTATAGATGTGTTTGAGAGATTCTTGAGCTAATTTCTAGAGACCTTCAAGGGCAACCCTTTTGAGAAAAAGCTCAAAAAGACCCTTAATTGTGTACATGAATTAACTAAGAATATCACTTGTCTTAAAGTTGCCAAAAACATTTGGAGGCTGAGTCCTTAAGCTTTGCCAAAAGCACTGTCACCCCTCATAATAACAGCTAACATTTACTAAGCGTTTCTTACAAGGTGCAGGCTGCTGTGCTAAGCAGCTTAACAGAGATCATATTTAATCTGGCAGTACTCCCGTGAGGAAACTGATGCCAGTACAGGTTAAGTAACTTGTTCAAATATCCAGATAGGAACACAAGAGTCCCTCTGGCCAATCTACTTACATCTAGAAAAGAACCATTTGGCAGTGTGTCAATACTCATCCAGGGAGGACTCAGTAAATGTTTACTGAATGAGTGAATCCAGCTCTGAATTTGTTTTAAGTAAGAGGATCCTTTATACCCATGTAAGAGGAAAAAAGAGATCGTCTCAAAATCTCTCATCACGTGCTCAGGTGGGGGGACCCCGTGCATTCCGTGTCGCTGACTCGGGAAAGAGAAGAAGACCCCAGAAAAAGTGGAGGTGAGGAGGAGGGTCATTCTGTGAGAAAAGAGGGCAAGGCGCTAGAACGAGGGAGATGCATCTCTTGGGTATACACTTTCAACCTAAGTCTTCCATAATGAAAGCTCAGAAAAATCCAGGTGAGGGTAGCTGTCAACATTTGAGGAGACTCTCACAGTGATTCTTCAAAAATGTATGTCAGCACTCTGCTTACCCTAAACTGCTCATTTCGCGGAGAAAGTCAGGTTTGAATTCATCTGGGTCACCCTGGTGCCCTCCAGGGTAGGGCCTACAGTTTCATGGGTGAAAGGACAGTAGCACAGCAGGGACTGAGCAGTCGCCCTCGTGACCAGAGGGGGCGTAGGAGCGCAGCATGCCGCGCCAGGCTCAGTGCAGATTAAGGGGCCTGCCGCAATGCCCCAAAGCCGCCACCAGATGGTGGCCAAGGATCAGGATCACGAGGGACCTCCGGCCCCTCCACGGCCCCTGACAAAACCATTGGATAATCCCAGGTTGGCACCTGGGCCAAACAGGACGCTTTCTTTCGGCGACTCCCAGCCGCGAGGTCCGGAGTCCGACTCGCTGTGAATTGCTCCCAGTGGTGGCGTGGCTGCTGGCCGTCACTGCGCACGCTCGCCCGCAGGCCTTGACGGGACTCCTGGGCTTCTCAGATCTCAGCAGCTGAAGGGGAATCGCGGCGCTGGGGTGTCGGAGCCATGAACTACGCGCGGTACCTCACCGCCATGAGCGCAGCCCGCGAGCCTTCCGCCATCTGCGTCCTGTGTGAGTAGCTGGAACTGCGCCCCTCCTCGGTGCGGGCTGACCTGCGGGCGCCCAAGGAGCTCAGGGACCCCTCTCCAAGGGTGGTGCCTGCAGCCCCCTCGTGGGTACATTCATTCACGTGAGAACTCAGGGTTACCTCTCCATGGATGGTGCCTGCAGCCCCTCCTGGTTGAATTGATTCACCTGAGAGCTCAGGGTGCCCTCTCCATGAATGGTGCCTGCAGCCCCCTCATGGCTGCATTCATTCACGTGACAGCTCATTGTGCCCTCTGCATGGATGGTGCCTGTAGCCCCTCCTGGTTGCAGTCATTCACGTGGGATATCAGCATGCCACCTCCTGGTTGCATTCATTCACATGAGAGCACAAGGTGCCCTCCATGGATGGTGCCTGCAGCCCCCTCTGGTTTCAGTCATTTACGTGTGAGCTCAGGGTGCCCTCTCCATCGGTGGTTCCTGCAGCCCCCTCCTGGGTGCATTCATTCATGTGAGAGCTCATTGTGCCCTCTGCATGGATGGTGCCTGCAGCCCCTCTTGGTTGCATTCATTCATGTGAGAGCAGATGGTTCACCGGGTCTGAGTGCAGAAGTTAGTCAGGCACAGCCCCTTTGTCAGAGAACTCCAGCTGCAGTGGGAGATGAGTCGGGTGGTTTTCTGCTGGAAGCGCAGAGGGAGCCATGATGGAGAGAGGTGCACAGGCTGTTGTGGGACTTGGCTTGGGAGGGGAGGGCGCGGGCCGTTGAGAAAGGCTCTTACTGGGAAGATGAGTCGAGGTTGGGCCTGGTGCCCATAAGGATGCCCAGTAGGGAGGGCATGGTGGATGGGGAGATAAAGGGGTGAGGGATGAAGCTGGACAGGCAATGGGATGGGGGTCACATGGAGGAAGTCCTCCCGTTATTGTGACCCTGTGCGTGTCTTCCCAATCTCTCAGCCTTTCTGTTTATCATCACTATGCTTTAGTACCTTTACTAGTAAAGACGGCCAGAAAGTTATTCTAAATGTGTGTTTTAGACCAGCATTCTATCATTATACATTGTTACACTTAATATGTCCAGTGACCGTAATGCACAGTGAGCTTTTTCTGTTGATGACTGTCTTCAATGAAAGTGTTTCTTCTTCTCTTCCATGTTTATCGTAGCTGAAGTAGTGAACAGGGCACCAAAGTCGCTCATCTCCTTGGCTCCTGGATTTCCAAATCCGAACACTTTCCCGTTTAAGACGGCCAGTATCACCCTAAAAAGTGGAAAGACCATCCAATTTGGCGAAGAGATGATGAAGAGAGCGCTTCAGTATTCTCCAAGTGCTGGGTAGTTATCAAGAGATGTTCTACTTTTGTTGGGTCATTTTCTTGAGCAGTGTACTAAGGCCCACTGATAGAGTGACTTGAGTCTTTTAATGAGTGTTCAGCATTTAGAGAGGTTTGCAAAGAGCTCCCCCCAAATAAAAGAGCAACAGGGACATTGGATGCTGTTTGACACACACCTCAGTGGCTGCTCTTCTAGAAGGCAGTGCTGTTTGAGCTCGTCTTAATGAATGAGAAGACTCCCCGTAAAACCAAATGAGACTAACGAGGTACAGGGGTCCTGTGACAAGGGCCAGAAGGCAGAAGGGAACAAGGAAGCTGGTGATAGGGAACCCAAGGTTGAGTAAGGATATTGTTGATGTGTTGTGAGATTGTTAACCATTGTCATAGGGCAACATGTGTAGTAACTGTTAAATGAGAAACTATTTTGTTCTGTAAGCCTTCATCGTAAGTGAGAATAACAGCACAATTGGAAGAGCGTAGTCAATGTCACTGAACTGTGCATGTAGGAATTTTTGCAATGGTGTATCTTTGGCTATGTGTATTTTCACCGAAAAACAAAGATTGAGAAGTTAGAGGGTTAACATGTTGCGGGGTTGTTAACCAATGTCGTAAAACAACATGCGTACTACTGTTTCATGAGAAACTATTTGTTCGGTAAGCCTTCACCTGAAGTACAATAAAAAATAAAAACATAAATAAAAAATTAAAAACAATGAGATGATGGTGGGTGAGCAGACAGGCTGGGAGAAGGGAGGAGAAGGACGACGCAGGAAGTGGCGGCAGCAATTTTAAGTCCAGAGACAATTTTCTGGTAATTATTTACCCTTTCTACACGAACAGCTGTGTGAATACATTGCGCTCATAGGTGAAAATGTCATTCTTCTAGCGAGAAAGGATATTTGATGGAGGGTCTATAAATTATACTTTATTAAAGCCTTTGTTCTGCAGTGGAGAAATATAGTGAAAGACTATGTATATGTATATATAGTAGTTTTATGGAAAATATGCATAAGGCTTTTCTCTGAGTGATACAAAGAACATTTTGAGCCTGAACTTCTTAGCTAGACTATGAAAATTTTCGGTGGAGAGCAAAGAATTGATTATACCATTAATGAATGGTGTAGTGGAAAAGAAACAGTGCAGGCTTTGGAATAAGAAAGCTCTAGATTCAAATCCCAGCTCATTCAGTCACTGGCTGAATCACTTCAGTAAATTTCTTCTTTTTTTTTTTTCTTTTTAAAAATTTTTTTATTGTACTTTAGATGAGGGTTTACAGAACAAATAGTTTCTCTTTAAACAGTCAGTACACATACTGTTTTATGACATTGGCTAACAACCCCATCAAATGTCAACACTCCCTTGTTGACCTTGAGGACCTTTTTTTTTGGAGAAAATATACATAGCCAAAGTTACACCATTTTGAAAGTTTCTACATGTACAATTCAGTGACATCGATTACATTCTTCCAGTTGTGCTGCTACTCTCACTATCCTTTTCCAAATTATTCCATCACCATTATCTTCAACTCACTGCCCGCTAGGCTTCCCATCAAACCTTTGGAGTTGCTGTTGTCAATTTGATCTCACATAGATAATTCTTTTTTTGTACCTTAGATGTAGGTTTGCAGAACAAATAGTTTCTCATTAAACAGTTAGTACAAATATTGCCCTATGACAATGGTTAACAACCCTATGACATGTCAACACTATCCCTTCTCAACCTTGGGTTCCCTATCACCAAGTTTCCTGTCCTCTCCTGCCTTCTAGTCCTTGTCCCTGGACTGCTGTGCCTCATTAGTCCTGTTTGTTTTATGAGGCTGTCCAATCCTCAGGTGAACAGTGAACTTCGGGAAGGGCTTCACCACTGCACTAAAAGGGTGTCCAGGGGCCGTACTCTCAGGGTTTCCCCAATCTGTCAGACCAGTAAATCTGCTCTTTTTTCATGAGTTAGAATTCTGTTCTGCATCGTTTTCCAACTCTGTCCAGGACCCTCTATTGTGATCCCGGTCAGAGCAGTCAGTGGTGGTAGCCGGGCACCATCTGGCTGTCCTGGACTCAATCTGGTGGAGGCCATGGTAGCTGTGGTCCATTAGTCCTTTGGACTAATCTTTTCCTTGTATCCTGTTCTCTTCATTGTCCCTTGCTCCCGAAGGGGTGAGACCAGTGGAGTATCTTAGATGGCTGCTCACAGGCTTTCAAGAGCCCAGACACTGCTCACCAAGGTAGAATGTAGAGCACTGTCTTTATAAACTGTGTTATGCCAGTTGAGCTAGATGTTCCCTGAGACCATGGTCCCCACAGCCCTCCGCCCAGCAATTCAGTCCCTCAGGGAGTTTGGAAGTGTCTATGGAGCTTCCATGACCTTTCCTTGTACAAGTTGTGCTGGCTTCCCCCGTAATGTGTACTGTCTTACCCTTCACCAAAGTTACCACTTATGTACTCAGTTCCCCCCACCCCTCCCATCCCTCATAACCAACAAAGATTGTTTCTTTTTGTGTGTAAACTTTTACGTGAGTTATACAGTAGAGGTCTCATACAATATTTGTCCTTTTCTGATTGACTTATTTCACTCGGCATAATGTCCTCCAGTTTCATCCATGTTATGAGCTGCTTCACAGATTCATCATTGTTCTTTATCTTTGTATAATACTCCACTGTGTTTATGTACCATAGTTTGTTTATCTGTTTATCTGTTGATGGGCATCTAGGTTGTTTCCATCTTTTTTGCTATTGTGAATAGGGCTTCAGTGAATATGGCTGTGCATATGTCTATTAATGTGACAGCTCTTATTTCTCTAGGATGTATTCCTAGGAGTGGGATTGCATTTTGTAGTGGTTTTCTTTGTGTTGCTGACGTTTTCTTTTTCTCCCTACTCTGCTGTGCTGAGATCCTTCTGTTCGTGGATTTTTTTTTTTCATTTCTTTTGTTAGACTTTATGTTTTTCTTCTTTATTTTGATGAGTAGGTTTGTTGACTTTCTTTGTGGTCACCGTGAAATTTACCCTTATCTTCCTAGATTTGAACCAGTCTATTATTACTTGGTATTGCTTGACTTCCTCTCCATTAGAAGATTCTATACCTACACTGTTTATTCCCTCTTTTATTGTTCTGATGCTATTGTCGTTTACAGATTAACCTCTCCGGTTCCCTGTTGTAATTCTTTTGGTTTTGCATAGTCCTTAAGAGTTCATTTCCTAGGTTGGTATCTGGCTAGTACAATCCTGTGTCATATTTTCAGCCTGTGGTCTGATGTTGTTTGTTCTCAGATCGAAGGACTCCCTTTAGTAAGTCTTGTAAGTTTGGTTTGGTGTTTATATACTCCCTTAATTTTTGTTTATCTGGAAATGACCTAGTTTCACCATCATATCTGAAAGAGAGTTCTGCAGGATATATTATTCTCGGCTGGCAATTTTTTTCTTTCAAGGTTTTATATATGTCATCCCATTGCCTTCTTGCCTGCATGGTTTCTGCCGAATAATGCGAGCTTAGTCTTATTGTTTCTCCTCTGTATGTGTCTTTTTGTTTTTCTCAAGCTGCTCTCAGGATTCTTTGTTTGTCTTTGCTTTTAGCGAGTGTGATTACGATATGCCTTGGTGACTTTCTATCCTATATGGGGTTCGTTGAGCTTCTTGGATGGTCAGCTTTTCATCTTTCATGATATTGGAGAAGTTTTCTCTCAGCAATTCTTCGGTGATCCTCTCTGTGTTTTCTGCTTTCTCCCCCTCTTTCTGGAACTCCAACCACTCTCAGATTTTTGCTTTTGATTGTATCCTACATAATTCTCAGGGTTCCTTCATTTTTCTTCATTCTTTTTCTGAGTTTTCCTCAGAGATTTAGCCAAGTGTTTGTCTTCAATTTCACTGATCCTATCTTCCATTGTTTCAAACCTGCTCCTCAGCCCTTCTATGACACTGTCCATTTCTGAAATTTTGTTGTTTATCTTTTGGATTTCTAATTGTTGTTTTTGTATTTCTAGTTGTGAATTTATTTTAGCATTTTGTTCCTGTACTATTTTCTTGAATTCTTGCATTTTTTTGTCTGTATTTTCCATGAATTTGTCTGCCTTTTCCTTGAGTTTGTCTATTTTTTCCTCATTTTCGTCTGTTTCAACTCTTGGATAATTCTGAATATTAGAGATTTGAATTCACTATCAGTTAGGCCTATTGTCTTTTCTTCTACTGGAAGGTCATCTGGTGTTTTATTTTCGATGCATACTGGAACCATCCTGTCCTGTTTTTGTAAATGTTTTGATACTGTCTGCCTTATTTGGGGCATTTAGTGGTCATTTTCCTTGTTTATTGGTTGTAGATTTGTTTCTTTCTGCTTTTTTATTTGGTTATGTCTGAGCAGGCGGGCTGTGCTTTCTTTGTTGTTTGCTTGCCTGTGGGCACGATACTTTTCACCTCCTTCTCCAATGGGCAGGGTCAGTCACTCAGACATGGTACAGCAGGGCAGGTCCAGCTGAAGGGGAGTTGCTGGGATAGGTCTTTTGTGGCACGTCCCAGGGCTGATGGTGCGGACTGGGAGTCAGTGCAGGGCAGATTCCAGTAGGCCTTGCCTGTACTGCTTGGGAGAGTGATGCTTAGCACACGGTGCTGGTAGGCAGGAAGGAGGGGGTAGATTGTGATGTGTGGAGCTAAGATGGGCATGGGAAAGATGAGAGAGAGGAGAGAAGAACAGGAGCCAAAAACACACACACAAACCAAAAAGAGTGCTAAGGGAGCTTGCTATTGGAGTGGAGAGATGAGAGACTGAGAAATGGGGAAAAACAAAAATGAAAAAAAAAGGAAAAAGGGTGAAAGAAAAAATGAATAAATCAAGAAACTGGAAATGAAGAAAGACGAAACGGGAATAAGAGAGAGAAGAAAACTAAGCAAAGAAATGAAAAAAAAAAGCCAAAACAAGAAAAAAGAAATGCCCCCGGTGATGTCCCTGTGCGTCTGAGCAGAGTAAGGGACTAGCTTCCAAGCCACACGGTACTGCCCGGCTAAATGGGGCTCCCAAGCCAAAAAAAGAAAAAGAAAGCAAACAAACAAATCAAAAGAGGACAAATCAGAGCAAACAAACAGAAAAGCCCTCGGGTCCCACCAGCTTGGTGGCACGGACCAGGAAGCAGTTTCAGAGTCCAGCGGTGTTTCGCACCCTTTCAGGAAGAAGCAAAGATGGTGCACAGAGCCAGGTATTTGGGAGAAAGGAGTGGGAGGTGGGGAGAGGTAAGGAGGAAATCTAAAGAAGCAGAAAAAGACAACACCAACAGCCAACAAATGGCACTCAGGGAGCTGGCCAGTGCAGGCGGGTGGAATCCAAGAGGCACTGGGGGGAAGCTGTGCTTCCCGGCCAATAGACTGTGGCTGCAGGAAGCACAGGAGGTTAAGTGGTGGTGAAGAAGGGTGGGGGGTGGGAAAGCCTATATCGTGGGTTACAGGTTGTTCTGTCTCCTTCTGGAAGCTCTGTGAAGCTGCTTTCTCATACCCCCGTTCGCTGATCTCCGACAGGAGTCCAAGATGGCGGATCAGCGCCACGGTAGCTGATAGGGGACTTCTGTATGTACCTCTCCTTGCACTCTGTTCTCGGTCAGTTTCTTATTCCATTCAGTGCTTGGCTGAGTTCTCTATCTCTTCATTTGATGCTTAGGGTTTCAGGACTGACGTGTGACTCTGTTTGACTTAGTTTTTCTCATCTTTGCTGCGGAGGGATGGCGTGGTGCTTCTGACTACAGCGCCATGTTGCCCAGAAGGCTTCAGTGAATTTCTTAATCTCTCTGAGTCTGTTGCCTCATCTTCTAAACAGGGCTATTATTACTGGCAAAAAGTGTTTGAAGGTTACATTGAATGTATACAGAGCCTGGTATTAAGCAACCATTTATTTCCTGTCTACTACTGGTATGATTTTGAATTAAAAGATACTCTTTATGTTTAGAATTCCAGAACTGTTGACCTGGCTAAGACAGTTACAGGTACAACTGCACAACCCTCCCACTATCCATCACCCAGCCAGTCAAGGACAGATGGAAATATGTGTCACATCTGGCAGTCAAGAAGGTCTTTCTAAGGTATGACTGAAAGGAAAAAGTACCCTACAGGTAGGATCAAATATGATCGTGAATGTAGGCATCTCTCACTTACCCACAAGAGGGTCGTATTCTGTGGATTACCAGTAGTCTTTCTTGTCTCCACCTAGATTATGAACAGGGAGCTTGAAGACAAGACGTGTTATGGAAGGAGTGTGTGCGAGTGTGTGTGTTGACTGTACTTGGGAGCCAGGTAGAAACACTTTAGGTTAACCTGTCAGTATTTCCCTCTAGTTTCCCTGATTGTGAGCACAAGGACTTTCAAAAATTGTTGTCACTGTGTGCCACTGAGTCAGTTCCGTCTCACACTGACCCTATACGACAGAGAAGTGCCCCGTAGGGTTTTCTATGCTGTAATCTTTACACAAGCAGATCATCAGGCCTTTCTCCTGTGGAGCCACTAGGTAGGTTTGAACCATCAACCTTTAGGTTTGCAACCAAGCGCTTAACCATTGCACCACCAGGACTTCTTTTTTATCTACCTGTAATTTCATTCACCGGCCTGATCTTTCTTAACATATGTCATACGGTCAGTGACCTGGAACTATGAGTCGTTAAAACACATTTCCTACTGAGGGAATACCCATCTCCTACCAAAATCTTAGTGAAAACCCAAAACCTCGTGGTCCTCAGATCAATTCTGACTCATGGTGACCCCATGTGTTACAGAGTAGAACTGCTCCATAGGGTTTTCTTGGCTGTAATCTTTCTGGAAGCAGATCGCCAGGCCTTTCTTCCATGGTGCCTCTGGTGGGTTTGAACTGCCAACCTTTAGGCTAGTAGTTGAGTGCAAACTGACTGCCCCATCCAGAGCTGCCACAAAGCTTAGCAAAGCAATGCTTAATTTCATCTGGCCCAGAGATTCAGGTTATATCTGATTCCTTCCCATAGTTATGAAAATTCATTGTGATGTTTAAATTTTCCAGAGGGCACATCCTAACAGTCCTGAGAAGAAAACCTTATTCCTTTGCATGTCTGCCTGTGTGATCTGCACCCTTCACTTCATGTATCTTGTCTCCCTTCTGGCTTCTGCGCTTCTCTTGATCTCTGTCTGTGTCTGGGCCTCTGCCCTCTCTGAGGTATTCTCTCTCCTTTATCGCATCTGCCTCCCTCCTGGGCCTCCTCTTCCATCCCCTCCCTGTCTCTCTTCCTCAACAGGACACAATGGAATCCTGAGATTTATTTTATCTTTGTATTTAAGAAATGAGTCTTTGTGTTACCTGTTCTTCCTTTAGGAATAAAAAGTGGGATATTTTATCATTCTGTCTACATCTTAAGCTAGAGGCAGTTGGCAGTAAGGCCTATAGCACAGCCCACATTTTCTTCTGGAAGGAGCTCTGAATACATTCTAGCCCTTGATCTTGGTTGAAAATCCCGAGATCCTCCCATGTGGCAGAAATGGCTTGGACCAAACCTACAGAGTTGAGGCCATCTGTGCTGTCTTCCCAGGGCTGCTGTGACACAGCACCACCAACCTGGTAGCTTAAAACAACAGAACACACTTTGTTACAGTCCTGGAGGCTGGAAGTCTGACGTGAGGGTGTTGGCAGGGCCGTGCCCCCTCTGAAGACTGGGGGATGATTCTTGCTTATCTCTTGTAGGTTCTGGTGGTCCCTGGCATTCCTTGGCTTGTGGCAGCATAACTCCAATTTCTGCCTCTGTTTTCACATGGCGGACTTCCTTTTTGTATCTGTCTCTGTGTGTCTTCTGTTATAAGGACAGTAGTCACACGGGACTAAGGCTACTCCAGTATGAGGGATTGTTAACTAATTACATCTGCAAAGTCACTGTTCCCAAACAAGGTCACGCTCACAGGTATCAGGGGTAAGGACCGAAACATATCTTATTTGGGGGCACAGTCAACCCACAACACCATCTATTGGAAGACATTTGAAAAACTCCCTCCAGGCATCCACCCAGTAGTCAGCTTTCAGCCACTGCCCCCTCATGTGCCTGCCACGCTGGACTGACTGCGGAGTATTAAGTAACTCAGCAAATTCTCCTGCTGTTTGGAGGAATTTAGTATTGGCAGTTTAAATGCTAAAGACTGTCTGCCACCAACAGTGATTTTGTTTTGTCCTAGTTAATGTTTAGCCCTTCTTTCTGACAGGAGATAATACTAGCTGACATTTGCTGCACACTTGCTTTGTGGCAGGCGTTTTGCTAGGCACCTGAAATATCTTCATTTAATCCCCATCACAAACATGTATTGTGGAGACTCTTATTATCTCTGACCAGTAAATAAGGGAATTAGTAAATATGCTCAGAGATAAACCCTTCATGTTGCTGTTAGTCACCATCAAGTCAGCTCTGACTCAGAACAACCTTGTGCATAAACAGAACAAAGTGTTTTCTGGTCCTGTGCCATCTTCATGATTGGTGGAATACCCTGGCATTTCAAATACCAGCAGGGCCACTCATGGTGGACAGGTTTCAGCAGAACCTCCAGACTAAGACAGAGTAGGAAGAGAGGACTGGCAATCTACTTCTGAAAGCCAGTCAGTGCAAATCTGATGGGTCACAACAGACACCCCTCACAGCAAGAGGAATTAACTTGACCTTTGCCATCTGTGTATCTCCCTTGCTGCCAGACGGGGTTAAGTCCTAAATCTTTGAAGGAAAGAGAATTTATTTGTCCCTTGCTGACGGTGATATCTTACCCTATACCATTTCTACAAATTGTCTATGTCGATTCTGAAAGTGGTATCTGTATCTTATTCTTTCCGAACTCTAGCGTTTATGTCTATAAAATAATTCACCTTTCTGTGGGGCCTCCTGTTTGGGGAGGAAATACAGAAATAATATAGAAGTTTGGGGAGGCCATCACAGAACTAACACAGAAGGTTGGAAAGGCCATCATAGAATTAATACAGAAGACTGGGAAGGCCATCGTAGAATTAATACAGAAAGTTGGAAAGGCCGTCATGGAATTAATATAGAAGGTTGGGAAGGCTGTCATAGAGTTAATACACTAAGTTGGGAAGGCCATCATAGAATTAATACAGAAGGTTGGAAAGGCCGTCATAGAATTAATATAGAAGGTTGGGAAGGCTGTCATAGAGTTAATACAGAAGGTTGGGAAGGCTGTCATAGAGTTAATACAGAAGGTTGGGAAGGCCGTCAAAGAATTAATACAGAAGGTTGGGAAGACCATCACAGATTAATAGAGAAGGCTGGGAGGGCCATCACAGAACTAATACAGAAGGTTGGAAAGGCCGTCATAGAATTAATACAGAAGACTGGGAAGGCCGTCATAGAATTAATACAGAAAGTTGGGAAGGCTATCATAGAACTAATCCAGAAGATTGAGAAGGCCATCACAGGCAAAGAAGTCTGAACTCCCTTACTAAGAACATGGGTTATTATCAGATCTGAAACTACAGGCCTGAGCTTTCTGCTTTATGTATAAAGGTAAGCTAAAAAACTTAAATAAAAAAATAAAAGGATTATGTAATAATACAGAAACAGTAAAATGGAACTTTCTAAAAACAGACACAATAAAGAAGAAATGAGTTAAAAGAAAGTTCAGAGGTAGTAAAAGAGAACCAGTTAAGGATAAGGAATGAAACTTAATAAGTTAATGTATAGTAGTCAGGCTGACCCACTGCCATGGAGTCGATTCTGACTAATAGCGACCCTATAGGACAGAGTAGAACTGCCCATAGGGTTTCCAAAGAGCAGCTGGTGGATTTGAACTGCCGGCCTTCTGGTTAGCAGTTGTGCTCTTAACCACTGCGCCACCAGGGCCCTTAACTATCTTTTCTTCTTTTTCTGTCACAACTTCAGTCACATCAAAGAAGGGACATTGCATGGATGGCCAAATATATCAATCGTTTGCTTATTCATAACCCAGAGCATCCCCTGCCACTGAGCGGAATTCTGACCACAGTAGGCATGCTTACTACAGAGGCCATGGTCGGAATCTGTGTCTGATTTTTCTTCGACTTTGTTCTCCAGGACGGGTGTCATTTTAGGCTCTTGTGTTTCTGTCTACGTCTATTAATCAGTAGCGCCAGATGATAAACAGCCCTCCCTTTCCATTTAGAATATTTGACTTTCACACATCTCCTAACTGACATGGAAAATGTCTGTAACTAGGTTTTCATTTGCTCCATTGATATTGCACCTGCCACCCAAGTAATTTCTTTGATCCCAGGATGACCTGTCAAGCCTGAATCAATTAGAAACTTTTCAGAAAATGACACTGTTTGTCCTAGGATGCCAAAAGCTCATCAAGAAAAGGTAAAATGAACACCCCAGGCCAGACCAGGGAACAAAACTCATTGAGAACTGTTTGTCATGAGATGTGAGTTGTTAAAATGATAGGAAGGAGAGGCTTGAACTGGGGATTGTGAACATCACAAGGTAAGAAGGGGTGATTCTGTGATTATGTGACTTAGTCATAGCAGACCCCTTGTATTTAGGCTGGAAAAATCTGTTGTCTGGATCAATGATGTCAGTAGGCATCAATTGTCTGCAAAATGTCCTGAGAAGTGTCACACGCCTGTCTTCTTGTCCCCTAGCTCCTTGTACACTGGTGACCTCCCCATCCTTGCTGACACACTCGTCCTCTGGACCCCCCGGCATCCACTGTGTGGCTTCCCTCAGCTGCTTGCTCTGCTTTCTCTGCACTGTCAGCTCCTCCATCCAGCTGTTAGTTACTGGAGCCCCTCCAGGCTCTGTCCTGTACCCTCTTCCCTCCTCAGTCTGCACTTTCCCGAGGCCTCCTTCACACCCATGTGATCAGCCACGTGGTAGTAACATCCAAGGTCCTCTAACTTCCAACTCCATTTCATCTGTCCACCCTACCCCATCCCAGGATATCCAAATCTATTTGTCCATCTGTCCACCAGACACCATCCCCGGATGTCCAAATCCATTTGTCTATCTGTCCACCAGACACCGTCCCAGGATGCCCAAGTCCATTTGTCCATCTGTCCACTAGACACCATCCCAGGATATCCAAATCTATTTGTCCATCTGTCCACGAGACACCATCCCAGGATGTCCAAATCCATGTGTCCATCTGTCCACCAGACACCATCCCAGGATGTCCAAGTCCATGTGTCCATCTGTCCACGAGACACCATCCCAGGATGTCCAAATCCAGTTGTCCATCTGTCCACCAGACACCATCCCAGGATATCCAAATCCATTTTGTCCATCTGTCCACCGGACACCATCCCAGGATGTCCAAGTCCATTTGTCCATCTGTCCACTGGACACCATCACAGGATTTCCAAATCCATTTGTCCATCTGTGCAGTGGACACCATCCCAGGATGTCCAAATCCATTTGTCCATCTGTCCACCAGACACCATCCCAGGATGCCCAAGTCCATGTGTCCATCTGTCCACCAAACACCATCTAGTTCATCTCAAACTGAACATACCTTAAAGCACACTCATCATCTTCTCCCTCAGATACGGACTTTTTTTGGCTGATTTTCAGTGAGTGGCACCTCACCTGTCTAGTTCTGTAGCCAGAGATCTCGAGTCGTCCGTGACACCCTCCTCCTCACTCCCTTCAACTGCAACATCATCACCTTAGTTAGAACTACCCTTAACTGTCAGCAGGACTGGGCAATAACTTCCCCAAAGTCTCTCCACATGTATCCTCTCTCTTTTATTCTTTCATACTTCAGCCAGAGTGATCTCTTCAGAATGCGTATCTGGTCACGGGACTCCCGCTCCTCATTCTGGCCTCCCTTGGCCAAGTCCCTGCCTGGTATGGTCTCTGCCCACTTCTGGCTGGTCTCAGTCCACTCTCTGCTTCATGATCTACCGGAAGCCACAGGATGCTTTTGGTTCCTCAAGATGTAGCCATTGTCACTCCTTACACTGGCCCATCTCCTCCTCAGGGAAGCCTTCCCTGAAGGCCCAGCCTAGGGAAGGTCCTCCTACAATGAGTCCCTAAAGCACTGTGCGGCTATACTTTGTAGCACCCGCCTCTGTTCTTAGTTAAACATCGATTTGGGTGATTGTTTGTTTGGTGCCTGCCTCTCTCGATGGACTGTTAGTACTGTGAGGGTAAAAACCATGTCAAGTCTGCTCACCATTTTCTCTCCGGTACCATACACAGGCCTAGCTTATTAAAAAAAAAAAAAAAAAAAAAAAAGTTGCCATTGAGGAGACTCCAACTCATGGTGACCCATGGGTGTCAGAGTAGAACTGTACTCCATAGGGTTTTCAGTGGATGGTTTTTCAGAAGTAGACCTCCAGGCCAACATTTCTGTTAGCAGCAAGCATGTTGATCCTTTCCACCACCCAGGGACTCCCACCTGGCTTATAGTAGACATTTAGTAAATGTTCAAAAAGGAATGAAAGGAATACATGAGTCTTAGAAGCCAAACCAGCTATGTTGTTTGTCACATTACCCTAGAGTAGGGGTTGGCAAACTATGGCTCCAGAGTCAAACCCAGCCCTTCTGATTTTGTAAATAAAGTTTTATTAGAACCAGCCATGCCCATTCATCTCCATGTTGTCTGTGGCTACTGTCCCACTGCAGCAGCACAGCTGAGTAGGAGCAAGAAAAACGTGGCCCACAGTGCTGGCAATATTCACTATCTGTTTATACGAGAAGTTTGCGAGCCCCTGCCCTAGAATCCTAGTGAGCTCAAACTGAAAAAGGGATCTCTGAGGAGGGAAACAATACTGTCTGAGCTAACTTAGGCTTCTTTTGTTAGGTGTTTGAAATGCTCATTAATCCTGGAGATAATGTCATCATAAATGAACCGGTTTATTCAGGAACGCTTCAAGCTGTGAGTACCCATTTTTACAAAAGGTACCTCTCTTTCTTAAAATAAACGAGAAGAAATGATTGCACATTTAGAATTATCTCTGTCCACCAAAAATAAAATGGCGTCTTCCATCAGTAAACAGGAGAACCCTAAATGATGTACATATATACGTTAAATGAACCCTTATGCTGTATGAGTACCTTTTGTGGTGGTGGTTGTTATACTCACAATTACAGTTCATTACAGGAAGGACACAGAGTAAGACAAGTAAAGAGAAAGGCACAGAGGCTGGAGGAAACCAGGTGCAAGCTCCAGATGGCCTCTCCCATTGGAGTCACATGGGATGCGCTAATTCCCCCAACACTGGAAATCCAAATGTGTAGATGCTAAAACTACATTGTGTAAAATCATGTCCAATTTTCTTAATATTTTACTTGAAATGTGACTTAATTTACAAAATCTTAGTTTTTTATTATCGTCTTTTATTACCATCAGCATAAGTACTGTTGTTGTTGTTAGGTGCCTTCGAGTCGATTCCAACTCACAGTGACCCTGTGTACAACAGAACGAAACGCTGCTCGGTCCTGTGCCATCCTCACAGTCGTTGCTATGTTTGAGCCCATTATTGCAGCCACTGTGTCAGTCCATCCCTCTGAGGGCCTTCCTCTTTTTTTCTGAGCCTGTACTTTACCAAGCATGATGTCCTTCTTCGGCAACTGGTCCCTCCTGATAACATGTCCAATGTACTTGAGACGAAGTCTCGCCATCCGCACTTCTGAGGAGCATACTGGCTGTACTTCTTCCAAGACTGATTTGTTCCTTCTTCTGGCAGTCCATGGTTTATTCAGTATTCGTCACCAACATCGTAATTCAAAGTCATTAATTCTTCTTCAGTCTTCCTTATTCATTGTCTAGCTTTTGCTCGCGCATGAAGCAATTGAAAACACCATGGCTTAGTCCTCATAGCGGCATGTTTGTTTTTTAACACTTTCAAGAAGTTTCTTTTTTTTCCCAGCAGTTTCATCCAATGCCATACGTCATTTGATTTCTTGTATAACTGTATTATATGTCAACTTAATATAACCATAAACTAATATGGCATAATTAGGACTATCCATCCAGTGTTAAATTAATGGGACTGTAATATCCTGAGTGAGGAAGCTGGCCGTCAGGCTCTGCAGTGCACTGCTCAGACCACACTGCTGAGGATTAGGTTCAGTTGGGTTATACCATACTTTAGGACAAAGATGGACACAAAGTAGAGGTCTCTGGGTGGTGCAAAAAATTAACATGCTCTTCTGCTAATGGAAAGGCTGGCCATTTGAGTCTACCCAGAGGCACCTTGGACTATAGGCCTGGAGATCTACTTGTCAAAAATTAGCCTTTGAAAAGAGAGCTTCAGCAGACGCCGTGGTCTGAGGTGGAAGAGGCCAATAGCAAGACACTAGCAGAAATTCTGATTAAAAAAACTCCCCAAAATATTGGATAAGGATTGTGACTCTGACCCTCTTGGAGAAGATGAAGCTCATGGATTTGTCTGAGACAGTAAAGGAGGAAAGAATAGATGACCTGAATCTGGGAGAGATATAAGAGGACTTGGAAGTAGAAAAACCAGACAAAAACAAGGAACACACAAACACAATGGAGAAATATTCTTCCATCTGGAGGAAGAAATTTTGGCCCAGAGACAGAAACAAGTGGCATTACAGCGTCATCCAGAGGAGCCAAAAGCTCATACCATTCCTGAATCCCAAAACGTCTTCAAAGCTAAAGCCCCACATAGTGGTGCTGCAAGGGCCTGCTGGTGTTGGGAAAACCACAACTGGCCAAAAATGTGATGCTGGTGTGGACAGAGGAGAACCTCAAAAAGACATTTAAATATGCTTTCTATCTCAGCTGCAAGGAACTCAACGAGATGGGGCCGTGTACTTGTGCTGAGCTGATCTCCAAGGACTGTCCAGAGTTGCAGGATGCCATTCTGGAGGTGCTAGACCAATCACAGAGAATCCTGATCATCACTGATGGTTTCGATGAACTGAGATTCCCCCCTGGGGCACTGATCCGTGATATATGTGGTGACTGGAAGAAGCAGAAGCCAGTGCCCATCCTCTTGAGTAGTTTGCTGACAAGGAAAATGTTCCCCAGAGCAACTCTCCAGATCACCACACGACCCTGGGCGCTGAGAGAGCTCTGGCTCTTGATCAGCAGCCACTCCTCATAGAAATGGAGGGCTTCTTGGAGGTGGACAGGGAGGAGTATTTCTTGAAACACTTCCAAGATGAGGACCAAGTCCTGAGAGCTTTAGACTTGATGAGGAGCAATACGGCCTTGTTCAGCATGGGCTCGGCGCCCATGGTGTGCTGGATTGTCTGTATTCATCTGAAGCTGCAGATGGAGAATGGAGAGGACCCCACACCCACTTGCCAAACCAGCACATCACTGTTCTTGCGTTTTGTCTGCAGCGAGTTCATGCCGGTACCTGACAGCTTTCAGGGTCGGTGCCTCCAAGCCCCAGTGAAGGCTCTGTGTCTCCTGGCAGCTGAGGGTGTATGGACGCAGACATCTGTGTTTGGTGGCGAAGACCTCAAGAGACTTGGGGTGAAGGAGTCTGAACTTTGTCCTTTCCTGGGCAAGAGTATCCTTCAGAAGGGAAAGGATTGTGAAGGCTGCTACTCCTTCATCCACCTCAGTGTCCAGCCGTTCTTTGCTGCCATGTTTTATGTTCTGGGGAGGGAGGAGGAAGAAGACAGGGAGAGCCACAGGGGGAACATTGGGGATGTGCAGAAGCTGCTGTCCAAGGAAGAAAGATTAAAGAACCCCATCCTGACCCAGGTGGGATCCGTCTTATTTGGCCTCTCAAATGAAAAGAGAGCCAGGGAGCTAGAGACAACATCTGGCTGCTGAGTGTCAAAAGAGGTCAAACAGGAATTGCTAAGATGGAAAGTGAAGTCCAATGAAAACAAACCTTCTTCCTCAGTGATGAGCATGAAGGATGTTTTTCACTCTCCGTATGAATCTCAGAGGAGGAGCTTGTGAAGGATGCAACGGCCCATTTCAAGGAAGTGTCCTGGAGGTTGAAAAATAAAACAGACGTTGTACACGCTTCTTTATGCCTCAAGCCTTGTCAGACTTTGCAGAAAATGTCATTGAAGGTTGAAAAAGGGATCTTTCTGGAGAATGATACTTCCTGGAATCAGGCTCTCAGGTTGAGAGCACCTGGCGTGATTACTACTTTCTTCCTCTGGGTGGACCTCTGCTCTGTGGTCAGCTCAAATGAGAATCTGAGCGTTCTGGATGTGAGTCACAGCTTCCTGAGTGACACTCGGTGAGGATTCTTTGTGAGCAGATGACCCGTGTCGCCTATAATCTCCAGAAGGTGGTAATTAAAAACATCTCCCCTGTTGAAGCTTATCGGGACTTCTATCTGGCTGTCATTGGTAAGAGGACTCTAACACACTTGATCCTGGAAGGAAGCGTCCACAGTGAGAAGATCCTACTGCTATTGTGTGAGGCCCTAAGACACACCAAGTGCAACCTTCAGTATCTGAGGTTGGGATCTTGTTTGGCTACCACTGAGGAATGGGATAATCTCAGCCCTGGAAATCAACCAATCCCTGACATGCCTGAACCTCACAGCCAGTGAGCTCTCAGGTGAGAATGTGAAGTTGCTGTGTATGGCTCTGAAACACCCAAGGTGCTCTCTGCGGATATGATCGTTGGAAAATTGTCATCTTACAGAAGCCAGTTGCGAGGATCTCTCTTCTGCTTTAATCATCAACCAGAAGCTGACACACCTGTCATTGGCAAAGAATGAGCTTGGGGATGGTGGGGTGCGGCTTCTGTGTGAGGGCTTGAGTTACCCCGACTGTAAACTACAGACTCTGGTGCTCTGGGGCTGTTCCATCACGACTCTGTGTTGTCAGGATCATGCATCAGCTCTCATCAATAAGAGCCTGGAAAGTCTGGACCTGGGCCAGAATATCTTGGGACAGAGTGGAGTTACACTGCCCTTTGAAGCTTTAAAACAAAAGAATGGCTTCTTACCGAAACTCAGGTTGACAATAGATGAGTCTAATGTGGAAATTCAGAAGATGTTGGAGGAGGTGAAAGAAAGCAACCTACAACTGACAACTGAATGCAGTGACGCCAGGACAAACGAGCCCTCAAGTTGTGATTTTCTTTTCTGAAAGCCCTGCGTCATTCTCTACTAGTTGCATGTCTGGAGGGGGGAATATGATCTCTTTATAAGACAGAATCAAATGTTAATCACACTCTAAAATGTAGACTTTGGTGTTGGTTTTCTCTCTCGTTCTGATTTTATAGCAAATTCTGTACAAATCATGTACCCACTTCATATCAAAGTGTTATCTCACATAGGATATGAAGGATAATAAAATGAATGTTAAAGCAAAAAAAAAAAAAAAAAAAAATTAGCCTTTGAAAGCCCTATGGAGCAGAGTTCTACTCTGACACACGAGGGGTCACCATGAGTCTGAATCGACTTGATGGCAATGGATTGTTTTTGTTTTGTGAGCAAGTTCTAATTATAATTAAGAAGATAATCCAGTCAAAAGAGGCTAGGTTATGCTATGTGGAAAATGACCCCAATATCTTAGTGGTCACAGCTACAAAGGTTTATTTCTCACTCAGACTCACACTCCATGTCCGCCTCAAGTCAGCTCATCTCTGTTCTGTGTCATCTTCATTCCAAGCCCAGAGTTGGTGGAACCATCCTCTGTCTGCAACACTGTTGGTCTTAGAGCAGAGGGAGGAGAGACAAAGACAGCCGCAAGCTGGGTCGTAAAGCTTCTGCTTGGAAAGGACACACGTCACTTGTGCTCACGATTTATTGGCCAGGGCAGGACACGTGGCCAAGTCTGACACAGTGAGGCGGAGAAGTATGGTTCTTCTTCTAGGAAGGAACAGGGGGTGTTTTTGACGAATAACAGAATCTCCCCCAGGAGAACAGAAGGATTAGAACATACAACCTCTGCCCTCCAGAGCTTAGAGCTGAGTGCAGTTTCATGTATGTTTAAGGGAATAAATGAGAACGTTCTCAGTTAGTAACAGAGAAATCAGTGGCACTTAGATTTCATAATCATATCTGAATCTTGGGTTTTCTTCTTCTTTGTGTTCAACAGCTGCAGCCAATGGGCTGTAACATTATTAACGTTTCCAGTGATGAATTTGGGATTATTCCGGATGCCGTCAAAGAAATACTTTCTAAATGGACACCAGAAGATTCACAGAACCCCGAGAAAAACACCCCCAAATTTCTTTACACTGTCCCAAATGGCAACAACCCTACTGGAACCTCACTAACAACTGAGCGCAAAAAGGAAATCTACAAGGTATTTTGTGAGAACGTGTCATGTGACTACGTTCCTGTTCTGTTGCAATGTTTTAGAAGAATACTGTGCAAGTTCACATCTGCTTAACCTTTTGTCTTCATGGAAGATAATTTTTAATAAAAAGAAATCATCTATGCCACGGATCCTAATATATTTAGACACAATAGGTTCCTATATTCTTTTTAACTATTGATGAGATTTTTCCTTTTCCCTTAATCGATGTTTTTATATAAAAGAAATATTGTTGTCCTGGTGTCCAATTTTATGAGGTTGTTTAATATTTGACTCCAGATTTGATTTTCATTATTTTATGGCTGTTTTTAACTTGTCTCTCCTTCCTCATCCTTGATGCCTTAGGTTACAAAGAAAATCTTTAAGATAGGAGGAATTCTGCTTCTATACAATCTGTTTTTCAGGTACCCAACAATGATGCCCAACGTCTCACTATTAATATCAAGAAAACAAGTACCAAACACATCCTGAGCAGTGCAGAACTCTTTTAAAAATAAGACGTGTGCCTTTTGTGAAGTCTCTTTTATGTACCTGACTCTGCTCCCTAGCCCTTCACTACAAACCGCTTTTTAAAATGACTACCAAACACATGTTAAGCTATATGGAATCTAATCACATAAAGTGGAATCCTAAGAAAGATCTCATGTATATGTGTGTATATGTATATATATTCACAATATTGTCATATTCTTATTCTGCACGCTCTCCAGGGCTCTGTCCTGAGTTTTCTCTTTACAACCCCCTGCCCCACCCCTAACAGCCTCATCTACTTCCATGGCTAAACCTTCCAATCTCCAGAGTGATGGTTCCACGTAGCCTAGCCCTCACCTCGCCCCTGAATTCCAGACTTCCGTGTCCAGCTTCCTACTTGATATCCCCAGTAGATGTCCAGTAGCACTTCAGACTTAATGTGGCCAAAGTAAAACTCGTGATTTTCCCCAACCCCACCCATTCTGCGTCTCCACATTCTTCATCTCTATAAACAGCGCAGTGTGAATAAACAATCAGAAAAGCAAACCCGTTCCCACAGAGTCGATTCCAACTCATAGCAACCCTAGAGAACAGCGTAGAACCGCCCCATAGGGTTTCCAAGGAGCAGCTGGTGGAGTTGAACTGCCGACCTTTGGGTTATTCCTCTTTCCTTCTCTCCTCTCCCACCGCCCCATTCAGCTCCTCCTATGGACTTTGTCACCAAGTCTATCCATTGCAGACTCTGAGCCACAGCCTTCTCTCACTGCCCACAGCAGGGGCCTCCGGACGCCCCCTCCCCTGCACTCCACTCTTGATCTCACAGTTGGCTCTTCACCCCGCACCTGAAACTTCCCTGCTGGAAGGAAAATGTAAAGCCAGTGTCCTCATCCCCTGTTCACTGTCCTCCAGTAGCTTCCTCTGAAGTTAGAATGAGATCTACATTGCTTCATCTTCTGTCCAAAGCTCAGTGATCTGGCCTTCTGTCCTCTGACCTAGCCTCCTGTTATCTTTGTTCCAGCCATGCCTACTCGCTCCAGCCATGCTGACCTTTCTAGCCCTTAAATATGCCAAGATTTGTTTCTCTCACCCTAGTGCCTTTGCTCCCACTCTTCCTTCAGTCTAGAACCCTGTTCCCTGATATTTGCTCAACTGGCTCCTTCCTGTGCTCTGAACTCCAACCTTACCTCATCAGGAGGGGCTTCATAGCGATTCAGCCTAAGATGGCTGCCCTGTCTCTGTCTCTCACACGTCACGCCATTTTAACTGGCTCCTTCCTGTGCTCTGAGCTTCAACCTTACCTCATCAGGAGGGGCTTCCTAACGATGCAGCCTGAGATGGCTGCCCCGTCTCTGTCTCTCACACGTCACGCCATTTTAAGTGGCTCCTTCTTGTGCTCTGAGCTCCAGCTTTACCTCATCAGGAGGGGCTTCCTAACAATTCAGCCCGAGATGGCTGCCCTGTCTCTCTCTCTCACACGTCACGCCATTTTAATGATCTACTTAGGACCTAAAACCCCGCCTTCTACTTTTCTTCTCTTTGTTGCCCATTGGCTCATGTCCATCCTGTCTCCCGTTACAGGAGACACCGAACATAAATTCCATGAGAACAAGCGTCTTTAGCGTCTTATTCATCTCTTTACCCTCACTTGTCTGCACAGTGGTGTTGTTGTTAGCCGCTGTCAAGTCAGCTCCGACTCATGGCGACCTCCCGTCTAACAGAATGACACACTGTCCCATTCCTGTACCACCTTCGGGATCACTGGTATCTTTAAATTCATTGCTGTGGCTGTTCTGTCAACCCATCTCGTTGAGGGTTTCCCTCTTTGTCATGGACCCTCTACTTTATCAATTTTAGTAAATACTTGTTGAGTAAAGGAATGACTACATCAAAAAAATTGTAATTCCAAATGATTCTAATTTTAGTTGGTTCTTAAGAAATAAATATATTACTTTAACTTTCTTAGCTGGCAAGAAAATACGACTTCCTCATAATAGAAGATGATCCTTACTATTTTCTCCAGTTCAGCAAGGTAAGTGATGATGTGAACAAGATAAATTGTCAATTATTGCACTATATTTGATTTTAGCTTGGTCACTAAGTCAGAACGAATCCACTCTGAAATTGAATTTAAATAAATTATTATTAATTTGCTGTCATTGATGTTAGCTGCTGTCAAGTCAGCCCGTGACTCATAAGGACTCCCTGTGTTACAAAGTAGAACTGCTCCATGAGGTTTTCAAGGCTGTAATCTTTATGGAAGCAATTTGCCAGGCCTTTCTTCCACAGAGTCACTGGTTGGGTTCGAGCCACCAACCCTTGGGTTTAGCAGTTGAGTGCAAACCACTTGCACCACCCAGGCTCTTTATATTAATTTGCTACCACTTCAGTTTTTAGTCTTTTGGTTTTATCAAGGAATTTGTACTTTTCATTTTTGGTGTTACTGATCTTTCCAGAAATTACTTACCTTCAGAATAGTAGCTGGCTCTCTGTCCCATGCATTTCAGGGCTGATGGTCTTCTTGAACTCCAAATTCTGGCCATAACCTTGTAAACATCATGCCGGGGATGTCGAATGAGTTTCATCTTGGGTGTCTCCGTTCGTCTCTGGGTAGTGGCTGTGGAAATGATGTCTAGAGTAGGAGTAGGAAGCTGTGTTCAAGCTGAAGGAGAAAGGGCTGTGCTCCATGAATGATGTCCACGAGGGAGATAGGAGAAAGGCATTCCAGGCAGCCTTCCCCACGTCTGCCGTCCTTGGGTTTTACCTCCTGGATCTTGTCTGCAGAACACGGGTTTGCAGATTTTTTCTCACCTTTCATGATTGCTGTTTCCTAGTAGACACTGTAGTGGTGCAAACTCCTAATGCCTGATTCCTCAAAATCCAACACCATGCATTCACCATCTTTATTTGCTCTCAGTATTGCGGAGAATATATACTTGGATTCTGTCCTCCCTTTAAATTTGGTTAAAAGGAACAAGAACTCTTGGTTTCTCTGAAGTTTGCCTGATATCACGTCTGCCTACCTACCCTCCCATCCTCAGCAGAACCACGGCCCCTTTCACATTTCCATCGACTTCAGAAGTAGACACTGAAGTCAGTGTTCCACACTGACTAGATTTCCCATCTTCATTTTTATCTTTTTTACCTTTCTATTTGGTCCTGAGGATCAGCACTATCTCTGTAAACTATCCTGCATGCTGCTGCCCTTCTTCATTTTGATCTTGTCCAAACTAGTTTCTCTTGATCCTTCTCTCTAGCTGTTAATCCTGGGTTCCAGTCCTTGGGGCAAGAAGGGACTGTTTGATGTTCCCTAAATTCGTAGCAACGACATTTTGAGCAAATGAGAAATTCCTGGTGTGTGTGTGTGTATTTGGCAGAAGTCATGAAGACAGGCAGATGCTCATAAGAGAATGTGCATCTCTGTTTCATATTCCCTTTTAAAGGGTTCAGATGAAGGGCATGGAAGAGACAATTGTGCGAGTCTTATCCTAATCCACGCCCTCTCCTCTCTATACATAGTGTCTGTACAGTGATTAGCAGAGTTCTCAAACCAACAGTATTTTTTTTCTCCATTTTAAGTCCTGGGCACCCACATTTCTTTCCATGGATGTTGATGGCCGTGTCATCAGAGCTGACTCTTTTTCCAAAGTCCTCTCCTCTGGGTAAGGCCCCCTGTCTCTAACTTAAGGCTCTGTGTGAAAGAGATAGAGGCTATACCTCGGTATCTTTTAGTCCACATAGTGTTTTTCATTTAAGATATTTGTATTCCACTTGCCTTAAAACACCAGTTTGATTATTAACATGAACACACGCTTTTCCCGCTCTATTCACCTACTAGAGTCAAAGCTACTAACTTGCCATTAATCTGAAGTTGGGGTGGGACTGATGAGGTTTTCAACTGACAGATGAAAGGACACAGTTGGAAATGTTAGGTCAGCTTTGCATTATATTGTAAGCTACATTGAAATTTAAATTTGTGTTCTCAATGGGAAGTGGTTTTTTTAGAATGTGTTAATTGTCTAGATTGATTCCTTCCCTAGGTCCCAACTCTCTTGCTAACGAAATCAGGAAAGAGATGTGTACTGATTGTTTATATTGTTAATCTACGATCATTAGTTGTTAATATGTAATCATGCCTTTTCTCTTTTTGTATAGGTTGAGAATAGGGTTTCTAACAGGTCCAAAACCCTTGATAGAGCGAGTAGTTTTACACACACAAGTTTCAACAATGCACCCCAACACTTTTACACAGGTAAGGATAATTTAGGAAATAGAAATTTTGTTTCAAACCAGAATAGAAAATAGATGTTGGCAAGTAAGGTTGAGTTATAGTGGCAGGGAGGAGAAACCACTGATACTGAATCTTCAGTTCCAATACGGACTTAATTAGAAGACCAGATACCACATTTGTTTACTCTAAAAGGCACATGAGAGTTGAATTATCATGGTGTTATTTAGAGGCATAGACCAAATTCCTTGATGGTCAAGGGAATTTCTTCATCGTGTGTCCCTAGCATCTGGCCTAGGAACTCCATAAAAACTTAGTTGAAATGAACAAAATGGAACTGAGCTTGGTGAAGTAATATAACTTTAGCTTCATTGTCTTGGAATCTGTAATGAGGGCTGGGATTGCAAACTTGTTCAATGACTAATTGTTTCTCTTCCCTACACATGTACTAACCTCTCCTAAAGACACAGATTGGAATATATTTTAATTAAAATAAAGGAAAATTAATTTTTGAGAATGTACAAATTTCCTGACAAGCTTTGAGAAATGATTGGGTCCGTCTCTAGTGCAATCTTGAGAATCAGATCTTAAGGACAGACTTTTTAATGAAAAACACAAAGTGAATGGAAAAGGCTGTGTAGAATAGAGCACCTGTTTGATGTTGTGCGTTCCATAAAGTGCAGATGTCCGTGAATCTCTCTATGTTTTCCATTTTGGGGACTAGTTCATATTTTTTGTATTATCAACAAAACTTCACTGTCTGCTTATAGTATTTAGAACTTCCAAATCTAAAATGTATTTGGAGATAAAGAAATCCCAAATACATTTTACAGCTTTCCATACGTATTATATATTTTATATTTAGAGCGGCAGTGTGGTATGGTAATTAATAACATGATCTGACTTTGAATTGGACTCTGACACTTGCTGTGTGCCCTTGGGAAAGTTAACCCTTGTGCCTCAGTTTCCTCATCTGTAAACTAGAAATAATAACCTGCCTAATAAGGCTATTATGAAGATTAAATTAGTTAAAATATATTAGTGTATTAGGATAGTGCCTAGCACGTAACAAGTATTGTATACGTATTTATTTTGTTATTATTATTGTTGCCGTTGTTGCTAATTAGCATTTATTATTAATCGCTGACTATTCATAAAGCTAGGTTCAGTGTGTTATATCCTCTTAGGGAGGATTCCATGTAATCATGAGTGATTTGCTTTTACATCTGGCAGAAAACCCATTCTAGGGGCTGAGCCATGACGTGTGTTATTGGTTTATCTCTTTAGCTCCTGGTATCAGAGCTTCTACACCAGTGGGGAGAAGAGGGCTTCCTGGCTCACGTAGCTAGGTATTGAACCGTTTGTTAAAACACTTCTGAACAACACAGGAGCCCAGTGGACAGCACAGAGAGTGTTCCTTTCCTGCCCTCCCTTCCCAAGTCTCCCGCCATGGGCAAGAGGAACGGTCCATTAGAAGCCAAAAGTCTTTGTGTTTTATCAGCTCCTCACATAGACAGTCTCCTCAGGAGCAGCAGGGTTGGGGTGGAGGGTGTCTGGTTTGAAAGCAGACCCCAGCCACACTGAGATCACCTGGAATCTCTCCAGGTTAGGGTTGACTTATTTAACTGGTTTAGAGGGTATGCCCATGAGTATGCACATTCATGCACATGAGTATTTATGTAATAATAATAATCAGTCGACCCTGAGGGACACAGGACACAGGAATTGGCTCAAGTACAGATAAGTGAGGACACAGCTTCCCTGAGTAATCAGTATGTGGGTTAAAGTTATGAATGACCTCAGAAATGGAAATGTGACACTTCCTAGGCCATGCTGAAGTAAGGAAAAATGGGAAGTCCTTATTTCCAGAGCAGCGATTCATCATTTCAACAGTGTTTTCTTTGATCCTGAGGTTCTCCTATGCCCTAATGACAATGATTATTTTGGAGAACGGAACAAAAAGACGGATCCCACTACTCTGTTAGAACTGTATTTTAGGCTCCGTATTTTACTTAGAAATGCACTTTGCTTTCTCTGTTTTCGTTTTTTAATTATTCCCCAAGAAAGGAAAAAACGCAATTATAAAAAGTTTACCATGGACAAGTCAACCATGTCCTGTTCCCTTATCAAGCTTCCAACATTTTAACCAAAACAGAAAACAAATCCTTATAAATTGGACCCCAGAGGCTTTCTAGTACCTGCAGTCAGTGTTCTGAAGACATCCCTCTTCTTGTTCCCTCTTCTAGGGTTATTGATTTCTACAGGAAGCAGAGGGATGCGTTGTTGGCAGCTGCAGACAAGTGGTTAAGTGGTGAGTGGGACGCAGATACGTCCCTGTGGTGAGCAGTAGCCGCTGTATGAGAGGTGGTGAACACTGCATGATATTGCTGATAGTCCCAGTGGGAACACAGCAACAGCCCGGGCGTCTTCTGGCCAAGAAAATGTTATCCTGCAGATGCTGTCAGAAGTAACAGGCTGCAGACTCTGGCACAGCTCTGCCAACCTCTCTTTTACCTATCTCTTGCAAAGAATTTGTGGTTAAAAAAAATAGTCTAAATATCAACCAGAAATAACTTAAAGACAAAGATGTCTATATGCAAAAAGTTTTCGGGTTATTGCAAAATTTTTCCTCAAATAGAAGAAGAATTTTCAAACAAGCAATATACTCCGTTTCAAAAGACAAAATAGGCCCATCTACCACTACTGACTGCTCTGACTGGGACCACAATAGTAGGTCATGGACAGTGGGAGAGAAATGTAGAATAAAATTCAAACTCGTAAATAAGACCAGACTTATACGTCTGATGGAGACTGGTGGAACCCCCGAGTCTATGGCCCTTGGACACTTTCAAACTTGAAACAGAAATCACTTCCAGAGATCACACGATAGCCATAAAATAGACAGGCCTGTAAATGAACAATATCACCAGTAAGAAATGTGCATCTCAGAACCATCAGACGAGACCTAAAGGGCAGCATTTGCCCAAAAGCAAAGTTCAGAAGGACGATAGGGGCAGGAAAGCTGGGCGAACGGACACGGGGAACCCAGGGAGGAAGCGGGGAGAGTGCTGGCACATTCAGGGGTTTGCAACCAATGTCACAAAACAATCTGTGTATAAATTGTTGAATGGGAAACTGATCTGCTCTGTAAACTTTCACCTAAACAACAATAAAATGTTTAAAAAAGACAAAATAGGACAATCTAAAGTCAAATTCTCTCATTACACATTCTATGCCTTCTAATCATTCACCTCCTTTTTTGTCTAATATTATCTATTGCTAATTTGATTGCAGAATGGTTTAGATTTAATTTTCTACAATGGAAGAAAGTCAAATGAATTACATGGTTTTAATGACATCAAAAATGCTTTTCCTATGAATAATAGAAACCAAAAAAATCAACTCCTTATTATCATCTTGTTTATAAGATTCTACTGCTTTGAACAGTGTCGAAAAAAAAGTGTTAATCAGCAGCAAGTTTTCTTTTTAAAAAAAAGATAGTGATTAAAATTGAAATAATTATCCTTCCTTCTTGATTTCTCTATCCTAATACTTAATGAAACATAAAGCCTACAAATACATCTGGAATTCTTAAATTTTAAGTACTTCTTTTCATAATTAATTACGTTCTGATAAAAATTCAAATCCATTTGACTTCTAAACTATTACGTAGATGATAGGACTTATTGAGACACTGGAAGATTCTAGAAAAGAGTTTAAGAGTCCTCCTCTAAAGTTCAAACAGCCATATTTGTCTGAGGTGTAGTTCTAAGCAAGGAAAGGAAATAGAGACACTAGATTTCATGACAAAAATTGTAAAGACACATAAACTGCTCAGTTGCCTTCCCTCTTTTTTCCCTCTCACCCCCTAACTCACTCACTCTTTGAAATAAAAGCCAGAACATTATTTTCAGAACTTACAAAATTATGGTTTTTAAAGTGCTATCATTGTAGAAGCTTTTTCCGAAATTGCCCTAATGTCACGAAGAGATATATTTGATATCATCTAAAATGGCCCCAGAAGATGGTGATTCTCTTCTTTTGTCTGCAGATTTGGCAGAGTGGCATGTTCCTGATGGTGGGATGTTTTTATGGATTAAAATTAAGGGCATTTCTGATACCAGACCACTGATTGAAGAAAAAGCCATTAAGAATCAGGTAAAACAGAGAGAAAAAAGAAGTTCTAAAAAAATTTATTCTTGTTTTCTTTAAAGTAATTCTTTATTTGAATAAAATGGAGAAAGGTGCTTTTCATTGCCCACCACCCCAATGCATAATGTTTTAATGTCACTTTTGTTATCTCATGGTTAAATTCATAATAGATTTTTGGGGTGCAGAATTATTCAGCTGGTCTACGTTAATGGGAATACAGTCCTTATATCGTTATGACTCCTGAGTAGCTTAGTGATTAAAATCAGTCTCTGGATTTGGGTTTGAATCCCAACTCCACCCGTTATTAGGTGTGTGGTTTGGGGTAAGTTACTTACCCTCTCTGTGCCTCATCCGTACAATGGAGATAATAAGAATCTTTCTCTCATGGGGTTACCAGGATGACTAAATGAGTTAACATGTGCCAGTCAGTTAGACTAATACAGGATACACAGTAAATGCTTGAAAGGTGGTAACCATCAGTGTTTAAAATAGATTTTTTCCTGAACATGAAGGTAAAGTATTCTCACAGTAGCAAATTTGAAAAATACATAAAAGCATAAAGAAAAATTTTAAGACAGCCCATAATTTCACCATCCAGATATTGTAACTGTTTGTGGTATATTTTCTAGAAGAGCTTGTATATATTCTTCTAATAGTTTTGCTGTGCAATTATTTTACATGGTTAAAATTACATAGAAACCTTTATATCCTACTTTTGTTTTTATTTAAAATTAACCCACGAAAATTTCTTGTAAGATTTTTATTTTCTCCTTTTGTACATAGATGGTAAATCTACTTAGAATTCACTTTGGGGAACTGACTCAGCTGAAAAATCTAAACGTTTTTCTGTGTTGATACCCAGTTTACCAAACACATGCTCCCTTCTTCATTAATTAAATCCTTTATCTCGTTTTCAGCCATTTGCTGCACTAAGATCTGTTCCTAGAGTCAGTCTTTAAGCAGTGTTAGAGAAGGTTGACAATGGCCTAACGCCGCCATCGTGCATAAGAGACGAGGTGTGGAGAGGTTAGACCCAGAGGCAGACGGCCTGGACGTGAGGACTGGCCGCGCTACCTTGAGGAAGTCGTTATCCTCTAACCATCTTACTTGAGGGCAGGACTTGTGCTTTATTAATTGTTGAAATTTTAGTATCAACACATACCAGTTGCCACTGAGTCAGTTCTGACTCCCAGCGACCCTACAGGGCAGAGGAGAACTGCCCCACAGACCTTCCAAGGCTGTAGTCTTTACGAAAGCAGACTGCCACATCTTTCTCCCGCCGAGTGGCTGGTGGGTTCAAACTGGGTTAGCAGCTGAGCGCTTAACCACTGCGTCACCAGGGCTCCTTAGTAACAGCACCAAAAAAACAGCAAACACATGGCCATAGAGTCACTTTGACTCATAACAGCACATTAAAAAATAACCAAACCCATTGCCATCATGTCTATTCCAACTCATAGCGACCCTGTAGGCTAGAGTGGAACTGCCCCATAGGGTTTCCAAGGAGCGCCTGGTGGATTCAAACAGCTGACCTTTTAGTTAGCAGCTGTAGCACTTAACCACTGTGTCACCAGGGTTTCCTAACAGCGCGTAGTAGGTACTTAATATTTAACTGATTTGTTTCAGAGAAATACATTGTAACGTAATCACTTTGATACTCTCTTTGCTTTTCTACGGATGTCATTTGGTAAGTGGCTATTTGCGTGTATCTCTGAGCTAGATGCTAGGGATGTAAACTTAGTATTTTCTTATAGTTTTTTCAGTGCTCTTCATTTATTCCAGAATCCTGTTGCTTATGCCTTTGCTTTTTCTAAATAATCTCCAACCTTAAAGACCACTAACCTAGCCCAGATGGTCATCTTACAAAGAGATTACCACTTTCCTCCCTGCTCCCTGCTTCTAGTACATCCCCAAACTTTTCTTCTATATGAGGGAAAATGATGGCTTTCATTTCATTGTTAATCAGGACAAAGAAACACATCCATCTTCTGCTTTGAAATCTTATCCCCAGAATGTTCCAAATCATTTCACTCCCAACTCACCCTGTTTTGACCGACAGTGTCCAGATTGTAACAACAAGTAGTTACTTAATGCTTTTGTAGATCATGATTATACAAGTTAACACTAACTACCTTAAAAGGTAAAGCCCCAAATCTCAAAGGCTTAACACAATAAAAGTTTATTTCTGATTCATATAAAATTCAAAGATGTGATCTGCAGGCAACTCTGCTCCAGGCAGTGATTCATCTGGTTGCCCTTCAGTCTTCAACACATGTATCCCAAGGTCTGCAAAACAGAAGGAGCATGGTGGGTCACACGGGGAAGGTTTTTATGGCCAGGCCTAGACGTAGCATATATGACCTCTGCTCACATCTGCTGGCTCGGGTATGTCACAGGGCCACACCTGACTAGGGGGAGATGGAAGAACAGGGTATATTTGCATGCCAGGAAGAAGAGGAAGTCATGCTGGCAACCAGCCAGCTGTCTCTGCCACAGTCATCACCAGGAGTAACAGTTGTTCCCACAACTCCATCTTGACACGCTGCCCTGCCACACTCACTTAACGTTTTCAGTCCTTCCCACTATTTCCATAATTTTTACCTTCTTCTAGTTCTTTGAATGCACCAATTTTCTTCCCATCTCAGGGCTTTTACCTGCTGTATTTATTCCCTAAAATTCTCTTCTCCCTCTTCCGGCCAAGCCTATACCTGCTTATCCTTCAGGTCCCAGCTTACAAGTCACTTCCAAACTTGGTAACTTAAAAACATTGTCTCATTGTTTAAATAGATATCACTTTTCTAGTGAGGTGAAACATTTATTCATGTTTATTACCATTTGTATTTCTCTTGTAAGCTGTCGTTTACCCGTTAATGCTGGAATTTCAGTGTTTTTTTCTTACCAGTTTCTGTGCATTTTTTATAAATGGAGAAGAGGTAGCATTTGCCATATTTGTTGTAAATATTTTTCTGATAAACTTTTCGGTACTTTTAATTTTCTTTATTGTATGATATACAGAATTTTTATAGAAACTGATTTTTCTGTTGTGGTTTCTTCAACTGTGTTTTAAACTTATAAAGTCCTTCCCCACTCCAAGATCAGGTTTATCTATGTTTTCTTTGAGTTTTTCTTTAGTGGTAAACCACTTATTTTCCATAAACTCTCTTAGGTATTAATGGTACCTGGATATGCTTTCTTCATTGATCGCTCAGCTCTGACTCCTTACTTTAGAGCGTCCTTCTCTTTGGCTTCTCCAGAGCAGATGGATGTGGTAAGTACAGGATTCGCTTCAGGTGACACCTGGTATCAATTCTGTGTTTTGGTGCATATGTTCATTTTGTGAGTTCAACATTATCAATGTCTTCTTGGTTTTCTAAAAAGCAGATATTAGTTGAAAAGTCATGAGCTACCATGAAAAGACACAGTTTACTTTGTTGCTAGACTTTTAGAGACAAATGATGAGAGCAAGTTGGAGCTAAAGTCTGCTGTCTTCATGGATAATTTCTCAGAAGCTACACTGTTAGAGATGACCGACATGTTCTGGAGAAAGCTCTCCTTCCTTCCTCATGGAATTAGCGTGGACCAAAAGTACAAATTCTCAGTCGTCATCAGTCCTTTCTCTGAAGAAAATAATATCAGCTAGGGTTAAATAGAATAATATCGTTAAGTTAATCACAAAGTCAGGAGTCCCTGGGTAGTGACGATGGTCAGTGTGCTCAGCTGCTGACCAAAGGGTTGGAGGTTCGAGTCCCCGCATGGCATCTCAGAAGGAAGACCTGGTGATCTACTTGTGAAAAACTGAGCCGTTGAAACCCTGTGGAGCACAGTTCTGTCACACACACAGGGGCCGCCGTCAGAGTCAATTCAATGTGAACTGGTAATCACAAAGTCCAGCTTTCACCGAAATAACAAGAAGCAAACAAACAAGATCCTAAGAACTGTGTCTGGGAATCCGAGCAGAAGAGCCCTAAGTTGAACAGTGCCATTAACCTTGAGAAGAGTTTGCGCTCATCCCTGGAGATGATCCTTTCTGATATGGGCTTTTTTCACTCACTTCCGTGTGTCATTCAGAACACTTTTCACAAGCTCACTCAGGTTTTATGTATCAATAGAGATGGACAGTTGAAACTATATAAAGTGCATTAGCAGGAGAAAGATTCTATAAAATAATAAGATTCTGTCAGAATTGTATAAGATTCTCTGAAAATATTTAGTGTTGTGGAGGAAAAAAAAAAAAGATGATCTTGAGGGCCCAACAACAACAAACCCTGGAAATCTATATGCTTATTTCTACGTATGTGAGTGGATATGAAGACACCCTACTCAGACAGAGATGACATTAACCTTGACTTTTCATTACTTTATCTCGACCTAAGAAGGATACTCTTTGTTTACATTTCAGATATTACGGCAGAGTAGCATCCTAATTTCATCAATTCTTATCTCTTTTCTATTTTAGGCTTTCCAGAGATTAGCCCAGCTTATAAAAGAATCTTTATGAAGAAATCAAACTGATCAATACTACTCGGTGGATTTTTCAGATAAAATATTTCTGTGTTTTGGCCAGAAGAAATGATGAGTGGTGTTAGACCTACAGGTTAGATGTAATCACATATGTTGTATCTATAATTTAATTATATAATTTTTGAAGTGCCTTTAATTCATCAGATTGCCAAAATATATTTATAATCCATTTCTCTTTTGATAAATTTTCAACCTGTAAAAATTATTCTTATCTTGGATTTTACTGTAAAGGACTCTGTAGGTGCTTTATGGTTCCCCATAAATTTTCTTTGAATCTAACATTTTACAATGATATTCTGAAATTTTAAGGAATAAGTTTAAAATGGCACATAATGTATTCTTTTTCTATTTGTAGGAAATATTAATGAGAGCTTGTGGTAAAATTGTTAGAATTTGACCATTATAAATGACTTTTGGTAAGGGTACAACAGACATTACGTTATGCCACACAAATCCTTTTAGAATAAAATTCTGAAATTAAACATACCTCAAGGAGTCAGACCAATCTATTCTAAGTAAGAAGGGGAGATCATGGACTTAGAAAAATGTACTACATCGTATTTCGATAATACTACACAATTTATAGAAACACATGCTTATCCGTTACATAATTTAAATCTGCTATAGCCCTGTGAGACACTTAGGATGTGCTTTTTTAATGATTTTCTTTCCTACCTTTAAGAACTTTATTTTTCCATCTGACTACTAAAGTCATACATGCTCATTTTTAATTTTTCAGATAATCCCAGAAGCCATAAAGAGTAAAGTAAATAAAGACCACTGACTCTCTCACTCCCCGGTAATAACCACCATCGGCATTTTATTACCCATCTTTTGAGATATTCTCCTGTGTCTGTGCGTGTAATATACTCCAGAGCGGGAACTCTTTAGAACCACCACCACCAGTGCTTGCCGTCGAGTTGATTCCAGCTCATGGTAACCCCACATGTGTCAGAGTAGAACTGTGCTCCGTAGGGTTTTCAATAGCTGATATTTGAGAAGTAGATCACCAGGCGTTTCTTCAGAGGTACCGCTAGGTAAACTGGAACCTCCAATCTTTTGGTTAGCAGCTGAGGGCTTTAACCGTGTGCTCCTAGTTGTCTATTGCTGTGTAACAAATACCACAGCACCCATTTATTAGCTCCCAGTTCTGTGGGTCGGAAGTCTGCCACGGCACGGCTGGGTTCTCTGGCTTCTCACGGGTAGAAGTCAAGGCGTTGTCCAGCTTGAATTCTCATCCGGAGCTCTGGGGAGAGATCCTCTTCCACATCCACCCTTACTGTTGGTAGAACCCCGTTCCCTGCAGCTGTGTGGCTGAGGTTCCCGTCTTCTCACTGGCACTTGGCTGGGGTGGCTCTCAAGTCCTTTCTACCTGACCCCTTCCATCTTCAGGCCAGCAGCATGCCTCAGATCTCTGCTCCTGCTTATGCCACAGCCAGAAAAAGTTCTGCTCTTAAAGGGCTCCTGTGATTAGGTCAGACCCATTCAGATAATTTCCATATTTACTAACCAGGTGATTAGTAACTGTAACCTCATCTGAAAAGTCACTTTTACCACATAAAGGAACATAATCACAGGAGTCGTTATAGTTGTTCATTGCCACTGAGTCAATTCTGACTCGTGGCTACCCCACGTGTACAGAGTAGAACTGCTTCATAGGGTTTTCAAGGCTGTGAGCTTTCTGAAGCAGATCATCAGGCCTGTCTTCTGAGATGCCGCTGGGTGGCTTTGAACCACCAGCCTTTCGGCTAATAGTCAAGCACTTAGCCATCTGTGCCACCCAGGGACGCCCATCATATTCATTGTCTCAGTGATTATGGCAAGCAGGGATGATTACCCAATAAGCAAGGTAAGGACGTGCTTAGGGCATCAACACAACGGGCACCAGTTGTCCAAAGGAAAGGCCCGCAGATGCCAAGCAGACAAGACACAAGGAAAAGTGAGCGCAGCATTGGAAGGGAACTGGCAGGCCACTAAATGAAACTCATACCAGCTCCAGTTCAAGAGAATGTGCCAGCTGGAAATAAAGTTCATGCAGGGTCACAAGTGCGCCCACGTGCAAGGCTGTTTAAGCTATGAGGCCCTACCACTTCAACACCTTCACTTACATCTGTCTCCTACAGTCCCCTCCCGTGTCACTGAAACTCCTTATCTTGGCAGGTCTCTTGGGAGTATACTGATTCTTTCTAATAAACACGAGGTGGTGTGGGCTGTCGACTCTAACTCTTGCTACATTCACCCAATATGCGATTGGATCCAGCATGAGTGGTTACCGGGCAAGGACAAATTAGATTAATAGTAACAGGTCTCTAATCCATTTTGGGAGAACCATGTTGTACATATTCATGTCTGCTGATCCAGCAACTCCAGCTAGGAGGGCCAGCAATGCTCGTTGCTATGATACAAACACGAGGGTATGCTCTTACACACGTCTTGGCAAACAACCAATGGGAACTCCAGTCTCATGGGATTCAAATAAGTCAACCATTGCATGAATTCAATCAAGTTACTTTTCAAACTGTATAGCATTTATGTACAGAGTTATGTCCTAAGTTTTTTAAACAATAATATTTAAAACTTTAAAATATGTTTGGCATACACATGGACACAATCTAACATATACTTAATGTAATACTAACACGGGTAATAGTATAGTAACATAGCAAATGTTCAAAAAATACTGGAAGTGTTAATATTTATCTAACACAAAAAGTTTTAATTTATGTACCAAGTGAGTTTTGTTTTTATTGTCTGTTGTGTGGGACACAATGCTTGATATTACTCTATATGTGCTAATAAACAAGGTAGTAGGTACATTAAGAAGACACAAAATTCAGTATTTATCATGCAAAATATGTTTCTGTTTTGCAAAAATGAGTGTGTTTCTAAATTCATCTTCCAAGAAAGCAACAAAAGGCGTTTATCAGAACATTGTATTTACATTTTATCAGAATAAGGAAATCGAACAATTCCTCGAGGAAATAAATTAAATGAGTATTTAGATAATAAAAATTATTTAAATGTATTTTATTTTCCATTTCCCTTCAGACTGACTTTCTTTTCAGAAATTGTTATTGTTATGACACACACATACACACACACACACACATGTGTGTGTGTGTGTGTGTATGTGGTGGTGGTGGTAGTGTTGATAGGTGCCTTTGAGTCAGTTCCAACTCATAGTGGCCCTATGTACAACAGAATGAAACACTGGCCGGTCCTGCACCATCCTCATAATCATTGTTGTGCTTGAGCCCATTGTTGCAGCCACTGTGTCAGTCCATCTCGTTGAGGGTCTTCCTCTTTTTATCTGACCCTCTACTATACCAGACATGATGTCCTTCTCCAGGGACTGGTCCCTCCTGAAAACATGTCCAAAGTACGTGAGTGAAGTCTCGCCATCCTTGTTTCTAAGGAGCATTTAGGCTGTACTTCTTCCAAGACAGATTTGTGCATTCTTCTGGCAGTCCATGGTATATTCACTATTCTTTGCCAACACCATAATACAAAGGCATCAATTCTTCGTTGGTCTTCCTTACTCATTGTCCAGTGTTTGCATGTATATGAGGCAATTGAAAATACCATGGCTTGGGTCAGGCGCACCTTAGTCCTCAAAGTGACATCTTTGCTTTTTAACACTTTAAAGAGGTCTTTTGCAACAGATTGCCCAATGCAATGTGTCGTTTGATTTCTTCACTGCTGCTTCCATGGGCATTGATTGTGGATCCAAGTAAAATGAAATCCTTGGCATCTTCAATATTTTCTGTTTATCATGATTTTGCTTATTGGTCCAGTTGTGAGTAAGCAGAGGGGGGGCACCACAGATTATCAGTGTTTAGGGCCCTCACATGCCTTAATACGGCCCTGATGGCAAGAAATCTTGGGGCCCATCTTAGAATTTGGCCTACCGCGTAGCCTTACATATCAATAACTACAAATCTACACATCATTTAATGGCTGATGAGTCTTCAATTGAATGATGGACTGGAATTCATGTAACCAATGTCCTTTGGATCGATATTATTGTTTCAGATTTTTCACTGTTAAAAACATTCAACATTTCAGGGAAAAGCCTGGTAAAGACACCTTTGTACAATTTTGGATCGTTCCCAAAGGTTGACTTCCCAGAAGTGGAATTGCTAAAACAAAGGGTATGCAGACTTTAAAACTTTGATGCATATTTTCAAACTTCCTCCTTCAAAGCAATTCACACTGACTTTACCACTGCCTGTTTTCCCATTGTCTTTTCTTTTAAAAGGTAAGTAGCGTTTACTAAGGATGTAAATGAGCTCAGATTACATACAGCACTTGCCCGAAGTAGCTGAGTGGTCAGTGGCAGCAGCATCTAACAGGCCCTGTGACGCCTGGCTCACCGCGGGGCATTGGGCGGCCACCACTTCCACCCCTTCTCAGACAGAATTGCTGACCCCGGTCTCTTAGTGGGTAGTTGCCTCCTTCTTTCATTCCAACAACCAAAGCCAGAACCTGCCCGCAGGTGTGATACGTTTAGAAACACCACAGTCATTTCAGCAGGGAGTTTGGTTCAAGTTGAAGCCAGTCAGCAAACTAACCATAGCAGTTCTTGAGAGGACTGTAAGCTTCCCTAAATTTAAAATTCAAAATAAGCTCTGTCTTCGTTATCTCATACTGTTATAACAGAAATACCACAGGTGGATGGTCTCATCAAACAGAAGTGTATTCTCTCACTAGTAGGCTAGAAGTCGGAATTCAGGGCGCCAGCTCCAGGGGAAGGCTTTCTCTCTCCATGGGCTCTGTAGGAAAGCCCATGTCATCACTCTTCCCTTGGTCTAGGAGCTTCTCTGCACAGGAAGCCCAGGTCCAAAGGATGAGCTCTGCTCCCAGCACTGATTTCTTGGTGGTATGAGACCCCCTTGTCTCCCTGCTCGCTTCTATCTTTTATATCTCAAAAGAGATTGGTTTAAGACATAATCTAATCTTGTAGATTGAGTCTTGCCTCATTAACCTAACTACCACTAATCCCATCTCATTAACATAATAGAGATAGGACTTATAACACATAGGAAAATCACATCAGATGACAAAATGGTGGACAATCACACAATACTGGGAGTCATGGCCTAGCCAAATTGACAGATATTTTGGGGGCACACAGTTCAATCCATGACACCCTCTTCACAAAACAATTTCCTCTGAGTGAAATGATTTGAATTTCTCTTTTAATTTCAAAGCAGAAAAAAAAGTAATAAGCGTGTTTCTTCGCAAAAAGGATTTCTTATAAGAAAGTATAAGGAAACCAGGGAAGGTAATTTAGGAAGTATTGACAGTCTCCCTTTCTCAACTACATACAGTTCAGTATGAAATGGATTCTCTTTAACTACTTTCATTTATTTATGTTGAACGCTTTCCCAGCTGCATTCCTTTAAACAGTGACACATCTCATTATTCAGGCAATGTTGATTTAATAGTTGACAAGGAAAAAGTATTTTGATACAGAACACTGTTAACCTAATCTGAACACATCTGATTCCCTAATTACTGATCGTTTTGTTAAATACCCGAAACCTATAGGTTATAATCCAGCAATCACACTAGTACTTGAAGTTAAATTAACAGAAGAGTTGAGAAGAAGAAAGAGGATTAATCAAAAGAAAAAGAACTCTTATTTAATTAGCAAATATGCTTGTTTTGTTTAACCAAGACCATAAATATTACAGTGCAGCTAAAGCAGGAAATGAACAAGGAATCTTGGGTTTCTAAATCTCCAAAAGAGCCAGCTGTGAAGTTCTCTGGGTGTTCTAGGCTGGAGATGCTGAAAGAGAGAAAGGGCTTCCCAAGTGTAATGAGGGCACCTTTCCTCGTGTCCTGAAAAGGGCCCCCCACCCCTCTCCTGTAAGCAGAAAATGGATTTGGCCAAGTGAGGCCCAGATTCTGGACCAGATTGGGCTTCAGGTGGAGGGTAGGGGGGCTGAAGTCAGTGATAGGGACGTCAAGAAATAGTAAAGAAGCATAATTTCCAGGTATGCATTCTTTAGAATTCTGAATTGACACCGGCTTTGTAAATTCCCAGTGTTGTGGTTTAATACTCTATAGCAACCCTGTCCAACAGAAATATAATGCAAAGCACATACATAATTTTACATTTTCTAACAGCCACGTTCATAAGTAAAAAGAAACAGGCAACATTAATTTTAATAGTGTATTTTATTTAGCCCATATATCTAAAAGATTACCATTTCAACATGTAGTCAATATAAAAATTATTAATGAGATACTTTACTTTTTTGTGCTGAGCTTTGAAATCTGGTGTGTATTTTATACTTACCCAAAACCCAAACCAAACCCACTGCCATAAAGTTGATTCCGACCCATAGTGACTCTACAAGACAGAGTAGAACTGCCCCATAGGGTTTCCGAGGCTGCAAATCTTTACAGAAGCAGACTGCCACATCTTTCTCCCACGGAGCGGCTGGTGGGTTCAAACCACCGATCTTTCCATTGGCAGCCATGTGCTTTAACCACTGAGCCACCACGGCCCCTTTTTATACTTACAGCATGTCTTAATTCAGATTATCCAGGTTTCAAGTTCTCAGTAGCCACACGGGGATAGAACTCAAGGGCCAATGAAGCTACCATATTCAACAGCGCAGGTCTCTTTACACATATTAAGAAGTCATCACCTCAGAAAGTATTCAGAGAAAAGTCCCTTCACGTTGCCTACAAAGCATGATTAAACGCCACTTTCTGAAAGAAAAGCGTTCACTACCTCAATCTGAAACATTAAGCTTGGCTGTGTTCTGCAAAATGCAGTTTAGTGAAGTGAAAACTGGCAGTTCTGAGAGAGCGTAAGATGTGACTAGCAATGCACACACTGTGTGTTGGCACACGGGCACACTGTGGTAGAAAGCAGATCTCCTGGTCTGAAATAAGGTTCTGATTTTATACATTAAGGGTACAGAGCTCCACTGTTTTGAAACCAAAATGAGGCCTGCCTCTTTTCTCTAGGTTGCCGAGGTGGACACTTCTGGACACCAAGAGCAGAGACAGGCCCAGAGAGTTTTCCTGTCCCTTTATTCTGCCTGCTGCATGAAGGTAGAGAGCTCCATGCTCCTGGCCCAGCAGGACCCCTGAGCTGGGGGCTTGGGTGGTCTAGGGGCAAGGACAGAGTTCTGCCTGCAACCCACATCCAAATGTCATGGCAACAGATTCTAAGGGAAAAATGTTCTGACCGCTTTCATCATATTCCCTGGGGGAAAAAGTAGTCCCAAAACGACCTTCAGCTGCAATTTCCATTCTAACCACATCTGAGCCAGGGTTCAATGGCAATATCCAATAACAGGGGTCTCACCTCGTTTGAAAGGTCCTTGAGTGGTGCAAATGTTTGCGCTTGGCTGCTAACCTAAAGGTTGGCAGTTCAAATCCACCAGTGGTGCCACAGAAGAAAGGCCTGGCAACATGCTTCTGTTAGGATTACAGCCAAGAAAACCCCATGGAGCAGCTCTACTGTGTAATTCATGGGGTCACCATGGATTGGAATCGGCTCGATGTCAACAGGTTTGGTTTTGGTTACTTCATCCGAGGCACCAAGAGGCACAGCTCTCTCTGCCTTCTCTCTCCTCCAAAAGGAATATTATACATAAACAATTTCTAGACAAAGAGGGAAGTTCTTAAAGCAATTTTGTGAATCTTACATGTCACATTTTCTTAATTCTATCTTCTTCCCAAAAAGGGGGAATATATCATCGTACGATATGGAAATGACAGAAGGTATTCCCAGGCTTACCATAACAAACCCCTTGACTATTCCTATCAGTTGGACTCAGGGAAGTAAGATATACATTAGTGCATAAAATATCCTCTTATTTGATCTGTACTCAAAGAGAAAAGGAACATTTAAGTAAAGAAAGGCAAAAACAATAAAACATGAACACCTAGCCAAATAAGAAGAATACAGAATTGCCAGGAAAAAACATATTTTCACCCCAAGGGTCTGGAGACCTCTATTTCTAAAACTCAGGTGGGTCATTAAACTTATGCAATATTCTTGCCATGTTGTTGGTTTTGTTTTAATTTCACTCTGTGGATTCCCTCTCTTGCATTCGCTTTTCAAAATGCTTCCATTTTAACGTGGTGTAAATTGAGGGGTCCAATAACTGAGGTGGATTGCAGTTTACTTCGGGTCAGGAAAAATATCCCCAACCCTCATGACATTGCACCCAAACACTGTGCGCTCCTGTGACACATCTTTTTTCAGAGTCTCGGTGCCTTTTGATGCCGTAGTTATTACCAGAGCAATGACAGTAACTTCAAGTGGTTTACCTACATTAATGCATATAAACTGGTGAGGGTGGATTTCTGGCATGTATGTGTGTTTGTGTGTGTGTGTGTGTGGTTATTTATATTAATTTACAACTCCAGTTATTTGGTAATGGGCAGCTTGTTGACTACCGGGCCCACGGGGGCAGCAAGAGTTTGATGGGTTTGAGCATAAAATTGCCACACTGCAGCATTACTTATGGGCTTCCGTAGTGATAAAGAGTTAACCTAACCACAGTGGCCACAACCACAAAAGGCCAACTTCTGTCAGAATCAGAACAGCTTAAAATAAAGGGAAACTACATCAAAGGAGCAGGACAGAGGGCTCTAACCGGTTCAATGGACAGTTATCGTGCGTGCCAAAACTAAATAAAAATTTACCCCTGGAAGCAAGTGAAAGGTCTACCCAATATCATACGTAGCCCACGTAACAGATAAAAGACAACCATCCCATGACAGACTCGGGGCCCCTGAGCCAAGAGATGAAATTGTTAGAAAAGAAAAACAAGAAGAGGTCACCCAATCATGATCTTAGTTCTTTGTCTTCAACCAACCATAGTCTGTAAGTAATTTACTTATAATGAATCAGTACCTGTCAAAATTGCATAAAAAGCACTGATAGATTGTACTTCTTTGGATTTTGGTCTGTTTACAGCCTGAGTGCCTGCAGCCAATTTCCCATTTTGTTTTCTGATATGTCATGATAACAATCTCTTTGTTGCAGAAGGCTTTGGTGAAAGTTGTTTCTCTACAACAAGCCTCTCCAGAGTTCCCTGGTGGTGCAAACGGTTAACGCACTCAGCCGCTAACTAAAAGGTTGGTGGTTCAAGTCCACCCAGAGGCACCTCAGAAAAGAGGCCTAGGGATCTACTTCTGAAAAATCAGCCACTGAAAACCCGTAGGGCACAGTTCTCCCCTGACACACATGGGGTCGCCATGAGTCAGAACTGACGGCAACTGGTACGGGTATAGTCCCTCCATTCTAAAGGAAGGAGTAAGTTTTTCCTAAGTACAGCGTTGTTGTGTGCTGTTGATTCCGATTCATAGCAACCCTATAGGCAGAGGAGAACTGCCCCATAGGATTTCCAAGGAGCAGCTGGTAGATTCCAACTCCTCACCTTTTGGTTAGCAGCCTGAGCTCTTAATCACTTCACCACCAGGGCTCCCAGTACAGGGTAGTTCTACATTATTCCGGTGGCTTTATAATGTGTCAAAGGTCCCTGGATGACGCAAATGGTTTGCGTTCAACTGCTAACCTAAAGGTTGACTGTTTGAACCCAGCCAAAAGTACCATAAAAGAAAGTCCTGGCGATGTGTTTCCATTAAGATTACAGCCCGCACTCCCGCCTCACACCCCCCAAAAAAAGACCCTATGGAACAGTTCTGCTCTGTAACACATGGGGTCGCCATGAGTTGGAACTGACTTGATGGCAATTTTTTTTTTTTTTTTTTGGTAACGTGTCAACTTGGCTTGGCTGAACCATGTTTCCCATGATTCCCTTCCCTGTAGATTTCTGGTTAGGATGAGCCACAGAGAACATCTTGCAGGAGATACGAAGCTGAAGGGGAAGCGGCAGCCACGTGTTTTTACGCTGGGAAGCCCCGCGCAGGCGCACTGCGCACCTCTGTGGCTCTTGCACCTCATCACTCATTGCTGGCTCCTCTCGTTGGCGTGGGGCGGTAGCTGCTCCACCTTCGCCTGGATTCTCCTTCCATTTCTTCCACTCCTGCGCCAGCTATGTGTTTAGCTCTGTGATAACAGGCCAACTTCCCCTGCAGGATGCCACATCATCAAAGCTGTCAAGTGTTGAGGGATTCACAGAAGTTTCAGTCTGTGGTCCTGGCTTCTAGCTCGTGCTCAGAGGATTCTGTCTGACCTCCCTCTCGCCCACTTTCCATCCATCTTCCTCTCCCAACTGCCTGCCCTGCGGACTTCAAGCCCCAACATCAGACTCACAGACGACTGCCTCATCAAGACTGTCAGACTAGTCCTAATGATCTGCTTCTCTGTCCAGATTTTGACGGATACGATTATGCTCTTCCAATTGTATGCGATTCTCAGAGCCTGTAGGGACTGAACAGTCCTGGAAGATTTTGTATGCTCAAATGCTTAGCACTTTCTGTTAAATAAAGATCTCTTCTCTTCTACTGTGCCTTCATACATTAATTGAATGACACTTCATTTTAATTCTCTTCCTCATTTTACACACCTGTCCATCTGTCTTTGCCATGGTTCCTAGGTTTCTCGAATTTTGGGTGGTCAAAGTACATTTTAATACATTTTCACTGAAATGAACAAATAATATAAAAACTATATTTTTAGAGCATATTCTAATCATCTTTGCTCTATAACACACTTTTCTCTGTCTAAAGTTTATGGCTGGTAATTTATATGTGAACCAAAACATAAGCTGTAGGGTTCATACCACTTTGGGTGACAATATGCAACATATCACATAAGTGTACACTCATGGTACACCTTCCTGTAAACACCTTTCGGATTATTGACCCATTTTGACAATTATCATAGACTCCGAACTTTTCTATGATCTCAGTTTTTCCGACTGACTTTGTGTCATTTTTAACGCTCCTCTCTAAAGCACAACTTGGCCACTGGCACCCCCTTAATAGTGCACATGCTGTCCTTCTAAGTCTGTTCCAGACACCTCGGAAAGCACCCTGAAAAGCTGGTGACCACAGAGATTCCCTTCTGTCCAGAATAAAATCAGCCGCTCACCAAGAATCCTTGGTTCCCTGTAATGGAGAAGAAATCAGCATGTGTACTTCTAGCCCCAGATCAAAATCTGGGCTTCAAAGTACACACGGATTACGCCCTCTGCCTCTGCTTTATAACAGGGTGATGTGAAGGCTGCTTGGAACACTTAGGGAATAGCAGGATGTCATTTAAAATCATATTAATGATGACTTTGCCAACTTAACACTATTTACTGAGTCTTCTAACCTAATCCTGGTAGGAAAATTGATCGACTCTGTTTCCTTCCTTGTTGGAACCACAAGCTCCTCTCTCTCTATTTTCCGTTACATCCAACTTCCCCCACCACCATGGACATGTGTCGTAGATATCAATAGTGCTCTCCAGCACGCAGCTGCCCTCCTCTCCTAGTGACATAGATGGCTGTACTTCTCTGCCCACCGGCTGTTGTAGAAGGCCATGTAACTCATTTTGGCCAGTAACATGTATGCCAAAAGTGGCTTGTGTCTCTTCCTGGCTGAGGCAACAAAAACCTAACGTATGGTTCTCCAGTATCCCGCCTTCCCTTCCTGTTGGTCCAGGAGCCCACCTATTCCAGAACTGCAGCTTCAAGATGGTGCCAGAGAAGCCACCAATCTGCAGTGAGACCATACTGTGAGGAAAAAATAAATCTCCCTTATGTGGAGCCACAGAAGCATTGAGGTTAACTTGTAACCACAGCATAACATAGCCCATCATAACTAATGCAAGGTACCCTACCACGAATTACATGTTTAATTCACTGTACCATCTAAAGCTTTAAAAATCTCAATTTCTTTTCAAGGCAAAATGAACTCTTTATCAGTCGAGGTCATGATAGAAAATAGATGGCATACTCAAATTGGGAAATTTGAGGAGAATTTAATAAAAGACAATTACTAAGGGGCAGAGGAGCTCTGGTGGCGCAGTGGGTTAAGTGTTCAGCTGCTAACCGAAAGGTCAGCTCTTCGAACCTACCAGCCCCTGTGCTGGAGAAAGATGTGGCAGTCTACTTCCGTAAAGAGTTACAGCCTTGGAAGCCCTGTGGGGGCCTATATGGTCACTATGAGTAGGAATCGACTCTACGGCAGTGGTTTTGGTTTTTTGGTTACTGAAGTAGAGCTTTTGTGTTGTGTTGTATTTTAAGGTGTGAGCAGAGAATAGGTAAACCACAGGGGTTAGTCCAAACACAGGGGTTGGTAAGAACACAGCACCGTTACCATCTCTAGGGCTGCACAAGCAAAGGGGAAGGAGGAATTAGTAGAACCCAGAGAGAAAGGGCTATACAGAGACAAAGGTCTATATCAAGAGGGACATCCAACAGATGTGTGACCATCAATAAAAGGACAAAGTCTAGAAGGAAGCCGAGGCAACAGATACCCCAATTCACTCCCCGCATTTGCCTCCACACTCCGGCTAGTGCTCTCTATTGGCCAAACCCAACCAAAAGCTGGAGGGCAAGGAGGCTCACTGATAGGGTCCATATAGATTAGCCTCCAGGGACTCAGAGCTGAGTGGAAAGAAGTGGAGGGTGGCGCTATATGAGTAATTAACAGAAGGTCATAACCTAGTGTGGGGGTCTAGGGCAGGGCTCTGTCACAAAGTGGAATTTAAGCTGAGTCCTATAGAATGAGTGAGAATTAGGCAGGTGAAGGGAGTAGGGCTAGGTGGGTGCTGGAAGAGAGGTTGGTGTGACTGGACATTTAGACTGTTTAATTCTCTCACTAAGATATGCTGGGATGAAGGTCCTTAAATGATTCCCCTAAGAGAAATTCCTAGAACTGAAATTGCTGGGTCAAAATGTACGCAGGTTCTCCCTACCTTCCTCTTTCCCTTCTTTCTTCTTCCCTTTTCCTTTTTTAAAAAATGTTTTGCTGTGAATTAAGTCCAAGAACGATGGTAGTTCAGGTGTCCCAAGAATCCCAGGTCACCGACTATTAGGTTGCTTCCATTCTGAGACGGTTCGGATGGGGTCTAGGGGCAAACCGTTGCCAGCCAAGGTGGGCAGTCACTTGCAGTGCCACAAGTGTGGAGATCCTCCAAAGAGCTAATGTTCAAATCAGGTTCCCGTACTTCTGAAGTGTAGCGAGAAATGTTTTCATTTTCTCGTTGCCTTCCTTAAATGTAAAATCATTAAGAGCTCCATTAGGTTCTAACTTGATTGCTTTCTCAATGGCGCTAATGAATATGTTCTTGCGGTATCTGGCCATCTAGCTATCTAAACGCTGTTTCTGAAATGAGGATCATGTATCAGGTTAGTACTTCAATTTTCCATTTGAGTTCTAAATTCCAAGTTGAAAAATACATGAAGCAGCTAACAAAAAGTACAATGAAATAAAATGGGAATAGAAAAATATTGTGAAAGTAGGGACAAGGAAAGGAAATTGGGCGAGTCAAGCTGAAAAGGGAAAACAAAATGAGTTACGTACCCAAATTATATGAGAGGAGGAATTATGTAATACTTGTTATTTCACCTTACATTCGTTAAGTAGGTTCTTTATATCCCATTTTTATTGAAAGGTGATTTTGCTTCTCTCTTTATGCATGAATTGTCCTTCCCTTTATTCAGATCTCACCTTAAACATCAGGTCAGGAGCACGGTCTTTCCCGGTCACCCCCATTAAAGTAGAAGGCTCCCTCCCCAGACTTCTAACTAGGCTCCCAGCTTCTACCCCTGCTCAGCCACTCTCAGTCCACTCTGGTGCATTGGCCAGGCTGCAGTCAGAGTGCTCTGTTGAGATCCACATCAGTGCATGCTACTTTTCTGCTTAAAACCGTCCAGTGGCTTCCCATTTCCCTCGAAATAATAGTTCAATCCTGCATGGCCTGCAAAGCCCATCTGGTCAACCCTATCTCTCTGACTTCGTCTTTTACCATTTTATTTAATCACTTTCCTTTAGTCACTCTGGAGCCCTGGTGGTGCAGAGTTTAAGAGCTCAACTGCTAGCGAAAAGGTCAACAGTTGGAATTCACCAGCCACTCCTTGGAAACCCTATGGGGCAATTCTACTCTGTTGTGTAGGGTCGCTATGAGTCGAAATGCACTCAACGGCAACAGGTTTGAGTTTTTTTTTGGAACAACAACATGTTTATTTAAAAAAAGAAAAAAAAGCCCGGTAATGGTAATGCATATGAAAACGTTAACAGACAATATTCTCTGGGTGATAAGATTAAAGGTGAGGGTGTTTTTCTTCCCCTTATATCTTTTTGCTTCCTCCGATCCTGATGCCACATTCTTCTTCATGTAGTCCAGCTTCTCGGGTTATTTGCTCAGCATACAAGCTGAATAAGTATGGTGAAAGGACACAACCCTGACACACACATTTTCTAACTTGAAACCACACAGTATCCTCTTATTCCGTTCAAACAGCTGCCTCTTGGTCAAAGTATAGATTCCTCGTGAGCACAATTAAGTGTTCTGGAATTCCCATTTTTCACAATGTTATCCACAATTTGTTATGATCCACACAGTCGAATGCCTTTGCATAGTCAGTAAAACACAAGTAAACATCTTTTTGGTATTCTCTGTTTCAGCCAGGATCCATCTGACATCAGCAATGATATCCCTTGTTCCACGTCCTCTTCTGAATCCAGCTTGAATTTCTGGCAGTTCCCTGTCGATGTACTGCTGCAACCGCTTTTGAATGATCTTCAGCAAAATTTTACTTGCATGTGATATTGATTATACTGTTCAATAATTTCCACATTCTATTAGATCACTTTTCTTTGGGATGAGTACAAACATGGATCCCTTCCAGTCGGCTGGCCACGTAGCTGTCTTCCAAATTTCCTGGCATAGACGAGTGAGTGCTTCTAGCACTGCATCCATTTGTTGAAACATCTCAGTTGGTATTCCGTCGGTTCCTGGAGACAGTGCCTTCATTGTAGCTAGGACCTCTTCCTTCAGTAACACCGGCTCTTGATCATATGCTACCTCCTGAAATGGTTGAACGTTGACCAATTCTTTTTGGTACAGTGACTCTGTGTATTCCTTCCATCTTCTTTTGATGCTTCCTGTATCATTTAATATTTTCTCCATAGAATCCTTCATTATTGCAACTTGAGGCTTGAATGTTTTCTTCAGTTCTTTCAGCTTGAGAAATGCCGAGCCTATTCTTCCCCTTTGATTTTCTATCTCCAGGTCTTTGCACATACTTTACTTTGTCTTCTCAAGCTGCCCTTTGAAATCTTCTGTTCAGCTCTTTTACTTCATCATTTCTTCCTTTCGCTTTAGCTACTGTACATTCAAGAGCAACTTTCAGAGTCTCTTCTGACATCCATTTTGGTCTTTTGCTTCTTTCTTGCCTTTTTAATAATCTCTTGCTTTCTTCATGTATGACATCCTTGATGTCATTTCACAACTCGTCTGGTCTTTGGTCATTAGTGTTCAATGCTTCAAATCTATTGTTAAGGTGGTCTCTAACATTAACAGCCTGTGATACGCACATGACACAAGCTTGCTTGCTGAAAGTGAAGAGCGCTTGAAGCACTCACTGAAGAAGATCAAAGACCGCAGCCTTCAGTATGGCTTACACCTCAACATAAAGAAAACAGAAATCCTCACAACTGGACCATTATGCAACACTAATGCCAAATGGAGCAAAGATTGAAGCTGTCAAGGATTTCATTTTACTTGGATCCACAATCAATGCCCATGGAAGCAACAGTCAAGAAATCAAGTGACGCATCGCATTGGGCAAATCTGCTGCAAAAGACCACCTTAAAGTTGTCTTAAAAAGTGAGTAAAGTGTTAAAAGCAAAGATATCACTTTAAGGACTAAGGTGCACCTGATCCAAGCCGTGGTGTTTTCAATCGCTTCATATGCATGTGAAAGCTGGACAATGAATAAGGAAGACTGAAGAAGAATTAATGCCTTTGAATTATGGTGTTGGCAGAGAATATTAATCTACCATGGACTGCCAGAAGGACGAACAAATCTGTCTTGGAGAAGTACAGCCAGAATGCTCATTAGAAGTAACTATGGCAAGACTTCATCTCACATACTTTGGACGTGTTATCAGGAAGGACCAACCCCTGGAGAAGAACATCATGCTTGGTAAAGTAGAAGGTCAACGAGAAAGAGGAAGACCCTCAAAGAGATGGATTGAGACAGTGGCTGCAACAATGGGCTGAAGTTAAACAAATGTTGTGAGGATGGCCCAGGACCAGGCAGTGTTTCGTTCTGTTGTACGTAGGGTCGCTATGAGTCAGAACCAACCCAACGGCACCTAACAAAAACAACAACAATCTTTTTGCTGATTAACTGAAATAAAATCAAGCCCATGATCTCCTTTGATAAGATGTAAAATAGACTTTATTAAAACATCCCCCTCTAAATGCTTCAGCCACTGACCTGCCTTGACCTGAGGCTGGCTTTCAGTTCCCAGGGGCTCAGGTCTAAGAAACAGGAAGTGTAGATAAAAGGCCTTGGGTGTCCATTTCAGCTCCCAGACATCCTCTACCATCTCCTTATTCCCAAGAAGACCGAAGTATCCACATCCTCTCTGCTGTTCCCACACTTAAATTACTGAGCATTTCAAAATTAAATGGTACCCTAAGAGTTTGAAAATTCATTTCAATAATTTAATATTTCAAACACATGTTTATGGAACATTTTCTGTGTAGCAAGAGTTTGATAAACACTGCATTTAAAAAGATGAATGTGTTTCCTCAAATGCACGTGGACACCATTTATTCAGGATAACCAGAAACCCATCCTACAGATGTACCTGTCAGTTCTACTGTGGAGAGGAGGCAAATGTAGAAAAAAATTTTAGAAAATCTGAATCTAAAAACCTGGATGTTACATTACATAATACCCACCTTGTTGGGGAGTTTCAAGAAGTGAGGAGATTTGTGTGGATACCTCTGGACAGGGGCTCTTTTCCTGATTGCCTTTTCAAGTACCACTCACAGTAGCTGCGTGGAGTTAGCGTTCGATTAGCGCTCATTGAATGAATCATCTCACGTTCTCCTGTTTACTGAAATCGTCATAATGATTACCTCCACCTTCTAGCAAATGCAGTTGGGTTTAATGAGCACAGACGCAGTCACAGACAAGGAAACAAGTAAACCAAGAGAAGCCTCAAATGTTCAAAGGACAGCTGTGTGCACTTCCAGCCTCCAGATCATTTCTTTTGGGCTAATGGTGATGCTCTGGGTTCCGAGACCCAGTGACAGCAAAATCTGTGTGTCAGAGGGAAACCAAGATGCACAAGAGGGAAGAAAATAAGAATAGGATTTGTCAATACAGATGAGAGAAAGCATCACATTGGCATAGCTTGATGACTCTCCAAACTACAGAAATCCTGGTGTTGTACTGGTTAAAATTTCAGCTGCCAAACCAAAAAGTCTGCAGTTCAAGTCCACTAGGCACTCCTTGGAAACCCTTTGGGGCAGTTCTACTCTGTCCTATAGGGTTCCTATGAGTCGGAATCGTTTTTTTTTTTTTTTTAGTCTTCTAACTACAGATGACAAGCATAGATAGGATAATTTTTAGGGCTTATGAAAAACAACAGCAAATCTAAGTATTCTTCATGCACTGTCTAATTTAATCTTCAAGACAACTAATGCTGAATGATCAGCCCTATTTTACCAATGAGGAGACTGCAGTTCTGAGGTTGCTACACTGGTAGCCAGGGTAGAGCAGACTTTCAAACTCAGGTTATCTGACCCCAGAGTCACGATGCCACACTGCCACCTCAGAGGTGAGCTGGGGAGGGCCTGTCTGATGGATGACCACAGGGCTGGGGTCGGAGCCCGCCAGAGGAGTGGGCGGAGGCTGCAGGCTGGGGCAGGAAGGAAGCAAAGAAGCGTTACCAATATATTTGTCAAATAGTGGCCAGAAATGGAGAGGCAGCACTGTATGATTCTGCAGCAGGTCTAGCAACACTTAGAGACTGCTTGCTCGTGTGTAGATAGATTCTCAGCTCACAGCTGCTCAAGAGGAAAGAGCCTGAATCGAACTTCAGCCAAAACCAGCTGCCATCCTGTCGGTTCTGACTCGTGGCAGCTCCATTATGTGCCAGGTCTTTCTTCCAAGGCGTCTGGTGGGCTCAAACACCCAACCTTTCGGTTAGCAACCTAGAGCGTTAATCATTTGCACTACCGAGGGATACGAATTGAACTTGTTGTTACGTGCCGACTCATAGTGACCCCATGTATAACAGAACGAAACACTGCCCGATCGTGCACCATCCTCACAATCATTGCTATGTGTGAGCCCATTGTCGCGGCCGCTGTGTCAATCCATCTCATTGAGGGGCTCCCTCTTTTTCACTGACCCTCTACTTTACCAACCATGATGTCCTTCTCCAGTAATTGGTCCCTCCTGATAACATGTCCAAAGTAAGCAAGATGAAGTCTTGCCGTCCTCACTTCTAAGGAGCATGCTGGCTGTACTTCCTCCAAGGCTGATTTGTCCATACTTCCGGCAGTCCATGCCATAGTCCGTATTTTTGACAACACCACAATTCGAATGCATTAATTCTTCTTCTGTCTTCCTTTTTCATTGCCCAGCTTTCAAATGCATACGAGGCGAGTGAAAAAACCATGGCTTGGGTGGGGCTCACCGTAGTCTTCAACGTGACATCTTCGCTTTTTAACACTTTAAAGAGGTCTTTTGCAGCAGAGTTGCCCAATGCGATACATCGTTTGATTTCTTGACTATTGCTTCCTTGGGTGTTGATTGTTGACAAGTAGAATGAAATCCTTGACAACTTCAATTTCTTCACCACTTAACATGATGGTGTTTATCAGCCCAGTTGTGAGGATTTGCTAATCAAACTCTATCGAAGTCTCGGGAACCTATAGCCGTAGATTGATTCATCATTAGTCATCAGGAGGGCAGATTGAACATGAAAGACTTGCGAGAATGACAATTTTGAGAAAGTTCAAGCTTCAATAATTTGTAGCAACCTCGGAAATCTCAAAAGTCTGTGTGTATGATTGTTTCAAATTGTATTACATTCCTAGGCTGTAGTGAAAAACTCCAAGTTGGAGATGCAAAATGAAGCAGCAAACCTTGACCAGCAGGTGGCAGGCTTACCTCATGATGATACCTTAAAAAAAACTTGCAGAAATGATTATGGTAAATTTTTTATTCTGAGTGACATTACTAAAGGAGCCCAAATATATCTCATATTTATCATAAATTATGAACACAATATTATTTAATCATAATATAGCCTGGATTTTCATGACTAATGTTGACAAAATCTGTTCATTCAATTAATTGCAAGACTACAAAATAAATACATACAGGTATTAAGAATGTTCATCATCAAGACATATTTCTGCACCCTAGATATAAAGTATACTGTCGATACTAACCTAAACGGCAGTGGGGGAGGGGATTAAGTGATATATTTAAATATTGATTTTCTAATTAAAATATTTAATATATCTTGCCTTCCGAGGCATACTCCTACAAGTCTTTTTTAAAAAAGTTTAAGTTTTCATTCATTCTAGAGGAATTTAAAATTTATTTTCAACTTTTTAGAAAGGTTAACGTATAACTATACTTTTTACAAAATTTATAAATGTATTCACATACTGTTGAAAATTAAAATGGTAAACCACTTGGTAATCATGTTAAATCTATGTTTACTCTCAAAATATTACTGAGTCTGTTACATTAAAATAATACATTTTTCTTTATCGACCTTATTTACATTAAGAATATCTCTGACTTCACAAACGAATGTAATAAATTAATAAGCACACTTCTGCCCTGGCATTATTTTGAGCACTAAGAAATTCAAGAGACGGTTCCCACCTTCAAGGAGCACAGAAACTTGTTGCGAAGACAGGACAGATAGAGTTTTATGTCCCTGGAAACTTCCCAAACTTCCTAAATACATGATTGCACACCCAATCCCAACAAAATGTTTACATGATCAAGATAGAAAATGGAAGCTGGTTTGAGTTTTGGTTAACGAGTCATCAGCTAGGCACTCACTTATTAATCCAATTACTCATGACTACTTCATTCCACAACCAACCCCCACGCATTCACACAACCACTCTTGAACATCCAGAAGCTTGAAACTTGTATCTCAGAAAAGTGTCATGTGACTAAGTATCAGTGTCCCTTTTAATAACAGAACCAGACAGTATTAAATCTACAAATACCAGGAGTCTAGAAAATTCATGGCATGATACATAATCTAAGGCGGTATATATGTTTCAGATGTTGACTAGTAAAACTCGAGAGGCGGAATAGTCCTACTTACTAATGGTTGGTGGTGCAGATTACAAGGGCAGAGAGTGGGGCGAGGTCTCTACCAGTGTAAACGGTTAATGAAGATTTCCTGATGGCCATGAAGCTAAGCTGGAGCTGGAGTGATGGGGGAAATTCAGAGACAGAAAAGGAGAGAGACTTGGAGAACAGGAAAGACCTTTAACTATTATGAAACATTTGTAGGACCCTTTATTTAATTCAATTTTTAAAATAACATGCTCTTGACTGCTCAACTATCTCAGGTACAAAATAAGAGGGCTGCACCCAAGGATCTGCCAGGATCCTACTGATGCTTAACCTCCATAAATTGATTATCTTCATGCTAGTCCCACCAACCAAACTTCACTATCTTTATCTCAGTATTTTGTAAGTATCAGCATACACAGGGAATCCAACCTAAGTATTCAGATGTAGTCAGCTCCTTAGAATTGCAGAGCGGGAAAAAAGAAAAAGAAAAAAAAACTGCTTGTCTTAGGCTGGGTTCTCTAGAGAAGCAAAACCAATGAAGCATATATTATATGTATATATAGAGAGATTTATCTCAAGAAAATGGCTCACACTGTTGTAGAGGCTAGCAAGTCCCATGTCCATAGGTCGGGCCTCAGGCTGGAGGCTTCTCCTGACTCACATAGCTGGGGGGCTGATGAACCCACGACTGGCTGGTCAGACAACAGGCTGCTGGCCCATGGGCCATGGAGGCTGACGAATCCCAAGATAGGCAGGCAACACAACAGACCACTGGCTCAAGTCCCAAGAACCAGAAGTCAGATGATGACAAGCTGGATGCAAGATCCAGAGCGAGCAAAAGCCAGCAAGCTTTGCCAGACTGTCCATATATATTGGATGCAGGCCACACCCCCAAGGAAATTCCCCTTACAACTGATTGGCTGACAACATCACATCACATCATGGAGGTAATTACATCATATCACAAAACAGAGGATAACTACATCATTCCATAACTTCCAAATTACATCACTGCATAACTGCCAAACTACATCATTCCATAACTGCCCAACTATATCATTACATAACTGCCAAACCACTGAGAATCACGGCCTAGCCAAGTTGACACACATCCTTAACCATCAAGTCTACCCCTTGTCAACTTGACACCTGGACACATCTCCTTAAACCATACACAATCTCTAAATAAAGACAATTACAAAGTCATACTTGTGCCTAACATGATACAATAAACATGTGTACAACCAAAAACACACTAGGCCTGTTTACATCTTATATCCTATAAGTGAATAAAATAAAAATACTTGATGCAGATATACAAGGAAGGGATACTCATAACAATTACAGTCTGCTTTTCTGCAACTGGTCACACGGTCATAACTAGTATTTAGAACTACCTTCTTCTACCACACAGTCCATATTCCCTTTGCCCTCCACACCTCACCTGGTCATGGCTCTTTGCCTTCGTTCCTGAAGGGTCTGGGCCATTAGTAATGTTAGAATTGGGTTGCTGTAGTTTCCATTGACCTTAATCATAGGGCATGGTAGTACTAAGAGATGCCCTGAGGGATTGCCTGTATTCCAGACATACTCTTCTTTACCTCCATCATGTAATATCAGTCTGATTTCCTCTTGGTAATCAAGATCAATCACACCAGCCAATAGAGTAACTCTCTTCTTTGCCTGTTGATCCAGAGGCATAAGGAGCCCAAAGTGGCCAGGCTGCATTCTTAGCTTCCAGTTCAATGGAATCACTGTTGTGTCTCCTGGTAGCAGCGTTCCTCCCTTTGGAACTAAGGCCTCTAGACCTGCAGAGCATAACGTCGCAGGGACAGGAAAGAAAAAATTCGCAGGAGAGGCACTAGGGATAATAGTGAATGGTGCCACCCCCATTTCCACCTCTTGATACCTGGACCCATGAATCCTGGATATCAGACAAACAGCACGACAGATTCGACACTGGTTTACAGCATATACAACCTCTTGGAGAATATTGCTCCAATCCTGTAAAGTATTGCCACCTAGCTGGCACCGTAATTGTGTCTTTAGAAGGCTATTCCATCATTCTATCAAGCCAGCTACTTCAAGATGATGGGGAACATGGAAAGACGAGTGAATTCCATGAGCATAGGCCCACTGCCGCACTTCATTTGCTGTGAAGTGAGTCCCTTGATCCGAGGCAATGCTGTGTGGGATACCATGCGGTGGATAAGGCATTCTGTAAGTCCATGGATGGTAGTTTCAGCAGAAGCATTGAGTGCAGGGAAGGCAAATCCATATCAAGAGTAAGTGTCTATTCCAGTTAGAACAAAATGCTGCCCTTTCTATGATGGAGTGGTCCAATGTAATCAACTTGCCACCAGGTTGCTGGCTGATCACCTCGAGGGATGGTGCCATATCAGGGACTCAGTGTTGGTCTCCGCTGCTGGCAGATTGGGCACTCAGCAGTAGCTGTAGCCCAGTCACCCTTGGTGAGTGGAAGTCCATGTTGCTGAGCCCATGCATAACCTCCATCCCTCCCACCATCGCCACTTTATTCATGAGCCCATTGGGCAATGACAGGCAAGTCTGGGGAGAGAGGTTGACTGGTTCCCACATAATGTGTCATCCTATCCACTTGACTGTCAAAATTTCTCCTTTGCCAAGATCACCCTTTAGTAAGCACTCACATGAGACACAAATATCTTTACTTCTTTGGTCCATTCAGAAAGGTATAGCCACATACCTCTTCCCATACCTCCTTGTCACGGATTGAATAGTATCCTCCAAAAGTATGTGTCAACTTGGCTAGGCCATGATTCCCAGTATTATGTGGTTGTACTCTATTTTGTGATCTGATGTAATTTTCATATGTGTTGTAAATTCTACTCTCTGCCTGGGGTTATTGAGGCAAGTTTAGATTATGGATGCAACACCCTCACTTAGGTCACAGCTCTGATCCAATGTAAGGGGAGTTTCCCTGGGGTGTGACCTATATCACCTTTTATCTTACGAGAGATAAAAGAAGAGAGAATCAAGCAGAGAGATAGGGATGTCCTACCACCGAGAATAAAGAGGCAGGAGCGGAGTGCATCCTTTGGACCCAGGGTTCCTACCCTGAAAGCTCCTAGACCAGGGGAAAATTGATGACAAAGACTTTCCCCCAGAGCCAACAGACAGAGAACACCTTCCCCTGGAGATGGCCCCCTAAATTCCGACTTCTAGCCTCCTAAACTGTGAGAGAATAAATTTCTGTTTGTTAAAGCCATCCATTTGTGGTATTTATGTTATAGCAGCACTAGCTAATTAAGACATTCCTTGTCCCCAGTTTTCCAATCATATTCCTTCCAAGTCCCTGACCGTTCAGCAAAACCATTGGCCACAGCCCATGAATCAGTATACAATCGTACATCTGGCAATTTCTCCTTCCAAGAAAAGTGAACAACCAGTTGCACAGATCAAAGTTCTGCCCATTGGGAGGATTTCCCTTCACCACTGTCCTTCAGGGAGGTCCCAGAAAGGGGCTGTAGTGCCGTCACTGTCTACTTTTGAGTGGTGCCTGCATATTGCACAGAACCATCTGTAAATCAGGCACGAGTTTTCTCTTCCTCAGTCAACTGATCATAAGGAACTCCCCGTGAGACCATAGGTGGTGACTGGGAAAGGCAAGGTAATATGACAGGAGTGGAGACCATGGGCATTTGGTCCACTTGCTTATGCAACTTATTTATGCCTTCTGTCACGCTTGGGCCTGATCTCATATATACCACTTCCATTTAATGATGGAGTGTTGCTGTGAACGTCCAACCTTATGGCTCTGTGGGTCAGAAAACACCCAGTTCATGATGGACAGCTTGGGCTGCATGGTGACTTAGTGGCTAATTCCATGGTTAAGCTTTCAATATCCACTAAGGCCCAGTAATAAGCCAAAAGCTCTTTCTCAAAAGGAGAGTAGTTATCTGCAGAAGATGGCAGGGCTTTGCTCCAAAATCCTAAGTCTGCACTGTTATTCACCAATAGGGGCCTGCCAAAGACGCCAAACAGCATCTCTATTTTCCACTGATACTTTAAGCACCATTGGATCAGCCAGATCATATCGCCCAAGTGGCAGAGTGGCTTGCATGGCAGCCTGAACCTGTTGCAGAAGCTTCGCTTGTTCTGGGCCCCACTCAAAACTAGCAGCTTTTCGAGTCTCTTGATAAAGAGGCCAGAGTATCACACCCAAATGAGGTATAAGATGCCTCCAAAATCCAGAGGCCCACCAGGCATTCTGCCTCCTTTTTAGTTGTGGGAGGAGCCAGATGCAATAACTTACCCTTTACTTTAGAAGGAATATCTCAACATTCCCCACATCACTGGACCCCTAGAAATTTCACTGAGGTAGAAGGGACCTGAATTTTTGTCAGATTAATTTCCCACCCTCTAGCACATAAATGTTTTACCAATAAGTCCAGAGTCATTGACACTTCTTCCTTACTAGGTCCAATCAGCATAATGTCATCAATGTAATGGACCAGTGTGACGTCTTGTGGAAGGGAAAAGTGATCAAGTTTCCTGTGGACTAAATTACAACATAGGACTGGAGGGTTGATATAATCCAGAGGTAGGACAGTGAAGGTGTATTGCTGGCCATGCCAGCTGAAGGCAAACTTCTTCTGTCATTCCTTCAAAACCAGAATCAAGAAAAAGGCATTGGCCAGATCAATAGCTGCATGCCAGGTACCAGGAGATGTATTAATTTGCTCAAGCAATGAAATCACATCTGGAAGAGCACCTGGTTAAGTTTTCAACAATCCACTGTCATTCTCCAAAATCCATCTGTGTTTTGCACAGACCGAATAGGCGAGTTGAATGGGGATGTGGTGGGAATCACCACCCCTGCATCCTTCAAGTCCTTGATGGTGGCAGAAATCTCTGCAATCCCTCCAGGGATGCAGTATTGTTTTTGGTTTACTATTTTCCTAGGTAGGGGCAGTTCTAATGGCTTCCATTTGGCTTTTCCTATCGTAATAGCCCATTCTCCACTTGTCAGAAATCCAATGTGGGAGTTCCACCAGTCTCTGAGTATATCTATTCCAATTATGCATTCTGGAACTGAGGAAGTCTCTACAGGATGGGTTTGGGCACCCACTGGACCCACTGCGAAATGAGCCTGATCTAAGACTCCATTAATAACCTGACCTCCATACGCCCCCATTCTGATTGATGGGCCACAGTGACATTTTGGATCTCCTGCAATTAGTGTCAGTTCAAAGCCAGTATCCAGTAATCCCCAAAAAGTCTGATTATTTCCTTTTCCCCAATGAACAGTCACTCTCGTAAAAGGCCGTACATCCCTTTGGGGAAGGCTGGGAGAAAGATTAACAGTACAAATTTTTGGCAATGTAGTGAAGTCCTTCCTCAAGGGGACCAGGCCTCCCCTTCATTCAAGGGATTGTAGGTCTTTAAACTCATTCAAGGCTGGGAATTGATTGAGGAAACTTGACTCTCTATTCTGGCAATTCAAATTAGACTGCTGTTTATCTGACCTAGAATTCTTCTGCTTGTACAGACCAAGTAAATATTTCGTAGGTTTGCCATTGATTCATTCCTAGGAACACCATGACTAAGTAGCCAATGCCATAAGCCCATAGAATTCAGACTATTCTGATTACTGCTTTGACTCTGCTGTCCATTACAGTAACCACATCTTTGCTGATGGAGTGCCACCACTTGGCCCCTACCACTACGGAGCTCAGTCAGCCCCATTATAGTTAGGTGTGTTAATTCAGTTAGGGCAATTCCCACTGTCAAATCTGACTTACATGAAATAGCAATCACAGCAGTCTTCAAGGATGATGGGGCTCCCTTCACAAATTTGTTCCTCACAGTTGTGGTAAAAAGTCTGCCCTCTCTGCACTCCGTGTGTGGGTCTATGTATCTAGCCTGATAAATCCACTCTAGCACGTCAATTTCCCTAAGCCCTTGGATACTTCCTTTTACAGTACACCAAGGCAGGTCTGGTACTTCAACTTGAGTTAGTATAGATCGCTGTTTAATCCATGCTTCAATGAACGAAACACGTAAACTATTAGATCCTTTCCTAACATCTCGAGCTGAAAAATTAGATAAAAATCTGTGCTTAGAGGGTCCATAACAATAAACTCAGACTGATCCAGCTTTATGTTCCTTGCACTGTTATCCCACACCCTTAATAGCCATTCCTATACATATTCCCCAGGTTTCTGCTTGTACATATAAGAAAAGTCAAGCAATTCTTTTGGAGTGTAGTGTACCTCCTGGGTCATACTTTGTACTTCACCTTTTGGGGCTCCTTGGGACTTAAGTTTAGTTATAGGTCTAGAAGCAAAAATGGGTGTTGGAAATGTGTTCTGAGAACATTCAGCGAAGTCTTATAAGGCAACTGCCTCAGGCAATGCCCCAAGCAATGACTCAGATGCCTCTCCAGTCAATATCTCAGACAAAGGCTCTTCAGATACAGCTGGGTTAATCTCATCAAATGGGGGTGGAGGGGCTATTGATTTTACTGGGGAGGGTGGATTAGCAGACAAAGATGGAGTAATCTCTTCCGATGGGAGTGAGAGGGCTGGTTCCGTTGGCAGGAGTGATTCAATGGAATTTAGGGGCTCAGTGTCTCCAGCTTCCTGATTATCTGCCCATATGACCCCATCCAAGTTTCAGGATCCCATTTCTTCCCAGTCAATGCTCTCACTTTAATATCAGACACCATTCAAGGCACATTCAATTGGCATTGTAATTCAGTCACTCTTATGATAAGACTCTTCATTTGATTTTTGGCAATATCAGCTCTGTTATTACAAGAAATAAGGATTTCTTTCAGGGCACAAGTGGCAAATTTGAGGTCATTTATGTGATGCTTGAGCTGTGATTTGGAAGCCCTGAGGTCATCTCTTTCTTTCAGCACTTTTTCTACTAAAAGTAGAACCAACCACCAGCTTCCTTATACTTCTTATTCTTGCAGAACTGTAGAAAAGTATCCACATGCAATCACCCAGAGCCTCACCTCTCACCAATGCTTGATCTATTGTAGTGATATTTTGCTTATTTCTATTGCCACCTCACACCATGGATAGCAGTGCCCTCTTTACTAATGGAAGCAGAGTCATCAACATCTTTAAGACTAACCAGACTCTTGAGAACCACTTCAGAAAACTCATCTTTACAATTTTGTTTTTCTAGAACCACTCTTGCTAGCAAATGTCTCAGGCTGGGTTCTCTAGAGAAACAAAACCAGTGTTACATAAGTGTGTGTATAAAGAGACAGAGATTTACCTCAAGGAAATGGCTCACATATTTGTAGAAGTTGGCAAGTCCTAAGTCTGTGGGTCAGGTGTCAGGCTGGGGGCTTCTCATGACTCGCATAGCTGCAAGGACTGACAAACCCAAGTCCAGCAGATAAGATGGCAGGCTGCTGGCTCACAGGCTATGGAGGCTAACAAACCCCAAGATCAGCAGGCAATATGGCAGGCTGCTGGCTCAAGAACTGGAGGTCAGAGGATGACATGCCAGATGCAGGATCCAGAGCAAGCAAAAGCCAGCAAGCTTTTCCAGAATGTCCATATATATTGGATGCAGGCCACACCTCCAAGTAAACTCCCCTCACAACTGATTGGCTGATAACATCACATCACATAATGGAGGTGATTACTTTATACCACAAAATGAAGGATAACTACACCATTCCATAACTGCCAAATTACTTCATTCCATAACTGCCCAACTACATCATTATATAACTTCCAAACCACTGAGAGTCATGGCCCAGCCAAGCTGACACACAACCTTAACCATCACAATGTCTCATGCAGAAACTGTTTAAATTCAAAGACTCTGAGTAAATCCAGTTTTGCCAATTTGATATTAAGTGTGGCTGATGGTGAAAAACAGTAAAATCTCAAAAGGGGCAGAATGACATTTCACTAAGAAATAAAAGCGGCCGACAAGCACATGAAAAGATGCTCAACCTCATTAGCTACTAGAAAAATGCAAATCAAAATCCCAATGAGCTATCACTTAACTCCCACTAAGATGGCTATAGGAGTCCCTGGCTGGTGCAAACGATTAACACACTTGGCTGCTGACTAATTCCATCCAGCGGTGCCTCAGAAGAAAAACCTGGCACCCTTCTTCCAAAAAATCAGCCATGAAAAACCCTATGGAGCACAGTTCTACTCTCCCGCATATAGGGTCACCAAGAGTCAGAGTCGACTTGACATCAACTGGCTTTTTTTTTTTTTTTTATGGCGCTGATCAAAATGGAACACAACAGATGTTGGTGAGGATGTGGAAAAATTGGAATCTTCATTCGTTGCTAGTAGGATTGTAAAATGGTATAACCACTGTGGAAAATAGTTTGGAGGTTCCTCAAAAAAGTTAAACATACAATTACCAAATGATCCAACAATCATATGGGATATACTCAAAAGAATTGAAAGCAGGAACACAGGCACATGTACACCAATGTTCATTGCCACACTATTCACAATACTCAAAACGTGGAAACAACCTAAATGTCCCTCACCAGATGAATGGATAAAATGTGGTATATACATACAGAGGGTTATTACTCCACCATAAAGAAAAGTGAAGTCCTGATACATGCTACAACATGGATGAACCTTGACAACATCATACTGTGTTAAGTAAGTCAGTCACAAAAGGATAAACATTGTATGATTTCACTTACATGAAATATCTAGACTAGGCACATGTACAGAGACCAGAGTCTATTAGAGGTTATCAGGGGTGGGGCAGAGGGGGAAAGTGGGTCACGTTGCTTGGCGGACTTTGTGCTTCTGATAAGGCTGATGAAAAAAATTTAGAAACCAATAATGGTGATGGTTGTATAACATGATGAAAGTAATTAATTTCACCCAATTTCATCACGTACATGTAAAAAATGTTGAAATGGCAAATTTTTTGTTATAGATATAGTTGGTTAACTGCTTTCAAGTTGACTCTGATTCATGGTGACCTTATGTACAACAGAACAAAATGTCACCTGGTACTTCATCATCCTCACAATCACCAGTATGCTTGAGTCCATCGTTGTGGATACTGAGCCAATCCATCTCACCGAGGTTCTCCCATGCCCTCTGTGGCACTCTACTTCACCAAACATGATGTCCTTCTCTAGGGATTGATCCCTCCTGATGATGTGTCCAAAGTGAGGGAGTCAGGTAATGTTCTGTTGTGATCCATAAAGTTTTCACTGGCTAATTTTTGGAAGTTGATCCCCAGGCCATTCTTCCTAGTCTGTTTTAGTCTAGAAACTCTGCTGAAACCTGTTCACCATGGGTGACCTTGCTGAAAAATAGGTGGCATAATTTCCAGAATCATAGCAACACGTAAGCTACCACAGTGCAACAAACTGACAGACAGGTGTTGGTTTTATATATATATATATACACTTATTACAATTTTTAAAACAATAATACTTTTTAAAGGCGGGAGGAGGCCAGATGAGGCTTCTTTCTAGGTTCTGCACTATGTGGAAGCGGGATGACCCCGCTGCTCTATAAATCCTCAGTTGATCTGAACATCAGGCTGACTCTGGGTATTCACAACGGCTTTCCTTGAGTCGCTTTTCGGTTCTGGATCACACAGTGCATTATTGGCATACGCACTGCCTCATGTGGTGGAACTGGGCTTTCAGCTCTGTGGTGGTTAAGATTGGGTGTCAGCTGGGCTGGGCCATGATTCTCAGTGTTCTGGCAGTCGTATAATGTTGTGATCACTTCCCTGTTGAGATCTGACACGTGATCACCCCCATGATGGGGTCTGCTGAGAGGAGCCAATCCATTGAAGTGACGTTTCCTTGGGCATGTGGCCTGCATTGAGTGTGGGCAGACATTCAGGCAGGGCTTGGGGGCTTTTGCTTGTTCTGGCTCCTGCAGCTGGCTCCTGTTCCTCTGACCTCCAGTTCTTGGGACTGGAGCTAGCAGCTTACCTACAGTCTTGCCTGCTGATCTTGGGATTAGTTGACCTTCACAGCCTGTGAGCAACAGCCCTGCTCTCCGGCCTACAGATCTTAGGTTCACCAGCCCCTGTGGCTATGGGAATCTGGAGAAACCTCTTTCCTGACCCTTGGACTTGGGGCATTAGAACTTCTACAACCATGTGAGCCATTTCCTTGATATAAATCTCTCTCTATGTGTATATATTTATATGCTTTACTGGTTTTGCTTCTCTTGAGAACCAAGCCTAAGACAAGCTCTGACTGACAACCTAGACACTGATCCAGAATGTTCCTGATCCTGATCCTCCGACGTGTGATTCTCCATCTTTGGTGGCAGTACTGTGTCAAATCTGAAAAACTGTCCATATTCCATGTTTAGGTGAGCATATTTGATTAACGGCACCCTGTTTCTGAACAGAACTTCAGATCACCTACAATAAAAATACCTGGTCAAGATGTGCATTATAAGCTGTGTGGTCTGAAATGAGAAATAATAAACAACAAAGAGGAAGTATACAAGAGACAGGGTAATTACACATTCCAAGAAGTCTCTTGTATAGACTTGTAAGGTCTACACAGATACCTAGGAGCAATGTATGCCTGGTCTGTCCTATTACAACAACATGCACTTTCAAAGCCTGAAATAAGTTTTATTTGTCATGGCATTATACCTTTACACATAGCAGATAATCAAAGGTAAATCGATCATTAAAAATTGCAGAAAAATGTAAAAAAAAAAAAAAAACCAGTTCTTATTATCGGCTGACCATATTTCCCCCTAATTTGGAGTCTAAACTCCAAATACAATATACCCCTTATAGATTGAAACTCATTTCATGGAAAAAAATATTTTCTTTCCTGTGTTTCTTATCTGTTTTTCTGTATTCTCTGAAGGTGATAGAACTTGTAAAGATTAAACGAGACAGACGAAAATGTGATCAGAGCAAAATATATAAGAGGAAACAAACAAGAAATCAAAATAGGAGAAATAAGTTAATTAAATGAGTGTCTAAAAAATATTGTATTTTTTCTAGGGAATTAACTATTCAGCCACAACGACTCCTTAAAAGTTTTTTTTACCCTCCCCCACCCAAAAAAAAACCCACAGTTCAAGAAAAGAGAATCAATTGTGGGGGATGGAATCAATTATGGGCTGAGGAATGAGTTACAAAATTTAAGAAAGAAAAAAAGCAGAGCCAGAGAATTTATTTCAATAAGTACAAACGATCACAGGCCTTTTCTGTAAGAAATCTTCTGAATTATCCTTAAGTAACCCATACGCCCCCCCCAAAAAAAAGAACCATTTCTTCAAAAGACATAAAACGGTTATGTTTGCATTTGAATCACAATTCTACATACACCACCTACAAATTACTCCATGGCAACACAGCAGGCCCTACTCTGAAAGCTTCATTGAACTGCATCTTTACAAAACGGAGAATTTCACAGAGCTTCACGCTAGCAGTACATTGCACTAACGCAACGCTAATGTCAGCCCCTTCTTAAATTACTAATCAGTTGTCCTGCTGTAAGCTGATCTCGATAGACCGGAAGACAGGAGACAAGCAAAAATGAATGAAGGATGACACTATGTTTCTAGACAAATGTTTTCTGGAAACATACACAGGAGTTATCCAGTTTTGCCCTCCTTTTGAAGTCCTCTCCCTTATGAATTACTCATGTGGGCACAGTTGGTGCACAACCCAGCGGTCCTCGGAGCAAAGGGTTTTATGTCTTCCCCTGAGACTAAGACGGCCCCGCACATGCCACCACAAAAGTGACTGTACAACGTTGTGTAGCGCTTTACAGTGTACATTTATACACAGTACATTCAGCACTTCCACACGTGAGTCAAGCATTGGCGGGAAGGACCGTTATTCCCCTTGTGTAAATGAAGAGCTATTCAAAGGGTGGGAATACATAGGTGGGCAGAAAGAAGTGTCCATAGCGGGCCGGCCAGAGGATGCTGGCGGGGTACACGGGGCGTGGACACCGTTATCCCTGAGAATTCAGTGCATTGAGGTCCAGCAATCTTCCACCACGCAAAGCTAGGCCTATTGGAAAAGGATCCATTATATTCCGCTCTGTTGTTACTGTTGTTAATTGCCATCAAGTTGGCTTCAACTGTGGTGACCTTATACCCAACAGAAGGAAGCTTCTCCTGGTCCTGGGCCATTTTCATGATCGTTGGCATGTGTGAGCCCCTTGTTGTGGCGATTGTGTCGAGCCTTTGCACTTAGGGTTTCCCTCATTTTCACTGACCATCTGTCTTTCCAAACATGATGTCTTTTCCTAGTGATTATTCTACGCTGAGTTGGAAATAGGATTAAATGAGAAGAGCACAAAAATTCATGGAGCCCACGAATCCATGCTCTCCACCATTCAGTTCTTATTCAACAATATAGCAAGCACCTGTGTTCTTGTGACACACACACCCCCGCCAACAACATCAAAAAACCATTCTGTTGTCCACAGCACTGTCATGAATAAATCTAGGCAGACCATCATGGCCACTGTTATTTGGGGTCTAAACTTAAGTCAGCACTCCTGGCATCTCAAGAGTCAAATTGTGTGTAAACCTTGCACCAGCTTTCATCACACAGGTTCTTTCTGCAAGTTACAAAACAGGGCCCTGGATGGTACTTACATTAATAAGGCTATCAGTGAAGAGCTGAGAAATATACAGTACACTCATACAAATGTAATAGAAATAATACACACTCGTTTGCCCAAAAACATTGTGAATGATGAAATTCAGGCATATAATGAACTTCAGATTGCCCGCCAGATTTTATAAGTTTTTTTTCTAATAGTTGTGACAAGTTAGACCAATCTGCTATGCTTTGCTCAATCCCCCTTGTGACTAGGGGAAAACTTTCACAAGATGGTTAGACATAGTGTTCCTAAAACCTAGAACAAAATGAGATTAAGCTCCAAACTTAAATGATATCTTTGTTTTACTATCACACTGTAGAGTCTTGTGATCCAAGAGCAGTAACCAACCAAATAAGCCTCCGCGAAACAGTCATTTACTGGAGCAAAACCGTCTGTACCAACCGTGCTCCAGGTGGCTAAAGCATAGAGCTACAGCAACTCTGACATAATTTAATTCAACCAGAGAATCACCATGGACTTCTGATCTCCCTTCACATAAACTATAACTATATTTATACAACAAAGGGCAATAGAATCCCGGACATCAGTAGCTGATCCTTCCCTACACAAGATACAGAATATGTGACTCTTTACCATGTATTAAAGTTACAAAGGCTTAATGTTAACACAGAATGGAGTAAACCCTGTCAGCAAGCAGGAAGCCCTTAAATGTCTCTCTCTTGCCTCTTTTCACCTGGGCATCTGATAGACATTATCAAGACAGGTGAGTCTGACTGCCCAGACATCTGCATACAGACTTCACTCTGGAATTTTTTTTCCCCTCTTTGGAAATTTTTGTGTGCATAAGAACTAGTGTATGGATTGTATACCAAACAAGTATATTAAATGTTATGGTCAATTTAATGGATTTTCTAGATCAATTTTTACTACATACTGACTGAGGGACCTGACCTACATGAGAAGCCATCTGTCTGAATACCAGCTTGCTTATAACCACATAATCATTCTACATTTTTAGGTGAATTACTATTCAAAATGAAATCCTTGCATTTCTTTTATCTACCTGCTTTCCTAGTAGAGACCAATGTATTTGAAAACTGTGTGAATCCCTAATGAGTTCATATTTTCATCAACAGGCATTTAGCAAGTATCTATTATGTGTTGTTACGATGCTGAACAGGTTTCAGTGGGGCTTCCAAACTAAGACTAGGAAGAAAGGTCTGGTGACCTACTTCTGAAAAGCAGCCAGTGAAAACCCTATTGATCACAGGGGTCCAGTCCACAACCGATCATGGGGGTAGTGCAGGACAGGGCGACGTTTTGTTTCATTGTGCATGGTGTTGTCATGAGTCAGTGTGTTGCCACTCTGACAACAGCAACAACACTATGTGTGGGGTGAGACTCTGCATGAACATGAGCCGTGGCCTCTATTCTCAAGGTTGTAACACTAGTTTGGAAAGATAGGCAATATACATTAAGTGTGGTTTTCATAATAAAACAATTTTGCATGTAATACCAAATAAAAATAAAATCACCTATTTTGCTCTCTAGTGAAATTCTTCAGACTAATTGAAAAAGTAAAATTCATTTAAATTTTGTTGTCACTGATATTTATTCTGGCTGTAATCCTGTCACTGGGAATTCATTCATCATGCTTAATATTTTCATTAATCCTTCGCCATAAATAAATCATGGGCTAAGAGTCATTTTCCAATTCGTTTTATGGCTTTAAAAAAAGACATGCTAGTTGTTTTGTAAATGAACCGTCACTATAAATTATGCAATGTTCCTAGATTGTTAGACAAATCTGGCATATTTATTTTATAATAAATTAAAATGTATATATTAGACTTGATTTTCCCACTCATTCACAATATTCATTTCACTGGTCCAAAATATTGTATCTAATCCATTCCAAAACGCATGAATTATATGGTTAATTTCTTGTGATGATTTTAGAAGCAAATCACACTGAAATTCACATAACATTGCCTAATTTACCACTTCATCATGGACGTGGTGGTGATCTTAATTTTCAAAATGATAGAGTCTGACGGTTAATGCAACAAATGATAAACAGTATCACCCCAAAATTCTCAATACCATACCATACCCGTTGCCGTCAAGTGGATTCTGACTCATAGCAACCTTATATATCAGAGGAGAACCGCCCCATAGGGTTTCCAAGGAGCAGCTGGTGGATTTGAATTGCCACCGTTTTGGTTAGCAGCCAAGCTTTTAACCACTCTGCCGCCAGGGCTCCAAATTATCCATGTACATTTATTTGTACTAAAGATTTTGATTGCATTAAAAAGTTGCACTAAGTTGACAACAGTCTAGAGTGAAGATACACACGTTTTATTAGCGGCTGTTGAGTTGGCCTCTGACTCCTGACAACCCCATGCTCAATGGAATGAAACAGTGCCTGGTCCTGCACCATCCTCATGATCAGCTGTGGATCAGACGGTTGTGATCCATAGGGTTTTCAATGGTTGATTTTTGGAAGTAGATTTGCCAAGTCTTTCTTCCTAGTCTGTCTTAGTCTCAAAGCTCCGCTGAAACCTCTTCCGCATCATAGCAACATGTAAGCATCCACTGACAGATGGATGCATGGCTGCACGTGAGGTGCCTTGGCTGAGAATCGAAGCTGGGTCTCCCGCATGAAAGGTGAGAATTCTACCACTCAACCATCAATGCCCCCATGAAGATATACACGCCTTTTTTTTAATATGCCTGTCTTTTGCCACTCCACGGTCCCACCCCTAGATCTCTCCCAAAGAACTCACTGCTTTAACTGTACCTCCAGACAGGGCTACAACCCCTAAAGGCTTACTGGCCTTGGGAGGGGTTCTGTAGAAATCCCCAGGGGTCATCCACAGCACCCCAGGTACCTCTAATAGGGCCAGGTTAAGTGTCTGGGGTGACAGTGGATCACCAGTCATGCTCAGTGAAGCAGGGACAATAAATAAGAGGATGAAAGGAAGGTCATGTCTGCCCCACCACTGGGCTTCAACCTCTGATACCACCAAAAGGTTCCAAGGGTTGGGAGGCTGAGGGGGGATTTCAGGGAAGTGGTAAATGGTCACTACACTCTCCCGTCATCCTCAATCCTAATGACAGTCAACAGGGGCCAGGAAGCAGCTGGAACATGAAGCCCAACAGGACACTCCTGACCAAAGGTAAGCCTGAGTACCCAGAAGGCCCCCGTCACCTGTGCTCACAGCTTCAGCCTCCTGCAGAAAGGTGCACTTAAACCACGGCTGTCCTCCTATAGGAAGTAAGACCCCATTGTCAGGCAGGGAGAGGTTGAGCAAAGGAAGTCTGAAAAGGGGACTTGATAATTTAGTGGCCTCTTTGAAGCTGGCAATGCTGTTTTCTTAAAATGGTTTCTTAATAGTTAAATGCATTTTGTAAGTGGACTTCACAAATACAAAAGAGGAGTGTCTTAGTTTCCCAGTGCTGCTGTAACAGAAATACCACAAGTGGGTAGCTTTAAAGAACAGAAATTTATTTTCTCACTGTTCTGGAGGCTGTAAGTCCATGGCCACGTCAATTCCTTCCTTGCTGGTAGCCTGGGCGTTCCTCGGTTTTTAGTAATCCTCACATGGTATATCTGTTTCCCCCCCGTGTGCCTGTGTCTATGCCTAACCTAACCTCCTCTTTTCCTGACTCAGAAGTGATTAGATTTAGAACCTACCCTACTAGGGTACGATCTAAATAACATAATAAAGAAAACCCTGTATCTGTAAAGAATTACATCACCGGTATAGGGGTTAGGATTCCAACACGTAGTTTTAATCCACGCCAGTTGCCACTGAGTGGATTCCGACTCAAGGTGACCCCATGTGTGTCAGAATAGAATTGTGTCCCATAGGATTTTCAGTGGCTGATTTTTCGGGAGTAGATCACCAGGCCCTTCTTCCCAGCAGGGGATCAACGTGGGTCAAAAAGCCCAGGAAGCTTGAATTATGCCACCTCTGCATTCCTGACTTGCTATCTGATCATATCTTCAATGCTTTAGATTAGAGAACAATGCTGTTTTGCTATCTAAAGGAAATCTATGCCTAAACCAGTGTCTTATAAGATACTTATATTTATAAGAAATAAATCAATTCAACCACTCAAGCAGCTGGTTTTGAGATCAGTCCTGGAAGTTATACCAATAGGAACGCTCTTTGAGAGCTACAGTCTGGCTTACATCTGTCTCTCGGACGCTTCCAGTGATGATTTTGGTTTCTCATTTCCCCCACTGTTCTTCTCATGAGTCTTCCCCAACTACACAAAAGGAGACTTTTATAAGAATCTCAAGAAAAAATAAATACAAACAAAAAAAAGAGACAGAGACAGAAAATCAGATTAAGACCTTTAGAACCCAAAGTATCCAAGTACTGAAACAAGGACATAGTACTTTATAACCCAAGCAATTCCAAGCAGTTAAATGAGTGTAAGAAAGGGGGTTGGGATGAGCGTGTGATGTTTCTATAGATGATTATTTTGGTGCTGGTTTGTCACATCTTCAGAACTGTCTTGGGTTCTCCTGGTTTTCTGGTGCCCTAAGCAATGGAAGGTCCTGTGCTTGTTGTTTCTTGTGGACAGCAAGCAACAGTGGACTTTCAATGTAATTAAACGGAATATTCATGTAACAGTCAAAGGTTCCTGAAGATGGGCGGGGCAGTCCCCTTGTCAAGCTTAGTCCATTTTCAGTAATTATTACTACAGACCAAAGTACACACACAGCATTCTAAATCACCGCAATCAATCATGTCCAGAGAGATCTGCAGAGTCCTTTTATACTGCACTCTGTTTTCTAACCATCATTGCCAGCCAATGTCATCGTGTGTATTAGCAATTCTGAGCTGCACCTCTGAGCCACCTCATCCTACATCCTATACTTTTGAGAAGCAAATCATAATTTCTATTCAGTTTAAGGAAACTGCCCTCATTTAGTTCATAAACACAATCACAACATTCCTCACGTTTAAGGGACGGTTAATTGCGAGAAACTTTTAAAATTCCTATTAAAATGATAAGGAAGGCTGACTGAAATTAACAGCAGAAATGCTAACTTATATCCTAGGGAGACCATGACCCATGACGCTGAAAAAGTAGCCACTGAACTATTCCCTAGTTACCTTCTTCTTCAAAGTTTTTCTTGCATTTGTCCATACATTCGTCCAGGATTTCTCAGCAACTTTGTCTTTTTGCTGGCTGACCCATGTCAGACAGAACAGCTCATGTTGGTAACTGATCTGAAATTCTTCAACAGAAAGGCAGACTCAGCATCATACAGACTTGAGGCCAAAGTCTAGCATTTCAGACCAACCAAGTATACTGATAGTATCTGTATTTTAAAATGCCTGCCTCCAAGATAACCCAACATGTAATTGTAACACCAATTTCCATCATGAAATTTAATCTTTGTTTATTTATTGGCACTTATTATGTACCAGGAAACCCTGGTGGCGTAGTGGTTAAGAGCTCAGCTGCTAACCAAAAGGTCAGCAGTTCGAACCTACCAGCCACTCCCTGGAACCCTATTGGGCAGTTCTACTCTGTCCTGTAGGGTCGCTATGAGTCGGAATTGACTCAACAGCAGAGGGCTTTTGTATTATGTGCCAAAAACTATACCAGATTTGATAGAAAAGACTACCAAAGTGACGCTGTAGAGTATATGACTGCAGAAATATCATAACAACCACACCTTCCCTAAGTAAAAAAAATACAACAAAACAAACAAATAAAGAACTATTCAGAAGCATACTGATCCGTGATGGAGAACAAACTGCATGCAATCATTCCTGTAGTCATGGGTAGAAATTGTATTTGTTATTCGGGAGGAGAATAAGGAGATCATGCTGATGGTGAGCGCATGTGGACTGTGACTTTTGTGACAGGGAAGAAAAAGATTTCAATTTGTGAGGAAACTGCCAGCCAAAAGCGCAATGTCATCAAAGTGAATTTCAGCGTGGTCTCTTCAACCCTTTCAAACTCCTTTGCAGATGTCCAGGGCCTTGGCGTTCCTGGCTCTAGAACCTCTCAGGGTAGGGCCTGGGCTTTGGGCCTTGGCTCCTTGCTCTATCAAAATCTGACCCAGCAGAGTGGAAAAGCCCGAGGACACCCATTGTTACGAGTACATTGTGGCCCTTCCCCCCTGTCTTAGGCTGGGTTCTCTAGAGAAGCAAAACCAGTAAAGTGTATAAATATATATACAGAGAGAGAGAGATTATATCAAGGAAACAGCTCATGTGATTGTAGAGGCTAGAATGTCCTAAGTCAGTAGATCAGGGCTCCCACTCACAGGCTGTGCAGATTGACGAATCCCAGGTTCAGCAGATAAGCTGACAGCTCAAGTCCCAAGAACGGGAGATGAGATGACAGGAAGCAGCTGCAGGATCCAGAGACAGCAAAAAGCCAGAACGTCTGCTTATATACAGATGCAGGCCACACCCCCAAGGAGACTTCCTTTCATCTGATTGGCTACTCACAGTATATTCAATCATAGAAGTGATTACATTAAAACACGGAGAATCATGGCCCTGCCAAGTTGACACACAATCTTAACCATCACACCCCCCAAACTGTGTGTTGGAATTCTAACCCCAGTACCTGTGGATATAATCTTGTTTGGAAATAGGGTTTTCTCTGTTATCTTAATTAGATCCTACTTGAGTATGGTGAGTTCTAAATCTAATCACTTCTGAGTTATATAAAGAGCAGATTAGACACAGAGACGCACACATAGGGGAAGGCAGATGCCAAGTGAGGATTACTATCATGGATGAATTGTGTCCCCCAAAAATGTGTGTCAACTTGGCTAGTCCATGGTTCCCAGTATTGTGATTGTCCACCATTTTGTCATCTGATGTGATTTTCCTATGTTTTGTAAATCCTGCCTCTATGATGTTAATGAGGCAGGATTAGAGGCCGTTATGTTAATAAGGCGGGACTCAATCTATAAGATTAGGTTGTATTTTAAATCAGTCTCTCTTGAGATATAAGAGAGAGAAGTGAGCAGAGAGACACAGGGACCTCATACCACCAAGAAACAAGAGCCAGGAAAATAGCACGTCCTTTGGACCCGGGGGTCCCTGGGCTGAGAAGCTCCTTGACCAGTGAAGATTGATTACAAGGACTTTCCTCCAAAGCTGAGAGAGAAAGCTTTCCCCTGGAGCTGACGCTCTGAATTCGGACTCTAGCCTCCCAGACTGTGAGAGAATAAACTTCTCTTTGTTAAAGCCATCCACTTGTGGTATTTCTGTTATAGCAGCACTGGGAAACTAAGACGCACATATAAAGCAGAGCTTCTTTGTCCTTCTAGTGTCCTTGAAATCCTACAAATAAAAGCCAGCTCTCTCTACCTACTGCCAGGCCAGCATCTTCATCTCCCCATTTCTCCCTCTGTAAGTTCACTTAGCACAACAGGTCCCCTAAAGGGCCTAGTGCTCCCGTTTCCTCCTTCATCCGCCTCGGCCTCGCCCTCCCTGCCTTGTCACACTTCAGGGCTTCTTTTCAGCTTTTGCCAACACAGGAGCCCCAGGGTTTACACCAAGACTTTTGATGTCATATTTACCCAAAAGATAAAAAAGTAAAACGTAGAATTTCCTTTCCTTTCTTATACGGGAAGTTGAGTAGACAACTACTCAAAAAAAGAGAGAGGCATGGAAATTACCAGCACAGAAAGTTACAATTCCACATTCCAGGTTTACTTGGAATTCTCGTCATGCAGAAACGAAGTCACAGCTCTTCCTGCTGAGGTCATAGTGAAGCCTCCAGAACCTCACCAGGCTTGGGATCTCTGAGCATTGTTCCAAAGCGGGTGGTGTGGCCGCCCTGCCAAATCTCAAGACAGAGGGTTCTTTTTGAGGACCGTGATCCTGGAGAACTTGCTGGCTTCTTTTGGATGTTTGTTTTTTCCCTTGTCAACCACTGGTTTGGTTGTTGTTATTATTTGTTAGATTACTTGGTCACCAAAGTTTGACCTCCTCTAGCCCATGAGGGCAAACCCTGGTGGCGTAGTGGTTAAGTGCTATGGCTGCTAACCAAAAGGTCGGCAGTTCGAATCCACCAGGTGCTCCTTGGAAACCCTATGGGCCAGTTCTACTCTGTCTTATAGGGTCACTATGAGTCGGAGTTGGCTCAATAGCAATGGGTTTGTTTTTTTTTTGTTTTATCCTATGAGGGGAAAATGGATATTTGGCTTTCCCAAGGAAATTATAAGTTGGAAGAAAAAAACTTCAAGTTGTATAATAGATACAACTTTTCCAGAATCCAAGGGAAAGGTAGCTGAGAAGTCATATTCTTTAGAAAGGGGTCCCCCCTCGGGCTCACTCCATCTTCCCAGTCAGATTCCCCAGGTTTCTCATCTCTCTCATTCAGAGTTTCCTTCTTCTTCCCATGAAAATATCCACCCACCTTTCAGGAAACTCCTCCCCAACACACGGGAGGTGATATCCCAGATTCATCCCTTCTCCCTCCAGTAATTCCTGCCCTTCAACTTGAGTCACTGTTTGGAATGAAGCCTTGGGAAGCTGGGGTGGAGGGTCCAGCTCTAATGGCCATTAGTTTCTTGGGTTGGCAAACAGTCCAGGAGAGAAAGGCTTTGATATGGTCTCTCAAGGTAGGTCCAGGAAGGGTATGACCCTTCAAGCTGGGCCTTTCGGCCCATGTGAGTTTCAGGCAGGCCATTTAATCTTCTAATTTTTCCAGTTGGATAACTAGTTAGACCATACACATGCACAGACACCTCTGAAGGATCAACAGCAGTCTAAACCCAGAATGAGGAAGGAAATATTTTTCTAATACTGACTCATACTTTTCAAGGGCCCTTGCTTTCCTCAGCCAACAAGTCACAAGATTGTACAGAGAAGGATTTGCTTCCTTTTTTCCTCCTTGTCTCCCTTCCAAACTGTGCTCTTGCAGACCCCCAGGAACAAGGAAAAAGCCAAAGGTAGGATCATACCTCTTCGTATCCTCTTCCAGGAAGGATGTAAGGTCAACACTTCTGCTCTCACACTTACCCTGCTAAAGGAGGCAGAAGTTAGTACAGAGGGGCTAGAGAGTGAGTCCTGGCACACATCAGTAATCAAGTAAAATCCCTGGGTGGTTCCACAAGTGAAGAAACAAGCAGCCAATTTACTACAAACTCCTGTACATTCTCAGGAGTCTCAAAAATAAGCAGATGCTGCCTAAGAAGCACAAACACTTAAAATGGTTAACACTTTAAAAAATTGACTGATACTCCCTCCCACCCACGTACATCTGTCTGCAAAAGACACCAAGTTAGGGGCTATTTCAAGTTCTAGATCAATAGTTATTATTTTTCCTTTTATCCACATGACTTAGAACAGTGTTTCTCAAATAGATTGTGCAGAATCACCTGGAAGGCTTGTTAAAGTTGCTGCCTTCTGGATCACAATATTTGGGAGATCTGGGACAGGTTTCTCATCCCCTAGGACGTTCTAAGGTTGGTGGTTGTTCCCTCAGAGTTAGTATTCGATGCGCTCAGCAGACAATGTGAGCTAGTAGAACTGTAAAAATTAAGATAACTCCTAAATGGTTAATTTGCTCTCCCAGGTAACATGCTTTTCACAATAAACAAATAAATAAAATTTACACCAACAAAATCTACTCTACAGAGTAAACATATAATTAAAAAAAACCAAGCCCATTGCCATCAAGTTGATTCTGATCCATAGCGACCTATAGGACAGAGTAGAACAGCCCCGTGGGGATTCCAAGGAGCTGCTGGTGGATTCGAGCTGCTGGTGGATTCGAACTGCTGACCTTTTGGGTAGCAGCCAAACACTTAGCCACTGCACCACCAGGGCTCCAAACATATAAATAGAAGGTTATAACTAAGCTGTGGAAGGAAACACAGTGATCGAGAGAAATGGAATTTGTGGACCATATAGCAATACAATGCTGAGCTTTGTGTCATTAGAAACTGATAAAACAAGTACAGCAAAATGGCCCACGAGACACTCCCTGACTTCTGAAGCTGAAAGAAGTTCACTGGGTATTAGGAGGTCAAATCTGAGATTGCTCTTACTTATGCAAAGAAGCGTAACCACTCAGTGGTTTGTATATGATGTAACTTTGTTCTGATATTTTTATTTGCAACCTATTTACAATTCTCATGAAGAATTTAAAAACTTAATGAGATTTAAATATTACATGGATGCATATGCCTATCATTCCTTTATTAAGTAAACTTTCATTGAGGACAAGGAACCAAAGATACAAAGAAGGTTGAGACATATCCTTGTTGTCAAGTTGCCCATGGTGTAGTGGAAATGAAGGTAAATAAATCAAAGTTAGGTGTCAAAAATGGAGACAAAGTACATGGTTTGTTGTTGTTGCTGGTTGCCATCAAATTGGGCTTTGACTCATGGTGACCATTACGGATTGAGTTGTGTCTCCCGAAAGTACGTGTTGTAAATCCTAACCCCCATACTTGTGGTTGGAAACCCTGGGGGTGTAGTTTAAGTGCTACGGCTGCTAACCAAAAGGTCAGCAGTTCAAATCCACCAGGTGCTCCTTGGAAACTCTATTTGGCTGTTTTACTCTGTCCTATAGGGTCGCTATGAGGCGGAATTGACTACACAGCAACGGGTTTGGTGTTTTTGTTTTGTTTTGTTTTTTTTTTTGGTATACCTGTGGTTACAATCCCATTTGAGAATGGGTTTTCTTTGCTATATTAACGAGGCAGTATGAATGTAGGGTGTGTCTTAAATCATCCTCTTTTGAGATATAAAAGAACAGATTGAGTAAGCAATTAAGCCAGCAAGCACAGCTGTGGGAAGATAGATGTCATGTCACGGGACCTCTAAGGAACCAAGACACAGAACCTGAACCCGAGAGAAATAAGAGCCATCACACGAATAGACATATGCACACCCATGTTCGTTGCAACGCTACTCACAATAGCAAAACCTAAATGCCCATCAACAGACGGATAAACAAATTATGGTACATACACACAATGGAATACTATGCAATGATAAAGAGCAACGATGAATCCGTGAAACATCTCACTACACGGACGAATCTGGAGGGCATTATGTTGAGTGATATTAGTCAGTCACAAAAGGACAAATATTTTATAAGACCATTATTATAAGAACTCAACGAAAGGTTTAAACGCAGAAAAAAAGCATTCTTTGATGGTTACGATGGGTTACAAAGATGGTTACGAGGGTGGGGAAATCACTAACTAGATAGTAGACAAGGATCAACTTCAGTGAAGGGAAAGACAACATACAATACAGGGGAATTCAGAACAACTGGACCAAAGCAAAAGCTAAGAAGCTTCCTGGACAGACCCAAACACTTTGAAGGACAGAGTAGCTGGGGCCGGGGCCTGGGGACCATAGTTTCAGGGGACATCTAGGTCAATTAGCATAACAAAGTTTATTAAGAAAATGTTCTACATCCTACTTTGGTGAGTGGCGTCTGGGGTCTTAAAAGCTTTTGAGCAGCCATCTAAGATACATCAATTGGTTCCATCCCACTTGGAGCAAAGGAGAATGAATAAAACCATAGACACAAGGAAAATATTAGCTCAAGGAACTAAAGGCCCACATGAACCAGAGACTCCACCAGCCTGAGACCAGGAGAACTAGATGGTGCCCAGCTACCACCAAAGACCGCCCTGACAGGGAACACAAGATAGAGTCCCAGACAGAGCAGGAGAAAAATGTGGAACAGAACTCAAATTCACATAAAAAGACCAGACTTAATGGTCTGACAGAGACTGGAGGAATGCCCGAAACTGTGGTCTCTGGACACTCTGTTAACCTGGAACTGAAACCATTCCCAAAGCCCACTCTTCGAACAAAGATTAGACAGGACTATAAAACAAAAAATAATACATGTGAAGAATGTGCTTCTTAGTTCAAGCAGATATGGAGACCAAATGGGCAGCTCCTGTCAGGAGGCAGGATGAGAAGGCAGGAAGGGACAGGAAGTGGTTGAACGGACAGGGAACCCCGGGTGGAAAGGGGGAGTATGCTGTCACATTGTGGGGATTGCAACTAATGTCACAAAACAATATGTGTATAAATTTTTGTTTGAGAAATTAACTTGAGCTGTAAACTTTCACCTAAAGCAAAATTGAAAAAAAAAAAAAAAAAGAAAGAAGCAAGGGCCTTCCCCCAGAGCCAAAAGAGAAAGTCTTCCGCTAGAACCAGTGCCCCAAATTCAGACTTTTAGCCTCCTAAACTATGAGAAAATAAATTTCTGTTTGTTAAAGCCACCCGCTTGTGGCATTTCTGTTACAGCAGCACTAGATAACTAAGACAAGTGAGTGATCTTACTAACAGAGCGAAACACTGCCCGGTCCTGCACCATCTTCATGATCATTGGTATGTTTGAGTCCTTTGTTGTGGGTCATTGTGTAAATCCATCTCATTGAGGGTTTCCCTTGCCTTTGCTGGCCCTGCACTTTAGCTAACATGATGTCCTTCTCCAGCTATCAGTACCTCCTGATGATGCATCCAAAGTAAGCTAACCAAAGTCTCGGAATTCAAAGTCACCACCATCCTTCTGACAGTTTGGCTTGCATGCTGCTGTGATGCTGGAAGCTATGCCAGTAGTATTTAAATACCAACAGGGTCGCCCATCCTGGACAGGTTTCAGTGGAGCTTGAGACTAGGAAGCAAGGCCTGGTGATCTACTTCCCAAAATCAACCAATGAAAATGCTATGGACCACCGAATATTGTCCAAAGTACATGGTACAGGGTCAGTATTAAAGAGGAAGTCATCTTGGGGAGGTCAGAGGAGACTTCCACAACTTATGTGGCCTGAGCTGGGTCATGAAGATTTAAGAGTTTACCAAGTGAGCAAGGAGAAATGCAAGACAGAACTTACATGTATGGGGGCAGGGAGGTGTGACTTCCCATGGCAAGTCTAGGATTGGCTAAGATATGGAATACAAGGGGAGCACGTCTTCCCTTGGGAGGATGATGTTGTTCAGCGCAGGTGGCGATGCCGGGGGAGGGTCCATAGGTAGAGACATCCAATGGCAAAGTGTACAGTGCCAAGGGACTCCCTGGATGTTAGGAGAAAAGTAGATGAGTGAGTCTGGGATACTATCCAGATTAGTACATAGGGGGCTGAGAAAATGGAGATACCCATAACCAAGCTAGGAAATAGAGATGGAAGAGCAGCTGCAGTTTAGGAGTTCTGCTCATGAGGCTAGCTGAGTCCACATTTCCCAAGAGTCACACTAGTTAAGATAACTGGACGATTACATAGAAGGGGCTGAATTCAGAAAGATGAGGAGAGGAAGATATGACCTGGGGGAAAAAAAATGATATTCTAAAAATTAACAACTGCTATGGCAAATGAGGTCCCTGGGAGCGAGCAGTAGCTCTTGACTGCTAACCAAAAGGTTGGTGGTTTGAATCTGTCCAGCAGTGCCACAGAGGACAGGCTTGGCAATCTGCTTCTGTAAAGATTACAGCCAAGGAAATCCTATGGTGTGTAGTGGTACTCTGTAACAGGTGGGATCATCCTGACTCAGTAGCAACCAGTGTGGTTTTTTGTTTTGTTTTGTTTTATGGACGAACATGGGGCATACATACTTGTCAATCAGAACAGGTATCTGTCAACCAGAAAGAATTCCAGCAATAAACAACCAGTCATATGGGTGGACAGTGGCGGACTTGGCACCGACAATCATCAGAGTGAATGAGTTTTCTCAGGGAGAGCAGAAGAGAAGGGGCCACAGGAAGAGAACCTGGAGAAGGAGGGTGAGAAGAACAGTTAGAAAGGTAGGAGAACCAAGAAATTTGCGTATTGTGGAAGACTAAGGAGCAGAAAGCTTTAGACGGCAAGAGTGGCAGTATGGACTGTTGAAAAGTTTAACCATTCTTCCCCAGGCAAGAATGTTTGTAAGTGTGGATGTCCACAGGGACCTGGCCAAGTGGAAGTGCAGTGCTCAAGAAATACCAGCAGTGATGGTGTCTCAAAGCTCAGAAGAGGGATGACAGCGACCCCAGCCAGCACATGTTTGGAATCTAGGGGAAGCACCTAAGTAAACTTCTTCCCAGGAGTGACCTTCCGCTAAAATGATGTCTCATCCGTGCTGAAGCTGAACTGGGGTGGGGAAAGGTTGAAATGAAGGGGACCCTTACTGAGGGTATTTCCCGCATACCAAGCCTCAGGTGGGCAGCTGATCTGCCTGCTCATCTTCCTCTTGCTCAGACAGAAAATAGATAACAATCCCACTCACCTGCCTGAGCTCAACGAAAAGCTGAGTTCTTAAATTGACGAATCTCAAGTCTGTAAAATCTTTCCCTGTAATCTTTCTCCAGTTCTGCCTTCTGTGGAAAAGAGGATTAAAAACAAGTTCCCCACACGTACCTCAAGTGTTTCTAAGACAGCATGAGAGCATTTTGCACGTCTTGCGACAATTTAAAAAGGATGGGAACAGGAAGAGAATCTGAGAGTGAATGCAGAATTGCCCTAGAAAAGGGGGAATATAATACTGTGGGATTATTTGAGAGTGAGCAGAGTTTATCTTCTATTAAAAAAAAGACAAAAACTTACTGTACTAGTGCAACTGTAAAGAACGTTTACTGAATACTTGAAAAGAAAGAAGGCTTAGGTTTCTTGAAAGAAAGATGGACTGAGAGTCCTTAGCAATAAAACATCCTTATTCCAGGTTCCATAAAACTAATTTTAAAATAGCGTTTCTAATTCCAGTCTCTTTCGGAAAAATAGGGCTTTGATTCCTTTGTAAACCATACCCCTCTCCTGCAAAATGGCCCTCTGCATGGGTAACCCGTCCACGTGTGGAAGCTATCACGCACATCTAGGGCCCTGCTTCCACCTGGCTCCTGACCCTCCACGTCGAGATGAGTGGGTGAGCACAGTCACATCAACCTTGGACAACCTGAAGCAGCCGCGTGGGGCAGCCTGGCACTGCCCGGAGCATGCTCAGTGGGGTCCTGACCCACTTTCACCGGTCCGAGATCGGGGCGAGAGGTCGCTGGCGCTACTTTGGTTAGTTTGCCAGGGACGGAGAGAAGGGGAGAAGCTAGGAATTGCTTAAAGCCTCCCCTCTCCAATTCCTGGCCCGGCGGCGGCACATGCCCAATCTGGCTGCAGGAGCCACCAGGAACGTCAGTCTGTAAAAAAAAAAATCCACTTTTCCGGGTTTTCACAGCAACCAAAGGGGAAGCGGGAGGTATTGGAGTAGGAAGGCGGGGGCGGGGCGCAGGGGGCGGGGCCGGAAGGCGGGACCTGAGAGAGGGGCGGGGAGCGAGGGCGGGGCCAGATGGGGCGGGGTAAGGTTCAGGGGGCGCGCTCAGGGGGCGCGCTCAGGGGGCGCGCTCAGGGGGCGCGCTCAGGGGGCGCGCTCAGGGGGCGCGCTCAGGGGGCGCGCTCAGGGGGCGGGGCGGGAGGAGCCCGTCCGGCCCCAGACATTGACCGCATCTCCCAAGTCTGAAAAATAAGGCAGCTTTCATTGCGGAACGTGCTGCCAAAGTTCTGCAGGTGCTTTTTTATAGTTAGAATTTTTTGTTGTTGTTAAAAGAGCAACATATTGTTCACTGGCGCCCTGGTGCCACAGGGGTTAAGAACTCGGCTGCCAACCAAAAGGTCGGCAGTACGAATCCACCAGCCGCTCCTTGGAAACCCTATGGGAAGTTCTACTCTGTTCTGTAGGGTCGCTATGAATCGGAATCGACTCAGGGCAACGGGTTAACGAGTTATATTGTTCATTAGAATTTAGAAACTACAAATAATCTCAAAAGAAGAAAATAGCCCTCCCCCAGACCCCACCACTCAGAAGCAACCAGTGAACGATCTTGTGTGTTTTCCTCCAGTCTCTTCTAGCTGTGGGCTTGACTTTAAATGTCGTTTAATTTAACAGCGGAGTTACTGGGATGGCCTGAGAAGCTTCTAATTGCAGAGTGGTTTGACAGGCTGCCTTGGAGACCGGGTAGGTTTGGGGTTGGAAGGTCGGAACTTGGAAGCCAGGTGAATAATTTGTTTCATGTCGCAGGATGGGACCCTTAGAAGTCTCTTCCTGGGTGCCCTCGATGAGACGCTCAGAAAAGTTGCGGTGGCAGCCCTAGGAGCGCCCCGCCCACCGACCATCACCGCCACGCGGCCCTAGCAGGACGTCTGCACCGAGCGCCCCGCCCCACCGCCTGGTAAGTACCTTGGCAGCTCGTGCCCCCGGAGGCGTAACCAATGGAAACTCCCAGCACCAGCCCCGCCCCGCCCCTGTGGACGATCCCGGCGCTCCCACTGGCTCGCCCCGGCCCCTCGCCCCGCCCCCGCCCGCGGCTGCCGCGAAAACCCGGCGGCCACTCCGGGCCGGGCCCCGCGCCTCCGCGCCGCCCGGCGGTCCGCACTGGGCATGCTCGGCACCGGCCGGCTCCGGCACCAGTAGGTGGGAAGCTGCGCGCTCCCCGTCGCCCGTGGCGCAGCCCGCATCGTAGCAAGCGCCCGCGGAGGAGGCTCGCCCGCAGTAGGTGCTGTCGGGCGCGCAGCGCGGCGGGGCGGCAGCTCGCGGCTGGCCATGGCGAGGGGCGCACGGCAGTCACCTGAGTGGCGCGGCGGCGTCAGGTTAGCTGGGGCGCGCGGCGAGCCGGGGCGGCGGGTCGCGGGCGGTGTGAGCCCCTCACGGGGCCGGTGGCCGCGTCGCCGCTGCCGCCGCCGGAGCCGCGGGAGGGGCGGGGAGCTCTGGCCCCGGAACTTTGGGGCTTTGGGCTGGCGGAGGAGGTTGCGCGCTGGGAGGCGCCGAGGTCCCAGCCGCGGGTCCTGTGGGTCGCTGGATGCCGTGAGCTCCGCGCGGGGCGGGACCGAGGCCGGGGGTTTGGGAATGGCTGCGTCCCGGGCTTTGCCGTAATCTTTGGAGGGCGGAGAGCGTGGTGTCCCCGCGCGCAGCGGGGGCTCCTCCCGGGCTCAGGCGCGCCCGGCGTCCCCCCACTCCCACCCCCCCGAGCAGCGGCGGGGGCCTTCTCTGACCTCCGATCGCTCGCATCCCGGTGCCTCAGTTTCCCCTGGGCAAGGGGAGGTGTCAGGCGGAGGGTGTACTGGCCCGGGTCCCGAAGGCCGGGGGTGCGGGTGTAGCGTCGGGAGCCGGGAGGGCGCCGCGTCCTGATGCCGCAGGAGTGCGGGAAGCTGTGGGTGCCGCGCGCCGCCGCCTGCGACTCGGGCTGTCGGAGTTTGTCGCATTTGACTCTATAGCAAGTTGACATCAAATTGCTTCATGGCTTGGAACGGAAAAACGTGCTTCATCGGCTTAAAAGACGAAGTAATTGCAGGGCCGATTTATTTTAATCCCGACCATTAACCTGCACACCCCCCACCCCGGAGGAAAAAAAAACTTGAGCTTGCAAGTTGCAAGATTTAAAAAGCAAGCTGGCAAAAAAAAGAAAAATAATGTTTGCGAGATCATTATCTGCTCACACTGTAGAAAATAACCTATTAAGATTGAATTGTTATTTTCTTTTTAGGGATACTTGTAACAGAAAAGTTTGGTTACTGTAGCAATCTTTACTTTGTGTTATCTTAGTTTTATACTAAAAGCTTGAAAATCTAGCATTGCAGAAGTGTATGTTTTTTGTAAAGCTTTCTCACTTTTGTTTCTAGATGAAACACTTTTTTTTTCGGTTGCTACTGTGCTGAACATAGTAAAATTGTTCACGATGAAATGCAAAATGGAAGAAGACTGATTTTCAGGAGAGAGTAAGTTAGAACAATGTAGTTTTACTGGCATTTTACTTATACAGAAAATTCAGTCTGTAGGTCCCAGTGGGGTTTCCTACTGTGGGTTCTTCCTAAAACATTTAGCAGTGCTACCAATACTAGAATTACCGGATCTAATAGGGGCAAGGAAAACATTCCTTGTTCTAGTGGGAGCTAGTTCTATCTCTTACTAAAGCTAAATGCTTAAACGCCTGGTTCCCGAAGTACCACTTAGTGGGTTCAGTGGTTTTATTTACTAAGCTTATTACAGAACTTCTTGTTTGCATTTTTAGTAGATGTTAATAAGTGCATTGACTTTTCATTGGATTGTGAATAGCCTTTAATGTTTGTTCTTGCTTGTTAGCTCCAGCCCAAGTTCCAGATACATGGGTGATTTCCCCAAGTGGATTCTGTGCTGTGCTCATACATAACCAAGATTTAATAACAGAAAAGGCTTGAAATGTCCTGACACCACCAACAACATGGTTACTGTTTCTACAAATTAGATCTTACAACTTCATTTTAGCCAAGTAATTTTCATTGCTCCTCAATGGATTTTTAAATATGTTTATAGAAAAATATTGAAATTTGTAAAATCCAACACAAATATTGAGAAATTGTGCTCCCCTTCTTCTGTTGGGGAGCCCTGGTGGCGCAGTGGTTAAGCACTCAGCAGCTAACCAAAAGGTGGGCAGTTCGAATGCACCAGCCGCTCCTTGGAAACCGTTTGGGGCAGTTCTACTCTGTCCTGTAGGGTGGCTATGAGTCGGAATTGACTCAGGTTTCTTCTGTAGGCGAGCTGATGGTGTTAAACGCATCAAGTTTCAAGTCTGCGTGAAGTGCTGCGTATAGGTACAACTTTTCCTGTCTCTTGTGAAGATTGCATTCCCGAGTGGAATTCCATCAAGTCTGTTCCCAGCTTTGAGTTCTTCATGTAGAGGAAGCAGCTAGGCCTCAGTTTCCCTTTTGTAATGTAAGGTTTAACATAGACCAACAGGCCCCTCTGGATCTAAAAAAGCTATTTTCTTAGCATTAGGAAAAGCCAGTGTTACTTAACAAAAGGCGTGTTTAACCACCGCTCTTGACTTGAAGAATTCCACATTCTTCTAACCTAAATCTAAGGAAACCAATAGGATTTAGATTGCTAATGAAGAAAAACATACCAAAGTAGACTTTATATTCAAATTGCGAAACAGGCAGTAATTTCTTCTCCTTTGAACTTCCCGTTGGGTTTTTGTAGCTCGATTGCTAGGCATAGACTTTTTAGTTTTATTTTTTATCTTTAGATTTATATGCTGTATGGTGTCGTGAGTGACATTAGAAATTCATAGCAAACTCTTACCTTTAAAAATAGACCTTCCCCCACTCACGTGATCTTAGTTTATTCAGCTCCTCTCTCAGCTTGCAGTGTGAATGTTTGAGACTATTTAAACAGTGCTTAATTTGGACTTTTTCATTATTTATTTATCTGAATGCAAGGATTCAGCTAGTGAAATTATGCCAAATCAATATTGTGGCAGACTTGCTTTTAACTCCCAACACAGCTCAGTCACATTTGTTAGACGCATGTCCCTTTTTTGGAATTCACAAACCTCGCACATAATGTCCCTTCCCCAATCTGGCCAAGTGCTTCGGCTGTGCCCCATGCCCTTTTCTAGCCAGGCTCAGGAGGATGCTTAAAACCTTCACAACATTTTGTGATCCGTGTTGAATGACATTAAAGTTAGAAATAGACTTAGATGCAAATGGTTGATTTTAAGCTTGCTGTGTGTAATGCCTCCCTATAATGGCTAATGGATTAAGAGGTTTGATTACGTGATACTAACCATTTGAGAGCTGCCAGAAAGTTTATTGAAGTTATACTCCAAGCAGAAGTCCTGTTAGCTTATAGGTCTTACCTCAGCCTCCACTGAGGGCTTTGCTTTTTAAAATATCTCACTCATTTTCTTCTTCCGCAAGCTTATATGGCTAGGCCCCTGGGGCTGCAAAAATGACTAAGACACAGTGACTCACTACCTAGTCAGAGAGACATGCTGGAGGACAAATAAATTGCCATAGAAGATAAGTGCTGGGGGGTGGGGGGGTATGGCGGCAGAGGAGACAGCCTGGAAGGAGCCCCTCAGGCTGGAGGGGAGGAGGCAGTAGCCTCTTGGAAGAGGTAACATTTCCACGGGATTTAAACGAATGAATGAGGAATGGTCTCAGCAGTGAAGTGGATGCTCCAGGTAAAAGGAGCAGCATCCTTGCAATAGGCAGAATAATGGCACCTCCAAAGACTTCCACTTCCTAATTCCTGGGAGATTGATTTATGTTACCTTACACGGCAAAAGGGGCTTTGTAGATGTGAGTAAATGAAGGACTTTGTGATGGGGAGATTATCTGGGATTATCTAGGTGGGCCCAGTGTAACCACCAGGACCCTGCAGAGGCTAGTGTTCGAGTGATGTGGTATGAGGACAGCTCTGCCGGCCATTGCTAGCTTTGAAGATAGAAGCGGGGGCACAGACCAAAGAGCGCTAGCAGCCTTAGGAAGCTGGAAACGGCAAGGAACCAGCTTCTCCTCTGGAGCCTCCAGAAGGAATGCAGCCTGCCGACACTTCCAGCTCAGTAAACCCGTGCTGGACTTTTACGGAACTGTAAATTTGTGTTGTTTCAGGCTACTAGGTTTATGCTAACTTGTGGCAGCGGCAACATAAAGTTAATACAACCATATAGAAACATAGAACTTGTATAGCTGGCAGGGGAAGGAGAAGACAGATGACAGGGTCCTTTCATCACGATGAACTAGATGTTATGCCAGTCAGGCCAGGGAGCCCTGGTGGCGCAGTCGTTAAACGCTTAGGTGCTAACCAAAAGGTCATCCGTTCACACCCACCAGCTGCTCCGTGGGAAGAAGACCTGGCCATCTGCTCCCGTAAAGACTACAGCCTAGGAAACCCTATGGGACAGTTCTACTGGGTCCGATAGGGTCGCTATGAGTCGGAATCAACTCGACAGCACACAACGACAGCAGATGTTATGCCAGAAAGTTTGGATTTTACTCTGTTATAGGTAATCAATGAGAAAACAGATAAGGATTGTTAAATGGGAATATGACGTGAATAGACTGTTGCCAGATTTCTCTTTCTAAAAAGCAGGGTATAGCTAAACCCCACGTTTCATAGAGCAGTCTGACAAAGGGTGTTTAACCAGAGGTGGTCAGCAAGCAATTGCTGTCATTAGGTGCCGTTGAGTCGGTTCCGGCTCATAGCGACCCTGCGTACAACAGAGGTCTGGAATCCTCTATTGTCGTATGTTATAATTCAGTTCTCTGTCTTCATCTGAAATGACAGCATTTGTATGCGTGTGTGAAATTAGCAGCTTAAGAAAACGTTTATTCACCATTAGAGAGGTAACACCTGGCAGTAGAAGGATGACCTAGACAGTAAAGCAGAAGGGTAAAGTCACAGTTTTTCTCCTTGGTTTCTGCTTGCTCATTGTCCCCTTGCTCTGCTGTCTCCGTACCCTGCAGACATCAGCAGTGAGGTGTGACAGCTCAAGTGTCCATTGAGAATGATGAAATTTCACCTGGGCCAACTCTGACCACTTGATAACGGGCTGCTTGCCGTGCCTGTGGACTTGTGCTGGCTCGGCTGGGAAGGTGCCACAGTCGATTAGCGCTGTCTGCCATGGGTTCCGTATTAGGTGAGATGGGAACTGCAATAATGCTGGATGGCCCAACTTCCATGTTCAACTATAAATCATGTAGTCATTGTTTCCAGACGTTTTCATGTAGTTTATTTTACGTGCAAGGCCCTGATGTCTGTCCTGTAAGAACTTAAGTCTGGTTGAGTTGACATCTCTGTGTGTCTGGAACACCCAGACTGAAGAAATCTTCTGCCTTGGCATTAAGAGAGTTGCTCTGTATTAAAACTGAACTCTATGTAAGAAAAATGAGTAAGAGAAAAACAAGCTTTTCAGACAGCCTGGCACAGAAAGCCCTGGACTAGCAAAATCTGATGTTGGAAGTTTTGGAAACAGTAACAGTAAGACTTAAGGTTTATCCTTGTAAGTGAGACAAAACTATTTCTTATATCCATGTCATATTGCTTCCTTTGCATAACTTCGTAAGATTTCTATCAAAACTTCCGTATATATGATGCAATAATTATTTTCCACTGTAAAGGACTAGCTCGATGTCAACCATTCCCTGTTCTTGAAACTTTTCTGCCTTGCCGTCTGGGATTCTGCACCTTTCATTCTCCCCGTGCTTTTTGGACTGCTCTTTCTTACTTTTTTTGAGAGTCTGTCCTCTCTTTTCCCTCAGTTCTTGTCTCAGTGTTCTTAAGTTGTGGCCTGCTCTGCTCTCCCTGGGGACATATTTTTCCTCATGAGTGCATCAGTGACCCACACACCAATGTCTCCAAATCTGTATCTTTAAACCAACCTCCTTCAAGTCCATATTCCATCTACTCATTTAATTCATAAGTTCGGTCAACAAGTATTGACAACTTGAGAGCATACAGTCAAGTGGAGGGCCAGATGTGCAGACAGACAATTATAATGAAAATATGGAGCTATGGGTAAAGATAAAGGAGCCCTGGTGGCTCAGTGGTTAAGCACTTGGATGCTAACCAAAAGGTTGGTGGTTTAAACCTACCACATGCTCCTCGGAAGAAAGATGTGGCAGTCTGCTTCCATAAAGATCACAGCCTTGGTGTCTGGGTTATGTAGTGCTGCTGTAACAGAAATGCCGCAAGCGGATGGCTTTAACAAAGAGAAGTTTATTCTCACAGTCTGGTAGGGTAGAAGTCTGAATTCAGGGTGTCAGCTCCAGGGGAAGGCTTTCTCTTTCTGTTGGCTCTGGAATAAGGTCCTTGTCATCAATCTTCCCTTGGACTAGGAGCTTCTCTGCGCAGGAACCCCAGGTCCAAAGGATGTGCTCTGCTCCCGGCACTGCTTTCTTGCTGGTATGATGTGTCCCTGTCTCTCTGCTCGCTTCTCTAATATCTCAAAAGAGATTGGCTTAAGACACAATCTAATCTTGTAGAGCTCATCAACATAAACTGCCACTAATCCATCTCATTAATATCATAGTGATGGGATTTACAACACATAGGAAAATCATATCAGATGACAAAATGGTGGACAGTCACACAATACTGGGAGTCGTGGCCTAGCCAAATTGATACACATATATTTGGGGAAAACAATTCAGTCAATGACATCCCACCCTTTGGCCTCCAAAAATTCATGTCCTTGCCACATGTAAAACACATTCACCCCATCATATCATAGCGAAAGTCTTAAGTCAACTCCAGTCCAAAATCCAAAAATTCTTCTTCATCTGTGAAATCTAGAATACAAGTTATCTACTTCCAAAGTACGATGGTAGAACAGACACAAGCTAGACATTTCCATTACAAATGGGAGAAAATGTAGGGAAAGAAGGGACAACAGGCACCAAGCAAGTCAGCAGAACACATTACATTAGCCCTCAAAGCTTTGAAAATAATCCTCTCTTCTCTGAGACCATTTACACAATGGCCCTGCCCTGCAGACTCCAGGTATTGGCCACGCTCTCCGGATTCTTCACGGCATTCCCTTGGCCCTGGGCTTTAGCTCTGCCTTCCAGGCCCACTGGAACAGCAACTCTGCTCCCTCAACTTTAGGCTCACCATTCTCCTAGTCCATCTGAGTGGCGACTCCACCCTTAGAAACACCAGAGGCCATGGCTTCACCCTTTGAGATCCCAGAGGTTGTGGCCATACCGTTTGAGACTGAGGCAGCTCAGCTTCCTGTGTTCCTTGTCCTGTCAGCTTTTGCTTCCTGGTTCCTTGGCCTCTCTGCCCGCTGGGCCTCACACCCGCATCTGCCCTGCTGGGGTAAGTTTTCCAAAGCTCTGTAGCTCCACCGATAAGTGCCTGGAGGCACCCCACTCCACCAGTAAACTTCAGCTGGAAGACACTCTGCTCTCTTGCTCTGTGGGTCGGCACCAGCACTGTCTGGCACTGGTCTCCTGGCTCAGCCGCTGCCAGTTCTCTGCCACCGCTGGTTCTCGCAGTCTGCGCTGTTTCCAGTGTAGCGGCTCTCCTCACTTCCTTCTGAGTCCTCTACCCATTCAGTTTCAAAGCCGCTTCCACATTTTAGGTATTTGCTAGAGCAGTACCCCTCTCTCCTGGTACCAGATTCTGTCTTGGTCATCTAGTGCTGCTTTAACAAAATTCCACAAGTGGATGGCTTTAGCAAAGATAAATTTATTCTCTCACATTCTAGTAGGCTAGCAGTCCAAATTCAGGCAGTCAGCTCCAGGGGAAGGCTTTCTCTCTCTGTTGGCTCTGGAGGAAGGTCCTTGTCATCAATTTTCTCTTGGACTAGGAGCTTCTCCATGCAGGAACCCCAGGTCCAAAGGATGTGCTGTGCTCCCGGCACGGCTTTCTTGCTGGTACGAGGTACCCCTGCCTGCCTGCCTGCTTGCTTCTCTCTTTTATATCTCAAAAGAGATTGGCTTAAGACACAATCTAATCTTGTAGATCTCATCAACATAACTGCCGCTAATCCATCTCACTTACATCATAATGATAGGATTTATAACACGTAAGACGGTCACATCAGATGACAGAATGGTGGACAGTCATACAGTACTGGGAATCGTGGTCTAGCCAAATTGATACACATGTATTTGGGGGACACAATTCAATCTATGATACTTGGAAACCCCCTGGGGCAGTTCTACCCTGTCCTGTAGGGTCACTGTGAAGCAGAACGGACTTGACGGCAACAGGTTTAGTTTTAGTTTGGGTAGAGATAAATGAGAAAAGGGATTCTGAGGCTACCTGGTGAAGTCTGGGAGGGCTTCTTGGAGGAGACAACTTTCAAACCTAGACATGAAAGCTGAATAAGGGTTTGCCTGATGTGTAAGATAAGAAAGGCAGCATAGCCAGAGGCACAGAGGCGCTGTGGAGAACAATAAGGAATTTAGGAAAGGATATATCGTATCAGGCGGGAGGGGAGAAAAAGGGGTCCCAAAAATGAGGACAGTATGTCCTGTTCAGGAACTTAGTGTTACACCATTGGCAAAAGGAAGACGTGGAATATGTTTTCATCAAGTCTTTTAGAGTCAGCTGACTTCAGCAACAGCATGGTGTGTGGATGGGAGGCAAGCAAGGCCAGAGGCAGATCAGTGAGGAAGGAGGATCCTAGGGTGGTGCAGTTAGAGATCATGAGCACATAAACCAGGCACTGGGTGGTGATATCGTCAGGAGTGAGTTCCTGGGTGGCCCAGACAGGTAAGCCCTGGACTACTAGCTGAAAGGTTAGGGGTTGGAACCCACGCAGGTGCTTCAGAAGACAGGCCTGGCAGTCTGCTTCCAAAAGGCCACCACCTTAAAAACACTGTGGAACAATTCTCCCTTGCACGCATGGGGTCTTCATGAGTTGGAATCCGCTTAATGGCAGCTAACAACAACATTACTAGGACAGGTCCATGGGTGGTGCAAACCCTACAGGTTGGTGGTTTAAACCCACCCAGTGGTGCCACTGAAGAAGGGCCTGGCGATCTGCTTCCGTAAAGTTTACAGCCAGGAAAACTCCATGGAACCTTTCTACTCTGTAACACATGGGGTCGCCATGAGTCGGAATCGACCCGATGGCAGTAGGTTTGGTTTTTCAGTCGTCGCTAGGATTCGGTGATGAGTTAAATCTGGGCAGGGAAGGAAAGGAGGCGTTTTGGACAATCCTCACGTAATTGGGTTACCTGTGTCAGTCGCTGCAGAAATTCAGCCCGCAAGCCACCTTGAGGGGTTGTGGGTTTAGAGCAGCTCCAGGTGCTCACCTACGGAGGGCAGGACTTTGCGGCACCAGAAGGGACTCCAAGCAGGAAAGAAGCAGTAAAGTCCACACACACAGGGAATAAATCAAAACTTTGTCATCGCAGGGCACAGACATTGTAAGAAAGGCCTGGAAGAAAGAAGGAGCTCATTCCTTGATGGTTCTCCAGCTTCTTCTCAATAGAAGCAGTGGGTTTACCCATGAGACTGAAAGCAAACTGGTGTGTGGGGAGTCCTTCCTAACGCTGGATCTAGAAGGTAAGTGATGGAGAGGTGCCACTGCAGTTGACGTTTTGTAGTCAGTGGGAAAGGCGAGGCTTGCTAAGCAGATATTCAAATACAACCCCAGGCCTTTCCTTCCATTGAGGATTTGATGGTTAATGGTGGGAGGGGCAGGAGAAGGGAAAGGTTTTGCTCCCTGGAGAAGTAAATGCATTGGAGTCAGGTACTCCAAATTCACGGGCCCACCCTCTGCAGACAGGGCTGCAAGCCACAGGCTGGGGCGAATTGAATCATTTTCATCTGTTCCTTTGAGCTGTGCGTCTCCTCAACAAGATGGGACGTGTCTGCACCCATGTCTCTGCCTTACTGTACCCTCTTGAAACCAGCGCGGGCTCTGTGGTATTCGTGGCAGTGGGGACCATGCCCCAGGAGACCAGCCAACTCTTCTCTCCCCCAGAGGCCAGGCTCCCCCGTAAGGAAGCAGATGGATGTATAATGACTGTGTTTTCTTAAAAATGTAAAACTTGTTTTCCCTGGTCCTGGGCAAGGGATGGGATTTGAATGAAGATTGCATTAGTGTTTGGCTACACCCAGCTTCACCTAGGATTTCCTTATAGGTCTTTACACACCAGGATAGCGGAAAGCTGCAGGTAGGCTTAAACGGCTAGCAGCTGTTGAGTTGTCTTGCTTCTCGGCTGCTGTTAGGGATCAGTTCTGTAAACCCACTGAAGCTGAGGCTGGGCTGTATTGCCTGCTGCCTGCCAAGCCTGGGCTTCTGCTTTTGTCCCTTCACCGCCGGGCCTTCTGTTCTTGTTGGCAGTCCCAAGTTCGAGGGAAGGCCTTTTTGTTTTTTCTTGAAGGTTTGGACAAACAACCCTAGATTACTTGATCTCTGATCGAGTCCAGCTCTGGTTAGACTTCCCAAAGGTAACCTGTTTTTCTCAATGTTAAAACACTGTCGAGGAACTTGAAAGTCATTTCCAGAAAGCACTAGAGTATCAGCAATCCTTTGTCTTATTGAGGGCCAAGCATTTCTCCCCGTACATAGGCACCCAGGCCCTGCAGTGGGCCCCTGACCCCTACCTCCAGGTTATAGCCATCTCCCCTTCTTTAACTGGGGTGTTAGTTCTTCTAAGTAAAGGATCACCTGTCTCAAAAGGCCTCTTCAGCGTTTCTGCTAAGAGGCTCTGGAGACCCTCTTATTAAACAGGATTTCTGGAGACTGCCCTGGCGTCCCAGAGTTCTTGACATGGGCACGCCCAGCAGATCCACTGAAGGAGCCCACTAAAACATTGCCATGTGCATTTTTAATTGCCGTGCCAAGTTTCTTTCCACCCTTGCTTTTCTAAGCTAAGCCATCGCTTCTGCTGGGAAAACTGTCAGGTCCCATTTAGTCATCCTTCAGGACTTGGCCAACCCCAGGGAACATTCTGGGACCTTTCCAGCTTGCCGTTCTCTGAATTCCAGTGACATTTACCTAGTTTAGTGCCTATTATATATCTTGCTTTGGATGCTGGTATCAGCAAGATTCTAAAGGACATTTAGGGTAAAGATCTAGTCTTAAACTTCTTTAACCTGTACGGCAATTGCATTGAACAGATAACAGCGGCCTCATAAATACTTTTGAGTTCAGTTTAACTGCTGTGGCTGGCTCCTAATTGTTTTTATTACTTAGACAAATCTGACTGCCCAGCTGAGAAGTCACTGAACCCCTGGAAAGTATGTGCACAGCCTAGCAGTGCCCTTTCTCACCACAGAAGAGAGAAAAGCAAAGTTCCTTCCTTCAAAAACCTGTGAAGAAACCATTGAATCCATATTTTCAACTTACCTCTCGTGTTTTTATTAAGACCATTTTTCATACTGTCACATTGGAAAACATCTAACTTTGATGCGAGACTGTCTTAAGGATGTGCACTAAAGTCAGAAAATTATTCAGATGCAACCACATTTTGAAAAGTATTGCTTTGAAATACCGAATTTTTAAGTAACAGTTACCTGGACATTTATGACAGTTTAGATATTGATGGCATTTAGAAAGTTTGCCTAAGCTGTGTCATTTCACTGATTGATAACTATATGAAGTTTACTGAGCCCTGGGCTGTGAGTCAGAAGACATGGGGTCTGCTGGGTCCCTTGCATTCATGGGCTGGTGGCTTGGCCTCTGTGTCCTTCACTGTAATGTGGACAGAATCACGCAGACCCGCCATGCCATAGGGTAGTGGTGAAGCTCAGATGTGACCATACTTCTGAGAGAGTTTTGAAAACCATAAATGCTGGTGAACATAAGGAAGGTTATTGCCGCTGTGCTATTAAGAATTAAATCAAGCACAGTTTGAATTGCAGGATCTTTTCGGATCTGTTTTTCAGTGAAATCCAGTTGTTAGTGAGAGAACCTGTAAACCACCCCCATGTGGGATCCAGAGAAGTGTTGGTTAGGCAGTTCCACTCTGTGATAATAGGCGGGTAAAGGAGGAAAATGGGGATTTAAATACCCTCTCCAGTTAGCGAGCACATTTTTTTTAATAGATGAAATTTTATTCCGATGAAAGAAGAAACCCCGGGTGATCCACTTCGTGTGCTGTGAATCTGAACAGCCTTAATCAAACAACCAGAGAGACAAGGAGTAGGGGATTGTTGGACATTTTGAATTATAAGTTAAGCAGGTGATTGCTTTTCATTTGAACAATAATAAGAATGTATATTTCAGGCATGATAAACTTGACTCGCCTCTAGCTGCAGCCCAGAGTTTTACAGCAGACCAGATTTCGCAGCCTCTGCTTCCTCTTCAGGTTACCTTGAGTGCTTGCTCTCCGCACTGTTGACACAGACATTCCTTAAGCTACCTGTATGCAAAGGATGCATTTCTCAAGACTTCTGCTTTGTAAAGAAGTCTTAGTTTATGTTTTAAAGTTAGTTTTGTCGTATGGAATAGAGATAGTTCCTAAGATTTCTAAAAAAATATGGGTAGAAGCTGTAGATGCCTGGTCAATTAGTTGTTGGTGTTGTAGCTGTGGTCAAGTTGGTTCTGACTCACCGCGACCCTGTGTGTGCAGAGTAGTACTGCCTCATAGGGTTTTCACAGCTGTGACCTTTGGAAAGCAGATTGCCAGGCCTGTCTTCTGAGCTGCCAACCTTGTGGCTAGTTAATCAAGCACTTCACCATTGGCAGCACCCAGGGACTCCTGGTAGGTGAGTAAATCTGTCGAATTTAAAGGCATAAAAACACTGTAGAGAGTAGGGGTGGGTCAGTGGTAGAATTCTCGCCTTCCGGACAGGAGATCAGGGTTAAATTCCCTGCCAGTGCCCCTCGTGCACAGCCACCACCCATCTGGCAGTGGTGTCATGTTGCCGTGATGCTGAACAGGTTTCAGTGGAGCTTCCAGACTAAGATAGACTAGGAAGAAAGGCCTGGGGATCTACTTCTGAAATTAAGCCCATGAAAACCCCGTGGATCACAAATGTCTGATGTCACTGTGCTTCAGGTTACCATGAGCCAGGGATGAACTCCACAGTAGCTAACAGCAAGAACAAAAGTAGTCTAAACTCTCCTCGCAGATACTGGAGTGCCTTATGTGAACCAAACATTCTTCCAGATGCTGGGGATACAGCAGTGAACAGCGGCACCAACAGAAGCCCAGCCCTCAGGAGTTCACATTTAGTAAGGACAGACACAGAACGTGAACATATAGTAGTTAATGCTGTGAAGAAAACGGCAGGGCAAGGAGGGATCCAGAGGAAGGCAGGGAGGGTGGTGACCGGATCAAGGAAGCTTCTGCTGATGAGGTGACATTTGAGCAGAGGCCTGAGTCAGGAAGTTTGGGAGTGAGCCTTGCAGGTATCTGGGGACTTGTTCCAGACAGGGAATAGTGCAAGGGTTCCGTGTGCCTGGTGCTTTCCCGGAGTAGTGCCAGTCATTCCAGCGTGGCTGGTGGGGAAGGGAGAGGCAGAGAGGTTGGAAACGAAGTCTGCGAGGCTGCCAGGGGCCAAATCTCAGAGGCCACCGTGGTAAGGCCTTCTTTAGCTTTTACGCCGAGTCAGCTGGGAGCAGCTGGACAGTGTACATGGCAATATTAAGAGTTTTGGTGTTGTAATTATCTCTAAGACGTTCCCTAAGCACAGAGTGTTAATAATCAGAGGGAGGGAGGGAGGGAAGAAGGGAAGCAAAGAAAAGCAAAGGAAGGAAAAAAAATGAATGCCTGGTGCTGAGTCTTGGTGGTGCAGTGGTTAAGCGCTTAGCTGGTAACCAAAAGGTCGGCTGTTTGAACCCACCAGCCTCTGCAGGAGAAAGAGGTGGCAGTCTGCTTCTGTAAAGATTTACAGCCTTGGAAACCCCATGGGGGCAGTTCTGCTCTGTTCTGTAGGGTCACTGTGAGTTGGAATGGACTCTACGGCAGTGGGTTTGGTGGAGCTGAGCACAGTCAACAAATATTTGAGTGCCAGTTGCATTTCGTTATGGTGGAATTTTGTTAATGATAAAAAATTAATCCCCAAATTGCAAGTGTTTAGCCTAGGGCTTCTCTGTAGTGAATTATCAAGTAAAATGAAGATTTCAGGACCCCCAGTGGGGGCAGTGGTATGCCTCCGTCAGCCTCTCAGTGGAATATTAATGCACACAGCTATGTGGTCCTTGGTCTGAAGAGGAAAGGTTAACCAAACCAGTTGCTGTTGAGTCCGACTCATGGTGAACCCATGTGTGTCAGAGTAGAACTGTGCTCCATAGGGGTTTTCAGTGGCTAATATTTCGGAAATAGATCACCAGGCCTTTCTTCCAAGGTCCTTCTGACTAGAACTGCCAGCCTTTCAATTAGCAGCTGTGCCTGTTAACCATTTGTACCCCCCAGCGTCTCCAAAGAAAGGTTAAGTCAGTGATATGACCACGTGTGCTAGGTTAATCATCTACTGTTAGTCCAGGTAGCAAAGTGAGAGCTGGGGGGCTTAGCCTTACCCTGAGCTCCCCCTGGAGTGGGGTTGAAGGGAGAAGCCCACAGCTGTAGCCGTGAGGAACCTCCCTCCCTGATGGCCTCCCACCCCACCCCTGCCAACCCATCCTGCATCCATAGAAAGGAGCCCTACAGGAACCTGGGCTGGTTCATATCTGCAGTTAGATGAGGGCCTCTGGAGGAGGGGGCTTCCAAATGCTTTGGGAGCACGGGTCTATTTTCTCCTTCATTTTATTGTCCAGAACGTAAGGAACACACACGAGAAGTTGCATCCTTATGGAGAACAAGTTATCGGGTGCACTGCAATCTCGGTGGGCCCTCCTCTGAGTGACAGAGGGTTTGGTGATCACAGTGGTTGGCCCTGGTGTATTAACTGCAGTGGGATTTTCATCTGTGCACCAACAACTCCCTTGCTCTTTCCTTCTTCTCTGCACCTGCACTGTTTCTTCCCTTTGCCAGCACCGTTCATCTCTTTGGTGGTCGTGGTCATAGAATGGTAGAATTGAAAGGGACCTGAGTGATGGGTCTGCAGCTCAGAGGGATCAGCTGACTCCCAGAGATCACCTACTAGTAAATGGCAAAAGTGAGGCAAGGACCTAGTATCCTCACTCCCAGCTTGAGTGTCTTAATCCTGAAATGCTAAACTGGTCCCCTCTTTGCCATCTCACCCCAGAAGTTCCGTTCTTGACAACTTCAGGGACCCATCCCATTTCTTATCCCAAGAACCTGATTCCACCCCTTTCCAGTCCCAGCTCCCAGGCTGCAGGGTCTGTGCAGTATCTGGATCAGCATGAATCCAGTCCCCAAAGTGTGGAGATTGATCCAGTCCTCCCATTCCCTCATCACCAGCCCGCCTGCAGCACTCACTCTCTGACTCCAGTCACCCAGAGCTAGGTCAGAGCTCACTAATTAAAAGGAAACTGTCTTCAGACTGCCAGATAGACACCAGCCTCTAGTTTGGTGAGTCCACATGACACTAACTTTCTGACCTGCTGGCCACCAATTCAGGGCTGGTTTCCCCCTACCTCTTCAGGGTGCCAGCCAAAAGCTTGGGAGTCCACACAAAACCCTTGCTTTCTGACCTACTTACACCTACTGCCCCTTTGGGTAGATGATTCACTGGAACAACTTACTAAACTCACAGAGTGTATACCATACTCACTACCACAAATTGTTATAGCCAAGAAGTATACAAATGAAAAGATACATAGGGTAAGGTCTGGGAGGGTTCCCAACGTGAAGCTTTCATGACCCAAGGGATACACTGGCCTCCCTAGAGTAGATGTTCTCCCAACAACCAGGAAGTTCTCTGAGCCTTAGGGTTCTGGGCTTTTATTGGCCAGTCCTGCCTGATAGGATAAATCATGTCTCTTGTGGCCAGTCGATACTGGCCTCCAGATGAGTCTTTTCTGGTCTGGCCACCCTCCTGCACCAGCACAAATCCTCAGGTGTAGCCTGGAAGTTGCAGATCAAGGCACCCCAGTTACTCAAAGGGTTATTTCTCAGGAGCCAAGGATAAAGGCCACCTTACTTAGGGTAAAACTAGGTCCTTTACCCCACAGGGTCCAATAGCAGAGGCTGAGACCTGAGCAAGTTTTCCATACTGGCTATTATTTGGAACACTGGTTGTTTTATTGTTAGATGTTACTCTGTGTCTTGGTGGGGTTTGATACTATCCTACAGGTTCATAGTGAGTTAAATAGTTTTATCATGGGCTGACATACCCTCAAATAGCCAACCACCATAAGATTGTTTTTTGAGGGGAACTGCTCTCCCAATTCCAGAAAAGTGAGTTACATTGGGAAGCTGTCTACATTCAAATTGGGAAAAAAGAAAATTGAGAAAAGGCATTTGTTATCAAGGCCTTAATAATTTACAAAGTATGCCAGAACTATCAGGAAGATGTAAACTTGCAATTGTTGCAGGATGTGAATCATTAAGGAGAGCGTGTTAAGAATATAGCTCTCAGATTTATAGACCAATGTGCTGTGCAGGCCACACGGGCGGTGTGTGCTGGCCTCCTCCCTGCAGGCAGAGCGCTAGCCATCTTGGACTTGTGAGTATGCAGCTTGGAGTCAGCGCCTCGATGAGACATCTCTCTGATATACGGGATCCTCAGGCCATCTTTCCAGGCCAGAGAAAGGTTCCGACTCACTGATGTGTCCAGGCTTTCAGATAGCCATCTGCCTGGCTTTCCTCTGGATGCAGGAGCTTATCTACTAAATACATCAAGAGCTTGTCAGGAAATGGGCTGGAGATAAAATAAAAACAAGAAGAATTGGAAGTTGCCAGAAGTCATGCTGTAGATTAGCCACTTATAGCATTACCATTTAATTGGACTAGAATGAAAATTGGAATCTCCCAGTCCAAATGAGTAGGGAGAATATTTTGAAAGGACACAATTTTTTTTTAAAGGGTGGAAAATGCTGGAAGAAATATTCTAATGGTAGAAGCAGGTGCTTCTGAACAAACTTTAGGTTGAAAAAGCAGTCTGATAATGATGGTGTCAAAGATTAAAGAAAAATGCCAAGACAGCATCCTAACCCTTTCATCTGTTTTGGGGACTGGCGTGGCAGCATAAAGACACCGTCTACCAGTGCATCCACCCCATTTGTATTCTATTCCTGGGTTTCATTTATTCCCTGGACAACCAGATTCCTGAGGAAATGTGTCTCTGATCAATGAAGGATTTACATTAATTGGGCCAAAAACTATATTTTAGCCTGTTTGTTTGGAATGAAAATTCAGAGAAAATTAAATATGTGCTCAGACATCAATAAATGCGTCTAAAAATATAGTTGGGATTAGAATAGCCTTCATTGCATGTCTCAACTGCTGGAACGGCTTAAAAATTGCCTTTATGGAACCTAGAGATTTTAACATAATACCTGGCATGATCTGGGCATGAGCAGTTACTCGCTTTTTATTCTGGCTTTAAGCCACAAAATTGTGTGACCTTGGACAAGACACCATGTCTCAGCTCCCGTTTCTCATCTTATGAAAAGAAAAACCTTTATAAAGAGACATCCAAGTTTTTTCAGGTCTAATACTCTAATTCTGTGGATAATATGTATGAGAGACCTGTTTTTATCTAGTATAATAGAAATCACTATATCTGTAAAGAAAAGCTGTTAACATAATTTTTTTCTCTTCTTTTATGTGGGGGGTTTATGATTCTCTTTTTTGCTTTAAAATACTGTAATAACAGTTCCCTTCAGAACATCCTTTCTAATGATCAGGGTTAATTGACACTTACATTTAATAGGTATCAGTAATATCACACCTTGCATATTAAAGCTGTTTTTTTAATGAGTTGATGATCCTGAGCAATTTAAACACTGTATTTCTGAGAGCTTTATTTTGTACGATTTTTACTTTTAATCATAAGAACTTACCATGTGGAAAAGAAAAATGTTAAGAAGATCCAAGAATGGTTTCTTAATACTATGCATCATCAAAAATAAAAGTATTACAAAGATGGCACCTCTGAGCCTCTAGTTCATTTTTAGGTTTGAAAAAGAGTGAATTATAACAGATCCGTCATTATATAATGATTAAAGGAACAATCCACCAAGAAGACATAACCCTAATAAATATCTAGGTACCCAATGACAGAGCTCCAAAATACATAAAACAAACTCTAACAACACTGAAAAGAAAAATAGACAGTTCCACAATAATAGTAGGAGACTTCAACACACCATTCTTGATAGAGGATAGAACATCTAGAAAGAAACTTAGCAAAGATACAAAAGATCTGAAGGCCAAAATCAACCAACTTGACCTTATAGACATATATAGAACACTCCACCCAACAGCAGCAAAGTATACATTCTTTTCTAATGCGCATAGAACATTCTCCAGAATAGACCACATTTTAGGCCACAAGGCAACCCTCAATAAAATCCAAAATATGGAAATAATACAGAGCATTCTCTCTGATCATGACAGCATAAAAATAGAAATTAACAACAGGAAGAGCAAGGGAAAAAAACCAAATACATGGAAACTGAGTAACACCTTGCTTAAAAGCCAGTGGGTAATAGAAGAAATCAAAGAGAGAATCAGAAAATTCTTAGAATCAAATGAGAATGAAAACACATTGTTACGGATTGAATTGTGTCCCCCAAAAATGTGTGTCAACTCGGCTAGGCCATGATTCCCAGTATTGTGTGGTTGTCCTCCATTTTGTGATCTGATGTAATTACCGTATGTGTTGTAAATCCTAACCTCTGTGATGTTAATGAAGCAGGATACAATCTACAGGATTAGGTTGTATCTTGAGTCAGTCTCTTTTGAGATATAAAAGAGAGAAGTGAACAGAGAGGAGACGGACCTCCTACCATCAAGAAAAAAGAGCTGGGAACAGGCATGCCCTTTGGACCTGGGGTCCCTGCACTGAGAAACTCCTAGATGCAGGGAAGATTGATGACAGGGACCTTCCCCTAGAGCCTATGAGAGAATAAATTTCTGTTCGTTAAAACCATCCACTTGTGGTATTTCTGTTATAGCAGCAGTAGATAACTAAGACGCACAGAATACCGAAACCTTTGGGATACAGCAAAAGCAGTGCTCAGAGGTCAGTTTATAGCAATAAACACACACATCAAAAAAGAAGAACAGGCCAAAGTCAGAATGTTAGCCCTACAACTTAAACAAGTAGAGGACAACAGCAAAAGAAGCCCACAGGCACCAGAAGAAAGTTAATGATAAAGATTAGAGCAGAAATAAATGAAATAGAGAACAGAAAAACAGTAGAATCAGTAAGACCAAAAGTTGGTTCTTTGAAAAGATCAACAAAATTGAAAAATCATTGACCAAACTGACAAAATAAAAACATTTGAGGAAGCAGATAACCCATAAGAAATGAGATGGGGAACATTACAACAGACCCAACAGAAATAAAAAAAGATCATAGCAGAATACTATGAAAAACTGTACTCCAACAAATTTGAGAACCTAGAGAAAATGGACAAATTTCTAGAAACACTGCTTACCTAAACTAACACAAGCTGAGATAGAAAATCTGAACAGACTCATAAAAAGAGAAGAGATTAAGGAGGTAATTTAAAAAAACAAACAAACAGAAAAAGCCCTGGCCTGGACAGCTCAACAACAAAAAGACAAATAATCCAAATAAGGATATGAACAGACACTTCACCAAAGAAGACATTCAAGCGGCTAACAGACGCATAAGGAAATGCTCCCAATAATTAGCCATTAGAGAAATGCAAATCAAAACTACACTGAGATATCTTCTCACCCCGACATTACTGGCACTAACCTAAAAGTAGAAAATAACAAATGTTGGAGAGGTTGTGGGGAGGCTGGAACTCTTATGTGCTGCTGTGGAATGTAAAATGATACACCCACTGTGGAAAACGATATTGCGCCTCCTTAAAAAGCTAGAAATAGATATACCATACCATCCAGCAATTCCACTCCTAGGAGTATATCCTAGAGAAATAAGAGCCGTCACATGAATATACATATGCACACTCATGTTCATTGCAGCATTATTCACAATAGCAAAAAGATGGATAAAAACCTAAGTGCCCATCAGCCGATGAATAGATAAACAAAATTATAGTACATACATACAATGGAATACTATGCAACAATAAAGAACAATGAGGAGTCCATGAAGCATCTCACAACATGGATGGATCTGGAGGGCATTATGCTGAGTGAAATAAGTCAATCACAAAAGGACAAATACTGTATGAGACCACTATTATAAAAACCTAAAAGGTTTACATACACACACACACACACACACACACACACACACACACACAAAATCTTTGATGGTTATGAGGGAGGGAAGGGTTGGGGAGGGGAAATTACTAACTAGATAGTAGACAAGTGTTAACTTAGGTAGAAGGAAAGACACACAGTATAGGGGAAGTCAGCACAACTTGGTGACCAAGGCAAAGCCATAGAAGTTTCCTAGACACATCCAAACACCTGAAGGGCCTAATTACTGGGGCTGAGGGCTGGGGACCATGGTCTCAGGGCACATCTAAGTCAATTGGCATATCATAGTTGATAAAACATTCTACATCCTACTTTGGTGAGTACTCTCTGGGGTCTTAAAAGCTTGCAAGCAGGAACTAAAAATAAATCTATTGGTCCCATCACATTCAGAGCAAAGGAAAATGAAGAAAACCAAAGACACAAGGAAGTAGACCACGTAAATCACAGCCTCCACCAGCCTGAGCCCAGAAGAACTAGATGGTGCCCAGCTATCATCACCGACCACTCTGACAATTATCACAACAGAGGGTCCCAGACAGAGTGGGAGAAAAATGTAGAACAAAATTCAAATTCACAAAAAAAGACCAGACTTAATGGTCTGACAGAGACTGGAGGAACTCCTGAGACTATGGCCCCCAGACACCCTGCTAACTCAGAACTGAAGCGACTCTTGAAATCTACCTTTCAGCCAAAGATTAGACCAGCCTATAAAACAAACAATAACACACGTGAGGAATGTACTTCTTAGTTCAATCAAGTAAACACGTCCAGTTGGGCAACACCTGCCCAAAAGCAAAGACAAGAAGGCAGGAAGGGACAGAAAAACTGGACAAATGGACATGGAGAACCCAGGGTGGAATGGGAAAGGGGAGACTGCTGACACATTGCGGGGATCGCAACCAATGTCACAAAATAACTCGTGTATAAATTTTTGAATGAGAAACTTATTTGTGCTGTAAACTTTTACCTAAAACACTATAAAATATAAAAAAAAGATTCGTTTTTGAAAAATGTATTTTTTAATCAAAAATTATCAAAGCATAAAATTTTGTAGAGACCTTAGCATTAGTGTAGCTGATAAAGTAGTAATGAAACCTTATGTTCTGAACCAAAAAACCAAGCACGTTGCCACAGAGTCAATTCCAACTCATAGTGACCCTACGGGGCAGAGTAGAACTGCCCCATAGGATTTCTGCGTGGCTGGTGGATTCAAACTGCTGACCCTTTGGTTAGCAGCCAAGCTCTTACACTGTGCCACGAGGGCTCCTTATGTTCTACTTCCTCTAAATTGTTCAGTAAGCTTAAACATCTCATCTGCTGGCCATTCACAGCAGTCCAAGTCAAGTTGTATGTTTTGTTCTGTACATTAAGTAGCTGGAAATTATCCTAACACTCCACAGTTAATAAATGGTAAGGGCCTGACTGACTAATGAAACACCCTCTAGTTCTTCCCGTGGTATGCTTTCTTATCGCTGTAAATTTGTGATAGTTTATAAATTTAAATGTCATTACTGCTGCCTGGCCTCACAGTAGACTGCATCAGCTAGGAGTTCCAGAGAGAGGAGAGAGTGAAGCTAGAAGGAGGGTTGAATAAACCAGGCAAAAGCTGCTAGCAGACAGACCTTCGTCTGAGTGCACCAACAAATGGAGGTGCTACGCAAGGGAGTTAGTTGAAATTCTTAATCCAAGTGTTCCTTCAATACGTATGGAGTGCCTAGTGGATTCCATTTACAGTGCGGTGATTGTCAGCGGCCATGGAGTCCATTCTGACTCATGGGGACCGCATGTGTGCAGAGTAAAACTGCTCCATAGTTTTCAAGGCTGCGTGTGACCTTTGGAAGCAGATAGTCAGGCTGGTCTTCTGAGGTGCCTCTTGGTGGGTTCTCACTGCCAACCTTTTGGCTAGTAGTTGAGTACTTAACCATTTGCACCACCCAGGCACCCTCGTTACAGTGCTAGGTGTTGGATTTTGGCAAATGAAACACTCTTTTCCCGAGAGAGCTCTCAGACTAGCATAGGCACTACTGTTTGGGAGGTGAGGTGTTGCCTCAGTCATAAAATCTTGTAAATTCTAACTCCTGTTATCTCCCTTGAATCTTCCCACTTCTTTCCCTCCCCACCCCTGAGTGCTCTTAGTTCAGAAGTCCCTGGGTGGTGCAAATGGTTAAGCACTCGACTGCTAACCAGAAAATTGGCAGTTGAAACCCATCCAGAGGCACTGCAGAAGAAACACCTGGCGATCTGCTTCTGAGCATTCACAGCTTTGAAAGCCGTAGGTAGCACAGTTCTCCTCTGTACGTATGGGGTCACCATGAGTTGGAATCAGCTCAGTGCTCAATGGCAACTGGTTTTTGTTTTTTTTTTTTTTAGTTTTTGTTTTTAGATCAGACCCTTGTTCTTCCTTTCCTTCCTAGATATTGCAGTAGGCTCCTAACCACTTCTACACCGTCAGCTAGGATTAGGGTGATCTTTTGAAACACAAAACGACCACATCACTTCCTGTGAGTGCCTCCCATCCTTGGTGTTACATACTAAGCCCATCGTGATCTGGACTCAGCCTAGCGTTCCCACCAACTTCTATCTCCTTTCTTCCACATATCATCTAGAGGTCCTTGCGGACATACATTTCCCCAGCTGTGCCAGGCTTTCTCCAATCATCATTTCTTTGAATATGCTCTTGTTCTTTTTGGGTCAGCTTCTTTCCCTGGTCCACTTAAAACTGAAGGATCATTTCTTCCAGAATGTCTTTCCTGGCCCTTCCAAACCAGCTGGGTCTCCTCTCCTGTACACCTGGGGTCCTTATGCCTCTCTGATGGAGGAGTTGTCAGCCTATGTTGTAATTGTGGAGTTACACCTCCCTCACCTTAGGAGATTCTGGGATTTTCAAGAGTAAGAACTCTTACTTTTGCCCTACTCACACCTGGCAGTGTGCCTGGCAGAAGGCAGTTTGTCCATTTAATGTATATTGATTTAGATTGAATTGATCCCTCTGGGTGCTTCCAAAAGTAGCCTTATAATTGCCCTTCCATGCTTCCATATAAAGATCGCATTTTCCAGCTCAGTGGGAGTTTACCTCTGTGATTAGAGGCAACAAGAATCTCTGTACACAAATAGACTCTAGGACATGTATAGGGAAGAAAGGACAAGAAAGATTGGAATCTCTTTCTGTAATAAGACTTTGGACATTGAGATAAAACCTAGTTGGTTTAGCACTTAAATGATTTGATTCTGGACTGTAGTAATTGCTACAGGAATGTTCTTCTTCCATGCAATTTCTGGCCTTTGAATTTGGATTTCCATATTCCATATCCAGACATCACCTTAACTACCTACAAAACTTGGTATATGTTGGTCTTGCAAGAAGTTAGGGGAGAAAGAACAGACTAGTTAGAATTTTGTTGTTGTAATTTTTCTAGAGAACTACAAAAGAAAATCATCTTTAAATTCTGCATATGAAAGACGACTTGGGTAGATATTTTTTATTACTTATATGGGAAGGGAAATTGCAGAAATGAATCCATAAACTAAAATGGCTTCAGTTGACTACACCCCTCTGAAAGTTAAAGCATTTGTGATTTAATGAACATTTTAGTGCCTCCCTCCATTTGTGTGAAGTTGGGATTTCCCCTCCTTGCTTCACGAGTAGAAAGCTATCAATGTGTTCTAAACCGAAGGCAGCCTTTGTGCCTGCGATATCTGTCATTCACACACAAATAGAAATAGTGGTGGTAACTCTCAGTAGATGTTGGGACAAAATCCAGTTGTATAACTATAGAAACTATTCATCACAGTTGATGGGAAAATACCAGCATTAACACTGCCAAGAAAAACACACACACACAATAATCTATATTCATTTAGTTCAAAACATCCATAAACAAAAGAGGCCTTTTTCTCCAAATCCAGAAATACATGGTCAGTAGTCATGTTTTGTTGTAAGTACGGAAACGAGAAATTAGACTCCACAAAGCATTTTATTAGACATTTATAGATACACTTGTTGGGAGGTAGGCAAGGGCTCCTGTTTTAGGAAGAAATTTGGATGTTTGCTAAGTATTTTGTCTTTTGTTTTATGGGTATAAAAAATATTCTAGGAAAGTGTTTCCAAAGGCCATGAGCAAACTCATGAAGCTTAACAATTTGTCCATTGTAGCTTTTGTTAAACCCTTGTTTTGGAATCTGTGGGGCTTTATTCTTGTATTTTGAAGGACTGCATTTTAAGCTGCTGGATTATAGTACTCGTGGTTTATTTCTTAGCGGCGAAAATGCCTTTCACAATGTTACAGTGTTATTAACTGAATTTTTCCTGATGCTGTCTGTAAGATCCGGATTCAACAAGCTCAACAAAGTACATTTGTAGAATATTTCTCCCGTGCCCAAAGTCACGTGATGTGTTATGTTCTTCAGGCAGCTCATTGTGAGTTTCCCCTTAAGGGATTCTCACTGGATTCCACGTGAGGGTGGCTTTCTATGGCAAGGACGCAAGCATTGCCGTGGGTGCCCAGCACTGTGCCAAGTATTATGAAAATCCTCTGGAACTGTATGCCAGAGTCCCTGCTGTCAAGGAGCTCTCTTTGTAATTGAGAAGAAATGTCCTCAGCACAAAACCGAGAAAAGTGCAAGATGATTTAGCAGGAGGGGTGGCCAGAGTTCGCTACAAACTGTAAGTGCCATGGGAAGCTGGGAAGGGCTGGGATCTCTGAGCTGTCAGACTCTCAACCTCTGTCCTCCTAGGAAGGGGAGATGGAGGGAGGGATGGATACTGTGTAGGCAGTCGGCAGACATTGACTGTGTCACCCAGACCGGCTAGTACCCCTTCTACCTACCCACCCCAAGCCCATGGTACCCTGAGCACACCTTGACGCTATGTCTCTCCCCAACTAAACCGTGACTGGACAGTGCCTGTGACTTACTGAGCTTTTTAGTGCGGCCTATACCCAGCACATACTAAATACTTTTTTTTTTAACCTAAACTACAAGGTCATGGTATGAGATAGAGTGAATTTTTACTTAAAAACTGAGTTCATTTAGTTTTCACCAATTCCATGCTTTACTTAAAATCTTTTTCATAGTTTTAGAGTAAAAACCATTTGTTACAACCTGTAAATTGTGCATTCTGTTTTCGGCACCTTCGTAACTTTTCAAAACTGAGAATGGAGTGGCAATCAGTTTGCTAACAGAAAACCCAGCATTAACACAACAATCCCTGCCTCTGTATGTCTTCAGGTCGCTAAGGGAGCTAGACGCTGTTCCAGAATGGTTACCGTGTTTCCAGCCCAAAGTGCCTGCTTACGTTATTAGACGTAATAGATCGGCGGTACCCCTTTGCTTTCTCTTGCTAACACAGTGTGTTTGAAAGTGGAAAACCAATGCATCCAGCCTTTGTCTGAAAAGAGCTCTTAGAGTAAGCATTTTAAAACTCAGCTTGATCGCCGGTTTGTTGCATTCTAATTGTGAAAAAAGAAGTTACAGTGTATTTACTGTACCCATTTATTGGAACCTCCCTCCCGTTTTGTCCTGTCTGATTGTCCCCCAAAGTAGCCAGGTGTCTGCTCTGGCGTAGGCATCAGGGAGTCACATTGGAGCGGCCTCCGTTTCTTCCTTCAGGTTAGACTGTCAGCCGTACACAGCTCTCCATGCGTTTTCAGACTTGAGTCCCTGCAGAAATACCCGGTGCTGAAAATCATTGCTAATTACTTCTGGTGATGGGATGACATTCAATAAGATATTGAACAGAACCAAACACAAGTTATATCTTTTATACGATATCATTTAAAATCAAAACAGACTTGAGAGGCCTAATTTCAGTAGAAGATGTTTTATACTTTCTGCCAATGTCGTTTATCAAGAGGGCAGTGTTTAAGTGCTGTATATACCCTAGAGATCAGGACTCCTTGTAATTGTCCTGTATTCGGTAAGTGCTTGGCCAAGAACGCACAGCTGATAAAGGTGGTTAGATCCAGAACCCTGGCCCAGTCTACCGAAAAACTGAGTCCACATCCTTAACCACTATCTGTATTGAACATATCAGCTCGACAACTAGCCCGTTCCAAGGAAACCACAAGTTTTGCCCAGTAAAGAAGAACATTCACAAAGTCACAGCAGGTTATCTCCCTGAGCCACACGATGTCTGCTGGCTGAGTAATGAGTTGGCCTGCTAGAGGCAGGAAGGCACTCAGTTCCAGAGAACAGCATGGAAGTCTGTGATGCTGAGAAAATTCTTTTCTTTCCCACTGAGTAAATATATAATGTTACACTAATCTGTCATAATCTCTGCCTTTGGAGAGATCCTCATTCATTCAGCACACAATCCACTGAGCATCTAACGTTTCAGCTCCAGACACCGCAGATACAAAGGTGTGTGAGGCACAGTTCTTGACCTCAGCAAGCTCATCAACCAGTGCATGAAACAACTTATAAGTAACTGGTGGTGTTAAAAAAAAAAAAAAAAAAAACCTTTGCTGTCGAGTTGATTCCAACTCATAGTCACCCTATAGGACAGAGTAGAACTGCCCCATAGGGTTTCCAAGGAGCGACTGGTGGATTCGAACTGCCGGCCTTTTGGTTAGCAGCCGTAGCTCACCATAGCTCTTAACCACTGTGCCACCAGGGCACCAGTGATGGTGTAGAGTGTGATATGTACTTTTGTGAAGGTCTGTACAGAAGTCCGAAGTGCGCTAGGAATACAGCAGGGAGTGCCTGAAGCTACTTGTATGTGCTAGGAACACAGCTGGGCATGCCGAAAGCTACTTGGGAGGAAAGGGAGCTGTCAAGGAAGGCTTAACAAGAGAAGTAAGGCACATCTTAAAGAACGAGAAAATGTCTACTAAGATTAAAAAAAAAAAAAAAGAAAGAGGAACAGTATTCCAGCCAGGAGAGAAGCCCATGCAGAGGAACAGATGCCTTAAAAAGTCTGACTTGTTTGGGAGTTGAGGAGTAGCTGGAGTTTAGGGTACATGAGGAGTGGCAAGGGACGGGACCAGCAAATAAGTGAACTCCAAAGAACCTCAAAGTCCACTTCCAAACCCCCCAGTCTACCAGCACTTGAAGAGTATTTTCTACTTTCTCTCTTGTCATACTGGATGGGGTATTCTTGATTCTACAACACCCAATTCTCCCACCTCCGGAATTTCTGTCCTGCAGAGGCTCCTTGCTCTCCTGCTTCATCTGGTTCCCTTGGTTTTTGGAATATTCCTATCAATATACAAACATCCTCTAATATCTAATTAAAAATAAATTACACCTTCTCTGGATCTCGTATCCCCTCCAGTTCTTAAAAAAAAACTTCCTTTTTTCTTCCATGATCTTTATCATTTTGATTTTATATTTAAGTCTTTGATCCATTTTGAGTTAGTTTTTGTGCATGGTGTGAGGTATGAGTGTTGTTTCAGTTTTTGGCAGATGGATATCCAGTTATGCCAACACCATTTGTTAAAGAGACTGTCTTTTCCCCAGTTAACAGACTTTGGGCCTTTGTCAAATATCAGCTGCTCATAGGTAGATGAGTTTATGTCTGTTCCATTGGTCTGTGTATCTGTTGTTGGACCAGTACCAGGCTGTTTTGACTACCATGGTGGTATAATAGGTTCTAAAATCAGGTAGCGTGAGGCCTCCCACTTTGTTCTTCTTCTTGAGTAATGCTTTACTGATCCGAGGCCTCTTCCCTTTCCGTATGAAGTTAGTGATTTGTTTTCTCCATCTCATTAAAAAATGCCAGTGGAATTTGCATTGGGATTGCATTGTATCTGTGGATGGCTTTGGGTAGAATAGACATTTTCACAATGTTGAGTCTTCCTATCCATGAGCAAGGTATGTTTTTCCACTTATGTAGGTCTCTTTTGGTGTCTCGCAGTAGTGTCTTGTAGTTTTCTTTGTATAGGTCTTTTATGTCTCTGATTAGGTTTATTCCTAAGTATTTTATCTTCTTGGGGGCTATTGTAAATGGTGTTGATTTGGTGATTTCCTCTTCGAAGTTGTCTTTGTTGGTGTAGAGGAATCCAGCTGATTTTTGTATGTTTATCTTGTATCCTGATACTTTGCTGAAATCTTCTATCAGTTCCAGTTGTTTTCTAGTGGATTCTTTGGGGTTTTCTGTGTATAAGATCATATCGTCTGCAAATAGAGATGCTGTTACTTCTTCCCTACCAACTTAGATACCCTTTATTTCTTTTTCTAGCCTAATTGCCCTGGCTAGGACCTCCAGGCCAATGTTGAATAAGAGTGGTGATAAAGGCCATCCTTTTCTGGCTCCAGTTCTCAAGGGGAATGTTTTCAAAGTCTCTCCATTTAGGTCGATGTTGGCTGTTGGCTTTGTATAGATGCTGTCTCAGTCACCTATTGCTGCTCCAACAGAAATACCACACGTGGATGGCTTTCACAAAGAGAAGTTTATTTTCTCACAGTCTAGTAAGCTAGAAGTCCAAATTCAGGGTGTCAGCTCCAGGGGAAAGCTTTCTCTTGCTGTCAGCCTTCTCATCAATGTTCCCCTGAACTAGGAGCTTATCCGTGCAGGGACCCCGGGTCCAAAGGACATGCTCTGCTCCTGGCACTGCTTTCTTGGTGGTATGAGGTCCCCTGATTCTCCACTTGCTTCCCTTTCCTTTTATCTCTTAGATGAAAGGTGGTGCAGGCCACACCCCAGGGAAACTCCCTTTACGTTGGATCAGGGATGTGACCTGGGTTAGGGTGGTGTTACAATCCCACCCTAATCCTCTTTAATGTAAAATTACAATCACAAAATGGAGGACAACCACACAACACTGGGAATCATGGCCTAGCCAAATTGATATGCACATTTTGGGGGGGACATAATTCAAACCATGACAGATGCCCTTTATTATGTTGAGGAATTTCCCTTCTCTTCCTATTTTGCTGAGAGTTTTTATCATGAATGGGTGCTGAACTTTGTCAAATGCCTTTTCTGTATCAATTGATAAGATCATGTGGTTCTTGTCTTTTGTTTTATTTATGTGTTGGATTACATTGATTGTTTTTCTAATTTGAACCTTCCCTGCATACCTGGTATGAATCCCACTTGATCATGGTGAATTATTTTTTTGGTATGTTGTTGAATTCTGTTGCCTAGAATTTTGTTGAGGATTTTTGCATCTGTCTTCGTGAGGGATATCAGTCTGTAATTTTCTTTTTTGTGGTGTCTTTACCTGGTTTTGATATCAGGGTTATGCTGGCTTCATAGAATGAGTTTGAGAGTATTCCATCCTTTTCTATGCTCTGAAATACCTTTCGTAGTAATGGTGTTAACTCTTCTCTGAAAGTTTGGTGGAATTCTCCAGTGAAGCCATCTGGGCCAGGGCTTTTTTTGTTGGCAGTTTTTTAATTACCTTTTCAATCTCTTCTTTTGTTGTAGGTTTATTTAGTTGTTCTACCTCTGTTTGTGTTAGTTTAGGTAGGTAGTGTGTTTCCAGAAATTTGTCCATTTCCTCTAGGTTTTCAAATTTGTTGGAGTACAATTTTTCATAGTATTCTGTTATGAGTCTTTTAATTTCGGTTGGGTCTGTTGTGATATCGCCCATCTCATTTCTATTTTGGGTTATGGGCTTCCTCTCCTATTTTTCTTTTGTCAGTTTGGCCACTGGTTTATTGATTTTGTTGATCTTTTCAAAGAACCAGCTTTTGGTCTTGTTAATTCTTTCAGTTGTTTTTCTATTTCATTTAATTCTGCTCTAATTTTTATTTGCTTTCTTCTGGTGCCTGCGGCTTCCCTTGCTGCTCTCTTTCTATTTGTTCAAGTTGTAGGGTTAATGTTTTGATTTAGGCCCTTTCTACTTTTTGGATGTGTGCATTTATTGCTATAAACTGACCTCTGAGCACTGCTTTTGCTGTGTCCGAAAGCTTCTGGTAGGATGTGTTTTCATTCTCGTTTGATTCTATGAATTTCTTTATTCCATCCTTAATTTCTTCTATAACCCAGTAGTTTTTGAACAAGGTATTGTTTAGTTTCTATGTGTTTGATTTTTCTTCCCTGCTTTTTCTGTTACTGATTTCTACTTTTTATGGCTTTATGTTCAGAAAAGATGGTTTGTAATATTTCAGTGCTTTGGATTCTGTTAAGTCTTGCTTTATTGCCTAATATGTGGTCTATTCTGGAGAATGGTCCATGTGTATTGGAAAAGAAAGTACACTTGGCTGCCATTGGGTGGAGTGTTCTGTATATGTCTGTGAGATCAAGTCGGTTGATTGTGGCGTTTAGAGCTTCCGTGTCTTTATTGAGCTTCTTTCTGGACGTTCTGTCCTTCACTGAAAGTGGTGTATTAAAGTCTCCTACTATTATTGTGGAGCTGTCATCTTTCTTTTCAATGCTGTTAGAGTTTGTTTTATGTATTTTAGAGCCCTGTCATTGGGTGCCTAAATACTTATTATGGTTATGGCCTCCTGGTGTATTGACCCTTTAATCATTATGTAGTGTCCTTCCTTATCCTTTGTGGTGGATTTTACTTTGCAGTCTATTTTGTCAGAGATTAATATTGCCACTCCTGTTCTTTTTTGAGCATTGTTTGCTTGACATATTTTTTTCCCATCCTTCGAGTTTTACTTTGTTTGTGTCTTTAAGTCTAAGTTGTGTCTCTTGTAGGCAACATATAGACGGATCATGTTTTTTTATCCATTCTGCCACTCTCTGTCTCTTTATTGATGCATTGTCCATTTACATTCAGCATAATTACTGAGTTTAGTCCTGTCGTTTTGATGTCATCTTTTGTGTTGACAGTTTCTTTGTTCCACTTAATATTCTGTGCTGAGTCAGTTTTCTTTATCTGTTTTCTTTTCATCTTTTTCATTGTTCTTGATTTTGTATTTGCTGAGTCTTTATGGTTTTCTTGTTTCTTTAATTTTGTTGTATAGGATTGTTAGTTTCCTTTGTGTTTAAACCTTCATACTTATCCCTGTTTTTCTAAGTTTAAACCAATCTTTTACTTCTTTATATCGCTTTGACTTCCTCTCCATGTGAAACATGTATGACTGTCTTTTTTAGTCCCTCTTTTTTGTTTTAATGTTGTAATCTTTTACATATTGATGTCTCTGTTTCCCTATTTTCAGCATTTTAGCTTTGATTTATTTTGGTGACTTCCCTATCTGGATTGATATCTGGTTGCTCTGTCCTGGTTCTAGTTTTTGGTTTTTATCCAATGTTATTGATTTTCCAACCAGAGGACTCCCTTTAGTATTTCTTGTAATTTTGGTTTGGTTTTCGCAAATTCCCTAAATTTCTGTTTATCTGGAAATGCCCTAATTTCGCCATCACATTTGAGAGACAGTTTTGCTGGATATATAATTCTTGGCTGGCAGTTGTTTTTCTTCCAGGCTTTATATATGTCATCCCATTGCCTTCTTGCCTGCATGGTTTCTGCCGAGTAGTCTGAGCTTAGTCTTACTGATTCTCATTTGTAGATGACTTTTCATTTTTCCCTAGCCGCTATTAAAATTCTGTCTTTATGTTGGGTTTTAGCAAGTTTGATTATGTCTTGCTGACTTTCTTTTGGGAGCTACCTTGTGTGGGGTTCGATGAGCATCTTGGGTAGATATCTTCTCGTCTTTCATGATATCAGGGAAGTTTTCTGCCAACAAATATTCAATAATTCTCTGTATTTTCTGTTGTCCTCCCTGTTCTGGTATTCCAGTCACTTATAAGTTATTCCTTTTTATAGAGTCCCACATAATTCTAAGGGTTTCTTCTCTTTTTAAAATTCTTTTATCTGATTTTTCCTCAAATAAGTTGGTGTCAAGTGCTTTATCTTCAGTCTCACTAATTCTGACTTCCATTGCCTCAGTTCTGCTCCTATGACTTTCTATTGAGTTGTCTAATTCTGACATTTTATTGTTAATCTTCTGGATTTCTGTTTCTTTCTGTGAATTCTTGCAGCCTGTTAAATTTGTCATTGTGGTCTTCTGTAATCTTAAGTTCCTCCATTGCTTCTTCTGCATTTTACCTGATCTCCTTCCTGGTCTCTTGAAGAGTTCTGTATATTAATCTGTTGCATTCTACCTCTGGTAATTCTGAGAAGTTCTCTTCCTCCAGAAGATTTCCAGATTCTTTGTTTTGGGAGCTTGATGAAGCCATCATGTTCTGCTTTTTTATGTAATTTGATATTGACTGTTATTTTTGAGCCATCAATAAGTTATTGTATTTATTTATTTTATGTTTGCTTACTGTGCCCTAGCTTCTTGTTTTATTTCATTTTGATTCGCGCAAATAGGCTGTTCATGTGAGTTAGTTTGATTATTGGCACCTCTGAAGCTCTACCATCCTCTCACCAGGTGGTTAGATCTGTTACTAGGACTGTGAGCCCAGGAGTCCATTTACTTTTCTTGTATGGATTCAGCTTAGGTGTCCAGATAGTTGGTCACCAAGTGTGTGGTGCAAGCTCTCACCTACAGTCCTAGATGGGCAGGGGTGATTGGAATAGGCACAGGTACCTGGCTGCAGTAGGGCATCATGTGCTGAGCAAGGCAAGGGGCTACAGCTGCCCCTGAGTGTCTGGGAGGAAAGCGTGTCCATGCTCCCTACAGTGCATAGGTGGATGGGTTTTATAGCTGGACTATGGGCACCTAGTGCTTTTGGCTGTAAAGACTGGGAGGCACCACTTATTCTTGGACCCGTCGCAGGTGGCTAGGTGGTGTGGGTGGACTACCCGTTCTCAGGCCCCTGATGTGGGTAGGTGAGGACCCTGCTTAATGGGCAGAGAGGTGTCAAATGTCCTGAACCTATCATTCCAACATATAGCTGATACAGTGAAGTTAGGCTTCAGGTATGTACCCTGTTGTACTTTGCTTACAAAGGTCTGTGCTATTGTAATGGGCTCACACAGGTCTATGTAGGGGTAAAAGGCATTCAAAGTTCATGACTCCTTATGCCTGTGCCTAGGCAAAGGAGCTGTGCCTGCCCTGAGTTGCTGGCTTAGAGGAGCTGGCAGATGATTTTTTCCTGTTTGTCAATTTGTTCCTTCTCCAAGGACAGGAGAATGGCTCAGGGCGCATGATGGGTCATACTTCTGGCCCAGGGGAAGTGGAAATTGCTGAAGCCAGCCCAGGACCCGGTGTAGCATGGGGAGGGAGCAGGTAACTGGGAGAGAGGTTCTTCCCAGACGGGGTGTTGTTTGATCCGCGTGGTAGGTTAAACACATGTTCTTATCTTTTGCTGATTGAGTGCCTCTTTTCACAGTCTCTGAAGGCCTGAGCAGCCTTTCTGCTGCTCAGTCTCTCCCAATGTGGAAAATGCATTCTAAATGCCACAGCCCACCTCAGCCAATCGGGCCTGCGTGGTGCCACTCCTGCCGGGTCAGGTCTGGCAACTCCTCACTGCTTCTGAACCATCTCTCCCTTCCCCTGCTACTCAGTCCGATTCCTCAACCTTGCCTTTGATGTTCAGAGCTCCTAGATTGTCATATATAGTCCATTCACTTGTTTTTTCTGGTCTTTGTTGTAAAAGGGACCATCAGAAGTGTCTGACTACTCTGCCATCTTGCCCCTACCTCCAAAATCTAATCTTCTGAGTCATCTAAATGAAATATGGGTGAGAGTTTAGGCAGATTCCATCCTGGGGCAAAATTCCTTTTCATCTGTGAACCTGAGAAATCTAGAATACAAGTTATCACCTTCCAAAGTACAATGGTAGGACAGGCAAAAGGTAGACATTTCCTTTACAAACGGGAGAAATTGGAGGGAAAGAAGGGATAACCGGCATCAAGCAATTCCCAAACCCAGTAGAACAATTTACATTAGCTCTCAAAGCCTGAAAATAATCCTCTGTTCTCTGAAACCATCTGGGCAAGGGCCCACCCTCCATACTCTGGGGGTTAGCCACACCCTCTGGATTCTGGGTAGAGGCCCCTCAGCCCTGGGCTTTAGCTCCACCTTCTAACTCTGCTCCTTTGACTTTGGGCAGCCCCATTCTCCTAGTCCTTCTGAGTGGCAACCCTACCCCCTTTTCTGCCCCTTGGATATGGCAGCCCTGCCCCCTCAGCTTTGGGTGGTGGCTCCACCCCCAGCACAAATTAATGGCCGCTCCACACCCTGGAATTGGCAAAGGTCTCACTCTTTGAAACCTAGGAGGCTGTGGCCCCACCAGGAGACCTTGGCCTCACCCTTTGAAACCAAGAAGGCCCTGCTTCCTGTGTTCCTTCCAACAGTTCTGCTGATCTCCAAACTGCTCCAGGAATAGTCCTTTTCTTTTCTTGGAGGACAACAGATATAGCTCCTTTGGCCTATTTCCTGCCTGTAGAATTCCAAGAGGCAGACCGTGTTCTCTCCTTCCATTCTTTCTCTGTCCCCTTCAGTCTAAGCTGATGAGTTTTTTGTTGTGGTAGCTGGTTAGAGCCATCAGTCACAGGCTTAATCTCTTTAACAAAAGATTGTGTAGCCATGTCTTTGGTGAACATTCTAGAACACATGTCCTTAGTTTGTACAACAGAATTTTCCAAATCTTTAACTTCTGTTTTCATTTTGCACAGTTCATTTTTAAGTCCATCTCTTTCCTCTTGTGTTTTACTGTAAGCAGCAAGGAGAAACCACGTGGCCCCTTTTAAGATCTTGCTTAGAAATCTCTTCGGCCAGATATCCAAGTTTGTCACTTACAGGTTCTACCTTCCACCAAACATTTGAACATAATTCAGACAAGTTCTTTGCCATTACATAAAAAGCATTGCACTTCTTCCATTCTCCAATCACACATACATCATTTTCTTTTAAAGCCTCACCAGAAGCATATTTAGTTTCCACAATTCTAGCAACATTCTATTGCTCCTGCCATATGTATTCTCTGAGACAATAGAGACTTTCTCTATAGCTCTTCTCACTTCCTCCTGAGCCCTTGCCAGAACTGCCTTTAATGTCCATAATTCTACCAACAGTCTCTTCAAGGCAATCTAGGCTTTTACTGTTAGGCACCTTAAAACTTCCAGCCTCCACCCATTACCCAATTCCAAACCACTTTCATATTGTAAGTATTTTTTAGAGCAGTACCCCCACTTCTCAGTACCAAATTCTGTCTTAATTATCTAGTGCTGCTAGTACAGAAATGTCACAAGTGGATGACTTTCAGAAACAAGTTTATTTTCTCACAGTTTAGGAGGCTAGAAGACTGAATTCAGAGTGCCAGCTCTAAGGGAAGGCTCTCACTGTCGGCTCTGGAAGGAGGGTCCTTGTCTCTTCAGCTTCTGCTCTTGGTTCTTTGGAGATCTTCATGTGTCTTGGCGTCTATCTTACCCCCATCTCTGCTTGCTAGCTTGCTTGCTTAATTTTTTTTTTATATCCCAGAAGAGATTGACTCAAGATACATCCTAGACTAATCCTGTCTCATTAATATAACAAAGACAGTCCATTCCCAAATGGAATTATAACCACAGGCATAGAGGCTAGGATTTACAACATATTTTTTGGCGACACAATTCAGTCCATAACAGTTGGTAATCAAAGGCATCGGAATGGAACATTAGGAGGAGCTTGTGGGTGAAAAGAGAAGAGAGCTATGATGGAACTCTAGGGGTTAACAGACTTTTAAGTAGTGGCAAGAAGAGGAGGAACTAAACCAAAACCAAACCCATTGCCGTCCAGTTGATTCCGACTCATAGCTACCCTATAGGACAGAGTGGAACTGCCCTATAGGGTTTCCAAGGAGCAACTGGTGGATTTGAACTGACCTTTTGGTTAGCAGCCTAGCTCTTAACCACTGTGCCACCAGGGCTCCGAAGAACTAGTAAAGAATAATGAAAGCAAATAGGAGGGTAGGAGCAAATGTGGAAGCTGTGGAAAGAGAGAGTTTTGAGAAAGGTCAGTTAATAATGGCAGCTGTCACAGAGATTTGCTAAGAGGAAGAGTGGAAACTTGGCAACTAGAAGTCACTCACTGGTGACCTGAGCAAGAGTTTCATTAAAGAGCCAGCAAAATACAGAATGTAGTAGTTTGAGGAGTAAATGGCCAGTGAAGAAATTAGGGTAAGATAAAGTGAGCTTTCCAAAAAGTGGGAAGAAGGGTAGAGGGAATTCATGCCTGCAAGCCGGAAGGATGAAGGTCTGTTTTTGAGAAAGAGGGGACTACAGTAGGCTACGGTTCTTGATTACAAAGTTGAAGATGCCAAGAGGCATTATAGGAAGACCATACTGAATCATCAAAGCCCTGGTACACAGATTGCCAAATGTCACTGAGGGCCAGGCTAGGGTTGGAGATGGTTCATCTGTTTTGGCAATAATTACATGTTTGTATGATTCTCTCAGTGGGAGCCCTGATGGCGCAGTGGTTAAGAGCTTGGTGCTCCAGCCTCCAAGGTACAGGAGCCAGGATGACAAATGATCGACTTGATCAATGTCGTATACTGGCAGAGTAATCGTGGCAGAAAAACAAGGGGCGAGGATGTTAGGGATTGGGTGTAGACTGAGACTAAAGTGAAGCATGCAGGTGGAGTTTGGAGAGAGAGACTAAAGGAAATCAAAGGGCTAGAAAGCCCAGAAAGGCCGAAAAAGGGAAGTAAGAGATCTGGAGGAATGGTAGGTTGCAGTTAAAGATGGTTTATTTAGAACTTTGGAATTTCTTAGAACTTCAGAATTTAGAATTTGGAGAGATGAAAGGTCCAGGGTGTAGCCCTGGGATTAGTGGATGAAATGGAGTATGGAGGACTAGGTGAAGGTTAGATCTTTGAACATAGACGTGCCGTCACCCATAGTGTCACCATGTACATGTTGATGTTCCCCAGTCTCAGGGAGGCCGATGAAGATTGAAAGCAGGGAATTCAGTGAGTGATAAAGCATCGATAGGTAACAGTAGCACAGAGCAGAGAGAGAGAGACAATGTGAAGCTGAAAGGAGTGTGGGTTACCGCATGAGCTGGAGGAAGGTGTATCATGGAAGCCGAATGGGGAGTTAGGAGAATGCTGGACTAATCCTGGTGGAGCTCTTCCAAATGCTCGCAGAGCCCATGCTGCACCCACTGAAATAGACTGGAAGTCACGTTTACTGGAGGAGGTTAAGAAGCTTCCCAGGTGGACAGTCAGGTCATTGCAGATGGAGACAGGTGATAGGATGAAGAAGAGGCCCTGTGATGGCGAAATGAAGTGAAGGGGGCCTGAACTGGTTTTTGAACTCCACAAAGAAATGTGAAATAAATTTAACATAAGAAAGAAATACATTTGTTCCTATAAAGAACTGTATGTTTTAATTGTAAGAAAATTATATAATTATGATTTCTGTGAGAAATGTAACGTAATGTTTGGAACTTCTGAATTTGTTCTTTGTTGTAAAATTATTTAGGTTTGGATTTTAGCTAAATTGCTGACATTTTTGTAAATATTATCTTTGAAGTGTGACTGCTAATATTTCTCTCTGTGTGTGTGGTTTTTTTTGTTTTGTTTTGTTTTTTAAACAGGTTCTTAATCAAGTTCCAACTCTATGGATCCAGGACAGGTTTGTCCCATGGCCTGCTCTGAACAGTCTGTTGTCTACTAGAAGATTCCGTTGGCAAACCATCTCTCTGTTGCCTTACAGAGAAAGCAAAGAAGATGGAGCAGTTGAAGAGCCATCTGACTGTGTGCTTTTTACCTTCCGTGCCCTTTTTAATCCTAGTATCCACTCTAGCAACTGCTAAGAGTGTGACCAACAGCACTTTAAATGGCACTGATGTGGTCTTGGGGTCTGTGCCCATCATCCTTGCCACAGTGGACCATATCATAGTCAAGGAAGGGAACAGTGCCTTGATTAATTGTAGTGTTGATGGCGTCCCTGGCCCACAATTCAAGTGGTATAATTCTGTTGGCAAGCTGCTGAAAGAAGAGGATGAGAAAGAGAGAGGAGGAGGTACGTTTAAAGTTGTGTCAAACATCGTAACGTTTAAGTATGGACTTGGGAACCAGCATTTTTAACTAAGCACCCTTAATGCTAGTTGTTCTTATGCTTGTCACTTTTCAAGATCTCTTTTTGTCTTGCTTTTCTAAGGCAGGAGAGAGAAATAGATATCCTTAAGGACTCAAAGCAGTAATGAATTCATCTTTTTTTTTTTTTTTTTTTTAACTGATTGGGCTCAGAAGACAAAGATCAAACGTTGGAATCTTTTAAAGGGTATCTTGGAGTTTTGTAACACACATACAAAACATTATAGGGACAAATGTAAAATGGGTTTTCACTAAGTGTATGTATCAGTTATAAAGAGGTTTTGTTTTACTTAATGGAAATAGCATGAATACACAGTATAGGAATTGTTGACAATTAAATGTCAGTTCAATTCATTGACTATGGATTTAAAGGCCACACTTCATGAAGGAAGTCTCTGTGGAAGTTCCCAGCCTCCAGCTCAGGATGGTTCTGTCCCCCGGAGACCTGACTGAGGTTCCCAGACTACTTCAGTTGAAGCCAGGAGGGAGGGAGGGGGCAGTGCCAAGGAATAACACATGGCAATAGGAGAACGCTTGGTTTTTAATGTGTGAGTTTCTGGCATTCGGCAGTGTCCTCCTGGACAAAAAGTGTGAATCATCTTCCCAAGCACCTAGCTTACTTCAGGAAAAGACTCCAGCTGCAGAGAGGATTGGGTCTTCGTGAATCAGTATCTACCACTGAACACGTTTCTTGTTTTAGATGTGAGAAGTAATTATCCGGTAATCCAAGCCTGATCTGATTGGCGTGAAGGAACTAATGTACTTTCCTAAGCATTTAGTGTGTGGTGAAGTATGGAATCGGAGATGGGGGAGTCACAGGATCATTGTTCTGAGGTAGCAGGTTCCTGGATTCTACCACCTTGTCATTCATATTGTTCTCCCCTTTCCACAACCCTTTAGCCAGTGAATGATGCCCAGAAGAGTTTCTGCTCTAGGAAAACCTACATTTTTCATCTCTTTTCCTCACTGTACCTTAATTGCTGTGAAAGGGAGTAGAGGCTAATGCCTCTTGTCTCCTTAGGAGCTAAGTGAATGGAGTTGTAAGGCCATTACACACTTCTGGTTCACAGCTGTGCCCCTAATGGCCAAGGCTGCTGGAAGTCCAGCTCCCTGGTATGTGGGGTTTCACGGTAATGCTGTCACTTGTATGGCGTTTGGTTGTAACCAGGCTACTTCTTCCCTCTAGTCAAAGTATCGTATATTATGTACTATATGTATGTTTGTATGTCACCCTAGTAGAGGGAAACTCTGTCCCCACCGAGTACAATTAAGGGACTGTAGAATCTTTAGACGAGAAGAAACCTTAGAGAAAATGTAGTCCAAATCCCTCTTCGACTGAAATTTGCCCAGTCTTGCTGTTATTAAGTGGCAGAGCTGTGACTAGAACCTTTACTACAGACAACAGAAGAGTAAGGGCACACCACCCCTAGCCCACAGCTGGTTTCCATCCCTACAGCTCCTTTCTCCCAACTCCCAAGTCAAAAGGAAGTGACATCACACTTGTGAGGGGCGGGCAGTAACCATGGCAACATAGGTACACTCAGGTCAGGGCCCCGCAGGTCTTCCAGCGGGGCTGGGCCACCGTTGGGGGTGTCAGGGTGACTGAACTGAGGGGAACGCAGACTCCAGGCCTGAATCTACTTTCACGTGGACCCTGAAGCCAAGGTTATCCCTGGGTGTTAAAAAGTCAGGGCCGGGGCACTGGATGCTTGAGTATTAGAGAGTAAGAAAACCGTGGGAACAGCATAGTGCTGCGGCCTGAGTTTCAGACCCAGCATTCTGAGTACTGTCCCAAAGTGGAGTAGCTTAACTGCTTCAAAGAGATAGATGTGCTGTCTTAATCGAAGCGTGCATTCTAACTATGGACTCAATCTTGGCAAGAAGCGTTTTGGACCTTGCCCTCTTTGTATATCAAGGTGGTTAAGTTAGATGATAGCCAGAAGCCTTTGGCACAGAGAGCTGTTCCCTTAGAACTCAGCACTCCATCGCATCTGTAGCCAGCAGCCTTGCTGATGAATCAATCAGCTATTTTAAAATCTCAGAAGAAAGACATACTTTAGATTTTAAAAAGAACTCATGATATTAGTACTGCATGTTCCAGCTCAGCATAATAATAGTGATTTTAGGGGATAATTACCCTGGGATAGTATACAAAGCATTGTACCTAACAGCCAAGCAAGACATGGAAAAGCGCAAAAACAAGAATTTTAGTGCTGGAATGGCCTTTTGGTGAGCCCATAGTCTAGCCTACTTCATTTCCAATAGGGAAATGCCCATATTATAATCACGAACATAAATTTCAGTTTTCAGGAAGATAGGCTAGAAGTTTTAATGTAGCAGTGTTTATCTGTAACTCAACAAGGAGGTGATCGAATATAGGATGAAAAGAAGTATGTTGATACCTCTTACCAAGACAGGCTGGGACTACTTTTAAGACCAAACTAACAATACAGTTTTCAGTAACGGCCACTACCATGTCCTAAGCCCCTATACCAAGTCCCGGGTATTATTTCTCATCCCTACAGTAAGAATGATGGTTAGGTATTATTAATCCTCACATATGCAGAAGAGAAACCTGGTCAGTTGAGAGGATATTACACAGACAGGGTGGGTCAAGCTGGTATTGAAGTCCCAGAGTGGTGCAGACGGCTAAGCACTTGACTACTAGCCAAAGGCTGGAGGTTCTAAACCACCTAGAGGCGCCTCAGTAGACAGGCCTGGTGATCTGCTTTCATAGGTCCCAGCCTTGAAAACAGTGTAGAGCAGCTCTACTCTGCACACACGGGGTCGCCATGAGTCGGAATGGACTCGGGCAACTAAGAACAGTATGCCTGACCAGCATCTGCGTCTCCTTCAGGTCCTGCCATAACCCCCTCTTCCTGGGAGAAGCCTGCTGTGAGCACATCCCCTGCAGACTAGGATGGTTCCCTGTGGTGTCTCCTCCCATGGAGCATTTAGCACAGAAGTAAATATCTGCGTGGTCACAGATGGTTTCATGCCTGCCCTCCTCACTGGACGCTAATAGGGAACATGTGTTCCTTGTTCACTGCTGTATCTCCAGTCCTTAGTATAGTGTGTCTAAGACATTGTGGGTGCTCATTTAATGTTTGTTGACTGGCTTAAACCAAATAGTTCCCTTTTCATCTATTTGCTCTATAGATAGTTATTGACAACCGGTTGAGACAGGCACTTTGGTGGTTGCCAGTGGATATAAGGCAAACAAGAGGGTCTGTGCCTGTGATCTAATGGCAAAGGCAGATAAGGAAACACAGTTCATGAAAATCGGCAGGCAAAAAATGTTGAGGAACATCTAACCTAGACTGGGTGAATGAAGGAGGAGTTCTTAGATGGAAGGGCACTATAACCATCAACATCAAAGTGAAATTGTGTATACATTGTTAGACAGTATATACATTGTCAGTCATACACACCCAATAATGTACCCAAAGTCATCTGGTGAGTTGGTTTGGAAGGACGCTACTACCATTCACTTTGTGATTAGCTTGGAAAGGAAAAATTTCATTTCTTGTTCAGGCTTAAAAAGTGAGATGGCTATTATTCATGCCAGCCCCGCCGGTCCTAGAAAGAATGGGGCTGTTTCCTGTCATTGGCAGGAGCAGCAGCTGCTGGTTTGCTGGGCTTCTCCAATGCTTGTCGCTTCAGTTCCAGAGGACCAGGAGAGGCTAATGTGTAATCTGTTTCTGAGGGAAGGCTTTTTTTTTTTTTTTGAGTAATTCACCAAAGGACATGTTTGGGGTATCCCACCAACTGTATTACAGAAATAACTCATAATGCAAATAACATCAATAACCACATATAGCCATGAAGTTTACTTTTTGTTAGAGGTGTGTAGAAATGTACATAGTTGCCAGAAAGTCTTACGAGAAATTCCCAGTTATTTCAGGTACTAATCACCCAGTGTATGTTTGCTGTGGTTGCGGTTGCTTACTCTGACTTTGAACCATCTAAATGCACATTAACACCTCTATCAGGTGATAAGTAGCACACATTTCAAGAAAGTCAGCTGATACGGGCCTTTGTTGGAGATTAAGTTTGAAATTTTTAAAGTTAGCTTTTGAATTGTTCTGTGGATTCCAGTTTTCCGTGCTTCTGTCACCAGACGCAGATAAACTGAATTATACAACGTTCGTGGTTGTCACTGCTGCTGCTCGAGTTTTGTAGAATCCACTGTTAAAATTTTGCATTTAGTTCACCTTGCTTTATAGTTTTTTCTCTAAATTTGCAAAATTCTCTGAGTAGATTGTGAAATGCCTTTTAACTGCTTTTGTAAGGGGCAACAAGAAGCTGTGCCAGCCAAGTTTTAAAACCCTAGTGTATCATCTCCTTGCCTAATACATATAAGGAGATCAGTTTCCACAGCATGAAGTGTCAATTATCCTTTACCTCTAAGATCAGTGTGAAGTGGTGTGTTAACCTATCAAGATATATTATACTGAATACCCTTTTAGTACATTAAATATTTTTTTAAATTGTGCTTTAAGTGAAAGTTTACAGTTCAAGTCAGTTTCTCATGCAAAAATTTATACACACATTGCTGTGTGACCATAACTGCTCTCCCTATAATGCGACAGCACACTCCTCCTTTCCACCCGGAATTTCCTGTGCCCATTCAGCCAGCTCTGTCCCTCTCTGTCTTCTCATCTCGCCTCCAGACAGGAGCTGCCCGTTTAGTCTCATGTGTCTACTTGAGCTAAGAAGCACTTTCTTCACGAGTATCATTTTATGTCCCATGGTCCAGTCTAATCTTTGTCTGAAGACTTGGCTTCGGGAATGGTTTCAGTTCTGGGCTAACAGAGAGTCTGGGGGCCATGTCTTCCGGGATCCCTCCAGTCTCAGTCAGACCACCAAGTCTGGTCTTTTTACTAGAATTTGAGTTCTGCACCCCACTTTTCTCCTGCTCCATCAGGGACTCTCCGTTGTGTCCTCTGTTAGGGTGGTCATTGGTGGTAGCCGGGCATCATCTAGTTCTTCTGGTCTCAGGCTGCAGTCTCTGGTTTATGTGGCCCTTTCTGTCTCTTGGGCTAATATTCTCCTTGTGTCTTTGGTGTTCTTCATTATCCTTTACTCTAGGTGGGTTGGGACCAATTGATGTATCTTAGATAGCTGCTCACTAGCTTTTAAGACCTCAGACACCACTCACTAAAGTGGGATGCAGAACATTTTCTTAATAAACTTTGTTATGCCAGTTGACCTAGATGTCCCCTGAAACCATGGTCCCCAGAGCCCCACACCTGCTACCCTGTCCCTCGAAGTATTTGATTGTATTCAGGAAACTTCTTAGCTTTTGGTTTAGTCCAGTTGTGCTGACTTCCCCTGTATTGTGTTGTCCTTCCCTTCACCTAAGGTAATTCTTATCTACTATCTAGTTAGTGAATACCCCTCACCATCCCTCCCCACCTTCATAACCATCAAAGAATGTTTTCTTCTGTGTTTAAACCATTTCTTGAGTTCTTATAATAGTGGTCTCATACAATATTTGTCCTTTTGCAACTGATTAATTTCACTTAGCATAATGCTTTCCAGATTCATCATTGTTCTTTATCGTTGAGTAGTATTTCGTGTGAATATACCATAATTTTGTTCATCCATTTATCCGTTGATGGGCACCTAGGTTGTTCCATCTTTTTGCTGTTGTGAACAGTGCTGCAGTGAACATGGGTGTGCATACATCTATTCATGTGACGGCTCTTATTTCTCTAGGGTATATTCCAAGGAGTGGTATTACTGGATCGTATGGTACTTCTATTTCTAGCTTTTTAAGGAAGCGCCAAATTGATTTCCAAAGTGGCTGTACCATTTTACATTCTCAACACCAGTGTAGAAGTGTTCCAGTCCCTCCACAGCCTCTCCAGCATTTATTATTTTGTGTTTTTTGGATTAATGCTAGCCCTGTTGGGGTGAGACAGTATCTCATTGTAGTTTTGATTTGCATTTCTCTAATGGCTAATGATCGGGAGCATTTCCTCATGTATCTGGTAGCCTCCTTGGTGAAAGTGCTTGTTCATATCCTTTGCCCATTTTTTAATTGGGTTATTTGTCTTTTTGCTGTTGAGGTTTTGCAGTATCTTGTAGATTTTAGAGATTAGACGCTGATCTGATTTGTCGTAGGCAAAAATTTTTTCCCAGTCTGTAGGTTGTCTTTTGACTCTTTTGGTGAAGTCTTTTGATGCGCATAAGTGTTTGATTTTTAGGAGCTCTCAGTTATCTAGTTTCTCTTCTGATGTTTGTGCATTGTTAGTAATATTTTGTATTCTGTTTACGCCATGTATTAGGGCTCCTAGCGTTGCCCCTATTTTTTCTTCCATGATCTTTATCGTTTTAGATTTTATATTTAGGTCTTTGATCCATTTTGAGTTAGTTTTTGTGCATGGTATGAGGTATGGGTCTTGTTTCAGTTTTTTGCAGATGGATATCCAGTTATGCCAACACCGTTTGTTAAAGAGAGTGTCTTTTCCCCAGTTAAGGGACTTTGGGCCTTTGTCAAATATCAGCTGCTCATAGGTGGATGAATTTACGTCTGGATTCTCAATTCTGTTCCATTGGTCTATGTATCCGTTGTTGGACCAGTACCAGGCTGTTTTGACTACCATGGTGGTATAATAGGTTCTAAAATCAGGTAGTGTGAGGCCTCCCACTTTGTTCTTTTTCTTGAGTAATGCTTCACTTATCCAGGGCCTCTTCCTTTTCCATATGAAGTTGGTGATTTGTTTCTCCATCTCATTAAAAAATACCATTGGAATTTGGGTCGGGAGTGCATTGTATCTGTAGATGATTCTAGGTAGAATAGACATTTTCACAATGTTGAGTCTTCCTATCCATGAGCAAGTACATTAAATATTTGAGATTAAAAAATCAAGTCATCAAAAGGCATTAAACAGAATTTATATAATTATGAATGTATTATTGGAAACTCAAAAGAATCTCACTCTAGTCTTTGAGCAAACAAAAGCCCGTTAACTTTTCTGAGCCACAGATTTCTAGCCCGTAAAATGAGGATAATCCTTTTTTATTACCAAGTGCGGTTGTGAGCAACGAATAAGGTAACCTGTTAACCCGTTGAGTCGATTCTGACTCATGGCGAGGCTATAGGACAGAGTAGAGCTGCCCCATAGGGTTTCCAAGGAGCAGCTGCTGGATTTGAACTGCTGACCTTTTGGTTAGCAGCCTTAGCTCTTAACCACTGCACCACGAGGGCTCCAATGGATAAAGTATGGTATATTAAATGCTTAACATAGTACCAGGAACACACCAACTTCTCAGTGAATGGCAACGGTTATTATTGTTGTTGTTATTATTGATATTGAACTATATCCTCACGATTATAGATTCCAAATACATAAATTCCTGTATAATGCAGTGTGGTCTATAAAAGAAGGAAATACTGATTTCTTACTCTTTATCTCAATTTCTCAACCTTTTAAAAACTCAGTAAGTATATACCATATTTTTATGCAAATATTGTCAGCCAAGCCCTCTCCCCTGAGGTATTTTCTTAAGCACTGCTATGCCAAATTTCTTTTTTATGTGTTGCTGTAAAACAATATATATTAGCATAGCAGTGCTTACAAAAATACCTGGCGGGGGTGGGGGGGCTCGGTTGGCAAACAAATGTAGAAGGCACGCATTATTTGTGTAAAAACACTGTGTGTATGTGTGTGTGTATATGTGTGTGTGTGTGTGTATACACACACACAACAAAAACCAAACCCATTGCCATCGAGTCGATTCTGACTCATAGCGGCACTATATATTACTTAAATGATGCATATGTATTTAAAGAATATATCTTTTCAGTGTTATTTGAAATTTCATAATAATGTTGTGACGACTGTAATAGCAAGTTTAGAATCCTCTCTTCAGTCAGCAGCCTGCCCTTCCTCAGCACATCATTTTTGTGTACAAAAGGCCCATTGATGTCCAGTATGCTTCTACCTCTGAAAACAGCAGGGGATGTGGAAATTACAAAGTACATATGCACAGAATGAACTTTAATTTGCCTACCCCAGTGGTTTTCAGCCACAACCTATTCTCCTCTCAGGAGACACTGGCAAAGTCTGGAGACATTTCTGGTTGTTCCAGCCTGAGTGGAGGAAGTGTGTGCTAGTGGCATCCAGCAGGTCTAGAGGCCAGGGATGCTGCTACACATCCTGCAGTGCACAGGACAGCCCTCCACTGCAAAGCATTATGCAGCCCACGATTCCAATAGTGCCAAGGTCAAGACACAGTGGTCTAACCCAAAGGAGCACTCCTCAGCTAACCAAACAATTATTCCAAAGTAGATTTCTGAGTCAGTTGTTTGAACCCATAATGTATTTTCCCATAAAAGTGGTTTAATGTATAATGTTGTTAGGTGCTGTCTAGTTGGTTCTGACTCATAGAGACCCTATAGGACAGAGTAAAACTGTCCCATAGGGTTTCCAAGGAGTGCCTGGTGGATTTGAACTGCCAGCCTTTTAGTTAGCAGCCGAGCTCTAAACCACTGCACCACCAGGGCTCCTAATGTCTGATATTTAGGCTCATTTTCTAAACTGAGCCATATTATGGGTCAATGTAAACAATGACTATTTATCGTGTTTTTTAATGAGTTATGTTCCACATGTGGAGTGCGAGTCCAGATAGCTTCAACCTTAGCAGTGGAAAGACCCTTTCTGGATCCATTTCAGATAAGGATGAGAGCTGAGATTCCCAAAATGGAAGTTATTCATATGAATCAGGTGTAGCGTGGTCCTGTCTTGGAAGACCACCTGTAGCTATGCTCAGAAAAGACTACTACTAGCCGGCATGAAATTCGATGCTTGGCAATTTCTTTAAAGTTAAGATTACCAAGGTCAAATTAGCTGAAGGGTCAGATGTTTCCCGTTTGCTAGGAAATCAAACAATCGGTTCTTTTCAGATACTATTTAATACCTTCAAGCAGAGCATAAGTGCAGAATCTGAACAGCAAAGTCCTCCCACCCACTTCCTGGTCGGAAAGCCGAGCTAAGCCTGCACTGTCCCAGGCCACCTTTGCTCCCCAGGATGGAGGAAATAACTCATCAGAGTAGTCTGAGAAGGTGTCTCCTGGAAGGGGGTGGAATGTGGCACCAGAACCCTTGCCCTCACAGTGTGTGGTGTTTATAACCCAACTCCTTGAGTGGCTTCAAAGAGCTGTCATCTACTGTAGAAGCCCTATAACAGGGGCAGCTGTGCAGTGCTAAATTTGTTTTTGAATTGTGTTTTATAAAAAGGCATGGATCCTTTCTTTCCGTAGCCTGTATTTCACATATTGGAAAATACACACCACATTTATAGACACAGACACACACACATTTTGTTCGTTTGAAGAATGCCCGTTCAATGTGATACTCATTCAAGTGGACGCTGTATTCCATTTATGTTTGCATAAGCATTTACTGGCATTCTTACCACTTGAAAATTTTTATTTAAGTTGGTTTCAAGAAAACAAAATACTTGTTTTGTAGGGTAAACTTTCTTTGAAAAGCATGGGCGTATGAAATTAAGAGCCCAGAGTATCTAAATAGGGTTTTGAATAGAGTTTTAAATCTTTTTTTTTTTTTTTTTTTTTTTGAGCTTTAGATGAAGGTTTACAGAACAAATTAGTTTCTCATTAAACAATTAATACAGACATCATTTTGTGACATTGGTTGCCAGCCCTGCGACATGTCAGCACTCTCCCCTTCTTGACCTTGGGTCCCTCATTACCAGCTTTCCTGTCCCCCACTGCCTTCTCGTCCTTGCCCTGGGCTGGTGTGCCCCTTTAGTCTTGTTTTGTTTTATGGGCCTGTCTAATCTTTGGCTGAAGGATGAACCTCAGGAGCGACTTCAGTACTGAGTTAAAAGGGTGTCTGGGGGCCGCGTTCTCGGGGTTCCTCCAGTACAGTTTTAATCTTTTTCTAATGCTCTTTGGGAAATGCACAAACCATCAGTTTGCTCATCAACACACATTCACGGAATGTGAAGAAAATTCTTTTCTTCTAAGTAGATTGAAGGAAATTCTAAGAGCTTAGTGTTTGAGTATAATGTTAATTTTTAATGCTCTGTAATCCTTGGGAAAAGCTGGAAAGATTTAGGATTTCAGTAGATAGGGTGTTTGGAGAAAAGCTATAATTACAGTATTTTTGAGGCTTTGCCCTGACTTTCCTTGTGGTTCTTGAGTTCCAGAATTATTGCTGCTACCTATTTCTGTGTGGGAGTAATTTGGTCAGGAGGTGTTTGCATGAGCAGTAGTTCTGATCTATATATGGGTTTTTATTGAGTCACAAGAGACCCTGTAGCACAGAATTTCTTGATGTTTACAAGTTGACCTGAAACCAGATGATATTGTCGACCCACTTCTCTAATTGCTAGATGGTCTGCCTGACACTGTCCAATGAAATGAAACCTTGTGCTGTGCCATGCGCCCTGCCTCCGCGGTGAGCACGGCGGTACCAGGTAGCCACCTTCTTGGTATGGGACCAAGGCTACGGCTCATCCCAGAGAAGGTTGGCAGGGAGGAGAGCTCTGGAACTGTCATTGGGAAGAAAAACTATTCTGAAAACCGTTGCCCTCATTTTTTTAAATTCTCATGTTCACCTACATCTACTACTTCTGAACTTTCAGTTCTTCTCCACGGATTCAGTCTAGAGTCAGAGAAGGCTTTCTCAGGGAGTGAGGTCAGATGCCAGGGTAGTATCTTAATCAGGTTAAGAAGGTTTTGCGGGGGAGAGCTTTCCAGGCAGGCAGAGAGGAAGTACATGGGAAGGTCCTGAGGCACACTTCTAAGAAATGAAACTTGGCAAGTCTGTCATGTAAGTTGAGGTTCCAAAGTAGTGGGGGGCCCCGTTCTCCCACAGGATCAGTGTGAAGCTCTTGAGTATTTGGAGGCCCTCCTGTCATCTGGCCCTCCACTGCTCTCAAGCCCTGACTCATTCAAGCCTTCCTGGTTTTACGCATGGTGTGTAGACTTCAGCAGCACACACATGTTCTCTCTTGCTCATATGCTCCCTCCCTTCTACCTTTCCTCTCTGGCCTTAAAATGCCTTTCTCTTTACTCCCAGTCCTCTTCCACCTCCCACACGTTCCCACCAGCCCTGGCTTAGTTCTGCCCTCATCTCCAGGAAGTCCTCCTTGCTGTCTCCTCCACACTCCACTGCCACATCCCATCCCGTCACATCTGCCGCAGGTTACTGTCATCTTCTATTAGAGTCAGTTTTCCTCTTCGGACAGGAAGTTTTTTGCAGTCTGGGATCATGTCTTACTCATTTTTGTGTTCTCACAGTCTAACATGAGGTCTGGAACATAGACAACTTATTCAATCATACTTGTTGACTGAGTGAACAAGATAAAAAAACGTCAGCTTTGTTGTGCAGTATAGCGCGTACACTGACGTAATACAGCTAAGAAATGAAATCTGCTAGCTTTTCTCTTCACAAAGGAGAGATGGTTACCACAAGGCTCCTGTTCATGTGTGGGAGATTTGCATGTGAGATGATTGTGCCTGGGGTTTCTTGGGGAAGACCGTGGCAGATTCCCGGGCCATCTCTAGTCTCCAGTAGAAATGCAGCAGCCCTTCTCAGACTGCATGTGTCAGTCTTTTAGCCTAACGCCTTCAGGTGTGCACCACCCTACAGGACAGGAGGGGGAAGGGAGGGCTGAGGGGAAGAGAGAGGAAGGGCATTGATGGGGGCCAGGGGTGACAAGGCCCAAGAAGTGAGGACGAGCATGGAGAGTGTTGGGTAAATATTTCACGTGTGATCTTCTAACGCAGTGGTTAAACCAGACGTTCTGCCTCCAAAACCATTGCATGTAGGAGAACTGACTTGGCATTAGCCGCTGACATTTTGGGTGTTCATTTGTGCTGAAGTGATGCAGCTTAATGAAGACTCAGCACACAACTTTGATATTCCCACTCAATTATAGTTTAAAACACACAGGAAGAGCCCTTGTATACCTGTTGTGTTTGGGCAGCCTGAAGGTTTCCTGTGACAGTCATTATGGGTATTTTCATTTCTTTAACTTTCTGACAGCTAAACTCAGGACCCTTCCAGGACAAGTCATGGGATGAGGTCTCTATAGACTGAGGGGAATGGTGGCACGCAGCACAGTGTTCTCAAGCTCTCCTGGCCAGGTGGGGCCTGTGGAGAGTCTTCTGAGCCTTGGCCCAATGCTGATGTGGGCAGACCCCAACATGGAGCTTGTGCCATCTTCATAGTTCACAGGGCTGTGTGTGGTAGTAGAGCATGCAGAAAAAGAAATTTTGTTTTTTCAATAATGGTCAAGCTGAGACTGAGAAGAAATATTTGGAATCTGAGTTTCTGGAAAGGAATGAGTGTATCAGCCTTTAATAAAAGAGATACCAAGGAATATAACCTTTGAGGGCAGAATCTCAGCTCCTCCAACATTATGGTTTTGGAAGTGCTTATGTGTTTTGGCTTCCAAAGACTTGCTCTGTGGTCTGGTAACAGAATGTTAAATCCAGGTTACATATTCACTTTACCATACCACACCTGAGAGGAGGCCTACGTGGCATTCATATTACCTTGATCCATAAAATAATTGCAATCTTTGTTTCAAGAGGAATCTAGAAAGGGACTGAAAACTAAAAAGATGTGTCAGTGTCCTTGTCCTAGATTGGAAACAGATGATATTGCTGGCAGAGAGAGAGATGATCTCAGTCATTTAACTAGGGTGTTGCAGCTCAGATTATAGGTAATTACTCAACTGTATTAGGATCATAAAATAGGTAGATGTATGCATATTTGTGGTGTCCTATAGTTAAGTAATTGAGTCCCTGGGTGGCACAAATGGTTAAGTTCTGGACTACTAACCAAAAGGTTGGCAGTTCAGACCCATCCAAAGGTGCCTTGGAAGAAAGGCCTGGTGATCTGCTTCCAAAAGATCACAGCCTTGAAAAGCTTCTGTAACAGTTCTACTCTGCACACATGGGGTTGCTATGAGTTGGAATGGACTAACAGCAACTAACAACAACAAGAGTTAAATAAGAATAATCACCTCATAGATACATGGCTGGGCTCTGAACTCTAAGAGCAAATGAGTTGTTGGATGAAGTATATAAAAGGTGTTAGGCTAAGAAGACACTTTCCAGGGCTAAGGAGAAACATATGCTCCCAAATAATAATTTGCTGAACATCTCACAAGTTTCAAACGTCCCCTAACCAGGTTGTGTTTGATCCCAAACTATGCCCCTTTTAACCGTGTGACAGGAGACTTCGGAAGTGGCTAAATTGTTACCTAAATTGAACTGCTTGATTCCAGAATGGATAAGTACATGTCAATAGACAATTCAAAGCATGCCTGAAAATAACTTTAGAGTTCAAGTTCAGATACATTTTAAATATTCAATAAAGTATTGGTTTGTTGTAATTCATATGTATTTTGGCATTTTATTTTTCTGTACCAATTAGAATTCAATTCTTACTAAAATTATTATGTAGGTGTAGGGATAAAGCTGTTTGTATTATCATCACATGCTTGGCTTGGTTTACTATTTGCTTCTACTTGTCTTCTGTACCCAGGCCCTTACTATATTCTTGCATTTACACATAATTTTTTCCACAAAAGGGGCAGGTGGAGTGTGAATAAATTGATCGTAGCCACTCCCCATGCAGATGAACTCCCCACCTTACCACTACCCTTCTCTGCCCTGTTTCCTACTATATTTTCCAATAAGGGAATGACGGTAAAGATGAGAAACTACTACAAGTATAGTCTAATTCTCTGGAACGCACTACCTTCCATATATAATAACCTTTCTATCAACTAGTTTTTTTCTTTTTTTTTCCTCTGTGCTTGCTACGGTCTACTGTTATGAAGCATACAAATTATAAGAAAATAAACTGATAAAGCAATTTCCCCGGCCTCAGGTCATTGTGTATTAGGATAAATCTGCAGCTGAAGTATCCTAATTTCATGTTCAGGGAATGAGAGGGGTGGTAGGCTAGCCCACACCCCGTCTGAATGAGAGAAAATCTCACAGGTCACATGCCAGGTTTGTCTGTGTACACATTCACGAGAGGCTGAAAATTCACTCCATTTTCCAAACTAGTGTTTCGTTCTCTTGGGGGAAGTACACTGGCTGAATTGTTAGAAAAGGGTTACTCAGGGACACCAGGAACTACTCTTCACAGATGTTGTTTCAGAAGCAAAGTAATGTGACAGCATCTCCAGAGAGAAATCCTGCCAAATTCACCACATCTAGCAAATGGCAGGCATCATAGGGCCCCAGAAGGTACCTCCTTGCTCCGTCTAGCTTCATCAGTCATGCTCCAGGGAGCAGAGGACACTGGAGTAAAGACAGCCCTCTCTTGCCTCATTACACAGCGCATTGAGACATGAGATCCCAGAACAAAAACAAAAAAAAGGAACGTTGTTTTCAGGAAATATTAGACTACAAGTCACTGTTAGAAGGGGTAGAAACAGGTAAAACTACAGTTAAGTAATTAGCTACTTACAAGGAATTTATGTGTTTATTGCCCTATCAAGAGATGTTTCTCTAGTTGGCTTAGGAGACTGGAGTGCTTTTATGAAGAATTCTCTGCCTGCTCCATAGAATCCCTGAGAAGCCTGATCTGGGCCCTCATTCTCTGTGGGACAGACTGGGGAGGTAATAGGATTTCAGAAAGGCTCAGGCCCAAGACCCAAAGCTAAACCTAGAATCATGTTTCATAAAGGTCCTCTGACCTGTGGGTAGACAGACAGACTAGGAATTAATCCAAACTAAACAGTTTCACCAGATTCAAACCCTCATTCCCAGGGCAATGCTAGATCCAAGCTGGCCTCCAGGGAGAGGGAGGAAGAAGAATCACGTTTTTCAGGGTGCCTTCTCCTTTGTGTCTAGCTTATTTTCAACTTGATGGGTCCACAGTCTTCTCACAAGGCTAAAATAAATTGACATTACTTAATACCCAGCCTCTGAACCTCCACATTGTTAGCGTGTAGCTTTCAGTAATATAGACAATTCATTGTAGATTCTCAAAATTAATGATGTAAGTCATGTTTTAATTAACGGAGGTCATTCAAGGATAACTTCATCTTAAATATGAGGACACCAGATAAACAATTAGAATTCAATGATTGACTTCAGATTTTAAGTTAATTCTAAAATACCTTATATTCTGAGAGGCTGTAAACTATTTTGACCCTGGTGAACGTATATTCAGTAGAGTCATGCTCATAAGCCCATTTGAAAATGACACAGTATTTTCCAAATTGTTTATTTTTTACTAGGATGTGGGGAGTCTCTGGATGGTGCAAACAGTTAAGCATTCAGCTCCTAACTGAAAGGTTGGTGGTTTGAACCCACCCAGAGGTGCATTGTGCAGTATAGTTTGATGAGTAGGGGTGCAGACTCTTGAGCATGAGTTTATCTTCCAGCTCTACTACTTCCAAACTGGTAAGCTAATTATGCCTCAGTTTCCTTACCCTGTAAAATGGAACTGGTATTAATTCCTACCCACAGAGTTGTGGTGATGATTAAATGAGTGAATACACATAAAGCACTTAGACGCGGTCAGGCACAGTGAGCTCATTAAGTAAACGTTCACTGTCATTGTTAGCAGTAGTGTGGTAGTCAGAGATGGTGCTAGGAATGTGTGATGGCTGGTAGTAACTACAGCAGGAATTGTATCACCTTGGTTGAATCCTCTCCTCTCCCTCTGACAGGAAAATGGCAGATGCATGACAGCGGCCTCCTGAACATCACCAAGGTGTCTTTTTCAGACCGAGGTAAATACACGTGTGTGGCTTCTAACATCTATGGCACTGTGAACAACACAGTGACCCTGAGAGTCATCTTTACCTCTGGAGACATGGGCGTCTACTACATGATCGTCTGCCTCGTGGCCTTCACCATTGTCATGATCCTTAACATCACCCGCCTGTGCATGATGAGCAGCCACCTGAAGAAGACTGAGAAAGCTATTAACGAGTTCTTTAGGACAGAAGGTGCAGAGAAGCTGCAAAAGGCATTCGAGATTGCCAAGCGGATCCCCATCATCACCTCAGCCAAAACTTTAGAGCTTGCCAAAGTCACCCAGTTCAAAACCATGGAATTTGCCCGCTATATTGAAGAGCTGGCCAGGAGTGTGCCTCTGCCTCCTCTCATTATGAACTGCAGGACGATTATGGAGGAAATCATGGAAGTGGTTGGGCTGGAGGAGCAGGGGCAGAATTTTGTGAGGCATACTCCAGAAGGCCAGGAGGCCCCCGACAGGGATGAGGTTTATACAATCCCAAACTCTCTGAAGCGAAGCGACTCCCCCACTGCCGACTCAGACGCCTCATCCCTACATGAACAGCCTCAGCAGATTGCCATCAAGGTGTCTGTCCACCCACAATCCAGAAAAGATCACGTGGACGACCAAGAGCATGTGCAGTTTGACGTCAAAGATGACGAGGAGACCGAACCGTCAGCCGAACATTCCCCAGAAACTGCAGAACCTTCCACAGATATAACATCCACAGAGCTAACGTCTGAAGAACCAACACCTGTTGAGGCATCGGATAGAGTATTGCCACCAGCTCACCCGGAAACTACAGAGCCGGCGGTGGCACATGACAAAAACACCTGCATGATTTATGAAAGCCATGTCTAATCACAACTCTGAAAAGCTATGCATATCGAGAAAATCAGGGGCTGCTCCTTGTGATAACAGAGGTAGTATGCACTTGCCGCTAAGCCTTACCAGGAGACCCTCATCCACTAGGTAGGAGTGATGCCCTCTTAAAAGGGGAAACATCTGTGTGCAGTTTATGCGACTGGAATTGCCCCAGTAGTGAAGGGTATGAGAAACGTCAGGGTACAGGACCAATAATGCCGACAGAAGATGTCTGTTCACGTAACACGAATCGTACAGACTATTCTCTGCCAAAGTCCTTAGCTGGTGATGCCCTTTTGTAAGATATTCTGAGCCCAAGAGCCCCGTCCAATGCACACCACATTGCTTTTCCTTTGAAAAAGGTGAAGTCTCCTCCAATAGCAAATGCACGTTCATGGGTTCATAGCACTTTCTTCTCAGTTTTCATTACTTTTCATTGTCCTTCGTATTAGTTGTTATATTCATCTTGATTGCTCTTCCCCGTTTAGTCATCTTTGCCTTTTTTGTCCTTAGTTTGCCCTAGAACGTTTACCTCAGAGACTTTGGTATCAGTCACCAGTACCAGGGCTGACACCTACAAGTCATTTGTAATGTTCCCAAATAGTTACTAGGCTCTTTGTTACTGTTTCCCAGGCCTGTTTTCATACGTTGCTTTTTTTGTTTCTAATGAAGCTGCTATAGTGAAACTGAGAGAAAAAAAAAAAAAAAAATTTGCCCAGGAAATAGCACTTTAATAGCCAGATAAAAATGTGTTTACTTGTCCAGGTCTGGGAGCCTTTTGGTGAGTTCAAGTGAGGTGTGGAGGCTTATGGTAAAAAGATAGATACCCATGAAAATGGCCGTTTACATTTAAGTAACATCATCCTCCAAGCAAAGACTGAGTCTTTACCTGGAAAATTTATTGCTTCCAAAGACAGAGGCATTTGAGTTCCTGTAAGTTATAGAATAGTGGCATCCCAGAAGGACTTGCAGGAACCAGATGCCGTTGAGAGACTCAAACATTTGATTGGGGCAGCAGATACAAGGATCTGTGAAGTGGTATAACCAGGTCCTCTTTTGTGAACTGCGAAGCCAACCTGTTGGTCCTTGAAGTGGGGGAGTGTGAAGGGTTAGAGTAATGGTGTAGACAACTGTAGCATCAAATTTCATGCCAAAATTACTGAATTAGTATTCAGGTCCAGAAGAAAGCAGTTATATGCAAGGCAGCGGGATGTGATAGAAGACAAAACTACTCATCCAGAGGGTTAATACCTTACACGACCGTGCAGTAATCAGCTGCAGGCTTTGGGCGAGTTTGGGCCTCAGTTTCCTCATCCGTGAGGGAGAGCAGACTAGATGAAACCTGAGCACCATTTCAATGGCCTGGCTCTCTCACGGAACCAAACTGATGGGTCATCCTTGCTCTTTTTCCCAGTTACTTTTAAAGATCTTCCTGTCTGGGTCCGCCTAACATTTTCATGCTGCATTACTTATTAAAACAGAAAATATCCATTTCAACAAATCATAGCATTTTAAACAAGTTGTAGGTTACCCCTCCCCCCCCTCCCCCCCCCCCCCAAAAAAAAAAACACACATCAGGACCACTTCTGCAGTTTCGGGGATTTAATGGTGGTGAAAATGAGGACATCATTTTCATTTATGAGCAGGAGATATAAAAACCTTTAAGTAGTACTCGGAGCCGTGGCCACAGGAAGTGACAGATGATGATGGAGGTTACATAGGGCACGTTGGTAATGAGGAAATAGGCCCAGATATGTATCCTCTCTCAGTCACTGTCTGGGTGAGTGACCTTGGACGACAACTTTTATTAATCTTTGTCATCTGTAAAATACGGAGGTTGTACTTGATGGGCCACAAGATCCCTCCTAACTCAAACATTTAGAGTTTTATGGAAAGCTTGTGGAGCCCTGGTGGCACAGTGGTTAAGAGCTTGGCTGTTAACCAAAAGGTCAGCAGTTCGAATCCACCAGCCGCTCCTTGGAAACCCTATGGGGCAGTTCCATTCTGCCCCATAGGGTCGCTATGAGTCAACTTGGCGGCAACTGGTTTGGTTTGATTTTGGTCTAGAAAGCTTGTAATCTCCCACGATGGCCCCCATTGCATGAGACAAGCACTTATGGGAGCAAAAATGGGTAGGAGACTGGCTGCGTTAGCTGTCCAAGTGTTACAGCAGATGTATCTGGCTCTGTAACTTAGGGGACTGGGCTTTTCTTTAGAGGTGACCTGAATGGGTTTATTTATAGGTAACTGGTGTGACAGGTCCCTGGGTGGTACAAATGGTTTGCACTCAGCTATTACCTTGGTGGTGCAGTGGTTAAGAGCTAAGCTGCTAACTAACTAAAAGGTCGGCAGTTCAAATCCACCAGCCGCTCCTTGGAAACCCTATGGGGCAGTTCTACTCTGTCCTGTAGGGTCACTATGAGTTGGAGTCAACTCAACAGCAACATTTTTTGTTTTTGTTTTTCTTTAGTGTGACAGGTGATCTGACAGACCTGGAGTTTGGTTAGACCTTTCTTGACAGGGAGTGAACTGTTGGCATCAGTTACAGGGGTCTCGGATGGTCACAGAAAGAAATCAGTAGTGAGCAACCAAGAGAATCCACCATTCCTGTTTGGACTCTGGACAAGGACTGCATGTATTTGGGCTGCAGAAAGTTTTATCCCCAGCTCTCAGAATGTAAATGTTTTCCAGTTGTGGTGGATGGAGGTCAACAGAATCTCCCTGTGGATCTATATGCCCAGAGCAGCAACAGGGACTTCTGAGGCTCGTTCTGCCATATTGTGCGTGCTTTCCCCATTTTGTTCAGTTGTCATTCCACCCAAACCCACGTGCAGAGTTCCCAGAAGTGCATGTAGGCATTCGTTCTGTCTAGACATTGATTACAGAGCGATACTAAGCTAAAACTGGCATCTTTTTTATGAAGCAGGAGCAGAAATATGTGACCAAAGAATGTTTCCAGATCGGTTTTCATTTCTGTAGACTGGGGTGGGAGGAGGGGGCACACAGAGATTTTCAAGATGTCCTCCCTCTTTTAAGGCATCAAAATGCTTTTGATACAATAATGGCCAACTGAAAGGGAGATTGGCTTATAAAGGGGATTTCTCCTTCCAGAAATTCTACACTCTTCCTTTCCATCCTGTAGCTTCTTTTAAAAACATGAGAGGCCATCCTGCAGAATATGAAATGCAGAAGACATTGTGACTTTCAGCTGAATTTTCAAAGATACAGTGAACTGTTCAGCTTTGTAGAAATTCACAGAAGTATGGCTGTAGCGTGTGTGTGTGTGTGTGTGTGTGTGTGTGTGTGTGTGTGTGTGTGTGTGTGTGTGTGTGTGACTTAATAGTTTTAAAACCTTAACACTAAATTAATCCCAATCTATGCCCTTTGGGTCCTATGAAGTCATTCTTAAAATCAAACAATTTCTGGTTTGATTTTAATTTCTGAGTCATCCCAGTCATCTCTCTAGAGATTTTTTTCTTTCTTTCTTGAAGTTCTGAAAATGATTCAGCTATGTGTGTGTATTTGATTCACTTATATTAACTGTAAGCTTGGATGGTATTTATTCTAAATGGAAAAATACAGAATTTTATACTGAAAATCTATAATTTATAATGGTTTTGTTTTATATATTATATTTTCATATCTTTAGGGCACATCTACTACTATTCTCATCTTTTTGTATATCATACTTCGCAAAAAGAAATACTAATACTTGACTAAGGAGCCCTGGTGGCACAGTGGTTAAAGCGCTTGGCTGCTAGCCAGAACGTTGGCAGTTTGAACTCACCAGCTGCTCCACGGAAGAAAGATGTGGCAGTCTGCTTCCGTAAAGATTGATAGCCTTGGAAACCCTATGGGGCAGTTCTCCTGTGTCCTGTAGGGTCGCTATGAGTCGGAATCGACTTGACGGCAGTGGGGGAATACTTGACTAAAATCTCTAGGAACCAAATGTGGTATGTAACATACAGAAATCTCTAAAAATACCTGAATGTTATCACCCTTCGCAGGCATTGTTGTGCTGTGTTATTACATCCGTAATGTTTGTCTCAGATGCTCACGAGCTTTCCTTTTTCAAGACTAAGACTAAATTTCAAGGCCTGACACCCTACACCGTGGATCCTGGAACCCCCTTCCCTTCTTTATCCTTTTGAATTGTAGACGTTTGCATTAATAAACTTCCCTCTGAAGGGCAAATGTGAGACAATAAGAAAACAACTTTACGGAAAACTGAATTTACCTGGCTTTGTACGTTATTTTAAAGGACTGATCACACGGCTTGGATTGTTATTTACTGGTGAGCTAGGATCTCTGCCTGGCTCTTTAGCACACCCTGCGAAGAAAATGTAAGGTACAAAGATGATTCGCATGTTCTAGACAGAAGTCTCTAAATGTTGTGCAGCCCACACAAATCAATTCAACTATAGACACGCCGATCCCAGCCACTAGGGAAAACATTGAGAAAGGCAAATCAGATACCTTTTATTACATGTATTGACATACAATGTTGCATCAGTGCTGAAACTCTTAAACGGCAGTCCCTACCGTCACGTTAGCTCGGGGGATTTTTCTCAGTATTTCATTTGGTAAGAAAATGGCATCTTTGGCTTGTCTTTCAAATACTGTCTTTTCTCAGCACAGTTCACCTACGGTCCTTTACCTAGCTTCACATATCCTTTTGGCAATCCTTTAAGATATAAACCTTGTTTCTATTCTTGATACTAATTTGAACTAATTTATTGATTATCTTTAAGTAGCAAATCTTATTGTATATTCACACACATATTTTGAGCATCTGTTATCCTCCAGATATTAACCACTTTTGCATTCACTGTTCATTTAAATATCCATCAGTAGACCACAAAGTTTACTTCCCTGATGGCTTTGTGGATTGCCACAGTGATTATTAGCCAGGTTTGGATTAAACCAGTGATGGGGAAAAAATCAAATACAACACAATTGCTTATTGTATTTCCAAAGGACCAAGTGTTTATCTGTTACACAAGAAAATATTATATGAGGGTGATGATGGTATTTAATTGAGATGTTTTAGAGATGGAATTTATAAAGGGGCAAATACTAAAGATGTCACAGTCGAAACTGAAGCTAGAGAATATGAAAATAGAAAGCAAATAGTTCTAGGAATATCCTAGCATAAATTATTTTTATTTGACTAATAGTAAAAGCCTTCAAATGTGTCTCTCGGACACCAAGAAGCTGCTAACTGTGAGTTAGGGTCAAAGAAGACACTTGCTTTTATGTTTGGTTTGCTGTATTTCAGTAGTTCTGGGTGTCCTTTGTTAAAATTGGAAAATGAAAACATTTATCTGGGAAGAAATGTCAAACTGATGATTTCTGTGAACTATAAAGTGTTCACTTTTTAAAAATAATTTAAAGATGTAAACAAATGCCTAATATTTAAGTTGATATTGCAGCCAAAAAAAAAAAAAAAAACCATGTGCGCCATCTTGTACTTTTCACTGTTGCTTTAATAAAAGGTTTGCGCAGGTGTGTGGAATGTGTGTCTGTCCCACCTGAAGGGCATGTCATTGTGGCCTGATTTACTTTTTCCAGCAGTATGGAACCTGTCATCAGTTCTTGTCCCTGCCTTGTGTATCTGGTATTGAGAAGAGAGGAAAATGAAATAATTTGTATGTAAAACTACAAAACTGTTTCCAAATCCAGCAGCCTTAACTCCCTCCTGACAAATTTTATGGCAATTTATTTTTATGTATATCAAGAAATAATTTTTAGCACATAACATCAAGCTTGCTGTAGAGACTCCAAAAGACCAGGAAACTCGCATACCAGAACATTCCACAGGGAGAAACACGAGTAGCAGAATTCTATGAAGCACATTACCAAAAACCCTGTTGCCATCGAGTCGATTCCAACTCATAGTGACCCTACAGGACAGAGTAGAACTGCCCCATAGAGTGTCCAAGGAGTGCCTCGTGGATTTGAACTGCTGACCTTTTGGGTAGCAGCCGTAGCATTTAACCCCACTACACCACAAAGCACATTAGAGGACTCCAAATCCAACTCAAGTCCAAGACAGTGCTTAGTAGGTTTCTTTGGCAGTAAAAAATTGCAAAAGCTTGAGTTCTTCTTAGACAGGATGAGATATGGGATGTGTCCGTGAACCAAGAGAAAAATACTTTCAAAGGGGAAAGTAAGACAAAAAGGGCAGGAAGTCAGTATTTTACTGCAGAGTAGACAGAAGAAGCGAATAAAATAGCCGAGTGAGTTAGACAATAAACTGTACATATAACCATCCATAGGTTCCCTCAAGCAAAGAAGGCTTTAAGAAAATCAGGCTGGCCTTAATGGAAAAATTCATACTTGTGTTAGCACCAAAGAGAAAATGGAGAAGTTTCGTCCTGACTGTGAAGTCTTGGCTGGTCCAGATTTTTAGGAACCAGAACAAACAGTGCTCATTTTTTGTTGTTGCAGGTTTTGAAATGCCATGTTCTGCATGGGCCTTAAAGCAGCTGGGTAAGGCTTCATGCTAGTATGAATGTTATCAAAGAAGCTAATAGTCTCACAGTTGGAAAATAAGTGCCAGGGTATCTGATTTACACATCTTTTCTACACTATCCCTAATAAACAGTAGTTCATCTCTGCATGAAAATATCTGAAAATGAAGAGCTCATTACTTCACGAAGTAGCATAGTCCATTGTAGATGGGTTTTAAGTGCTAAGTCAAAACTTTAAAAGTACTGCCCACTGGTCATCGTCGGGCCATCTGGAGCTGAAAGCATGGGTTAGTCCTGCCACAGTAACACTGTCTTTGTTACTGTCAGTGCAAAACTGCAATTATAAATGTATTTATATGAAAAAGAGGATTGCTCAAAAAATCGAGTACTGATACTCCTACATTAATCATATGCCACGTGGCACACACCCTTTTGCGTCAACAGTGTCTGCCAACAGGACTGTCAAGGTGGAAGCTGGTGCGTCAGCTGTTCCCCTGCCCCGAGACGCTCTGAGGCTTTGGCGCATTAAATAAATGGCAGAGTGAATGAAGGCACAGGTCCACTGCCTCAGTAGACTACCATGTTTGAAGACCATTAGAATTGACATACTGGGAGATGGGTAAGTGCCATCGTGAGGAAATTTGGAATAGTAATTGAATTAGCGCTGACATGAATTGCGTTTACCCTATTAGGTAAAATCAAGACACCAAGGGTGGAACAAGTTTCCTGAAATATTATATAACGTTAAAAATATATATGAAGGAAGGTTAATATAGACTATGTATTTTTCAAAAACCAAATTTCTCACAACCCCTGTATTTTCTACCTCTAGCCCGGTGTTCATTGGGGTCACATGGGGTCAACCGTGAGTCGGAATTGACTCAGTAGCAACCAACAACAGCCCAGTGTTCATTGAAAACGCAGGTTATTTTGGTGGGTGCTTGGAACTGACTAAACAGTAGACTTTCTTAAAACTCATGTTTTAAAGTTGATGAAACAGGAATCCCGGTAAATGTGCAAAAAAAAAAAAAAAAAAAAAAAATCTGAGCATAGCACTCTAACAAAATGAGGGGATTTCTTGTTGCTCAGTGTAAGAACTGTACAGCACCTATTTCCTGCATGTTTTTTTATTCCTATGAAGTCGATGTATATTAAAAAACCCCCATTGCTGTTGAGTCGATTGTGACTTAGGACAGAGTAGAACGGCCTCATAGCGTTCCCAAGGAGTGGCTGGTAGATTTGAACTGCTGACCTTTTGGTTAGCAGCCGTAGCTCTTAACCACAAGCCATTGGAGACCCCTAAAGTGATCAGTGTCTCTGGTTTTAAGCAAAAGGAGGCCTAATTATTATGTGTGCCAGTGCTGCAGATTTCTAGACATTTGGTGATGTGAACAAAGTTTGTCCCAAAGCTTTAAGAGGATTCATAATTCTAACCATCAAAATTTTTACCTATAATTAAAAAAAAAAAAGACAAATTTACCTGAAGAAGGTAAAATTACTCTGTAACAGCTCTACAAATTGCCCTCATTACTGGATGTTGTTTTTTTATTCTCTTCCCTGCTAACATTACCTCAGCTCCATGAGAAAATTATCTCCATGTAGTGTAGACACTTACCAGTTTAATATAAAAGAGGTAAATTTTAATGTTGGTCATGTCTGAAACTATTTTAAAACTGAAACATAACCCAAAACTATGATCCACTGCTAGATTTGCAAGAATTTCTTCATATGATGAAGAAAAAACTCTGAAAGTTGTAAGATACCTCAGAAAAATGTAACTGCATAGTCTTATGCTATTTTGTAGGAAAAAAGAAAAATGGCAATTGATACGGAGAATCTGTGATTGTTAAATTTTTTAATGTGCAAAATACAAGTTTGGCATCAACACAGCCTAAATTCTTTGTCTTCACAATAATTTTTGAGATACATTGGTGAGATTTCTGAAACCCTGCCAGAACCTGGAGAAAATCCAAATTTAAAAACTGTATATTATTCTTGGATCATGCTATTTCATGTTACTTTTCTCATTCCAGAATGGATTGGAGGTGATTGAGTTAAACACATTTTTATATTCTAAGGATTCTTTGATAATTACTGTGCTTCATATAAATTCATTAACTCTCAGTAACCAGACTACTTTATCAATCAAATATGTTACTCCCAATTGTGTTTGAATAAACGAGAGATTTACAATAGGATTATAAAAGCAGATCACTGGATGCTCTATAATTTTTTTTTTTTAACCTGTAGTTTAAAATGGGAGGCTTTACGCTAAAAGAATAAAATGCTGTTATGCTTACTCACAAATTGAACACATAATGGACGGCAGGAGGTAAGAACAAACAAAACATGCAATATCTTTTCCTCCAAGTCCTCACAAATGGATTTGGATTTGTGTTTTTAAACTTCTTTCATTATGAGATTTTTAAAACACTTCAGTGTTATAATCCATACAGGTAGAGAATTATACACCGTCAGACTGTTTTCCTTCTTCATTACATATTTGCATTCACCAGCATAGGAAAACCAATATGGCCCTGATTTTCTGTTTGTGTGAGATCTACGAACAGGATGGCTGTGCTTTATGGCTTTAATTTTGATTCGGTCCATTATCCAAACATGAAATTCTCATTCCAGTTGGAAGCAAAAATGTATATGTACCCACTATGGTGGGTGAAGCTTGACTACTGTTGTGAACTTGTATGTCTGCTTGTATGATGCACGTGTGAATTTGATCTTACTAAGTACTCTGAGCCTGGACTGTGTAACACATTTTTCCTTAGACTTTTTATTTTGAAATAATTGTGGATTCATATGTACTTGTAAGAAATGTTACAGAGAAATTTACTTAGTTTTCCCCAGTGGTAACATCTTGCAAAACTATAGCACACTATCACAATCAGGATATTGACATTGATACAATCCATCAACCTTTTTTCATAGTTTCCCAGTTTTATATGTACTCATTTGTGTGTGTGTGTGTTCTACACATTTTTATCACATGACTAAGTCTGTGTATTCACAAGATACAGAACAGTTCCATTACCACAAAGATTCATTACCACAAAGATTCCATTACCATAAAAATGTTGCCCTTTTATAACCACACCCACCTCCTTCCCACCGCCTAAGCACATTTTTCTAATCAGTAAATTCTGCTTGATTAGGTAACTGACATTTATCTGGAGCCAACTGTAATAAGTGAGTTTTTTCTTAAAATGTGCCAATTTATCAATGTCTTGATGCCTGATTTCCCATCACTTGAGAATGACTTGTTCAGTGAAGACAGAGAGGAGGTTTCTGAAACAAAGGAAGAGAGCTGTTCACACACTTGAAATCCTAGAAAACCCTTGAGAAGCAGGGGACCTGAAGCAGCAATAGGATAAAGTCTTTGGTAAAAGAACTCTTGGACATCCAGTTCATGCCCTAAACTCTTGTAGCTAAGAGATGCAGGCGATGGAACAAAGTCATGGTTTCTACATATCTTTAAGTCTCAAGGAAAAGAGTCTCCAAGTATCTGAAATGTCTCGTATTCGCTACCACTCCAGAAGTTCCAAAACTGAGGCCACAGAATGGTGAACAGAAGATCATGGGTAAAGACTCAAACGGCCTCCTTGATGCTGGTGCATACCATGTTAGATAAGGCAGGAGTTAGTGTTAAATGCCTAGCACCTTGGCAATAATGAGATCTATTAATGGTGCTGCTACGTTAAGAAAGCATCAAGGGTCTTGGTAAAAACCTAACGCCACTCACCATCCCAAGTATTGAAATTAAGACAACTGGTCTCGGAGTTGAGAGAAAAGACCCTCAGCCCAAACTCAGAAGAAGGTGGCAAGAGGCAGATTTCTGGACAAGGTGGCGTGAGGAGTGTGGAGAGGCCCTTCTTCGAAGCCACTGAAATGCCACCATGAAAGAGTCGTTCCTTCAGAGTAACATTTTTCTCATACTATGCAAATGCCCCGAGCCTGTAAAGACAATTAGCCCCTCTTGAGTATTATTACTATATAGTATGAATTGGTTTAATCCTATGAGTCTATCTAAAACCAGCAGAAATACAAGTGCTGAGCAGGTACAGGAGAAGTATGAGTGATGTCAGCTCCCCCTGGCTGGAGATCCCGGGCGGCCAGAAAGCATCATGAATACGGACCTCGGGCACGTGAGAGGAGTTGCCTAAGGGAAGCCTGAGAAAACTGAAAAATAACTTCTACTCATACAGCTACCCGGCCCAGCCATGCCCAGGGACCAGTGAATTTTTAAAATATGGCAAATAATGTATGCATCAGCTTATGTAAATTCATCATTAAAATGGAAATATCCATTACCTCATTTCTAGACGAGAAGTTCCTCTAGTCTGAGTCCGAGTCATCTTCTCAATGACACAAACACTGAAAGCATTTCGGTCTAAGCTAATTTGGGTCCTGTTATAAAAACCAAGTTGCTGAATCATTTCCATGAGATAATTGTGGATTCATATGCACTTGTAAGAAATGATTCAACAACTTGGTTTTCATAACAAATAATTTCCAAGAAATGATTCCCAGTGATGGTGGAGGGTAGACTTCCAGTTAAGTGGCAAGATTAAGCATCCTGATTTGTTCTAAGTGTGATGCATTAATTAGGACACTTTATTCCCGTCAAGCTCAAAGATGTTCTCAATAGCCACGTCGCCACAGAACATTGCTGTTCTGCATTTTCCCCCTCAAAACTATAAACAAAATGAGGTACTTCTATACAATGGAATACTACACAATGATAAAGAATAATGATGAGTCCACAAAACATAATATGGACGAATCTGGAGGACGTTATGCTGAGTGAAATAAGTCAATCACAAAAGGACAAATATCATTTATAACAATTTTATAAAAAGTCAAGAATAGGTTTACAAATGGAAAGCAATATTCTTTGATGGTTACAGCGGGGGAAGACTCACTAGGTAGTAGACAGGTGTTAATTCTGGTGAAGGGAAAGGCAATACACAATATGGGGGAAGTCAGCACAACATGACCAAGGTGAATGAAGACACAGAGGTATGCAAGAATAAAGGACAACTAAGGTAAATGCTATAACATACACAATTCTGCAACAACAGTAGTAACAGCCAAAAATTTGTGAGTGGTTACATACGTAGATATGTGTGCTATATACGTGTGGGAGGGCATATGGGAGTACATGCATGTGCACGTATATAGTTGTGGGCATATGTATATACATATTTTTATGTGCTGCATATATATTCATATATATAATAGAGCACATGGGGGCACAGTTACGGAAACTCCTTAGACATATCCAAACACCTCATGGGACTGAGATACTGGGCGTGAAGGCTAAGGACCATAGTCTCAGGAGAATCTAGGCCAACTGGGATAACATAGTTCATAAAGATAATGTTTTACGTCCTAGTTTGTTGAGTAGTGTCTGGGGTCTTAAAAGCTTGTAAGTGGCTATCTAATATACATCTATTGGTCTCCTCCTGTTTGGAGCAAAGGAGAATGAAGGAAACCAAAGACTCAATGAAGAAATTAATCCATAGGACTAATGGCCCGCATGAACCACAGCCTTCTGTAGCTTGAGACCAGAAGAACTAAATGGTGCTCAGCTACCACCACTGACCACTCCAACCGGGACACAGTAGAAGGTCCTGGTTAAAATTGGAGAAAAATGTAGAACAAAACCCAAATTCATAAAAAAGACCAGTCTTACTGGACTGATAGAGACTGGAGGCCCCGAGACTGTCACTCTAAGATACCCTTTTAACACTGGAAGTCACTCCCAGAGGTCAGCTTTCAGCCTAATAATAGATTGGCTAAGGAATGTGAGGAATGTGCTCCTTAGAACAATCAACTATATGAGACCAAATGGGCAATATTTGCCCAAAAACAAAGATGCGAAGGCAAAGAGGGGCAGGGAAACTGGAGGGACGGAAACAAGGAAGCAGGGTGGAAATAAGGAGAGTGCTGACACATTGCAGGGATAGCAACGAATGTCATGGAACAATTTGTGTATGAATTGCTGAATGAGCAACTAATTTGCTATGTAAACATTCACCTAAAACCAATAAAATGTTCAAACAAACGAACTCAAGACCAGGCACAAAAACTACGCCATGCTTGAACCATAACTTTCAATTTAATTCTAAACTAAACTTTGCTTTATTTTCTCTGCTCATGACGTATTTCACAGTCTTAGAAAATTGTACATACTCGTTCACCAAGAGCAAGATGAAACATTTCCTGTCTTTTCTGTATCAAAGAGCATTTAGATAAAGCCAGGTAAACCCTTAAGTCTTTTCTTTGGTTTCCCCTCCATGATAGTACACACCCATGTTCCTCTCTTGAGCAGTTTACCTTAAGTGAAAGATGATTCCATGTTCTAAAGAATAAAATAGTTAATTTTCCCAAGACCATAATATCAGTTGCCATTGAGTCAACTCCAACTCATGATAACCCCATCTATGTCAGAGTAGAGCTGTGCTCCATGGGGTTTTCAATGGCTGATTTTGGGGAAGTAGGTCACTAGCCTTTCTTCTGAGGCACCTCTGGGTGGTCTCAAACCTGTAACCTTTAGGTTAGCAGCTGAGCTTGTTAACTGTTTGTACCACCCAGGGACTCCAAGACCATAATAGCAAGTCCACAATAGATCATGCAGCTACTAGTCTGTGAGCTCTGTAAAGACAAGAATCACATCTCACAGTGCTTCCCACAGAAACTTAATTCTGGCCTTTAGTAAATGTTAATTAAATGAAAACAAATATGTCTCCCAGCTAATTAGGATTTATTGAAATTGGATTAAATGTCTTCATTCATAGGGCCCCATGAAAGGTAAAAAAGTACACGTTGAAGAATCTCTTTGCACCTAAAAGAAGATTTACACAGACCCCTAACCCCAGGATGGTTTTTCTGGGTGGATTTCTTTTTTCAAGAATAGAATATAACTTTACGGTTTTTTTCCCCATTTTCTTTTCTTTGCCACTTTAAACCAATATTTAAAAGAATTATTTAAAAGGCTTATGTCCACCCTGGTTCTGTCACAGTGAGACAGTATTCTACAATTAGAACTCTGCAGTGTATTCAAGAGAAATAAATTGTGACATCGAAATTACTTCTATGTCATATGTCACGTTCTCTGCAAGCACTTTACGGTCACTGTGGAGGATTGAGCAAAATAGAACCACGTCCTTTCTGCAGTGCAGATATTGGCAGAGACAGCAAATGTGTCCGAGGTGGACTTTAATACACTAACTGCCAGAGCGCCCTGGTTCTGTCCCAATTTTTGTTTACCTCACAAAAAACAAGACAAAGTTCTAGTGAAAAGTAGGATTGGAGAATCCGGTTCCCCGAGCCTATACTTCTTGTTCTTAGTTGCCATCAAGTTGGCTCCAACTCATGGCAACCTTCTATATAACAGAACAAAATGGTGCCTGGTCCTGGGCCATCTTCATGATTGTTGGTATGCTTGAGTCCATTGCTGTGGCTATTGTATCAGTCCCTCTCATTGAAGGTTTCCCTCATTTTTGCTGATCCTCCACTTTACCAAACACGATGTCCTACTCTAGCAACTGGTCTTTCCTGATGACGTGTCCAAAGTTTGAGAGCCTGAATCTTGCCAATCTCGTTTCTAAGCATTCTGACCATATTACTTTTAAGGCTGATTTGCTCATTCTCCTGATGGTCCATGGTATATTCAGTATTTTTCACTGACACTTCAGTTTGAATGCATAAATTTTTCTGTCTTCCTTTTTCACGGTCCAGCTTTTGCATACATGTGAGGCAGTTGAAAAGACCCTATACTTCTTAATCTTCACCAAGGCAGACTCTTCTTTCTCCACAAATCTGAGAAGCCTCCACAAACAGCTGATAAGTTTAAATTTTCCTTTCCTAAATGATAAGGTAAGGAGCCCTGGTGGCACAGTGGTTAAGATCTCAGCTGCTAACCAAAAGGTTGGTGGTTCGAACCTACCAGTTGCTCCACAGGACAAAGATATGGCAGTCTGCTCCTGTAATTACAGCCTTACAAACCACATGTGGCCAATCTACTCTGTCCTACAGGTCACTATAAATCGGAATCAACTCAAAGACACACAACAATAACAAAAGATAAGGTGTTCATCTTCCCTGATTTGCTTTCAAACAGGGTAGCATTTCACCTAGACCTCATTGTCACAGGAGCAGGAAATGCAACTCATATGTTAAGTGAAGGAATTATTTAAAGATTGAGAAGGGAGAGGGGATATAAACCTAATAACAGTATACCAGTTTAAATGTATTGGCGCCAAAATCCTGAGCCTGTGCATTCAGGTGTTGTCAACACATTTTCCACTGTACACAGCCAGTGCCTGCATTTGTGAAGGGTCACTGTTGCCTGGGGAGACCAAGGACTTCAGCTTGCTGCTGCTTCATTTTCTCAAGGAGTCACCACTTCCTCCTCTTCCTGCTCCCTCAGATAAGTCCAGTTTCCCCCTGCCTTTTATGCTTGTCCCTCTTGGTCTTGTTATGGTGCAGGCTGGACCAGTCATCTGGTGTTGGCCTCAGTCCCCCATGAATAACAAACACCCATGTTTTCCTCCTATCTCAAAATCAGCCAGATGCTCACAGGTAGGCTGGTGCTCAAATCTAGACAGTCAAAGACTGGATACACTCCAGATTGTATTATCTTTACTGGTTCTCATATTTCTGCCATAATTCTCTCTGGTCACCTCAGCCATTCTTAGTCATCCTATGCATCCACTAACACACGTAAACATGTCCAAATATTAACTATTTTCAGTGCTTTGGATTAACTTTTCCACCATATTTTACAAGGACCTTTCAAAGATAAGCCTGCATACTGCCTTAATTCTACCTCTTTTTCCAGACACAGAAACTGATCAGGCCTCATTCATCTCCACTAACCTGATTCCTCCCTACTGTCTGGCTCCCTGGACCTCACAAATTTATTCTCCCCTTCTTGAGCCTACTGTCCACTAACGTGCACCCTGGCATCATCACCACCATCAGCTTTCTCTGGAGAAGATCAGGCCTTCCTGCCACTCATCTTTGTTCTCAGGACATTGAGCAAACTCTGCTTAGAGCCTCAAAATGTTGGGTCCTGAATCATTCCCCTATGACATAAAATGCTTACGTACCCATTGGACCTACTTCCCCCCTCACATCTGCATGTATGTTCATGTGTTTGCATGTACATACTTTCATGTCCTCATGATCTATTCTGATCATTCTCCAAAACTAACTATGGAAAATCAAGAGGACTCCATATACCAACAGCATTCTTTAACAAGATGGAAAAACTAATCACCAACCTAACATGGAAAGGAAAGAGCCCTGGATAAGCAAAGCATCACTCACTGAAGAAAAAGAACAAAGCAAGAGGCCTCACTACCTGATTTCAGAACCTACTATACAGCCACAGTAGTCAAAACAGCCAGGTACTTGTACAACAACAGACACGTAGACCGATGGAACAGGATTGAGAACCCAGATGTAAATCCATCCACCTATGGTCAGCTGATCTTTGACAAAAGACCAAAGTCCATTAAATGGGGAAAAGACAGTCTTTTTAACAAATGGTGCTGGCTAATGGATAGTCATCTGTGAAAAAATGAAACAAGACCTATACCTCACACCATACACAAAACGAACTTAAAATGGATCAAAGACATAAATATAAAACCTAAAATGACGAAGACCATGGAAGAAAAAATAGGGAAAATGTTAAAGGTCCTAATACGTGGCACAAATAAAATACAAACCATAACTAACAATGCACAAACACCAGAAGATAAACTAGATAACTGGGAGTTCCTAAAAATTTAAACACTTCTGCTCATCAAAAGATACCACCAAAAGAGTAAAAGCAGAACCTACAGCCTGCGAAAAATTTTTTGGCTATGATATATCTGACAAGGGTCTAATCTCTAAAAACTATAGAATACTCCAACACCTCAATAGCAAAAAGACAAATAATCCAATTAAAAAATGGGCAAAGGACCCCAAGAAGATAAAATACTTAGGAATAAATTTAACAGGAGATATATAAGACCTATACAAAGAAAACTGCAAGACACTACTGCAAGAAACCAAAAGAGACCTACATAAGTGGAAAGCATACCTTGCTCATGGATAGGACAACTCAACATTGTGAAAAATGTCTATTCTACCCAAAGCAATCTACAGATACATTGCAATCCCAATCCAAATTCCAATGGCATTTTTTAAGGAGATGGAGAAACAAATCACCAGCTTCATATGGAAATGGAAGAGGCCCCAGATAAGTAAAGCATTACTCAAGAAGAAGAACAAAGTGGGAGGCCTCACACTACCTGGTTTCAGAACCTATTATACCACCATGGTAGTTAAAACAGCCTGGTACTTGTGCAACAACAGATACATAGACAATGGAACGGAATTGAGAATCCAGACGTAAATTCATCCACCTGTGAGCAGCTGATATTTGACAAAGGCCCAAAGTCCATTAACTGGGGAAAAGACACTCTCTTTAACAAATGGTGTTGGCATAACTGGATATCCATCTGCAAAAAACTGAAACAAGACCCATACCTCACACCATGCACAAAAACTAACTCAAAATGGATCAAAGACCTAAATATAAAATCTAAAATGATAAAGATCATGGAAGAAAAAATAGGGACAATGCTAGGAGCCCTAATACATGGCATAAACACAATACAAAACATTACTAACAATGCACAAACACCAGAAGAGAAACTAGATAACTGGGAGCTCCTAAAAATCAAACACTTATGCTCATCAAAAGACTTCACCAAAAGAGTCAAAAGACAACCTACAGACTGGGAAAAAAATTTTGGTTACAACAAATCCAATCAGTGTCTAATCTCTAAAATCTACAAGATACTGCTAAACCTCAATAACAAAAAGACGAACAACCCAATTAAAAAATGGGCAAAGGATATGAACAGGCACTTCGCCTAAGACAATATTCAGGCAGCTAACAGACACATGAAGAAATGCTCACAATCATTAGCCGTTAGACAAATGCAAATCAAAACTACAAGGAGATACCATCTCACCCTAACAAGGCTAGCATTAATCCAAAAACCACAAAATAATAAATGTTGGAGGATTGTGGAGAGACTTGAAAACTTATACACTGCTGGTGGGAATGGAAGAGGCTGCATAGGCCCGGCTCGCTATTATTTACTCCCCATCGCTAACCTCCACATCCTCTCGTGATTTGTTCCCTCCCATTCCAGTCTCTACAAAAACGTTTAAGATTAACCAATGTTCCTCCCTGGAGTGTGGAAAACAAGTGATAACGATCTAAGAATGAAAAAACAAACAAAGCACCCATCTTGTGACAAGAAAAAGCAGGATGTTGCCAGATAATCCCCAAAGATGTCACCAGATAACCTCTAAGAATACCAGTAGAAGGTTAACTCATCTAAGACATCATCACCCCAAGGGGAAACTACCACAAAAGATCCATAATCCTATCCCTATAAAAGATTTCAGCCGATCTCCAGTGGGGGAGATGGGTTTTTTGGAGGAATCTATTCCCCTCCATCTCCTATATATCGATATATAATAAACATCTTGCTGCTCACCTCACCCCTGTCTCAGAATTGGCTACTGTGGCAGGTGGCTCTGATCCCATGTTATTGCGGTAACAGGAATGTAAAATGGTACAACCACTTTGGAAATCGATTTGGTGCTTCCTTAAAAAGCTAGAAATGGAAGTACCATACAATCCAGCAATTCTACCTCTGGGAATATATCCTAGAGAAATAAGAGCCATCACATGAATAGATATGTGCACACCCATGTTCACTGCAGCACTGTTCACGATAGCAAAAAGATGGAAACAACCTAGGTGCCCATCAATGGACGAATGGATAAATTGTAGTATATTCACATAATGGGATATTACCCAATGATAAAGAATGATGAATCTGCAAAACATTTCATAACATGGATGAATTTGGAAGGCACTGTGCTGAGTGAAATCAGTCAGTCACAAAAGGACAAATGTTGTATGTGACCACTATTATAAGAACTCAAGAAATGGCTTAAACACAGAAGAAAACATTCTTTGATGGTTACGAGGGTGGAAAGGGAGGGATAGGTATTAACTAACTAGATAGTAGCTAAGAATTATCTTAGGTGAAGGGAAGGACAACATACACTACAGGGGAAGTCAGTACAACTGGAGTAAACCAAAAGCTAAGAAGTTTCCTAAATAAAACCAAACACTTGGAGGGACAGAGTAGCAGGGGCAGGGGTCTGGGGACCATGGTTTCAGGGGACATCTAGGTCAACTGGCATAACAAAGTTTATTAAGAAACTATTCTGCATTCTACTTTTGTGAGTGGTGTCTGGGGTCTTAAAAGCTAGTGAGTGGCTATCTAAGATATATCAGTTTGTCCCAACCCACCTGGAGCAAAGGAGAATGAAGAACACCAAAGACACAAGGAAAATATTAGCCCAAGAGAGAGAAAGGACCACCTAAACCAGAGACTGCAGCCTGAGACCAAAAGAACTAGATGGTGCGCAGCTACCACCAATGACCACCCTAACAGGGAACACAACAGAGAGTCCCTGATGGAGCTGGAGAAAAGTGGGGTTCAGAACTCAAATTCTAGTAAAAGACCAGACTTAGTGGTCTGACGGAGACCGGAGGGACCCCAGAAGACATCACCCCCGGACTCTCTGTTCTCCCAGAACTGAAACCATTCCCGAAGCCAACTCCTCAGACAAAGATTAGACTGGACTATGGGACATAAAATGACACTTGTGAAGAGAGTGCTTCTTAGCGCAAGTAGATACATGAGGCTAAATGGGCAGCTCCTGTCTGGAGGTGAGATGAGAAGGCAAAAAGGGACAGGAGCTGTTGAATGGACATGGGAAATCTGGGCTGGAAAGGAGGAGTATGCTGTCACATTATAGGGAGAGCAGCTAGGGTCACATAGCAATGTGTGTATAAATTTTTGTATGAGAAACTGACTTGAACTGTAGAATTTCACTTAAAGCACAATTTTTTTAAAAAATTGAATAAAAAATGGGCAAAGGATATGAACAGACACTTCACCAAAGAAGACATTCAGGCAGCTAACAGACACATGAGGAAATGCTCACAATCATCAGCCATTCCAAACCAAACCCTTTACCATCAAGTCGATTCTGAGTCATAAATCAAAACTACAGTGAGATACCATTGCACCCCAACATTGCTGGCACTAATCAAAAAGACAGAAAATAACAAATGTTGGAGAGGTTGTGGGAAGATTGGAACTCTTATGCACTGCTGGTGGGAATGTAAAATGGTACAAGTACTGTGGAAAACGATATGGTGCCTCATTAAAAACCTAGAAATAGAAAGACCATACAACCCAGCAATCCCACTCCTAGGAATATATCCTAGAGAAATAAGAGCCTTCACGTGAATAGACATATGCACACCAATGTTCACCGTAGCATTATTCACAGTAGCAAAAAGGTGGAAACAACCTAAGGTGCCCATCAGCAGATGAATGGACAAACAAATTATGGTACATACACACAATAGAATACTATGCAACAATAAAGAACAATGAGGAATCCTCAAAACATCTCACAACATGATTGAATCTGGAAAGCATTATGCTGAGTGAAATAAGTCAATCACAAAAGGACAAATATTGTATGAGACCACTATTATAAAAACCCAAGGAAAGGTTTACACACACACACAAGCAATCTTTGATGGTCACGAGGGAGGAGAGGGATGAGGAGGGTAAATCACTAACTAGGTAATAGACAAGTGTTAACTTTGGAGAAGGGAAAGACAACACTCAATATACGGGGAGTCAGCACAACTTGACCGAGAAGCTTTGTAGACACATCCAAATACCCTGAGGGACTAAGTTACTGGGGCTGAGGGCTGGGGACTATGGTCTCGGGGGACATCTGGTCAGTTGGCATAACACAGTTCATAAAGAAAATGTTCTACATTCTACTTTGATGAGTAGCGTCTGGGGTCTTAAAAGCTTGCGAGTGGCCATCGAAAATACATCTATTGATCCCATCATGTTCTGAGCAAAGGAGAATAAAGAAAACCAAAGACACAAGGAAAATACAAGTCCAAAGGACTAACGGACCACATGAACCACAGCCTCCACCAGCCTGAGCCCAGAAGAACTAGATGGTGCCCAGCTCCCACCACTGACCGCTCTGACAGGGATCACAATAGAGGGTCCCAGACAGAGTGGAGGAAAAATGTAGAACAAAATTCAAATTCACAAAAAAGCCCAGACTTACTGGACTGACAGAGACTGGAGGAACCCCCAAGACTATGGCCCCCAGACACCCTACTAACTCAGAACTGAAGCCACTCCTGAAATCCACCTTTCAGCCAAAGATTAAACAGGCCAATAAAACAAGCAATACAGGTAAGGAACGTATTTCTTAGTTTAATCAAGTATACGAGACCAAATATTCAACACCTGCCCAAAAGCAAAGACAAGAAGGCAGGAAGGGACAGGAAAACTGGACAAATGGACACGGAGAACCTAGGGTGGAAAGTTAAAGGGGGAAAATGACACATTGTGGGGATTACAACCAATGTGACAAAACAATTTGTGTATAACTTTTTGAATGAGAAACTGATAAGTGCTGTAAACTTTCACCTAAAATACAATAAAATTAAAATAAAACAAAAAAAAAGGTGGAAACAACCCAAGTGCTCATCAACAGAACGAAACACTGCCCGGTCCTGCGCCATCCTCACAATTACTGCTCTGTTTGAGTCCACCGTTGCAGCCACTGTGTCAATCCATGTCGTCGAGGGTCTTCCTGTTTTTCTCTGACTTTCTACTTTACCAAAGTACATGAGACGAAGTCTCGCCATCCTTGCTTCCAAGGAGCACTCTGGCTGTATTTCTTCTAAGACAGACCTGTCCATTCTTCTGGCAGTCCATGGTGTATTCAATATTCGTCACCAACACCATAATTCAAAGGCATCAATTCTTCTTTGGTCTTCTTTATTCATTGTCCAGCTTTCGAAATAAAATAAAACCAAAAACAAGGTGGAAACAACCCAAGTGCTCATCAACCGATGAATGGATAAACCAAATATGGAATAAACATACAGTGGAATATTAAACCAGTTGCCATCAAGTTGATTTCGAGTCATGCGACCTCACGTATTTCAGAGTAGAACTGTGCTCCATAGGGCTTTCAATGGCTGATTTTTTGGAAGTGGATCACCAGCCCTTTCTTCCGAGGCACCTCTGGGGGAACATGAACCTCTATCTTTTGGTCAGCAGCCAAGCATGTTAACCATGTACACAACCCAGGGACTCCCTTGGAGTATTATTGAGCCATAAAAAGGAATGAACCTTGAAATCCCGCTAAGTGACAGAAGTCAGGCGTGAAAGGTCATCTATTGCATGATTCCATTTATATGAAATACCCAGAATAGGTACCATAAAACAAAGCAGACTGGTGGTTGCCGAGGGCTGGGAGAGGGCGGAATGGGGAATAATTGCCTAATAGGTGCCGGGTATTGTGGAGTGATAAAAATGTCTTGGAACTAGACAGAGAGAGGTGGGGGTCGCACAATATTGTGAATTTTCTAAATGCCAATGAATTCTTCATTAATTTTATGTTATGTAAATTTCACTTCAATAAAAAACACGGAATCAAAAATAAAAAAAGAGGGCTGATCTTATATTGGCAAACAAAGTTCTAGTGAAAAATAGGATTGGCAGAAGCCCATCACCATGATCTGCCAACAGCATGACTGTTACCTGCTGCCATGAAAATCTGCCTGTCCACTCTCCTGTCCTCAGATGCACCACGGAGACCGAAACGCACTCACCCCCTGATTGGACAGTCCTTTGTCTGGGTTCTAATACTACCCTACCATCCTAAAGGTTAATAACTTCTTAGGGCAGAGGTGAGGGTGGAATTCGGAGCCAGATTCCAAAGCATTCTTTCTGCTAGAGTCTGCTTACAGCCACCCTGTCCCTCCCCTGACTGGCTGCATTCCACCATCACGGTTCCACAGATCTGAGAAGGCTCTGGATCCCAGAGCTCTCTACTGGCCTGGCAGCTGGCAGTGTGGCTCAGCTGCAGCTTTCTTACATAACAGCAGCCTGCCCGCCCTCCTGCAAATCTTCTTTATGAGCATTTGCAAAGTCACGAGAGCCTGGACCCTAGGTGTTACTTAACCAAGGGGTAGAAATCCTTTTGAACCTTCTTTGTAAGGTATTTCTTTCTTCTTCTTTGCTGTGTTTCTCTGAGCTCCCCTTTGCCTGCTAAGGAGGTGTTAGATCCTGATATGGAAAAAAGTGGGCCCAGTTTTTTACTTTTATGAGACTATTGTGCAAATAAAATCTTAATCGTTCTTGCTAAATACTCAGGAATTTAATTCTGCAGTTAAGAATTGCTTCCTATGTAAACTGTCTTTAAACTACGGGAGTCAGAACAAATTCTGCTATGGAGTAGTGTTACATTATCTTCTTACCCAATAAGCATTAAGTTCAGGGAAATGAATAGGGCACACTTACCATACAGGTTTCCTGGTCTAAGAACCTCTGGATCTTTTTCTGTTTTACATGGGGTATTAAATTTAAGCTAAGTAGCAGGACAACAATTGAAGGGTAAGAACGTGTAAAGAGTAATCTGAGAGATTTTTCAGGATCCCCCCATGCAAGGGTGTGTGTTGGATTGTTATTCTGCGGACCAGCTGGTTAGGAACTTAGGAGATTCAGCAGGCCCTCCCTCTTGTTAATTGGTAACTAGGTAATGGTACATCCCATTAGGACACCGGCACGTGAACAGCAGTGTTCTCACCTTGAAAAAGTGGAAAAGTCTGCCCAGGGAAGACATGGACATTTCTGTTTATACGTACACAGTGGTTAAGAGCTCGGCTGCTAACCAAAAGGTCAGCAGTTGGAATCCACCAGCCACTCCTTGGAACCCCTGTGGGGCAGCTCTACTCTGTCCTGTAGGGTCTCTGTGAGTCACAATCAGGTTTGGTTTTTAGATCCCACCCCTTGATACTGATGCATATGATCTCTTGACCCATTGAAAATAGTGTTTTTCAGCAAATAAAAACAATCAATCTTTTGTAAACTGGAAGTAGTAATCTTCAGACAAAAGGCCAAAAGGTACTTATAACTTGGGGGAATATCCTGAAACATGTATTTGCTATTCAAACTCTCCTTCAGATTTGGAGAATCTGACAGAGAAAACTAAGTTATCTGTTCTACTTGGTAGTTGACGTGATTCTGAGTTCATCTCTCCTCAAAGAACTCTCCCTTATGTGGTCTACTGCTGACCAACTGACCCAAATAATGTCCCTCCTTTTTCAACATTTTATTAATTCTAATTTCTCATATAATAATAAGATCTGGACACAGAAGAAAATTCAACAGGAAGTCAGTCACTCCTTAGTAATTCATCAACTGTATTGGGCCCTTGCAACACTCAAGGAATTTTTAGGTGCTCGAAAGGTTGGCGGTTGGAACACACCAGCTGCTCTGTGGGAGTAAGATGTGGCAACCTGCCCCCATAAAGATTACAGCCTTGGAAACCCCATGGGGCAGTTCTACTCTGTCCTATAGTGATGCTGAGTCAGAATCGACCTGAAGGCAAAGGATAATGAGAACACAAAAATGAACACAACCTGGTTCCTTTGCTCAAAGACTTCATCTTTTTGGAGAGGGCGTAAGATTTGTAGTAAATTTAACTATTAAAAAAAAGAAAAAAAAAGTTGCTGTGGAGTTGATTCTGACTCCTGACAACCTCATATGTGTCAAAGTGGAACTGTGCTCCATAGGGTTTTCAATGTCTGGTTTTTCATAAGGAGATCGCCAGGCTTTTCTTCCAAGGCACCTCTGAGTGAACTCAGCCCTCCAACCTCTGGGTTAGTAGCCAATTGCATTAACCATTTGCACCACCCAGGAAAAATTTTAACTATACCAGACAGTATAATGCAATCAATACCTTCATTGATAGATAAAATCCTTTCAAAATACAGAGGAGGGAAATCAGGAGAGTTTTGTGAAAGAAGAAGATTTCAGATGACCCCTGAAGGGTATTTAGGATTTGAACAGATGAAGATAAAGGAAGGCATTCCAAACACGAGCCTCAAGGTGACATAAGGGGCCACAGTAATGCAAAAAAGGCAAAGGTTATCTTAGAAGATAATATAGTCAAATGCCAGGGCGGCAGCTGTGAGAAGGCAGTTTAGGGGGATGGGTTGGAGCCAGCTCATGGGACTCTTAGAGTCCTGGGGTGATGCAAATGGTAAACATGCTCAGCTGCTAACCAAAAGGTGGGGCATTTGAGTCCACTGAGAGGCACCTCGGAAGAAAGACCTGGCGGTCTTTCTCGATAGCAACTGGTTTGGTTCTGAATGGGACTTTGAATACCAGTGCACAGAGCTTGAGCTTTGCTCTTGGGTGCTGTGGACTCACTAAGGAGAGAGCACGACAGATCTCTGCTTCAAAAAGAGAAATGGAGAGAAAGTAGAGGCACAGAGAGCAGCTCAGGAGGGCCTGACGACTGTCTAAACCAGGTTAGTAGCAGTGAAGGTGGAGCAAAAGGAAGGGATGTAAGAGAAATAAGATGATATCACTGGGGACCTGGCCACAGACTGTTTCTGGAGCAAGAGAAAGGCAGGAGCCAAAAATAAACCAGAGATTTTAAGCCTGGATATCTAAGAGAATGATAGCATCATCAACAGGAATGGGAGAACATAAAGAGGATAGAACATTCTGGAACAATTATAATTTATTAATGTGAATTTTAAAACTCCATTTTAGCTGCTTACGATTGACATATGTGTGGACATGAACATGTACTTTGACAGAAATGTTTTTTTCTCTCTCAGTAAATTTTAAATTATTAAATATCTTCTTCTCCACTGGACTCTTACACATGCCAGGACTTTAAGAGCCTGCTGTGATATGTGAATATATGGGGGAATTTTGTATATTGAACATAAAATACAAACAACATGGAATTTTCTAGCACTTAATGAACAGAAACAACAATTTGTCTTCTGTTGGAAATAGACACCATATTTGAGATCTTGGCGTATTAATTGTTGCTGTTAAGTGCCACTGAGTTGCTTCCGACTCAAAGCAACCCTATAGGACAGAGCAGAACTGCCCCGTAGGGTTTCCAAGGAGCGGCTGCTGGATTTGAACTGCTGACCTTTTGGTTAGCAGCTGAGCTCTTAACCACTATCAATTACAAGGTCTTACTATGGTTCAGAAATCCCCACACCACTGAAGAGAAGGGAATTATAAAGACATGTTGAGCAAACAAGGAGAAATGAAATGGTTCCATCAGGATACTTCTGGCTGCTGGTAGGAGGAATCTTGACTCAAAATGGGTCAAGCCATAATGTTGTTAGTTGCCATTGGATCGATACTGATTCATGGTGACCCCATGTGTGCAGGCTGGAACTGCTCCATAGGGTTTTCAAGGCTGTGACCTTTCAGAAGCAAGTCACCAGGTCTGTCTTCTGAGGCACCTCTGGGTGGGTTCAAATTGCCAACCTTTAGGCTGGTAGCCGTACGCTTAGGGTTTTTAAACCTCACATAGCAAGAACTCTGGAGGTGGGGAGGGTCCAGACTGGTTAAATCATCCGCACGCTTAATTAAGTACCAAGGTTTTCTCCAGTCTTCAGCAGTGCCATTTTCTCCTGGCTCCTCCAGCCAGGTCTCCGCATGGCTTCCAGATGGCAGAAGCAGCTGCAGGCATCGCCTCTTCACTTGTGCCGTTTGGAAACCAGAAACCCAAAAGGGCTATTTCTTCTTATTCTTTTTGTTTGTTTGTTTTTAAAGAAGGAAATTCTTTCTCATAAGTACCTCCGACAGACTTCCCCTCACATCTCATTGTCCAGAACTGGGTGAAACACTCATTCCTAAATCAATCACTAGCTTAGAGCAACCCTAATAAACACTCTGGGGTTGGGGCCAGTCTCCCCGGAAATCCATAGCTGTTAAGAGGGCTGAACAAAATCAGGATTATGTTAGAAAGGAGGGCAGCAGGGATGAATGGTTGCTGAGGGACAACCAGTGGTATTTGCTACAATTTCTACGGTGAGGGTGGGAGGAGGGAGAGAGAAAAGAGAGACTCTCCAGAGAGAAAACAATCTGCTGGAGAATAGATTCAGACGGTGGGTTTTTCTTTTTAACATTTATGTCAATGAATTCAGAAACTGAGAACAAGCTGCCTTTATTTTGTATCACTGTTTCAGGGGAGTTCTGTAGCCATAGAAACTAGGACTGACTGGAATAAAGTTCTTGGCCTCTCCAGCCACATTCATCGTTTGGAAGCGAATTCTGAGTCACTAGAGAGTTAATGCTTATTCTCGGGAGAACGTGAGAATGAGCCCTCTTCTGCGCCAAACTGGCATGGGATACTGCAGACACTCTGCAAACAAACAGGACACCATCAACAAGCCGAGGGAGAAAGCTTAGAGTTCTAAATGCCCTCTTGAGGGAAGAAAGAGGCAGTTCCTGGGAACAGTGAACAAGCACTGTCAGAAAAGTGGATTCATTGAATGACTAATGATCACTCTGGTGTGGTTTAGAATAGAAACGTAGCTTCTGCAGCCTGAGAAATTACCAGCCCTAGCTCCTGTGATATTCCATTGACACTCGCCTGATAAAAGCATCCTAATAAAGTAGACTTAGTTTGTTGAAGGCCGTCCATCCCAGATTTATGCAAGTATTTACCCAAGAATCCAATTTTCATTTCCATTTGTGGTGTTCTGGGACTTTTCTCACTCAATTAGAGATGGCCGATAGATGTCTAAGGTTTGGGTAAGGTAAATGTTGATAGGCAGACGAGCTCTTGGGGTCTTCATGTCAATGCACTCGGAACCTTCAGCACACCAAATTCATGGATTTTTGCACTTTCTGTAACTAGGCTATCTGGGGAGCCCTGGTTGCAAAGTGGTTAAAAACTCAGCTGCTAACCAAAAGGTCGGCAGTTTGAATCCACCAGCTACTCCTTGGAAACCCTATGGGGCAGTTCTACTCTGTACTATAGGGTCACTATGAGTTGGAATCAACTGGATGGCAATGGGTTTGGTTTCAGTTTTTAGGCGATACAGAAACCTTGAAATCATCAAATCCATGCCATAGTGTCCAAACCCAACTGACTCGGCAGCTGTCCTTACCCAGCAAGTTAACAGTCCACCCTGTCCAGGATTCCTATTCACCGAGTCACATACAAGCACTGCTACAGCTGGGGGTCAAGGACATCCCGGCCGAATTGTTGGCCGTACCCATTCTCCATTCTCTTCTACCCAGGTTTTTTGCAAATCAATATAAAGAATAATATCAACACCTCAAAATCAAAATATGATACCACAGTAAATAATACCCATTGCAATACTTGTTGCTGTCGAGTCGATTCTGACTCATAGCAACCCTATAGGATAGAGTAGAACTGCCCCATAGGGTTTCTAAGGAGCAGCTGGTGGATTTGTACTGACAACCTTTGGGTTAGTAGCCAAGCTCTTAACCACTGCGCCGCCAGGGCTCCACAGTAAATGATAATCATCATCATCCATTCATTTAACACACTTTATCATTGGGGTTGTCTAATGCTGCACAACAAACCACCTTATGACAACTACTTTATCATACTCACAGATTCTGCTGGTCTGGAATTTGGACAGAGCACAGTGGGGGTAGCTTGTTTTTGTTCCATGATGTCTGGCCTCTCAGCTGGGACAACGCAATTGTCTGGGAGCGATAACGCGTTGTTGTGGTTAGTTGTTATCAAGTTGGCTCATATTCATGGTGACCCATGTATAAAAGAACAAAACGTTGCCCTGTTCTGTGCTATCTTCATGTTTGAAGCCACTATTTTGGCTACCGTGTCAATCCATCTGTCATGGATTGAATTGTGTCCCCCAAAAATATGTGTCAACTTGGTTAGGCCATGATTCCCAGTATTGTGTGGTTGTCCTCCATTTTGTGATTGTGATTTTATGTTAAAGAGGATTTGGGTGGGATTGTAATGCCCTTACCCAGGTCACATCCCTGATCCAAGGTAAAGGAAGTTTCCCTGGGATGTGGCCTGCACCACCTTTTCTCTCTCAAGAGATAAAAAGGAAAGGGAAGCAAGCAGAGAAGGGGACCTCATACCACCAAGAAAGCAGTTCTGGCAGCAGAGCGCATCCTCTGGACCTGAGGTTCCTGCGCTGAGATGCTCCCAGACCAAGGGAAGACTGATGCATCCCAAGGACCTTCCTCCAGAGCTGACAGAGAGAGAAAGCTTTCCCCTGGAGCTGATGCCTTGAATTTGCACTTGTAGCCCACTAGACTGTGAGAGAATAAATTTCTCTTTGTTAAAAGCCATCCACTTGTGGTATTTCTGTTACAGCAGCACTAGATGACTAAGACTCCATCTCATTGAGGGTTTCCCTAATTTTTATTGGTCCTCTACCAACCATGATGTCGTTTTTTAGCTGTTGGTCTTTACTAATAATGTGTCCAAAGAAAGCGAGCCAAAGTCTCGCCATCTTTGTTTCTGAGGAGAATCTGGATGTATTTCTTCTAAGATTGACTTGTTCATTCTTCTGTAGCCCATAGTATATTTGATATTTTTTGCCAGCACTACAGTTTGAATGCATTAATTCTTCTTCTGTCTTCCTTTTTTATTATTACAAATTTCACTTGCATATGAGGCGATCGAAAAGACTATGCTTGGTTCAGATGCACCCTAGTCATCAAAGTGACATCCTTGCTTTTAAAACTTTAAAGAGGTTTTTTGCAGCAGATTTGCCCAGTGCAATACATGGTTTGATTTCATGACTGCTGCTTCCATGGACATGGATTGTTGATCCAAGTGGAATGAAATCATTGGCAACTTCAATTTCTTCTCCATTTATCATGATGTTGTTTATCGGGTTGATAGGCGCTCACAATAAATGAATTTTGGTTAAATACGTGAAATAGGTAATGGGTTTAGTGTCTGATTGGGTTGGTGCTTATTTATCCCAAACCCCTTTATGCTTAAGTGGACAAAGAATAGAGTGAAATCACCAAAGCTCATCTGTCCCTTGGGTCTTAGCCTTTTAATATGGAGAGAGAGCATTTAAGAAATAATGGCAGATAAAATGTTTAGTAAACAATGACACCTTCCTCTGCTGGAACACCAGAGGGTTTGTGACATTTCACTGACTGCTGTGCTCTTCAGAAGACTTGAATTCTCTAAATTCAAGGCATTCCTACGACCATTGTCATCCCTGGAACTAGTTCATGGTTTTTGTAACTGTTGAACCTAGGGTCTATGAAAAGATACGTATTTTTTCTTGTCTCTGATCTAGCATTTTGACTGAAACAGCTGCCTCAGTTCCTACTGGAAAGAAAAGAATTTCCAAAGGTCTCCACCAGATTTAAAACCTCCTTCCATCTTTGAGGAAACCCCGGTGGCATAGTGGTTAAGAGCTACAGCTGCTAATCAAAGGGTTGGCAGTTCGGATCCACCAGGCTCACTGGAAACTCTATGAGGCAGTAGGGTCGCTGTGAGTTGGAATCAACGGCAATGGGTTTGGGTTTTTTCTTGGTTTCCATCTTTGATGTGCCAAGCTACATAAACAAGCCAGCTTACGACAGCTGTCAAAGGACAATTCTTTTCCAGATTATTAGGTCCAAGAGCACAGAACTGGGAATCAGTTGAAACAGCAGGAGAGGGAAAAGCAAAAAAAAGAGAACTAGGGGGGCATGCTGCAAGTTTTAACTATTCATGAAATGTAAAAGTTAAGCATTATCATGTATAAAGAGCCGCATTTTCCAGGGAGGCTCAGGTTTTTAAATCCTGCGTAGCTACAGATTTATTATTTATGACTAGCTTTCCACTTAGACGGCCCCGTGATTTGTCTGGAAATGGCATCATCTCACCATTATCTTGACTGCTCAGGGATAACTGTCTTCATGATCAGTGAGCAAATGTAACTTGTCAGCCAACATGAGCTCCACAGAATATTAGAGATTTGTAACATTATCAACCATGATTGTGGCCTTTAATCTAAAATGCTGGAAAAGCATGTTTTTTTGGTTTATTTGTGGGTTTTTTTTTGGCCAATGAGGTATAAAAGTGAAAAATCAAGAAATAAATGTAATGCCCTGACTCACCAGACTGAACTCTCTCAGAGACTGAGACACTTCCCAATGGTTTCCCATGTAACTATTTTAGTCCCTAATATTTCTCAGTGATTGCATGGTTGGGGCTTGTGCCTAATCATGCAATCAGACTGATTCTACCAGCCAGAGGCATACGGGCAAAAATAGTATTTCCACACCAAGTTATTATTAGCTTTTGTTGCCGGAATCATGGCTAGGATCTATTTGTTTTTAGAAGTAATACTGACATAATCCAATTAGGACCAATTTGAATATCTTCTTCCCAGCTTGTGCTCCCATTAGCAGCTCACAGTTGGAAATCTTTTCATAAATGAGTGAACTATCATTCCTTAAGCATCGTCCGGTTACTCATAAAACTTGAACTTTTAAGGAAGTCTGACCTACTATGTAAGTTACAGTAATGTACTTTCTGTTATAAACCATTGGTGTTAGATAATAACTACTATAAGCGCTCGCTGCTAACCGAAAGATCAGCAGCTTGAACCCACCAACTGCTCCGTGGGAGAGAGATATGGCAGTCTGCTTCCGTAAAGATTACAGCCCTGGGAACCCTATGGGGCGGTTCTACTCTGTCCTATAGGGTCTCTATGAGTCGGAATAGATTTGATGGCAGTGGGTTAGGGATGTAAAGTTGAAGTCAATCACCCAGCAGGAGAAGTGGTGAGAAGTATACGTTATACAAAGTATTAGAATCAGAACAGTCAAGTCCATGATAACAGCATGACAATTGCTCTGTATCTAACAAGAAACATTAAGTACAGGGATCACTATATAAATGTGAAGTAGGTGAGTGTGTGTGTGTGTGTGTGTGTGTGTGTGTGTGTGTGTGTTTCACTGAAGTGATTACTTGGGAAGTGTTATTTCATTTTGCTTTACATAAGCTTCAAATCTTAACCTAACAATTCTGTTGCTGTGGTTGTTAGGTGCTGTCAAGTTGGTTCTGACCCATAGCCACCCTAGGTACAATAGAACGAAACACTGCCCGGTCCTGCGCCATCCTCACAATTACTGCAATGTTTGAGCCCATTGTTGCAGCCACTGTGTCAATCCATGTCGTCGAGGGTCTTCCTGTTTTTCTCTGACATTCTACTTTATCAAGCATGATGTCCATCTCCAGGGACTGGTCCCGCCTGATAACATGTCCAAAGTACATGAGACGAAGTCTCGCCATCCTTGCTTCCAAGGAACACTCTGGCTGTATTTCTTCTAAGATAGACTTGTTCGTTCTTCTGGCAGTCCATGGTGTATTCAATATTCGTCACCAACACCATAATTCAAAGGCATCAATTCTTCTTTGGTCTTCTTTATTCATTGTCTAGCTTTCGAAAGCATATGGGGCGATTGAAAATATCATGGCTCAGGTCAGGCACACCTTAGTCCTTAAAGTGACATCTTTGCTTTCTAATACTTTAAAGAGGTCTTTTGCAGCAGATCTGCCCAGTGCGATACATCGTTTGATTTCCTGACTGCTGGTTCCATGGGCGTTGATTATGGATCCAAGTACAATGAAATCCTTGACAAAGTCTATTTTTTCTCCATTTATCATGATGTTGCTTATTGGTCCAGTTGTGAAGATCTTTGTTTTCTTTATGTTGAGGTGTAATCCATACTGAAGGCTGTGGTCTTTGATTTTCATCAGTAAGTGCTTCAAGTCCTCTTCACTTTCAGCAAGCAAGGTTGTGTCATCTGCATAACGCTGGTTGTTAATGAGTCTTCCTTCAGTCTTGTTGCCATGTTCTTCTTCATATAGTACAGCTTCTCGAATTATCTGCTCAGCGTACAGACTGAATAACTATGGTGAAAGAATGCAAACCTGATACACACCTTTCTTGATTTTAAATCACTCAGTATCCCCTTGTTCTGTTTGAACGACTGCCTCTTGGTCTATGTACAGGTTCCTCATAAGCACAATTAAGTGTTCTGGAATTCCCATTCTTCACAGTGTTATCCACAGTACGACAAACTGATAGACGTATGGTAACAATTCTAAGCCATCTAAAATCTTTTCTATTAGTGCATATACTATAAATATATGAACTGGAAGTATAGCTATAACAACACAAGGTGTTTTTCATTATCCTGAAGGTGGGAGTTGGTTGTTACTTTTAAAGACAGAATGTGGTGCTTTCCTAGTCTAGCAGTTCAGGTTTAATATGAGTTACTGCCCCAATTAACCTTCTACTATGAGGTGGCTCTTCGTGGAAATCATGCCAAATTTAATACACACACACTCCAATGAAAACCATACAAATCCTTGGAATACCATGAGTTTCATTAAGCAATTACTATAACACCCTGGCTACATGAAGAGAAATCTAGTTACTTCTAAGCCTCACCCCACAGAATGTTATTGGAAGCAGAGTTATCAAGGCTCAGGTAGACTTGGCTTGTCTCCTTGTCCTTGTGGCAGAGCCCTCCCCAGCGTGAGGACCAGACCTGGCGGGGAGGGTGAAGTATGTAATCTTTGGTTTTGTGAGCTATCCATCTTCCCTTTTATTTTTCCCCTCATTCTTTATTCTCATGCTTTCACCAAATCCCTATCTTGTACTCCATTCCTATTGGGTCTTATGCCCATCCAGCTATTCAGCAAATCTCTTAGTTTATGTTCAAATCAAATAACTTTAAAACAAAGTATTCAGAAAAATATTTCTAAGTGAAATCTCAAGCAAGTGATTACTGGCAATTGGACCAGAAGAGGTGGTTGGAAGGAATTTGAGAAGAGGGTTTTGAAACCTGGCCCTTCTTCCTCATTCTGCCTACTCTTAAATTCTAGGGGTGTTATGGATTGAATTCTGTGTCAACTTGGCTAGGCCATGATTTCCAGTATTGTGTGATTGTCCACCATGTTGTGATCTGATGTGACTTTCCTCTGTGTTGTAAATTCTATCTCTATGATGCTAATGAGGCAGGATTAGAGGCAGTTATGTTAATGAGGCAGGACTCAATCTACAAGGTTAGGTTGTGTTTTGAGATAAAAAAGATACAAAAGAGAGAAGCAAGTAGAGAGACAGAGGGACCTCATACCACCAAGAAACAAGAGCCAGGAGAATAGCATGTCCTTTGGACCTGGGGTCCCTGCACTGAGAAGCGCCTTGACTGGGGAATATCAATGACAAGGACATTCCCCCAGAGCCCAAAGAAAGAGAAAGCCTTCCCCTAGAGCTGGCACCCTGAATTCAGACTTCTAGCCTCCTAGACTGTGAGAGAATAAATTTCTCTTTGTTGAAGCCATCCACTTGTGGTATTTCTGTTAGAGCAGCGCTAGGTAACTAAGACAAGGCATAAGTGATCAAGAATGCTAAGAACACTCCTGTTTTTGCCTACGACAAACTGTCGCCAGATCAACACGTCCCCAGTGTCCTTAAAATAGAAAAGCCCAAGACATTGGCTCACCCTGACCTATCATTCTTCTGTCAATAAAAATATTTTTAATAACTATAAATAACTTAGAAGGCAATTACTGGAAAAAATGGCAAGGCAAAGACTCGTTCTACAGTGACAGATAAAAGTAACATTTTAAATCATATCAGGTTGAAACACTGATAACATTTAATAAAATGTTTCTAAGCAACAGGGTAGGAGAATCAGTTTCAATAAAGCTGACATTAATAGAATAAAAAAGGAATCCAAAAATAGCCCCTTTTTCTTATAAGCAATTCTCTCTGGAAAGTAAAATAAACTCCTTCCCAAAACTCAATCTATTTAATAATAATCTCTTTCCAAACATACCATGTATGGTCTCAGCACGAAGTAAGCATGTTAGTAGCCAAGCATTAATATGTATGAAAAACTTAGAGAATAAGTACTGGTAAACAGTGGTAATTTATATGCCCTGGCTACACAATAAACCCTTCCTCAATCCTTGATTATATTTAACATAACTTACAAAGAAAAAGGAATGCTCAATATCCCCTTTTATGTATGCCTTGGGCCCATCGAAGTAGAAGTTTTCATATTCTGTTGCTAGTGACACCCTAGCTTTGTCAGCAGGAAGATTTTATAAAGAGAAACCAAAGTATCTATAATAGTCCTGAATAGGTAACTAATAGATTCTCATCCAGAAGAGAATATGTGATCTTTTCACGTCACCGTAATGCCACAAAACCAAAAACCCTTTACTACTTGTAGATAAATTTTCCTATCACTGTATCTTTGGAGTCACAGCTTAGAAATCAGTGAACATTCTCGTCAGTTTATCCAAGAATGAGAACAGTGTGTATGAATGTCCTTTTCAAAGAACAGTCTGTAGAGAAGGTTTGTGGCATACAAATGTGTATTCTCAGGGATCTTGTGCTCTACACCAAAAAAACATGCACAGTGGGTCCAAGAAAAACAAAAAGGAGGCTCCTGAGCTGGCTGTGAGTCTGGTTGGCCAACCAGCACTGGACGCTTTGATTTCTCCATTCCTGCTGCCAGCTGGAGGTGGGTGTTGAGTCAGGGTCAGTGACTGGGCAGATCATTTTATTAGCAAAACAGAACTCTATGTGAAATACAGTGAAATGTATTTCACTTTACATGAAATACACATACATTCATACAAAGCATTGTTTTAAGAGTTGTTTGTGGGATGGTTACCCATTTTTTAGAAAAATCACCCCCTAAATAATAAATTTGTGTGCGATCTGTAAGGTTAAGGGCACGTGGCTTTGGTCCAACCCAAATTCCAGTCTAGTGGCTGTACAACTCCTACCCAGTGAACTTGACTTGTTTCCCACGTCATGTCTGTAAATAATCTACATACAAATTCTAGAACTATTGTTTTGCTCTTTTAAACTGTCTCCCATTTCTGAAGTTAGCAATATAACCTACTCCAGTCTTTTCTGTGAGTCTCCTGGTGGACAAGAGTTAGATGTTATGATATACATTATTTTTATTATTCCTATCACTTTTTTCTACCACCTGTCTGTCAGTTTATCATACTATGGTGGCTTGTGTGTTTCTATGATGCTGGAAGCTCTGTCATCAGTACTTCAAATACCAGTAGGGTCACCCATGGTGGACAGGTTTCAGTGGAGCTTCCAGGATAAGACAGACTAGGAAGAAAGGCTTGGCAAACTACTTCTAAAAATTAGCCGGTGAAAATCCTATGGATTACAACAGAATATTGTCCATATGGTGCTGGAAGATGGGCCCCCTAGGATGGAAGGCATTCGAAATACACTGTGGCTGCAGCAATGGACTCAAACATGCCACTGATCATGAAGGTGGCACAGAAATGGACAACCTTTTGTTATGTTGTACACCGGGTCACCACGAATTGGAGACTACACACAGCAACAAACAACAACATCACTTTCTACTCTATCTCAGTGGAAGTTTAAAGTCATCACAAAGTAAAATGTTTCAGTTTTTTATAGAAAAAGATTATCACAGACATCATTTAAAATCACTTCCACAAAACCCAAAATTAAGCTGCCTGCTTTCTCTACCATTTTTCTGACAGAGCTGTTACAATGTGCCTCCATTTTTTTTTTTCCTTAAGCATTATGCATCTAAGGTTCTGTCATAAGTACGTGAAGGAGTTGGAGATGTGAGGTTGAAGCTGAGGGCAAGGTTAACGTTTTACTCAGCCTCCATCCCTAATACTCTGTTTGCTGATATAGCCATTTTTCATTTAGATAATGTAATGGTGTTTTCATTCCAACATATTGCCTACATTAACCCTGTCTGCCCTGACATTAGCATGTATATTTAAACGGCACCAGTTCAGTAAAATATTAGGTCAGCCACCACTCACGGAAGAAAAAAAAAAGGTGCTGAATGGATTGAGAAATTAAATTGCTTCTAATACACACTGTTTCATCTTTGAGAGTCAAAGTGTAAAATATGCTTTGCATTGTTCAAACTGTCCATCAAACATCCCATTTAGGTGAACTGGCCTAATGTGGGGAGTACCCTGCACATAAACTGAACGCAGGTAGCTCTATCCCTTACTTAAGAGCATTGCCAGGCTCTTAAATCATCATTTAAGAGATTCAGAAGTGGTGTTGAGCCATAAAACACTCTCTCCAGGCACAAGAGCTTCAGGGATTCGTGAAGAACATTGAACTAAGGAGCAAGAGGCTTGTTTTCTTTTCTGGCTCAACCAATAACTAGCTACGTGAACACAGTTTAGATCATGCTTATTGCCATTTTAAATGCCTTAAGTGGCTCCCAGTTGCCCTGCAGATCAAATTCAAGCTCCCAGTGTGGCCTTCAATTTCAGCCACTGCTCTGTTCCAGTTGTCCAATAGGTCACCCACGTAGTGGTGAGGTGCTCAGACTCTCTGAAGCCAAACTACCTGCATTTGAATGCTGGGTCTGCCACTGGCCTGCTGTGTGACCTTTATCACGTTAATTAACCTCTCTGTGACCCAGTTTCCTAAGTATAACAATACCCACCTGGCGGGGTCGCTATGCGGTGGAATCGGCTCTATGGCAACGCAGCGGGTGGGGCCGTGGTGAAGACTGAGTGAGCTGAGAGTGTCGTGCACACTTCCTGCCAAAGAATAAGTACTGTGTAAGAGTTTGTGAAATGAAAAGTAGTCCTTTTACTTTAACCCCCAGCCGAAAACCCATCTGTCTGTTCCACAACGCTTTCCCAGGTAGACAGACGTGGTTTAGAAACAAAGGGACGGTTGTTGAATTGAGTTAGCAGCTCAGACACGTTGATGTATACAAGGCGTCGGAAAGCAATGATCCGATTTTCCTTGGATGCTGTGCACTCCATGGTCACTCCTTGTAGTCCTTCTTGCATTTCTGTATTTCCTGTGTATGCGTGAGCCTGAAACGTGCTGTTCCCTCCGGAGAATCGCTTTTCTCTCTCCCCACCCCACTTCTCCTCTTTCAAGACGCAGCACAAATATCACCTCTTCTGTGAAGCTTTCCCAGACTCCCTGCGCTAATAAGGTACTCCTTTTGCATAGCAGTTTTCAAAAATGGACGCAAAATTTTTTGACATTTCTCCCATTGAGAGTTTCGGTCTATGTCCCTCCCCCTTGAATCTGGGTGGGCTTGTAGCTGCATCATCCAATAGAGTACGGCAAAAGTGACATCATCCCCTTATGAGGCTAGGTCGCAAAAGGAGATGCGGCCTTCACCTTGGTTGCTGGAATTGGCATTCCCGGAGCCCCAAGGCTGCTACGCTGCCAGGAAGCCTGGCTAAATGGAGAGGCCATGTGTATGCGCTCTCAGTACACATCATCACGTTGTCCCAGCTGAGGTCCCAGACGTTAAGGAACAAAAAAAGCCATCCTTTCTTTGTCTCTTCTCTGCCCTGTTCAGATTCCTGACTGAGCAAATCTGTGAGAATACTAAAATGGTTATTTTATGCCATTATTTTAATGAAGTTCTAGGCTAATTTATTATACACACAAGTAACTGGGACAATTTTCTCTGATTCCAAGAGACTTCTTATATACCAACATAACAGCACTCAATCACATTGCAGAATAATAATTTTTATGTGTCCCACCACTGGATCGTCAGCTCCCAAAGACAAGAACTGTACTTTATTCATCTTTGCCTACTGCCAAATATGGTGCCAGGCACGTGATAGATGCTTGATATATATTTGTTATAAGTTATTCCTCTGAGGATGCAAACATCAAATAATATTAGATTATTTTTAATAAAATTATAAACAAATTTATATTTTATAATCACCAGAAACTTTGGTCCAGTGCCTCAAACCACGTGAACTCTCAAGACTTCACGTACTAGATGGCAGTGCATGTGTCTCTGTATGCGTGTGAATATGTACACAGTTTATGTGGCTCCGCTCCCTCCCTGCCCCAGCCCCACCACCACCTCCATATGTATTGGGCTCTTCATTCACCTAATTTGGACTAGCTCAGAGAAAACTCTTCTTTCATCCCTGCTACAGAAACTACCTGGGCTTAAAGCCCTCTGTGACATCATCCCTGTTGGACAAGAACATGCCGAAGAGCTGGCCTCTGGGCTCCCACACCAAGCAAGCAGTCACACTGTCAGACTCTTAACAGATTATTTCATGGGATTTGCACACACTCTTGAACTCTCAGTGGTTTGTACATTGTTCCTTTCATTGTCAAACACTATTTTTATGCAGCTTGGGTAAGCCAAGAAAGTACAGTTTTTGTTTTTATTGCCAGCTTTAGCTGACTATATATAGATACACAGTATATGCTCACATAGATAAGCGACATATATATGTATATTCACACCAAGTTTTCTCCACTGGGTTTGAAGCCCGTGTTGGCTCCACTTTGTAGCTTGAAGCTCAGAGAATGCTGTTCACTTGCTCTTCCGTGTGCTACACGGGAAAAATCTGTGCCAGCCGTGCTAAATGCCAAGCAGAAGCTTCACTCTGGCTCCATTTATTTTATTTTATTTTTTAGGTTTGGGGTGAGTCTTTGATTCAGTGTTCACAGACAAACCAACTATGCCACTTTTCAGATATCAACAGCATTGCAAGAAACCACCTAAGTCAACAAGCCAAGTAAAAGGGCTGAGATTAAAATATTCATGAAATTCGCCCAAAATGTAAATCACAGACCCCGAGAGTGGGATTTATGGAGGGATGCCAGCTCATGAACCAGGGAAGTGAGAGGGAGGATTTTCTGGGACAGGAAGGTGTTGGGACCATCAGGACCACAGCCATGGAAGATGGTGGGCCAAGCTGAATGGCAGACAGAGCCCATTGGCAGAGTGGCCGTGACTTTGTGGGCTCTGTCTTGAAAAGAGTCCATATCCAGGAGCCTGGCAAATTACATGAAGAAAAGTAAAAGAGGGATCAAGCATTTACACAACACCAGTTAATTGTGTGCCAGGTAGTTTACATGGTCTTTGCCCCCCTCATAGCCAGTCATCTGACGCCTTTGGAGCCTGTTTCCTCGTCTGTGGTGATGGCTTTCCCTGCAAAGGTGATCCTACCCACTCCCATCCTCACATCCAGCAAGTCTCCATTCCTTCACTGAGGTCAAGGCTGTCTGGTGTGAACTTGCTCCACCTCCATATTTTGCATTATCTTTACTCCTGCTTGTTGTTTTTTGTTCCTAACTCCAGGAAAACTTGCCAGGGCTCCATCCTTGACCCCAATGTTCCTCTCCCTTGTATCCTCAAACACCATCTCTAATACTGGCCCTTTCCCTTCAACCGATCAATGTTGTCAAATCTAGAAAATCTGAGTGGAAATACTGAACACCTGAGCATAATAGTCAAGGTCCTCTAAATATGGCGGAAAGAATTTTACCAACTTTATCTTCCACTTGGAGTCGCTGAATGCGGCAAACAGTTAAGCACTTGCCTGCTAACTGAAAGGTTGGCAGTTTGAGTCCACCAGAAGTGCCTTAGAAGAAATGCCTGACTATCTGCGTCTGAAAAACCAGCCACTGAATATTCTATGAAATACAGTTCTATTCTGACACATATGGGGTCACCGTGAGTTGGAATCGTCTTGACAGAAACTGGTTTTCTGGGTTATCTTCTACTTCCCTCATGCACCATTTTCTGGATATAACAGATTACTTGTTATTCTGCACCCTGAGCCCCCAAATGACTGATTTTTTCCCACATCTATACCTTTACACATATGCACATACTATCCCCTCTGCCTTCAGTCTGCTGAACTCCTACTTGCCTGTTTTAGATTGAATTGTGTCCCCCCCCAAATATGTTGTAAATCCTAACCCCTAGACCTGTGGTTATAATCCCATTTGGGAATGGGTTTTCTTGGTTATCTTAAGAGGCCAGATCAGTGTAAGGTGTGTTTTAAGCCAGTTACCTTTGAGATATAAAAAGAGCAGATTAGGCATAGAGAAGCAAGCAGAGATGGAGGAAGAGAGAAGCCACAACATGTGAAGATCGTCCAGAGCAGAAACTCCAAAGAGACAAGGACCTTCCTCCAGAGCCACTGACCTGAATTTGGACTTACAGCCTCCTAAACTGTGAGAAAATAAATTTCTGTTTGTTAAAGCCACCCACTTGTGATATTTCTTTATAGCAGCACTAGATAACTAACACACTACCCCTGAAAATAAATTTCATATTGCACCTCCTCCCAGAATACTTATTCAAGACCTGCCAGTAAAAGGAAATGTCTGTCTTCCACAAGCCCACCCAGATTCAAGGGAAAGGGACATAGACTCGAACTCTTAATAGGAGAGATGGATATCAATCTATTTCAGTGCAATAACAAACAACCCCAAAATCTCAGTGGCTCGTTACATGTAGGTTGCTGGGTCTTCTCATTCAGGGACCCAGGCTAAAAGAGTAGCCTGATCTGGGTCATATTTGAGGTCAAAGGAAGAACATGGGAACTAGTGGAAACTCACAATGACTCTTCCATTCTCTGTTTGGAGATGACACAGGGCTAGTTCTCCCATATTCCATCAGCCAAAGCACATCCCATGGCCAAATCCAAAGCCTAGGGATAGGGATGTCTAATTCTCTCACAGGGAAAACCTGTTGCCGTTGAGTCCATTCCAACTCATAGCAACCCTATAGGTCAGAGTAGAACTGTCGCCCTAGAGTTCCCAAGGAGCGGCTGGTGGATTTGAACTGCTGACCTTTTGGTTAGCAGACGAGCTCTTGACCACTATGCCACCAGGGCTCTTTATAGGGAAAGGAGAAGTAAATATTCATAAAACTCCCATATATGATCTCATTGTATTTTATTTTAGCATCAAGGACAATTTGCCTTATTTCACTTTCATTTGAGCTAAGAACTGAGTTTTTATCATCTTCATAAACACCGTATTTGTCTTATATATTGAGACACGGGAACATTTAGATCCTTTAAATCACTGTAATTTGCTCAATGTAATGTAAATGTTCCACAGGCATACAAGAGGTTAATAACAGAAGAAACAGAGTTCAGGGGGAAAGGGGACATAGGGGTACTCTGTACTTTCTGCACGATTTTTCCATAAACCTAAAACTGCTCTCAAAAATAAAGGCTCTTAAAAGGGGAGAGGTTGGAAGGGAGTGGCTGAGGGAGGCCACATTAGATACAGCGGTCACCGAAGGCCTCTCTGAGGATCATTATAATTCCATTTTCTACATGATTTAGAAGAAATACAAGCCAGAGTGCTCCTTGGAAGCGAGAATGGCGAGACTTCGTCTCACATACTTAGGATGTGTTATCAGGAGGAACCAATCCCTGGAGAAAGACATAATTCTTGGTAAAGTAGAGGGTCAGTGAAAAAGACGAAGACCTCAACGAGATGGACTGACACAGTAACTGCCATGGATATGAAATGACCAGAATAGGCCAATCCATAGAGACAGAAAATAGATTAGTGGTTACCAGGGCCTAGAGAGGAGGGAATAGGGAGTGACTGCTAATGGATATGGGGTTTCTTTTAAGGTGATGAAAATGTTCTTGAATTAGATAGTGGTGATGGTTGCACAGTTCTGTGAATATACTAAAAACCATGTGTATGCTTTAAAAGGATGAATTTTATGGTATATAATTTATATATCAATAAAATTTTTATTTAAAACAACTTAATGGCTGAAAACAATTTATTGTCATTTCTCACAGTTGTATGGGATGACTGAGCTTAGATGGGCCATTCTCACTGGGGGTCGCTCATGAGGTTGAGTGATGCTGGAGCAGGTGGCAGTCATCTGAAGCTTTAACTAGACCAGATGTCCAAGATGGCTCACTCATATGGCTGGCAGTTCATGCTAGTGGTTGGTTGTTGACCAAGGCAAATACTCATTGCTTCTCATGTTGCTGGCTTCTCACAACATGGCAACTGGGTTGTCAGTGGAAGAATCCCAAGAGGCAGGAGGCTACTGGGCCAGAATGGCACAGAGTCATCTCCATCATGTTCTTTTGATTAGCCACCAGTCATCTGTCAGTTTGTCGTACTGACAAGCTACGCATTCCAGAGAAAGGAGAGCCAATGGAATGCAGAAATTATCAAGCAACATCATTAATATCACATTAATATAACATACTATCAAGAGTGACCTGTCGCTGGAGAAGGACATCATGCTTGGTAAAGTAGAGGGTCAGTGAAAAAGAGGAAGACCCTCATCGAGATGGACTGACACAGTGGCTGCAACAATGGGCTCAAATATTGCAACGATTGTGAGGATGGCGTAGGACAGGGCAGTGTTTCGTTCTGTTGTACATAGGGTCACTATGAGTTGGAACCTACTCAACAGCACCTGACAATAACAACAAAAATTTAAAAAATTTGGGAACTTGCATTGTGTTGGTGAAAATCTCTATGAGAGTAATCTGTTCCCTCTCATAATTAGAAATAAACTCCTCTGGAAACCTTGTTTGTCTCTGCAGGACTACAGAGGACAGGGTGTACAGTTTCTGGGTTTCCTATGCTGTTTTTGCAAGGTTTTGAGGTACTGGGTCTGAGAGAAGGCACTCAAGGTTACAATTGCACTACAGTCTCAGTATAAAAATGGTTTGGGGGTGGTATCTGACCTCCTCCAAACCCACAAGGGGGAAGGAGAACCAAGAGCAACAGCACAAGGCTGAGTTCCGTGAGGTGGAGGCCAGACAAGCCTCCTCTCTCTGCCATCTTTACCAATTCTGACACCAACCATCCCTCCCACAGCACTCTCTACTTCTCTTCTGGTTTCGATAATTCATTGCAATGGCCACACAAAACTCACAGACAACACTCATGATTATGGGATTTATTAGGGAAGAACAGGTTACAGTTCACATTCAGGAATTCTCAGGATACAGTTCTTTCATCAGGACAGCCTCTTCCCAGCCATGCTCACAGGCACGCCTCTCCCTGGCCCTAGGCCTCTTCCCAAAGGCACTCAGCTTGCTCTCTCCATGGGCCGGGAAGCCCACCACGCCATCTCTTGCTGCTGGGTCTCTGCTGCTGGGTCTCGCTGCCTTCAGTGTTACATCTCTTTCTCTTTCTCTCTGGTTCCAGGAGCTTCTCAGCGCAAGGATCCTGGGCCCAAAGGATGTGCTGTCTCCTGGCTCTTATTCCTCGGTGGTGGTGGAATCTTTTTTCCTCGTCTGAGGTGGCTCATTTCAAGCCCAGTAGGATGGCAAAACTGACCAATCCCATTGGTGGGCCACCATTACCCTATCATACAGTCCTGCCCAATCACTTGGGTGGGAGTTACAAGACTATGGCTAGAAACACCACACAAAAGCGATCTATGGAACCACCCTCGGTATACTTAGGGATAGTATTCCTCATAACTCCAAAACATTTGCAGGCATTTCTGTAAGACTTTTGTTCATCATGCTTCCAATGGCCAAAGTTCTAGCAGTTTACAAATTCAAGGACATATCCAGTAACCAGTTGCCTTAAGTCGATTCTAACTCATGGCGACCCCATGTGTGTCAGAGCAGAACTGTCCTCCATAGGATTTTTAATGTCTGATTTTTCAGAAGTAGATCACCAGGCCTTTCTTCCAATGTGACTTGAATCTCCAAACTTTTGGTTAGTAGGCAATTGCATTAACTATTTGCACCATATTCAAACTCAAGGAAATATCTCAAGCATTTTCTTACCTTTGAAAATCTTAGGAAGAAGAAAGGATTCATGAAAACTAATCTAAGCGGAACTCTAATTTAGTAAGATACTTAGCAGTACATTGACACTCACAGCAAGCTTGTTTTGCTTCCATAATCACAACTTCTAGAGTTAAAAATATCATGTTGTTGTTGTTAGGTGCCATGAAGTCGGCTCCGACTCATAGTGACCTTATGTATATAACAGAACAAAATTTGCCCAGTTCTGTACCAGCCTCACAATTGTTGCTATGTTTGAGCCCATTGTTACTACCTCTGTGTCACTCCTTCTCATCGAGGGTGTCTTAGTCATCTAGTGCTGCTGTAACAGAAATACCACAAGTGGATGGTTTTAATGAAGAGAAGTTTATTTCCTCACAGTCAAAGTAGTCTAAAAGTCCAAATTCAGGATGTCAGCTCCAGGGGAAGTCTTTTTCTCTCTGTTGGCCTTCTCTTCGGTGTTCTCCTGGACTAGGAGCTTCTCAGCGGAGGGACCCCGGTCCAAAGGACGCACTCTGCTCCTGGCTCTGCTTTCTTGATGGTATGAGGTCCCCCTGTCTCACTGCTCACTTCTGTCTTTTATATCTCAAGGGATTGCCTCAGGATACAATCCAATCTTGTAGATCCAGTCCTGCCTTGCTAACACAACTGTCACCCATCCTCCCTCATTAACATCATAGAGGCAGGATTTACAACATATAGGAAAATCACACAGTAGCAGGAATCATGGCCTAGCCAAATTGGTACGCACATTTTTGGGGGAACATAATTCAAACCATGACATTCCACCCTTTGGCCCCCCAAAAATCACATCCTTGCAACATGGAAAACATATTCAACCCATCATATCATAGCAAAAGTCTTAACTCCAAGTCCAAAATCCAAAAATTCCTCTTCATCTGTGAAATCTAGAATACAAGTTATCTGCTTCCAAAGGTACAATGGCAGAACAGGCACAAGCTAGACATTTCCACTACAAATGGGAGAAACTAGAGGAAAAGAAGTGATAACAGGCACCAACCAAGTCAGCAGAACACATTACATTAGCCCTCAAGGCTTTGAAAATAATCTTCTGTTCTCTGAGACAATTTACACAATAGCCCTGCCCTCCAGACTCTAGGTATTGGCCACAGTCTCTGGATTCTGAGTGGAGGCCCATCAGCCCTGGGCTTCAGTTCGGCCTTCCAGGCCCACTGGGACAGCAGCTCTGCTCCCTTGGCTTTAGGAGCACCATTCTCCTAGTCCATTGGAGTGACAACTCCACCCTTAGAAACACCGGAGGCCATTGCTCCACCCTTTGAAACCCCTGAGGTCGTAGCCATACCTTTTGAGACTGAGGCAGCTTGGCTTCTTGCGTCCCTCGTCTCTTCAGCTTCTGCTTTCTGTGGCCTCTCGGCCTTTGGGCCTCACGCCCACATCTGCCCTGTTGGGGCAAGTGTTCCAAAGCTCTGTAGCTCCACCAGTATAAGTGCCCGGAGGCACCCCACTCCACCAGGAAGCCTCCTGCACACAGGCACTCAGCTCCCTTGCTCCGTGGGTCGGCAAGCCTAGCTCCACTGATAAGTGTCCGGAGGCACCCCACTCTGCCAGGAAGCCTCCGTCACACAGGCACTCAGCTCTCTTGCTCCGTGGGTCGGCTCCAGTGCCGTCTCGCACTGGTCTACTGGTTCTGCTGCTGTTGGTTCTCTGCCGCTGCCGCTTCTCTGCTTCTGTAGGTTCTCTGCTGCTGCTGGTCCTCTGTCACTGCCGCACGTCTATCCATTCACAGTTTTAAAACCACTTCCACATTTTAGGTATCTGTTAGAGCAGCACCCCACTCCTGGTACCAAATTCTGTCTTAGTCATCTAGTGCTGCTATAACAGAAATACCACAAGCGGACAGTTTTAACAAAGAGAAGTTTATTTCCTCATAATCAAAGTAGGCTAAAAGTCCAAATTCTAGGTGTCAGCTCCAGGGGAAGGCTTTCTCTCTCTTGGCCTTCTCATCAGCGTTCCCCCTGAGTAGGAGCTTCTCCGTGCAGGGACCCCGGTCCAAAGGACACGCTCTGCTCCCAGCACTGCTTTCTTGATGGTATGAGGTCCCCCTGTCTCACTGCTCACTTCTGTCTTTTATATCTCAAGAGATTGCCTCAGGATACAATCCAATCTTGTAGATCCAGTCCTGCCTTACTAACACAACTGCCACCCATCCTCCCTCATTAACATCATAGAGGCAGGATTTACAACATATAGGAAAATCACACAGTAGCAGGAATCATGGCCTAGCCAAATTGATGCACACATTTTTGGGGGGACATAATTCAAACCATGACACAGGGTCTTCATCTTTTTCTCTGACCCTCTACTTTACCAAGCATGATGTCCTTCTCCAGCAATTGATCCCTCCTGATAACATGTCCAAAGTACATGAGATGAAGTCTCACCATGCTCGCTTCTAAGGAGCACTCTGGCTGTATTTCCTCAAGGACAGATTTTGTTAGTTCTTCTGGCAGTCCATGGTAAATCCAATATTTTTTGCCATCACTACAATTCGAATGCATCAATTCTTCTTCAGTCTTTCACATGCATATAGGTGATTGAAAATACCATGGTTTAGGTCAGGTGCACCTTAGTCATCAAAGTAACATCTTTGCTTTTTAACACTTTAAAGAGGTCTTTTGCAGCAAATTGCCCAATGCAATATATCATTTGATTTCTTGGCTACTGCTTTCGTGGACATTGAATGTTGATCCAAGAAGAATGAAATCCTTAACAACTTTACTCTCTTTGTAATTTATCATGGTGTTGTTATTGGTCCAGTTGTTAGGATTTTAATTTTCTTTATGTTCAGATGTAATCCATACTGAAGGATGTAGTCGTTTACCTCATCAGTAAGTGCTTTAAGTCCTCTTCACTTTGGGCAAGCAAAGCTGTATCACCTGCAATCTCAGGTCATCAATGAGTCTTCTTTCAATCCTGATGCTATGTTCGTCTTCGTATAGTCCAGCTTCTCAGATTACATTTTCAGCATATAGATTACATACGTAAGGTGAAAGAATATAACTTTAATGCATACCTATTCTGATTTTAAACCAGGCAGTATCCCCTTCTTCTGTTTGAATGACTGCCTTTTGATCCATTTACAGTTTCCACGTAATCACAATTAAGTGTTCTGGAATTCCCATTCTTTGCAATGTTATCCATAATTTGTTATGATCCACACAGTTGACTGCCTTTGCATAGTCAATAAAACACAGGTAAACATTTTTTTGGTATTCTCTGCTTTCAGCCAGGATCCATCTGACATCAGCACTGATGACCCTTATTCCATGTCTTCTTCTAAATCTGGCTTGAATTTCTGGCCATTCCCTGTCTATGTCCAGCTGCAGCTGTTTTTTTAAATTATCTTCAGCAAAATTTTGCTAGCATATGATATTAATGATATTGTTTGATATTACACAACTCGAAATGAGAAACAACAGTTGTAAATACCAATTAATAATCAGAACATGGAATGTACAAAGTATGAACCAAAGAAAACTGGTAGTTATCAAAAATGAAATGGAACGCTTGATGATCAATATACTAGGCATTAATGAGTGAAATAGAGTGATACTGGCCCTTTTGAATTAGCCAGTCACATGGTCTCTTATGCCAGGAACGACAAATTGAAGAGGGACGGCATTGCATTCATCATCAAAAAGAGCATTTCAGAAGAAGAAGAAAAAAAGAATATTTCAACATCTATCCTAAAGTACAATGCTGTTAATGATAGGTTAATGTTTTAGTTATCTAGTGCTGCTATAACACAAATACCACAAGTGCATGGCTTTAACAAACAAAGATTTATTCTCTCACAGTTTAGGAGGCTAAAAGTCCAAATTCAGGGTGCCAGCTCCAAGGGAAGTCTTTCTCTGTCTGTGGGGGAGGGTCCTTGTCATGAGTCTTCCCCCAGTCTAGGAGTTTCTCAGCACAGAGACCCTTGGTCCAAAGGATGTGCTCCACTCTTGACTCTTCTTGCTTGGTGATAATGAGATCCAACTCCCTCTGCTTGCTTCTCCCTTTCATATCTCAAAAGAGACTGACTCAAAATACAGCTTAATCCTGTAGATTATGTCCTGCCTTATTAACATAACTCTCTCTACTCCTGTCTCATTAACATCATAGAGGCTAGAATTTGCAACATAAAGGTAATTACATCAGATCACAAAATGGAGTACAACCACACAATACTGGGAATCATGGCCTAGCCAAGTTGACACACATTTTAGGGGGACACAATTCAAGCCATAACAGTTAATATCCACATGGTTACAAGGAAGACAGAGCCCTGGTGGCATAGTGGTTAAGAGCTCAGCTGCTAACTAGAAGGTCAGTAGTTCAAATCCACCAGCTACTCCTTGGAAACCCTATGGGGCAGTTCTACTCTGTCCTATAGGGTCACTCTGAGTTGGAACCAACTCGATGGCACCTAACAACAACAACAAAGAAGACCAGTCAATACGACAATTATTCAAATTTACGCACAACCACGAATGCCAAAAATGAAGAAATTGAAGATTTTTACAAACTGCTGCAGTCTCAAATTAATCGAACGTGCAATCAAGATGCATTGATAATTACTAGTGACTGGGATGCAAAAGTTGGATACAAAAAAGACGGATCAGTACTTGGAAAATACAGCCTTGGTGGTAGGAACTGTGCCAGAGATCACATCATAGAATTTTGCAAGACCAATGACTTATTCATCAGAAATACTTCTTTCAACAACACAAATGATGACTATACACATGGACCTCACCAGATGGTTTACCTAGGAATCAAATCAACTACATCTGTGGAAAGAGATGAAGGAGAAGCTCAATATTATCAGTTAAGCAAAGCCAGGGACTGACTGTGAGACAGACCATCAATTGCTCATATGCAAGTTCAAGTTGAAGCTGAAGAAAACAAAGGACGTCCAAGAGAGCCAAAGTATGACCTTGAATTTAGAGACCATCTCAAGAATAGATTTAATCCACTGAACACTAAAAATACAGTAACATGCAGAATGAACAAGAAGGCTCTACCTTGTTATGCTTTGGTTGTGATGGCAAACACCATCTTCTCTTATGAATCATGTATTCAAATGATCATCCCTCTACACATTCCATTTTCTAACCTATACACTAAAATTTGGGTTCTGACTCCACTACTCAACTGAAAATGCTCTCGGTGTGGTCATCTAAACACTGACTACACCAAAATATCTTGGAGAGCAGGAAGGGGCCTTCACGATCTGACCTTAGACTATAGTCTAGTCCCCCCTGCAACCACTCGTGCTCTGACCTCTATGTTCTAGCCATACTGAACTACCGTGGAATATTCCCAGTACACCTTTCATACTTCCAACTCTTTGCACATGATATTCTCTTTACCTAACCTTTCCTTCCTCTAGTGGTTTACCTGTTGAACTCCACCTTAAGGACCAGTGGCAATGTTATAGCTTCCTTTTTGCAGCTCTCCCTATTAGCTCCTCCTCCACCTTATTAATCGTTCCCTCATCTATGTTTCCTGTATTTTACATATACCTTAATTATACCACTTATCACATTTGTATTTTAGCTATTTATATGCTTCTTCTCACAGTGCCTAAAACACAAAATGATAATGATTAATATTGGTTGTATTGAATTCACGCCTCCAGTTTTTCTTTGACTGGAAGTAATTGTCACCACTTTTTATCTTTTAACATCTCCAGTGTCCAGTCTCAAATAGGGAAGATAAATGTGACCCCAGGCATGTACACATGGAAGTATCTTAACCTCCAGTTTCATGGGGGGCAGGAATGCTGAGAGAAAGGCCGCTCTGGAGATTAGAGGAAACCCAGACACTTAAAAGTGAACCGAGTTTCGTTTATGTTGTGAGTTATTGCCATGAACGTAAAAAGGAAGTGAGATAATTTTTATAACTTGGGCTAGAAAAATAATGACACAGAAACCCAAGATGTGGGGTGGTGAAGGTGGACCTGAGAGAGGCAGTAGGCACCTCCGGCTCTGCTTCGAGCACTATTGCGTTAACCCAACTGCATTCAACGTGAAGACCCTAGTTGACTGGAAAAGGCAGCCATCATGTTTTTTCAGGGCTTCCATTTGTTTAACTTCTAAAATCATCTCAATAGAAAGCCTTTTGACAGAGAAGAGTAGAAAAGTAGTTTTAAGCACCTATCCCTTGTAAGAGTTTGGCTGCTATCCAAAAGGTCAGCAGTTTGAATCTACCAGCTGCTCCTTGGAAACCCTGTACCCTATGGGGCAGTTCTACTCTGTCCTATAGGTTTGCTATGAGTTGGAATCAACTGGACAGCTGTGGATTTAGTTTTGTTTTGTTTTGTTTTTAATCCCTTGTAGGGAGCTCTGGTGGTGCAGTGGCTAAGCATTTGGTTGATAACTGGAAGGTAGACAGTTTGAACCCACCAGGGGATCTGTCAGACAAAGATGTGGCAGTCTGCTTCTATAAAGATTACAGCCTTGGAAACCCTGTTGGGCAGTTCTACTCTGTCCTATAGGGTCACTGTAAGTCGAAATCAACTCAACGGCAATGGGTTTGGTTTATCCCTTGTATATACTAAACTATTCAGGCAAAAACCCAGCTCAGTGTGGTTCTCAAACACAGATTGCCTCACCCCCAAAGATTCTGACTCAGCAGGCCTGAAATAGGGCTGAAGAACTCACGTTTCTAGCAAGCATAATCCCAGCTGATGCTGATGCTGCTAGTCTGGGGACTTTGAGAACAACTGCCCTAGGCCCTGCCCATGCTGACTTCCAGGCCAGATCAGGTAGGTCTTCTCTCCCAGGTCTGCATGCCTTTTTATAAACCCTTCCAGCCAACCTGGTCTGATGGGAGGTTATCCCAGGTGGCAAGTATCAACAGTGGCCAGGCAAACTAACAGAGACAGAGCTATGAAAAAGAAGTGAGGAAAGACAGACATTTAATTAGTAAGAAAGAAAATGAAAGATACTGCATGAATTTTTCAACAGCAAAATGTCTTCCTCTGAGCTCCTCTGCAAAGACTTGCAAAATTATGTTACCCATAAAATTTCTACTTGGTTCTTTACCTAAATGTATCAATTGCCCTTCTCTCATCCCTTCTGTTGCTCCACATAAAAACAATGCTGAATGTCTTCCAGTCATGATAGTAATGATAATCAGAGACATACATTTGATTTTCACAACTCGGTGTCAGCTGGCCTCACTTTGTGCTTTGATATTTAAATAAAATTGACTCCAATTCCCAGCTCATACATTGTCTCTGACCCTCCTAATGTCTCCATGGACTTCATGGTCTTATGTCTTTGTCTAGTCATCTCTAGCTACCATTTTCCCATCTACTGAATTCTGTATCTCTCTCATTCCTGCCTCTTGAATTTGACCCTTTATCTGCATGGTTTCATCACCCAAATGTGGAATACAGCTATTGCACCTAAATTTCCTCCCCAACACTATTCACTGAAGGCTTTCTTGTATTATAGATTCTAGTGAAGACTTATGGGTAATAGTAGGGATGACATAGCTTCATGACATATGTAACTTAAAACTGAACATGACAAAATGTGAAAAAGTTATCAACATAGAAAAGATGGGGGGAAGTGTGGAGATACCCACAGATAGAGCTTCTCCTTTGAACTCTATCGTTGCTTTGTTTTACCTCCAATATTCATTCATTCATTCATTCATTCATTCATAAATATTTATTGAGCATCTATGAATCAGGACTGTAGAAGACATAAAACCAAAACCCATTGCCACTGAGTCGATTCCAACTCATAGCAACCCTACAGGACAGAGTAGAACTGCCCCGTAGGGTTTCCAAGGAGTGGCTGGTGGATTTGAAACACTGATATTTTGGTTAGCAGCCGAACACTTAACCACTGCCCCGCCAGGGCTCCATGAAGACATAGCACGTACAAAATTAATAAGATAGAATCGTATTAGAGACAGACAAATGAGCAGGTTATTACTGGAGAATGTCAATAGTTCCATGTTCCATAAGAGGTTGAACCTAGGATTAAGAAGGCTTCTTGGAGGTAGTAACCTCTAAGATGATTCTTGAAGGGTGAACTGGAATGAACAAGGTGAAGAAGAGGGAATAGATAGAGATGAGGCTGGAGAGTTACACGAGGACCACATATGGAAGGTCCTAATACATCATGCTAAGGAATTCATGCTTTAACATGTAAAGTGTGAATCATAGTGCCTGGCACAGAATAAGTTCTCAATAAATATTGACTTCTATTATTTATCATGGAGTCCTGGTGGCGTAGTGGTTAAGTGCTTGGCTACTAACAAAAAGGTCAACAGTTCAAATCCACCAGAACCCTATGGGGCAGTTCTACTCTGTCCTACAGGGTCGCTATGAATTGGAACCGACTCGACGGCACCTAACAACAACACAACATCATTTATCATATAAGGTAAATATAGGAAGTCAATGAAGGGTTTTGAATAGAGCAGGGGGAGCATAAAGGGGAGTAATAACAAGTTGACATAATAAGTTGTCTTTTGCAAGCTCCCTTTCGCTACAGAGAGGAAAACAGATTATATCCAATCAACATTAGAAGCAGTGAGGCAGTTTAGAAAAGCAGTAATATAGAAAAGTGGTACAGTGCTGTAGATGGTGTGGGGTGAAGAAGAGGGTGGTATCAAGAGTGACATTGAGTCTCCTGGCTGAAAAAATGAGTGGATGGTGGTACCACTCACTGAGATAGGGAACACTGGAGGAGGAGGAGTGTGGGAGAGAAATAATGTTTCCCAGTTTTCAAATGTCCAGCTTTGGTGACTGGGATACATATAAGTGGGGACGTCCAGAGGCAGCTAGGCATAGGCTGAGACTCATAAGCAAATCTGGACTAGAAATGTAACTCTTGGAAGTTGCCAGCCTTTAGAGAGTAATTAAATCCATGGGAGTGGATGAAATCACCCTAAGAGGATATGAAGAAAAGCAGGCTAGGGAAGAACCCCGGTGGTCACCTCAGTTTGGAGGATGGACAGAAGGACAAGAGCTGCCGAACAAGACAAAGATTCCAGAGAAGTAGGAAGAAACCCGAGAATTCCTCTGATGGAAGCAGAGAGAGGAAAATAGTTCAAGAAGAAGATGTTTCAAATGCTGCTGAAAATTCAAATAAGAATTAAGAATTTTTTTAATTCTATCTACTCTCGCGCTTCCTCGGTCTTATTGAATCTACTCTTTGCCTTCATGGGAATCTTCTGCCCTTTAAACAATCTGTTCTTACCATTTTTTTTTCCTTGACCTCATTTGCCTTCTTAAATAGCTAAAATCCCACATCCAGCCACTTTAACACTGTACCTAGCACTGTTGTCAAAAGTCTTGAAATCTGGCCAACAGTTCTACAGCATTTCACTCCATGCAACCTAAATGTGCCCTGTCTGCTGTATATAATCCTCCCTTCCCCCTATTTTCATCTGCAATCAACATGTATGATACTCCCATAGTACCTGTTTCAATTATTTTCCATTTGCCTCAAAGCAAGAACTCCCCCTCAACTCTTAGACTAGAGAATAACCCTGTCTCCTGCTTTATTAGAAGTTAGAGAGCCACTCATAAGACGTTCCTCAGCAACTTTCCTCCTTTGCTCTTCCTATATATTAAAAGAAAACTCCCCCTTTCCAAGTCTAACTCTCTCACATATGACCTTGACCCCTGTCCACCAGTTTTTACCTGGCCTATTCGTCAAGATGGACTTTCCCTGTACTCTGCCATTGTCTTCTAGTCTGTGAACAAATTCAAGTCTTCTGTGTTGGACTCTAATATGACCCCCATGACCCCAACCTCTTTGTGTTCATGCTATTGTATGATCCTTATCTTGAGTGTAGGTGGGACCTGTGACTTGCTTCTAATAGAAATAATACATCAAAGCTGATGGGATATATGTTACATAATGTCTATCTCGTGACAACACTCTCTCTGGCATTGATGAAGGAACTGACCAGGTTGGAACTGCCTGTGTGGCAAGCACTGAGGGTGATCTCCCTGGAAAAATGGAAGCTCTTTGTGTAACAGCTCAGAAGGAACCAAAGACTGCTAACAACTACATAAGCTTGGTAGCATATCCTTCCCCTTTGATGAGACCAAAACCCCAGCTGACACCTTGATTGCAGCTTTGTTAGACCCTAAGGCAGAGAATCCAGCTAAATTGTGTGCAGACTCCTGACCCACAGGAGCTATGAGATAATAAATTGTGTTGTTTTAAGCTGATAAACTTGTGGTAATATTGTTGTTATGTGCCCTTGAGTCGATTTGGACTCATAGCAACCCTATATGACAGAGTAGAACTTCCCATAGAGTTTCCTAGGCTGAAATCTTTATGGGAGCAGATCGCCAGCTCTTTTCTCCCACAGGGCGGCTGGTGGGTTCCAACTGACCTTTCGATTAGGGGCCAAGCGCTTAACCCTTGCACCATAGCAATACATAACTAATACCCCTCAGAAAAAACTACCTTAAAAAGCCCTTCCCTAAAAACTTCTGTGCTGTCAAACAATTATCCTTGCTCTTTTTTTTTTCCTTTATCATAAACTCCCTTGAAATAATCTATATTAGTGTCATGGTTGAATTATATCCCCCCAAAAAATGTGTGTATCATTTTGGCTGGGCCATAATTCCTGGTATTGTGTGATTTTCCTATATGTTGTAAATCCTGCGTCTACAATGTTAATGAGGGAGGGTGGGTGGCAGTTGTGTTAGTAAGGCAAGACTCAATCTGTAAGATTGGATTGTGTCCATAGGCAATCTCTTGAGATGTAAAAGAGAGAAGTGAGCAGAGAGACAGGGGTACCTCATACCACCAAGAAAGCAGTGCCAGGAGCAGAGCGTGTCCTTTGGACCTGGGGTCCCTGCGCGGAGAAGCTACTAGTCAGGGGGAACACTGATGAGAAGGCCAACAGAGAGAGAAAGCCTTTCCCTGTACCTGATGACCTGAATTTGGACTTTTAGCTACTTTACTGTAAGGAAATAGATTTCTTTTTGTTAAAGCCATCCACTTGTGTTATTTCTGTTGTAGCAGCACTAGATAACTAAGACAATTAGCTAACTATAATCTGTATTCGCTAAATCCACATTCCTATCACCCATGGGACGGTGATGTAAAAATGGCCTCAAATTCTAGGCCACCCCTCTCACCAAGGGGCGGAATCTATTTCCCCCTCACCTCGAATCTGAGTGGGCTTGCTTTTACTAACAGAAGGTGCTTGAAGTGATACTATAAAACTTTAGCTTTGACTTTTGTGTGCTTGGAACACATCCTTTTGGAATCCTGCCACCATCCTATGAGAAGCCCAAGCCTCGTGGATAGACTGTTGGCAGGATAATTAAGACTCTCTGGTCAACAGCACCAGCTAAGCCTCAGCTAGCGACTAGCACTCACTGCCAATCATGTGGGTGAGCCATCTTGGACCAGGGCTTTGAGCTGGTTAGTTCCTGCTCGAACCTGTACTGGGAATTTACATTTCTAACAAGTTCCCTGGTGATGCTAATGTTGCTGGTTAGGGACCAATTCTGAGAACCACTAGTAGAGCAGTGGGTCTCAAAAATTTATTATACATAAGTACCACCTGGGGATCTTGTTAAACTGTAGATTCTGATTCAGCTATCCAGGGTGGAAATGCAAATTCTCAGCAGGGGTTCCAACCAGACCGAACCAGTTGGAAGTCTTTCTTACACATTCCCTCAATCAAACCTCCAGGTGACTGCAGCCTCCCCCTGCCCCAGCTGACACCACTTGGAGCTGAAAAACCACCCAGCTGAACCCAGTGAACCCACAGAAATGTGAGACATGGTGCTGTCGCTCTAAACCTTTACATTCTGGGGTGACTTGTTAAGGAGTTCAAACACTCCCTTATAATGATTGTCATCTTCACTTTTCTAGTGAAACGGTTCCTCTTAACGATCAATAATGACCTCAGTCTCAAAGCTCAATGGCCTTTTCTCAAGGCTTACATAAGAAAAATGATAAATTTGTATCCATTCTGGGAAAGATGGAGGGGTTGTTCTAGTCAAAGACAATTGGCCTGAGGACTGTCGCCTCTCCAGCCCCTGCTCAGCCCCCACCCTTGGGGATGATAAATATCTAGGCCCAGCAGCCCATCAGTGGCATGCCAATGGGAAACTCTAAGGTAAATGGTAGCAATATTACCCTTATCTCTGGTCCTTTTCTCTCTCCTGGGCTCCAGGACCACAGTAACAACTCTCTGCTGGACAGCTTCCACCACTCCACCCCAAAACCAGGTGGTTCTCAAAGTGAGCTCCCCAGGCCAGCGGCCTTAGCCTCACCTGGGAACTTGTTAGAAACGGGAATGCTCAAGGTCCACCCTAGATCTACTGAATCAGGAACTGTGAGGATGGGGGCCAGCAATCTGTATTTTAACAAACCCTCCAGGTGATTCTGATGCAAGCCAAAGTTTGAGAGCCAGTGGCTTAGAGTGATCTCAACTCTGAGCAGCCCAGCCTGCTTCTCCACTTTTGCTCCTTATTTCCATTAGTCACTTCCACTACCCTCCTGGCTGGGGCTCTGGTGGCAAAGTGGTTAAGAGCTCAGCTGCTAACCAGAAGGTTGGCAGTTTGAATCTACCAGCCTGTCCTTGGAAACCCTATAGGGCAGTTCTTCTCTTTCCTGTAGGGTCGCTATGAGTCAGAATCAATGGCAACGACCCTCCCAGCTACCTGTGCTGAAAACCTCAGATTCATTCTTGTATTCTCCTTCCTACCTGCCTTCCGTATCTAATCAATCACCAATCCTATCCTTGCCTCCAATAGTATTCACATCTCTTCCTTTCTCCTCTGTTTCCACCACCACTCCCCCAGAGGAGCAGCTAGCCAATTTCTCCCAAACCAATTCATTTAAAAGCCAATCTGCCTACAACCAATTTCACTAACAGAGGTTAGGATGAAGGTAATGTCTTTAATAATTAATTCCACGCAGTCGAATCTGTCCATTATTTTCTTCATGACTTCTACCACTTCTATGTTACTAAATCCTTTTCCTTCCAGATGTTTGATAAATATCTGACTCCATTTCTGTGGTTTCTCTACACTGTAATTTTCTTACATTTAACTCTTGAATCATCCGGGATTTGTTTCAGTTTGTGGTGTAAAGTGAAGGTCAAATTGGCTGCCTCCTGCTCAAAGAAGGAACCCTGGTGGCGCAGTGGTAAAGAGCTACAGCTTCTAACCAAAAGGTTGGCAGTTTGAATACTACAAGCTGTTCCTTGGAAACCATATGGGGCAGTTCTACCCTGCCCTATAGGGTTGCTATGAGTAGGCATTGACCCGACAGCAACAGGTTGTTTTTTGTTTGTTTGGTTTTTTTTTTTTTTTGCTCAAAGGAGAAAAACTCATTTACAATTCTAAGTTCTGAGCTCTTAGCCATTTATAATTTGATTCTCCTCCAGGCCAAGCAGAAAGATCAAAGAAGATAACCAGAAGCTGGAAGTACTGTGACTGCTGTTTTACCAGGGAGTGATTGTCCTCTTTCTAAACGTGACTGACTTTATCTGAAGGACCTTACTTTCTTATTAGTAGCTTGAAATGGGCTTGTTTGCTAGAAAGTTAGGCAGAAGTGTCCTCCAACAAATTAGTTTGAAAATCCTTAAATGCCCCCCAAAATTAGTGTAATGATATCCTTCTGGGTGACCCAGAAGGATCACCCCTTACTGTGAGGTTGTTTCTCTCCCTACTCAACTGCCACTATGGCCTCAGGGAGGAGGTAGGAAGAAGGACAGATGGAATACAAGTCCCTATCAGATACGAAGAGAAAATGGCAGGCTGACCCCTTGTGCCCTATGGAGTGTGTGAAGGAAGAGGCAGGGATTGGGGAGACTGTTCCCTACCAGGCCTAAATCTTGGAGGAGGGCCATAAACCTGTCACTGTCAAGTCAATTCCGACTCATAGCAACCCTATAGGACAGAGTAGAACTGCCCCATAGGGTTTCCAAGGTTGTAATCTTTATGAAAGCAGACTGCCATATCTTTTTCCAGCTGAGCAGTTGGTAGGTTCGAACCACCAACCTTTCAGTTAGCAGCCGAGCTCTTAACCACTTCACAACCAGAGCCCCTTGGAAGGGGAGCAGTATCACGTAAATCTCGGGGGAAAGTGAAAAACAGAGGGGGTACTCTTGGTGAGGAGTCTGCCGTGCGGAGTGGTTCCAGACAACATGAGCAGCAACAGCTGAGTGAAGGGGCGGCCTCTCCTGGTTAGACGAGAGAGCCTGACTTACCTTGTCCCCACTGTCCTCAGCTCCTCTGTGACAGGAAAGTTCCTTCATGCTCCAGGATAGAGAGGAAGGTACTGACCTAAGAGCACCAGGCCTGCGCTGAACGCCGTCATGGTGAGCAGAAAGAGGCTTCAGAGTAAAAATCTGGCTGAGGGCTTGTTGGAGACGCAGCTGAGACTCAGAACAGTGTCTTGGACTCAGGGAATTGGGGTGCTGCCCAGGGTCGAAAGAAAAACCTGATCGATAAGTCAGTTAGAATTAGAAGGTTTTCTTGAGTGGGGAAAAAAAAAAAAAAAAAGAAAGAAAACCTGTTTCAGAGCAAGGAGCACAGCTCCAGAGAGATGAGCTCGTCACATTACAATTTTAATCAGCTTACACACCGTAAGGTCGGCAGTTCGAATCCACCAGGTGCTCCTTGGAAACCCTAGGGGGCAGTTCTCTGTCCTGTAGGGTCACTATGAGTCAGAATCGATGACGACAATGGGTTTGGTTTCTTTGGTTTTTTATATACAGCACAGACTGTTGGAGGGTTTTCAAAAGGGAAGTTTAAAATGATTGGTTGTCATTCACGAAATTGACAGGAGGTGGCTTGGACTGGTTTATTAAGTTTGCATGTCTGCATTCCATAGGCTAGCTATGGCTTATCTAATTATTTAAACTTTTTCCAGGACTGTCTTTATCATGAAGCCTTGGTGGCAAAGTGGTTAAGAGCTTGGCTGCTAACCAAAAGGTCGGCAGTTCGAATCCACCAGCCACTCCTTGGAAACCTGTGGGGTCAGTTCTACTCTGGCCTATAGGGTCACTATGAGTCGGAATCGACTCCACAGCAATGGGTTAGACTTTTTTTTTTTTTTTTTGGTGTTTATTGTGAGTTTGTAGTTTCTGGGAATGGTTAAGAGTTACATTTAAACAGGTGGGGGGCATTGTCTTTAACACCAGTCAGCAGAGGAAACCTACCAGGAGCTGTTGGAGCCAGGAGGAATACCAGAAATTCCCTGCTTTCCTCATGGGCACTGGCCAAAGGCCTGGGGCCAGCAGCCCTGTCCCAGACACCCGCAAGGCTCCGGAGAACCACAAGGTCTAGACTATAGATTTCTTCCCTCCATGCTCCATATACCCAGGCAAATCAGGGGAAAGAAGAGGACAGCTAAAAGACTGAACATTTCCCAAAAGAGAATGAGTTACCTAAAAAAGACAGTTAAAACCCATAGACAGAGATGCCTATTAAAATGCCTAACTGTGTCCCCTGCCCCCCGTGCCCAGCAGGGTAAGGATGGATGAGGAAGATTAGATCATTATAGAAAATAAACAGCTGCTTTTCTTTGCACATCTGAGGAGTAGAGATTGGTAAATTGGCAACCCAACTACACAATAAAATTCTTTTTAAATAAAAAACTAAAAATTTGTAAAAACTCTGAAAGGGCTGGAAAGTTGCTATCATAAAGGAACTCTCTGTTTTTTCCCATGAAATAGTACCACTTTGTTTGAATTAATTTTTTAAATAGTAAGTAAATAAAAACAATATTAAATATGTATAATGTATGAAAAACAGTAATTCAACAAAAACCCATATACCCACAGACCCACTTATAAAAAAAGGAAGATTCTATAGAAGTATCCTGATCAAAAGGGGGGAAACATAAAACAGAATTTACGATTCTCATGGAGTCCAGACTTTCTGGAGTCATGGAGGCTGGATGAACCCCTGAAATTATTGCCCTGAGATAATCTTTAAACTTAAACCTTAAACAAAAAAAATCCCTGAACCACTCCTGGGAATATATCCTAGAGAAATAAGAGTCGTCACTCGAATAGACATAAGCACACCTATGTTCACGGCAGCATTGTTCACAATAGCAAAACGACGGAAACAACCTAGATGCCCATCAACAGATGAATGGATAAACAAAGTATGGTACATACACACAATGGAGTACTATGCAACAAGAAAGAACAACGATGAATCTGTGAAGCATCTCATAACATGGATGAAACTGGAGGACATTATGCTGAGTGAAGTAAGTCAATCACAAAAGGGCAAATATTGTATGAGACCTCTATTGTAAAAACCCATGAAAAAGTTCACACACAAAATGTAACAATCTTTGTTGGTTACCAGGGATGGGAGCGGTGGGGGGGGAAATACTAAATAGGCAATAGATAAGTGGTATCTTGGGTGAAGGGTCAGACAGTACACAATACAGAGGAAACCAGCACAACTTGTACAAGGAAAGGTCATGGAAGCCCCATAGACACATCCAAACTCCCTGAGGGACTGAATTGCTGGGTGGAGGGCTGTTGGGACCATGGTCTCGGGGAACATCTAGCTCAACTGGCATAACACAGTTTATAAAGAAAATGTTCTACATTCTACCTTGATGAGTAGCGTCTGGGGTCTTAAAAGCCTGTGAGCAGCCATCTAAGATACTCCATTGGTCTCACCCCTTCGGGAGCAAGGGAGAATGAAGAGAACAGGATACAAGGAAAAGATGAGTCCAAAGGACTAATGGTCCACAGCTACCAAGGCCTCCACCAGACTGAGTCCAGTACAGCTAGATGGTGCCCGGCTACCGCCACTGACTGCTCTGACGAGGATCAGAACAGAGGGTTCTGGACAGAGCTGGAGAAGGATGTAGAGCATAATTCTAACTCACACACAAAAAAGGCCAGATTTTTTGGCCTAAAGGAGACAGGAGAAACCTCGAGAGTATGGCCCCCAGACACCCTTTTAGCTCAGTGGTGAAGTCATTTCCGAGGTTCACCATTCAGCCTGGGAGTGGACAGCCCCATAAAACCAAATGGGACTAATGAGGTACAGTAATCCAGGGACAAGGGCCAGAAGGCAGAAGGAGACACGGAAGCTGGTGATAGGGAACCCAAGGTTGAGTAAGGATAGTGTTGATGTGTTGTGAGGTTGTTAACCATTGTCATAGGGCAACATGTGTACTAACTGTTAAATGAGAAACTATTTTGTTCTGTAAGCCTTCACCTTAAGTGAGAATAGCAGCACAATTGGAAGAGCGTAGTCAATGTCACTGAACTGTGTATGTAGAAATTTTTGAAATGGTGTATCTTTGGCTATGTATATTTTCACCAAAAAAAAAACAGTCAAGAAGGGAGAGGGTTGACATGTTGTGGGGTTGTTAAACAATGTCATAAAACAATATGTGTACTACTGTTTCATTAGAAACTATTTGTTCTGTAAACCTTCACCTGAAGTACAATAAAAATAAAAAAATAAAAAAAAATCCCTTTAGTCTTCTTAAAATCAAACAATAGTTTAGCTTAACTAGTAATGAATATCTCCCTTGAGCACTGTGCTCTTTTAAGATCTATCTATATGGAATCAAATTGACAACAGCAACTTGACAGATTAGATAGAAAACTTAGGGGGCAGTGATTTTATGTTAATGGCAGAGTGTTATGGATTGAATTGTATCCCCAAATATGTGTTGTAATTCCTAACCTCTATGCATTGGGTTATAATCCCATTTGGGAATGGGTTGTCTTTGTTATGTTAATGAGGGAGGATTAGTGTAGGGTGTATCTCGAGTCAATCTCTTTTGAGATATAAAAGAGATTAAACAAGCAAGGGAGCTAGCAAAGATGGGGGAAGAGAGATGCCAAGCCACATGAAGATCACCCAGGAGCTGAAGCTCAAAAGAGACAAGGACCTTCCCCCAGAGCCAACAGAGAGAGAAAGCCTTCCCCTGGAGTCAGCACCCTGAATTCAGACTTCTAGCCTCCTAAGCTGTGAGAAAATAAATTTCTGTTTGTTAAAGCCACTCACTTGTGATATTTCTGTTATAGCAGTGCAAGATAACTAAGACAGGGAGGAACAACTCAGAAAAGGAGGGAGAGAATGGCCGCACAACTTGAAGAATGTAATCAGTGTCACTGAGTCGTACGCGTAGAAATTGCTGAATTGGTGTATGTTCTGCTATGCATATTCTCAGTAACAACAATAAAAATGAAATAAATTATTAAAAAGGTGTTTTTTTTTTTAAAAAGGGACACCTCCATAACTCTGAGGGCGCTTCCTCTCCCTCCTCCCCTCCTCTCTTCCTTCCCCTTCAGAGGAACCACTTTCTTGAGTTTTGCATTGCCCTTCCCTTGTTTGGCTAAATAGTTTTACTGCAGATGTTTGTCTCCCTGAATAATATGTTCAGCTTTGAATATTTTTTTAACTTTATATAAATAGAGTCTTTGTTGTGTGCATTTGTGGGGGACTTTTTCTGAGGAGCTTTAATTGTAATTCATTCACTCTCACTGCTGATTAGTATTCCAGTGCATGCCCACACCACAATTTATTCATCCACATTTGGGCTGTTCCAGTGTTTTGCTATTACCAGCGGCCCTGCCATGAACGTTCTTGTATGTCTTATGTGCACAATCCAAGGGATATACCCAGGCAGGTCGGCTCCATGGTGCACAACCTGTGCAGTGACACAGGGCCCCCCCACATTAGAAGGGCCCCATGCTTGCTTTAAAGGTCTACTGTCACAGTCTCGAATTCTTTGCTTTTGCCTAAGTGGCCCTGCATTTTCATTTTGCACTGGGCCCCGCGAATCATGTAGCTGGTCCTGTACCTAGGAGCAGACTTTCTGGATCACAAGGTCAACTTTCACAGACCATTGCACTGTTGTAAGTTATGCGAGTAGTTTTCCAAAGGTATTAAACCCATGTACATTCCCATCAACCATCAATGGACAGAAGTTCACATCGCTCCACATCTTTGCCCGTGTTTATGGTCCCACTTGTTAATTTTGTCAATCTGGTGGATATGAAATGCATTTCATCGTATTACTTTTTAATTAAACTTTTAATTTGAGATAATTGTAGATTCACATGCAGTTTTAAGAAACAATACAAAGAGATTCTGTGTACCCTCCACCCAGCTTCCCCTCAATGGCTACATCCTTGCAAAATACAGAACAATATCACAGCCAGGATACAGACAGAGATAGAAAGCTACCAGTCCTCCGCAGAGTTCCCCAGTTTTACTTGTACTCGTGTGTGTGTGTGTGTGTGTGTGTGTGAGTAGTTCTGTGCAATTACATCACACGTATAGGTTCGTATGTTCCATCACCATAAGGACGTCACCTGAAGCCCTTGATGAGCTCATCTACATCCTTCCCACCTCTCTCCCTTACCCCTTCCCTCACCATCCCCATCCCTAACCCCTGGAAAACACTAACCTATTATCCATTTCTATAATGGTTTCATTTCAAGAATGTTATATAATACATATAGTATGTAACTTTAGGGGATTTGCTTTTCTGATTCTTTTTTTTTTATTGTACTTTAGATGAAGGTTTACAGAACAAATAGCTTCTCATGAAACAGTTAGTACACATATTGTTTTATGACACTGGTTAACAACCGCATGACATGTCAACACTGTCCCTTCTCAACCTTCGGTTCCCTATTACCAGCTTTCCTGTCCCCTCCTGCCTTCTAGTCCTTGTCAGGGGATTTGTTTTTGTTACTCAGAATAATTCTCCCAAGATCCATTCAACTTGTTGTGTGTATCAACAGTTCTTCCCTTTTTATTTCTGAGCAGTATTCCATGGTGTGGACGTACTACAGGCTACTTACACATTGACCTGTTGAAAGGCAGCTGAGTGAGTTGCAGGTTTTGGCTATTGAGAATAAAGCTGCTATGATCATGTACATTTTCTGTGTGAACTCTCATTGTATTTTTAAGAGGTATTTCCCTGAAAATTGAAGCTGAACAACTTTTCGTGTGTTTATAGGCTGTTTGGGTTTTCATTTCTCTGAAATGTCTCTTGCCCATTGTTCTTCTGATTCAAGGGAGTTTTTTGTAAATTCTGAATACTAATAGTTTGCCAAGAATCCATGTTACAAACATCTCCCAGATTATAACTTGTCTTTTCTCTCTACAGTGTCTTTAGATGAAGATCAATTTTTTTATTTTAATGTGGTTAGATTTCTCCCTCTTTATAGCTTGTGCTTTTTGTGTTCTGTTTAAGAAATAATTCCTTACTCCAAGGTCATAAAGATAAGCTACACCGTCTCATAAGATTTTATAGTTTTGCCTTTTATGTTTAAGTCTTTAACCCACTTGCAACTTGATTTGTGTGGAAGATGTTACGTAGGGGTCCAGTGTCATTTTTTAAACACAAATACCGAATTGTCCCAGGACCATTTATTAAACAGTCTACTCTTTCCCCAGTGATCTATAAAGCCACTTCTTTTCTATATCAAATGGCCATATATTCTTGAGTCTGTTTCTGGGTTCTCTCCACTTAGCACCAAAAATGAGAAGGTTTTCCTTGCATTACCCTTGGGCCAGAGAATGGTGGAGGAGAAGGGAAGATTTGTTTCTAGGACCCTCTTAGTCTAAGGGTGTGGCTCTTTGGGGTCCTAGCTTTAGGCAGGGGGAGGAGCATCTCTTTATAGAATCCCTACCTTCAGAGGGCCCTGGGCGGTGGCTTTTGTCTCCTCTGCCTCAAGAGGCCCCCACAGTTCCCATACGTGTTCTTCACACTAAAACCAGCTTCAGTGGTCCACTTAACCTCTCTGGGAACCTGCGTCCACTTCATGTTTGGCCTCTCCTTATTCTACCTTCTTGCCAGTTCAAAGATGTATTTAGAAAGATTGGCCTTCCTTCTTTTTTGGCTATTTTCACAGGGCTGTCTTTCAGGGTATCTAGTCTGCCATGCTGCCAGAAATCGAAGTGAAGAGTATCAATATCAAGCCAAATTGACAGGTCAACTGATTTTGTGAGACCTGATATTAGACAAATTGATTTAGAGCTCCCTACTTCAATCCCTTGTTATTCTCCTTCTGGGTCTTTTGAAAGCCTCCATCCTCATCCCCTAACCTGTTATATCCACTGCTGCCAGATTAATCTCCTTGAAGCAGACTTCTTATCTGACCACAAACCTCTCCTCTACACTGTCCTTTCTCTCAGCTGCCAAGCCTCTCTAATGGGTCTTCACTACTTCTAAAAGGAAGTCTCAACTTCTCAGCTTGGCTCCTGGCGTTCAAATCTGTGGTGATGTTGTCCTTCTCACCAATGCTGCAGTAAGCAGAATGGCTTCCAAAGATGAGTAGGCCCTAATCCCTGGAGCCTGTGAATGTGCTGCTTTGCATGGCACAAGGGACTTCACAGACGTATTCGAGGTTACAGAATTTAAACTAGAGAGACTATAGAGAACTATCTGGTGGGCCTAATCTAATCACACGAGTCCTTAAAAGCAGAGACTTTCTCCAGCTGGAGGGAGAAGGGATGAGGCAGAAGGGGAGGTTAGAGAGATTGGAAGCATGAGAAGGACTCGCCGGCCACTGCTGACTTTGAAGATGAAAGGGACCAAAAGCCAGAGACTGAGGAATGCAGGCAGCCTCCAGAAGCTAAGAACGACCCTTGGTCAACATCCAGCAAGGAAACAGGGACCTCAGGGCTACAATCACATGGAACTGACTTCTAGAAGCCAAAACCTGAATAAGCATGAAAGCAGATTCTCCCCTAGAGCCTCCAGATAGTCCAGGCCAGCCAACACCTTGATTTCAGCACTGTGACACCCAGAGCAGAGAAACCAGCCAAGTCTCCCCAGACTTCTCACCTACAGAACTGTGTGATAACAACTTGGTGTTGTTTTAAGCGGCTAAATTCATGGTAATTTGTTACTGCAGTAACAAGAAACTAATCCAAGTCCCTGTTCGTGGGAAGCCACCACCATCTGTCAGTTTGGTGTAATGTAGTGGCTTGCATGTTGCTGTGATGCTAGATGTTATGCCACCAGTATTTCAAATACAACAGGGTCACCTATGGTGGACAGGTTTCAGCGGGGCTTGAAGACTAAGACAGACCAGGAGGAAAAGCCTGGTAATCTATTCCTGAAAATGAGCCAAAGAAAACCCTATGGATCACAACAGAACATTGTCTGACTTGCTTGCTTTGGACGCATCATCAGGAGGGATCAATTGCTGGAGGAGGACATCATGTTTGGTGAAGTAGGGGGCTAACAAGGGCACGTGAGACCTTGGGTGAGATGGATTGGCACGGTATAGCCACAATGATGGACTTGAACACGCAAGCAATTGTGAGGATGATGCAGGACTGGGCACCATTTTGTCCTGTTGTATGTCAGGTTGTCATGAGCCAGAGTTGACTCAACAGCAATTATCTATCTATCTGTCTGTCTGTTTATCTATTAGTGGAAAGTGCTCCTATCTCGGTCATTGACTGGCTATTCAACTTCTGTGAGCTTTTGTTTCCTCATCTTTACTCAACTTTAAAGAGAAAATTCCTGCCTTGCCTAGGTCACAGGGGTTCTAAGAGAATTCAGTGAGATAACTTACATGACTTGGGATAGATTTGCATGGACAACCTCCTCACACGCACCACACTCTCCCACCACCGTGCCTTTGTCCATGCGGTCTCTCTGCCTGGGGTGCTCTTTTTTCATGTCTACATGCTGCCCATTCTCCAAGAATGTCATCTCGCATGCAAAGTTTTGGTGATCCACCAACTGCAAGTAATGTCTCTCTGCTAAGAATTCTCACAGCATGCCATCTTTATTTGTCTCTGTCAGAGCAAGAGCTTGATCTCAGGCCTTCTGAATCCTCACTCTTCTCTCTGTGAACTCCCAGGAAATAATCACACTCGCAGCTATTTGCCCAACTCATTTGAAAACATATCCACGTAAAAACCTGTACACAAATTTTTGTAGCAATTTTATTCATAATTGCCCAAAATTGGAAGCAACCAAGATGTCTTTCAATAGATGAACAGATAGACAAACTGGTACATTTTTGTAAGTACCGCTATGCTAATTTTTTTAACATATTGCTGTAAAAAATTAGCAAAGCGTGCTTATGAAAATACCTTGTGGGGGGAGGGGAGGGCACAGTTGGTAAACAAATGTAGAAGGCACGCGTAAAATACCATAGTGGTTGCCAGGAGGAGGGGAGGGGAAGAGGGATGAATGGGGGAGCATGGGTCATTTTTAAGGCAGTGAAACTATTCCATACGATACTGTAACGGGAGCATGGGCCACTTTTAAGGCAGCGAAACTATTCCGTACGGTACTGTAAAGGGAGCATGGGCCACTTTATTTATTTGTTTATTTTTTAGTTTATATTTTTATATTTCTTTCTTTTTTTTTTTTTTATATTTTATTGTACTTCAGGTGAAGGCTTACAAAACAAATAGATTCTCATGAAACAGTAGTACACATGTTGTTTTATGACATTGGTTAACAACCCCACAACATATTAAGCCTCTAAATTCTCAACCTTTTTTTTTTTTTTTTATGAAAATACAGATAGCCAAAGATACACCGTTTCAAAAATTTCTACATACACTGTTCAGTGACATTGACTATGCTCTTCCAACTGTGCTGTTATTCTCACTTAAGATGAAGGCTTACAGAACAAAATAGTCTCACATTTAACAGTTACTACACACGTTGCCCTATGACAATGGTTAACAATCTCACAACACATCAAGAATATCCTTACTCCACTTTGTGTTCCCTATCACCAGGGGACTTCCTTGTCCCCTTCTGTCTTCTGGCCCTTGTCACTGGACTACTGTACCTCATTAGTCTCATTTGGTTTTTTTTTTTTTTAACACCATTTCAAAACTTTTTACTTACACATTTAAGTGATATTGACTATGCATTTCCAATTGTGCTGCCATTCTCGCCCAAGATGAAGGCTTACAGGACAAAACAGCCTCCCATTTAATAGTTACTACAAATGTTGAGCATGGGCCACTTTTAAGGCAGTGAAACTATTCCGTACGATACTGTAATTAAGTGGAGGCATTCCTAGGACTGTACAACACAAAGAATGAACCTAATGTAAACTAGGACTTCAGTTAATAATAACGTATCAGTATTTGTTCACCAATGGCAACAAATGTGCCATAGGGAATGCAAGATGTTAATAATAGAAGAACAGTGTGCAGATGTATATGGGAACTATCCATAGGGAATGCAAGATGTTAATAATAGAAGAACAGTGTGCAGATGTATATGGGAACTCTCCATAGGGAATGCAAGATGTTAATAATAGAAGAACAGTGTGCAGATGTATATGGGAACTCTCCATAGGGAATGCAAGATGTTAATAATAGAAGAACAGTGGGCAGATGTATATGGGAACTCTCCATAGGGAATGCAAGATGTTAATAATAGAAGAACAGTGTGCAGATGTATATGGGAACTCTCTGTACCTTCTGCACAATTTTTCTGTAAACCTAAAACTGCTCTAAAAAATAATGTCTAATGAAATGTTAAAAAAAAATCAGCCACTAATTCACCAAGACAATAGATTGAGAAAAGCAATATTAAAGCAAGCACATACAATAGCTTCTTCGTTATTGATGGGCATCTGATGGCATTCACACATGGCATTTGCATGATGCCATAGTGTATATTCCTCAATATGCATACATATTTGTACATACACATGTGCACCTATACCAGTATTTTTAATACCCACTCCAAGCAAAAGACCCTTATTTAAAATAGGTTGAAATCTTCTATCTTTCCCCAGGTTCTAGAGGCTAAGGCCATGTTCAGTCAAAGCTACCAGATGATTTAAAAAACACAGTATCCAGGGAAAAAATCAGGCAAGGATCCACCTCCACCTTTACAAAAAGATCAGAAGGGGAAGTCTTCTCCAAAGGAGGCCCAACAATCTCCCTCAGCAAGAAGACTCCCATCCTTTTCCTTGTATCAGCAGTGCGTGCAGCAGCTCACATCGTATTTCAAGAAACTGTAGAGATTTTGCTGTTTCAAGGGTCTGAGGAAAATATATTTGGCATGGATCCTTATAGAAATAAGAAGTTGCCTTTCTCCATGCCCCATCTTATGCGGTTCCCCTCCTGAAATTTCCCAGAATATAAGGAAGGGCTTGGGACCTACCTTTCCTATGGTCTGGAGGCTGATACTCCCACTGGCCCCGAGTCTCTGCAAAGATTTAAGATCTCTGCAAGGCTAGTGTTTGCAGCTTAGCACCAACTCAACCTGATTTTGATCTACCTTTCCCAGTTCTTTGCATCTTTTCTCCTCGATTTGTTATCAGTCACTGGTCAGTGTTTCATATCTTTTATTTCTCACTGCTGTTGTTATCTTGTGCCATTTGGTTGATTCTGACTCATGGTGACCCCATGTGTTACAGAGTAGAAGCACTCCATAGGGTTGCCTTGGCTATAATCTATACAGAGGCAGATCACCAAGCCTTTTCTTCCACAGTGTTGCTATAGGTGCGTTCGAACTGCCAACCTTTCGGTTACCAGCTAAGCGCAAACCATTTGCGCCACCCAGGGATCTTATTTCTCACTAAACATGGCATTTTTTTCCTCAGCATTTATACTTGAGGAATCCGTTCAATGGTGTCAAAGCTTATGGTGTAGATACAAGAAGACAAGCCTTGCTCCACTCCCCACGAGGTCACTCCAATCCACTATCTCCATGCCACCTCAGTCTAATGGAAGCACTTCTCTCTGCACCCAACTTCATTCTTTAATGAGATGATATCTGAGATCTCACATGATATTCTAAGTTTCAAACTAAAGCCTCATTCAATGGAAGGGGGAAAACGAAAAGTCAGAGCTTCTCTGTGTTTGCGGTTTTAATATTTACAACTCAGCTGAGCAGCATAAAGCGATGAGGGTACAACAGAAAGCAAAGCAACTGCTTGGTCCAGTTTTTTCTTGGTATTTTACAGCTCATCGGAGGCAGTTGCCTGTGCCAGGCCTGCCTCCTTTCCTTTCCACCCTCTCGACTGAAAATAACGTCTCTAAAAGCCGGCCTTGTCTTGCAGGTGTGACACAGCATTGTTTTGAACGTAATTTACGTGGAAGGATAATTATGTGGCGGCCATCCACTTTGCCTCACCACCATCCATCATAACTGAGTATTGGTTGGTGATAACGCACCACTAGAGACATACGGGGTTTCTATTTCGATAAAGACGAAGAATGTACTGGAGTTCGCCCCTGACTTTCACGGAGCAGAGGTCTAGATGCCATCATAATCGAAAAACAGGCCACGTTCTCAAAAGCCACTCCAAATACTAAATAGGCAATAGATAAGTGGTATCTTGGGTGAAGGGCGAGACAGTACACAATACAGGGGAAACCAGCACAACTTGTACAAGGAAAGGTCATGGAAGCTCCATAGACACATCCAAACTCCCTGAGGGACTGAATTGCTGGGTGGAGGGCTGTTGGGACCATGGTCTCAGGGAACATCTAGCTCAATTGGCATAACTCAGTTTATAAAGAAAATGTTCTACATTCTACCTTGATGAGTAGCGTCTGGGGTCTTAAAAGCCTGTGAGCAGCCATCTAAGATACTCCACTGGTCTCACCCCTTCGGGAGCAAGGGAGAATGAAGAGAACAGGATACAAGGAAAACATTAGTCCAAAGGACTAATGGACCACAGCTACCAAGGCCTCCACCAGACTGAGTCCAGTACAGCTAGATGGTGCCCGGCTACCACAACTGACTGCTCTGACCAGGATCACAACAGAGGGTCCTGGACAGAGCTGGAGAAGGATGTAGAACAAAATTCTAACACACACAAAAAAGACCAGATTTACTGGCCTAAAAGAGACTGGAGAAACCCCGAGAGTATGGCCCCCAGACACCATTTTAGCTCAGTAGTGAAGTCTCTTCCGAGGTTCACCATTCAGCTGGGGATTGGACAGCCTCATAAAACAAAACAGGACTAATGAGGCACAGCAGTCCAGGGACAAGGACTAGAAGGCAGAAGGGGACAGGAAAGCTGGTGATAGGGAACCCAAGGTTGAGTAAGGACAGTGTTGACATGTAGTGGGGTTGTTAACCATCGTCATAGGGCAACATATGTACTAACTGTTTAATGGGAAACTATTTTGTTCTGTAAACCTTCATTCATCTAAAGTGAGAATAGCAGCACAACTGGAAGAGCATAATCGATGTCACTGAACTGTGCATGTGGGAATTTTTGAAATGGTGTATCTTTGGCTATGGATATTTTTACCAAAAAAAAAGAAAAGGTTGAGAAGGGAGAGGGATGATATGTTGTGGGGTTGTTAACCAATGTCATAAAACAATATGTGTACTACTGTTTCATGAGAAACTATTTGTTCTGTAAACCTTCACCTGCAGTACAATTAAAAAAAAAAAAAAAAGCCACTCCAGGGAAAAACAAAACAAGCATGCAACAGCAACCATAAAAAAAAAAAAAAAACGCTTAGCCTTTACGCTATAAATATTAATGGTATCTTTTATTTGTATAAGCACTTTACAGTCACAACACCCCTGAGATAAAGGAGGAAAGGCTATTATTATTTCTATTTTCCACATGGCACAACTGTGCTCCACAAGCCCAAGGTTATATGGCTGGTGTGCAGCCAGAGCTTCGTCGGTGAGCTCTGTAAGTTGTTAGAACCTAGTGTCGTGGTTTGAATTATGTCCCCCCAAAAACGTGTGTATCAATTTGGCTAGGCCATGATTCCTGCTACTGTGTGATTTACCTGTATGTTGTAAACCTGCCTCTATGATGTTAATGAGGGAGGATGGGTGGCAGTTGTGTTAGTAAGGCAGGACCTGATCTACAAGACTGGATTGTGTCCTGAGGCAATCTCTTGAGATATAAAAGACAGAAGTGAGCAGAGAGACAGGGGGACTTCATACCATCAAGAAAGCAGTGCCAGGAGCAGAGCACATCCTTTGGACCGGGGTCCCTGCGCTGAGAAGCTCCTAGTCCGGGGGAACACTGATGAGAAGGCCAGGAGAGAGAAAGACTTCCCCTGGAGCTGACACCCTGAATTCGGACTTTTAGCCTACTTTACTGTAAGGAAATAAACTTCTCTTCATTAAAACCATCCACTTGTGGTATTTCTGTTATAGCAGCACTAGATGACTAAGACACCTAGGTCTAGCATTTTCTCACCACATTGCTAACAATGTACTGTCCTTCAGATAGGAGACCAAGGTCTTTGTGCTGCTTTTTCTAGTAATGGCGATGGTTCATGATGAGCTATAAACATTCTGTAGCCCAGTTATCTTACATTCCAGTGATGCAAATTGCTTAAAAGGCCATTCCCAGTTGGGAGTTTGGTCTATAAATGGGAACTAGATTGTTTTATCTGGATGGCACTAGCTGGCTGATGGAGAGATCTAAACTTTGACCTTGGTTACTTTAGTGCCATGCTTGAGCCAGAATATTTTTTCCAGATAGCTAAGATAGCTTTAGTTTGGCTGCTAACCAAAAGGTTGGCAGTTCGAATCCACCAGGCGCTCCTTGGAAACCATGTAGGGCAGTTTTACTCTGTCCTGTAGGGTCGCTATGAGTCAGAATCGACTTGATGGCACCGGGCTTGGGTTTGGTTTTTGGTTTTAAGATAGCTGTATAAGTATCCACATTCCTGTTGTAATGCAAATTTTTAACAAGAACGAAGATATAATCTTTGACCAGAGTGGAGAAACATGACATTTCAGTTAGCACAGTGAATATTAAATTTTTGTTATATTCTGTTGAGAGTGGGGACTGTCTTCATCAGTGATATATATATATATATATATGTGTGTATATGTATATATATGTATATGTATATGTATATATATATGTATATGTATATATATATGTATATGTATATATATATGTATATACATATATACACACACACACATATATATGATATATACACATATTATATATATAGGGTATATATACCCTATATATATATTGTCTTCATCAATAATATATATATGATATATATACATACACATTATATACATATAATATACATATTATATATATTTCTATAGCAATATTCAGAGCACTATATATCATATATGTGTATATATATATCATTGATGAAGACTGATATATAATATGATATTATATATCATGATATATGATATTAATATTATATATTAATATATACTATATATTATATATTAGTATGTATACCCTATATATATAATATATATATCACTAGTTCTATTTCTCTAGAGAACCCTAAGACAGCCCTCAGTATATATATGCATATATTTTTATATATATATATATAGAGAGAGAGATTTACTTCAAGGATTCAAGGAATTGGCTTACACAATTGGGTGGGGGGGCTGGCAAGTCCACAATCTGTGGGTCAGGTGACGGGTAAATACTCCTGCTAGCTTACATCCCCAGATCCATAGGTCAGACAACAAGAAGAGTGAAGAGTAAGATTGTTCTGGCAAAATGTCTATTTAGAGTCCAGACGCAGACCATACCCTAGGAAAACTCCCTTTTTGCTCTCATGGCCTTCCCCACATTATGGAAGGTAATCCGCTTTACTTGAGGACAACTGATTTAATCACATGTAATTGCTTTATCACAGTAACTATGCTAGTGTTAGACTAAACAACTGGGCACCATAGCCTAGCCAGCTGGACACATAAAATTAACCACCACAGGGTCCTAACGGTACAACAACCTCCTCTCATCATCATCCATGTTAACCAAAGAATTTTACTACCATTCTGCCCATTTGAATAGCCCACAGGGGGAGAATTTACTGATTGAGAGTGCTCTTTAATGGATGGTAATTAATGAAATTAGAATGAGCTATGCTCATGCAGCCTACAGAGCAGAGACTTACCTCCCTCGGCAATGCTTTTACCGTTTTCTAGTGTTAAGTAGTTCTTCTCGCCAGATGAGGCAACTGGTAATCATCTGCATTCCAGTTTAACTTAAAATATTGCTCTCCACTTTCTCCCTGTTTTACATATGGGATTATGTATTCTTCTCCCGTACTGAGGTTGACCCTTATTGTTGTTAGTTGCTATCGAGTCCGCTCCAACGTACTGCAATCTTACAAGTAACAGAACGAAACATTGCCCAGTCCCGTGCCATCTTCATGATCACTAGTATGTCTGAGTCCATTGTTGTGACTATCGTGTCAATCTGTCGCATTGAGGGTTTCCCTCGTTTTCAATGACCCTCTGCGTTACCAAACATGATGTCCTCTTCTAGCAATTGGTCTTTCCTGATGCTTGTCCAAAGTAAGAGAGCCAAAGTCTTGCCATCCTCACTTCTAAGGAGCATTCTGATCATTATTTCTTCTAAGACTGATATGTTTGTTCTTCTGGCAGTCCACGTTATATTCAATATTCTTTACCAACACCACAATTCAAATGTATCAATTCTTCCTCTGTCTTCCTTTTTCATTGTCCAGCTTTTCCACGTATATGAGGCAAGGCTGATCACAGAGAGGAAATACATGGGTGCAAGTGATACCCCTGATACCAGGATATTCTTGGATCCATCTTGGACATTTCTGAAGCTAATGCAGGTTACAGGATACCTAGAGAAGGAGAAGAAAAGATTATTCGATACAATCTCTGAATTGGAAGCAAAGCTGTATTTGCAGGCAGATTTCTCCCACCTATTTTAATGAGTCAATTTTTATAGCAGAGGGGATGGGAAGACTATGAAAAAAGATATTTCCATAAGGAAAAAGTTTAACTTATAGAAAACATTGTCAGAATGTATTCCTGTGAACTGGACGTGGTGCTGCTCTCATGACGCTGGTGGCTATCAGGGGGCTAATCAACATCTCTGAGATCCCGCACACCACTCTGGTGTTTGCCCTTTCTACTCTAGAACCCTATGGAGGTTACAACAAAGAAGAGGTTTCAGGAGTGGAAACTCAATCCCGTTTTCCTGATGGTGTAGCAGCAGAGAAAGAAAATAGGGATTCCTAGAGGAAGCAAGAACTTCGGGGGAAATGTTAGAAGGCTCAGAAGTGTTCTAAGGAAGTCAGGATGAAGGTCACTGCCTGTCCGAGTTCTGCCTATAGAAACAGGCAAAGAAGGAGTCAAAATCCAAATTACTTCTTTCTACAGTAATATTTGGAGCCCTGGTGGAGCAGTGGTTGAGAGCTACAGCTGCTTAACCAAAAGGTTGGCAGTTCGAATCCACCAGCTGCTCCTTGGAAACCCTGTGGGGGAGTTCTACTCTGTCCTATAGGGTTGCTATGAGTTGGAATCGACTTAACAGCAATGCATTTTTTTTTTAAGTTTATAGTAATAATCATAATTACAACCACCATCCACTGAGCAATTACTATATGCCCTGCACAAACCCCCTTACATGACTCATTTCATTTAATCTGCACAAGAAGTCTATTGGTTAGGTGTCCCCATCATTCCCACTGGACCAATGAGGAAAGTGATGTAAGTAACTTGCCCAAAGTTACACCTCTAGTAAGTTGGACAGACTGTAATCAATTCTGTATATTCCTCATTCTGGAGTCTTTACAGCCTCCCACTAAACGTTTGCCAGAGAATGCTTCATGTGAGATGCGTGTGCTCTGTGGAGCTTTCCTAATTTGTGCCCTAAATACTAAGGCAGCTTCCCAGACTTTCACCCTCCTCTGGGACTTAGATAAAAGTCAGCGATAGAACAGAAATAAGTAACTAACTTAACTAAGAGCCAAAACCTTCATTTCCAGCAGGTTCACTTACTAGACACATGAACTGAGCTGATTATTTAGTCCATTGGAGCCTCAGATATAAGATGGAGACAATAATATTTTCTCTTCCAACTGACATGGTTATTGAAAAGAGCAAATGATAGAATACCATATAAGTGAACAAGCTTTGGAAATTATGAAGTGCTGTCAATATATTATCAGTGTGAGAATCTGAATGGGTTTGAGGTACTCATGTCTACTTGGGTCATCTTACACAGGACCCCTGCTGGGTGGGTAGCTTCTAAGTATTTCTAGCAACTCAAGGAATGCCGGTTCAAAATAAAGGTCAAATCAGAGGGCAGTCTTAGAACACTAATGTACCCAATTCATTTACCTTCCTTCTTTTCCCTAGTATCTCCCTAATGAAAACTAGTTGAAAGTATTAAGAATCAGATCCAGAATGCTAGATGTGACAGCTTCTTGGGCTTTTCACTTAGCTTTCCTCTTAATTTCCTTATCTGCCAGATCACCATGATGATCTACAGCTGCGCTGTGCAACACAGTAGTCACTAGCCACGGGTGGCTATTTAAGTTGAAATTAAGTTAAATTAAAACATCAGTCCCCCAGTTGAACCAGCTACATTTCAAGTGGTTACATGAGGCTAATGGCTCCCATATTGGCAGCAGAGACACAGAACATTTCCTTCACCTCAGAAAGTTGTATTGGACGGCGCTGGTCTACATCATTTATAAAGGCCAATCTAACTCTAACGCTTACTAAGTTATTTGAATTCATTAATTGTTTCTTATATGCTTTGAGTCAGGTCCTCCTGCATTTAATATATAAACATATATGCACCCCATATCAAGGAGATGTTGGTCGCTTAGTCCACAAAATATATGATAACACCTTGGTATATTATATATGTTCGATTTTTTTAATTTCTAATTTTAAAAATTTTCAGGCAATATACTGACATTAAAATTTTGAAAAAGGGTGCTTTTAACATGCTTAGAAAGAGATTCCTTATCTACAACAATTTTTTCTCACTTCCTTTTGAACCTAGAGGGGGAGTTCTCTTACATATCTGTCATTCAAGTAATCTAATTCTATTTTAGAAAATAGGTAAAGTGGACCACTCTGCCAAATAATCTTGTAATATAAAACTTGTAGCAGTTCTCTGAAAAGCAGCTGCTTCATCCCAAGGGGCATAAGCCATTTTTCAAACAGTTACATTGAAGAAAAAGAGTGCATCCGTTTCTATTCCATTTTCTAAAATGCTAACACAAACATCATTTGGTCATTCATAAACTGAAAATAAACATAAACATTTCCTAGTACTTCAAGACCAAAAGTCAAAAGTTTTTCAAGCCAGTCATATCAGCTTTTTCCCCTATTATGCTGACAACGCTTAAGAATATCTAAAAATATTAATGTCTTTCTTATTTATTAATTTTAATCTTGAAGTGGATTGGGTGTATTATTCTCCCTACATCCTAGGCTTTCAAAATTATTATAGACCTAATAACACTACATTATGGAAAGTTTTCATTTTACTTAGATCCATAATCAATTATCAAGGAAGCAGCAGTCAAGAAATCAAATAACATATTGCACTGGGCAAATCTGCTGCAAAAGACCTCTTTAAAGTGTCAAAAAGCAAAGATGTCACCTTGAGGACAAAGGTGTGCCTTACCCAAGCCATGGTGTATTTTCAGTCACCTCATATGCATGCAAAAACTGGACAGTGGATAAGGAAGACCGAAGAAGAATTGATGCCTTGGAATTACGGTGTTGGCGAAGAATACTGAATACACCGTGGACTGCCAGAAGAACAAGTAAGTCTGCCTTGGAAGAAGTACAGCCAGAGTGCTACTTAGAATCAAGGATGGCAAGACTTTGTCTCATGTACTTTGGACATGTTTTCAGGAGGGACTATTCCCTGGAGAAAGACATCATGCTTAGCAGATAGTCAGCGAAAAAGAGGAAGCCCCTCAATGAGATGGATTGACAGAGTGGCTGCAACAATGGGTTCAAACATAGCAATGATTGTGAGGATGGCTCAGGACCCAGCAGTGTTTTTGTTCTGTTGTACATAGGGTCACTCTGAGTTGGAACTGACTTGACAGTACCTAATAACAATGGAAAGTTTGGAAAAATAGAGAAAATGATGTGTCTTTGGAGGGGGGCATCTGTAACCCCACTCCTCTTTCACAACTACTATTAGCACTTCGATCTATTTCTTAAGTCTTCTTACATGGATACTTTTTTTTCCTGCAAGGCTGTCATTACAACCTGCATGCAGCTGTATGCTACCTTTTTAAAAAATAACATTTCTGCCTATTTTTTACATTAAACAAATGTAAAAGCTCTAAATAGAGCATTTATTTTTCACTCATTCTGTCTAAAACCAGCTGTGATAGTTAAAGGAGGGAACAAGAAGCACCTATCCCCCCATAAATGTGACATTTCATCAGATGAGCTGCAGGTAACAGACTTCCCCAAGTCTAATGTTGCCACACCACTAGACGGGATTTCTTTGGGGCCAGGATTTCCAGGGAAGAAATTTTCTGCATGTGACTTCTGGATAACATGGCGCTATAGGCAGAAGCACCACGCTGTCCCTCCACAGCAAAGAACCGAAAAACTAAGCCAGAGAAAATGGCAATCCTGAAACCCTAAGCATAAAGTGAAGAGATAAAGAACTCAGCCAAGCACTGAATGGAATAAGAAACTGACGGAGAACAGAGAGCAAGGAGAGATACATGCAGAAGTCCCCTATCAGCTAACGCAGCACGGATCCGCCATCTTGGACTCCTACCAGAGATCCGCGAACAGCAGGTACGAGAAAGCAGCTTCACGGAGCTTCCAGCAGGAGACAGAACAACCAGTAACCAGCAATATATGCCTTCCCACCCCCCACCCTTCTTCATCCCCACTCAGCCTCCTCTACTTCCTGTGGCCAGTGTCTTGGCTGGGAAGAAGCACCTTCATCCGGGGTCGCTTGAGTTCCACCTGCCCGCAGTGGCTGGCTCCCTAAGTGCCATTTGTTGGCTGCTGGTGTTGCTTTTTTCCACTTCTTTAGATTTCTTCCTTACCTCTCACCACCTCCCCCTCCTTTCTTTCAAATACTTGGCTCTGTGCGCCATCTCTGCTTCTTCCTGAAAGGCTGTGAAACACCGCTCGAATGTGACACTGCTTCCCAGTCCATGCTGACACACTGGTGGGATCCTGGGGCTTTTTGTTTGTTTGTTTTCTTTTTCTTTTCTCAAATTGGGAGCCCTTGCTAGCCAGGTAGTACTGTGCGGCTTGGGACCTACCCCTCAGTTTGCGCAGATGCACAGAGGGATCCCCGAGGGCATTACTTTTTTCTTGTTTTTTGGGGAGCTTTTTTTTTTCTGTTTTTCTTTGGGGAGTTTTCTTGTTCTTTTTTTATTATTATTTGTTTGCTTTGTTTTCTTTTCCCTCTTTTTCCCTTTTTGTCTTTCTATATTATTTAGTTTCTCATCTCTCTACATTTTCCTTCTCTTCCTGTACCCTGAATACCTGGCACTGAGTGACGCCTCTACCCCTGCTAGCCAGGCTGTACTTCACGGCCTGGAAGCAATTTCCCCAGACCTCGCAACCACACCGGAGGGATCCTTGGCAGCTTTGCTTTTCTTCTTTCTTTATAATTTTTATTTATTCATTTTTTCTTTTCTTTTCTTCTTCTTCTTTTTGTTTTTCTCCATATCATAGTCTCTCATCTCTCCACTACAACAGCAAGCTCCCCTAGTACTCTTTTTTGTTTGTATGTTTTTGGCTCCTGTTCCTCTCTCCTCTCTCCCATACCCATCTTAGCTCCACACATCACAGTCTCCCCTCTCCATCCTGCCTATCTGTACCATGCGCTGAACATCACACCACCAAGCAGCCCAGGCATGGCCTACCGGAACCTGCCCTGCACTGATTCCTGGCTCGCCCTGGTGGCTGTAGTAAGTGCCACAAACAACCTGTCCCAGTAACTCCTCTTCAGCTAGACCTGCCCTGCTGTACCATATCTGAGCAACTGACCCTGCCAATTAGAGAAGGAGGCGAAAAGTATTGTGCCCAAAGACGAGCAAACAACAAAGAAAACACAGCCCGCCTGCTCAGACATAGCCAAATAAAACAAAAAAGCAGGATGAAACAAACAAATCTACAATCAATAAATGAGGAAAATAACTACCAAATGCCCCATAGACAGCAGACAATATCAAAACATTTACAAAAACAGGACAGGATGGTTTCAGTAGGCATCCAAAATAAAACACCAGATGACTTTCCAGTAGAAGAAAAGGTACTAGAACTACCTGATAAAGAATTCAAATCTCATATTCAGAGCTATCCAAGAGTTGAAGCAAAAAGCAGACAAAAATGAGGAAAAAATAGACAAATTCATGGAAAATACAGACAAAAAAATGGAAGAATTCAGGAAAATAATGCAGGAACAAAATGTCAAAACAAATTCACAAGTAGAAATCATACAAAAACAACAATTAGAAAGCCAAAACATAAACAACAAGATTTCAGAAATGGACAGTGTCATAGAAGGGCTGAGGAGCAGGTTTGAAACAGTGGAAGACAGATCAGTGAAATTGAAGACAAACACTTGGATACAACTCTGAAGAAAAATCAGAAAAAAGAATGAGGAAAAATGAAGAGACCCTGAGAATTATGTGGGATACAATCAAAAGCAAAAATTTGCAAGTGATCAGAGTTCCAGAACAGGGGGAGAAAACAGAAAACACAGAGAGGATCCTTGAAGAAATGCCGACAGAAAACTTCCCCAATATCATGAAAGATGAAAACCTGGTCATCCAAGAAGCTCAACGAACCCCATATAGGATAGACCCCAAAAGAAAATCACCAAGGCATATCATAATCACATTCGCCAAAACCAAAGACAAACAAAGAATCCTGAGAACAGCTCGAGAAAAACAAAATGTGACATACAGAAGAGAAACAATAAGACTAAGCTCAAATTATTCAGCAGAAACCATGCAGGCAAGAAGGCAATGGGATGACATATATAAAACCTTGAAAGAAAAAAATTGCCAGCCGAGAATAATATATCCTGCAAAACTCTTGTTCAAATATAATGGTGAAATTAGGACATTTCCAGATAAACAGAAATTAAGGGAATATGTAAAAACCAAACCAAACTTACAAGATTATTAAAGGGAGTCCTTTGATCTGAGAACAAACAACTTCAGCTCACAGGCTGAATCTAGGATGCAGGATCGTACAAGTCAGATACTAATCTAGAAAATGAACTCTCAAAGATTATCCAAAACCAAAAGAAATGCAACAGGAAATCAGAGCAATTAATCTGTAAATGACAACAACATTAGAACAATAAAAGAGGGAATAAATGGTGTAGGTATAGAACCTTCTAATGGAGAGGAAGGCAAGGCGGTACCAAGTAATAACAGACCGCTTCAAACTTAGAAAGATAAGGCTAAAGTTCATGGTAACCACAAAGAAAGTTAACAAACCTACTCATCAAAATAAAGTGGAAAAACATAAAGCTTCAGTAAAAACAAAAATCTACAAAAACAAAAGAAATGAAAAAAAAAATCCACAAACAAAAGGAATTCAGCACAGGAGAGTAAGAGGAACAAAGAAAAAGTCAGCACCACAAACAAAAGCACTCATGGATCAAAAACACTGGAAATAAGGAATGTTGGAGAGGCTGCAGGGAGATCGGAACTCTTATGCACTGCTGGTGGGAATGCATAATGATACAACCATTTTGGAAAATGATATGGCACTTCCTTAGAAAGCTAGAAATAGAAATACCATATGATCCAGAAATCCCACTCCTAGAAATATATCCTAGAGAAAAAAGAGCCATCACACCAATAGACATATGCACACCCATGTTCACTGCAGCATTGTTCACAATAGCAAAAAGATGGAAACAACCTAGATGCCCATCAACAGATGAATGGATAAACAAACTATGGTACATACACACAGTGGAGTACCATGCAATGAGAAAGAACAATGATGAATCTGTGAAGGATCTCATAACATGGATGAAACTGGAGGACATTATTCTGAGTAAAATAAGTCAGTCACAAAAGGACACATACTGTATGAGACCTCTACTGTAAAAACTCATGAAAAAGTTTACACACAAAAAGTAAAAATCTTTGTTGGTTACAAGGGATGCGAGGGGTGGGGGGAAAATACTAAATAGACAATAAATAAGTGGTATCTTTGGTGAAGGGTGAGACAGTACACAATACTGGGGAAGCCAGCACAACTTGTACAAGGAAAGGTCATGGAAGCTCCATAGACACATCCAAACTCCCTGAGGGACTGAAATGATGAGTGGACAGCTGTGGGGTCCATGTTCTTGGGGAACATCTAGCTCAATTGGCATAACACAGTTTATAAAGAAAATGTTCTACATTCTACCTTGATGAGTACCGTCTGGGGTCTTAAAAGCCTGTGAGCAGCCATCTAAGATACTCCACTGGTCTCACCCCTTCAGGAGAAAGGGAGAATGAAGAGAACAGGATAGAAGGAAAAGATTAGTCCAAAGGACTAATGGACCACATCTACCACAGCCTCCACCAGACTGAGTCCAGTACAGCTAGACAGAGCCCAGCTACCACTGACTGCTCTGACCAGGATCACAATGGAGGGTCCTGGACAGAGCTGGAGAAGGATGTAGAACAAAATTCTAACTGACAGAAAAAGACCAGATTTACTGGTCTGACAGACTGGAGAAACCTCGAGAGTATGGCCCCTGGACACCCTTTTAGCTCAGTGGTGAAGTCATTCCCGAGGTTCACCGTTTAGCCAGCGATTGGAAAGCTCCATAAAACAAAACAAGACTAATGAGGCACAGCTGTCCAGGGACAAAGACTAGAAGGCAGGAGGGGGCAGGAAAGCTAGTAACAGGGAACCCAAGGTTGAGAAAGGACAGTGTTGACATGTTGTGGGGATGTCATAGGGCAATATGTGTACTAACTGTTTAATGAGAAACTATTCTGTTCTGTAAACCTTCATCTAAAGTACAAAAAAAAAAAAAGAATTATATATGTGAGATCAAATTGACAACAGCAACTCAAAAGGTTTGATGGGAAGCCTAGCAGGCAGTGAGTTGAAGATAATGGTGGTGGAATAATTTGGAAAAGGATAGTGAGAATAACAGCACAACTGGAAGAATGTAATCGATGTCACTGAATTGTACATGTCGAAATTTTTGAAATGATGTATCTCTGGCTACTTATATTTTTACCAAAAAAGAAAAAAAGGTCCTCCAAGGTTGAGGTGGGAGAGTGTTGATATGTTGTGGGGTTGTTAACCAATATGCATACTGACTGTGTAATGAGCAACTATTTGTTCTGTAAACCTTCACCTAAAGTACAATAAATTAAAAAAAAAATTTTTTTCTGCATGTGAGAAAGTCATGGGTTCTGAGTGGTCAAAAGAAAGTATAGCCATTCCCCACCCACCTCTAAGAAAACACAAGGTTGGTCACAGATAGCATAAGTATTTATTCAGGCTCTCACTGGGTTAGTCCAAATCCCACAACTTCGTATGGCGTATGTGGCCTGCAACTAGAACTATTTTCAGTGGACTTAACTTGAATTTAGAGTTCAAAGCTACATAGCCCTCCCTTCTGCCCTAAGCTGCTTATATAATGAAGGTTCTCTGGGTTGTAGATAACAGAACTCACTTCTGGCTGATGATCACAGATAGGGTGGGGAGTTATTGGGAAGATCCTGGAGAAGCTTGTGAAGCCCAAAGATGAGTTCGTGGTCTTCTTTAGAAAGTGCCATTGGGTCTCAGCTCTGAAAATGTCCAGACTCTGTGCCTCTCAAGTCCAGCTGTCAAATTCCCAGGTGAGAAATTGAAACACTTCAGACGGAGTGGACGGAGCTAGAGATAAATGTAGAACAAAATTCTAACTCACAAAAAAAGACCAGACTTACTGGTCTGACAGAGACTGGACAGACCCCGAGAGTATGACCCCGGATACCCTTTTAGGTCAGTAATGAAGTCACTCCTGAGGTTCACCCTTTAGCCAAAGATTAGACAGGTCCATAGAACAAGACAAGAGTAAGGGGCATGCCAGCCCAGAGGCAAGGACGAGAAGGCAGGAGGGGACAGGAAAGCTGGTAATGGGAAACCCAAGGTTGAGAAGGGGAGAGTGTTGACACATCATGGGGTTGGCAACCAGTGTCACAAAACAATATGTGTATTGTTTAATGATAAACTAATTTTCTCTGTAAAACTTTATCTAAAGCACAATAAAAAAAAAAAGAAATTAAAACAGTTCAGTTAAAGTCACGCACAGACCTTATATTAACCAGCTTGGGGCAGGAGCAGCGTCACCCAGAGCACCTACGGGCACTGGAAGCTGCCCACTCCAAATGGACAGTGAGCCCTGAGGGATCAACTTGTGTCTAGCCTCAGAGAAAGAGCTCCATCTTATCCTGTGACATACTTTATATTGGGTTTTGCTAGATCTTTATGTTGGGCTAAATATAAATATTCATCACCCGTCTGTCAGTTTTCCATGCTGTGGGGGCTTGTGTGTTGCTATGATGCTGGAAGCTATGCCACCCGTATTTCAAATGGCAGCAGTCACCCATGGTGGACAGGTTTCAGCAGAGCTTCCAGACTAAGATAGACTAGGAAAAAAGGCCTGGTGATCTATTTCTGAAAATTAGCCAAAGAAAATCTTATGGATCACAACAGAATACTGTCTGATACAGTGTTGGAAGATGAGCCCCTTAGGTTGGAAGGCACTCAAAATATACAGTGGCTGCAGCAATGGACTCAAACATCCCAATGATCGTGAAGATGGTGCAGGATGGGGCAACGTTTCATTCCGCTATACACAAGGTCAACATGACAGCAACTAACAACAACGAATAAAAATATGACGGAGGGTTCCTGCACTAAAGAGTACCAAAAAAACACACCTCAACCAAACCCATTGTCATCAGGTCGATTCCGACTCATAGTCACCCTCTAGGACAGAGCAAAACTGCCCCATAGGGTTTCCAAGGAGCAGCTGGTGGATTTGAACTGCCAACCTTTTGGTCAGCAGCCGAGCTCTTAACCACTGTGCCACCAGGGCTCCACACTAAAGGGTAGGAAGCCTATACTGGAAACAAATTTTGTCTGGGAAGAGATTAGTATAAGCACTCCAGGGTTTAGAGACAAATCCTTATGAGGCTCAAACTCAACAATGCAGTTAGAGTGACATTTGGCCATTGGAACAGCTGTCCTTTTCCCAATGGCCCCTGTAGTGGAGTAGCCACAGTGTCTAGACCCTGCTCAGCAATCTGATGATGCATCGCCTTCAGCTATATGCTCATGGCATGGAATTTAGGACAAGGCCCAGTGGCACATAGTTCAATGCAGTTTCACCATGAAGCCTTCCCTAGGATTCCAGCGAAACATTATCCCTCCTTCCTTTACACCCTATAGCAGCGGTTGCTCTCTGGAGCCTGACACTATTGTAGAGTGTTTGTGAATCTCTACGCTCCCCAATCATTATCATTGGGCTCAATAACTTATACTGTATATCTCATTCCTAAATTGTCTACTATTTTCAAATATATGTCATTGCTGTGATCAAGAAAAGCACTCCTGACTTCGCAATAGCTTTATGTCAACGTACATTTTCTCAGCCAACAAATAATACAAGTGATTATTATCATGTGGGTATCTCCCAAATGTCTGATGTTAAAAGGGGGCTATTCAAGATGTGATGTAACAGGGAAGAGTCAGGAAGTTCAGCAAATGTCCCTGTACCAGCTGGATAAAAAGAAGAGAGGACCCAAACAGAACCATGGCAGATGGGTTCTCCACAGCAACTGGCTGTGACATCACCAAACCAGTTGGCATGGAGTCAACTCCGACTCATGGCAACTCCATGTGTCTCAGAGTAGAGCTGTGCTCCATAGGGTTTTCAATGGGTGATTTTTCAGAAGTAAGTTGCCAGGCCTTTCTTCTGAGGTGCCTCTGGGTGGACTCAAATCTCGAACGTTTTGGAGAGCAACCAAGCGTGTTTCCATTTGCACCACCCAGGGATTGAGGAGCAATCTGAAGTTGACTCCAGAACCATTCGTCATATTAATTGTACTTAGTGATATATAAAGTTATGTCACATGGAAGCTATGTTCAGATTAATGGCTTATTCTTATAATGTGTATATATTTACATGGGTAATCTAACTTTATTAATTATAATTAATTAGGAAATTAATACATTTAATACAGTTGAATTCAGTGAGTAAAACTCAGTAGGAAGAAAAGGTGGATCGTGCTCAAAAAAATGTGGGATCACTTCGTTGTTGTTGTTAGGGGCCGTCAAGTCAGTTCAGACCCATAGCGACCCCGTGCACAACAGAACGAGACACTGTCCGGTCCTGCGCCATCCTTACAATCATTGCTATGTTTGAGCCTATTGTTGCAGCCTCTGTGTCAGTCCATCTCCTTGAGGGTCTTCCTCTTTTTCGCTGACCCTCACTTTAACAAGCATGATGCCCTTCTCCAGGGATGGTCCCTCCTGATTACATGTCCAAAGTATGTGAGAAGAAGCCTCGCCATCCTTGCTTCTAAGGAGCATTCTGGCTGTGCTTCTTCCAAGACAGATTTGTTTGTTCTTCTGGCAGTCCATGATATAGTCAATATTCTTTGCCAGCACCATAATTCAAAGGCATCAATTGGGCTCTGCTTCGGGGGCTATGAAGTCTGGGGAGCTAGTGGGCAGGGCTGCTGTGCTCTAAGCTATACCTTCTCGACTTTTCTCCTCCTCTTCCTCCCACTCTGCACCCTGTAAAGACCAGCTCCCTTCTCCCCGCTTAAGAAGAATTTCTTTTTTCCAATCCAGGACTTGCAAAACAGTGTTTCGCTGAATCCAGCTACGGGAAACATTTAAACCAGTAACTCATCTCTGTTTATAAAAATCTAATCCATGCAGAAAGAAAAATGTAACAGGCTAAAACCTTTTGCTGACCACTTAACTTCAGATTTAAGCAGACATAGAGGAGAATATTAAACTTCCCATGACTTAGAGGTTGAAAATGGTCTTAAAATTAGCTCCAGTGAGTTTCAGAGTTGCTTTCTCTTTTGCTGAAGTCGCTGTTTTAATTACGGTCAATGATGCTGACTTGAAGTTTGATTTAGTTAAGTAATTTTTTTCCTGGCAGATCTCTTAATGGCTAGGTTAAATTTTTCTCTAAATGTCCCAATTGCTGAACTCTAAAGCTGGTAGAGTTCTAAAGGTGTTTTTTTCAGACAAACAGCCACACAGAGCACTGTTTTGTAGTCATGGGCTGGAACCTGGGTGGCAGGGCAAAGAGTCGGAGGCAGAGGTGGGAGATCTGCCTGTGGCAATACCAGCACTGGATTGTGCTATTCCACAGCCCTCGATGTTCTCAGGGGATGTCACGGTTACATTCCAGGAACGACCTGAGGCTCCAGCAGGGGCAGGAGCGTCTATAATTCCCTGTTTCCTAACTCACAGCCTCACAGCACTGGTCGAGCCTGCATTCTCCTTTGTGCTTTTGAACAGAAATTACAGCCTAGTGTTAGCACAGTGATTACCTGGCCCAAGTGGCATTCTGCTACAGGGTGGTGAAGCTGTGCATCCTGATTCCAAACAATGACTTCAGTTCCTGTGTGTCATGGCTTGAATTGTGTCCCCACAAAATATTGGTATCTACGGCATTAACAGGATATAAACCATAACTATCAACATGCAAACCCCAGAAGATAAGCTAGATAACTGGGATCTTCTTAAAAATCAAACACCTATGCTCTTCAAAAGACTTCACCAAAAGAGTCAAAAGAGAACCTACAGACTGGGAAAAAATTTTTTGGACAGTACAAGTCAGACAAACGTCTAACCTCCATAATCTGCAAGAAAATCCAACACCTCTACAACAAAAAGACAAATAATCCTATTAAAAAATGGGCAAAGGAAATGAACAGACACTTCACCAAAGAAGACATTCAAGTGGCCAACAGACACGTGAGGAAATGCTCGCGATCACTAGCCATTAGAGAAATGCAAATTAAAACCACAATGAGATACCATCTCACCCCGGCATTACTGGCACAAATCAAAAACACTGGAAATAACAAATGTTGGAGGGGCTGCGGGGACGTCGGAACTCTTATGCACTGCTGGTGGGAATGCAAAATGATACAACCATTTTGGAAAATGATATGGCACTTCCTTAGAAAGCTGGAAATAGAAATACCATATGAGCCAACAATCCCACTCCTAGAAATATATCCTAGAAAAATAAGAGCCGTCACATTAATAGACATATGCACACCCATGTTCATTGCATCGTTGTTCACAATAGCAAAAAGATGGAAACAACCTAGATGCCCATCAACAGATGAATGGATAAACAAACTATGGTACATACACACAATGGAGTACTATGCAACGAGAAAGAACAATGAATCTGTGAAGCATCTCATAACATGGATGAAACCGGAGGACATTATGCTGAGTGAAATAAGTCAATCACAAAAGGACAAATACTGTATGAGACCTCTATTGTAAAAACTCATGAAAATGTTTGCACACAAAAAGTAACAATCTTTGTTGGTTACGAGGGATGGGAGGGGAAATGCTAAATAGACAATAGATAAGTGGTATCTTGGGTGAAGGGTGAGACAGTACACAATACTGGGGAAACCAGCACAACTTGTACAAGTAAAGGTCATGGAAGCTCCATAGACACATCCAAACTCCCGGAGGGACTGAATTGCTGGGCGGAGGGCTGTGGGGACCATGCTCTCAGTGAACATTTAGCTCAACTGGCATAACACAGTTTCCAAAGGAGAAAGATGTGGCAGTCCACTTCCAGAAAGATTTACAGCCTTGGAAACCCTATGGGGCAGTTCTACTCTGTTTTGTAGGGTTGCAATGAGTCAGAATCGATTAGACAGCAATGGGTTTTTTTGTTTTGTTTTGTTTTGTTTTGATCCAAGCTCTGAAGGGCATGCTTTCTGGGACATTAACAGTCAGCACCGCAAGTTTCACTCAAGGCCTTGGTGTAGAGAGGAACGTACCTGACAGAAGGTGTCCCACTGGACAGACGTCTTGCTAACTAACACACCCTGTATACATGTATACTAAATGTGCGCTGCAGAATCCAAACTCATTCTTCTGGTTGGTGCTGCGGTATGCTCTCAGTTTAGGAGCCTGAGAAGTATGTGATTACAATAAAGGTGAGAAATGCTTCCCCCAATGGTTAATTTTCGATGCTACTCAGGCAAAAGACTTTGTCCAAATTGGTCATCACAGCTGTCTTCATCATCATCCATAGCGTTTGCCATTAAATATACCCAAGCAGGAAGACGTGTGTCTTTGTATTTGTTTTTATGACCACTCTGGGTCATTATCATCAGCATAATTATTACTTTAGATGACTATAATCACACCTCCGTGTAGTATGAATATACAGGGAGTCAAATGTGGGAATGTAGGTGAGCAAGGACTAAGTGCCTATGAAGATTTTACGGAGGCTCTAATTGCTGTTGAAAATTAACCTAGTCACATAAAGAAATAACTTTGCATAGGATATTGTTAGTTCAATGGGATCAACAACGAAGAAAAATTGAGACACTAAGAAACAACCTTGTCCAGTACATTGATGCCTGAAATTCCACAATTGGAAGTTACACATATTTTGTGGGCGTAAGCATTCACATCTCCAGTTAAAGTATAAACTCTGGATTAAGCTGTGTGTTGAACCCTAGAGTGAAAACTATGCTAGCATCTATGTATGTACATTTCTACTGTAAAAGAGACATGATATTTTGATACTTCTGTTCCTCACTTTCTTGCATATGACACTCCCCCCTTCAACCAGAGGACTCCATTTGCCTTAGGGAGAATTAGAATTATCACTGTAGGAACACACCGAGACAGAAAGCTCTGGACTCTTCCAGAAGAGGGGTTTGAAACCCACAGAAACAAAATAGTCTGGAAAGCCCAGCAGTCCGAGAGAGAAAAGGTATTTCTAAAACCTTAAATGCTTTCTAGACATCTCATGAGCCGAGCTCGCAGGTCTGATCGAAATTTTACTAGATGCCGTCGGTGAGAAGAACTGAGCCGTAAATAAAGTTCCAAACAGACAGAAAAATTTGCACTGAACATGTTGTTCTGCAGCTGTAAGTTTACAATGGGGGAGTTGTGAAAATCAATGGGATCATGTGCCTGAAGCAGCGAGCACAATTCGCAGCATGCGGCAAATACTCACTGGTTAGTAGTATTGTGCTTACCTAGTAAATATTACCTAGTTCCTTGTCTGTTCCTCTCCCACTAGACTGTAAATGGATTTACATTTGAATCCTCAACTCCCATCACAGAACTTGGTGGTCAATAAATATCTGTTGGCTGTATGAACCTCACTGGTTCTCTTATACAAAGAAGATATTTGCAGAAAAAAGGAAAAGCGGTGCTTGCTCTTTGTCATCCAACAACTTAACACCCTCACTCAAGGCGCCAGCCTTTTGGTTGTTGTTGTTAGGTGTCGTTAAGTTGGTTCCGACTCATAGGGACCTTATGTACCACAGAACGAAACACTGCCTGGTCCTGCACCATCCTCACAATCATTGTTATGCTTGAGCCCATTGTTGCAGCCACTGTGCCAATCTATCTCGTTGAGGGTCTTCATCTTTTTCGCTGACCCTCTACTTTACTAAGCATGATGTCCCTCTCCAGGGACTGGTCCCTCCTGACAACACGTCCAAACTACGTAAGACACAGTCTTGCCATCCTTCCTTCTAAGGAACACTCTGGTTGTACTTCTTCCAAGACAGATTTGTTCATTCTTTTGGCAGTCCATGGTATATTCAATATCCTTCACCAACAACACAATTTAAAGGTGTCAACTCTTCTTCAGTCTTCCTTATTCATCCTCCAGCTTTCGCATGCATATGATGAGATTGAAAACACCATGGCTTGGGTCAGGCACACCTTAGTCTTCAAGGTGACATCTTTGCTTTTCAACACTTTAGAGGTCTTTTGCAGCAGATTTGCCCATTTCCTGACTGCTGCTTCCATGGGTGTTGATTGTGGATCCAAGTAAAATGAAATCCTTGACAACTTCAATTTCTCCGTTTATCATGATGTTGCTTATTGGTCCAGTTGTGAGGATTTTTGTTTTCTTTATGTTGACGTGTAATCCATACTGAAGGCTGTGGTCTTTGATCTTCACCAGTAAGTGTTTCAAGTCCTCTTCACTTTCAGCAAGCAAGGTTGTATCATCTGCATAACGCAGGTTGTTGGGTAAAAGAAACAAAATATCTAAAATTAAGCATCTGAGTTTTAGAGTGGATACAGATAAGATTTTTTTACTCACAAAAAATGTGCGCAACTCTTTATCCTTAGTAGTTCTTTAAGATGTCAGTAGCATCTGTATTGGATGATTTAGACATTGCTTTGCCTCACCAGCTGCTAACGCAAAAGGTCAGCAGTTCGAACCCACCAGGCTCTCCTTGGAAATCCTATGGAGCAGTTCTATTCTGTCCTAGAGGGTCACTATGAGTCGTAATCGACTGGACAGCAATGGGTTTGGGTTTTTTTTGGTTGCCTCACCAGAGAGCTGTACCAGATCATCTCTGAAAGTGCCTTCAGCTCTATTATCCTACCATTCTATTAACCAGTTACTATTCCCGCATTATTCACTGTTAACTAGCTGCCGTCCAGTCTATTCTGACTCATGGCGACCCCATGTGTGCAAAGTAGAACTGTGCTCCATAGGGTTTTCATGGCTGTGACCTTTTAGAAGCAGATTGCCAGGCCTTTCTTCTGAGACACCTCTGGGTGGGTTCAAACTGCCAACTTTTTGGTTAGTAGCAAGCACTTAATCGTGTGTGACACCCAGGGACTCCTAGCAACCGTCTAATAACATTCCAGGTGCTTACATGCCATGCATGATGTAACATTAATACTATGTAATGACTCTGCCGCCTCCACCAAGGTCAATGACTCCGCAACGCTGAGTAGTTAGTTATTCAAGGCCACCTTCTTTTCTTCAGCTAAGCAAAGACCTGTCTACTATCTGCAATGGGGCTTTGAATCAGTACATAACATATCCTGATACTTATTAAAAATTTACCTGAAGTTTCAGATACTTCACCCAGCAGGCCTTAAATTCTTGTTTCCTGCTTTCATCTCATGCAAATTACATTCTTTTTTGCTGTTATGAACTAAATTAATTGCTAACCATAATCATTGGACCAAAAATCTGAGGGCTACCGTCACACTCCAAAATGTCTGAAAAATGCCAGAACTTCACTGTAAGCTGGTGTGGACTGATATAACCCCCTCCCGTCTACAAGGACAGACTAGAGAATAGAATCCCTGGAGTCAGAGGATCAGCAGAGCTTGGCAGCTCCTGTCTTTTCCACTCCCCAATCTTTTTATCATATGAAAGAGAGATTAGAACTGATTATTTAAACTTACTGAGATAATAAATGTTATGGCTTCACAAAATAGCCAAGTTTTCACTGCTGAGAATTGAAATCTGTGTGGATCCTTGAAGCCTGAGTCAAAGGTGGCCCTTCGCTGCCAACAACTTACACACTGTTACACTTTGCCCCTGCTGGTCATGTCATCTTTACATCTTATGAATCAAGTGAATGGACATTCAGTGATAGCAAGAAGTACCATGTACTGGGTGTCTTGTCCCTGGGTGTTGAAAACTGCTAAGAGCTCAGCTACTATCCAAAATGTTGGTGGTTCAAATCCACCTAGAGGTGCCTTAGAAGAAAGGCCTGGTAATCTCCTTCTGAAAGATTACAGCCATTAAAAACCCTATGGAGCAGAGTTCTACTCTGACACACATGGGGTCACCATGAGTCAGAATCAACTGGACAGCAGTTGTTTTTTGAGGGGTAGAGTGTCTAATATGCACCGGACCCACTAACCAGGCCCACTACAGAGACAGAGCTGTGCCCTGCATAACGCAAGAGTGCTGCTCACATGACAGTTCGCGTAGACAGCAGCCCTAGAGGGGAGAGGTGCTGCGCCAGGCCTGAGGTGCAGCCATGTCATCTGATCCTCATAACCATATAGGGTATTATTATCATTCCCATTTTACAGATGAGGAAACAGGCTTATCCGAGCTGACTAAATTGGCCAGAGTCACAAAAGCAGTAAAGAGCAGAGCCGGGTTTGAAACTCAGGGCTGATACCAGAAGGCTGCTATTGCCATGTATTCTCCTCCACGCTGCGGGATTCAAAACTAAGCAGATGGCCTTGGCCTTTAAGAATCCTGAAATGCAGTTAGAGAAAACAAGACGGATTCATGTAAAATCAAATACCAATGAAATATTGAAATAGTGGTTCAAGTCAAAAGAGAACATTTGTCCAAGGCAGAACATGATTAGTTGTTAAATGGATCATCAGGCCATAATTGGTACAGCTGTTTAGTGGAAAGGGAGATCTATAAATATTTTCCAGCATTAGTAAACATAGTCCATGTCTTAGGAATTTCCAAATAAATCTCTAAGACTGGAGGCAGGACAAAGGCAGAGAAAAATATGACCTTGTTTCTACTGTGAAAGGACTTTGCAGAGAGAAATCGGCATACAGTTGTAGGGAAGGAAGAATGGCAAAATTTCAGAAAGAAGAATTTGTTGGACTGATGTGATTTATTTTCATTTTGAAAGCTTTGATTTCAGATTTAGCTTAAGGCTTTGAGAACTCAGTATTTAAAAGATGTGAAAGATGGTATCTGAAGTGAAAATGTGGTATTTATGCTTTGGTTTTTATTTCATAATTTTATATAAAATTAGCTTGAAGAGCTATACTTCTCAAAAAGGAATCTTGAAGGATTTTTTAAGTTGAAGACTGATAAGTAGGAGTTGCATTGGTAAACTGTAATTAGTGACTTCCAGTTTAATTCTGATTTTGATGGACGTAACGAAGCTTTGTCTTCCACGTTCCGATGGTGTGGATAAAGGAGATGCTCCAATTTTCTCTTTTAAATCTGCATTGCAGATAGTAGTCATGTGAAGTTCTGCCTAAGATCAAGTAAACTAGGGTTTGTAAGAAGCCCAGAAATAGAATGCCAAATTTAGACGTTGTCATGGTTTGAATTATGTCCCCCCAAAAATGTGTGTATCAATTTGGCTGGGCCATGATTCCTGGTATTGCGTGATTTTCCTGTGTGTTGTAAACCTGCCTCTATGATGTTAATAAGGGAGGATGGGTGGCGGTTGTGTGAGTAAGGCTGGACCTGATCTACAAGACTGGATTGTGTCCTGAGGCAATCTCTTGAGATATAAAAGACAGAAGTGAGCAGAGAGACAGGGGGACCTCATACCATCAAGAAAGCAGTGCCGGGAGCAGAGCGCGTCCTTTGGACGGGGGTCCCTGCGCCGAGAAGCTCCTAGTCCGGGGCAACACCGAAGAGAAGGAGGGTGACAGAGAGAAAAAGCCTTCCCCTGGAGCTGACGCCCTGAATTTGCACTTTAGCCTACTTTAACTGTGAGGAAATAAACTTCTCTTCGTTAAAACCATCCGCTTGTGGTATTTCTGTTATGGCAGCACTAGATGACTAAGACAGACGTCAATTTTGATCCCTTCCTATGTCAGAATGATATTTCCTTTGAATAGTTACTAAAGTTGTCTTGGAAGAAGTACAACCAGAATGCTCCTTAGAAGGAAGGATGGCGAGACTATGTCTCACATACTTTGGACATGTTGTCAGGAGAGATCAGTCCCTGCAGAAGGACATCATGCTTGGTAAAGTAGAGGGTCAGCGAAAAAGAGGAAGACCCCCAAAGAGATGGATTGACACAGTGGCTGCAACAATGGGCTCAAGCATAAGAATGGAAGTGAGGATGGCACAGGACTGGGCAGTGTTTCGTTCTGTGGTGCGTAGGGTCACTAGGAGTCGGAATGGGCTCGATGGCACTTAACAACAACAATTATTATTAAAGTGGTTTGTAAAGCAAAACACATTACAGGATTAGTCAAAATCATGAGAACAGTGAAAATACGTCCCTACGTATTTTCACTTTTATAATAAAAATTTGTAATGAAAAAACATAGTCATATATGACTAAAGAAGAGGGGATAATATTTTATAGATCTTACTATGCAAATCCCTTGCTTTTCACATGCATTTAATCTTCACAACCACCTCTGCGGTAAATATTATTATTAGCCCCATTTTATAGATGAGAAATTGAGCTCATAGATTTAAATGATTTACCTAGTAAGCTGCAGAAGCATACTTAAACTCATGTGTCCTGATTCAGACTCCAAGGGCTCACCACAAACCCTTGAAGGACTTGTCCTATTAGAAGTATACACGCCTCTTCTTAATTTCCATTTGCTGCTTTGGGAAACTCTATTAATACCTTCAGGCCAATATGGTAGGGATTGCTTCATCATTCAAGACATAAGGGGTTCCCAAATGTGATTGCCTCCTGATACATGTAAAGATTCAAAAGGAATGGAATTGGAGACAAGCCGTTAGTGGTTAAAAATACTTGCTTTGAAGTCAGTCCGGGATCTGAACCCAGCCGCCAACTTTTACTAGCAATGTGACATTCAGGAAACTGGTTAGCCTCTCTGAGCCTCGGTTACCACATATGTAAAATAGGGGTGATAGGCCCTAGCGCGAATGATAGTTCTGATAATTAAAGGAGATTGTGTATACCAAGAGCTTAGTGCTCGAAATAAGTGTGCTCAGTAAGTGGTAAGTCTATGGCCATCATGCATTAAAAATATCACACTGAGTGTGTAGTAGAAGATGGGATATGGAGAGACTGTGGTTCCCGCTTTCATTACTATTATATTTCACTCTCAGTCATCTCCACGACTTCTATCAGGAAGCTCATTATTAAAAAATGTCTAATAACCATCATATATATATTATATACATCATTTATTATTATAAAAACTAGAAATAAAAACTCATTGCCATTGAGTCAATTCTAACTCTAGAGCAACCCTATAGGACAGAGCAAAACTGCCCCATAGGGTTTCCAAGGAGCAGTGGGTGGATTCGAACTGTCCACCTTTTGGTTAGCAGCCTGAGCTCTTATGGACATTTATTTATTTATAAATTATATGCATACATTCTTGTGCTAAAAAAAAGTATTTACTTCATAAAACATACACTATTAATAAGCGCAAAACAATACAAGTTAAGACCCCAATGGATTATCCTATGCACCCCTTGTCTCAGTGGTTAAGCTCTCAGCTGCTAACCAAAAGGTCGGCAGTTCAAATCCACCAGCTTCTCCTTGAAGGCCCTATGGGGCAGTTCTACTCTGTCCTACAGGCTCACTATGAGTCAGAATCGACTCAATGGCAATAGGTTTCAGTTTTAACTCATAGGCTATGCTAGAATAGATGATTCCAAACAATAAACTAGTAAATAAACAAATACTGTAGCAGACACTATGAACAAAGCATGCTATTTAATACAATGGAGAGTAAAGGAGAGGAGGCCAACTTTAGCTAAGATGGTCAAACCAAATCCAAACTCATTGCCATCGAATCAAATCTGACTCATAGCGACCCTATCGGACAGCGTAGAACTGCCCCACAGGGTTTCCAAGGAGCAGCTGGTGGATTCGAACTGCCGACATTTTGGTTAGTGGCTCAACTCTTAACCACTGCACCACCGGTCAAAAGAGCCACATTTGAGATCTGAAGGATGGGAAGGAGGCAGTCCTGGGAAGAGCAGGAGGAAACCATCCAGCAGAAGGAAGAGCATGTAAATATAAGATCCTGAGGTAGGAAAGAGCTCCCTTGTTCAAGCACTGACAGGAAGCCCCAGCAGCAGGGACTCTGAGGGAGGACAAGGGTTCAGCGTGTGAGGTGAGATTTGTGAGTTAGGCAGGAGCCAGTTTTGAAAATGATTTCCATAAAGTAAAGCACTCAAGGCAGAAATGTAGTTAAGTTAGAGAAGATAAAATCAGCAGATTATTTGTCTCAGGAATGTGGACAAAGTGAAATAACTGGAATTTGGTGGATCAAGGGCTGGTTCCTGGGGTATGGGGGCAGAGGATAAAAGTTAAAGAAAAGATTTTTTCGATTATGTCCTTAAGCTATTTAAGACAATAATTAAGCCCGTAATTTCTTTATTGCTATTCAACCTTGAAATAAAATTATCACCGTGGTGTAGTCTGTTCTGACTTTCATTAACCAAACCAACTAAGTTTAGAACAAAATCCTTATAATCCCACATGTTCATTATTTAAAAATTTATTCTCTTCAAATTAAAATTGCATTAAAATGTCCCCCTTGGGAGACTACAAAAGAAGTAGGTAAAGCGGTTTCTCCAGGGAGGGAAGCTGGGTGTCTTGTCCAAGAGGTGGGAAGGAGAAGATACAAAATGTATCCTATTGAGCCTCCTGAATTTTGAACCCTGAGACTCTCGTACCTCTTCAAAAAGCAAATAAATAAAATTTAATTTAATTTGAATGTTTAAGTTACACTTACTTTGTGTAGCCCTAAGAACATGAAACAGTTCTCCAAAAATTTATTTGACTTGGAAAAGCAGGCCATTTTGCCAATCCAATATTTTCAAAACATGATTAAGGAGACTAACAACTTTGCAAAGTGTATGTATGTAGGTGACAACAATGTGATATCTGGAAAAATGTATAATTAATGAAAAAACTCTAAGAGAGAATAGAAGCAGTACTTCAAAAGTCAACTTTTTTGTAAAACAGTTTGGCAGTTTGTCAAAAAGTTAAAGTTACCATATGGCTCAGCAATTCCACTCCTAGGTTTATACTCAAGATAAATGGAAACATATGTCCACACAAAACTAGAACAAGACTGTTCTTAGCAGCATTATTCATAATAGACAAAAAGTAAAAACTGAGGGCAGGACCAAGATGGCAGTGTAGTCAGACGCTTCCTGTGGTCCCTCTTACAACAAAGACCCAAAAAAGCAAGTGAATTAATTATATATGACAACCCAGGGGTCCTGAACATCAAAGGCAAAGTTGAGGAATCGGATTGAGTGGCAGGGGGAGGGAGAGATGGTTCAGAAGCAGCAAGGAGTTGCCAGACCTGACCTGGCGGGAGCTGGTGCCCTTCAGGCTGGATTGGCTGGCGTGCGTGGTGACGCAAGCAGTGGCGCTCAGGAGGCATTTTCCACATCAGGAGAGACCCAGCAGCAGAGTCTACTTGGGCATCCAGAACCAGTGAAAAGCAGCGCTCAATCAATAAAAGATAAGTACTTCCGTCTCGCCTACCACGTGCATCCAAAAACACCCTCTTGGTGAAAAACCTCTCTCCTATTTACCTCTCCCCTCCTCAATCTGCACCAGGCCCCAGGCTGGCTTCAGTGATTGCCGAGTCCCCTGGGCCAGAAGCAGGACCCGTCACAAGTCCTGAGCCGTTCTCCTGGCCTTGGAGATGTAACAAATTAACAAATAGGGAAAAAATAATCTGCCGGCTTCCCTAAGCCAGGAACTCAGGGTAGGCACAGCTCCTTTGCCTAGGCATAGACATAAGGGGTCCACAGACTCTGAATGCCTTTCACCCCTGCATAGAACTGTGTGGGCCGCTTTCAACAGCATAGGCCCTCATTACCACAGTTCAACAGGGTATATACCTGAAGTCTAACTTCAACTGTGTCAGATATATGGTTAAGCGGCAGGTTCGTGACATTTGACATTGCTCTGCCCTTTAACCAGTGTCCTCGCCTATACACTTCAAGGGCCTGAGCACTGGTAGTTCCACCCACACCACCAAGCCACCTGTGACAGGGGTCCAAGAATAAGTGGTGCCCCACAGTCCTTACAGCCAACAGCATTGGGTCTCATAGTCCAGCTGCAAAACCTACCCACCTACATGCTCTAGAGAATAGGGACATGCTTTTCTCCCAGATACTCGGGGGCAACCATCAGCCCCTTGCCCTTCCTCAGCGCATGACCCCCTACTGCAGCAAGACACTTGTGCCTACACCAATCACCCATGACTGTCTAGGACTGTAGGTGAGAGCCTGCATCACACACTTGGTAACCGACTACCTGGACACCTGAGCTGAATTCATACAAGAAAAGTAAACAGACTCCTGGGCTCACATACCTAGTAACAGCTCTAACCACCTGGTGACAGGATGTTAGAGCTTCAAAGGCACCAATAATAAAACTACCTCACAGGAACAGCCTATTTGGGCATATCTAAACATAACGAAACAAGAAGCTAGGAGACAGTAAGCAAACACAAAGTAAATAAATATAATAACTTAGTGATGGCTTGGAGAAAACAGTCAATATCAAATCACATAAATAGACAGACCATGATGGCTTCGGCAAGCTACCAAAATAAAGAATCAAGAAATTTTCCAGAGGAAGATAATATCTTGGTATTACCAGAGGCAGAATACAAAAGATTATTATACATAACTCTTCAAGATATCAGGAAGGAGATTAGGCAAATTGCAGACCAAGCTAAGGAACACATAGACAAAGCAATAGAGGATCTTAAGAAGGTTATTCAAGAGCATAATGACAAATTTGATAGGCTGCAAGAATCCATACAGAGACTGCAATCAGAAATCCATAAGATTAAAAATAAAATTTCAGAATTAGACAACTCAATAGAAAGTCACAGAAGCAGAATTGAGGCAATAGAAGTCAGAACAAGTGACACTGAAGATAAAGCACTTGACACCAACTTATCTGAGGAAAAATCAGATAAAAGAATTTTTTTAAATGAAGAAACTCTAAGAATTATGTGGGCCTCTATCAAGAGGAATGGCCTGCGAGTGACTGGAGTACCAGAATGGGGGGACGACAGAAAATAAAGAGAATTGTTGAAGACTTGTTGGCAGAAAACTTCCCTGATACCATGAGAGATGAGAAGATATCTTTCCAAGATTCTCATTGAACCCTATATAAGGGAGATCCCAAAAGAAAGTCACCAAGGCATATTATAATCAATCTTGCTAAAACCAAAGATAAAGAGAGAATTTTAAGAGTGGCTAGGGATAAATGAAAAGTCACCTACAAAAGAGAGTCAATAAAACTAAGCTTGGACTACTGAGCAGAAATAATGCAGGCAAGACGGCAAAGGGATAACATATATAAAGCCTTGAAGGAAAAAATTGCCAGTCAAGAATTATATATCCAGCAAAACTGTCTCTCAAATATGATGGCAAAATTAGGGCATGTCCAGATAAACAGAAGTTTAGGAAATTTGTAAAAACCAAACCAGAATTACAAGAATTACTAAAGGGAGTCCTCTGGTTAGAAAATCAATAATGTCAGACAACAACCAAGATTAGAACACGGGACAGAACAACTAGATACCAACTCAGATAGGAAGTCACAAAAATAAATCAAAGCTAAAACACCAAAAATAGGGAAACAGAGATGTCAATATGTAAAAGATGACAACATTAAAACAAAAAAGAGGGACTGAAAAATGGAGACATAAATTTTTCATATGGAGAGGAAGTCAAGACAATATAAAGTAATAAAAGACTGGTTTAAACTTAGAAAAATAGTGGTAAATATTAAGGTAACCACAAAGAAAATTAACAATCCTACACATCAAAATAAAATAAATAAATAAAGACTCAACAAATACAAAATCAACAACAATGAAGAAGATGAAAAGAAAATATGTAAAGAAAAACAATTCAGCACAGAAAATTAAGTGGAACAAAGAAACTGTCAACACATTAAAACAAGACATCAGAATGACAGCACTAAACTCATACCTATCAATAATTTCTCTGAAAGTAAATAGACTAAACGGACCAATAAAGAGAAAGAGAGTGGCAGATTGGATTAAAAAAACACAACCCATCTATATGCTGCCTACAAGAGACACACTTTAGACTTAAAGACACAAACTAAAACTCAAAGGATAGAAAAAAATATACCAAGAAAACAACACTAAAAAAGAGCAGGACTGGCAATATTAATCTTAGACAAAATAGACTTTAAAGTAAAATCCACCACAAAGGATAAGGAAGGACACTATATAATGATTACAGGATCAACACACCAGGAGGACATAACTGTAATAAATATTTATGCATCCAATGACAGGGCTCCAAAATACATAAAACAAACTCTAACAGCATTGAAAAGAGAGATAGACAGCTCCACAATAATAGTAGGAGGCTTCAATACACCACTTTTGGTGAAGGACAGAACATCCAGAAAGAAGCTCAATAAAGACATGGAAGCTCTAAATGCCGCAATCAACCAACTTGATCTCATGGACATATACCAAACACTCCACCCAACAGCAGCCAAGTATACTTTCTTTTCCAATGCACATGGACCACTCTCCAGAATAGACCACATATTAGGCCATAAAGCAAGCCTTAACAGAATCCAAAGCATCAAAATATTACAAAGCATCTTTTCTGAACATAAAGCTATAAAAGTAGAAATCAATAACAGAAAAAGCAAAGAAAAAAACCAAACACATAGAAACTGAACAACACCCTGCTCAAAAACTACTGGGTTATAGAAGAAATTAAGGATAGAATAAAGAAATTCACAGAATCAAATGAGAATGAAAACACATCCTACCAGAACCTTTGGGATAAAGCAAAGCCAGCGCTCACAGGTAAGTTTATAGCAATAAATGCACACATCCAAAAAGAAGAAAGGCCCAAACTCAAACCATTAACCCTACAACTTGAACAAGTAGAAAGAGAGCAGCAAAAGAAGCCCTTGGGTGCCAAAAGAAAGGAAATAATAAGAATTAGAGCAGAATTAAATGAAATAGAGAATAGAAAAACAATTGAAAAAGTCAACAAGACCAAAATCTGGTCCTTTGAAAAGATCAACAAAATTGATAAACCATTGGCCAAACTGACGAAAGAAAGAAGAGGAAGCAAGTAACCCATATAAGAAATCAGATGGAACAGGCCCAACTGAAATTAAAAAAATCATAACAGAATACTATGAAAAATTGTACTCTAACAAATTTGAAAACCTAGAGGAAATGGACAAATTTCTAGAATACACTACCTACCTAAACTAACACAAACAGAGGTAGAACAACTAAATAAACCTTTAACAAAAGAAGAGACTGAAAAGGTAATTTAAAAACTCACAACAACAACAACAAAAAACCCTGGCCCTGATGGTTTCACTGGAGAATTCTACCAAATGTTCAGAGAAGAGTTAACACCACTACTACGAAAGGTATTTCAGAGCATAGAAAAGGATGGAATACTCCCAAACTCATTCTATGAAGCCAGCGTAACTCTGAGTCCAACACCTATTCCTGATAAAAAACTCTCAGCAAAATAGGAATAGAGGGAAAATTCCTCAACATAATTAAGGGCATTTATACAAAGCCAACAGCCAACATCATCCTAAATGGAGAGACTTTGAAAGAATTCCCCAAGAACATTCTCAGGAACAGGAACTAGACAAGGATGCCCTTTATCACCACTCTTATTCAACATTGTGCTGGAGGTTCTAGCCAGAGCAATTAGGCTAGAAAAACAAATAAAGAGAATCCAAATTGGTAGGGAAGAAGTCAAAGTATCTCTATTTGCAGATGATATGATCTTATACTCAGAAAACCCCATAGAAAACTACTGGAACTAATAAAAGATTTCAGCAAAGTATCAGGGTACAAGATAAACATACAAAAATCAGTTGGATTCCTCTACACCAACAAAGAGAACTTCCAAGAGGAAATCACCAAATCAATACCATTTACAATAGCCCCCAAGAAGATAAAATACTTAGGAATAAATCTAACCAGAGACATAAAAGACCTATACAAGGAACACTACAAGACACTACTGCAAGAAACCAAAAGTGACCTGCATAGGTGGAAAAACATACCTTGCTCATGAATAGGAAGACTCAACATTGTGAAAATGTCAGTTCTACCCAAAGTGATGTACAGATACAATGCAATCTCGATCCAAATTCTAACAGCATTTTTTAATGAGATGGAGAGACAAATCACCAACTTCATATGGAAAGGGAAGAGGCCCCAGATAAGTAAAACATTACTGAAGAATAAAAACAAAGTGGGAGGCCTCACACTACCTGATTTTAGAACCTATTATACCACCACAGTAGTCAAAACAGCCTGGTACTGGTACAACAACAGATACGTAAGACCAATGGAAAAGAATTGAGAATCCAGATGTAAACTCATCCACCTATGAGCAGCTAATACTTGTCCAAGGCCCAAAGTCCATTAACTGGGGAAAAGACAATCTCTTGAACAAATGTTGCTGGCATAACTGGATATCCATCTGCAAAAAACTGAAACAAGACCCTTGCTTCACACCATGCACAAAAACTAACTCAAAATGGATCAAAGACCTAAATATAAAATGATAAAGATCATGGAAGAAAAAATAGAGATTATGCTAGGAGCCCTAATATATGGCATAAACAGAATACAAACCATAAATAACAATGCACAAACACCAGAAGAGAAACTAGATAACTGGGAGCTCCTAAAAATCAAACACCTATGCTCATCAAAAGACTTCACCAAAAGAGTCAAAAGACAACCTACAGACTGGGAAAAAATTTTTGCCTACGACAAATCCGATCAGCGTCTAATCTCTAAAATCTACAAGATACTGCAAAACCTCAATAACAAAAAGACAAATAACCCAATTAAAAAATGAGCAAAGGATATGAACAGGCACTTCACCAAAGAAGACATTCAGGTGGCTAACAGACACATGAGGAAAAGCTCACGATCATTAGCTATTACAGAAATGCAAATCAAAACTACAATAAGATACCATCTTACCCCAACAAGGCTAGCATTAATCCAAAAAACACAAAATAATAAATGCTGGAGAGGTTGTGGAGAGACTGGAAGACTTATACACTGCTGGTGGGAATGGAAGAGGGTACAACCACTTTGGAAATCAATTTGGTGCTTCCTGAAAAAGCTAGAAATAGAAGTACCATACGATCCAGCTATCCAGCTATCCAGCTATCCCGCTTCTTGGAATATATCCTAGAGAAATAAGAGCCATCACACAAATAGACATATGCACACCCATGTTCACTGCAGGACTGTTCACGACAGCAAAAAGATGGAAACAACCTAGGTGCCCAACAACGGACAAAAGGATAAACAAATTATGGTATATTCACACAATGGAATTCTACACAACAATAAAGAACAAGGACGAATCTGTGAAACATAACATGGAGGAATCTGGAAGGCATTATGCTGAGTGAATTTAGTCAATCACAAAAGGACAAATATTGTATAAGACCACTATTATAAGAACTCAAGAAAAGGTTTATAAAGAGAAGAAAACATTCTTTGATGGTTACAAGGGTGGGGAGGGAGGGAGAGGGGTATTCACTAACTAGATAGTAGATAAGAATTATCTTAGGTGAAGGGAAGGACAGCACACACTACAGGGGAAGTCAGCACAACTGGACTAAACCAAAGCTAAGAAGTTTCCTGAATACAACCAAACACTTCGAGGGACAGAGTATCAGGGGTGGAAGTCTGGGGACCATGGTTTCAGGGGACATCTAGGTCAACTGGCATAACAAAGTTTATTAAGAAAATGTTCTGCATCCCACTTTGGTAAGCAGTATCTGGGGTCTTAAAAGCTAGCGAGCAGCCATCTTAGATGCATCAATTTGTCCCAACCTACCGGGAGTAAAGGAGAATGAAGAACACCAAAGACATAAGGAAAGTGTTAGCCCAAGAAACAGAAAGGGCCACGTAAACCAGAGACTCCATCAGCCTGAGACCAGAAGAACTGAATGGTGCCTGGCTACCACCAGTGACGGCCCTGACAGGGAACACAACAGAGAGTCCCTGACGGAGCAGGAGAAAAGTAGGATGCAGAACTCAATTTCTAGTAAAAAGACCAGACTTAATGGTTTGATTGAGACCAGAAGGACCCCGGAAGACATGGCCTCCAGACTTTCTGCTAGCCCAAAACTAAAGCCATTCCCAAGGCCAACTCTTCAGACAAAGATTAGACTGGAATGTGGGACATAAAATGATGCTCATGAAGAGCATTCTTCTTGGCTCAAGTAGATACATGAGACTAAATGGGCAGCTCCTGTCCCGAGGTGAGACGAGAAGGCAGAGAGGGTCAGGAGTTGGTTGAATGGATGTGGGAAATCTGGGGTGGAAAGAAGGAGTGTGCTGTCACAGTATGGAGAGAGCAACTAGGGTCACATAACAATCTGTGTATACATTTTTGTAGGACAGACTAACTTGAATTGTAAACTTCCACTTAAAGCACAATAAAAAATAAAGAGTAAAAACTGATGAATAGATGGATGAGATTCACACAGTAGAATATTATTCAGCAATAAAATGAATCTACAGTGTAGATGAACCTTGAAAATACTATGCTAAGTGAAAGAAGTTAGTCACAAAAGAGGACATATTGTATAGTCCATTTATATGAAATGTCCAGAATCGGCAAATCCATACAAAGAGGTTAGTGGTGGTTTAGCGCAGATTGGGGCCGCTGGTGGCACAGTAGTTAAGAGCTCAGGCTGCTAATCAAAAGGTTGGCAGTTCGAATCCACCAGCAGCTCCTTGGAAGCCCTATGGGGCAGTTCTACTCTGTCCTATAGGGTCCATTTGAGTCAACAGCAACGGATTTTGTTTTATTTTAGGGCAGGGGAGGGAGTCTACCAGTGGGTTCAGGTTTCTTTTAGGGGAAACAAAAATGTTCTAAAACTAGCTTGTGGTGATAGCTGCACAACCCTAAAAAACCACTGAATTGTATTTAATTTAAATGCATAGGTTGTATCGTATGTGAATTATGTCTCAAAAGTCAACTTACAAGTCCTCAAGCACCACACTAATTTAAGATCAGGTGAACTGCTGCTTAAAACAAAAGACTCACAATTCCCATCTGTGAAGACCTGGATTTATAAAAATGGAAACCAACGGGACTATTTTTGGTTACAGAAAACTGAGTTTGACTTTCTTGCCTTCCGGTATTGAGAACATGACCTCGTGAAGGCAGCCATCCTGGATCACATCAAGGGTGCAGTCATCCTTTTCCCTAACTGCCCTTGACTGTGCAAAGCATTGGGCTAAAGAGGTGAAAACATTACAAAACTACCACTAGTCCCCAGTCAAGGAGAACAGCCCTTAGCAAGCACTCTGGCACACCCAGATACGCCACGTGCATGTGCCAGGACTGCAGTTCCCTTCTGCCTGTGAAAGGCCACAGGTCATGAAACTGAGTCCCTGAAGACAATCTGCAAACAGAAAATCTACCCAGGGATGATGGGGAATTGGCAGCACTGCATATTTACGGCAGCTTTCCGTAAAGTGCCCTGGATTCCTGGCAGACTGTTTTACTGCCAAAGATGGGTAATGGTTTCCTCTGTGTTGTAAAAAAAAAATTCCTGTTGTTTTACTTCCTACAGTCTTATTTTGCCAAATTTAAAAAATTGCTAAAATTAGCCTTAGAGAGATTCATATGGTGACTGGTACCAATATACACTCTCCCTAGTAAATCTTATTTTTACCATATAAAATAATTCCAAATGAGTTATCATATACGGTCACATTTAAATTATTTAAATTCCTTATACAAGAATTCTGTGAGTAGCAAGGAGTCTAAGTATTCTTCTCTCTAAAGCTACGTTTTTAAAGACTTCACTCAGTCTTAATTTCGTAATTTTCTAAGAGCATATCCTTTCAGGAATAATTTGTTCCAAGTGTTTTTCAAACTTTTCACAGGCAGAATTGCAAGCTAAAACATGAAAAGGTAGAGAGGTATATAATGGGAAGGAACTTGCTTTCAATGTTGAGTAGAAATCTTGTATTTACCAACGTCATAAGTCATTAAAAGACAAATGATGACTTGCAGTAGCCCTCACAAAACAATGTAATTTATCATTTATATTTTCAGTCTGGTCCTCTTTTCCACACACCAGATCCATACATTCAACTGCCTATGTGACGCCTCCACAAGGCTGTCTAATGGACACCTCAGTCTCCCTATATCCAAAGCATATCTGCTGCTTCTTACTCCCAAACCAGCTTCTCCAGAAGCCTTCCCCACCTCGGTTAATAACAACTCAACTCTTCCAGTTGCTTAGACCAAAAACCTTGGTGGTAGTCTTCACTCTTTCTCTTACACCATACATCCAACCTGTAAAAACACCTGTTGCCGTCAAGTTGATTCCAACTCATAGCAACCCTATAGGACAGAGTAGAACTGCCCCATAGGGTTTCCAAGGAGCACCTGGTGGATTCAAACTTCCAACCTTGTAGTTACCAGTCAAACTCTTAACCACGACGCCACCAGGGTTTCTATACCACACATCCAGTCTGTAGCAAATCCTTTCAGCTCTACTTTCAAAATATATACAGAATTTGACCCCAGTATTTTCCCCACTTCCACTGCCACCTTCCTGATCCAAGTCTCATCTGAATGTCTGCAATGGCCTCGTAAAGGGGATCAATGTTTCTCCCCGGGGCCCCAACAGGGCATGCTGGACAGCCAGAGTGAACCTGTTACAATGTAATTAGACCACACCCCTCCTGTTCCCACTCAAAGTGAAGGCCAAGTCTTTACTATGACCTCAGAAGCCTACAGGAATCCCTGGGTGGTGCAGTTAACGTGCTTGGCTGCTAACAGAAATGTTGGTTATTGGAGTCCACCCAGAGTTGCCTCGGAAGAAAGGCCTGGAGATCTACTTCTGAAAAATAGGCCATTGGAAACCCTATGGAGCACAGTTCTATTCTGAACATGGGGTCACCATGAATTGGAGCTGACTAGACAGCAGCTGGTTTAAGAGACCTTACACGATCCACTCCCACCTTCACCTTAGCTCTCTGACTTCATCTCCCTCTGCGCGCCCCCTTGCTAATGTTGTACCGGTCTCATTGTCTCCCCCATTATTCTCGGAACACACCAGGAAACACTTCTGCCTCGGACCTTTGCACTTCCTGTTTCCTCTGCCTGAAATGCTTCCTCATTTCCTTTAGGCCTTTCCTTAATGGTTTACATTCTCAGGAGGCTTTCCCTGGCCGCCCTAACTAAGATTTAACACCCTTCCCACAATTGATATTGTTATCTTTGCTTTATTGTTTCTCCTTAGCACTTATTACTATCTAACAGGTTACAACCAGCCCATCCAATGCCTTTATGCAAATTAGGAAAAGACATCCTTTCCCCAAGACAGCTACTTCCATCTGCCAGAACACTGCAGTAGTAACTATAGAAAACGTGACATCTGCAATACCATGGCCCTGTCTTCGATGCGACACCCTCACGCAGTAGTACACAACCCGTATAATTGTACAAGACTATCTTACTTTTTAGCATATTACAGTTTTCCTTATTTACCTTGTTTGTTGTCTCTTTCCCCCAGTAGAATTCAGTTCTTGTGAGGATAGGCTTTGTGTGTGTGTGGTTCACTGTTGTATCCACAGCATCTAAACAGTCCCTGGCCCATAATGTTGTCAGTTGCCACTGAGTCACTCCAACTCATGTCAACCCCATGTAGAACAGAACAAAATGTTGCCTGGTCCTATGCCATCCTCACAATCACTGGTATGCTTGAGTCCACTGTTGCAGCCACTGTGCATTTTTGAGTGCCTTCCAACCTACGGTGCTCATCTTCTAGCACAGTATCAGGCAATATTCTGTTGTGATCCATAGGGTTTTCCTTGGCAATTTTTCAGAAGAAGATCACCAGGCCTTTCTTTCTATTCTAAGTCTGGAAGGTCCGCTGAAACCTGTTCACCTTGATTGACCCCACTGGTATTTGAAATGCCAGTGGCATAGCGTCCAGCATCACAGAAACACACAAGCCACCACAGTATGACAAACTGACATACAGGTGTGGTGGCTCATAATAAATACACAATAAATTTTTGTTCAATGACTATTGAGTGAAAATGTCCAAAGAACAAAAGGGTCACAACCCCAAAACCTCTAGAAATGAGTAATCAGCAGGATACCCTAAATATTCTGAAATTACTTGATTAGATGCACACCACCAAGTACTATTTGTGTGAGAAGACTATTAGAACTTCTCTGGGTCATCAGTTTCCATTGTAATGAACATTGCCATAAAGACAATGTTTAAGCTTTCAGTAATTTATAAGCCCCAACTTTGCAGGCAGCAAGGTGTAACAGAAAGACAGCTGGATTGGGAGCTGGACAACAGGACTCCCACATCCAGCATGAGGATAAAGCATGGAGGCCTGGAGACTGTGCTGTGTTGAATGGAAATCCAATAACTCCCTATGGAGAGGGGCAAGAAAAGATGAGTATAGACAGGCCTCAAGAAAAGTCACTATATCTAGCTATGACCTTCAAAACTTCACTAAAGATTTGAAGATTAAGATAGGAAAAAAGTGCAATACACAAATTTGTTTACAACTGCTAATAGAAAGAGTTTATCTTAGAGCCTGGGAGTCTCTGGTGGCACAAACAGTCAAACGCTCACCTACTAACTGAAAGGTTGATGATTTGAATACACCCAGAGAAGCTTCAGAAGAAAGGCCTGGTGATCTACTTCTGAAAGGTCACAGCCATTGAAAACCAAATGGAGCACAGTTTTACTCTGACACACGTGGTGTTGCCATGAATCAGAATCAACTCAACAGCAAGCTGGTTTGGGGTTTTTTCTCCCCCCATCAGCAAAGTTTTATTTATTTATTTATTTTGTGACAATTTTTTCTTTAAATTGTACTTTAGATGAAAGTTTATAGAACAAACTAGCTTCTCATTAAACAGTTAATACACATATTGTTTTATGACATTGGTTAGAACCCCACGACATGTCAACGCTCTCCCTTCTCTACCTGGGCTTCCCTATTACCAGCTTTCCTGTCCCTTCCTGCCTTCTAGTCCTTGTTCCTGGGCTGTTGTGCCCCTTTAGTCTCATTTTGTTTTATGAGCCTGTCTAATCCCTGGCTGAAGAGTGAACCTCAGGAGTGACTTCATTACTGAGCTAAAAGAGTGTCTGGGGGCCATACTCTTGGGGTTTCTCCAGCCTCTGTCAGGCCAGTAAGTCTGGTCTTTTTTTGTGAGTTAGAATTTTGTTCAACATTCTTCTCCAGCTCTGTCCAGGATCCTCTATTGTGACCCCTGTCAGAGCCATCAGTGGTGGTAGCCAGGCACCATCTAGTTGTACTGGACTCAGTCTGGGGGAGGCCATGGTAGCTGTGGTCGATTAGCCCTTTGGACTAATCCTTCCCTTGTGTCTTTAGTTTTCTTCATCCTCCCTTGCTCCTGAAGGGGTGAGACCAGTGGAGTATCTTAGATACTTTTAAGACCCCAGACGTTACTCACCAAAGTAGAACGTGGAATATTTTCTTTATAAAGGATGTTATGCCAATTGAGCTAGATGTTCCCTGCAACCATGGTCTGGTTTGGGTTTTTTTGGTGTTGTTTTTTAATCTTAGGACCTGAGGCCCAACCCAATCATTAAGTCTCTACCGAGTCCTCAGCTTACCAGTTCAACCCCTACCAAAAGGATGCCCCTCCCATCACCAATATCAGCTCTGCCAACATAAAACACAAAAATTAAAAAAAAAATTTTTTTCAATTCAAATGCCTATTTTTGAATTGTCTTCCCAAGAATGACTGACAGTGGGAATGGTCAACCCCTAGAAATAAGATCCCACCTTTCACCCTCAAAAGTCTGAAATAAAATGGACCAAATAAGACCAACACAGTGTTCACAGAACGCTTCTCAGTATCTGAGTTAGTCAGTGTTAGTAACACCAACAAAGGACACCCAGCATCCTTCTTCTCCCTACTTGGCCAGTCCTTCTTCCTAAGTGACGTGAAGAGCTGAAGACGGCGTGTCTCTCCAGCCATGGTTTAGCTGCAGAACCCCTTCCCATGTATGTGCAAATGCTTAGAAAAAGAACCTGTCAGATATCCAGATTTGGTAGGTGGGAAAGATGCTCCTAATTCTACAGGGCTCTCATCCTGCTAATGGAACGTTGTTGTTAAGTTGATTCCAACTCATAGCGACCCTACAGGACAGAGTAAAACTGCCCCACAGGGTTTCTAAGGAGCAGCTGGTGGAGTCAAACTGCCAACCTTTTGGTTAGCAGCCTGAGCTGTTAACCACTTCGCCACCAGGGATCTAACATAATGGAGGCTGTATAACAGTACTTAAGAATGGGCACTGGAGTTAGACTAGATTCAAATCTCAATTCTACCAGTTATTTATCTGTGTGACCTTGGGCATTTTATTGACTCTCCGTGTCTTTCATCAATAGTAAGAGGTTGTAATAAATAGCGCTATTGTGAGTATTAAGTCTATTTATACACATAAAAAGCTCAGAAGAGTCCATGGCATGTAGGACCTGACCCAATACAGGGCAGATTAACCAGTAAGCAAGGTACGCATGGGTTTACATTAAGCAAGGTACACAAGGGCTTACTTGTGTTTACTTACTAATCTGCAGTGCACAATTTCACATGGGTTTGATGTGGTGAAAAACAGGTGAAATTGTGCACTACAGATTATCAAGGAAGCACAAGTAAGCCCATGTGTACCTTGCTTATTGGGTACTCCGCCCCTGCCAATACATTTTTGTAATAAGTTTGACATTATTAAACAGGGCATTTACCATTTTCATCTGCTGCGGCATCATTTGGGGGACGTCATCACTTTCCGCCATCCACAAGAATAATGTTTAAGTCCTTAAGTCTTTGTGTTACTTCTGCATAACTAAAGGTGAGTAACAGAATGGTCTCTTTTTAAACAAAGGGGATTTTTCCAAAGATGAATCCTAATCTCTATTCGTAGGGAAAAAAAAAACAAAAAACTTGTAACCCTATCAATGACACAATTTTCCAAATTCTAAGAAAATTTTAAAGACCAGTCCTCACTGGGAACCCAGTTAAGAAATTTGAACTTCAGTCTGATGGCCACAAGGAGCCAGAGAGAATTTTCGATGCAGTGTGACTCGATCAGGCTTGTGCTCTGACCTCACTGGCGACAGCTTGGAGGACAGATCGGAGGGGCTGTTGAGAAAGAAGGCCAGGTGGAGGCTATTTCAATTAACCAGACAAGAAAGAAGAAGGGCAAAGCCCACGGCAATGTCTGTAGGGATTGTGCTAAGGGATTCTCAATGGCCATCACACCTCCAAAATACAAAATTTAGTAACTACCTCCTTTGAAGGAGCCCTGCTGGTACAGTGGGTTAAGCGCTCAGCTGCTAACTGAAAGATCAGCAGTTCAAACCTACCAGCTGCTCTGTGGGATGTGGCAGTCTGCTTCTGTAAAGATTATAGCCTTGGAGACCCTGTGGGGCAGTTCTATTCTTTCCTATAGGGTTGCTATGAGTCAAAATAGACTCAAAGGCAATGGGTTTGGTTTTTTTGGGGGGTTACCTGCTTTTGAGTTTATTCTAATAATGCTTGACTTGTATAGTGTCAAAAGTGATGTACATTGCATGGACTTAAACACTTTGCTTCCAGATCTCATGTAGAAAAATATTAACAAACATCATCTATTAAATAATCCTGTTTTTCATGCTCATGAATTGTGTTGAGTTTCCACCATGATGGTCACCCTAAGATAAAATGTAACATTTAAATCTGGAAATGATTAGACTTGGGTCATGACACCTTCCTCTGCCTGAAAACTCCCAGGACCTGGGCAGGAAGCTGAAAGGGGGCGAGGGTCGGCCTGAGAATCAGGCCTGTGTTGTCTGAGCAGTCAGTGGAGTGAGGAACTTGGAGGACCAAAGACCTCTGTCAGAAGTAACCACGGTTACTCGGTCCATGTCACCCTTTCTTACCTTCTGAGGGTACCAGGGATTAGCCTGACAGCAGCCCTTTATTACAGAACAGAATCCAATTTCCATGTCTTCTTCGAATCCTCCTTTCCCTAAAACAAGAGAAAAATCAAGAATTATCTCCTCAGTAACATACTGCGTTAATATCATTTCTTCTTTGGCTGCTCAGATACTTCTTGACATATTAACTCATCAGCAATAATCTTATTCCTATAGAACAAATACTGGTGGCAAAATTGAATTGCTGCCTTTGAATTATGGTGTTGGCGAAGAATAGTGAATATACCATGGACTGCCAGAAGAACAAACAAATCTGTCTCAGAAGAAGTACAGCCGGAGTGCTCATTAGAAGCAAGGATGATGAGACCTCGTCTCACCTACTTTGGACATGTTATCAGGAGGGACCAGTACCTGGAGATGGACATCATGCTTGGTAAAGTAAAGGGTCAGTGAAAAGAGGAAGACCTTCGTTGAGATGGATTGACAGTGGTTGCAACGATGCATTCAAGCATAACAACAATTGTGAGCATGGCGCAGGACCGGGCAGTGTTTCATTCTGTTGTACACATGGTCACTATGAGTCAGAACTGACTTGACGGCACCTAACAACAAACAAGAATAGAACAAATAACAGAAGCACGGTGAGGACCAGTGACTTCTCCCAAGTTACACAGTTAATCAGCATCCATGCTGACTTCTACCCACCATTACACCGAGGACACTGAGTAGATGTTCAGGGAACCCTTGAATTTCAATCCAGGGCTCCATCCACTGAGATGTTATTTTCATAAATAAAAGATAAGCCAATCCTATTTTTTGGGAGCTAGGAAGCAGAAGAAAAAAAGAAACTTAAGTGTTAGATCATCCCAAAAGTGAGAAACAAATAAGTAAAAATTTTAATCATTCATGCAAAAAAAGCATTATACTTTTATGCACAAATACTTTTAGCAAATAATGCTCTCGCTGATGTTTTATAAAACACCAAACCCCATATACAGTATTTTTCTAGTTTCAAGAAGTTTTGCAGATCAATTATTCATAAAGCAGCGCTTTCTACAGCAAACCTTCTCCCTTTATTTTGTGTTTGTTTTTCCCAGGGATATATTGCCAAGATTTTCTTTTATCTTTTATGCTAAAAAAAAAAAAGTAGTAACTCTGTAACTGATTTCCCAGTGTCCCAAAGTATATACTCTCCAATAAACAAACACAGACTATGCAGTGCTGCATGATATAAAACATTGGTCAGGAAAAAAATATGAATCTTATCTGGCACATCCTGGTGTATTAGGGGCCATAAATTTTGCTTTTTTCATCCATTGGGTTTTCTTCGTAAGTTTTTTCTCAAATAGACAAATGGTGGTTTCAACAAATAAACTAAGTCTCCGCAACCACAATTTCAAGTATTGTCTGTCTCTCGAGAAAAAAGTGCACTGACTAAGCTCAAGCTTGTTCTTTCAATTCTTAGATTCCTTTCTTTTGTACTTCCCAACCCTCACCATCCTCCAACACTATCAGGAATGACGTAAGACAGAAAGAAATACTTGTTCCAATGGCATTTAGCTGGGGAAGGCTTTTGTTCTCAGACAGACAAGAGTGTATCAGATCCAGCATCCCCAGGCGGTGATTAGAGATGAGTTTACAAGACACACACAAGCACACACACTCACGTGTTCTTCCCGTAAACTGAAACAATAAGGAAGGTCAAAACACCGACCCCTCATACAGAAAATGTGTTATTTAAAAAAAAAAAAAACCCGACGGCTCATGTTTTTTGTTCATTTTCTCCTTTGAGAGTCTCACTAAAAACTGACATTTTCACCATACTTTTACTTAGGTAAAATCTGCACCCCTGGTCAAGAAAAGTCACAGAAAAGGACTTGGGCTAGAAAACTCTTCAGAGCTGTTGATGACAAACAGTAGATTATTTAAAATTTAAGTCAACCACAATGAGGGACCACTTCACGCCCACTAGGATAGTTAGAACCAAGAAAAAAGAAAATAGGTAATTGTTGGTAAAGATGTGGGGAAACCGGAAGCCTCCCATATTGCTGGTGGGGATGTAAAATGGTGAGGCTGCAGTGGAAAACAGTTTGGTGGTTCCTCAAAATGTTAAACATAGCATTGACATAACCAAAAAACCCAAACCAAACCCAATGCCATCGAGTCAATTCCAACTCATAGTGATCCTATAGGACAGAGGAGAACTGCCCCATAGGGTTTCCAAGGAGCAGCTGGTGGATTGGAACTGCTGACCTTTTGGTTAGCAGCTGTAGCTCTTAGCCACTGAGCCACCAGGGCTCCTAGAACTGCCATATGACCTAGCGATTCCACTGCTTGGTACATACCCAAAAGAACTGAAAACAAGAATTCAAACACATCCATGCACACAAGTGTTCATGGCAGCACTATTCACAATAGCCAAAAGGTGGGAACAGCCCAAATGGCCATCGACGGTTGAATAAATAAACTGCAGTATACACACTCAGTGGAATATCCTTCAGCTATAAAAAAGTATCAAGTACTGATACTTGCTACAACATGAATGAACCTTGAAAATATGCTGCTAAGTGAAATAAGCCAGATACAAAGGTCACATATTGTATGACTCCCTTTATATAAAATATCCAGAATCAGTGAATCCATAGCGACAGAATGCAAATCGGTGGTTGCTACGAACTGGAGAGATGGTGCCCAGCTGTTTAAAGAGCACTGGGTTTCCTTCAGGGAGGATACAGGTGCTTTCCAGATAGAGGTAGTGGTCGCACAGCATCGTGACTGTACTAAATGTCACTGAGCTATTCACTTTAAAATGCTTCATTTATGTTATGTAAATTTCACCTCGATTAAAAAAATCTTAGACCAAGTTGGAAATCACAGCCATCATTTATTGGGCATTGAGGATGTGGCAGGCTCTGTACTAGTGGCTCATAGAAGCTATATCCTTACAAAATGTACTGAGATAGGCATCTCTAACAAAATTTACAGATAAGAAACCACCACCCATCTGTAAGTTTGTCATTCTGTGGTGGCTTGCATGTTGCTATGATGCTGGAAGCTATGCCAATAGTATTTCAAATACCAGCAGGGTCACTCATGGCGGACAGGTTTCAGTGGAACTTGCAGACTAAGACAGACTAGGAAGAAAGGCCTGCCAGTCTACTTCTGAAAATTAGCCAGTGAAAATCCCATGGATCACAACAGAATGTTGTTCATATAGTGCTAGAAGATGGACCCCCTAGGTTGGAAGCCACTCAAAATTCACAATGGTTGCAACAAACATACCAGAAGTTTGGCTTTGATCTGAATTGGGACGGTAGAGAGAGCTTGATTTTGTTCCGTTTGAGAATAACCCACTCTTTCAAGTCGTTCTCCAACTCAGGCCATTTCCCTCTGGGCCCATGACATGTGTGTTTTCACAGATTCGTATTCTCCAGCTCCTTTTTCTCCTTTCTCCATTTGCAGGTGGATGACTCTCCAACCCTGAACTCTCTCGATGCCAGTCTGTTGCTTGTTTCTTCCCTCCTCACAATGACTTTTCAGTTTGAAGTCGACAATATAGGACTTGTGTTTAATTCCTGCCATGATCCTAAAGGGTTCTAAGATTTAGATTTATAAACTGAAAAAATGTGCACAATATAATCGATAACTGGCTGGTTCTAGTAAAGAGATCGCAAAATTCAAATGTGAGGTGTACATGAGGGTCTTTTTACATGTTCGAAAGCATATGACTAAGGTAGCTCATGGTCATTGATCAAGACATTGGTGCTAATAAGACATCATTAGACTGTGGAATAAGCAGACCTACTATAGCTTAATGATTCCCCTTAAGATGACCTGATAAGGTTTTCACATTCAACTGTTGAGCCAAGAAGTTTACTCCTCCAGTTAACAGCCAGATTAGGAAGACGACTGTGATAATTATGTCAATGAAGATTGAATCGGGATTCCTGTTGATAGCTACTCGATGCCATTTATGCCAGTGCAGACTTTGCTTTGTTTATGCTTCCAACTGATAGCACGTGATTTATGGACAGGCTTCAGTAGGTTCAAGGTTCTGACTGATAACTCAAAAGCAATGGGGATATAATTATCAAATTAAATTAGTAAAAATAAAGGCACGGTTCAGTTGTTTATTTTCCAATCACAGGGGTACTACCAAAGTCGACCCGTGACTTCTTCACCATGGCTTATACCTTTATCATACAAAAATATGATCAAAAGTAACATTTTTGGATTATTGAATGAGAATGAATGGGGCCAAAATTCACCTCTAGAAGTGTCACGAGACATGTGAGGTACACGCCTGGGTATGCTATGCCAGAACTTTTTACATAAGTTCGTCATTCCCGACTGTTATACATGTGCACGTTATTCACGTGGGTGCGCTATTTGCGAAAAATATGACACCTCACCGCACGCCTTGTCCTGGAAGGGTCCTGAGTTTAGCTGTCATGAAGTTAAATGAAAACACCCACAATGACTGTCACAGGCAACCTTCAGGGCTGCCCAAAAGCAACAGGTATACAAGGGCTCTTCCTGTGTGATTTAAACTGTAACGGAGTGGGAACATCAAAGTTGTGTGCTGAGTTTTCATTAAACTGCATCACTTCAGGACAAATGAATACCCAAAATGTCAGCGGCTGATGCCCAGTCAGTTCTCCTGCATGCAGTGGTTTTGGAGGCAGACCATTTGGTTTAACCACTACGTTAAAAGATCACATTTTGACCCTTTTAGCTCAGTAATGAAGTCACTCCTGAGGTTCACCCTTCGGCCAAAGATTAGATAGAGCCATGAAACAAATCGAGACTAAATGGGCACACCAGCCCAGGGGCAAGGACAAGAAGGCAGGAGGGGACAGGAAAGATGGTAATAGGAAACCCAAGGTCAAGAGTGTTGACACGCTATGAAGTTGGCAGCCAACGTTACAAAACAATATGCGTACTAATTGTTTAATAAGAAGCTAGTTTGTTCTGTAAACCGCCATCTAAAGTACAATTTAAAAAAAAAGATCATGTTTTGGCTTAACCACTACTTTGAGAGATCATATGTAGAATATTCCCCTAACGCTCCACACACGCATCCGTACTTCTTGGGCCTTGCCCAGATTGTAGTGCGCCCTCATGCCTTCCTCTCGCTTCCCCTCAGCCCTCCCTTCCCCCTCCTGTCCTGTAGCGTGGTGCACACCTGAAGGCATTAGGCTAAAAGACTGACACATGCAGTCTGAGAAGGGCTGCTGCGTTTCTACTGGAGACTAGAGATGGCCCGGGAATCGGCCACGGTCTTCCCCAAGAAACCCCAGGCACAATCATCTCACATGCAAATCTATTTTAGTGGGAGAAGAAGAGAACAGACAAACAAATGTGTGTGTGTGCATAGGTAGACATAGATCACATATATATATATAATAGTTATATATGTGTATGAATACATGGAGTAAAACCTGCAAAAGCTGGAACCTGTGTAAGTCGGAAATATGTCAGAGAAGGAAACTCAAATATCTTCCATTAAAAGGAACGATAGAAAAGCGTTAAGACTGCATGCTGTCGAAGGTGGAAAACTCAGTCCCATCGAGTTCCAGCTCCCACAGTTTTCACTGTATATATATATAAACTAAACCCGTTTGCCGTTGAGTCAATTCCAACTCGTAGTAATCCTATAGGACAGAGAAGAACTGCTCCCATAGGGTTTCCAAGGAGTGGCTGGTGGATTTGAACTGCTGACCTTTTGGTTAGCAGATGAGCTCTTAACCACTGCGCCAAGTATATATATATAGATAGATAGATAGATACACACACATATATATATATATATATATATATTATTTATATACATATATATATGTCACAGATTGAATTTTGTCCCCAAAAAATTCGTGTATCAATTTGGCTGAGCCATGATTCCCAGCATTGTGTGATTGTGCACCATTTTGTCATCTGATGTGATTTTCCTATGTATTATAAATCCTATCACTATGATGTTAATGAGATGGATTAGTGGTAGTTATATTGATGAGATCTGCAAGATCAGATTGTGTCTTAAGCCAATCTCTTTTGAGATATAAAGAGAAAAGGGAGCAGAGAGACATGGGGACCTCATACCACCAAGAAGCAAAAGCTAGAAAAATAGCGAGTCCTTTGGACCTGGGGTCCCTGTGCTGAGAAGCTCTTAGACCAGGGGAAGACAAGAACTTCCTCCAGAGCCAACAGAGAGAGAAAGCGTTCCCCTGGAGCCGGCACCCTGAATTTGGACTTCTAGCCTCCTAGACTGTGAGAGACTAAATTTCTGTTTGTTAAAGCCATCACCTGTGGTATTTCTGTTATAGCAGCACTAGATAACCAAGACTATATATATATATATATATATATACACACACACATATATAAATGTATGTACATATTTCCCTGGGTGGTGCAAACAGTTAAGCGCTTAACTACTAGCCAAAAATTGGTGGTACCTTGGAAGACAGGCCTGGCCATCTGCTTCTGAAGGGTCACAGCCTTGAAAATGCTATGGAGCAGTTCTACCCTGTACACATGGGTCGCTATGAGGGCAAACTGACTCAATGGCTACCAGCCAAGCAACGTATGTGTGTGCATGTGTGTGTGTAGACAGAGAAAGAGAGAGTGAGACGGAGGGAGAGAAAAAGAGAGAATCAGGGAGTGAGGATTACCACAAAGAAAAATAAAGCTGACTGAGGGGATAAGGGTGACAGAAAGAGGGGTGCGATTTTGCCTGGTATTGCCAGGGAAGGCCTCTCTGGGGAGGTGATATCTGAGCAGGGCCTGGATAAAGGGAGCGAAAGAGTCACAGAGGTATCTGGGGAAGGAGACTTCCAAGCAGAGGGGACAGCAAGCGCCAGGCTGTGATGTGGTAGTTCCGTAGGTTAGAACAACAGCCAGGAGACCCGGGTGGCTGGAGCAGAACAAGAGGCAGCAGGACAGGAGAGGAGGCCTCAGGCAGGGCCAGCAGAAGAACTCTGGATCCTAACGTAACTGATGAGAATCAGGGGAAGAGATGATCTGTGTCACTCCAAAGCCAAGGCCCTCTACTCGGCTTCACTTCCATCCCCAGAGTAGACAATTACCCCTTCTTCCTGCCCAGAATCTGCTTCTTTGAAACTTGTTACAGGATCCAGACTGTGTTGGCCATGGGCCTTTTCCCTGACCTCAGTCTTAGAACTGCAGGATCACTGAGGACTTGTGTTATCCTCCCTTCTGCACTGTGGAAACTTACAGCCTTCGTGTCTCAACCACTAACGGCAGCTTTTGGAGGCCTCTCTGGAAAACACCAAACTGTGCTGACTCAAGAAGACCAGTGGACTTTCCACGACACAAGCCGACTACTTCCGCTTCTCTGTATGTAAAACATTTGCTCGCCCAGCAAATCCTCTATGAGCCCATTATGCTCCAGATACTCCTATGAGCTGGCGAGACAGCAGCAAACACAATGAGCACCCCCACGTGGAGCTTGTAAGCATCTGTGCATCTGTGTAGTGATTCTCAATAAGAGTGGGGGGTCCTTATAGCTTGATGAAGCGATGGAAACAAAGTGCTTTGTGTTTAGACATAACATTTTGTTTAAGATATTAAATAACACTAAAGAAGCGCATATTTTATGTTGGCCCAGAGACAACCTGTTAAAAGGTCGACAGACTGTGGAATGGGGAGCTTTAGCAATACCCTCTAATGGGGGGATCTGAAATAGTAAATGAGGCGGGAGTTGTCATGACACGCGGCTAGAGGAGGTGATTTGAGGGTAAACAGAGTCTCCTCACATCACTCAGGGACTACTCCATGTATGCAAGGGCTGGCCCCACTCACACAGGATTTGTGGTCCCATTTATCCTTTCGAGCATCCCTAACTCAGTGTCAGATCTTCCGTTCTCACTGGTCCTGCTTCAAGTACGTCCCTGGCCAGGACCACAGACATGCCATGAAGAGCTAGTCAACCTTTCTTCTTTATTAAAAGCAAATTCTAAGTGCAGGACAATCTGAACATCTAGTCCTTTCTATTTATCCTTCAGAGCACCCAGCACAGGGCAGCCACTCAGCAGACATCCCCAAATCATTTACTAGTTTCCTCATCTCCTGCCTGTCAACTTCCTAGAGGTCTATTTGTGTGCGTGCTAAATAATGTACACATACAAAATCTCAATTACATATATGTATATATATAACTATGTACATATATACACACCCTTGCATGTATATTAGGAAACCCTGGTGGCATAGTGGCTATGGGTTCAGCCTGCTAACCAAAAGGTCAGCAGTTAGAATCCACCAGGTGCTCCTTGGAAACCTTATGGGGCGGTTCTACTCTGTCCTATATGGTCGCTATGAGTTGGAATTGACTCGATGGCAATGAGTTTTGCATGTATATACCTATGTACATATACCTCATATTCAGGAACTGTTTTGGTCAGCATAATTTTTTTCCTCCCTCAGAGATGAAATCCCTTTATCCTCTGGGATTGCTCACTATCCCCACAGATTTTGTCCTTGATTTTTTTTCATCATGGAGCAAAATGAATTCAGGTTCGCAGCCACAGCCCAGCCACATCTTCCAGGACAAAGGACAATGCTCGGACCACTGTTTATTCATCACGGTCTAGTGTGGCAGGGCATCTTGTGGATATTGGCCCAAATTTTTCTTTCTTGCTTCCTTTCAGAAAAAAAACATTGTCAAGGAAGACTCCCCAGTCTGTAAAAGCGCTGGGGAGGGGCTGAGGTGGAGGAGATGAAGGGCAGACCTGATCCTAGTCTTCCCAGGGGCACTCACGCAGAAGCCCCCCCCTGCACAGGGCTCCCCGTGTCCAGAAGCACAAGCGTGAACCCAGCTGACTTCCAAGAGAACCAAGCGCACAAGGAGGGCAGCCCAATGGTCAAAGACCAGACTGACGCCAGAGAAAGAAGGTTAAATGGGGACATTTTTACCCTTCAGCTGTTGGATGTGGAAACAAAGACACATTCCATGCTTCCCCAAGACAGGTGAAGACATTTCACAAGCAAATGGTCAGCTGGTTAGCCTGGGGCTGTTTCCCCACCCTCTGCGTTCCTACTTGTCCCTCCTTTGTGGCAGTAAATCCCTAGCCCCACTTGTTCTCTGGGTCTCACCTTCCACAAATCTTCACAGATGAACCCACTCTGTGCTTAGCCTGTGCTTGCTGTCATGTGATTATCAAGGCATTTACCACAGACGCAGTCCCAGACTTTGAACTGCTTACCTGCTAGTCGGAAACAAGAAATAAGACACACGTGCTGGATCTGTAAAATAGTGACAGAAAGGAGACCAAAAGGATGGGTGAGAAGGCGTTGTGGGAGACAGAGACCTAGTGGCTTTGGAAGGGTTTGTGGTATTTGTGTCCTGGGGTGGCTAGACAGACATTCCAAGGGAGGCAGGAGTCCAGAATGAGCAAGATGATTGGGAAGAAGAATGCCTTCCCTACCTGATTCCATCCGAGGTTATGGCACTGATGTTTGTGTATTTGTATGTGTGTGATCTGTCATGCCTGAATGTTCTTCACTCCCTTCTCTCAAGAGCAGACGAATGGAAGAACACAATGCAGAAGGACTCATATCTTCTAGGGGAGGACTAGAATACTTGAATATCGAGAGAGATCTCAAACAAGTACCGTCACCCCCGCCCCCAGAGACAAACGCAGAAACTCCTCAAAGTGAGCGACAAATCAGATGAGAAGGATCTCTCTTAACTGTGAATCTCACTTGGTTTACAACCCCATCAGGGCCTGTATTTGTGGTTGTCACTCTGTCCACAAAGCAACCAGAGGAAATTCCCCGTATACAAATATTTCTTCCTCTCTCCTTTCTTTCCCCCCACCTTCACTGGGCAATCTTTGGCTGCTCTCTGGACCTGCTCTTATTTTCTGCTGCTATATCTCACCTCTTCCTATAAACCCTGAATCACAAGACTACAGTGTGCACCATTCCAAGAACCTAAATGTGCCATGGAGAGTCACAGCCAGGATATGTAAGCTGAGCTGAAAGCAGGAGCTGGGTTCTTCTGTGATCTTGTTTACCACCTGTGACTTCTCACCCTCACAATGGACTATTGTGCCTCTCTGAGCTCCACGACTCACCAATCCATGCATATAGATTGAGTTTGTTGTCTCAGAAGGGATTTTTTTTTTTTTTTTTTGGTGGGGGCAGGGAGGTCTCGCAGCTCCAGGCAATAAGGAACTGCTAAAGCTGTACAATTTTTCTGAAAGTGAGAGCAGTTCCCCTTCAAATATTTTAAAATGTTACTGATGGCAACACCACATTGATTTTAGCCACCTTGTTTTGCTATTAAATGATTGCTGGAACAGCTGTGGTGTCTACCTCCCTCACTGAAATCAGTTCTGGGCTGAAAGAAAAGAAATTCTGCTTGACAGGTGTCATGGATTGAATTGTGTCCCCCCCAAAATATGTGTCAACTCGGCAAGGCCATGGTTTCCAGTACTGTGTGATTGTCTACCATTTTGTCATCTGATGTGATTTTCCTATGTGTTGTAAATCCTACCTCTATCATGTTAATGAGGCAGGACTCAATCTACAAGATTAGGTTGTGTCTTAAGTCAGTCTCTTTTGAGATATAAAAGAGAGAAGCGAGCAGAGAGACACGGGGAGCTCATATCACCAAGAAAGCAGAGCCAGGAGCAGAGTGCATCCTTTGGACTCGAGGTCGCTGTGCTGAGAAGCTCCTAGAGCAGAGGAAGATTGATGACAAGGACCTTCCTCCAGAGCCATCACAGAAAGAAAGCCTTCCCCTGGAGCTGGCATCCTGAATTCGGACTTCTATCCTCCTAGACTGTGAGAGAATAAATTTGTTTGTTAAAGTCATCCACTTGTGGTATTTCTTTTATAGCAGCACTAGATAACTAAGACAACAGGTAATTAAGAAAACTAACAGGAATAACATTTGACCTCTTTGAAGGTAAACTACAGTTTCTAAAAGATCATCTAAATCTAACTTGCCAAAACCCCAGATGGCAAAGCTAGGAGAAGCACTGCTCTGCATTAGGTTTGTATTAAGCTGATCTTTCTTTACCTTTTATTATTCTTTACATTTTAACTTTAACGTGAGAAGGAAGGATGAAATTCTGCACAGCCTGAATTTGGAACACAGTGGTTTCTGGGTCACTGCTGGATATAAGGCGTGGAAATGTTGATTGGGAATGCAGACTGCCTGGCTAGAATTGAGACTGGATGTACCAATGTCAAAAGAATGAGTGTCCACCCATGATGCCGAAGAATGAAGGAAGAAAGCAACAAGTAACTATGATTTCAGCAGTAAGGAAAGCAATCTGTTTTTAGAAACTTAGCCTCATCTCAAGTAAGAGGAAAAGAAACAAACTATTAATCCCATCTGCAAATCTCTATGGGAAGTTTTCCCATCTTTTCATCACTGTTAGGCCTGGCAATCTGCTTCTGAAAGGTCACAGCCCCAAAAGCCCTGTGGAGCAGTGCTATTCTGCACTCATGGGGTCGCCATGAATCAGAAGCGAGTCAATGGCAACTCACAACAAGATGGTGGAGAAAAAGTAGCTCATTCTCCTGTGTGTGGAAAGAGTTCAAAATTTTGGTCTGTCTGTGCATTCAAGGTCCATATGGCTCAGATATTCTAAAATGGTATCAACTTCAGTTATCCAGATTGGGCCCCAGCTAGGACAGGGAAGGAGTGGTCTGGTAAGTACACTGCTGGTCAGTCTGCCCACTGTTCCCAGTCATAACCTACATGTGCCTTTTGTTGTTGTTAGGTGCTGTTGAGTCAGTTCTGACTCAGAGTGACCCTGTATACAACAGAACGAAACACTGCCCAGTCTGCGCCATGCTCACAATCCTTGTTATGCTTGAGCCCATTGTTGCAGCCACTGTGTCAATCCATCTCATTGAGGGTCTTCCTCTTTTTTGCTGACCCTGTACTTTACCATGTGTGATGTCCTCCTCCAGGGACTGATCCCTGTTGATAACATGTCCAAATTATGCTTTTTATTCCATTAAAAAACAGGTGCTGTCAAGTCCATTTGGACTTATGGTGACCCCATGTGTGTCAAAGTAGAACTGTACTTCACAGGATTTTTAATGGCTAATTTTTTGGAAGTAGATCACCAGGCTTTTCTTCTGAGGTGCCACTGCATGGACTTGAACTTCCAACCTTTCAGTTTGTAACCAAGCACATTAACTGTCTGCACCACCCAGGAACTCCTTCTACCCCATAGAAGTGGCTTCTTGCACCACTTAACGTTCAGGAGAGACTCACTGGACACCGTCAGACGCGCATTCAAGGTTCTTGAGAACTAAGGCAGCATGGCTCTGCACTGCCTTCCCTTTGCTTGGGCCTCCAAAGCCAGGTGAGGAGAAGTACAGTCCCTATTCCCAGGACTTTTGGGTGCAAGTAAGGGGGGAAAATAAACAACTAATCTCCCACACTTTTCTCTCTGCCCTTTCCAGGTATTTTTTGTTAAGAGTAATACATCAACATTGTGCCCCTAACCTAGGAGAAACTACCTGTTATCACCAAGAGGAAAGTCGTCCATTACAAAGAGCTTGCTTTAGAGAAAACACCTTTTTCTTCCTCATGACGGCTTTGTGGGAGGGCGAGACGTCAGTAGGCTTTGGAGGGTCACCTAAGTTTTCATTTACACATTACTCTTTGGGAGTGGCAAGTACGGTGATGGTCTTCTGTTTTAATGTGGGAGCCATCCACTTGTCATCCTTCCTGCTGTTCCCCTTAGAAGACAGGGGTGTATGGGAGCCAAGGTCAAGCCCATCAGCAGAGACAGGCTCAGATGCCTCAAGGGACCACGCCTCCAAACCCCTGGCCCTCTCACAGAGAAACAAACAGATCTTCCGGAGAAAAGATGGAAGCAAATCCAAAGCACATCCTCTCCGCCTTCTCTGCATCATGGGAGGGTCTGCACCACGTTCTCTGCCCCTTTGAGGGCCATGCCTGGACTCTCCTTACAAGTAGGTGGTATATATGGGGTCTCCTTGCCCAGATCATGATCCTAAATCACCTGTGGGTGCATCATTAAGGCGTCTCTCTTTGAATATTAAAGGCTCTCCCATTTAAGTTCTCTATTAAAACTCAGAACTCTCTAGGAAAGGTGATAGCTTAAATTATCAGCTATTACCTTAAATATCAGTTAACGCCTCAGCAGGGAAAGACAGCCAGCTGGCAGTCAGAGACTGTGACAAAGGGAGGGTGTTGGAAAGTGAAGACATAGATTTGGAGGAGGGTGAAGGAGCCTAAAGGGAGGCAACAAGGGCAAATACAGCGCAGGAGAAAACCCCAAAGACTGATTCTGCCCATTTGATGACTAGAAAACTCCGAACAGAACAACTGTGAAGTGGTGATAATAGCAGTCCTTGTCTTACAACACCATGGTGAAGAAAGAATGGGATAATGCATATTTTAAAACTTTCTACTGTAAAGCTATATCAGTATTGGTTATCATACCAATTAATTATTTTCAATTATATTTTAATTCTACAACTAGCCCTCTTCTGCCACTTAGGGTCATCTTGGAGCCCTGGTGGTGCAGTAGTTAAGAGCTCGGCTGGTAACCAAAAGGTGTTCAGTTTGAATCCACCAGCCACTCTGTTGTACTCTGTCCTGCAGGTTTGCTATCAGCCAGTGCTGACTTGACAGCAAGGGGTTTGGTTTTTTGGTTTAGAATCATATTATTTGTCTTTGGTTGCCAGCCTTTAACTCTTTGGAGAAAAGATGACTTATATTTCAAATATGTAATTATAGTACCTAATCTTTTGAACTGATTTTTAATCTAATTGTAAACTTAGAATAAATGATAAAACATTTAACTATTTCTTGTCTATATATATATACATATTTTAATTAGATGGTTGCAAAAATGGTAGCTACTCATATTCAGGACATTTTCACTGACCACTAGTGAGGTGTCTGGGCAAATCTACTCTGGTGGGTGGCCATCTTCCATCTGCCATAATCTTTCATCTGCACCACGTTGGTTGATTGTTGGCTTCTGACCATGGGCTACGGCACTCATCATGCTTTTTATAAAAAGAGATGGTCTGTGGACACCCAGTAGCCTCCATGAAACTCTGGTTCTCCTTGTATGCTTTTTATTTCCCCACAGCAATGAATAACTCCAGACATTATGAACATTTCTGCCTCCCTGACGTTTCTCCCACTGTCTGTCCTTCATGGAACTCTCTGTCCCACTCCTTACTGCTTTTATAATTAAAAGAGTATGAGCTTTCAGTTTCATACAAAATTGGGTTTGAATCCTAGTACAGTCACATTATTTCTGTGACTTCAAGCAAGTTACTTGACTCCCCTGAGCCTTTGTTTCCTCACCTGTAAAATGGGGTTACTGTAGGATAAGGTCGCTATGAGTTGGAATCGACTTGATGGCAACAAGTTGGTTTTTTTCTTCTTTTGTGGGATACGGTGGCACAGTGGTTAAATACTCAGGTGCTAACCAAAAGCTCAGTGGTTCAAACCTACCAGCAGCTCTGCAGAAGAAAGATGTGGCTGTCTGCTTCCATAATGATTTACAGTCTTGGAAACCCTATGGGGCAGTTCTATTCTGTCCTATAGGGTCACTATGAGTGAGAATTGACTCAACAGCAGTGGGTTTTTTGGGTGGGATAAGGAAAGACCAAGTGCTAGAAAACTTTACAAGTTTTGTAAAGTCAAGGGTTAGTGAAAATGAGGGAAACCCTCAGTGAGATGGACTTAACTGATGGCTGCAACAATGGGCTCAAACATACCAACAATTGTGAGGATGGCGTGCTTGAAGGGACAATGTTTTGTTCTACTGTAGGTAAGGCCACCACGAGTCAGAGCCAACTCTAACAACAACAACGTAAGACAGATAAGAGAGAGAGAATAATTTAAAGCCAAGAGAAGACACTCAATACACTTTAATTCTCTCCTTTTCTCTGCCACCTCCAAGAAACTTTCCCTAACTGCTCCAGCATTCAGAGATCTCCCTCTCTTACTCTTTCTTCCTCTCTCCTCTCCCCTGAACCCCTCTATTGTGTACCATTAGCCTCCTCGATTCCATTCTGTGTACTTTGAGGGAAAAGATATGTGTCTTGCAATTCTTCAGGACTCTATTTGCTAATTTACATGTAGTAATTATCAACTACTGGATTTTGTTTATTTTTTTTAATGATGATAAGTCATATCACTGGCCTCTGTCCACGCATTCCTAAAGGTTGTCTCTTTCTCCATATTTTCTCCCCCAGAAATAACACAAATAGTGAGAGCTGGACCAGTCAGAGTCATAGCAGGAAACAATGCAACTTAGGTGCATAAAATGAAGCATCTTTAACAAAGGAACTACTTTTAGTGGTGGTTAGGAGAACAAACAAGATGTTGAGGCCAGAGACTAGCAACAGCAAGAAGCTGCTACCACCCTAGGGTTGAGAAGGTAAGATGAGCTGGGTGAAAGCAAGAGCACTGGTCACAGACACAGCCACTGCCAAAGACATGGGCTTAAGTAAAGCAGTGAAGGTGCAGGGGAATAAATACCCTGACCTCTGTCTTCCCAGCCTTTAGTCTTTTGCTGGTACCTCCCATTGGCTGAATCTAGTCAGAAATCAGGAGGCAAAGGAGCCCAGCTGGTGCAATCCACAAAAAGTAGCCTCCCAGGGAATGGAGAGGCCCTGGCAATACAGCGGTTAAGTGTTCGGCTGCTAACCAAAAGGCCAGCAGTCCGAATCTACCAGCTGCTCCTTGGAAACCCTATGGGGCAGTTCTACTCTGACCTATAGGGTCGCTACGAGTTGGAATCAACTCGACAGCAACGGGTTTTCAGGGTATGAAACAGAGCAAAGAAGGGTTGAGAATGCATCCAGGGTGGGAAGCAAATAGGGAAAAACCAGTAGAGGGCCACCTTCAATTTGTGAGTACAAGAATCTCAGGAGTTATGGTTTTGCCTCCTAAGTTGGAATCGACTCGATTACAACAGGTTTTTTTTTTTATGGAATAAAAAGTAGGACCTGAAGAAGTTAGCCAAAGTTGACATCACCACCATGATGTGCCTCCTGATGTGGTGTGCTAAGGAGGACACAGTGTCACTTCTGTGATATTCCTACCAAAAATCATAACCTGGATGTTATCACAAGGCAACACCAGGCAAAGGCAAACTGAGGGACATTCTACAAAGTATTCTTCAAAACTGTCAAGTTTATGAAAGACAAGTAATGACAGAACTGTTCCAAGTTAAAGAAGACTAAAGAGGTATGAAAACTACAACATTTCCTCCTGGATTGAATCCTGGATCAGAATTTTTTTTTTTTCCTTTTAGTCTAAAGAACATTAGTGGGACAATTGGCAAAACTTGAATAAGACCTGTAGATTAGACGAGTAAAGTATTATTTGCTAATTCTCCTGATTTTGATCATTGCACTTTGGTTATGTAAGAGAATATCCTTGCTCTGAGAAAATACACACTATTGTAAAGGACCATGATGTCTCTTACTTACTCTCAAATTAAAGCAAACCCACTGCTGTTGAGTCAATTCTCACTCATAGTGACCCGGTAGGATAGAGTAGAACCGCCCCACAGGGTTTCCAAGGCTGTGAATCTTTATGGGAGCAGACTGCCACATCTTTCTCCCACGGAGCAGCTGGTGGGTTTGAACAGCCCACCTTTCCGTTAGCAGCTGAGCACTTTAAACCACTGCGCTGCCAGGGCTCCTCTACTCTCAAATCGTTCAGAAAGAAAATGCTATATATTTGTGTGTGTGTGTGTGTGTGTGTGTGTAAATATATATGTATGTTGTGTGTGTGTATAGCACACACGAGAGAGAATAATAAAGCAAGGAAATAGGGCATAATGTAAACAATTTGATAGATTTTGGTAAGGGATATTCAGGAATTCTTCTATTCTTGCAATTTTTCCGCATAAAGTTATATTTTAAGAGAGAAAGACAGACAGACAGCCAGACACATACTGGCCAAGGAGTAAGGAGGATGGTGCGTGGAGAGAGAGGCTGGTTCCCTGCAGTTTCAGTGAAGCCTCATTAAATGCCTGCGACCCGGACTGTTCCTGGGTACCCAATGATTTCTCCTCTCATTACGGAACTCCCATAGGGATTTCTGTTCCTTTCATGTGGATTTGTTCTGTTTTTATTTTTAATGGTCTGGTCTCAATGTTTCAATATTGGAAGCTGCCTCTAATCCTTTTTGGAAGTATAAATTATCAGTTTAAAACAGGAAGAAACCGAGTAAAGCACAAAGCCATACCATGTCTTTGGTGGAAGGCTTGGCATGAAACCACTGAATTTTATGTCACCTCTGTAAGGAAGTGAGTGAGTGATGAGCGTAATACTTATGCCAGCCTTGAAACTGGATTACTTTCCTCCTCGGGAATAGAACTGTCAATGTAACATTGGCTTTCTGAGGGAATGAGAGCAATTTGTTTATTTCCCCACTGAATCATCCTGTTCCCTGAGAAGCTGTTGGAAAAGACTACGATCACATATACGGTACACACATACATCTCTCTGGATGTCTTAGGAAAAACAATAACTGCAACGGTTTTTAACGTGGCAAAGGTGCACAACAAACCTATTACAGCTTCAAGGAAAGTTAGAAAATGATCCCAGATTTAAAGAATTCTGATATGAAGTGGAGCGGTTTGGTTTGGTTTGTTTTGGTGGTGACTGCTTTTTGTTTGGAGATTGGGAATGGGAACATATCCATGTTTTTCAGCATGCTATCTATTTCAGCCCAGTTGATGTTACCTCAGGATTCTAACAAAAATGAAGAAATTTCTTCATAAGATTCAAAAAAAAAAAACTGGTTCCAAGGACCAGTATTATTGCTTTTAAGATTTAGACTAATGGGCAAGTATCATTAGCTTAAGTGCCAATATTTTATGATACCAGAACTTTAACGTGTCACTAATTCAACAAATATGTATTAGATGCCTATTGTGTGCCATGTACAGGGCTGGATTAAGCATGTGAGAGCCCTAAACATTGATAACCTGTGCTGCTCGCTCCTCTGCTTACTCACGCATTTGAATGGGATGTGTGAGTTACAGATATATATATATATATATATATATATATATATATATATATATATATTTGTATGTGTGTGTGTGTGTCGTAGCTATATGAGATGTAACCTATTTGTAAATGCAACGATAATATTATTGATTGAACACAAAATTGGTGTATGCCATTTTAGCGGAGTTAAGACGAACTGGGTTATAAAATGTTTAGTGAATGCATGGTAATAAGATTTTTACTATATACCACATTTTCTACAAAAAGAATATTCCACATAGTCTATAACAAAGAAAATGAGTCAGTGAATTTAGTTGTTTCAACAATCAATGTAAAATTCTGCTGATCTCCCACAGTGAAAAATTGACTTTCACCAATTTTGCTTCAAATGGCTTGTACTTCAGTTTTGATGCTTGTTTTATAATAAATGCTGTAATTATAAATGAACAAATGAAAAAGATATCATAAAAGAAAAAGTAATGATTAGAAAAAAATTACAACTATTTTCCTTTATTTTTAGAAAGGTCTTTCATCTCTAACATGTTATAATTTAAAATGTTTCTATTCTTTGCTCTTACAAATTCTTCAATTATTTTGTCACAATTAAGCTGCCAAACAATATCTACTTCATACATAACAAGGATAATGAATTGAGTTTTTCTTGAATGATTGTTGTATACTGAGGGTTTCTGAGTCTCTTTAGGGATGAAAATGAGCTTTCTGTTGTGCAGTTTGGGATCATTGAAGTTAGGAATATGCATAAAGCAATTTCAACATTGGGATATACGCATTGTATTTTATCTTCTATTATGGAATCATACATACCTAAAACCAAAATCATATATGCCTACATGAGTAAAATTCGTCCTTTCTGAGTCTGTAAACTTAGTTGTCATGTAAGAAAGAAATTGTCGTACTTCTCCCTAAAGGTTTGTATTTAAGTCATCAGGATAAGTCTACACTAATTTCTTGGATGCCTTCATGCATTCTTCATCAGGTTTATTCATATTGCTTAAAAAGGAAAATCTATTTGAAAGACCTTCATACACTTTTGCCCTTATTTTCATGCAATATTCAAGTGTGTCAATGATGGTGTAGTATGTGGTTACATGAAATTGATCTCTGGCACTCAATGACACTTCTAGAGCACTTCCATCATTTACCTGTTTCTTTCTAATGCTTCTGCCATGATGAACTGCTTGATAATCAGTATTTGGCAGTATTTGCATGGTTGGGTTTTCAAAATTTTCAAAATCTTCTCTTAAATCATGTAAGTACCCTGTTAACGACTGGTAGAGATCTGTGCATGTCTTTAAATTTACTTCTGAATCTTGGAGAGCTTGACTTGTTGGATGAAAATGCTGCAATATATTATTACATGACCAACATAAATGCGTACTTTAGTGTTTGCATCTTGTTGGTGATGTTTCTGGCTTCTCTTCTGGTATCTCCTTTTTGCGTCTGGTCTTAGCAATATATTCTAAGCCATCTAGAATCTGAGTGTACGATTCTAGGATTGCACTTGTTGCTACAGCACGCACTCCCCAACGTTACAAGTCACATGATTATACTACTGTTGCTGCATTCTTAGGTGGTCAACAAGAGAGAACTGAATGTGAGGTTATACCTAGTCAGTCCATAGTGAAGAGGAGAATATAATCCTTATTGTATACAAGATTTATAAAAAGTACATGTTATTTCTTTATGGAATTGTTCAAGTTCCATATTTGAAGATATGTACGTAACTGATGAACCAACAGCTCCACCTCTCCATGAGCAAGTTTGTTTTGTGAGTCATAACAATATCAATTTATTAAAAGAAAGTCAGTCTGAATGGAAATGGAAAATCAAATATATTTATATAATTTTTATTATCTAAATATTCATTTATTTCCTCAAGGAATTGTTCAATTTCTTATAAGAAGATACGTAAATATTTTGATAAAATATAAATGCAATGTTCTGATAAACACCCTTGTTACTTTCTTGGAAGATGAATTTAGAAACACTTACATTGCAAAACAAAAACATATTTTGCATGATAAATAAATATGGAATTTTCTGTCCTTTTAATGTTCCCAGTACCTCATTTATTAGTATATATAGAGTAATATCAAGTTCTGTGTCCCACGCAACAGACAATAAAAAACAAACTCACTTGATATGTAAATTAAAATTTTTGTGTTAGATAAATATTGATATTTCCAGTGTTTTTTGGATGTTTGCTATGCTACCAAAACAAAACAAAACCCGTTGCTGTCGAGTCAATTCCAACTCACAGCAACCCTATAGTGTTATATTAAATGTACACTATATTGCATCTATGTGTATGTCAAATATACTTTAAAGTTAAAGTTATAAATATTATTGTTTACAAAACTTAGGACATAACTGTACATAAATGCTATACAGTTAAAAAGTAACTTGATTGAATTCATTGCATTGGTTGACTTATTCAAGTCTCCTCACTTTTGTACGCCATCTGGGACTGGAGTTCCCATTGGTTGTTTACCAGGACGTGCATAAGAGCATACCCTTGTGTTTGTCTCATGGCAAACAGCATTGCTGGCCCTCCTGGCTGGAGTTGCTGGATCAGCAGACGTGGATGTACAGGACAGTTCTCTCAAAATGGATCAGAGACCTGTTATCTATTAATATAATCCATTCTTGCCCAGTCACCACTCATGACTGGGCAAGAATGGATTATTGGGTAAATACAGCAAGAGTTAGATTCAACAGCCCACCTCCACCTCTTGTTTATTAGAAAGAAACAGTATACTCCCAAGAATCTAGGCAAGATAAGGAGTTTCAATTACACAGGAGAGGACCATAGGAGACAGATGTCAACAGAGGTATTGAAGTGGTAGGGGCCTCATAATTTAAACAACCTTGCGTGTGGGCACCCTCATGACCCTTCATGAACTGTCTTTCCAGCAGACACATTCTCACACCCTGGAGCTGATTTCAGTTCCATTTAGTGCCCTGCCAGTTCCCTTCCACTTCAGCACTTGCTTTTCCTTGTGTCCTGTCCGCTCGGCATCTACGCATCTTTGCTTTGGACAATTAGTGCCCCTATTTTGTTGCTTATTGGGTGATCCATCCCTGGCCAGGTACCATGGGAAAACAAAGTCAAATTGGACCTGATTCTGCCCAAAAGTTGCCTTAATGTTACGTGATTTCCTTCCTCCAGCAAAATTGATGGCTATATAAATGTGTATTATACTCCAGCAAATGTAAGTTTTTATAAATATAGTACTTCTTTTAAGAACTATACAAAAAAAACACTCAAGCTACTCATTGGGCATGGGTAGAGGTGGAGATCATTCTGAGCCCAAGGAGAAGAAACCTTTGAATCAACAATGTTCAGTCCATAGATGGTTCATTCACATGACTACTCATTTTGTTAAGAAATAATCATTTTGTTAAGGTGTAGTTGGGTGTCAAAAACACATTTTTGACTAAGATTTATGCTTTGGGATTGCAAACTGAGCAGCTGCAGAGCAAGAATAAATTCAACATATGTTCTACTGGCTAATACAGCTGCCTCATGTCACCTTTGAGTCTATTAAAAATAATATGCTGCAAGACTCCAATTGTAATTTCAAAAGAAGAATTCCAGGCATATTTGTGACAACAGACCAACATCATTGGAATAAGTTCATATGTTTCCAAGGTGAGTACTTCAAAGGACAGCACTGATTTGAATGAATAATTTATGGTGTATTTGTTAAAAAATAACATCCTTAAAAGAAAAGAATCACATTATCATCTCAATTGATGCAGAAAAGGCATCCAACAAATTCCAACACCCATTCCTGATAAAAACTCTCAACAAAATAGGTATAGAAGGGAAATTTCTCAACATAATAAAGGGCATCTATGCAAAACCAACAGCCAACATCATCCTTAATGGAGAGAGGCTGAAAACATTCCCCTTGAGAAAAGGAACAAGACAAGGATCCCCTTTATTACCACTCCTATTTAACATTGTGCTGGAAGTTCTAGCTAGAGCAATAAGGCAAGAAAAAGAAATAAAGGACATCCAAACTGGTAATGAAGAAGTTAAACTGTCCCTGTTTGCAGATGATATGATACTATACATAGAAAACCCTAAAGACTCCATAAGAAATCTACTGGAACTAATAGAAAGTTTCCGCAGAGTAGCAGGATACAAGGTAAACATACAAAAATCAGTTGGATTCCTATACACCAATAAAGAGAACAATGAAAAGGAAATCAGGAAAACAATACCAGTTATAATAGCCCCTAAAAAAATAAAACACTTAGGAATAAATCTAACCAGGGATGCAAAAGACCTATACAAAGAAAACTACAAAACACTACTGCAAGAAACCCAAAGGGATGTACATAAATGGAAAAACATACCATGCTCATGGATTGGTAGACTCAACATTGTGAAAAATGACAATTCTACCCAAAGCAATTTACAAATACAATGCAATCCCGATCCAAATACCAACACCATTCTTCAAAGAGATGGAAAAACTAATCATTAACTTTATATGAAAAGGGAAGAAGCACCGAATAACTAAAGCACTATTGAAGAAGAAGAAGAAAGTAGGAGGATTCACACTACCTGACCTCAGAAACTACTATACAGCTACGGTAGTCAAAACAGCCTGGTACTGGTACAATAACAGATACATTGACCAATGGAACAGAATTGAGAACCCAGATGTAAATCTATCCACATACGAACACCTGATCTTCGACAAGGGCCCAAAGTCCATCAAATGGGGAAAAGACAGTCTTTTTAACAAATCGTGAGGGCAAAACTGGATCTCCATCTGCAAAAAAATGAAACAGGACCCATACCTCATACCATATACAAAAACTACTTCAAAATGGATCAAAGACCTAAATATAAAGCCCAAAACTATAAAGTTCATAGAAGAAAAAACAGGACCAATGCTACAGGCCCTAATACACAGCATTAACAGGATACAAACCATAACCCATCAACACACAAACCCCAGAAGATAAGCTAGATAACTGGGATCTTCTAAAAATCAAACACCTATGCTCTTCAAAAGACTTCACCAAAAGAGTCAAAAGAGAACCTACAGACTGGGAAAAAATTTTTGGACAGTACAATCAGATAAAAGTCTAATTTCCATAATCTACAAGAAAATCCTGCACCTCTACAAAGAAAAGACAAATAATCCTATTAAAAAATGGGCAAAGGAAATGAACAGACACTTCACCAAAGAAGACATTCAAGTGGCCAACAGACACATGAGGAAATGCTTGCATTCACTAGCCATTAGAGAAATGCAAATCAAAACCACAATGAGATACCATCTCACCATGGCATTAGTGGAACGAATCAAAAACACTGGAAATAACAAATGTCAGAGAGGCTGCATGGAGATCGGAACTCTTATGCACTGCTGGTGGGAATGCCAAATGATACAACCATTTTGGAAAATGATATGGCACTTCCTTAGAAAGCTAGAAATATAAATACCATACGATCCAGCAATCCCACTCCTAGGAATATATCCTAGAGAAATAAGAGCCGTCACACAAATAGACATATGCACACCCATGTTCATGGCAGCATTGTTCACAATAGCAAAAAGATGGAAACAACCTAGATGCCCATCAACAGATGAATGGATAAACAAACTGTGGTCCATAAACACAATGGAGTACTATGCAACAATAAAGAACAATGATGAATCTGTGAAGCATCTCATACCATGGATGAAACTGGAGGACATTATGCTGAGTGAAATAAGTTAATCACAAAAGGACAAATATTGTATGTGACCTCTACTGTAAAAACTCATGAAAAAATTTACACACAAAAAGTAACAATCTTTGTTGGTTACCAGGGATGGGAGGGGTGGGTGGAATACTAAATAGACAATAGATAAGTGGTATCTTCGCTGAAGGCTGAGGCAGTACTCAATACTGGGGAAGCCAGCACAACTTGTCCAAAGAAAGGTCATGGAAGCTCCATAGACACATCCAAACTCCCTGAGGGACCAAATTGCTCGGTGGAGGGTTGTGGGGACCATGGTCTCAGGGAACATCTAGCTCAATTGGCATAACACAGTTTATAAAGACAATATTCTACATTCTACTTTGGTGAGTAGCATCTGGGGTCTTAACAGCCTGTGAGCAGCCATCTAAGATACTCTACTGGCCTCACCCCTTCGGGAGCAAGGGAGAATGAAGAGAACAGGATACAAGGAAAAGATTAGTCCAAAGGACTAATGGGCCACAGGTACCAAGGCCTCCACCAGACTGAGTCCAGTACAGCTAGATGGTGCCCAGCTACCAACACTGACTGCTCTGACCGGGATCACAACAGAGGGTTCTGGACAGAGCTAGAGAAGGATGTAGAACAATATTCTAACACACACACAAAAGACCAGATTTACTGGCCTGAAAGAGCCTGGAGAAACCCAGAGAGTATGACCCCCAGACATTCTTTTAGCTCAGTGGTGAAGTCACTTCCAAGGATCACCGTTCAGCCAGGGATTGGACAGCCCCATAAAACAAAATGGGACTAATGAGGCACAGCTGTCCAGGGACAAGGACTAGAAGGCAGAAGGGGACAGGAAAGCTGGTGATAAGGTTGAGTAAGGACAGTGTTGACATGTAGTGGGGTTGTTAACCATTGTAATAGGGTAACACGTGTACTAACTGTTTAATAAGAAACTATTTTGTTCTGTAAACCTTCGTCTAAAGTAAGAATAGCAGCACAACTGGAAGAACGTAACCGATGTTACTGAACTGTGCATGTAGACATTTTTGAAATGGTGTATCTTTGGCTATGTATATTTTCACCAAAAAAAAAAAATAAAGCTTGAGAAGGGAGAATGTTGACATGTCGTGGGGTTGTTAACCAATGTCATAAAACAATATGTGTACTGATTGTTTAACGAGAAAATATTTGTTCTGAAAACCTTCACCTAAAGTACAAAAAAAAAAATCCTTATAACATCTGTAATAACACTTTGTACATGATTCTGCAGGCCTGTAACAATATAATGTAATCACTGAAATAATGTTATAGGGCCTTTTTTTTACAAAGTAGCAAAATGCTTATGACACAATGTTATGTGGCAGCCAACCTTGAAGAAGGTCCCCAGTGATTCTTTGCTCCCCATACTCACTCTTGTGTAGTCCCCTCCCCCATTGCACCAGGGTTAGTCTATATGACCAGTAAGTACAGCAGAATGATGGTAGGTCACTTTTGATAGTTGGTTGTAAAAGACAACAGCTTCTGTCTTGGTTCTCTCTCTCACTCTCTCTATTATCACTCACTCTGGGGAAGCCAGCTTTCATTCACGTGAGTAGCCCTGTGGAGAGGCCCATGTGGTAAGAAAGTGAAGCCTCCTGCCAGTAGCCACTTGAATGAGGTTGGGTGCCAATTCTCCAGCCATTCAGATGACTCCAACTCCAGCCAACAATTTAACTACAACCTCATAAGAAACCCTGAGCTAGAACCACTCAACTAAGCCATTCCCAGATTCTTGACCCTAAGAAACTGTGTGAGGTAATAAGTATTTGTTGTTTTAAGCAGCTAAGTTTTGGGGTAATTTGCAGCACAACAGTAGATACCCAATACAGTTAAACGAAAAGCAAAAATGCATAATTAGGAAATTTGCCGAAATGTTAACAGCAAATACCACTTACAGATGAGTTTATTGCCAGTTTTCATTTATTCTATTACATTGTCTGTATCCTTTCCTGACTTCCCATATTAACTATTTATCAATTTTTTAAAAAACAGAAAAAGAGAGGTGAGTTTTTTTGTTATTGTTTTCATACGAAATGCAATTTAAAATGGATTTTCTTTCATTTCGGTTCTATTACCATGTTTGGGGCACTTGATTTTGCAGGGACAATGATTAGCACAAGTATAAAAAGAGCAACTGCAATGCCAGGCAATATAATTTGGCTAAGAGTTTGAATGAAGTACTATACAGAGATTACCACCCAGATGATTCTGTCCAGTAAAGGTATATCTCACCACACCAGTAACGCTAAAAATAATAATAAAAGCCTTTCTAATCTTGACATAAATTTAAACTTACAAAATAGTTGTAAAAAAAAAAGGAAGAGAATTTCTGTATTCCTTTATACCGATATTCTCCAGTGGTTAACTTTTTACTGTATTTGCCTTATCATTCTCTATAGACAGATAGACAGACAGACAGATAATGTGTGTGTCCTCTTCATAGTGTGTATCACCATTGTAATTTTACACTTAATTGTGGATTTTTTTAAAATTATTGCACTCTAGATGAAGGTTTACAGAACAAACTAGCTTCTCACTAAACAGTTAGTACACATATTGTTGTGTGACATTGGTTACCAATCACACGACACGTCAACACTCTCCCCTTCTTGACCTTGAGTTCCGTATTACCAGCTTTCCTGTCCCCTCCTGCCTTCTCCTCCTTGCCCCTGGGCTGGCGTGCCCGTTTAATCTCGTTTAATCTCGTTTTGTTTTATGGGGCTGTCTAATCTTTGCCTGAAGGGTGAATCTCAGGAGTGACTTCATTACTGAGCTAAAAGGGTGGCCAGGGGCCATATTCTCAGGGTTTCTCCAGTCTCTGTCAGGCCAGTAAGTCTGGTATGAGTTAGAATTTTGTTCTACATTTTTCTCCAGCTCTGTCCAGAACCCTCTGTTGTGATGATCCCTGTCAGAGCAGTCAGTGGTGGTAGCCAGGCACCATCTAGTTGTACTGGACTCAGTCTGGTGGAGGCCATGGTAGTTGCGGTCCATTAGTCCTTTGGACTAATCTTTCCCTTGTATCTTTAGTTTTCTTCATTTCCCTGGCTCCCAAAGAGGTGAGACCAGTGGAGTATCTTAGACGGCTGCCCACAGGCTTTTAAGACCCCAGACACTACTCAACAAAGTAGAATGTAGAACATTTTCTTTATAAACTATGTTACGCCAATTGAGCTAGATGTTCCCTGAGATCATAGTCCCCACAGCCCTCCACCCAGCAGTTCAGTCCCTCAGGGAGTTTGGATGTGTCTATGGAGCTTCCATGACCTTTCTTTGGACAAGTTGTGCTGGTTTCCCCAGTATTGTGTACTGTCTTACCCCTCATCAAAGCTACCACTTACTTATTGTTTATTTAGTGTTTTTCCATCCCCACCCCGTCCCTCCCTCGAAACCATCAAAGATGGCTTCTTTTTGTGTGTAAACCTTTTCATGAGTTTTTCTAATAGTCATCTCATACAATATTTGTCCTTTTGTGATTGACTTATTTCACTCAGCATAATGCCCTCCAGATTCATCCATGTTGTGAGATGTTTCACAGATTCATCATTGTTCTTTATTGTTGTGTAGTACTCCATTGTGTGTATGGACCATAGTTTGTTTATCCATTCATCTGTTGATGGGCATCTAGGTTGTTTCCATCCTTTTGCTATTGTGAGCAATGCTGCAATGAACATGGGTGTGCATGTGTCTATTCATGTGACAGCTCTTATTTCTCTAGGATATATTCCTAGGAGTAGGATTGCTGGATCATATGGTATTTCTACTTCTAGCTTTCTAAGGAAGCACCATATCATTTTCCAGAATGGTTGTACCATTTGGCATTCCCAACAGCAGTGCATAAGAGTTCTAATTTCCCCGCAGCCTCTCCAACATTTTTTATTTTCTGTTTTTTTGATTCGTGCTGGTAATGCCACAGTGAGATGTTATCTCATTGTGGTTTTGATTTGCATTTCTCTAATGGCTAGTGTTCATGAGCATTTCCTCAATTGTCTGTTAACTGCTTGAATGTCTTCTTTGGTAAAATGTCTGTTCATTTCCTTTGCCCATTTTTTAACTGAATTGTCTTTCTGTTGTAGAGGTGTTGGATTTTCCTGTAGATTTTATAGATTAGACCTTTGTTGGATTTGTCATAGCCAAAAGACTTTTCCCAGTCTGTAGGTTCTCTTTTTACTCTTTTGGTGAAGTCTTTTGATGAGCTAATTGTTGATTAATTTTTGTCCTTCCAAACAGAATGTAACTTCTGTGACTTTTTGTTCACCATTTTATCCTGGTGGCTAAAACTTGCTCATAGCAAATGTTCAATACATTTTGTTTCATGAATGAAGAAATAGATAAATGAAAGGAATGGGAGATGAAGAGGGAGTAAATGACTCAAATCCTACATAATATTTTTCTTCTTTCTTTTCCATTTTCTTTGGTATTTTTCCACAAAACTGTCACCTATTTATTTTTCTTCAGCTAAATTTTAAAGTTATAAATGTATATGTGTTTTATTTCCCCAAATAATTATTAAAAATGTAAGCATATGCACTAGTAGAACAGAATTAGAATATACGATTTCCAACATCTAGAGAGGGAAAAGAAGAATAAAAAAGCATAATAAATCCAGAAAGAGTAAAAAAATCAAGAAAGCATTATAAATACAAAACAAAAAGCATAAAATAAGATGGCAGAAGTAAGACAAATCATGTCAGCAACCAGAATAAATATGAATCCGTTAAAGGTTTATATTAAAGGGATGCAACAAAATCCAGGTATATGTTTACAAGATACACCTAAATCAAATGACACAGATATATTAATATAAAGGAATTGATTTTTTTTAATATTCTAAACTAATACAAGGAGAAGGGCAGCAGAAGTGAGCAGATTACTATCAAAGTAGAATTCAAGAAAAAAATTAATTATCAATGAAAGAGTTATAATGGTAAAAGTTATAATCCACCAAAATAGTATAGCAGTTATGAACTCTTTTGTACCAAGTGACATTTTATTGAAAAACTGGTAGAATGCCAGAGAGTGATAAATCCACAATCATATCTGGAGATTTTAACATACCTCTCTCAGAATTTGAATGATAATTCACACACAAATGAGGATATGGAAGATGTGAAAAATAAAATTATCATTCTTGATTTAAAGGCTATATATGGATTTTTAAAACTAGCAAACAGCAAATATACGATGTTTTCAACTACTTCCATAACATTTATAAAAGTTGATTATAAATTAAGCTACAAGATAATCACAATAAATTACAGGAGAAAAAAAGACCATAATGTATTATAAGACCATATCGTAGGGCCATGATGAAATGAAGTAGAAAGAAACAGAGAAATAGATTCAGAAACGTAAACCACTAGAAAATACAGATATGAGAATGTACTATAAATTTACAGGAAGTAAAAGTGTTTAGTATTATGAATAACAGGATAGATATCAAAATAAAAATGAGAATAAAAAGTAGCACTTGAGCAGCAAATGAGAGGTAAAAAGGTTATTCATTAAATTATGTTTCATAATTTATTATAGTGATCTGGGGATAAAAAGCTAATTCCTTCCTCACCATTTACTTCAAAATAAATTCCAAATGGATCATCAGTTGAAACACCAAAAAATGAAATGATAAAATTACTAGGAAAAAATATGAGAGTCAAATGAAAAAGGCCTTTCTAAACAAGACATAAGAAAAGATAATGAAAAAGGCTGATAAATCTGACAATAAAATTTTTTTTAATTTCTATAGAAAAAAATGCAATAAACAAAATTTTAAAAATTGGGGGAATTTTTACAGCACTTAGGAAGAGAAGGGGTTCATTTTCTTAATATACTGGGAGCTCTTAAGTGTCTCGAAGAGTAAGACCAAGAAACCAATCAAGTAATTGTATGAAGGACACAATCAGTTCAAAGCCAAATAAATATTATGGAAAAAAATGCTCAAAATCATTTGCAATTAGAAACCAAAAAAAAGAACAGAATCTAAAATTTTAAAAGGCAGACCTTTGGAAAAGACCAATAAAATAGACAAACCTCCATAATTCTGCCCACCTAAGACAGAAATACGCACCATAACATGTGTATATCATTTTACACCAATAAATTTGAAAATCTAGAAAAAGTGAACAGTTCAAGAAGTGATTAGACCAACATACAGAAGCAACTGAAAAGGTTGTCAAAGCTCTAACCCTCAAACAATATCAAATACACATGGTTGTACAAATGAGTTTTAAAAATCATTCAAGGGGTGAATAATTCTTACATTAATAGTTCAAGAGCATAGTTTTTTTCTTTGGAAAATGTCTCAATTCTCTTTATAACCAAAATTCCAAAATCTGATAAAGATGACTCAAAAAACAAAAGCAAAACTATGCATCAACTTTACTGATAAGTGTATACACAAAAATATTAACAAATTTAATCAGAAGTATATATTTAAAATACACTAAAACCAGTCATGTTTTATATCAGGGATACAATAATGTTTTAATGCTAGAAAATCCACATATGTTCATGACGAAAATCACAACAGAACCATATATGCTGAAAAGACATTTGATATAATTTAATACTCACTACTGATTCTTTTTAAATTTAATAAATTAGGAATAAAAAAGCACCATATCTTGATAAATAGTATTTATAAGAAACCAGAAGCAAATGTCATAATGCATGGTGTAGCACTAAAGTCATTTTCTTCCAAAGCAGGAAAAAAACAAGGAGGTTCTTTTTTGCTCTGTGCCTAATAATTCCAGTATCTGGCATCTCTGTAAATATGTTTCTGCTGTTGGCTGTTTCTACTGATTCTCTTTCATGGAGTCTTTTTGCCTCATGAGTCTCTTCCTGATTACGTTCTGGCCATTTTACTGGAAAAATTATTTGTAGAAACAATTTGAGACCTAAAATAATGTTACCTTCCTCCAAAGAGTATTTTCAAAGAATCGCCTTTGCCAAGCACTAACAATCCAGATGACCTCAGTCCAAGTACAGGGCGTGAGGCTATGCTGGGCCACCAAGATTACTGGAATCTGAACCGCAATGCATGCAAGGGCTGGACTTTATCTGATTCTCTTTACTCTAGTTGGGCAGTCTTTGGAGGAAACAGCACAAAAATGAAGGATGGTTTACCAGGACTCCATGCTTGGCAGGTCCTAGACTACAATTTTTGTCCTCTTAACCCCATGAGGGAGTCCTGGTGGTGCAGAGGTGTCTCTGGGTGGGTTCAAACCACTAACATTTCAGCTAGTAGTACAGTGCATAACCATTTGTGCCACCCAGGGACTCCTGAACACTAACTTAGGTGTGCTTTGAAAGTATTTTATAGATGTGATTGAAGTTCACAATGAATTGACTTTAAGTAAGGGAAATTATCCTAGATTATCTTGGTGGGCCTGATTTAATCTATTTAAAGGCTTTGTCTTAGTTATCTAAGTGCTGCTGTAACAGAAATACCACAAGTGAATGGCTTTAACAAACAGAAATTTATTCTCTCAGTATAGGAGGCTAGAAGTCCAAGTTTAATGCACCAGCTCCAGGGGAAGACTTTCTCTCTTTGTCAGCTCTCAGGGAAGGTCTTTGTCATCAATCTTCCCCTGGTCTAGGAGCTTCTTAGCACAGAGACCCTGGGTCCAAAGGACACGTTCCACCCCTGGCTCTCCTTGCTTGGTGGCAATGAGGTCCATCTCCTCTCTGCTTGCTTCTCCCTTTTATATCTCAAAAGAGATTGATTGAAAATACAACCTAATCCTGTAGATTGTGTCCTGCCTCATTAACATAACTGCCTCTAATCCTGCCTCATTAACATCATAGAGGTCAGGATTTATAACACATAGGATAATTATATCAGATCACAAAATGGAGCACAACCACACAATACTGGGAATCATAGCCTAGCCAAGTTGACACATATTTTGGGGGAACACAGTTCAATCCATGACAGTTTGAAAAGCAAAACTGAGACCTTCTGGAAGAAAAAGAAATTTCAGCTGTGGACAGCAGCTTTAGCTCATGCCCTAGAGCTCTAGCCTGTACTTCCTGATTTCCTGCGTCACCATCCCCCCACAATCATGTAAACATATACCTTAAAATAAGTCTCTTAATATATATCTCCTACTCATTCTGCTTCTCTGGTTGAATCTTGACTAATACACTAGACAATAAACTTAAGAATTTGTATGGGGCTTTTATAAAGAAAAATGTAAAATATTGCTGATAGATATGAAAGTAGATAGAGATTTGTCAAATTTCTGGACTGAAATTTCAAAATATTCCAAGAACAGTGTGATTAAAAATAAAACTCCAACAAAGCTTTTTGGGGAATTTAACAAGTTTCTTCCAAATAAAAAAGAATAGTCATGGTGGTGGTGGGGACATTAACCTATCAAATAACAAAGCATGCCACAAAGCTACAATAATTTTGGAAGTGTGAAGCTGGCAGAGGAAGAGACAAATCAAAGGAACAGAATAAGGAGCTCAGAAACAGACATGTGTAAATAGGAATTTAGTGTGCATTAAATGCGACATTCAGATCAGTATGGGTAAGGTGGATGTACTAGCTACCTTTTGTTGAGTAACAAACCACCCCAAAACTCAATGGATTAAAACAGGAACCTTTTATTTAGTTAATGATTTTGTGGTTTGGTAATTTGGGCTGGAGCAAGCTGGATGGATCTCTGGGTCTGCACCAAGTTTCTCTGATCTTGGTTGAGCTCACTCACATTTCTGCAGTTAGCTGGTAGGTCAACCCTTAGCTGCCTAGTTTTAAATTGCCTCACTCATGCGTCTCCCCATTGACTGGATATCAGTGAGGAGTAACGGAGTAGACTGGGCCACATGTCTCTTACCCAACAAGGTAACATGAGCTTGTTCACATAGTAGCAAAAGGGTAAGCTCAGATGCACAAGAACTTTTTGAGTCTTTGCACCATGTTTGCTACTGTCTCATTGGCCTAAGCAAGTCACGTGTTCAAGCACAGAGTGAGCGTGGGAGGGTACTATGAAAGGGCATGGGAACAGGAAGAAGTGGGCAAATCAGGGCCGTTACTATAATCAACCTGCCACAATGAGTTATTTAATAAATGATGTTGAGAATATTCAACCATTTGAGGGAAAGGTAGATTTCTATATTACACCAAAATAAGTTCCAGGTGTATTAAGTTTTTTAATGCAAATATTACTATATTTTAAAAACAAAGTATCAATGTGCAGAAAATATTTGCAAAATATATGGCAATGGATTAGTAGCCATAATATACAAAAGATGCTAGAAATAAATAATAAAAAGATAAATACCTCTGTTGAAGCAGTGAGGAAAGAATATAAATAGGCAATTCATACAAGAAATACAAATGGATATTAAACAAAAATATGCTCAATAGATTAAACAATCACAAATCAGAATAAAACTGAAGAATCAATCTATGCCAATTAGTTTGAAAAAATGGAATGGTGTGCTTATGTCAAGTGCTGATGACTACGTGGGAAATAAACCCTCTCCTCATTTATTGACATGGTCAGTTTCCAAAGACCAGGACATTAAGTGAAATCGGTGTTATGCAAAAATGGAGGATGACCACATCAGATCACAAATGGAAGATGACTACATCATTACATAACTGCCAAATTACATCATTACATAACTGCCAAACTGCATCACTACATAACTGCCAAACCATTGAGAATCATGGCCCAGCCAAGTTGACACATAACCTTAACCATCACAGCCAGCATTACTCTTGCCTCACATTCGTTACTGCCTGACATATGTCGTTAATGCACAAAATATTCAGGTAGTAGATGTCTTACTATTGTCGTAAATGTGAGATGTCAGATAACAAGATAGTCAATAAGTGAGGAGAAGGTGTAGATACTCTCACATAATGCTAGTCAGAGTACAAACTGGCATAAAATATCTGGAGGTTAAATTAGCACCATATATCAAAATCGCCTCATATGCTTGCAAAAGCTGGATAATGAATAAGGAAGACAGAAGAATTGATGCCTTTGAATTATGATGTTGGCAAAGAATATTGACTATACCATGGATTGCCAGAAGAACAAACAAATCCATCTTGGAAGAGATACAGCCAGAACACTCCTCAGAAGCGATGATGGTGAGACTTCGTCTCACGTACTTTGGACACGTTATCAGGAGAAGGACGTTGCGCTTAGTGAGGTAGAGGGTCAGTGAAAGAGAGGAAGACTCTCAACGAGATGGACTGACACAGCAGCTGCAACGATGGGCTCAAGCATAGCAATGATTGTGAGGATGGCGCAGGACCAGGCAATCTCGCATTCTGTTGTACACAGGGTCGCTATCAGTTGGAACTAACTTGATGGCACCTAACAACAATGACATATATCAAAAACTCTAATGTGTATATCCTTTGATCCATCAGTTCAATGTCTGGGAATTTATCCAAAGGATAAGTGTGAAAAGATCTGAATAAGGTGGGTGGGGAGGGGTGGGGAGTGGGAAAGCGTATATCACAAAGTGCCGGAGCTCTGCAGCCCCTCAGGAAGAAGCAAGGATGGCGCACGGAGCCAGAGTCAATCAAATTGCAAAATGTTAGTAAGCTCACAGAATTTGATGATGTCTGAATTTCACCACTGCAGAAATACAATAAGAATGTTTCTTAGAAACAAGGATGGGCACGTCATTGGAAAGAATAATCACTAGAACAGGACATCAAGTTTGATAAAGGGTCCATTAAAATGAGGGAAACCAATGAGATGGATTGACACAATAACCGCAACAATGGACTCAAACATACCAATGACCATGAAGATGATGCAGGACTGGGCAACATTTCATTCTGTTATACATAATGGCACCATGAGTCACAGCTGATTCAACAGCAACTAACAACAACAATATTATTTGGGGGTGATTGAAATTTTGTAAGAGAGATATTAGGAAAAGACCAGAAAATTGGCTATATAAACAACAAACTATATGTGAGAAAGACAGAGAAAGAAAATCGCTGTTAAAAAAATGGCAAAGGCCAAAGTCCATCAAATGGGGAAAAGACAGTCTTTTTAACAAATGGTGCTGGCAAAACTGGATATCCATCCACAAAAAAATGAAACAGGACCCATACCTCACACCGTATACAAAAACTACTTCAAAATGGATCAAAGACCTGAATATAAAGCCTAAAACTATAAAGTTCATAGAAGAAAAAATAGGACTAACACTACAGGCCTTAATACACGGCATTAACAGGATACAAACCATAACCATCAACACACAAACCCCAGATGATAAGCTAGATAACTGGGATCTTCTAAAAATCAAACACCTATGCTCTTCAAAAGACTTCACCAAAAGAGTCAAAAGAGAACCTACAGACTGGGAAAAAATTTTTGGACAGTACAAGTCAGACAAAGGTCTAACCTCCATAATCTGCAAGAAAATCCAACACCTCTACAACAAAAAGACAAATAATCCTATTAAAAAATGGGCAAAGGAAATGAACAGACACTTCACCAAAGAAGACATTCAAGCCGCCAACAGACACATGAGGAAATGCTTGCAATCACTAGCCATTAGAGAAATGCAAATTAAAACCACAATGAGATACTATCTCACCCCGGCAATACTGGCATGAATCAAAAACACTGGAAATAGCAAATGTTGGAGGGGCTGCGGGTAGATCAGAACTCTTATGCACTGCTGGTGGGAATGCAAAATGATAGAACCATTTTGGAAAATGATATGGTGCTTCCTTAGAAAGCTAGAAATAGACATACTATATGATCCAGCAATCCCACTCCTAGGAATATATCCTAGAGAAATTAGAGTCGTCACTCAAATACACATATGCACACCTATGTTCATGGCAGCATTGTTCACAATAGCAAAAAGATGGCAACAACCTAGATGCCCATTAACAGATGAATGGATAAACGAACTATGGTACATACACACAATGGAGTACTATGCAATGAGAACATTGATGAATCTGTGAAGCATCTCATAACATGGATGAATCCGGAGGACATTATGCTGAGTGAAATAAGTCAATCACAAAAGGACAAATATTGTATGAGACCTCTATTGTAAAAACCCATGAAAAAGTTCATACACTAAAGGTTACAATCTTTGTTGGTTACCAGGGACCGGAGGGGTGGGGGGAATACTAAATAGGCAATAGATAAGTGGTATCTTGGGTGAAGGGTGAGACAGTACACAGTACTGGGGAAACCAGCACAACTTGTACAAGGAAAGGTCATGGAAGCCCCATAGACACATCCAAACTCCCTGAGGGACCGAACTGCTGGGCAGAGGGCTGTGGGGACCATGCTCTCGGGGAACATCTAGCTCAATTGGCATAACACAGTTTATAAAGACAATGTTCTACATTCTACCTTGGTGAGTAGTGTCTGGGGTCTTAAAAGCCTGTGAGCGGCCATCTAAGATACTCCACTGGTCTCATCCCTTCGGGGGCAAGGGAGAGTGAAGAGAACAGGATACAAGGGAAAGATTAGTCCAAAGGACTAATGGACCACAGCTACCAAGGCCTCCACCGGACTGAGTCCAGTACAGCTAGATGGTGCCCGGCTACCACCACTGACTGCTCTGACCGGGTCACAACAGAGGGTTCTGGACAGAGCTGGAGAAGGATGTAGAACAAAATTCTAACTCACAGAAAAAAATACCAGATTTACTGGCCTAAAGGAGACTGGAGAAACCCCAAGAGTATGACCCCCAGACACCCTTTTAGCTCAGTGGTGTAGTCAACTTCCGAGGTTCACTGTTGAGCCGGGGAGTGGACAGCCCCATAAAACCAAATGGGACTAATGAGGCACAGCAGTCCAGGGACAAGGACTAGAAGGTAGAAGTGGACAGGAAAGCTGGTGATAGGGAACCCAAGGTTGAGTAAGGATAGTGTTGATGTGTTGTGAGGTTGTTAACCATTGTCATAGGGGAACATGTGTACTAACTGTTCGATGAGAAACTATTTTGTTCTGTAAGCTTTCATCTAAAATGAGAATGGCAGCACAATTGGAAGAGCATAGTCGATGTCACTGAACTGTGCATGCAGACATCTTTGAAATGGTGTGTCTTTGGCTATGTATATTTTCACCAAAAAAAAAAAAAAGGTTGAGAAGGGAGAGGGTTGGCATGTCGTGGGGTTGTTAACCAATGTCATAAAACAATATGTGTACTACTGTTTCATGAGAAACTATTTGTTCTGTAAACCTTCACCTGAAGTACAATTAAAAAAAAAAAAAAGGCAAAGGAGAAAAAAAAAAAGATCTGAATAAAAGACATGTATATAAAATAATATTTATGACAGCCCTTTTTAATAAAGCTCAAAAATTAGAAACAACCAAATTTCCATCAATAAGATTAAAGCATAGTGGTATATATACAACAGAATACTATGCAGCCCTCAAAAGCATAAAATAGACCTTTATGAATTGCTACAAAAGATGTTCGTGATAGATTATTGAGGCACATATGTAAATTACAGAAAATTTGATCCAATTTATGTGTAAATTTTTGCATTTGCATAAAATCATGGAAGAATATTAACCAAACTATGAACAGTGGTTATCCCTGGCAGAAAGGATTGCAGGGGTCTTTCACTATCTCTATTCAATTCGATTTTTTTCACAGTAAATAACTGTGAACAGAAAAAAAATTTCTTTGCAATGAAATTAATTATATTATTTTGCTAAAAAAAGAAGCACCTCACAGTATTCTTGGACAGCAAATTTTTATGTTACAGCATTCTGGTGATTTTTAACAATGTATTTAAAAGATCTGTGAACTCTGCAGATAGAAACTACAATCATGGGCTAGTGCAAACAGCTGCTCAAGGTAGCAATGAAGAAGAACGATTTTTGGAGGTCTTGAAGATGAGTTACTGCATTAAAAGAAAAGAAATTTAAAGCAGAGTGAAAGCTAAAGGCCAATGAGAGGCTTTGGCTCATAGACCTGGAGTCACCTTGCCATCAAGTGGGCATTAAATTCACGGAAATTAAGTCCCTGGGTGGCGCAAATGGTTAAGCACTCAGCTACTAACCAAAAGGGTGGTTGGAATTCACCTTACAGGGGCCTTGGAAGAAAGGGCTGGTGATCTACTTTTGAAGGATCACAGCCATTGAAAGCCATATGGAGCACAGTTCTACTCTGACACACAGGGACTCGTCATGATTTGGAATTGACTCGATGGCCACTGGTTTGGTTTGTTGTTGTTTTTAATTCACCAAAGGTGGTTACGATTACGAGCATCAAGAAGGGACGTTATTCGGAATCAGATCTTTCAATGAAGTCTGTCTATAATCGGTAAATCTCTGTGGCTTCTTTGGGACTCAAATTTCCATCCATCTCTAAAGACTGTGAGCCAATTAAGAGCTACATGTGTGAGCTAAACAAAAATTCATGGTACTAAAGAATTACTTAAAGTCAGTCTGCACTTCCATCAATGCCAGAGATGCTTTGAACACTGATGAAATATGTCTTCTCTCTCTTTTCAGGAAGGAGAATTTGCCACATCATAGGAAGGTGAGGGTTTTCCATATAGGTCAAGAACTACATTTTTCTACTTGCTTAGGCACAGGTCCACACTGACCAGACTGTTAATTCATAAATCTGGAAATGACTGCCACGAGGGAATAAAGACCTCATCGAAGGGCCAAATTCAATAACATTTATTAAATATGAAAAAGATTTATAGATGAGGAAGGTGCACTGCTTGGCAATCAGGATGAATTGAGAGTGCCCCAAAAGGGCTATTGCATTTGAACAGCCCTTGTGAATTCCTTAGGCTTCTATCTTATCATCATCATTTATCAAGTGAGAACGTTGCTCATTTTTATACTACATGAAAGACTTGGGAATTGCTTTCTCTTCACAAGCCTTTCACTTTTAAAAGAGAATATTGTATAACAAGAAGAGCACAAACTTTGGGATCTGAATTTGTGCCCAAATTTCCTCTTCTGAAAAACAGGAAAAATCATATCAACTTCATAGGATGCTATGAGACTATATATATCCATAGGGTCCAAGGTATCATAAACACTTAGTGCCTGTTTTTCTTTCCTTTCTCTTCCTTTCGCCATTCCCACTTCCTTATTCGGACTTCCAGGCTCTTCTTTGGGTGTTCTCCCCATCCTTCAAGGCCCTGCTCAGAACCCACCTCTTACATGTAGTTACTTTCCCTTCTCATTTAACGTACGCACCAAAGACAGTGTAGGCTAAGAGGATGGGGAGAAATCCTTCTGTTAATTCAACAAGTATGTAATGAGCTCAACTCCACTGCCGGCATGGCCGTATCTCTTCAACCAGATTATTAATCCCTCTCACTCTGGGATATTACCTTAAACTTCTTTGTTTCCCTCACAGAGCCTTGCACATAGTAGATGTCATGGACTGAATTGTGTCCCCTCAAAATATATGTTGAATTTTTGGCCCTTGTGAGCTTGTTTGGAAATAAGTTTTTTTTATGTTAATGAAGTCATACCAGTGGAGGGTGAACCCTAAACTTAATCACTTCTGAGTTATAAAAAGACCAGAACAGATACAGAAACAAATACTCAGGGGGAAGACAGATGCCCTGTGAGGATCATCCACAAGCCAAGGAACCAAGGAACCAAGGAGTGCCTGGGGCTGCCAACAAGGAAGGAATGGACGTGACCAAGACCCTGATTTGGACTTTCAGCCTCCAGAGCTGTGAGAAAATAAATTTCTGTTCTTTAAAACCACCCACATGTGGTATTTGTGTTACAGCAGCACTAAGTAACTAAGACAGTAGATATTCAATAATTAGTTATGAGCTTGACTGACTGAGAGATTTTATATAAAACACTCAAAACATTTGGGTAAATAAAGGTGATTTCCATATTAATAAGGTCATCGTTAACCTCAAGCACCAGAGCTATGTGGATAGCTTGTGGAAGAAGGAAGAAGCCCGTTTTTAATCTGTTCTCGTGAAATGATAACCATATCATGATCTTTCAAGGCTCTCTTTTTTTTCAATATGATTCAATGTTTCTCACAAAATCTCCCATATGTTTCTAAGGTTTGAGCTTCAGTTCCATGAGATTTACATAAGGGCTCTGTATATTAATACTTCTTTCAAGTGATATCTTGAAAAAAATATTTTAATATAACTCAAGGACTGACATATCTGTTTTTGAACATATACTGTAACCACTGACTTAAAAAATAATTAATCCAGAACCATAAAAGTTCTTTAAAAACCTATTTCAGAAATTATATTTTGTATGCAAATTTTATTAACCAGAATTTTTATATTTTCCATTAACCTAATGAAAAAGGCAAAAAGAGCAATCTAGGCATTGTACCAACATTTTAATAATCATTATATAACAGCTATATCTACTAGAGTAACAGGCTTTGTACCTTGGCTTTTAAATGTACTGTTCATTACCTAGATATTTAATTTTTAGTTTTACATTTCCTATTTATGCTATGACTAATTAAGAGTGGATATTACCAAAGAACATTACAGAACATACCATGCTGGCTAGTCCTTGAGGACTAAGGTGCACCTGACCCAAGCCATGGTGTTTTCAATCACCTTATATGCATGTGAAAGTTGGACAATGAATAAGGAAGACAAAGAAACATTGACGCCTTGGAATTACAGTGTTGGCAAAGAATATTGAATACACCACGGACTGCCAGAAGACAGAAATCTGTCCTGAAAGAAGTACAGCCAGAGTGCTCCTTAGAAGCAAGGATGGCGACACTTTGTCTCACGTACTTTGGACGTGTGATCAGGAGGGACCAGTCTGTGGAGAAGGTCATCATGCTTGGTAAAGTAGAGCGTCAGCAAAAAAGAGGAAGATCCTCAACGAAATGGACTGACACAGGGGCTGCAACAATGGGCTCAAACCTAGCAAAGATTGTGAGGATGGCGCTGGACCTGGCAGTGTTTTCTGTTGTACATGGGGTCACTATGAGTCAGAACCGACTCAACGGCACCTACCAAAACAGCAGCCCCTTAGCTATCAGCCGACTGAACGATAAGCACCTAGCCACCCCAAATAAGTAACTGAGTCACTTTCTGTTAAGTGGTGAGGATGTTTACTGAGAGCAAGTTCTGGGACAATGAACAGCAGCAGATCCAGGAAGAGGGGCAGAGTGAGACGAGGTTGGAGTAGAAGAATAAGTTGAAGAAGCAGTGCAAAGACTCAAACCCAGGCTCCACTTTCAGCACTTAGGTTAAAAGGGCGTAGTAAGGAGTGTGAGGAGGTGAACAGTGAGAAATCAGATTAGCTCTGTTAGGATGAGTACAGCTGTTACAACGAAGACTCTGCGGAGTGGAAGAGGTTCAAACAATGGAGCTAGGAGGCATTTGGCAATCAAGGAGTATTTAGAAGCATGCATATACAAACACAATTGGGTTGTAGTTGAAATAACACTAGACTTGACATCAAATGAAGCAGGGTCAATCCATAACTCTGGTCTTGATCACCCCTCTGAGGCTTATTTCCTTGCTCTGTAAAATGAGGGAAATAATTTATGCATCATTGAACTGAGAGGAGTAAATGGATCCTTGGGAAAGCCCTTTATAAACTCTAAAATGTCAATATACAGTATTGCTTTTGGTTTCTAATTATATCTCCATGCTCCTGTCTGCTTCTCCTGATCCCTTCCTTCCTCCTCCAAGGATGGATAGGGTTAAGGTCAAGGGCATTTTATTGGTTGTTGGTGCTAAGACATGGGGTTTCCCCTATGAGAAGATGAAGGACTAAAGTTTGATCAGTATGAGTGTAGTGAAACCATTCAATGGACACCATCGGAGCCCTGGTGGTGCAGTGGTTAAGAGCTCAGCTGCTAACCAAAAGGCTGGCAGTTCAAATCCACCAGCTGCTCCTTGGAAATCCCATAGGGCAGTCCTACTGTGTCCTATAGGGTCACTATGAGTAGGAATCTACTCAGCGGCAACGAGTTTGGTTTTTTGTTTGCTTATTTGGACATCATACCCCCAGTTATGCATCTTATAATTCCCTTGGCTTTTTAAGCAGTCAAATTATCTTCATAGCTTATATCAAACTTGTATTCATATAAAATTGTAAAGACTTTCCTTTTTCTAAGAATCACCAATCCTTCTTCTATACTTGTGCTGATATTTAAAACCAACAAGCAACATTTTTATTCCTGTTACATTGTGTCTTGCTGACTGCACCCCCTTGGCCAGCCAGCTGAGGTCTGGCATGCTAAGAATTAGTTTACCCTCCCAGATGTGTGCCATCCGTGAGATGCAGCATCTTCCCTGGAGAACCTGTGAAACAAAATAAAATAAAATGGCAAACTAAGTTTGATAAACATTCCATTCTGAATAGCCCTCCTGGAGACTCACAATGCATGTTACATATTAAAGGCTCCGAGATAATCTTCAGTAAACACTCTTAGTTAACTGTGTCTGACTTAGTATTTCCTAATTTTATTGGACTAAAGGGCACACTTTAGGAAATTCTGGTATCAGTAGGGAATGAAATACTATGTTATCATTAAAAAGAATGAGGTAGACCTATTTGAACTGACAGGTAAACATCTTCAAGACATATTAGTAAGTGAAAAAAGAACAAAACAACAAGCATAGTCTAATTGCTTCTTTAAATAAGTAAATAACGCATATATATGTATATACATAAACACCTAAGCAAGTATATAGAAAGGGCTGGAATGATAAGTACCTAACTGCTTTCAGTGGTTGTATCTGGAGCTACATATAAGACCTAATGGAAGAGTGATAAAAGGAGACTTTCATACTTTACTATAGGTCATGGATTGAATTGTGTCCCCCAAAAAATGTGTGTAGCAACTTGGCTAGGTCACGATTCCCAGTATTGTATGATTGTGTTATCTGATGTGATTTCCTTATGTGTTGTAAACTCTATCACTATGATGAGGTTATACCGATAAGGTTGACAAGATCAGTGTCTTAATGCAATCTCTTTTGAGATATAAAAGAGAGAAGCGAGCAGAGACACATGGGAACCTCATACCACCAAGAAAGCAGTGCTGGGAGCAGAGCACATCCTTTGGACCTGAGGTTCCCGTGCAGAGAAGCTCCCAGACCAAGGGAAGATTGATGACATGGACCTTCCTGCAGAGCCAACAGAGAAAGCGTTCCCCTGGAGCTGACACCCTCGATTTGGACTTGTAGCCTACTGGACTGTGAAGAAATAAACTTCTCTTTGTTAAAGCTATCCACTTGTGGTATTTCTGTTACAGCAGCACTAGATGACTAAGACACTATATATATCTCATATTGTCAATTATTTACATTGAGAATGTATAATGAATAATTTGCTTCCTACACACAAATTTAAAATTATAGGATGGTAGGGTAAAATGGGCCAATAATTTAGTCAGTCGTTATATATAACTACAGTATTAGTGTACCTGCCCAGAATGGAACCATAGAAACCAAATAAATATACATCTGTCCTTTCTACAAAATCAAAACCCAAAACAGTGCTTCCTTCTCCAGTCTCTGAGGGTTAGTAAATAAGGCTTCATGAGACCCATTGAAGTGATTTAAAACATTTGGTGGAAAATACTCTCACACAATTTATTTAGATAAAAACCTGGGCACTGTAAGATTCTTACAACCTGCCTGGCTGAGAATGATAACTGAAATGATCTTAAGATAACCAGAAAAAAAAAAAAAACCAAACTCATTGCTATCAAACAGATTCCGACTCATAGCAACCCTATAGAACAATGACCAAATCTCAAAAAAACATTATTAAAGATTTAAATAAGAGGGCATTGTAGAGTAGTGCAAAGAATTGGCTTTGACGCTGGAAACTTCTGGGCTCAAATCCAGGTTCATCACTTCCTATCTGTGCAATTTTTTGTTATTGGAAGGAGCCCTGGTGGCACAGTGGTTAAGTGCTTGGCTGCTAACCAAAAGGTTGGCGGTTCAAACCCACTAGCTGCTCTGTGGCAGAAAGATGTGGCAGTCTGCTTCAGTAAAGATTTACAGCCTTGGAAACCTACGGGGCAGTTCTATTCTGTCCTATAGGGTAGCTACGAGTCCGGATCAACTCGATGGCAGTGGGTTTTTGGGTTTTTGTCATCTGTAAAATAGGGTTGTGTCAACATTTTTCCCTTACAACAGCTTCCTGTGTTCCTTTTGGGAACAGGCTAGAAGTCTGAGAAAATTAGAGCTCTGTCAGCAATAAAACCAAAAGAGAGACTTGGAATCCAGGGAAAGCCATTTGAATTTTCTTCTGAACATGTATTAATAGTAACAACCCAGGGATTATTACTGAGTCGTTGGTGAAAGAGGTCAGCACTGGGGAACTCAAAGCTGGTCCCTGGGTCCTCGGTTATAACCAGTGAATCCTTAAGGAGGCAGCTGACTTGCTTGGGCCCCGGAAATGCTAAACCCATTTCAAGTGAAATTAGAGCCAAAGATTCCAGAACTGCCACAGCTACACACAGATATGTTTATGAAAACACATGAGTTATGGATTGAATTGTGTCCCCAAAGAATGTGTGTCAACTTGGCTAGGCCATGATTCCCGATATTGTGTGATTGTCCACTATTTTGTCATCTAATGTGATTTTCTATGTGTGGTAAATCTTAACCTCTATGATGTTAATGAGGCAGGATTCAATCTACAGGATTAGGTTGTATTTTGAGTCAATCTCTTGAGATATAAAAAAGTCAACAGAGAGGAGATGGGACCTCATGCCACCAAGAAAAAAGCGCCAGGAGTAGAGTGCGTCCTTTGGACACGGGGTGCCTGTGCTAAGAAGCTCCTAGACCAGGGGAAGATTGTAGACAAGGACCTTCTCCCAGAGCTGACAGAGACAGAAAGCCTTCCCCTGGAGCTGGTACCTTGAATTCAGACTTCCAGCCTCCTAGGCTGTGAGAGAACAAATTTTTTTGTTAAAGCCATCTACTTGTGGTACTTCTGTTATAGCAGCACTAGACAACTAAGACAATATGTCTTAAGGGCTCCTTAACAGGCACAGAACATCTTTCTCAGGCTTTTAGGAACAGAATTGAGATGAGTCACTAGCCTAGAAGGATGAGAAAGAAATCTAAGAGGAGAAAAGGCCTGGAATTTATGAATGACCTAAGGGATCAGGACAATGAAAAGTAGTTGAAAGCATCGTGGGATTGTGACTTAAAAAGAGGACAAGCCAAAAATCATGAGGACAAAAATTGATTTCAGGAAAATAAGTAAGAATACTTGTCTTAGTTATCTAGTGCTGCTATAACAGAAATACCACAAGTGGATGGTTTTAACCAAGAGTTTATTTCTTTACAGTAAAGTAGGCTGAAAGTCCAAATTCAGGGTGTCAGCTCCAGGGGAAGGCTTTCTCTCTCTGCCAGCCTTCTCATCAATGTTCTCCAGGACTAGGAGCTTCTCCGCGCAGGGACCCTGGGTCCAAAGGACATGCTCTGCTCCTGGCACTGCTTTCTTGGTGGTATGAGGTCCCCCTGTCTCTGCTCATTTCTGTCTTTTATATCTCAAGAGACTGCCTCAGGACACAATCCAAGCTTGTAGACTGAGTCCTGCCTCACTAACACAACTGCCACCCATCCTCCCTCATTAACATCATAGAGGTAGGATTTACAACAACCAGGAAAATCACACAATACCGGGAATCATGGCCCAGCCAAACTGATACACACGTTTTTTAGGGGGACATGATTCAATCTATGACAATAGTTTTTTTGTTTTTTTTTTAAGTTCCAAATTCTAAAGAGCAATGGATTCTCCTGGATTATCATTCACTCAAAGGGTAATAATGCCTTAAGATAGGCACTTGGTGTGTTTGTGCTTTTTCTCAGCCCTTTGAATCTTACTGTAAACTCCTCATAAACCTAACCCTGTGGGAATAAAGAAGAGTATCATTTCAAGGCATTCGGTAAATTGCACGGAATTTCTTCTCCCAAGGACAGTGGACTTGGGAAAGGCTTTCTTCTGAGCTGCGCAGGTGGAGCCACGTTGCCAGGGAGACAAAGCGGTACCAGGGAAGACCCCTAATCAGCCTTCATAAATGCTTCTCACCATGAGGGGGCTGTGATGCCAGCACCAACAATCTTAAGGAACTGATCTGACCCAGGTTGAGGATTTTCCATTGCAACATTTTTAAGCTACCTGTTGTTGTTGCTGCTGGGTGCTGTCAAGTTGAATCCAACTCATAGCGACCCCATGTAACAGAGTAGAACTGCCCTATAGGGTTTCCTAGGCTGTAATCTTTACAGGAGCAGATTGCCACGCCTCTTCTCCCACAAAACTGCTGGGTGAGTTTGAACCACCGACCTTTCAGTTAACAGCCAAGTGCTTAACCACTGCACCACCAGGACTCCTTTTTAAGTTACCTTGTACCTCATATGGAGCCCTGTTGGTACAGTGGTTAAGCTCGGCTGCTAACCAAAAGGTTGGCAGTTTGAATCCACTAGCCATTCCTTGGGAACCTTATGGGGCAGTTCTACTCTGTCCCATACAGTCACTACGAGTTGGAATAGACTAAACGGCAACGGGTATGCTTTTGTTTGTTTGGTCCCTCACATATACACCTAAGCACCTGTCATCTACAGTCAGTGCTGCTGAGGGGAAATACCAACTTACCCTCCCCTGGTTTCCACGGGAGAGATTTTCCAAAGCCTCTCTTCACCACTTACTCCCTCTGCCCTTGGGGAGCTGGAGGGATTTACTGGTTGGTAAATTTAGGGGGTATAACATCTACAGCTTAGCTCCATGCCCTTCTTTCTCTTAGAGGAAGCCTCCCTTCAAGAACTTCTCTTCCCCTCTGTCCTTCCAGGCCTTAGGACTCATCCTGGCCAAACTTGCAGCTAGCGACACCAGCCCTTGTCAGGACTGCGGGGACCTAGATTGGTAAATCGGGCTCATTCTAGGGCTCAGTTAGGAGAATGGTTTGGCTTTCCTATGAAGCTACATCCTCCAACCTGGCCTCTATTAGTAGTACACCTTTTTTTTTTAATGTTATCAAATTGTTGAGAAGCTGGGTAGACAAGAGCTATGATACCAATTGAAAGACTTCTCGTAGACCCTAACGAAGGTGCTCAGAATTGATGAAATTATTTTAATTCTAGCCCAAATACCACATAATTCAAAGGGTCTTAAACTGATGTCTTTGGATAGGCTCAAAGAGGTCCATGAACATTCTAAAACTGAATGAACATCTTTGTGTATAAATGCATTTTTCTGTTCCTGAAAAGATTGAGAAACATCCACCTAATTATTGGCAGAAATTTTAAAAAGTCCTAAATAAAACCCAGTGGCAGATATTTTCCGCAAACCAACCATTTTAGGTTATTCTCACTACCTCAAAGCTCCAAACATATATAAAATCAGAATTTGATTCTATTGTGTGCACTAAGTTTATTAATATAAGGCTTAGCTAAATGCTTCATGTAAGAAAGCCTCTTTTTTATTTTTATTCAGCCTATGGTTTTTGTTTTCTGTCTTGTTTTAATGATGGATCCTCAGCTAATTTATTACCATCCTCAGGATAAATAAAGTAAGTAGTTTTTCCTTAAAGTTTTGGGAGTTTGATGGGTTTTATTTACTTATGTTGTGAGGAAAAGCCAAATAATAAATAGTTGGCTGCAGACTTTACAATTACAGTGCAGACATAGAGAATGAAACACTCCAATTCCAACAAAATTTGTATACAATAGGCAGATTAAAATAGAATATATCTCATTGCCATCAAGTCAATTCTGACTCATAGTGACTCTATAGGACAGAGTAGAGCTTCCTCATAGGGTTTCCAAGAAGTGGCTGGTGGATTCTAACTGCCAATCTTTTGGTTAGCAGTCAATCTCTTAACCACTGCACCACCAGGGCTCCAAAATATAAAATATATACATGAATTTTGTACAAATATATACTTATATATATTTGATCTATATCAGACACGTACACATGATGATCAAGTTCCTGGAGGATATCTTGCTCATTTCCTTGCCTGTCAGTAAATCTGAGATCACTGACTTCTTCCTACAGCCATTTCTTGAGAAGGAAGCCCTAAAGATGGCGTAAGTCCTTTCAGAGACATAAAAGAGGTAGCCAGCAAACCCATTTCAAGTATTCTTGACTATTGGGAACCACAATACTGATTGACCTGGATGCCAATTGCCACAAAGAAATTGCACTGCCACGCGTGGTGTCATAATCTGGGCAAGATATCCATTATTTCTTTGAGGCAAGACTACTGGGGAAACCATTCAGCAAACCCTCCTCTCTTCTTGCAAGGTACCTGGATGCTGTGGCTCTGTGCTTATGGGTCTGATCCCTTTCCCCTGTGATGGCATTATCTCTGTACTTACGCCCAACATACTCTACTCAGGGCTGATATTGATTGCTGCCACCCTGGGTGACTTAGTTAAAGTCACTTTTAATGCCAATGCCAAGGCATGTGTGATGGTTAAGATTGTGTGTCAACTTGACTAGGCCATGATTCTCAGTGTTTGGGAAGTTGCATAATGTGATCACTTCCCTGTTGAGGTTTGACATGTCATCACCTCCATGATGGGATCTGCTGTGAGTAACCAATCAGTTGAAGGGGAGTTTCCTTGAGCATGTGGTCTGCATCAAGTGTGGGCGGATGTTCAGGAAGGGCTTGGGTGCTCTTGCTCATTCTGGATCCTGCAGCTGGCTTCTGTTTGTCTGACCTCCAGTTCTTGGAACTTGAGCTAGCAGCTTACTTGCAGTCTTGCCTGCTGATCTTGGGATTCGTCGATCTTCACAGCCTGTGAGCAACAGCCCTGCTCTCTGGCCTACTGATCTTGGATTCACCAGCCCCTGTGGCTATGTGAATCAGGAGAAGCTTCTTTCCTGACCCACGGACTTGAGGCGTTACAGCCTCTACAACTGAGTGAGCCACTTCCTTGATAGAAATTTCTCTTTCTATATGTTTTTATACACTTTACTGGTTTTGCTTCTCTAGAGAACCCAGCCTAAGACAGCGCATCTTTCTTGCCCTGGGCTCTGGGAAGAGACTTCACTCAGGAATTCCTTGATCCTCTTAAAAGATCCACATCTGGGTGTCATGGCAGAGAACCCAACATCCTGCTGTGGTCACCACAACGTATTTTTGCACCAGAAAATAAAGCAAATTAAACCTAAGGGGGAAAATTACATGTACCAGGCAAATGTTAACCAAGAATGACCTTTGGACAAAAAAATACTAGCAGAAAAGGAAAGGTTCATAACATAATGATAGAAAAAATTCACCAGGCAGATATAATAATCCCAAAACTGTGTGCTTCTATGAAGTAGATTCAAATTTTTTCAAAGCAAAAATGGGCAGAATTACAAATAGAAATGGACAGATCTACTGTCTCATAGAGGTTTAACATACCTCTCTCAGCAATAGATAGAACAAATAATCAAAAAAAGGAAATGATTGATAAGAATGGCAAAACACTAAGCTAGTAACTCCCAAATAATGCCCTGTGAAGGCCTTGTGAAGAATTTCCTGAGAAAGAACTGAGAAACTGCTAGACTCCACAGGGACCAGCCAAATGAGGCCAGTTTTCCCTTGTGCCTAAGAAAAAGTAACAACTAGAAATCTTGTTAGTTCTTGGGTGGTGCAAATGGTTAACACACTTGGCTGCTAACCAAAAGGTTGGAGGTTCAAGTCCACCCAGAGGTGAGCCAGCAAAAGGCCTGGCAATGTACTTCTGAAAAAAAAATCAGCCATTGAAAACCGTACGGAGCACAGTTCAACTCTGACACACATGGGGTTGCCATGAATTGTAATCAACTCAAAGGCAACTGGTAGAAACCCTGTTCAGGGTTTAAGAAGCAACCTTAAAAGGGAAGTCCAGAGCCCAGCTTGACACTATAGCAAATGAACAGTGATCACAGCATTTAAGAAGGGAGTCTTGAGCTCAGTACCCACACACTCCATGGAACAAAGTCTCCAGACTCAGTGGAGCATGGCAGTGACAGGTGAATGCAATAGGTCTCAGGCTGATCAAACATGTCCAATAGAAGTTCAATTAGAAAGGTCATATTGGGTGATTTGGACACTCAAGCATAGGCCCTGGTGGGTCATCTGAGTAGAACAGATACTTCTCAGAAAGGAGAGTTTACAACTTCTGCAGATCAGACTGAAGGTTCTCTACCCATTTCTTTTCCCTAACCAGGCTTACAGGGAACAATAGACTCTCAGAAAATGGAAATTTTCGTTCTTAACATACCACGGACTCCCTCCTTCCTGGTTCACCCCAACCAGTCTCTCAGAATACCTCACTTTAGAGCCAGGAAGAGGCTGATATGCTTTTAGTACAGTCTTTAAACAGATGTTGGAATTATTAACTCAACAGAGTTAATCCTGTTGTTAAAGGATCCAAATGATGTGGGGAGGAACAATAGGTTTTCAGACAGAAGGTGAGTAGGGATAAGGTTTGGAGGCTGTATTCCCACACACACAAGCTTTGTGTCTTCAAACTCAGGTTACCGGAAATTAGGGCAAAGAAAGAGTCAATGTCTGGGTTAGCCAGTGAGCTGCAGAGCCAAGATCAGAGTCCAGGCTCCTTGAGCCACTTCCCCCATATCACACGGTTGCCTTATTTCCTGTTTTGCCACTCAAGTTAATCATTACTTGAAATTTGAAAACCATTCACTGGGCTGAAGAATGCAAAGCTTTCAGGTAATTAAGGATGATGTTTATAAAGAGCCAAGAGATTGCAATCTATACTTAAAATATTTCCTCATATGTAAAATAAATATATTTTAACTCCAGTTATTAGTATTAACATCCTGCTTCATAATACATTTAGTTGATAATTTCACCAAAAAAACAGACATATTTTGAGTGAGACATGCTAAAGTGTTTTTTGTTGTTTTTTTGTTTTTAACTCTTCAACAAGACTCAATACTTGAAATGACAAGAAATAAATCAATCAGTCAATAAATACACCAATCCAAAACCTACATATTTTTGTCAGAGTCCTAATATATATGTGTATATATATTTGTTGTTGTTGTTAGGTGCTATCAAGTTGGTTCCGACTCATAGTGACCCTATGTACAACTATGTATGGCCCGGTCCTGTGCCATCCTCACAATTGTTGTTATGCTTGAGCCCATTGTTTCAGCCACTGTGCCAATCCATCTCGTCGAGGGTCTTCCTGTTTTTCACTGACCCTCTGCTTTACTAAGCATGATGTCCTTCTCCAAGGACTGATCCCTCCTAATAACATGTCCAAATTATGTGAGACGTAGTCTCCCCATCTTTGCTTCTAAGGAGCATTCTAGTTGTACTTCTCCAAGACAGATGTGCTTGTTCTTTTGGTAGTTCATGTTATATTCAATATTCTTTGCCAAAACCACAATTCAAAGGCATCAATTCTTCTTTGGTCTTCCTTATTCATTGTCCAGCTTTCGCATGCATGTGAGGCAACTGAAAACACTATGGCCTGGGTCAGGAGCACCTTAGTCTTCAAGATGACATCTTTGCTTTTTAACACTTTAAAAAGTCTTTTGCAGCAGATTTGCCCAATGTAATGCATCTTTTGATTTCCTGACTGCTGCTTCCATGGGTGTTGATTGTGGATCCAAGTAAAATGAAATCCTTGACGACTTCAATCTTTGCTTATTGGTCCAGTTGTGAAGATTTTTGTTTTCTTTATGTTAAGGTGTAATCCATACTGAAGGCTATGGTCTTTGATCTTCATCAGTTAAGTGCTTCAAGTCGTCTTCACTTTCAGCAAGCAAGGTTGTGTCATCTGCATAACGCAGGTTGTTAATGCATCTTCCTCCAAACTTGATGCCCCATTCTTCTTCACAGAATCCAGCTTCTTGGATTATTTGCTCAGTATATAGATTGAATAGGTATAGTGAAAGGATATAACCCTGATGCACCTTTCCTGACTTTAAACCACATAGTATATCCCCTTGTTCTTTTCGAACGACTGCCTGTTGATCTATGTACAGGTTCCTCATGAGCACAATTAAGTATTCTGGAATTCCCATTCTTCACAATGTTATCCATAATTTGTTATGATCCACACAGTCGAATGCCTTTGCATAGTCAATAAAACACAGGTAAACATCTTTCTGGTCTTCTCTTCTTTCAGCCAGGATCCATCTGACATCAGCAATGATATCCCTGGTTCCATGACCTCTTCTGAATCTGGCTTGAATTTCTGGCAGTTCCCTGTCAATATTCTGCTGCCGCCATTTTTGAAAGATCTTCGGCAAAATTTTACTTGTGTGTGATATTAAATGATATTGTTCGATAATTTATATATATATATGTGTGTGTGTGTGTGTGTGTGTGTGTGTGTGTGTGTGTGTGTGTGTGTGTGTGTGTATCTGTATGTATGTATATATACACTTGGAGCTCTGGTGGCACAGTGGGTAAGAGCTTGGCTGCTAACCGAAAGGTCGGCAGTTGGACTCTACCAGCCACTACTTGGAAGGTCTATGGGGCAGTTATACCATGTTCTATAGGTTTGCTGTGAGTAGAAATCGACTCAACAGCAAGGCAGTTTGGTTTTATATATATATACATATACGTATATATTTGCATGCATGTGTATATTTGCAAATTAAACAAAACAACATGCAATGGAAATAAGAGACTTTCGTAAGAACTAAGGCATTAATCCTTTCTGTAAAGGAGTAGACTAAAGGTATGTTCACTCCAGCGGACGGCTTGTTCTACTATATGTTCCTTTGTTATATGTTTGTTTCTGTTATTTGTTCCATTTTTATGCTCTATAGCAGCGTTGGTTAAGTTTCTGTGTAAAGGGCCAGGTAGTAAATATGTTTAGCTTTATGAGTCATACAATCTCTGTCTCAACAGCTCAATTGTTGAGTTAGTTGTAACTTGTAAACAAGTGAGCATAGCCGAATTTGGCCCTGGGCTGTAGTTTGCCAGATCCTGCTCTACAGTACAAACCACATTGTCTGGCAGGGTGGGATAACCTGCCAAGCCAAGTACATAGTCTAAACCAGTTGATTGGCAGCCATCCCATATGCCTTGAGATGTTTTTTGTGTGCAATTGAACTTACTTAATCTCTTCTTTTTATAACTTAACTTACTTATGTGCTTTTTTTTTTCCCTCAAGGAGAGTATAAGCTTGTTGATGATAGGGACAATCCTGTGTTAA